>CM066031.1:251326108-253726108 GCA_033557465.1 Ichthyophis bannanicus
CCGAGGTCTACTTCTACTTAACGCACCTCTGCGCCCGACCAGCGCCTGACTGGGATCTGAATGTGGTTTTACAAACGGATCACCTGTCCGCCTTTTCTGAACCTATGATCTACCTGTTCTCCCCTTCTCTCCGATTTTTTTTTTCTTTGTTCCTTTTCTTGGAAAACTTTAGTCCTGATATCCCTCACTTCCGCTAGACGCGTAAGTGAATTGCAGGCCCCTCGTGTCTGATCCCCCTTACACTCGGTTCTACAAAAATAGGGTAAGTCCTACGGACTCACCCAAAATTTCTTCCAAAGAAGGTGGTCTCCCCTTTTCACATCACATCAGGAGGTGGTACTTCCGACCTTCTTTCCCAGGCCACACTCCAGCCGAGCTGAAATGGTTCCTACATACCCTGGACTGTAGTAAGTCATTGAACGTCTCCCTTGACCATAAACGCGGGAGCACCGTAAAGCTGCTCAGCTTTTTGTGTCTTTTGTACCCCAATCTAATTTGGGCTCCCGTTCTCCAAGCGTACTCGATCTGTACTCGTCCATCTGGGGTGCTGACTGTATCGCTTGGACTTATGGGGCAGCCGGACTCTTGTTAGAAAGTCGAGTCACGGCTCATCGTGTTTTTCCCGGGTTAAGCTACATTACGTCAGTGGCTTACCTCCGCTCTGTTCCGCTGCGGCAGACATCTGCCCAGGGCCGCTACTATGAGTCTTTCGAGCCAGACGTTTGTGCGGTCCATTACTGTCTCGCGAGGGAGTCCCGCAGGGAACAAGTGCTTTCGGACAGGCAGTCCCTCCGTAGCTCCTTCGAGGTTTGAGCAACTCCTCACCCTCCATCCCCGTATGGTTGGGCTACCGGTGGGATAATAATTCCAGATGAAGATTCCTTCCTGCTGTGCCGCGGAAGCTAGAGGGAGCTCATTTTTGTGCTTAGGGTCTCCGGTAGCCTGAAGCTTGGGAGTCCCCATATGTGAGGACTGACTTCCTGCTTAGTCCTGGATAAAGCGTAGTTACTAACCTGTAACAGGTGTTCTCCAGGAGCAACAGGAATCAGTCCTCACAACCCTACCCTCCTCCCCTTGGAGTTGCAATCATCTGCTTAAGTTTTTTTTTGTACATTTTTAATGCTGTCTTTTAGCTATGTCATCAGACTTGGTCTCAGATTGCACCCTTGGGCGGAATGGAGGGGACCGTGTGCGCATGCGGGGCTCTGCAAATTTCCCTAAGGCTTTCTTTGAAAGCTGGGGAAAATTTGCCTCCGTCTAGGGCTCCGTCGGCGCCGACGGGGCCACCCATATGGTGAGGACGTTGTGGGGGTCCTGGCTGCTGCCTGGAGAACACCCCTGTGTACAGGTGAGTAACTACGCTTTCTCTGGAGGGCCATGGTCACAGCTTTCTCACAATGTGAGGTCCATGGCAGCGCGGGCTATTGCTTAGGGGGTGCATCTAAATTATGTGTCCATCGAGCCAAATCTGTCGAGCGGCCACCTGGGCCTGCTGGTTTCATAGCTTTACAGCCCATTACTGCTTGGGACAAGGACTCCTGCCGGGATGCCTTTTATGGTCAGGCTGTTCTCAAACACCTGTTCCAGGAACCTAATCAACTCCCACCCCCCATCCCTGGTTTGGGTGCCTGAGTTCCATGGGGGAAGGTAGAGCCCTTTCTCAGTTACTCTCAACCTTTGGAAGATCTCCTGGGCAGTCTCTAGCTGGGGTGAGATGCCCATATGTGAAGTACTCATTCCTGCTTGTTCGCTGGGAGATAGCACAGTTACTTACCTGTAACAGTGTGATCTCTGGGAACCGCAGCATCTAAGTCTTCATAACCCACCCACCTCCTCTAGGAGTTGTATCCTCTCGATGTATCTTTCCTTTCCTATCTCTTTCTCTTTGTCTCAGCTTACACCTCGAACTGGAGAGAGGCTGTGAGGAAAAGAGGGAAATAAGGCAAGCCGCGTCAGTTGCTGGTGGATTCTCCCAAAAGCGTTCCGTTCTGGAGGCTGGCGGGATCGTTCTCCGTGGCCTGATGGGCGTTCCGACGGTACCGTGGCAGTGATACAATAAATGGACATGACGATACCCATTATTTGAATCACTTATATCCTACCCCCCCCCGACCCCCTTGTTCCCAGCAGATCAGGCTGTTTACCAGGTAAGGTAACTGTGCATTTTTCAGTTGGGTTTTTTCAGTTTAATCTTTGTCACACAGATGTTCTCGGTTTAGTTTGTGGTTCCCGTGGTGTAGGGTTCTATCTCAACATATCGGGGTAAGTGCGTTACTGGGGGTCAAGTATTGCTGTTAGTTATGGTGACTTTCTATGTTAGGGAACTACGATTCTCCAGGGAGTTGTGTATTGGAATGTTCTAGGTTCCACTGCAATATTTATTGTGCTAAATCGAATACCCTTTCTGGGCAATTGCTCCTTGTGAGCAGTTTTCAAAATGTTAGTACTCGCGGGGTATCAAATGTGTAGATTTGCTTTTTTGCACTAGGGGGATCCTGAACTGTGAATCTTTGTTCGTTGGGAGTCATCTGGGGGTAGAGCATTGTGTGGCTGTTTAGGTGGGCAGTAAAGATGAATCTGTCACTGATATTTGCAGTTTGGGACAGTTCTATAATGCTGCCAGTATGAAATTTTGAGTATTTTGTCTGTTCAAATTCAAATAAATCTCAGAATTGTTAAGGAAACATCTGATAGCGCCAACTGGCAACTGATTTCTACGGCGTGTGTTAAGCGCGTGCTCTCTGGCTGCTGTCTGCGTGTCGCCGGCCTGCTCCTCGGCCGTGTCAGTTTCACCTGGGCTGCTATTGATCTTGAATTCAGTCTACCAAATTTAGTTTAGTTTCTCAGTGGATATCTTCCCTCCGCACCAATAGGGACGGAGTGGCCTAGTGGGTGGGGCACGGTCACCACAGGCCAGAAGGTCCAGGGGTTCAAAATCCCACCTTAGAGGACAGCATAACCGAGGCCAGCGAGACGTTGGGTTTCTAGTCCCACAGGTGGCGCTCGTGGGGGCTTGCTCCAAGCCAGCGTAGAGTCCGTGGGGGTCCATTTGCCATAGGTGTCCCTGGTAAGTATTAGTATATGTGTCCTCAGATCCGGCTCCCTTGTTAAATGTATCTCCTAAATTGTGTTTGTGGACCACTTTGAATTGAAGGATAAGGTTTCATACCAAAAATCTGGCTAAAAAAGCGCTGATCATAGCATCTGTCCAACTAAATCTGGTATGCAGATATTTTATCATAATTTTTTGTTTTGTTAGTGGGAGTGTGAAAGTGGTTTTAAGTTCATTTTGATTATGATTTTGATATGTTATTTTTATTGTTTACATCTGTTTTTAATAAATTGTATTTTGTATGTTTGCAAGCCACCTAAGATTTTAGATGGGACAGCATATAATTTTAAAGTAAAAGTAAATATTATGCAAATGAGGGGCCCAGTGGATGTGTAATATTTTTTATGCAAATAAGGCCACGCAATGAGTCTCCGAACATGGCACCAGCTTTCACCCTCTGAGAATGACCAGTCTTTAATTTCAACTATTATAGTGGGGAATAAATTACCTTTCAGCTCTTGGAGGCAATGAGAGTTTTCTAAAACAGGAGACTGGAGGAATTACAACTGTTTTTTCTTTCCATTACCAATTTACAATTTGGTAACAATTGAGAACAGACCACTGACTATGTGTAAGTTTTGGGTAAAGTTTGGTTGTTTTCTAGCCCAAGCTTCTTTAATTTCCAGGACTATTCTTAAACTATTAAACCATCTTCTCCCTTTCTTAATCTAACCATATTGGTAGACATCCTAATATTTATATAGGTTATTAAATTGACTTTCTAACTCTAATTTTAGTTTTCAGTGAATGTGTTGGTGTTATTCTCACAGTTAAAGAAATTTTCACAGTGTAGTTGCAAATGGTGCTCCTGGACCATTCCAGAACCTCCTTGGTAAGCAATGCAGTTGTATTTTCTGGCAAGGTCTATAGATGGGGTCTGGTATTAAGGATAATCCACAATGAATATTCATCAAATGTATTTTGCATACATCCGGCCCAAAAATCAAGGCATATATGCATTAGTTAGCAGTTTTTCTAAAAGCTATTCTTATTTGTAGACTGTGCGGACAAATGTTGAGTGAGATACATTAGCAGTTTTTGGCTGTTTGTTTCAAGTCCACTTTCTATATAGGGTTAAGTATTCATCAGGTGATGAGCAGTTTACTTTAGAAGCACTGGCACCAGCATTTAAATTAATACATATATGTCAATACCCTCTGAATATTTGTATTGTGTAGACACTGCTGCCAGGCCGCTATTCATTTAGTTTAGGCTTGCTATTTAGCAGCCTAAACTAAATATACTTAGTTTGCTCCAGGAAACAAGCAGGAAGTCCGTCTTCACATATCAGTGACGTTGGCACCGACTGATCCTGTGCGGTTGAACCACGCCCCAGCTTTCACAGAAAGCCTTTGGGAGTTAGGGAGACCTATGCATACGACCTCTGTCACCGATTCCCGCCCAAAGGTGCCATCTTCCCTCAATCTTTTTTCTGTGGAGCCCTTCGGACATCTTCCATCTGTACCCTGGAAAACGTTGCTGTTTTCGTTTGCCATGGGTTTCCTCTTCTTCTAGTCGCATACCGTCACCTTCTTCAGTTCCCAGAACTGGCTGCCAGAACCTCAGCATTGTGTTTTTTTGGGGTTCCCTTGTTCATGTTATCTGGTGTGTGTGGATTTTCTTTCTCACACCCGTCGTTAACCAGGATTAAGAGTTTCATCTGACAGGTACTATTCTTCCCTGATATTACTTGTTTTGTTTTTTATTTAACAGGGGTTTGTTTTATACCTTGCTTTAATCATTTTTATTCAAAGTCGTTTTTCATTGTAACTTAAACTTGGTAATGTACATTAACCAGGGACACTAACTTGGATTTTTCTGCGCCAAGGAGGGTTAAGTGACATGCCCAAGGGCCACAAAGTGTGCTAGGGGTTCCCAAGCCAGTGCTCTATCCACGAGGCTCCTACTCCCCCACTGAGGCTGTGTTCTCAGTTAAGTGGGATTTAAGCAGGTGTAACCACTGAAAAGCACACCCATGTCCTGCAACATATCCACAGGGCTGCTGTCTGCGGTGCCTCAAAGCTTATCACGATCCCTCTGCCTGCTCGCGGTGTCTCCCAGATGACGAGCAAGGGTCGTAGAAACTGTGAAAGGCAGCAGGAGATGCTGTTTGGCCACAAGACCTCTATCTTTGTGTCGCCCCAGCTTTGAGCATGGAATTGATTGCCCTTGTGGTCCGCTATGGAGACCTTGGACTCTCCTAGCGGCTCACCCACTTGGAGCCCTGTAAGTTGGCGGGGCCTCCAGATTTCAGGGATTGTCCTCAGACAGCATCCCCAAAAGTATCGCACTTCGACCCATGGTGGTGTTGAAGGCCATATGCCAGAACAGGGGGGTAAGACCCTTGGCCACTGCATTGGAAGTCCTTCAGCATGCTACCAAGGGTGATGGCCAAGGGAGCAGCCCTTAAAAAACTGCCATGGCGGGAGAAGAATGCAGTCAGCATCGGGGGATTGACACTGGTCTTCCTAGGCCATTGTCATCGAGGAATCCCCCTCCACAGAGCTAGCATTGGGTCTGATTCCCTCAAGTGGCCCACGCCAGTGGCTGTGGAGCCTTCTGGTCTGGTGCCCTATTCTTCTGGGTTATCGGGCATGGCAACTGGCCCCGTTCCACCATGAGGGTGTTGCCTGAGAGGATTCAGCCAGTGCTCAAGAAGCATTGGCTTCGAGCCATTTCCTGGTATCGGTCTTGGTCCCACTTGAGGCCTTGGTCTCGCCCACGACTTCCTCCGATTCAGAGTGCTAGGTTCCTGTGACCCCATCGATGCCCCTCGCCGGGCATGTGTATTTGGCCCCTCAGGTACTCGAGGCCTCCTATGATTCTGACTCGGAGTGAGAGACCAAATACGAGTCCCTAGACACCCAATGACATTGGGATGTCCCCTTGGGACTAGTCTCTGCCACAGGAGCATAGGTGGTCCTCGCCCAAGGACCTCTCCTTCCTGGACTTTGTCCAGGACATGGTGAAGGCCTTCCCACAGAATCCGAGGAGGAGCCACAGGTGAAGGACCTCGAGATCCTGCAGTATGATGCCCCTCCCAAGGAGGCACTCATTGTGCCTGTTCCCCCGGTCTTGGAAAGCTTATCGTTCAGGATATGGGAGTCACCTGTTATGGTGGCCATTGTGAGCAAGCAGCTCGATTCCAAGTATCGAGTCTAGAAGGGCCCTGGATTCCAAAGACCCAACTACCACACAATTTTCATGGTGGTGGAGTTGGCCATGCGTTAGGATCAAGAGCCAAAAGGCTCACTCCTCAGTGCCCCCAGCAGGGAGGCCCGCACCATGGATGGTTTTGGTAAAAAGTGTTACAAGGGCCTGATGCTCATGGACCATATCCAGGATTACCAGCGGTAGATGGGCATGTACCCGAGGTACCTGGCCAAGGGATTGGCCAAGTTTTTGACTGGTTTGTTCAAGGAACCTCTTCAGCAGTCCCGGATCCTGGTGTCGACAGTTCAATTTATTCACTTGAGCAGCCTATGATGGGCTTCGAGTCTGTGGCTAGAGTGGCTGTGGTGGGCATTGGTGCCTGCCACCTCGTTTGGCTACAGTCATTTGACCTGGAGAAGTGGGTTCAGGACAAGTTCGTTGATGTCCCCATGCCAGAGGGAGAACCTTTTTGGCAAGCCCATGATCAACAAGGCCACAGAGTTGGAGCGGAGTATATGACCAGAACCAGGCTCTCCCGCAAAACTGTGGACCCTTCCTGATGGAAGGCTTATTTAGAAAAAGCCTTTTTACGCAAAGAGGCAGGATTTCGGAACTTACTCTCAGTAACCGGCCTATCTGGCTCCCCAACAGCGTCAGGCAGGCCAAGGGCGAGAGGCATAAGCCTTGTAAGCCTAAGGCCCCCAAGCACCACCTGCACCACAGCTGCAACTTGGGGGGGGGGGATTTGACTCCTTGAGCTTGGCCTCTCTTCCCTTGCACAGTTGAGGGCCATAGCACCCAGGGGAGCAGCTGACTTTCTTTGCCAACCTGTGGACCACCATAACTACTGATGCCTGGGCCCTCCAGGTAGTGAGGATGGGTATCTCCTCCATTTCGAGCAGATGCTTCCTCCGTTCTTTCTGGAAAACTTTGCATGACTCCTCCTCACCGAGAACACCTGCAGCAAGAGCTCGAAGGCCTCCTCGCAACCAAGGCAATCGATCTGTCCCACTATCTCTAAGAGGTGAGGGATTCTACTCCTGCTACTTCCTGGTTCCCAAAAAGGTAGGCGGCTTTTTGAAACCATCCTAGATCTGTGGGATCTCAATCAGCTTCTGGTGAAAGAAGTTCAAAATGCTCTCCCTTGGAACGTTACTACTGCCCTATTCCAGCGGGGGAGATTGGCAGTGCTCCTGGGATCTAAAAGATGCTTAAACTCACATCCTGATCCATTCTCGCCACTGGCAGTACCTCTGCTTTGCCATCAGAAGCTTCCATTACCGGTACAGGGTTCTACCCTTCGGACGGGCTTCCACCCCTGAGTGTTTACAAAGTAACATAGTAAATGATGGCAGATAAAGACCAGTTCCTTATCATCCCTCCAGTCTAGTCACGAACATCAGGAGTTGTGCACCTCCTCCCGCAGCATTGGAGACTGAGCATGTCACAGATTTAGTGACACTGTATAACTGGTCCAGGATCCGCCTCCATAGCTCCAGTATTCTCAGTCTCCATGCAGCAGAAGGAGGTGTGAGCCCTGGTGCTCGGGGCTCACTAGAGGAATAATTAGGTCTGGGTAGATAGGAATTAGTGGAGTTAAAAGGAAAAAAAAAAAATTGGCTTGTGAGGTAATACCTCTTTAAATTGGCGATTTTGTTCTTGGCAAAGTTCCCAGCTTAATTTTGGTTTGGCTGTCCCCCCTTCTCCCCCTCCATGAAGCAGTGCCGGACCAAGGGAGAGTGTGGGATCAACTGTGGGGCCTCCCGCTTCTGATCCCCTCATCGGGTGTGAAGCGGGTGGAGGCGGAGCTCCAGCTCCTGAAGAGTGGGGTCTGGAGGCTGCCGCAGCTCGGCGGGCCGCAGTGAAGGAAGTGGCAAGCCACGGAGGGCCAAAGCAGGCAGCAGCGTTGAGGCTCTCTAAACCCCGAGGGGGTGTGCGTGCTGCCAGAGAGGTAACTGCGCGTGGAGCGCGGTCGGGGCTGACACGCGGCGGTTGGGGAAGCTTGCTGCGGTCAGGCCTAGACCTCGTGGCTGGAGGGCGGGAAAAGCAGCAGAGCAGTTGATTGTTTTTCTCCCGCGCTATCTTGCAGCCGTCTGGGGGGCATTGGACCTCGATTAGAGCAATTTGCTATTTTCCTGGATTCAGGTTATAAAAAAAAAAAAAAAACCCTTGAGGAAACGGACAGTTTGGACCTGTGGTTGCCTGGGCTCTTCACTAGGTGAGGGGTTGTTGGGGGCAGGCTAGTGTAGGCTTCCCAATGCCGTCAAAGCCTAGGTGCCTGATGTGTGGGTCCAGGAGGGATTCGCTGTCAGAGGCCTGGGTGTGCCGTGGCTGTACTCAGGAGGCGGCCGGGGCAACAGTTGGTGACAGTTAGTGCGGCAGAGGAGTTCAGCGGGCAGTCAGAGGCAGGGGAGGACAGCTGGGCTGTCTGTTCCACTGGTGGATCCTCTTCCAGGGCCGTCCACGGGCGATGATTCCCCCGCCTCTCAGCCCTCCTTGCAGGGGGGGTTTGGCGGCAATTTTCTCACAGGATTTTATGGTGCTGCTCCAGCAGGTCCTAGGGGGGGTCAGGAGGATCAGCGCCGGGAGGCGAGTGCGGGGCCGAGCTCCAAGAGATCAGGGGCTTCTTTGGCAGGAAGTTCTGGGGAGCGGGCCTCTCAAAAAGCCTAGCCTGGTTGTGGACAAGGTGGAACAAGACTTAAGAGAGCAGGAACCATCGGAAGGCTTGGAGGATTCGGAGTTGGAAGTGGACCTAGAGGAAGGTGAGCTGCCAGAGCCAGAGGACCAAATCTGTTCCGACGGGAGGAGCTAGGGGCTCTCATCACAGAGACGCTGAAAGCCTTAAATATGCCGGTTACTGGAAGTCCAGAAGATTCTTCTCTGGAGGATCCCCTGTTACAGGCGGTGCGAAAGACGCAGTGGCCTTTAAGGAGATGGATTCAGGAGTGGGACAACACCGGAGGCAAGGTTGAAGGGCTCGCGCGTAATGTCCCGTCTATACCCGGTGGAAAAGCCGGGTAAGGAACTATTTAAGACTCCTAAGGTCGATGCAGTGATCTCTGCAGTTATTAAGAAGACGACGATCCCGGTGGAAGGAAGTGCCGCTCTTAAGGATGCTCAGGATAGGCGGTTAGATACGTTGTTGAAGCAGGTGTTTGAGGTAAATGCGCTTTCCATGCAGGCGTCCATTTGTGGTGCATGGGTGGCCAGGGCTTGTTTGTGCTGGGCTCAGCGAATTAGTGGAGCGCAGGAAGAGGCGGTTAAGGAAGCCACCAGAATGGAGTCTGGAGCGGCGTATTTAGCAGACATTTCAGTATGATCTTATCCATGGACTCTCTAACAGCATGACTTCCGTGGTGGTGGCACGCCATTCTCTGTGGCTGCGCAATTGGGCAGCAGATGGGGCCTCTAAGGCGAGGTTGGGTAAGCTGCCGTTTAGAGGCAAGTTGTTGTTTGGGAAAGATTTGGACAAGTTGGTCAAGGATCTAGGAGAGTCCAAGGGGGGGCATACTACCGGAAGATAAGCAGAAAACAGGGTCGTCCGGGGGTGTCTTTCAAGAATCAGCAAAGGGAGTTTTGTAGATTTCGTCAAATCGCGTTTCGCAAACCTTTCAGAGGGGATGTTCGCAGTTTAGGTCGCAGGGGTTTCGGGAGTTTAGAGGAGCGGGCAGAGGGTTTGGTGCCTTCTCATCCCCGAATGTTAAGAAATTGCAATGAAGCGAGTGGGGCCCAGGCAGGGCTTGTACCCGTAGGGGGTCGTTTGCGAGACTTATTTCCTGCCTGGGTCCAGATCACATCGGATCAGTGGGTGTTGGAAGTTATTCAGCGGGGGTATGCGCTCGAGTTTCAACGTCCAGTGGTCAATTCTTTTGTCCAATCTCCCTGTGGAGCAAAACTCAAGGTTGTCGGCAGTACGCGAGACGGTAGAAAGATTGTAAGCGCTGAAGGCGGTGGTTCCGGTTCCGGCAGGGCAGCTAGGATGCTGTCGATACTCGATATATTTCGTGGTGCCAAAAAAGGAAGGATCCCTGAGGCCAATTCTGGACCTCAAGAGAGTAAACAGGTGTCTCCGAGTATCCCACTTTCGCCACGAAATGTTGCGTTTCGGTCGTGGGTGGCGGTTCGAAAGGGGGAGTTTTTGCACGTCTTTGGACCTGTCAGAGGCTACTTGCACATACCGATTCGGTTGGAGCATCACAGATTTCTGCGGTTTGCAGTGCCCATGCGGCATTTTCAATTTCAGGCAATGCCGTTCGGGTTGGCTACAGCTCCAAGAACCTTCACCAAGATAATGGTGGTGGTGGTGGCGGCGTTGCGCAAGGAGAGAGGGTGTTGGTTCATCCGTACCTGGACGATTGGCTGATTCGAGCAAAGTCAAAGAGCAAGAGCGAGTTGGTTACCGGAAGGGTGGTTCAGGTCTTGCAATCCCTCGGTTGGGTAGTCAATATGGCAAAGAGCAAATTGGTCCCGTCACAGGAGTTGGAGTATTTGGGGGCTCGTTTCGACACGGACAGGGGCAGAGTTTATCTTCTGAAGCTCAGAGCTCAGAAGCTGAGGGGGCTGATAAGGGCCTTTGTCAGGAAGCAGGGCTCCATCGGCGTGGCACTATTTGCAGCTACTGGGTACAATGGCTGCTACAATCGAGTGTGGTGCCATGGGCCCGGGCACACATGACGGCCTCTACAGAGAGCTCTCCTCAAGAAGGTGGGTCTCACCAGTCAGATCGGTTGTCACAGAGGCTGCATTGCCCGCCGGAGGCGCGGCGGTCGCTGGAGTGGTGGTCAAGCCCAGGGTGTCTTGAGAAGGGGATGCCTCTAGAAGCGCCACAATGGAGGGCGTTGATTACGGATGCCAGTCTGTTTGGTTGGGGAGTTCACTTCGAGAAGGAGTTTGCCCAAGGTCAGGGGTCAGATGGTCAGAATCGGGAGAGGTCCTGGTCAATCAACAGGTTGGCGTTACAGCTGTGATGCTGGTGCTAAAGGCTTTTCAGAGGCTGTACAGGGCACAGCGGTGCGGGTGCTGTCAGACAATGCCACGGCAGTGGTGTACATCAATCGTCAGGGCAGCACCAGCAGCGAGGCTCTCGAGGAGAAAGCGGAACGAACTTCTGGCTTGGGCCGAGTTAAAATCTGGAAGCGTTATCGGTGGCACATGTCGCAGGGGTGGGACAATGTGATGGCCGATTTTTTTTGTGAGTCGGCTCAAGGTGGATCTGGGAGAATGGGTCCTCAATCAAGAAGTGTTCGACTTGCTGGTCTGTCGCTGGGGCCCTCCGGTGATGGATCTCATGGCTTCCTTCGCATCGGCGAAGGTAGACAGATTCTACAGCAGAAGAAGGGAAAGAATGTCGGAAGGTCTGGATGCGCTCATGCAATGGTGGCCAGAGGAGGGGCCTGCTGTTATGTCTTCCCTCCGTGGGCATAAATAGGTCGAGTGGTGCAGAGAATAGAGAGGCACAAGGGCCAGGTGATCCTGATTGCGCCGGATTGGGCAAGGCGGCCATGGTATGCGGACCTGATGCGGCTGGTGGTAGAGGCGCCGTGGCGGCTTCCGGTATGGAGCAATCTGTTGGTGCAGGGGCCGTTGAGTATGCCTCAGGTGGATCGGTTCTCGCTTACGGTTTGGCTCTTGAGAGGGCAAGGTTGAGAGCAAACGGGTATTCGGCAGCAGTGATTTGTACATTGCTGAGGTCCAGACATCGGTCTACCTCTGTGGCGTATGTCTGGGTTCTGGCGAGTGTTTGAGGCATGGTGTGAGAGTAAGCAGTTAAAGGCGTTGGGCGCCTTGATTCTGCAGATATTGGCCTTTCTGCAGGACAGCTTCGAGAAGGGTCTAGCGGCGGCTTCCCTGAGGGTGCAGTTAGCGGCGCTCTCGTGTTTTAGAGGGAAGGTGCAGGGGATGTTGCTGGGGGCTCATCCGGATGTTAAGAGATTCTTGCGGGCTGCAAAATTGTTGAGGCCTCCCAGAAGGGACATAGTTCCGGTCTGGGATCTTAACTTGGTGCTAGAGGCTTTGGTTAGGGGGAGCCGTTTGAGCCTGTAGCGAAGGCTACACTGAAGGACTTGACACTCAAGGTGGTGTTTTTGGTGGCGATCTCTTCGGCGCGCTGGATTTCGGAGTTGCAAGCTTTGTCCTGTAAGGAACCTTTTTTGACCTTTGGGAGTACGAAGGTAGTTTTGAGGACGGTACCTTCATTTTTGCCTAAGGTGGTCTCGGCATTCCATGTGAATCAGGTGGTATCTCTGCCGGTGTTTGAATGCGAAGCCAAGGATAAGCGGATAAGAGGCTGCATCGCTTGGATGTTGGCAGGGCGTTGAAATGTTATCTACAGAGAATGGCGGGGCTCCGCAAGATGGATAGATTGTTTATGTTGTTTGGGAGGACAAAGCAAGGAGAGGCGGCATCTAAATCTTCTATTGCTCGGTGGATTAAGGAAACAATTGCAGCAGCGTATGTTTTAAAGAATAAGGTCGTGGCCGATCGGTTTGAGAGCTCATTTGACTCGGGCTCAGGCAGCGTCGTGGGCGGAATTGAGTTTGGTGCCAGCAGTGGACATTTGTAGGGTGGCAACGTGGTCGACCTTGAATACCTTTGTGAAGCATTATCGGATTGATGTCTAGGCGGCTGGTGACTCTAGGTTTGGGTCAACAGTACTGCAGGCTGGTCTGGCCGGTCCCTCCCGGTGAAATGAGCACTGCTCTGTTACATCTCCTGATGTTCAGGACTAGACTGGAGGGACGATAAGGAAGGTAAAATTAGACTTACCTGCTAATTTTAGTTCCTGGAGGAACTCCAGTCTAGTCCCGCTTCCCTCCCGGTTAACCGTTCCAGACTGCAGCTGAAGGCCAGGTAAGACATGTCAAAGGGCAGTGAAGGCTGTTGGGTTGGATGGTAGTGTTTGGAGGGGGAGCAGGGAGGTGGAAGGCGTTCTCATGGTTGTCCAAGGCTGTTGGGGGGAAGCCTGGGGAGAAGGAGTGGCAGGCCTTTGCAGGGCTTAGCCAGGACAGCTACAGATTGGTGCCTAATTTCATGGTTAAGTTGGTTAGTAATTAAAAAAAAAAACAAAAAAAAAACAAAGAACTGTGGAGATACTTACTTATTGCTCTGGTGAGTCTGCTTTGTCAATAGGTTACTGGAGCTATGGAGGCAGATCCTAGACCAGTTATACAGTGTCACTAAATCTGTGACATGCTCAGTCTCCAATGCTGCGGGAGAAGGTGCACAACTCCTGATGTTCGGGACTAGACTGGAGTTCCTCCAGGAACTACAATTAGCAGGTAAGTCTAATTTTACCTATGGTCCATCTAGTCTTCCCAGTAAGATGGCAAGAATAGGTGCACCTGCCGCTCCTTGCAGGCCACCCCTCCCCATTTCTTTGTTTAGGGGTGAACTCACCACTCCGTGTAGGACACCCCTATTTGTTGAGAAATTAGATAGTTGTTTATTTCGATTTTATCCTATTACTGTAAAGGGATCCACTGTGTCTGTCCCATGCCATTTTGAATTCTGTCACTGTATTTGCCCCCACCACTTCCATCGGGAGGGCATTCCAAGCATCCACCACCCTTTCAGTTAAAAAGTATTTCCTGACATTGCCTTTCAATTTACCCCCTTGCAGCTTCATGTTATGCCCTCTAGTTTTACAGCTTCCCCATCTTTGGAAGAGGTTTGTTTGTTCATTATTTCTCTTTAAGTTTTAAATGTCTGAATCATATCTCCCCTATCCCTCCTCTCCTCCAGAGTGTACATATTTAGGTTTTCAAGTCACTTCTCATAAGGCTTCTGACGCAGGCTCCAAATCATTTTGGTCGCCTTCCTCTGAACAGTCTCCAGTCTTTTTACATCCTTTGCAAGATATGGTCTCCAAAACTAAACACAGTATTCCAAGTGAGGCCTCACCAGTGACTTATACAGTACCTCTTACTTTCTGCTGGTAATTCCTCTTTATATGCAACCCAACATCCTCCTGGCTGTTGCCACTGCCTTGTTGCACTGTTTTTGCCACCTTGAGATCCTCAGAAATAATCACACCAAGGTCCTTCTCCTGGTCCGTGCACACCAACCTCTCGCCCCCTATCACGTACATTTCCCTTGGATTTTTGCTTCCCAAGTGCATGACACTGCACTTCTTCATATTAAATCTTAACTGCCAAGCATTAGACCATTCTTCCAGCTTTTGTAGCTCTTTCCTCAGGGGAGTCCACTCTGTTACCAATTTTTTGTGTCATCTACAAAAGACAGACTTTTCCATTCAGGTCCTTCAGCAATATCACTCACAAATACATTGAACAGTGCCGGGCCCAGGACCGAACCCTGGGGCACCAAGCTAATCACTCTCCTTTCATCTGAGTGAGCTCCATTTACCATCACCTTCTGTCGTCTGTCAGTCAATTAATTTCTGATCCAGTTCACCACCTTGGGACCCATCCCCAAACTACTGAGTTTATTGATAAGCCTCCTATGAGGAACAGTATCAAAGGCTTTGCTAAAATCCAGGTAGATGACATCCATCACATGTCCCTGATCTAGTTCTCTGGTCACCCAGTCAAAGAACTCAATCAGATTTGTTTGGCAAGATCATCCTTTGGTAAAAAGCATGTTGTCTCGGATCATGCAACCTGTTGGTTTTGAGAAAGCCCACTATTCGCTCTTTCAGGAGCGTCTCTGTTACTTTTCCCCGCCACCACCGAGGTAAACCTCATGGGCCTGTAGTTTGTCACTTCTTCCCTGTCACCACTTTTGTGAAGAGGTACCACATCAGCCCTTCTGCAGTCCTGAGGAACTTCTCCTGTTTCCAAGGATCTGTTGAAAACATCCTTTAACGGCCCTGCAAGAACTTCTCTGAGCTCTTTCAATATCCTGGGATGTATCCCATCCGGTCCCATGGCCTTGTCCACTTTCAGTTTTGCAAGTTGTTCTAACACATCATCTTCTATGAATGGTGTGGTATCTACTTCATTCCCATTTTTATATTTGGGAGTCATAGGTGGTCCTTCTCCAGGATTTTCTTTAGTGAAAATAGAGCAGAAGTATTTGTTTAGCAATTTTGCTTTTTCAATGTCACTTTCCATGAGTCCGTTCCAGCAATTCTGAGTCCTGTAATTCCACCTCTGATTTTTGTCCTCTCCCGAATATACTTGAAGAAAGTTTTGTCACCACACGTCACATCTTTAGCCATCTTTTCCTCTGCCTTTGATTTTGCTTTCCTTATTTCTCCTTTTGTCTCTTTTAGTTTGATCCTGTATTCCTTTTGTGTTCCTCTGTTTGCAAGCTTTTGAATTATTGTGAAAGCTGTGTTTTTTGCCTTTATTTGAGCAGCCTCCACTTCTTTGGAGAACCAAATAGGTTTCCTTATTTATTTATTTATTATTCTTATATACCGCGCTATTCAACATCAGTGCAGTTTACATGTAACATTACATTGAACAGGGCATTATAACTTGGAGATAACTATTTTACAGGGAACATGGGCAATAGAGGGTTAAGTGACTTGCCCAAGACCACAAGGAGCACCTGTGGGACTAGAAACCCCAGTCCTTCCGGCCCAAGGTTGCTGTCCTCTAGTGGGATTTGAACCCCCGACCTTCCAGCCTGAAGTACTTTTGTCCCAACCACTAGGCCATTCCTCCACTCCTTCTCTTGTTTTTATTTACTTTCCTTACATATTTATCTGTTGCCCCTTTTATTGCCACCTTTAGTTTAGCCCACTGCAATTTCACTTCCCTGCCAACTTCTCCGTCAGGTACTTGGCCATTCTACTGAAATAAAGTTTACCATGACACATATCCATTGGCAGGATACAATCCCACAACCTTCTGATTCTGTCAGCATCAACTGTACTGGGTGCGCCACAATGCTGCCACAGTATCTGGCAGTGGTTGCTGCCTACATCCGCCTGCCATGTTTGTCTTCCCCTACATAGATGACTGGCTCATCAAGGGAGGCTCCATTGTATGGTGTGCAATTCTGGAGACCGCACCTTCAAAAGGATGTGAACAGGATGGAGTCGGTGCAGAGGGTTGCTACTAAAATGATTAATGGGCTTCATTATAAAGCATATGAGGACAGACTTAAGGATCTTAATATGTACACCTTAGAGGAAAGGCGGGATAGAGGTGATATGATTGAGATGTTTAAATACCTCCGTGGCATAAATGTTCAGGGAGAGAGCCTCTTTCAATTGAAAGCAAGTTCTGCTACGAGGGGACATGGGATGAGGGTGAAGGGAGATAGATTCAGGAGTGATATGCGGAAATATTTCTTTACGGAAAGAGTAGTGGATCCATGGAATAGTCTCCCAGTGGAGGTGGTAGAGATGAGGACAGTAACTGAATTCAAAAAAGCATGAGACCAACACAGAGGATCTGTAAAGGTAAAAAGTGGACTGTTGTAGTTGTTGTTATGGAAGGACAGACTAGATAGGCCATGTGGTCTTTTTCTGTCATCATGTTTCTATGTTTCTATTGACGAGGTCTGTCAGGTGGCAAGTCGCCTCATTCTCCTTCTCAAGTACTTTGGCTTTGTCATCAACTACCCCAAGTCTCATCTGCAACTGACACAGCATCTGGAGTTCATAGGGGCCCTCCTGGACACTTTCCAGGCTAGGACCTTTCTTCCTCTGGACAGGGCTCGCTGCCTGGCAACTCTCGCCAAGGAGGTTCAGGAACAGTCGATGGCCACATCCACCTCCTGTTGCGCCTCCTCGTACATATGGCCTTGATGGTGCACATCATGTCCGACACCTCTGCATGAATCAGGCCCAGTGGACTCTCTGCACCCAGTGAACTCAGGTGATGGAGCGCCTGGAGGACAGGATCCGCGTGACTACCCCTCTCGCCGAATCCCTCATCTGGTGGCAGCAGCCACTGCACCTCATGGCAGGGATACTTTTCCAGACCTCGCTGCCTCCAAACTGAGCTGGAGAGCCCACTGCGATGGCCTGCAGATCCAGAGCATCTGGACAACGGGGGAGAGTCTCCACCAAATCAACTTTCTTGAGCTTCAAGCAGTTGCGAATGCCTTGCAGGTCTTCCAGCACCACTTGGAGAACCAGATTGTTCTGATCCAGATGGACAACCGAGTGGTAATGTTTTATATCAACAAAGAAGGAGGTACTGAGTCATACCTCCTGTGCTGGGAAGCTGTTCGTCCCTGCACCTTCGCGAGGGAGAATGAGATGCTCTTCTGAGCAGTGTATCTTCCTAGGACTGCCTCAGCAGGATGCTTCAACCACACAAATGGTGACTGGACCTGCAGGTCGCCAGCCGCACCTTTCGGCTGTGCGGCTCTCCAGTGTATCTCTTCGCCATCCCCTGCAATGCCCAGTGGCCATATTTCTGCTCTAGATGCTGGCTCCATCCTGGGTGCCTTCTCTATGTGCCTCCTCTATGTGTACTCTCCGATCCCCGTGATCTCCAAGACCCTTCTCAAGGTTCAGGTCTACTGGGCCACTGTAATCCTGATTGCTCCCAGGTGGCCACGATTCCCCTTGCTTCTTCCCTCTCCCAAGCGCGCCCAGTTCCCCTGGGCTGCACTCCAGACTTGATCTCACAGGAGGATGGAGCTCTCCTGCACCCCAACCTCAGAGTCCTCACCCTGATGACCTGGCTGCTGAAAGGATGACCTTGGCACAATTTCACTTGCCCAGGGATGTGAAAGATGTCTTGCTAGCACCCCACAAAGATTCCACCAGCGGGCCTATGCCTTCAAGTGGCACCAGTTCTCTGTCTAGTGTGCTGATAAGGGGTTCACCCCTTTCTCCTGCTCTGTGCCGTTGGTGTTTCAGCATTTGCTACACCTTTCCATTGCTGGCTTGAAGTCTAACTCCCTCAGGATACACCTCAGTATGCTGGCAACACACCACTGTCTCGTTGATGGACAACCCCTTTCCACCCATCCTATTGTGGTCTGTTTCATGAAAGTTCTCTTGCTCACTCGGCCTCCCATTCACCCGTCAGTGGCAGCATGGGATCTGAATGTGGTTCTTGGAAAGCTCATGGCTCTTCCCTTCAAACTGCTTGCTTCTTGCCACCTCTAGTACCTTTCCTGGAAAGTGATCTTCCTTATGACACTCATGTTCCCTGTAAAATAGTTATCTCCAAGTTATAATGCCCTGTTCAATGTAATTTCAGTTTGTTCAATGTAAACCGCACTGATGCAGAATAGCGCGGTATATAAGAGAATGTAAATAAATAAATAAATAAATAAATGTTGGCACGCCGCGTCAGCAAGATGCAGGCGTTGGTGGCTCATGCCACCATACCAGATTTCATAAAAACAGGGTGGTCCTCCATACTCACCCCAAGTTTCTCCCTAGGGTGGTCACCACCTTTCATCTCAAACAGGAGGTGATTCTCCCCACCTTCTTTCTTCGGCCTCACGTGAGCAGGGCGGTGACCGCTGTACAAACCTTGAATTGTAAGAGGACTCTGGCCTTCTACCTAGAGTGGACTAAGACCCATTGCTGCTCCTCTTAGCACTTCATCTCCTATGATCCAAACCGGCTTGGAGTTGCAATCTATAAGCATACTCTGTCTACCTGGGTGACGGACTGCATTTTCTTTGGTTATGAACAGGATGGTCTCTTGATCACCACATTATAGCCCATAATGTTCAGGCTATGGCAGTCTCTGTGGCAAACCTGCCTTCTGTCTCCATACTGGAGATCTGCCGGGCCGCCACCTAGTCCTCTGTTCACACCTTCGCAGCTTATTGCTGACTGAAATTGGACTTCTGGCATGACAGTGCCTTCGGCCAGGCAGTACACTGTCATTTATTTGGGGAATAATACAACTCCTACCTTCCGTCTGTGTGTCCAGGCTTCTGTGTGTCCACGCTACCGGAGAATTGATTCCCAGGTCGAAGCTGTGATCATCTCTGAGGTCTTGCGGCCACTTGGCGCTCTCTGCTGTCATTCATGGTTCAGTTTCTTTCAATTACCTGTGGCATTTTACAGGTTATTTTGGTAACCTGTAGCTGGGGAGTTCCATATATGAGGACTGACTTCCTGCTTGTTCCCAGAGAAAGCATAATTACTCACCTGTAGCAGGTGTTCTTCAGGGACAGCAGGAATCATTTTTCCCAACCCTCCCTCCTCCCCATGGAGTTGTTTTTTTCTTTTTTGGCTTGATTAAGCTATGTCATCATACTGAGGTAAGATGGCACCCTTGGGCAGGAAGGTGACTGTGCATGCATGATCTAACTCCCTAAGACGTTTTGTGAAAGCTGGGGAGTGTTCACCGCATGGGCTCCATTGGTGCTGATGTCACCTATATGTGAGAACTGATTCTTGCTGTCCCCGGAGAATACCTGCTACAGGTGAGCAACTACAGTTTTTCTGGAGAGTGGCAGAAAATCACTACTATCCAAAATCACTACTTCTCTTCCCTCTTTCTGCCCTCCCTCCACCCTCCCTCTTTCTGCCCTCCCTCCACCCTTTCACTATATGGGTAATTACTGGCTGGTTAGGAGGACTTTTGGCCCGACACAATCCATATAGAGATATATCTATTAAAGGGCATTAGGCTTTTGCAGCTAATGCTGGGCGTTTGCGCAAATAGCGCTGTATTAGCTGCAAAGGTTGCATGTTATCTGTTGGGGCATAGATAGCATTTCTCCAGCCCATAATGCGTCAAAAATGCAGGGATTGCAGCATGGCAGCATCATCGATGCAGCTAACGCACCCATTGAAGTGGTGTAAGCTGCACCCGCGATGTCTGCAAAACGTATGATTACTGCATGCTATCAACGCCCACGGTTACTGCACATTACAGGTACGCCCACGGTTACTGCACATTACAGGTACACCCATTTTTCGCTCACCCCACCCCCATGCATGAAATTTCTCTGTGCTATCTGCATTTGGCCTGCATTAGTTGTTACCGTGGCATACTTTTCCCATGTTATTGCCCCATTAACACTAACATGCTTTAGTAAACATGCTCCATAGTGAGTTCTATGTTCACTGGCTACTGGTGAACGTATAACTTCATTTGAAATGTTACCCAATATCTGTAAGTGTCTATATAATATATAATTTCCTGATTATGATCTAGACTCTGTCCATCTCCTACATCACAGCATTGTGTTTGAATTTGTTCTCAAGTAATCCAAAAAGCCAAAGTTGCACAATCTGTTCTGCCAGGTCTTGGTCTGTAGTAGGATATTACATAATGGTAGAAAAAGGTCAAATTAGCACATCCAGTCTACCCAGTTATTTTGTCCACATTGCTAGTTATTTTGTCCAAAGCTGCCATTCCTCCAAGTTGACCTCTAGGGTCCTCTTTCTATGTCAAAATGTCTGATGTTTTCACCAGGGCTATAGAATCCCACAAGCAGCATTAGTGGCTGAAGCTTCAGGGTGGAAGCACAAATAACCTTGCTTTGGTGAGTCTTACAGCTCTTGTGTTATTTTTATATAAAGCACAAGCTGTCTGTGTACTTACTGTACCATGCTAACGTGTGCCCATTCAACTTCACGTGCATCTTGGGAAGTGTCTCAGTACAAATAATGGTTGTTTGCATTGCTGTGTATCCTTTGAATTAGGGATATTTTCAAGGACATTTACTTTTTAGAACAGGATAGGGCCTTCTGGATTGTAGGCCTTTTACAAGTACACACTACTGTATCATCAGAGCTGTCTGTTTACCGGCTATCATCACAGATATCTAAGCCAAGAGTTGGTATGTGCTATTTTTCCCTACTGCCCACATTCTTTCTGCCTTCCTTTCCTCATGGCTAGTTTCACCTCATTCATTGCCTGCTGAATCTAATAGTGCAGATTTGCCTCTGCCATTGCATTACTTAGTGCAGAATATATCTGCAAGCATGCAGTGGGGTGAGACACAAGCCAGAGACTGTGCTGATAAAGTTCTCCCTTATGGCATTTAAACATCTAGTGTGGCAGTATTCTCACAGTGTAAAGGTTGGTCTTCATATCATCTCAGTGGTAATTGCTCAGAGGTGAAGAGAGGTTCCAATTCATTTTCCATGTCTGTTATGCTTCCATATCATCATTTATTTATTTAACCGGGTTTATATACCACTCTGTTTTGTAGGCAGAACGGTTTACGGAAAAACTTTACAACAGAACATTTTACATTAAACAGGAAGGTTAACTTGAATGAGTTTACAAAGAACATTAAACATTATATAATAGAACAATTTTATGTTTACATAAGAGTTAAATTGGATGGTTTAGTAGTGATTTATGATACACTTTGTGGTGGGGAGGGTGATAGGAGGTAGGTTTGATGAGTCTGGGGTTGGTTGATAGAGGATTCTTCTGGCTATTATGGTATGCTTTCATAGTAGTGCTTGAATAAGTGGGTCTTTAGTGCTCAACAGAAGCTTGTGAGGTCTGGGTTGGTTCTAATTGGTTCCAGAAGTGTGTTCCAGAGGGTTGGAACATATAAGGATAGTGCTCGATTGCAGGTTGCTTGGCTTCTCTATTTTTTCGTAGGGGATTTCGATGGTGTTTTGCATGTTTTTTTCTTCTACTTCCAATGTTGTGTGTCATACGCATGAGTGGTGAGAACGAGTCTGCGGATGTTATGTATGATTTTCAATATCGTTAATAGTGTTTAAATTTTATGCAGAGAATTATAGGTAGCCAATGCAAGTACATTAGAATTGGTGTATGGTATGACTTTGAAGCTCCCTGGAGGGCACAGGCGGCAGTGTTTTGTGCCAGTTGTAGTGGTTGCAGGATATGTTTTGGGAGACCTTGGTAAATAAGGTTACAGTGGTCAAAGTACGGAAAGATGAGGACCTGGAACACCATGCAGAAGTCATGTGCGTCGAGGAGGGCGTCATGATGATGAAGTGTTCTTATTTTGTGGTGGTTTTACTGATATGCGGTTGCATGGATAAGTGCTGGTCGAGGGTGATTCCGAGGTAGTAGACTTCAAGTTTTACCTCTAGTTCAGCATTCCTTACTCTCAATGTGGATGGGGTTGTGATTGTGAGGTCTCTGGTTATGTACATTACTTCCGTCTTCTGGTAGTTGACTGTAAGATTATAGTTTGTGAGCCATTGTGAGATTGCATTGAAGCAGCTTATTATTGGAGTGTAGTCGGGTTTAGTTGTAGAGAAATGTGCATATATTATGTCTGCATACAGATGTTGGGCCTTATATTTAATGGGATTGTCATAGGTTTTGTTAGGAGAAGGGGATGCTTGAAAAGCTTGTAACATGTGTGCCTTATGTAATGTTATAGTATTCTGTGAAACTGCTGTGATTTTGCTGTGATCATTGGCTTGTACTGTACTCTCAGATTATAATCCTGAATAAATGAGCCTTTTCTGAAGTAGTTATTGCATTGTATCATCTTGTCCCATGAAGGCAGAAGATGCAGAGATAGCAGAGAAAGGTTGCATATTGCCACAAAGACAGGGTGAGTCCTGAAATGGGTATGCTATTAGAACCCTGGTTTATAAGAGGTTAGCTGGAGCAATGCTACAGCAAAACAAAAATGGTTTTGAGACATAACTGACAACCAACCATTTGGTGCTACTTTGACACAACACCAGCAGATGTAGTTGGCATGTCTGTGTGACATAGTTTTGAGGGGGAATTCTAGGGAACTATCAACAGTTGGACTGATACTAAAGGCCACAGGAACCAAGAGACTTCCCATAGCTCTCTAGACCCAGAGTTAGACCTGCCCAATCAGGCCATCCCTCTGCACAGGTCTGTGTGCAATATGCCATTTGTGCACCTAAGGAGATCCCTGGCATGGAGACTGGATCCCTTTCAGAATGGATGCGTCAGGGTTTTCATCTTCCATAGGAAACTCTCCGTCTGCCCTTCAATATATGTGGCCTATCATCTGCTATGACAGCCTTGTTTCAAGGTTAATGGGGACCCCAAGTTTAAACTAGAGACATAGCTGTTGTAACAAAAAAAAACAGTTATTCTGAATAAATATAAAAGTGAAGGAGGAAGAGATGAGAGAGAGTACAGTGTAAAGGGTGCAAAACTGGGGAAACCAAAAGGACACCAGGAAGAGCGGAGGAGATGTCCTAGGAGGTGCATGTTTTTAATAGGGAGTGGGGTAAAGGAGGCCATCATGCTCAAGAGTGGATGTGATAAGGATCATCAGATCCATCATCTGCTCTTGAGCATGTAGCATCCTCTGCATGCTGTCCTGCACACAATGGAGCTGCCCCTCCATTTACTGCTATTTAGGATTGCCAACATTTTGAAAGAGAAAAACCCACCACCTGTGGATAGCCATGATCCACCTATGCCTACCTCTGCCCCGCCCCCCCCCCCCCCCTCTGTCCTGCCCCCTGTCCCCAAAAAATAATTGCAGAAAGGGCAATGTGCAAACTGAACAAGCAAGATTGCTACACATTCTTAAACAGAAATTCCATACTAACAGAATACCCAGCATTGGTTGCACACACACACACACACAAAAAAAATACAGATAGGCCTTCATCAATAATTGAGCACAAAATGAAAAGAGAAATATATAGACAAAAATTAAACTAAAACCTCAGAAAGCCAGACTCTGCATGTAGTGCAACACAAGAGAAATAAATACATTTCCCCATATTGTACAAAATAAGACAGTAGATGTCAAGATTGGTATTAGGAGGTATGCAATCTGACAATTGTCCTGGACCCACAAGCCAGAGAGGGCCTCAGATCTGTTGGAGATAGAAAAAAGTACAGCTTGCTAGTGAGCTTTAGGCAATGCAATGTGTGCCTTTGAGTCAATGCCCACTCCTGGCAACCCATCAGCTCCTGGGTTTCTTGGGTAGTATGATTGGAAGTAGATTGCCAGGCTTTTCTTTTGAGGCAATGGAGAGTTAAGTGACTTGCCTAAGGCTAGAAGGAGTGCTAGTGGGAACTGAACCCTAGTCTCTTGGCTACTAAGTCAGTACTCTAACCACTAGGCCACCCTTCTAGCTAGCTACAGCTCCTTCCAGCATTAGCTCCCTTCCACAGTGCTTGTGGCTACTCTAGAGTGCTGGACTGCTGTGAGGATTGCGGCGGCAGTGTCCGGCAGTAGCTACAAGCACTGCATCCCTTAAACGGGAACAGCCACGGTGCTGGCACTCCCCTGCAACCTATAAATCGATGCCCCTCCCTCATTATTATTAATGTTGGCTACACCCCACCCTCCTTTTTCCCAAAACTCCTTTGTGAACTCTTCTCACATGATGCTAGTATTTCTCCTTCAAATCGAATGTTTTAAGAAAATTGCAATGAAAGGGCAAATGCATAGCCAGAATAAAAATAACTACTTAGCAGTAAATACTTAGCATCATTCAAACAGTCCCAAAAAATGTGATTCTGGTCATCTCACTAAGAACAACATAAACATTCTCCAATACCAGACATATAGGTGAACTAATATAAAACCCTACAAAAGTCACCAAAGATCTAGAAGGCCAAATCTACCATACTATACCAGCATAAACTTCCAAAACTCAAACAGGGAGCCAGCTCAGAAAAAAGCAGCACTATAAATAGTGCAGGGGGTCCTAGAACATCCATACGCCTATTTGAAAAGCTG
The DNA here is from genome assembly GCA_033557465.1 of Ichthyophis bannanicus. Lineage (NCBI taxonomy): Eukaryota > Metazoa > Chordata > Amphibia > Gymnophiona > Ichthyophiidae > Ichthyophis > Ichthyophis bannanicus. The sequence goes on from CM066031.1 coordinate 251,350,902, forward strand.
AACAAATTACTACAGTACAGTATAGATCTCTACGTACAAACGCCATGTTAACAGAACACCTGGCCTTAGTCACACACTCAGTACACAGACCCTCAAGTAAAAATTAAAAAAAAATGTAAATAAAAATTAAACTGAACCCCACGAAACCAGACTGCATGCAGTGCAACATCAGTTCTCCAGGACCAAGCAGGAAGTCAGTCCTCACATATGGGGTGACGTCGGCACCGACGGAGCCCTCGCGGAGCAATTTTCCCCAGCTTTCAAAGAAAGCCTTTGGGAATTGCAGCGCGCATGCGCGGTCCCCTTCCCGCCCAAGGGTGCCATCTTAGCCAGTCTTCTTTTTTCCGCGGAGCCCTACAGACGTGGTCTTCTTGACCCCGCAGAAAAAGTTGATTTTCGTCGTTTATTTCTCTTTTTTCTTCGGTTCGACGCCGGTCTCTTTCCTGCCCGGACTCGCGACGCCGTTGCGAGTCCTTCTCTTATTTTTTGGTTTTTCTGATTTTTCTTGTCAGTTTTGTTTTTCGGTTTTTCGCTGGCAGCCCGGTCCTTTGACCTTGCAGGGGCCCTTTTTCCCCCGATGGCTGCCAGTGGTTTCAAAAGGTGTGTTCAGTGTGACAGAAATATGTCACTCACTGACACACACGATAATTGCCTCCGCTGCCTTGGCCCAGATCACGAGGAACTGATCTGTGGGTCCTGCAGCAAAATGTCCTCCAAAGCTTTGCGGAGTCGGCGGCATCAGCGGGAAAGAATCTTCGCAGATCCCACCCATACCCGGACCTCGTCAGAGGCCTCGGCGTCCAGAGGCTCCAGCTCTGAGCATCGCCGGAGTTCCTCCGACAGTGGTTCTCCCTCCGGGGATCATCATCGGAAGGCGAAACCCGCGAGGGCGGCGTTGGTGGACGCTCCTGGTTCCGCGACAGCCAGGTCGCATAGCCCCGATAGCCGTCCTGGGTCTTTGGAGCAGGAACGTCTCCCGAAGCGACCTCGTTTGGAATCGGAATTGCCTGCTCGGGTAAGTCCTGTAGTCCTCCTGGACTCGCCTCCGAGGGGTCCGACGTCGGGCCCGACGCCGTCGGGGCCCGAGTCGGGGGCTGCTGGGTCACCTGAGGTCGGACTCAGGTTGACGGCCTTGGAGAGCAGACTATCTGTCTTCATGGACCAGCAGCGGGCACTGATCGCTAGCCTCGCTGGCGCCTCTGCCCCGACCGCCGGGACGTCGACGTCTAAGTCGACCCCGGAGACCGAGCCGATCCTCGAGTCCATGCGGGCTCAAGTCGAGCCTCGGTCGAGGTCTCCCTCGGCCTCCCGTTCGGGACCGAGGTCGTCGACGCCGACTCCCTCGGCGTCGGGGCGGCCGACGCCTCCGCCCGCCCGAACCGAGCCCACCGATTCCTCCTCGGAGTCGGCCTGGGAATCTGAAGTGGAAGAGTCACCTGATTCCTTTCGGACTCGGTGTGTCCCCTCGGACTCCCCTGAGTCTGAACCTCGGAAACAGTCCCCCCCGAGGATGCCCGGTTCTCGGACTTCGTCAGGGATATGGCCAAAGCTTTGGCCTTCCCTGCGGATCCCGAGGAGCCTCGAGCCGAAGAGCTCGATGCCCTTCAGTACGACTCTCCCGCCAGGGAGCACTTTACTGTACCGGTTCCTCCCATGCTGGAACGACTACTCTTCCGCATGTGGGAGAGTCCGGCATCGTCGCCGGTCTTAAGCAAGCGGGTCGATTCCATCTATCGAGTCCGCAAGAGCCCTGGCTTCCAAAAAGCACAGCTACCGCACCATTCCATGGTGGTGGAATCGGCCATGCATAGGCTTAAGAGCCAAAAGATGCACTCCTCGGTGCCTCCCGGCAGGGAAGCCCGCAACCTGGATGGCCTCGGTAAGAAGTGTTTCCAGGGCTCTATGCTTGCTTGTCGGGTCCAGACCTACCAGCTCTACATGGGCATGTACCTTAGAGACCTGGCTAAAGAGATAGCCGGATTCTCTGCTGGGCTGTCCGAGGAACCTTTGCGGAGGTTCCTGGCCTTGTCCACTGGTATTCGGGAATGCTCCAAATTCATTTCTCGAGCAGCCTATGATGGCTTTGAAGCATCGGCTCGAGTAGCCGCAGCCGGCATCGGTGCCCGCCGACAGGCTTGGCTTCAGTCATCTGACCTTGAACCCTGGGTGCAGGACAAGTTGGTCGATGTCCCCTGCCGAGGTGAGAACCTCTTTGGCAAGCCCAAGGCTGAGAAGGCTGCGCAAATCGAGACGGAGACTCTCACCAGAACTAGGCTCTCTAGGAAGATCTCTGCCCCTTCCCAGAAGAAGAAGGGCTCGGGAAAGAAGTCCTTTTACCCGAGAAAGGCGGCTGCCTATAAACACTACCCTCAATATCAGGCCTCCGCAGCTCCCCAACAGGGTCAGCAGGCCAAGGGACGGGGTAACGGGTCCCGTAGGCAGCAAGCCCCCAAGCCTGCACCACCGGCCCCTGCTCAGCAGGGTGGGGGTTTTTGACTTCATCGGCATAGCCTCTCCCCCTCAGCTGGTTTCTCCCAGCACAGGAGGCCGGCTGGTCCACTTTGCCCACAGGTGGTCCAACATCACATCAGATGCCTGGGTGCTTCAGGTTGTGAGAGAAGGCTATCTTCTCCACTTCCACCAGGTCCCTCCCTCCTATTTCCCGGGAGAGCCTCCACGACTCCCTCTGCACAGGGACTTACTCCTTCAGGAGTTAGCAAGTCTTCTTCAGGAACAGGCTGTGGAACCGGTGCCCCACCACCTGAGAGGTCAAGGCTTCTATTCCAGGTATTTCCTAATACCAAAAAGAACGGGAGGCCTCAGACCCATCCTGGACTTGCGCAACCTCAACAAGTTCCTCGTGCGGGAGAAGTTCAAGATGCTTACCCTTGGAATCCTTCTGCCCTACCTCCAGCAGGGAGATTGGCTATGCTCCTTGGATCTAAAGGATGCCTACACGCACATCCTCATCCACCCAAGCCACCGCCAATACCTAAGGTTTGTGGTGGCAGGAAATCATTACCAGTACAGAGTACTGCCCTTTGGCCTATCCTCCGCACCACGAGTCTTCACAAAATGTCTCGCGGTGGTGGCGGCTTATCTCCGACTTCAGGGCCTCTATGTCTTTCCGTACCTAGACGACTGGCTCATCAGAGCATCATTCTCCCCAGAAGTCAAAAAAGCCACACACCGCACTGTGACTCTTCTCCAGTACTTGGGCTTTATCATAAACTTCGCAAAGTCCACTTTGCTCCCCTCGCAAGATCTCGAGTTCATCGGCGCAAGATTGCACACTCTTCAGGCGCGAGCTTTCCTGCCTCTCGACAGGGCTCAACGGCTCATGGACCTAGCCGGCCGTTTTCGCAGCCAGTCCCTGGTCTCGGCCAGGCGCTTCCTGAGACTACTCGGCCATATGGCTTCCACCGTCCACATGACCCCCAATGCCCGCCTGCATATGCGGCCTGCTCAGTGGTGCCTTCGCAAGCAGTGGCAACAGGCCACGGGCGGCCTAGCCGACTTAGTGCGGATCTCCGGCCCGCTGGCCTCTTCTCTACAGTGGTGGCTTCATCGGCCGAACCTGGTACTTGGAATGCCTTTTCAGTCTCCTCCGCCTGCTCAAGTGCTGACGACCGATGCTTCTCTCCTAGGATGGGGAGCGCATTGCCAAGGGGCATGTACTCAAGGTCTCTGGACCACGTTGGGAGTCTGCGCAGCAGATCAACTTCCTAGAGCTCAGAGCGATCCGTCTGGCTCTCCAGGCTTTCTCCCACCTGACTTCTCACCGGTCCGTCCTTGTCCAGACGGACAATCAAGTTGCCATGTTCTACGTGAACAAACAGGGGGGCACGGGCTCCTTCCTTCTCTGTCGAGAAGCACAGAGGCTCTGCTCTTGGGCCGTCAGCCACGGCATTCTTCTCAAGGCAGTTTATCTCCCAGGCCAAGAAAATTGCCTGGCGGACAAACTCAGCAGAATCCTCCAGCCGCACGAGTGGCGACTGGATCCCTTGGTAGTTCAGAAACTTTTTCTGAAGTGGGGCCTCCCCACGATGGATCTCTTTGCCGGTCCTCTCAACCGGCAACTTCCTCGCTTCTGCTCTCGGCAGCCGCATCCCCTTCGAGTAGCGGCGGATGCTTTTCTGCTCTCATGGTCGGAAAGCCTTCTGTATGCCTTTCCTCCCATACCGCTAATCTCTCGAACTCTTTTCAAGGTTCTCCGAGACAAAGCTTCCATGATCCTGATAGCTCCTCGGTGGCCCAGACAGCCGTGGTTTCCACTCCTGCTGCAACTAGCGGTGGAGGCTCCGTTCCCTCTGGGGTTTCAACCAGATCTCCTAACACAGGATCAGGGGTCCCTGCTACACCCCAACCTCAGATCTCTACATCTGATGGCCTGGCTGCTGAAAGGGTAGTCCTTGCTCCCCTTCTACTGCTGGCAGAGGTGGAAGAGGTCGTCCTAGCTTCCCGGCGACCTTCTACCCACAAATGCTACGCCCTTAAATGGTGTCGCTTTTCCGTTTGGTGTGCCCAGCAGTCTCAGGATCCCTTCTCCTGCTCGGTGTCGGTGATCTTGCAGTACTTGCTCTACCTCTCTAATCTGGGACTTAAGTCCAACTCCGTCAAAGTTCACCTCAGTGCTCTTTCCGCACATCATGTGCCGGTGGACGGCAGACCTCTTTCCAGCGACCCTCTCGTGGCAAGGTTTCTCCGAGGTCTCCTTCTACTTAGACCACCTCTGCGCCCGCCAGCACCTGACTGGGATCTGAAGGTGGTTTTACAGCGGATCACCTGTCCGCCTTTTGAACCTATGGCTACCTGTTCTCTCCGTTTTCTTTCTTGGAAAACCTTATTCCTGATAGCCCTCACTTCCGCTAGACGCGTAAGTGAATTGCAGGCCCTCGTGTCTGATCCCCCTTACACTCGGTTCTACAAAAATAGGGTAGTCCTACGGACTCGCCCTAAATTACTTCCAAAAGTGGTCTCCCCTTTTCACATCAATCAGGAGGTGGTACTTCCGACCTTCTTTCCCAGGCCACACTCCAGCCGAGCTGAAATGGTCCTGCATACCCTGGACTGTAGAAGGGCGTTGAACTTCTACCTTGACCGTACGCGGGAGCACCGTAAAGCTGCTCAGCTTTTCGTGTCTTTTGACCCCAATAAATTGGGGCTCCCTGTCTCCAAGCGTACTCTGTCCATCTGGGTTGCTGACTGTATCGCTTGGGCTTATGGGGCAGCCGGACTCTCGCTAGATAGTCGGGTCACGGCTCATTGTGTTCGGGCGAAGGCTACGTCAGTAGCTTACCTCCGCTCTGTTCCATTGGCAGACATCTGCCGGGCCGCTACTTGGTCTTCGAGCCAGACTTTTGCGGTCCATTACTGCCTCGAGAGGGAGTCCCGCAGGGACAGTGCTTTCGGACAGGCAGTCCTCCGAAATCTCTTCGAGGTTTGAGCAACTCCTACCCTCCATCCCGGATGGGGGCTACCGGTGGGTAATAATTCAGTGAAGATTCCTTCCTTCTGTGCTGCTGAGCTAGAGGGAGCTCATTTTTGTGCTTAGGGTCTCCGGTAGCCTTAAGCTTGGGAGTCCCATATGTGAGGACTGACTTCCTGCTTGGTCCTGGAGAAAGCGTAGTTACTCACCTGTAACAGGTGTTCTCCAGGAGCAGCAGGAATCAGTCCTCACAACCCTCCCTCCTCCCCGTGGAGTTGCAGTCATATGATTTAGTTTTTTTGCAAATTTTTATGCTGTCTTTTAGCTATGTCATCTGACTGGCTAAGATGGCACCCTTGGGCGGGAAGGGGACCGCGCATGCGCGCTGCAATTCCCAAAGGCTTTCTTTGAAAGCTGGGGAAAATTGCTCCGCGAGGGCTCCGTCGGCGCCGACGTCACCCCATATGTGAGGACTGATTCCTGCTGCTCCTGGAGAACACCTGTTACAGGTGAGTAACTACGCTATATTTAAGAGATGCAGTTCCCCATATTGTGTAAAATATAAAGTCCAATCACTAAATTGAAAATAAAATTATTTACCATTTTATTCTCTGATCATGCTGGTCCCGATCTGAAGCTTCTGCTTTCCAGTCTTCTCTTAGCTCTCTTTCTATGGTCTATAGTCCATCTGCAACTTCTTGTCTCTTCTTTTGTTTTCTTCACTTCCCTCCATCAGCCTATTTCCAGTCCCACTAACCCTAATTAGAGCAGAGACAGGAAAAAGTTTTAAACTGCAGCAATTAACAGTTAGGATAGATATTGAAGTAAATGATTACTTCTCCCATCTTGTCTGTCTGTGGAGGCCAGGTTAAGTTGCAGTTAGTTATGGAGAGGAGCAAGACAGAGCTGAGAAAGCTGAACAGTAGTGCACGGGGCTACAAACAAGGTAAAAGAGCACACTAACAGTGATAAATAAATATATAGAGAGAGGCATATTCACTCACAAACAGCAAAAAGCCAGCAGATTCAGAGATCCAGGAGAGCTTGCAATGGGGACTCTTCTCTTCCAAGAGGAGAGGGAAACATACCACTTACTGTGCAGCCTGTGTCCAAAAAGGAAGAATATGAACTATAAAATACTACCAATTCCATGTTTTGTAATCTTATGATCTGAACAGAGCCATCATTAGGAAAGTGATATTTTTTAACACTCTGCTGGGTTAAGATCCATGTTTTCTAGCCTATTTTGGAGAGAAGAATTTTAAGGAGCCAGGCTTTCTGCATAGCGACACTTCAGCTTTACATAGCATTGGCGGGTGAAAAACTCATATGCCATCTGTATGAGTACTACAATCAAGTCCTCTACCAGAGTCTTTCTCTTCTGCAGCAGCCCTTAGATTGGGAGTCATCCACTTATGTTCCTGATTCAGTCCTGCTTGTTTTAAGAAAAAGCAATGTTGCTTACCTGCAACAAGTGATCTCCAGGAACAAGCAGGAATGTATTCTTCACATATGGGTATCGTCGCTACTGACGGAGCCTACGCGGGAACGCTCCCCAGTGTCCAATTAGAAAGCTTTTGGGAGCATCCCACAGCTCCTGCTTGCTGCCTTCCCGCCTTTCCCAACTACCTCTCTCCAGTTCTTCATTTTCCGCAGAGCTAGCAGGTCGTTGTTCCTGTCACCGCAGAAATGTTTTTCCTTATTCCTTATTTTTTGTGGTCGCGTCTGCCTTCCTCGACGCTGTACCGGTACTGCAGGTGGTTCTTTCTTTCTTAAAAAAAAAATAATATATATATACTATTCTATTTTTCCAAACTTTTCTTTTCCAGGTGCACGCGCCATTTTGGGCCTTAGACCCAAAATTTCCTCCACTATGGAAAAACCCGCTTCGGGTTTTAAAAAGTGCACCAAGTGTGGCGGTCCCATCTCCATCACCGACACCCATGACTGGTGTCTTAAATGTTTAGGTCCTGACCACTCCATCTCCGAGTGTATGGCTTTTGCCATGATGTCCAAGAGGGGTCGACAAAACCGAGCTGCTAAGCTCAGCGCCCTTTTTCCCTCCGAAGCAGCTTCTGTGGCATCGACGTCTTCCAGGGCTTCGTCTTCCTCCCATGGATCTCAGCTAACTAAACATAAGTCTGGCCGGTCCTCAAAGGGTAGATCTCATTCCAAGCATCGAGATGCCTCTGGCGTTGCCCTTGAGGGTTCTGTACCGGCAAAACTGCCCCGGCGGGAGGCTTCGGCTTCCAAAGCATTATCGGGGCTCCAGGATGTCCTCGAGGCCTCGACCTCGGCAGAACTACTGGTGCCATGCTCTGGGGTACAGGCTGCTTCCGGTACCGATACCCAGGCATCATCAGCGTCGATATACCAGAGGTTCCCGGCTATTGAACGCAGTCTGCGGCTCTCCTTGCGGCATCGACACTCTCGGAACCGCGTCAGACAGTTCAATCGGTACTGGCACCGACGCCGGTACGGGTATCGGTACCGATACCGACAGCATCAACATTGGTGTCTGCTTTGCCGGCACCCAGTCATGCAATGCCTTTGGGTACCGATACACCGGTACCGATTCCCCCTGGTACCGACTTCGGTCGGTACGGGTATCGGGCTCTTCAAGAGCATCCGGACAGAAGGTACTTTGAATCCTCGGAGGAGTCCGAGGTTTCTGACAGCTCTGTCAGTACCGGAATACTTCTCCCGGAGGAGCCTTCCTCTCCTAAACGTAGGATGTCTCCTCCAGAAGATATTTCCTTTCAGGATTTCATCAGGGAGCTGGCTCGAGGTCTGTCCATTACTGCGACTCCTGAAACAGAGCCCAGGGCTAAGGAGTTGGAGATTTTACAATATCCCAATGCTCCTAAGGAGGCAGCTACCTTGCCTATCCATGAGATCTTACATGATCTCATGTTGAGAATGTGGGAGACACCTCTTACCACTTCTCCTCACTCTCGCAGACTGGATGCCATGTATCGAGTCCCTCCTTGTCCTGGTTTCCAGAAGACTCAGCTTCCTCACCACTCTATTGTAGTGGAATCAGCTATGAGAAGGATCAGAAGTGCAAAGAGGCATGCCTCTAATCCTCCAGGGCGTGAGTGTAGAACTTTGGATGCCTTTGGACGTCGTACTTTCCAGGCTTCCATGCTTTCTGCCAGGATCAGTTCCTATATATATATATTTTTTTTTTAAACTTTATTTAAGTCCACCATAAAATCCAAACAACACATCAACAGACGGCACCACGGGGAGGGTTTGTTCTTCTCCCCCCCGGGAGCCAACAGAAGGATAATACAATAGGTGGTCATTTTACATTATATCCCAACCCCCCTTCTCCCACCCCTCTCCCCTCTCCCCTCACCCACCAACCCACCCTCACTCCATTACCAGCTTCTTACATCAAATATCACCGAGAACTGTAAGGCAGCTACCTCCTACCCACTCCTCAAGCCCACATTTATTCAACTCCCCCCTTGGAGGGTTGCATTACGGCTGTGGGGCCCCAACTGCTGAATATATGGCTCCCAGATCGACAGAAAGACTGTCCAACGCTTGGCACTGCCCCGCGCCATCCAACGCTCCGTTAGCATTAATTGATGAAAATTATTCCGCCATTCACTAAAGTGGGCAGTTGGCGTTCCCTCCATAATCGAAGAATCGGCCCTTTACCCACCAGACAGGCCTTCCGCACAAGCAAACTCTCACCAGCTTTTACAGGGCCAGGGGTCGGCAATTGGTCAAGTGTTACAAATAGGCCCGTCCAACGGAGCCTTCGCTGAAGCAGTGTGCAGAGGAAGCTGCATATCCGTGCCCAATATGCCCGTATTCCCCGACAACCCCACCACATATGTAGGAGAGTAGCCAAGGGCTCCGAACAGCGTGGGCAGGAGTCATCAGTGTCCAGACGACTGCGCAGTGCTCGCCTCAGCGAGAAATGAGCCCTAGTCACACATTTAAATTGGATCTCACGCCAGCGCATTCCTTGTACCAGTCATCCGATCCGTTTCAATGCCGTCAGTACTAATCCCGGCTGTACGTCGTCTCCCAATTCGGTCGCCCAAGCTCTTTCGACCCCACTGTAATCAGGGAGGGGGCGGTAGCGCTCCAAACTACGTTTCAAACTGGAAATTGATGGCGTGCGCTCCTCTCCCAGCTGAAAAAATTCCAAAATACGGGCTGAGCGCTCAGCCTGCAGCGCATCGCGCGGCAGTGCGGCCACATAGTGGGAGACTTGTATATAGGCAAAACAATGCGTGTCGGGGAGATCATATTCCCGACTGAGCGTTCGGAATGATTTACAGCTTCCCGCTTGGTCTACTAAGTGCCCTACCATCCGGATGCCACGTATCCCCCAGTCCCGAAACACCGCAGTCTCGGACCCTGGAGTAAACTGGGCATTGCCCTGCAGTGGTAACCAACAAGACACCTTCCACGTTTCCTGCCAATATTTGTTGAGTTGTTGCCATGTGCGTCGGGCCGAGTCCACTAACGGACTCCGCCGAGTAGAATCTATGAAGACCGTATGTGTGCCGTGCAAAGTCCCCAGGAGAGTCGCAGGAGCCACCAAACACTCCTCTAAAGACCTAGGCGTATATACTTCCGTCCCCCCTAGCCAATCTCCCAGGTGTCTGGCCTGACAGGCCAATGCGTAGGTCTTCAAGTCTGGTAGGCCCATACCTCCCTCTCGCCATTTTCCAAGCAGTCGATCCCACGGGACCCGCGCCCGCTGCCCCCGCCAAAGAAAGAGCTTAAGCAAAGCCTCCATTCTGCTCAGGTCACGTCGAAGCAACCAGACTGGTAGGGTCTGCAGCCAATACAAGATTCTAGGTAAAACTATCATCTGTACTGCCGCTATCCTCCCTGCCAGAGACAGCGGGAGAGGCCCCCATGCACTTAACTGCACCTCCAAATGCCGCAGTATCCGGTCTAGGTTACGCCAGTATAAATCCTGGGGATTTCCGGTCAATGTTATGCCCAGATAGAGGAATTCTTTATCTGCCCACCGTAAAGGGAAGGGTCCCCTCCAAGAACTGCGGAAGTGCCCTAAAACATCCACTACTTCAGACTTATCTTTATTAATTCTCAAGCCGGCAATTGCTCCGAACCGCTGGAACTCGTCTAATAGCGGTTGTAAAGAGGTGACCGGAGTCGTCAGATGGACTAACAAGTCGTCAGCAAAGGCCGAGATAAGGAAAGTTTGCGACCGTAGCCGCACTCCCTGTATCCTCCCCGAGTTTACGATGGTGCGAATCAGCGGGTCCAAAGAGAGAACAAAGAGCAAGGGCGATAAAGGACAGCCCTGCCTCGTACCTCTTCCCAACGTGAAGTCGTCTGAGATGAGGCCATTGCACAATATGCCTGCTGTCGGTGAAATGTACAAACTTTGCACCATTTTACAAAAATCCTCCCCTATGCCGTAGCGCGGTAGCAGCCTCCAAAGGTAATACCAGTCCACCCTATCAAAGGCCTTCTCCGCATCGAAGCTAATCAATAACGACGGAATATTGTGAGCATGCACCCACTCCAAGGAGGCCAGAATCTTCCTAAGGTTTCGCACGGCGTGGCGGCCTTTCACAAAGCCCACTTGTGCATCATGGATTAAGTAGTCTAATACCCCTGCCAGGCAGTCAGCGAGAACCTTCGCCAAAAGTTTAAGATCGAAGTTTAGTAGGGAGATAGGTCGATATGAAGCTGCCTGCAGCGGGTCTTTACCCGGCTTCGGGATCAGGGTGATATACGCGTGATTACGCCCCCAGCGGAACGCCCCTTGCTCTGTTCTAGTGACAAAGACCTCTCGTAGTAGAGGACTCACCCCGTCCCCTAAGATCTTGTAAACTTCGGCCCCGAATCCATCTGGCCCTGGCGTTTTATAACACTGGGCCGCAGATATTGCGGATTGTATTTCCTGTATAGTAATGGGTAAATCCAGAACCTCCCGCTGGTCTGAAGTGAGTTGAGGCAACTCCAAGTCCTCAAGGTAGTCCTGCAGCCCCTCAGGGGAACCAGCTGTGGTTTTGTATAAGTTTTGAAAGAAGGTACGAAAAATCTCTGCGATTTCCTTGTTTTCCTTATGCACACGTCCCTGGCCCACTTTTAATGCCGCTACGTGAGCAGGACTCCGTCGGGCCCGCAGACATCGCGCCAGCAACTTGCCAGGTTTGTCACCATAGCAGTGCAAGCGAAACCGATAAAAACAGAACCGATTTCTTTGCTCGCTGATGTAATAGCTCGTTAAGCTCAGTCTGGGTTTCCCATAGCAACTTCTTATTGGGCAGCGTTGACGTGTGGGCACATCTCCGCCGTAGAGTAGTGACTCGACGCTCAAGTAGTACAATACGTTCTGCCATCAGCCGGCGTCTTCTCGCGGCGTATCCTATGATGTCCCCTCGAAGAACCACCTTTGCCGTTTCCCAGACTAATTCGGGGTCGTCTGTATGGACCCGGTGATTGCCAAGAAATTCCGCCCATCTCTGGCGTATAAACTGACGAAATTGCCTATCCGAGTAAAGCTCTAGGGGAAATCTCCACAGGCGTGTCTGATTCGTGTCTCGCCCCCAATGTAAGTCAAGCCACACCATCGCGTGGTCGGAAATTTCGGAGGGACCAATCTGTGCATCCTCGGTGTGCGGTAACAACGTCCCCGAGATCATTATGTAATCAATACGGGCACTAGTACCGTGTGCTCGAGATTGATGGGTATAGTCCCTTTCGGAGGGGTGTAGTACCCGCCAAGGATCAATTATACCTAGTCTCCGGCAGAACCGCAACAGTATCTGGGAGGGCACTACCCTCTCCCGTCCACCTCCTCTCCTAGAGGTATCCAGATCCACATCCAGGACTCCATTAAAGTCCCCGCCCAAAATCACCGGGCATTCCGGAAGCTGTTCCACCCTTGATGCCAGACCATTGTAAAAACCCGGGTCAGCCACGTTGGGGCCATAGAGATTTCACAGAATCACCGGTTTTCCATCTAAGTGACCATATAACAACAGGGATCTACCAATATTATCAGTAAGGACCGTCTCCTCCACGAATCGTATGCGTTTATGAATTAGAATCGCTACACCTTCCTTATGCCCCTGGGCGGGGGATCCCCACACTTGGCCCACCCAGTTCCGACAGAGTTTGCTATGTTCAGCGGCCGTCTGGTGGGTTTCTTGGAGAAGAGCAATGTCACACTTATGTCGAGCCAATGCTTGCAATACCTTATGCCGCTTAATAGGGTTTCCCAGCCCACAGACATTCCAAGTGATTATTTTCAAAGCGCCAGGGCAGTGCCAAGATGCCACCACAAGATCACTACTAAGTACTTCAGAGGGACACCCCCCGCCTGGCAAACCCCCCCCCCCCCCCCCCGTCTAAAGGTAGGCAATTATCCCATCCACTAACATTCAATGGAGTATACCCCCTCCCCTCCCCCTGCCCCACCCTCCTCCTCCCCCCTCCTATCCCTCCCCTCTTCCTCCCCCCCCCTCTCCCCTCTTCTCCAAGCTCTCCCGTCCAGCCATAGCCGGGACTACTTCCTACGGCAGACGGGCTCACCCCTCCAATATTTCCCCCTCCCTAGCAATTAAATTAAAGAAAGGAAAAGAAAAACACAAAGTCTCTGTTACGAACCGCTGCGGTGTGTCCCCCACAGTCGGCGCTATCGCCCTCCACTCGTCTTTTCTTATGTTGTCTCTACCCACAACCACCCAGATTACCTCCCATCTCCTCTGCCCTCCTCCCTCGTCAAATACATGCACATCTGTCTTATCGAGGCCAGCCTTCTCTCCCCCCTGCATCAATCTCGGGTCGCTTCTATACCCCAGCCACTCCCAGGGGAGTTTGGCCTAAGATCTGTTCTTGACGCAGTCAACCAGCTACACGCGCTATTGAGCTCACCAGCCATTATCGTGGTCAACCCTCAGTCTTACCCCCGTCTAGGCCTCAGAGATAAAAGGAGGGGAGACAAGGCACTAAACCTGAGATATAAATTGTTAATGTTGTTTTAACAAGGCTAGCCATGTATCCCTAGCCTCTATAACCCCAGCGTTCCCCCAAATTAATCACCGCCTACCCCCTATGCATCACATCGAAGCCCCACCTGTAATGGGATAAAGAGAGGGAGGAAAGGGAGAGGATCAAGCAGGAATACAGGGGCAGAAACAAGGCAGGGATCAGGGAACCAGCAGAGCAGCAGCAGCAATTATAACAAAATAGCAATTGTAACAAAATAACAAGGATACAATGTCTCCCTTGGCATAATAAATGTTACCAATTCAATGAAACGTTGTATCTCAGCCTAGCACACCACATGAAAGGCAAAACCAAGAGTTCTCCTATGACAGTGGAAACTGCTGGGAGTCTGTCAGGAACTGCTCGGCCCCTGGGGGCTCCAGGTCCCCGTACTACACATGGGGAGGTGTACCCCACTCCCAGTCAGTTATTTAGCAATTAGGAGGCCGATTGAGCAGGCAGGGAGTCCAGAAAGGTAGCCGCCTCTTCCAGGGTCGCTAGTATGCGAGTGTGGCCTTGATGATCGATCCGCAGCCGGGCCGGGTAAAGGAGTGAGAAACGAATGCCGCGGTTAAACAGCTGGGTACAAATCCCCGAAAAAGCCCTGCGCTGTTGGCTGACGATCACCGAGTAGTCCTGGAATACTAAGATCGGCTCGGTGTCCTGTTGATGTTGCCGTCGGCCCCTTGCCGCTTTCAGCACCTCCTCTTTCTGTCTGTAATCGAGAAAGCGGGCAATTACTGCACGTGGTTTCCTGGCCTGTTCTCTTCTTTGGCCCAGCCGATGTACCCACTCTATTTTGAGAGATCCTTCTCTCAGGTTTGGCAGGAGGTTCCCAATCCAAGATTGTAAATATTCAAGTAAGGCACTATCAGCGACACTGTCAGGAATGCCGATGAATCGCAGGTTTTTTCGCCGACCTCGGTTCTCCAGTTCATCTAGTTTATCCCCTTGTTGTTTCACCAAAGTCTCTAGGGCGGCCACTTTGGCCACTACTGATTGTTGCGTGTCTTCCACATCGGACACCCTTGTCTCAACTTGCTCCAGGCGCTCCTCCACCGCCGTGAAACGTTGTCCAAGCGATTGAATCTGCTCCACCAGGTCCTGGAAACGTGTGCTGAGCGCCTGCACCACTGCGGCACTGACCTCGGCCACTAAATCTGGCGGGCTGCCCGGTTTCGGGCTAGATGGTGAGCCTTCCACCGCTTTTCCCTCCGTAGTTCGGGGTCGCTCTTTTCGCGGAGCTTTAGATGCCATCAGGTTATCAGTGTTATATACACCACGTCCCACTCAAGGCACTATTCTCGTGGGATAGCAGAAGTAGAATTGTGCAGTTGAAAACCCCAGCTGCAGGGGGTTTTAAGCCGCTGTATAGGGGTTTATCTACGCAGACCAGGCAGGGACAGCCGCGGAGCTATAGCCTCAATACCCCAGGAGGAAACTGATAGATAGGGCAATAGAAGGAATATCCAACCACAGCGTGGCGCGCTTTCTTTTGTACACCGGTGCCCGCTGTTATCAGGCAGGAAAGGCCGCAGATCCCCACATCTCTTAAGGCACCTCAACAATTGTGGCAAGCGCTGTTGCCTCGATGGAAGAGGTGCCTGATCTCTCCTATTTCCATCAGCATCTGCTCTCCCCCAAACGGGCAGGGAGAATCGCAGGCCCCCGCTCCGCTGGGGAAGCAGTGCCCCTCGAAGGAACCAGCCGCGGCAGCGGGGGAAAGGGTGGGGGTGCACGAACGCGTCTCAATGCTCTTCCTCCCGAGTCCTAGCCGGACAAAACAGTCACCGGCCTCTCTGCTCCTGAGGGTTCAGCCCTCCGTGAGTGCAACGCTGCTATTAATGGCAGGGAAATGTCTGGGCGCGCCGCGTCCCGCTTCTTGTTAACGGAAGTTGCCTGCCGAGATCGTGTGAGAGGGCCGCAAGCCTTTTCCCGCCGGGGCTATACCACCACGTGCAGATAGAACGGAGGCTGACAGTGGCAGAAACGCCCGATCGTGCCCCCGACTTACTTGAGTGATAGCCAACGATCTTCTCCGTTCGGGTAGAAGCAGCCGCAGGTCCCTTCGTGGCTTCCAGCACCGTGTCCCGCAAAAGGAAAGCTGATAATGGCGGTGGGGGAAGTGCCCGCTCGGCCTCTGCACTCTCTCTGTTTCGCTGAATAATCCGCCCCAATTATGCAAGGATGGCCGCGAATCGCTTCAGCGGCGGAGGATCAAGTCCCCGTCAGGGGAGAGTCAATGCAGGTGATATCGAGGAATTTTTAAGACGTTTTGTAGCAGTATTGTGGGGGCGATTGCCCGGAGCTGATCGTGAGCCGTCCGATCAGCTCATTGCCCAAACCGGAAGTTCAGTTCCTATATTTTATATATGGGAATGTTCCTTAAAGAAGTCACAGGAGACTTGGAGATTTTGAGCCCTCTCCTTCCTGATGACAAGAGGCAAGATTTTCTCACACTGGTTAAACATGCCCAGGATGTTTCTAAGTTTGTCAATCGTGCAGTTTTTGTCTGTTTTGAGTGCATAAGCAGAACCTCTGCTATTGCCATAGGTGCACGTATAATTGCCCGGCTCCAGGCATCCGATTTGGAGCTCTGGGTGCAGGACAAACTGGGCAATATCCCTTGTACAGGTGAGAATTTATTCGGCAAAAATTGGCAAGAGAAAGTCAATGAGTTGGATGCTGACAACTCCACTTTGGATAGGTTATCCAAAGCCACAGCTGATCCTGCAAGAAAGAAATCTTTCAAGAAACCATTCTTCTAAAAAAAGAAGAGGTTTTATCCCTCTTATTCCCAGCAGGGATGTTCTGCAGGTCAGCCTGCCCGAAAGAGTCAGCAACCACCTAAACAAAGGAAAGCAAAGAATGCTAAGCCTCAACCGTCTCAGCAGTCTCAGCCTCCACAAGGCCTTTGACTTTCATCTAGAGAACTTAGCCTTCCTGGCCCTCAATGGACCAGAGCCTTCCACCATTCCAGGAAGGTTGTGTCACTTTGCCCCCCAGATGGGGGCAGATAACAGCAGAACACTGGACACTCTCCATTATAAAAGAGGGGTACAAGCTGCACTTTCTGTACATGCCCCCTCCCACAATGGTAAGACAGTTCAATTCTCAGACCTCTCTCATCAACCTGTTAGATCAAGAGGTCACTATGCTTCTTGCCCAAGGGGCAATAGAAGAATACCCATTCTTCAACAGGGTACAGGGTTTTACTCCCCCTATTTCCTTATCCCAAAGAAAACAGGGGGACACAGACCTATTTCAGACCTCAGAGAATTGAACAAATTCCTTTTCAAAGAGAAATTCAAGATGATTTCTCTGGGAACTCTGCTGCCATACCGTCAGAGTCAGGATTGGCTTTGTTCTCTAGATCTCAAGGATGCGTACACTCATGTTCTCATCCATCCAACTCACAGAAAGTTCCTTCGGTTCCTTTTTCAAGGAAAGCACAACCAATACAGGGTGCTTCCTTTTGGCCTGGCCTCAGCACCAAGAGTGTTCATGAAATGCATGGCTGTGGCAGCAGCATTTCTTCGCACTCTAGGGATATTCATCTTCCCCTACTTAGACGACTGGCTCATTCGAGCCCCATCAGAGTCAGAGGCCAGGACTTCTCTATCTTGCACAATGCGTATCCTTCAGTATTTGGTTTGGTCATAAACATCCCAAAATCCAGTCTAACTCCCAGTCAGTCTCTAGAGTTCATAGGAGCTTTGCTGGATACCAAAAAAGCAAGGGCCTGTCTTCCCCAGGTGCAGTTAGCTTCTCAAGCAGTGCTAAAGCCTCATCTCACTGCCTGAGAAATGTTACAACTACTAGGCCACATGGCATCTACAGTGCATGTGGTTCCTTATGCTTGCCTCCATATGAGAGCAGCCCAGTGGAATTTATCCACTCAGTGGACCCAGGCATCAGGGTGCCTATCAGACAAAATAGCAAACACAAATCGCCTTATTTTGTCCCTCCAATGGTGGCAGTCCACTCAAAAGCTGTTGCTGGGGTCCCCCTTTCAACAACCTTTACCCCAGGCAGCTCTCACAACAGATGCTTCTCCAGTGGGTTGGTGAACTCATCTGCAAGACCTCTCCACCCAAGGCACTTGGACTCCACAGGAGACTCATCTACACATCAATCTCTTGGAGCTCAGAGCAATCTTCCTTGTTCTGCGACTGTTCCATACCCAGCTCAGCTACAAGACAGTCCTCATTCAGACGGACAATCAAGTAGCCATGTTCTACGTGAACAAGCAGGGAGGAGCAGGCTCTCTGTCACTTTGCAACGAAGCTTTGCGACTATGGGCCCTCGCCAGAGAGCATCAGATTCATCTCCTGGCACTGTATCTTCAAGGTATCCAAAACTCTTGGGCAAACAAACTCAGTCGAGTTCTGCTTCCACACGAATGGTCTCTACATGAAGACCAGGTGGCCAAGATTTTTCAAATATGGGGAACTCCGGACATAGACCTCTTTGCAGGTCCGTTGAATGCCAAACTTCCCCGGTTCTGTTCCAGAATTCTGGCTCAGGGCTCTCAGGCCAGGGATGCTTTCCTCCTTCATTGGGGTCAAGACTTCCTGTATGCCTTTCCACCAATTCCCCTGATTCCCAAAACCCTGTTCAAGCTTCAGAGAGACAGAGGCCGTATGATTCTCATAGCTCCACATTGGCCACGGCATGTGTGGTACCCTCTGCTTCTACATCTCTCTCAAGCTCCCTCCCTGGAGTTAAGATCTGCTCCAGATCTCCTGTCTCAGGAGGATGGAATGTTATGGCATCCCAATCCCAAGTTTCTGCATCTCAGGGCTTGGTTGCTGAAGGCCTAGATCTTCATGGTCTTAACCTCCCTCAGCAAGTAAGGGATATCCTTATGCTTCCAGGAAGCCTTCCACAAGAAGCTCTTATGCTTTCAAGTGGAAAAGGTTTACCATATGGTGTTCGCAGAAGGGTCTTAACCCCCCTGCGATACCTCTGGAATCATTACTGGAGTATCTCCTTCATTTATCCAATGCAGGACTTAAAACTAACTCAGTAAGAGTCCATTTGAGTGCTATTGCAGCTTCTTTCAAGCCTCTAAATGGACAACCTATTTCCTCCCATCCTCTTGTAGCAAGATTTATGAGAGGCCTTCTTCTAACTAAGCCTCCCATTAGGCCACCATCGGTGGCATGGGACTTAAAACTGGTTCTTGGTCAGCTCATGAAGCCACTCTTTGAACCCTTAGCTACTACTATTATTAAAAAGGGTTCCAGGGGTGATCCGGGAAACTACAGACTGGTGAGCCTCACGTCAGTACCGGGAAAAATGGTAGAAACCATCATAAAGAATAAAATTACTCAGCATGTAGATAGTCATGGCCTAATGGGAGACAGCCAACATGGCTTTAGACAAGGAAGATCTTGTCTTACTAATCTGTTATGTTGTTTTTGAAAGTGTGAATAAACAGGTGGACAAAGGTGAGTCGGTTGATATAGTGTATCTGGATTTTCAGAAAGCCTTTGAGAAGGTCCCTCATCAGAGACTTTGGCAAAACTAAGAGTCATGGGATAGGAGGCAGTGTGTACTACTGTGGTTCAAGAACTGGTTAAAAGATAGAAAACAGAGGATAGGGCTAAATGTCAATTTTCCCAATGGAGAAAGGTGAATAGTGGTGTACCCCAGGGATCTGTGCTGGGTCCGCTGCTTTTTGACATATTCATAAACGACCTGGAAAGTGGAATAACGAGTGAGGTTATCAAATTTGCAGATGACACAAAACTATTTAAAGTTGTTAAAACCCAAGAGGATTGTGGAAAATTGCAAGAGGATCTTAATAAATTGGAAGACTGGGCATCAAAATGGCAGATGAAATTTAATGTAGACAAGTGCAAAGTTATGCACCTAGGGAAGAACAACCCAAACTATGGTTACACAATGCAAGGTTCCACATTAGGAACCACCACCCAGGAAAAAGATTTAGGCGTCATTGTGGATAACATGTTAAAACCCTCGGCCCAGGTTGCAGCGGCGGCCAAGAGAGCAAATAGAATGCTAGGTATCATAAGGAAAGGAATGGAAAATAAAACAAAAGACATTATAATGCCTCTATATTGTTCCATGGTGAGACCGCACCTTGAATATTGTGTGCAATTCTGGTCGCCGTATCTTAAAAAGGATATAGCGTTATTAGAAAAGGTTCAGAGAAGAGCCACCAAAATGGAAAAGGGGATGGAAGGATACTCCTATGAAGAAAGGCTAAAAAGGTTAGGGCTCTTTAACCTGGAAAAGAGACGGCTGAGGGGAGATATGATAGAAGTCTATAAATTAATGAACGGCGTGGAACAGGTAAACGTAGATCGATTGTTTACGTTATCAGAATATAGAAAGACTAGGGGACATGCAATGAAGCTACAGGGTAAACTGTTTAACACTAATAAAAGAAAATATTTTTTCACTCAACGTGTAATCAAACTCTGGAATTTGTTACTGGAGGATGTAGTAAAGGCTGTTAGTGTAGCTGGGTTTAAAAAAGGTTTGGACAAGTTCCTGGAGGAAAGGTCCATAAACCATTATTAAGAAGGGACCCAGGATATCAATGCTTGACCCAGTTACAAGCATTGCGGAATCTGTGTCTTTTGGGGAAACTGCTAGGTACGTATGACCTAGATTGGCCACTGTTGGAAACAGGATACTGGGTTTGATGGACCTTGGTCTGAACCGGTATGGCATATCTTATGTCCTTATGTACCTCATTGAAATTCCTTTCTTTGAAAGTTATCTTTCTCATTGCAATCTCATCAGCCCGCCACATCAGTGAGTTGCAAGCATTAGTAGCTGATCCACCTTATACAAGGTTCCATCATGACAAGGTAGTCCTTAGGACTCATCCACACTTTATGCCAAAGGTGGTCTCTCCTTTTCATTTAAACCAAGCGGTCTACCTGCTTGTGTTTTTTCCAAGGCCTCATGCTTCTAATGCAGAAAGGAATCTTCATACTTTGGACTATAAAAGAGCTTTAGCCTTTTACTTGCAAGGAACACAGCAACATAGAAAGTCCTCTCAACTCTTTGTTGCTTTTGATCCTTCTCATTTGGAACTTCCAGTCTCCAAGAGAATACTGTCCAGCTGGATTGCTCAGTGTATTTCCTTTGCCTATCAGAGTAAGAATCTTCCTCTGGAGGGCCATGTCACAGCTCACAATGTGAGAACCATGGCAACTTCAATGGCTCATCTGCACTCTGTGCCTATCGACGATATCTGTCGAGCAGCCACTTGGGCCTCGATTCATACCTTCACAGCCCATTACTGCTTGGACAAGGACTCCCGCCGGGATGCCTTGTTTGGTCAGGCTGCTCTTCATCACCTGTTCCATACCTAATCAACTCCTACCCACCATCTCTGGTTGGATGCCAGAGATCCATGGGGGGAAGTGGAGCCCTTTCACAGGGACACACAACTTCTGGGGTCTCTCCCTGGCATCTAAAGCTAGGGAGTCCCCATATGTGAAGACTACATTCCTGCTTGTTCCTGGAGATAGCATAGTTACTCACATGTAACAGGTGATCTCCGGGAACAGCAGAAATTTAGTCTTCACAACCCACCCACCTCCCCTAGGAGTTGTATCTCTCTATCTCTTTCTCTTTCCCTTTCTCTCTCTTGTCTCAGCTTTAAACTCAACTGGAGAGAGGCAGTTGGGAAAGCCGGGAAGGCAACATGCAGGCGCTGTGGGATGCTCCCAAAAGCTTTCTAATTGGATGCTGGGGAGCGTTCTCGCGTAAGCTCTGTTGGTACCGATGATACCCATATGTGAAGACTAAATTCCTGCTGTTCCCGGAGATCACCTGTTACAGGTGAGTAACTATGCTTTTTCCATAGACAGCAGGATTGATAAAGTAGACAATCCCTCCTATTTCTCCAAGAGCTGCCTATACTGCTACTACTACTATTAATCATTTACATAGTGCTACAGTGCATACGTAGCGCTGTATAGACATATATAAAGACAGTCCCTGCTCCTCAAAGCTTACAATCTAATGAAGACAAATGACAGAAGATGAGAATAAGGGTAGAATAAGGAAGGGTAAGGAGACACAAGGAAAGCAAGGGATCAGGAACCAAAATCAGCCTCAAAGAGGTGAGCCTTTAGCATGGTTTTGAAAAGAGGCAGAGATGAAGCCTGACATACAGACTCAAGTAGTTTGTTCCAGGCATAAGGAGCAGCAAGGTGAAAGGATTGAAGTCTGGAGTTGGCAGTGGAAGAAAAAGGCACGGAGAGAAGTAAGCTTGAGGTTTAGAACTAACTGAGGAGACTACTGTGCACAGGAAGAGCTGCATATGCTCAGAGCTTTACATTAAGTTCTAAACTCTGGAAGAACAGTTTCATCATGGCACTGTCAGATGGTGTCACCAACTTGTGTGCCTTATCAGTCCTACTGTCTATGGTAAACACCTGTTATCGATAAGCAACACTTCTTTATAAAAAAAGTAGGTGCAGTGCAAGACATCTGAAACTAGTAGAGCAGACATACTCAGAGGAGAAACGGAGTCATGATTATGCATGATTTATGCATATTTTATAAAATGTGTTTGTATGCATTTAAAATGTGCATACTAACTGTGATGCACTGTTAACCTCCACTCACCACCAGTTAGCATGGGATTTTTAGGACAGGGCTCTGCCCTAACATTTAGGGGTTTGTTTACTAACTAGCGTTAAGGGCGCATTGGGTTAGCAAGTGTTAATGGCAGGGTGTTATAATGTGGTAAAACTGGGGCAGGGAGTAGGCAATCTCCAGGAACAAGCAGGAATGTAGTCTTCACATATGGGTATCGTTGGTACCGACGGAGCCTGCGCGGGAACGCTCCCCAGCATCCAATAGGAACGCTTTTGGGGGCATCCCTCAGCACATGCACGCTGCCTTCCCGCCTTTCCAATTGTTCCTCTTCAGTTCTTCATTTTCTGCGGTTCTTTTTTCTTCTTTTCAAAAAAAAAAAAATATATATATATATTTTCTGAACTGTTTCTCTTCAGAAACGTTTTCTTTTTGGTGCTAGGCGCCATTTTGGGCATTAGGCCCCATTTTTCCTAGAATATGGAAAAACCAGCTATTGGTTTTAAAAAATGTACTAAGTAAGGCGGTACCATTTCCGTCACCGACACCCATGACTGGTGTCTCAAATGTTTAGGCCCTGACCATTCTCCATCTGAGTGTCTCTCTTGTATGGGGATGACTAAAAGAGGAAGACAGAACCGGGCTGCAAAGCTCAGTACCCTCTTTTCTTCGGATGCCAGGTCCATTGCATCGATGTTTTCTAGAGCCTCGTCTTCCTCCCATGGATCTCAGGTAACTAAACATAAGAGCCGGTCCTCAAAGGGTAGCTCTCCTTCAAAGCATCAAGAGGCCATTGGCATTGCCCTTGAGGAAACTACACTGGCAAAACAGCCCCGTCGGGAGGCTTCGGCCTCCAAAGCATTAACGGGGGTTCCGGGATGTTCTCGAGGCCTCGACCTCGGCAGAACTACTGGTGCTATGCTCAGGGGTTCCGGCCGCTTTTCCCGGTACCGATACCCAGGCATCGGCAGCATCGATAGACCAGAGATTCCTCGCTATCAAATGCAGTCTTGCAGCTCTTCTTACAGCAGCGGTACCGTTGACACCGGTGGTTCAACAGGCACCGGCACCAACAGTACCGGCACCGGTGGGAATTTTTCCCATGCCGACTTTTTCTGGCATTGACAGATCGGTACCAGACCAACTCGGTACCGACTTCGATCGATACCGAGACCGTGCTTTGCATGAACATCGGGATCAGAGATACTTCGCATCCTACGATTCTGATGACTGATAATTCTGCCAGTACCAGAATGTTTCTCCTGAAAGACTCCTCTTCTCCTCAACGCAGAATGTCTCCTCCGGAAGACATGTCTTTTCAGGATTTTATTCGTGATGTGGCCCGAGGCCTTTCAGTCACGGTAGCTCCTGAAAAAAAACTAGAGCAAAGGAATTGGAAATTCTCCAATACCCTAAGGCTCCCAAGGAGGCAGCCACTTTGCCCATTCATGAAATTCTTCATGATTTGATGCTCAGAATGTGGGAGACACCTTTGACCACATCTCCTCATTCTAGGAGACTTGATACTATGTATCGAATCCCACCATGGTCCTGGTTTTCAAAAGACTCGGCTGCCACAACATTCAATGGTAGTAGAGTCAGCCATGCGCAGGATGAAAAGTGCAAAAAGACATGCATCCAATCCTCCAGGTCGTGAATGCAGGGCTCTTGATGCTTTTGGGTGTCGAACATTTCAGGCTTCCATGCTTTCAGCTAGGATCAGCTCATATACTTTATATATGGGAATGTTCCTCAAAGAGGTCACAGGAGATTTGGAGCTTCTGAGCCCCCTTCTCCCTGATGACAAACGACAAGACTTCCTTACTCTTGTCAAGCATGCTCAAGACGTCTCCAAGTTTGTAAATCGTGCAGCCTTTGACTGCTTTGAATGCATCAGCAGAACCTCTGCTATTGCCATTGCATGTCGGATTGCCTGGCTTCAGGCATCAGACTTGGAGATTTGGATGCAGCATAAATTAGGAAACATCCCTTGCACAAGAGAAAACCTCTTTGGCAAGAATTGGCAGGAAAAGACTAATGAGATAGATGCTGACAATATCACTTTAGATAGATTGTCAAAATCTACAGCCACTCCAGCCAAAAAGAAGCCCTATAAAAAACCCTTTTTCAGCAAAAAGAGGAAGTTTTATCCATCCTATACCCAGCAAGGGCAAGCTCAGGGTCACGTTGCCCAGAAAGGTTAACAACAACAATCCAGACAACAAAAGAAGCCAGAAGGCCTTAGAGCTCAACCAGCTCCACAGGCCCAGCCCCCTCAAGGGTTTTGACTCCTTCATAGAGAACTTAGCCTTCCTGCCTCTGAAAGGTCCAGAACCCCTCAACATTCCAGGCAGGTTGCATCATTTTGCCAACAGATGGCACCAAATAACAGCAGAAAATTGGACTCTGTCCATTGTGGGAGAGGGGTACAAGCTTCATTTTCACAGTATACCCCCTCCTACAATCGTAAGACAGTTCAATTTCCAAACCTCTACAGACAATGTACTGGATCGAGAGGTCTCAACACTCCTTGCTCAAGGAGCAATAGAGGAGGTGCCCATTCTTCAACAGGGTACAGGGTTCTACTCCCCCTATTTTCTTATTCCAAAGAGAACAGGAGGACACAGACCCATTCTAGACATCAGAGAATTGAACAAATATCTGTTCCGAGAAAAGTTCAAAATGACTTCTCTTGGAACTCTTCTGCCATACCTTCAAAGTCAGGATTTGCTTTGTTCTCTAGATCTAAAGGATGCATATAATCACATTCTGATCCATCCAGATCACAGGAAATTCTTACGATTCCTTTTCAGGGGAACACATTTCCAATACAGGGTTCTTCCTTTTGGTCTGGCTTCGGAACCAAGAGTATTTATTTATTTATTTATTTTATTTATTTATCTATTTCTTCTATACCGCCCCTTCCAGAGATCAGGGGCGGTTTACATGGAACAATTTAACAGTTTTGTATACGTTCGTATAACATTACATTGAACAAGAACTTTTTAACTTTTTACATATAACAGAACAGTAAATTATTAAAACTATTTACAAGGTGTATATCTTGATCAGAAGTTTCTAACTTTTTACAGGGAATAGGCAGCGAGCTGACATTTCTATTTACAGGTGTGTATTCACGAAATGCATGGCAGTTGTAACTGCATTTCTGCGAACCCTAGGGATATTCGTCTTCCCTTACTTAGACAACTGGCTCATTCGAGCCCCCACGGTTCCAGAGGCCAGCTCTGCACTGTCTCGCACAATGCGAATCCTTCAATATTTGGGATTGGTCATAAACCTCCCAAAATCTCAACTTGCTCCGTCTCAGTCCCTGAAGTTCATAGGAGCTCATTTAGTTACCAGAAAGTCAAGGGCTTTTCTCCCACAACCCCGCTGTCTTTGCATAGTGCAGATAGCTTCTCAAGCAGCGGTGAAGTCCTCCCTAACTGCTCGAGAACTACTACAACTATTGGGACATATGGCATCCACAGTTCATATGGTTCTCTATGCTCGACTTCATATGCGAGCAGCCCAGTGGACCCTATCCACACAGTGGACACAGGCCACAGGACATCTGTTGGACAAAATATCAAACTCACGACTGATTTTGTCCCTCCAATGGTGGCAATCACTGGAAAATCTTCTAATGGGGTCTCCTTTCCAGCAACCCCTATTCCAGGCCACGCTAACAACAGATGTATCACAGGTGGGATGGAGAGCACACCTGCATCATCTCTCCACCCAGGGTACCTGGACTCCACAGGAGGCTTGTCTTCACATAAACCTCCTGGAACTCAGAGCAATTTATCTAGCTCTTCGAGTATTCCATGCCCAGCTCAGCTACAAGATAGTCCTAGTCCAAACGGACAATCAAGTAGCCATGTTCTACATGAACAAGCAGGGCGGAACAGGCTCTCTGTCGTTATGCAACGAAGCTTTATGACTATGGGCCCTCACCAGAGAGCATCAAATTCACCTTCTCGTGGTATATCTTCCAGGCATTCAAAACCTTTGGGCAGACAAACTCAGCCAAGTACTGATGCCTCACGAATGGTCTTTCCACCTAGACCAGGTGGCCAAGGTGGGGAATCCCAGACATAGACCTATTTGCTAGTCCACTGAATGCCAAACTTCCCCGGTTGAGCCTGAATTCTGGAATAGAAAATTGCCAGGCAAGGGACGCCTTCCTTCTTCACTGGGGTCACGACTTCCTCTATGCCTTCCCACCCATTCCCCTCATCCCCAAAACACTCTTCAAGCTTCAGAGAGACAGGGGTCATATAATCCTCATAGCGCCACGGTGGGCATGCCAAACGTGGTATCCCCTGCTTCTACATCTCTCTCAAGCTGCACCTCTGGAGTTAGGGTGTGCTCCAGATCTTCTCTCCCAAGAGAACAGGATGCTATGGCACCCGAATACCCAGTCCCTGCATCTCAGGGCCTGGTTGCTGAAAGCATAGACCTTCAGGATCTCAACCTTTCCCAACAGGTAAAGGATATCCTTCAGGCTTCTAGAAAACCTTCCACAAGACGCTCTTATGCCTTCAAGTGGAAACGTTTTACTATATGGTGTTCTTAGAGGGGGTTAAACCCCCTTATAATACCTTTGGAATCGATACTAGAGTATCTACTTCATTTATCAAATTCTGGTCTAAAGACCAGTTCAGTAAGAGTCCATCTTAATGCAATTGCAGCTTCCTATTAATCTCTAAATGGACAACCAATTTCCTCTCATCCACTCATATCAAGATTTATGAGAGGTCTTCTATTAACAAAGCCTCCCATCAGGCCACCACCGGTAGCATGGGATTTAAACCTAGTTCTCGGGCAGCTCATGAAACTGCTCTTTGAACCTTTAGCCACTACAACCCTAAAGCTTTTGTCCTGGAAGGTCATCTTCCTAATTGCAATCACCTCTGCATGTCGCATTAGTGAATTGCAAGCTTTAGTGGCTGATCCTCCTTATACAAGGTTTCACCATGATAAGGTTGTTCTCAGAACTCATCCACACTTTATGCCAAAGGTGGTTTCGCCTTTTCATTTAAATCAATTGATTTATCTTCCTGTATTCTTTCCGAGGCCTCGTGCCACTAATGCAGAAAGGAACCTTCATACTTTGGATTGTAAAAGAGCCTTGGCTTTTTACCTACAAAGAACAAAGCAACATAGGTCTTCTCAACTTTTTATTGCTTTTGATTCTAGTCATTTGGGACTTCCAGTCTCCAAAAGAACTCTATCCAAATGGATTGCACAATGCATATCCTTTGCTTATGAGAGTAAGAGTCTTCCTCTTCAAGGCCATATCACAGCTCATAATGTGAAAGCCATGGCAGCCTCTATGGCTAACCTTCACTCTGTGTCTATTGATGACATTTATCAAGCAGCCACCTGGGCTTCGGTACACACCTTTACAGCTCACTACTGCCTAGATAAAGCCTACCGTCGGGATGCCTTCTTTGGCCAAGCTGTTCTTCAAAATCTCTTTCAGACCTAATTCAACTCCTACCCACCAACCCTGGTGGGATGCCAGAGATCCATGGGAGGAAGCATGGCCCACCTTACTATAGGTGGCAGCTTCCTTGGGCTATGTCCCTGGCATCTTCAGCTAGGGAGTCCCCATATGTGAAGACTACATTCCTGCTTGTTCCTGGAGATAGCGTAGTTACTCACCTTTAACAGGTGATCTCCAGAAACAGCAGGAATTTAGTCTTCACAACCCACCCACCTCCCCTAGGAATTGTCTCTCTATCTCTCTGTCTCTTTCCTCTATCCCTCTATCCTGTCATTCAGCTACAAACTTAACTGAAGAGGGACAGTTGGAAAGGCGGGAAGGCAGCACGCATGTGCTGAGGGATGCTCCCAAAGCGTTCCTCTTGGACGCTGGAGAGCGTTCCCGTGCAGGCTCCGTCGGTACCGACGATACGATATGTGAAGACTAAATTCCTGCTGTTCCCAGAGATCACCTGTTACAAGTGAGTAACTACGCTTTCTGGTGGTAAGGGCGCTGGCTCCACTTATCAGGCGCTAACAGGACACTGGGCATTAAGGTGCCAAGTGTGCACCTTAATGCCCAAAAATGGAAGGCATCTTAACGCAGGATAAGGGAGCCTTTGTGAAAGTAACATTTTAGGTGATGGATGGAAGTGAAGGTAAGAGTTGAGGGACATCTCAGAGCCATATGTTTCCTACGTGTTAGTCAGTGAGATGAGCATGTAGGAGGCATCTGTATTGTATTAGTGACGGGTGCCCACATAATGTGCTGTAATATCAGAGTGTAGCATAGGATTGGAAAGACATGTTCCTGATCGTGTCCCCAGTCTAGTCCCGGAACCTCTGGGTTGCCTATCTCATCCAGCAGCTTGGAGACTGAGAAACTCCCACTTTTGTGACATCACCAGTATAACTCTCCGGTGTCCACCTCCTGCCATCAGTTACCTCAGTCTCCAAGCAGCTGGATAGATAGGAGCCCGTGGGTCCGGGCTCACTTGAAAAACAATTGAGAGTTTTAGTTAGTGTTCTTTTGCTACCTGGGGGCTAAATTTCAGGGCTGTTTGTCTTGGTTTGGAGGGCTGTGCCTTTAAATCTTGTCTCAGTCCAGCCCCCCTTTTTTGTCTTTGTCTCTTCTTTAGCTTTCTTTGAATTTTTTCTGCTGACTTGTTCTTTACCCCTCCCTCCCCTCACTCTTCCATTTTTTTGCGTTTCCTTGGGTGTTTGTGGAGAGAAGGTCCCGCTTTGCCCAGATGCCATTGCCCTGAGTTCAGCGGTGTCTGTGAGCAGCATGGCAGAGCCCGATTGTGGGAGAGCTCGGATCTGAGCGCAGCCGCCGCCGCGCAGAAGCCTTGCCTGCTGGTGCGTCTAACGGCTCTCCCCTCGGCACGGAGCTGTCACCTTGCTTGGGCAGCACAGTGTGAAATCGGGGCCGGGGTCATCGAGAGCTCCCGGATCTGGCTGCCGGCGGACTTATCGCAGCAGAGTTCCTAGCTCTTTCTGCAGCTGTGTGAGGTAAGCGCTGCCCTCCCTAGTCGTCTTGCCTCAGCGCGTTTTTGGCGTGCTTTTGGGGAGGTAGGTCCTGCTGCATGGTAGCGGCGCGGCGGGCCCGCTGGCCCAAGGGGGGAGGCATTTCCTGAGTTTTTAGGGTCTGTTTAAATCTTTAGTTATGGAGTAGTATATATAAAAAAAAAAAAAAAAAAAAAAAAGGGTACAGGGTGTTTTCGCGACATTCTTTACCTTTTGTCTTTTCTCTAAAAGAGAGCTCCTTTCCCGATCCGGTTGGGCCTACCTGTTTTAGCGGCTCCCTTTAGCAGGTTAGGCTTACAAGAGGCCGCGGAGGTGTTTTCTTTTTTGCTTCTCACAATGCCCTCCAAGCCTTTGTGCATGGTGTGCGGCGCAAGAGCGCTAGCACCGGGATCTGCCAGGCCTGTACTGGGGGGTCTACTGAGCTGGGACAGGTTCAAGAACAGCTCGAGGGAGCCCCAGGACCAGGAGTGGATGCCCCGGCCTCGTTGGGATCTGCAGTGGCTCAGCCCGAGCCGGTGGCAGGTCCTTCTTCCAGTTCAGGCCCTTCCCCCTCTCAGGCATCATTGCCTACAGAGCTGTCGTCCATTTTTCCCAACAGTTTGTGGCTTTACTTCAGCAGACTGTTTTTGGGAACCCTTTGCAGCAGCAGCCGGCAAAAGATATCAGTGGAGCCAGAAAGCGCTCTGCGTCCCCTCGGGGTGAGTCCTTGCCTGGCGGATGCAAGAAAGCTCGCGCGGAAGGAGATGCCTGGGAGCAGTCTGGAGCTTCTTTGGACCCTCTGTCGGATGAGGAGGGCCACAGTATGGCATTTGATGAGGAGCTGGAAGAAGGTGAGATTTCGGAAAGAGAAGATCAATCCCGAGTGGTGAGAGTCTTCAGGAGAGATGAGCTTCCGGCGCTCATTGTAGAGACGCTGAAGGCACTAAATATGGCGGTCCCGGGGTCCACAGAGGATGATTCTCTAGAGGACCCTTTGTTGCAGGTTTTCAGAAAGACTCAAAGGGCCTTCCCAGTTCACCGAGTTTTCCAGGAGATGATTCAGGAAGAATGGAATATCCCGGAGGTGCCGCTGAAGGGTGCCAGAGTCATGGGGCGATTGTATCCGTTAGTGGATCAAGATAAGGAAGTCTTTGCCACCTAAGGTGGACGCGGCAGTCTCGGCTGTGACTAAGAAGACAACTATCCCGGTAGAAGGCAGTACGGCCCTCAAGGATGGTCAGGATAGGAAGCTGGATGTCTTGTTGAGGCAGGTGTTCGATGTCAATGCCATATCGCTGCAGGTGGCTATTTGTGGAGCGTGGGTGGCCAGAGCCTGTCTCCGGTGGGCGCAGCAGGTGCAGGAGGGACAGCCGAGTTCACTGGCGGGAGAGGCGGCCCATTTGGAGTTCGGGCGGCCTATCTGGCGGACATACATTACGATCTTATGAGAGGTCTGTCAGAAAGTATGGCATCGGCTCTAGCTGCGCGTCGGTATTTGTGGCTCCGCAATTGGGCTGCGGACAATTCTTCGAAATCTAGACTAAGTAAACTGCCTTTTAAGGGTCGTCTACTTTTCGGCGAGGATTTGGAGAAGTTGGTTAAGGACCTAGGCGAATCTAAAGGTGGGAGATTGCCAGAGGATAAACCTAAAGGGTCCCGCAGTGCTCTGGGAGGTAGAGGTCAGTGGCGGGAGTTTCGCCGCTTTCGCTCCCCGAGGTCAATGTTCCCTCTAATTTTCTGTAGGCTGTGTGCGCATAAAATATCAGCTGTGCAGCTTTTGAAGAAAGGTTAAATTTTTGTGCGCCACATAACGACACTCAGTTATATACTTTAAAATTTGACTACACGTCAGAATGCAGTATGTACACCACATTGATTTTAATCAAATTAAATGAAAATAGACGATTACTAAATGAAGCAGAAAATTTCTAGTAATTACAATCACAACTTTTAAATTTTAAGACGTCTGTGTTGTTTTCTATCAGAATCAGAACCATAATTTTTGTGCGCTCTGTTGTAAAGTATGTGCGCTCGCTCGGTGAGGTGTGTGCGCGTGCACACATGCACAGCTTAGAGGGAACAGTGCCCGAGGTTCGCTCGGAGTCAGCGGGGGCGCTTCCCCAGTAGAAACCAGGGATTTCGGGGGTTTCGGGGAGCAGGACGAGGTTTCGGTCCCTCTTCCTCTTCCTCGAATAGCTTCAAAAAGTCGCAATGAGATGAGGACCCAGGTCCCTCTACGTTCCGTGGGGGGGCGTCTGCAGGAGTTTTATCCTGCCTGGGTCCAAATCACGTTGAATCAGTGGGTGCTGGAGGTCATCAGGGAAGGCTATGCTCTGGAGTTCTTGTGCCCAGTAAGAGACGCCTTTGTTCGGTCTCCCGGCAGGTCAGTTGCAAAACGCGGGGCGCTGCGGGAGATCGTGCAAAAGTTGCTGGACCTCAGGGCCATCGCCCCGGTGCCATCAGACCAATGCGGCTGCAGTCGTTACTCTATCTACTTCATCGTCCTGAAAAAAGATGGCGAAAGTTGTCCGATCCTGGATCTCAAGGGAGTCAACCGTTGTCTGCGGGTTTCGCATTTTCACATGGAATCTCTGTGCTCTATTATAGTGGCCGTGCAGCGCGGAGAATTTCTTACGTCTCTGGACCTCTCGGAAGCATACCTTCATATCCCTATAAGGCCGGACCATTTCAAGTTTCTCAGGTTCGCAGTGCCTTTCGGGCATTATCAGTTCCAAGCGTTGCCCTTCGGTCTGGCCACAGCTCCGAGGGTCTTCACCAAGGTCATGGTTGTAGTGGCGGCAGCACTTCGCAAGGAGGGTATCCTTGTGCATCCTTATCTGGACGATTGGCTCATTCGGGTAAAGTCTCAAGCCGAGAGCAAGAGGGTGACGACCAGAGTGGTGACGTTTTTGGAGAGTCTGGGGTGGATAGTCAATGTGGCGAAGAGTCACCTGCAACCTTCCCAGAACCTGGAATATCTAGGGGCCCGCTTCGACACCCAGAGGGGGAAAGTGTTTCTCACAGCTCAGCGAGCTCAGGCTCTGCGCCAGCTAGTGGGCAGGTTCCTGCAGTTCAGGGCTCCCTCGGCATGGCATTACCTGCAGTTGTTGGACACCATGGCGGCGTCGATTGAGACGGTTCCGTGGGCACGAGCTCATATGAGACCATTGCAGAGGGCATTGCTGTGCCGCTGGTCCCATCAGTTGGACCCCCTATCCCGGAAACTGGTCTGCCTGGAGGAGGCACGGCAGGCCCTGCACTGGTGGTTGCTTCCCGAGTCCTTGGAGCGGGGGAGATCCTTGGAGTCTCCTGACTGGGTGGCAGTTATGACAGATGCCAGTTTGTTGGGATGGGGGGCCTATTGCCAGGGCAGCTTTGTTCAAGGCCGCTGGAGTGCTCCAGAGAGGGAGTGGCCGATCAACAGGCTGGAGTTAAGAGCGGTGTTCCTGGTGGTGCAGGGGTTCCACTCCTCCCTCGTAGGAAGGGCGGTCCGCGTATTGTCCGACAATGCGACGGCGGTGGCCTATGTCAACAGGGAAGGGGGCACCAGCAGCGCATCTCTGGAGACCGAAGCCGCAGCCCTGTGTGCCTGGGCGGAAGAACATCTCTCAGACTTGTCGGTGGCTCATGTAGCAGGAGTGGACAATGTGGAAGCCTATCTCAGCAGGGTGCGGGTGGACCTGGGTGAATGGGTCCTGCATCCCGAACTCTATGACATGATTGTTCGCAGATGGGGGGTCCCGGTCATGGACCTGATGGCGACCTTCGAGTCCGCGAAGACCAGTCGTTTCTTCAGCAGGCGTCGGGAAAGAATGTCGGAAGGTCTGGACGCCCTTCTGCAGGCTTGGCCGGTGGGTCAGCTCCTGTATGTTTTTCCCCCGTGGGTCCTGATAGGAAGGGTCCTGCAAAGGGTAGAGAGGTTCCGAGGTCACGTAATTCTGATAGCGCCGGATTGGCCGCGTCATCCCTGGTACGGGGACCTGGTGCGGCTGCTCATGGCGCAGCCCTGGCGACTTCCGTGCAGGGCAGATCTTCTCTCCCAGGGTCCTCTCCTCATGCCTCACGTGGCTCAGTTCTCGCTTACGGCTTGGCTCTTGAAAGGGCTCGGTTGAGGTCCCGGGGGTACTCGCCTGCAGTCATTGCTACCTTATTGAAGTCAAGGAAGCATTCTACGTCCCTAACGTATGTGAGAGTTTGGAGAATTTTTGAAGCGTGGTGCAGGGATAGGAAGTGTGAAGCCCTGAAATCCTCTGTTCCTCAGATCTTGGATTTTTTGCAGGATGGTTTTGACAAGGGTCTGGCGGCAGCCTCGTTACGGGTTCAGGTAGCGGCCTTGTCCTGTTACAGGGGCAGTCTAGCGGGTCAGTCGCTTGTGGTCCGGCGAGATGTGAAACATTTTTTGCAGGCAGTGGCGCTTGTTCGGCCTCCTTCTTGGCATATTTTTCCTAAATGGCACCTTCCCTTCATACTGGACGCTTTGGAGCGGGAGCCATTCGAGCCGTTGGCGAGGGCTTCTCTCAAGGACCTTACCCTGAAGACGGTATTCTTGGTGGCGGTCTGCTCGGCGCGTCGGATGTCAGAGCTTCAGGCGCTGTCCTGTAGGGAGCCCTAGCTCTCCTTCTTTGCATCCAAAGTCGTGCTACGACCGGTTCCGGTTTTGCCAAAGGTAGTCTCGTCTTTCCACCTGAACCAAGAGATTATGTTACAGTTTTTTTCTGGGGAGATTTCAGGTTCTTCCTCTCGGAAGCTGCATCTGCTGGATGTGCGTAGAGCGTTAAAGAAGTATCTCCGTGGCACAGAGTCTTTTCGGAAATCTGACTTGCTGTTTGTGCTGTTTGCAGGACCGAGAAAGGGGGATGCAGCGTCTAAGGCTTCCATCGCTCGGTGGGTCAGAGAAGCCATTGTGTCAGCTTATGTGCTGAAAGGACGGGTAGTGCCGGAGGGTTTGAGGGCTCATTCCACTAGGGCTCAGGCTGCGTCCTGGGCAGAGCTTCAATTGGTGCCGCTGGTTGAGATTTGTATGGCGGCAATGTGGTCATCCTTGAACTCCTTTGTTTGGCATTATCGTCTCGATGTTCAAATGGGAGAAGAAGCCTCTTTTGGTAGAGCGGTCCTTCAGGCTGGTTTGCCTGGACCCTCCCGTTCTTGAATTTCTTACTGCTCTGGTACTGACCCAGAGGTTCCGGGACTAGACTGGGGACACGATCAGGAAGGTGAAATTAGACTTACCTGCTAATTGTTGTTCCTGGAGTGGAACCAGTCTAGTCCCGTATCCCTCCCAGCGTGTACAGGCAAACAGAAACCTGAAGTATCTCTGAGATTTACAGGTAGGACATATTTTTTGTTTATTTTGCGCTGAGGGCTGTTAGATTGCAGAAATATATCATAATAGTCAAAAGATTATAAGAAGAGGTGGGTTCCACCATTTTCTTCGGTTGGGTCTTCCTCTCTCTCTTTTCTTTCTGAGGTGGGCTTGGCCTGTTCAAGGTTTTTAGTCACGGTGTTGGGGGGATATTTCTGGTTCTCCTCTCCGTAGTTCTAAGGTTGCCAAGTTAAATGCTTACTTGTTTCTCTGGTGAGTCTGCTTTGTCAATAGGATACTGATGGCAGGAGGCGGACACCGGAGAGTTATACTGGTGATGCCACAAAAGTGGGAGTTTCTCAGTCTCCAAGCTGCTGGATGAGATAGGCAACCCAGAAGTTCTGGGACTAGACTGGTTCCACTCCAGGAACAACAATTAGCAGGTAAGTCTAATTTCACCTTCCCTGGCAGAGCCAGCATCACCATGATGAGGGCATGAAAAGAATGACTGAGCAGGAGTGTTGACATGCAGATCATTCACAGGAGAGGTGTGAGTAATATGTCCTAATGATTAAAATGCTCCTGTGTGGGCCATGGTGTAGCAGCTGGCAGGAGAATACATAACTATACATGATGGGCATATGCTGATGGATGGGCTGAGGGATGGATGGCGTTAGATGAGAGTGCAGTATGGCCTTGCTGCCCCAATGTACCTGATGTGACCGCAGAAATGCAGTTGTAATGTATGTGAAAAAATAGTAGCTGTGCCACGAGGAAGTTCCAATACCAGCTATTTGGATATGACAATTGTCTCAGCTTTTCTAACCACCATACAATCTTCCTAATTCATGTGCATATGACAAATGAAGCAAGGACGTGTGATGATCCCTACAGGTGGCCATCCCAGGAGTGGGATGTGCCTACATGCACTGTATATATGTGATGGAGCCAAAGATGTTCATTCACAGTAATGATGAAATATTCCAATCATGTATAATTCATATTTCATATATCTGTAAGGTGAACATGTCTGACCCTTTGCAATGGGCTACAGCACAGCCAAGAAAGTCAAGCTGTCAGATGGCTATGATTTCAGTGTGCATGTTTGCAGACCCAGTATGCTATCATAGCACTTAAGAAAGTATGTTCTCCTATCAATGCAGACCTCGAACTGCTTCTTGCAGTATATTGAAGTGAGTTTCACACAGCCATAAAGAGAACAATGGGTATTCAAAACCTGCTCTGTTGCTTACTGAGCCAGTGCTCTAACCATTAGTCTATACCTCCATACCTTTCTGCACAGAACTGTTTAGAATCAAAGAGACTGCAATGGCTGAAACCCAGGATGTTAAACAATGTGGCTGGCACATTCTGAGACAGTGGTAAAACACATGTAGGTCCTGCCTATAGCGGCCCACATGCAGTAAATACTGCACTGGACACTCAGTATTGTAGCTGCATAACAGACACACAGCTGCAGAATACATCTTTTATCCAAAGGCCAAGCCACATGTGAGGTCAAGATGCCCATCCCTCCACTGTACTTCCAATGCCAAACAACAGTAGTATGCAGAGGTTTGCTGTGCCACAGTGTGGCACTACCCCCTAAGACAGCACATTTGCAGGACGTGCAGTCCCTTGTGACCTGCTGTACATTGCAAGATAGGTACACCTGCATATACACTTAACTCAAACCACATTCATGACCTATGTGGTCCATTGCAGACCATCCTGCCCTCCTCGGGGGGGGCCATGCACACGTCTCCCACCATCATAGAAGACAAGCAGGTACTGGGCAATGCTCCAGTGATCACAGTCGCCCCTTGGCTGCAATTGGGACTGGGTGCCGGTATCGGTTAGCCCCTCCATTACCCATGATGCACTGCACAATATGAGCAGATATATGCAACTGATGCATATGCAGAGAATGCAGCGATCCATCATATTAGTTCTGTAATGTGCAGGGACATTGTGTGTTTTCTGCATGTAGCAGCTGCCATATGTGCAAATGACCTGTTTCAGCAATCACCCGGAATGTGAAGAAGGGCACACGTCACCTGGTCCCCAGAGCAAGCACTGCAGAAGATGGAGAAGTTCTATATCACTGCCAGTGTGCTACTGGTATTATCTGCAGTGTGTGCAACTAGTCACTTGGTATTCTGTACAATTGCAGCATGCCGGAGTGGCCTGTCTTATCTGGGCCTTGTTTCCTGATCCTGTTGGCCAGTGGTTCTCCTATAACATCTTATGTCGGTTGCTAAGGATGTTGCAGCTGTTGACAAGGAACCCAAATACAGTGAGTGTTGTTTAGGCAGGAGGAGGGGGGGGGGGGGGTGCTGATATCAAGCAGAAGGGCGTGACAAAACCATAGTTACCAGCAGATTACCAATAGCCCAAGAACAGCTACTAGCCTCGCTTTCTGGGAATTCCAGTCAACCAGAGAAATCTCAGGCAGCCTGCAATATGTTGGGCAACACTGTCCTGTGTCAGCCTCTCACATACCATCTGTGTCCAGTCTGCTAGTCACTACATGCTGCATGTGCACATAGCTTCCATGAACCCATTGACTTTGTACAAACAGCATGGATAACCAGCAGCCTGTGTAGTGACTGGACTGCTTTAAAAGAAACAGCCCACATATCACTACAGCTTGACCCGATATAGCACCATATGCATACATAGCCATCACATGGTCCCAGCTCAGTCAAAGTTAGAGTGGCCTCTCAGTATGAACAGATGTGTGCACCCAGGCCATGCTCATGCAGACCCATGATTTTATTTATTTATTTACATTTTCTTATATACCGTGCTATTTTCCATCAGTGCGGTTTACATGGAACATTTTACATACACATTTCAAATGACTTGATTTGTGTTTACAAATAACAGAAATAGGAACTTGGAAAGAAACAGGGGTAACTATTTACATCTGTACAATGCGAATTGATTGGACATTGGCGTAGATGGTGAGTGATCAGTGGTGCTGTCATCCGGGTAATGTAAAAGGAAGAGGTAATGTTTCACGGCTTTTCTGAACTGGGTTAGATTGGTGATATCACGGATTCTCCAGGACCAAGCAGGAAGTCAGTCCTCACATATGGGTGACGTCGGCGCCGACGGAGCCCTCGCGGAGCAATTTTCCCCAGCTTTCAAAGAAAGCCTTTGGGAATTGCAGCGCGCATGCACGGTCCTCTTCCCGCCCAAGGGTGCCATCTTGCTCAGTCTTCTTTTTTCCGTGGAGCCCTACAGACGTTGCCTGTGATTCCCCGCAGAAAAGTTGATTTTTTCTCTATTTTCCTCTTTTTTCTTCGGTTCAACGCCGGTTCTTTTCCCGCCCGGACTCGCGACGTCGGTTGCGAGTCCGTTCCTTATTTTTCGGTTTTTTGTCCTTCGTGACAGATTTCGCGCCTTTTTCCTTTTTCCCTAGCAGCCGGGTCATTCGACCTCGCAGGGGCCCTTTTTCCCCCGATGGCTGCCAGCGGCTTTAAAAAGTGTGATCTCTGTAAGAAACTCATGTCTCTTACAGACACTCATGACTTCTGCCTCCGCTGCCTCGGCCCAGATCATGACTCTCTGATCTGTGTGCCTTGCGGCAAAATGTCCTCAAAAGCTTTGAGGAGTCGGCAGCACCAGCGGGAGCGTATCTTCTCTGACTCCGGCCGGGCTCGGACCTCGTCGGAGGCTTCGATGTCTCGGGACTCTGGTCCTGAGCATCGTCGAAGTTCCTCTGAAAGGGGGTCTCCTACCCGGGAACATCATCGGAAGAAGAAACCCGCGAGGGCGGGATCGGTGGATGCTCCTGGTTCCTCGAGGGCCAGGTCGCATAGCCCCAATTCCCGTCCCGGGTCATCGGAGACGGAGAGGCCGTCAAAACATCCTCGACTCGAGGTGGACTTGCCCGCTCACGTGAGTACTGTTGTCCTCGTTGACTCGCCTCCGAAGGACCCGACGTCGGGCCCGACGCCGTCGGGGCCCGAGTCGGGGGCTGCTGGGTCTCCTGAGCTCGGACTCAGGTTGATGGCCTTGGAGAGCAGTCTGACTGCCTTCTTGGACCAGCAGCGGGTATTGATCGCTGGCCTCGCCGGTGCTTCTGCCCTGACCGCCGGGACGTCGACCTCCAAATCGATCCCGGAGACCGAGCCGATCCTCGAGTCCATGAGGGCTCGAGTCGATCCTCGGTCGAGGTCTCCTTCGGCCTCCCATTCGGGACTGAGGTCGTCGACGCCGACTCCCTCGGCGTCGGAGCGGATAGCATCGGTGCACGCCCGACCGGAGCCGATCGACTCCTCCTCCGAGGAGTCGGCCTGGGAATCTGAGGACGAAGAGTCACCTGGTTCCTTTCGGACTCGGTGTGTCCCTTCGGACTCCCCCGAGTCCGAACCTCGGAGACGGTCCCCCCCGGAGGATACCCGGTTCTCGGACTTCGTGAGGGATATGGCCAAGGCCTTGGCCTTCCCTGCGGATCCCGAGGAGGAGCCTCAAGTCGAAGAACTCGATGCCCTCCAATATGACTCTCCCCCGAAGGAGGCCTTTATTGTACCGGTTCCTCCGATGCAGGAACGACTTCTCTTCCGCATGTGGGAGAGCCCGGCATCGTCGCCGGTGCTAAGCAAGTGGGTCGATTCCATTTATCGAGTCCGCAAGAGCCCCGGCTTCCAGAAGGCACAACTACCGCACCATTCCATGGTGGTGGAATCGGCCATGCATAGACTAAAGAGTCAAAAAATGCACTCCTCGGTGCCCACTGGTAGGGAAGCCCGAAGCCTGGATGCCCTCGGTAGGAAGTGCTTCCAGGGCTCTATGCTTGCTTGTCGAGTCCAGACTTACCAGCTCTACATGGGCATGTATCTCCGAGACCTGGCTAAGGAAATAGCCGGGTTCTCTGCTGGTCTCTCCGACGAACCTTTGCAGAGGTTCCAATCCTTGTCTACTGGTATTCGAGAGTGCTCCAAGTTTATCTCTCGAGCAGCCTACGATGGTTTTGAGGCGTCGGCTCGAGTAGCTGCGCCCGCATCGGTGGACGCCGCAAGGCTTGGCTTCAGACGTCCAACCTCGAGCCCTGGGTACAGGACAAGTTGGTCGATGTCCCCTGCCGAGGTGATAACCTCTTTGGCAAGCCCATGGATGAGAAGGCTGCACAAATCGAGACGGAGACTCTCACCAGGACTCGTCTCTCGAGGAAGACCTCTGCCCCTTCTCAAAAGAAGAAGGCCTCGGGGAAAAAGCCCTTTTACCCAAGGAAAGGTGCTGCCTATAAATACTACCCTCAATATCCGGCCTCAGTGGCTCCCCCACAGGGAAAGCAGGCCAAGGGACGGGGTAATGGGTCCCGTAGGCAGCAAGCCCCCAAGCCTGCACCACCGGCCCCTGCTCAGCAGGGTGGGGGTTTTTGACTTCCTCAGCATAGCCTCTCCCCCTCAGCTGGTTTCTCTCAGCACAGGAGGCCGGCTGGTCCACTTTGCCCAGAGGTGGTCCACCATCACCACAGATACCTGGGTACTTCACACAGTTCAAAAGGGTTATCTTCTTCACTTTCACCAGGTACCTCCCTCCTACTTTCCAGGGGAGCCTCCCAGACTGCCTTTGCACAGGGACTTACTACTTCAGGAGTTAGCAAGTCTTGTTCAGGAACAAGCCGTGGAACCAGTGCCCCACCACCTGAAGGGCCAGGGGTTTTACTCCAGGTACTTCCTGATTCCAATAAGAACAGGAGGCCTCAGGCCCATCCTGGACTTGCGAAACCTCAACAAGTTCCTTGCAAAGGAAAAGTTCAAGATGCTTACCCTTGGAATTCTGCTGCCCTACCTCCAGCAGGGAGACTGGCTATGCTCCTTGGATCTGAAAGATGCATATACTCATATCCTCATTCATCCGGACCACAGGCAATATCTCAGATTTGTTGTAGGAGGAAATCATTACCAGTACAGGGTACTACCCTTTGGCCTATCCTCCGCACCCAGGGTGTTCACCAAGTGCCTCGCTGTGGTGGCGGCTTATCTGAGACTTCAAGGTCTGTTTGTGTTCCCATACCTGGACGACTGGCTCATCAGAGCCCAGTCTTCCCAAGAGGCCACTCACGCCACTCAGCGCACTGTGGCCCTGCTCCAACACTTGGGTTTTGTCATAAACTTTGCAAAGTCCACTTTGCTCCCCTCTCAAAATCTCGAGTTCATCGGCGCCTGGTTGGACACACTTCAGGCGCGGGCCTTCCTCCCTCTGGACAGGGCCAGGCGGCTCATGGACCTCGCCGGCCACTTTCACAGCAATGCGCTGGTCCCAGCCAGACATTTTTTGCGATTGCTCGGCCATATGGCTTCCACGGTCCATGTGACGCCCAATGCCCGACTGAACATGCGTCCTGCTCAGTGGTGCCTTCGCAATCAATGGCATCAGGCCACGGGGAGCCTAGCGGACTCCGTGCAGATCTCCGACCAGCTGGTCTCTTCTCTACAATGGTGGCTTCATCTGCCCAACCTAGTCCTAGGAGTGACTTTTCAGCCCCCTACGCATTCTCACGTCCTGACGACCGATGCTTCTCTCCTAGGTTGGGGTGCACATTGCCAGGAGACCTGTACTCAAGGCCTCTGGACTCCTTGGGAGTCTGCTCAACAGATAAACTTCCTAGAGCTCAGAGCCATCCGCCTAGCGCTCAAAGCATTCTCTCACCTGGTTTCTCACCAGTCGGTGATGATACAGACGGACAATCAGGTTGCAATGTTCTACGTGAACAAACAAGGCGGAACAGGCTCCTTCCTTCTCTGTCAGGAGGCACAAAAACTATGCTCTTGGGCTGTCCACCACGGCATCATCCTCAAGGCTGTCTATCTCCCAGGTCAAGAAAATTACCTGGCCGACAAGCTCAGCAGGATCCTTCAGCCACACGAGTGGAGGTTGGACCCGCTGGTGGTTCAGCGGATCTTTCTCAAGTGGGGCCTCCCCACCATGGATCTGTTTGCCAGTCCTCTGAACCGGCAGCTGCCCAGATTCTGCTCTCGTCAGCCACATCCTCTCCGGGTAGCGGCGGATGCTTTTCTAATTCCATGGTCCACCGGCCTCTTGTATGCCTTTCCTCCCATGCCACTGGTGTCTCGGACGCTCTTCAAGGTTCTCCGAGACAAAGCATCGCTGATCCTCGTGGCTCCCCGGTGGCCGAGACAACCTTGGTTCCCGCTTCTGATGCAGCTAGCGGTAGACACTCCTCTTCCACTGGGGTTACAGCCCGACCTCCTGTCGCAGGATCAGGGGACTCTCCTACACCCCAATCTCCAGTCCCTTCATCTGATGGCCTGGCTGCTGAAAGGGTAGTCCTTGCTCCTCTGCAGCTACCTCCAGATGTGGAAGAGGTCGTCTTGGCCTCCAGGCGGCCCTCCACCCGGAAGTCCTACGCTCTCAAGTGGCGTCGGTTCTCCGTTTGGTGTACTCAGCAGTCTCAAGATCCTTTCTCCTGTTCAGCATCAGTGGTCTTGCAGTACTTGCTCTCTCTGTCCAACCTTGGACTTAAGTCCAACTCGGTAAAAGTCCACCTCAGTGCTCTTTCTGCGCATCACCAGCCGGTGGATGGTAGACCTCTTTCCAGCCTCCCTCTGGTGGCTCGGTTTCTCAGAGGCCTCCTTCTCCTTAAGCCACCTTTGCGCACGCCAGCCCCGGACTGGGATCTTAATGTGGTGCTGCAGCGGATCACCTGTCCGCCTTTTGAGCCTATGGCTACCTGCCCGCTCCGTTTTCTTTCGTGGAAAACCTTGTTCTTGGTAGCCCTCACTTCGGCTAGACGCGTTAGTGAGCTGCAGGCCCTGGTTTCTGATCCTCCTTACACTAGGTTCTACAAGAACCGGATAGTCCTACGGATTCACCCTAAGTTTCTTCCCAAGGTGGTTTCCCCTTTTCACATCAACCAGGAGGTGGTACTTCCGACCTACTTTCCCAGGCCGCACTCCAGCCGAGCTGAAATGGTCCTGCATATCCTGGACTGTAGAAGGGCGTTCAGCTCTTCGTTTCTTATGACCCCAACAAGTTGGGGCTCCCTGTCTCCAAGCGTACTCTGTCCATATGGATTGCGGACTGCATCGCTTGGGCTTACGAGGCTGCGGGCCTCATGCTGGAAGGTAGAGTCACAGCTCATCGTGTTCGGGCGAAGGCTACGTCAGTAGCTTACCTCCGCTCTGTTCCATTGGCAGACATCTGCCGGGCCGCTACTTGGTCTTCAAGCCAGACTTTTGCAGCCCATTATTGCCTGGAGAGGGAGTCCCGCAGGGACAGTGCTTTCGGACAGGCAGTCCTCCGTAACCTCTTTGAGGTATAGGCAACTCCTACCCTCCGTCCCGGATGTTGGGCTACCAGTTGGAGACATATTCAGAGAAGATTCCTTCCTTCTGTGCTACTGACCTCGAGGGAGCTCATTTTTGTGCTTAGGGTCTCCGGTAGCCTTAAGCTTGGGAGTCCCATATGTGAGGACTGACTTCCTGCTTGGTCCTGGAGAAAGCGTAGTTACTCACCTGTAACAGGTGTTCTCCAGGAGCAGCAGGAATCAGTCCTCACAACCCTCCCTCCTCCCCTTGGAGTTGCAGTTATATGCTTTCGTTTTTGCTAATTTTTGCTGTCTTTTAGCTATGTCATCTGACTGAGCAAGATGGCACCCTTGGGCGGGAAGAAGACCGCGCATGCGCGCTGCAATTCCCAGAGGCTTTCTTTGAAAGCTGGGGAAAATTGCTCTGCGAGGGCTCCGTCGGCGCCGACGTCACCCATATGTGAGGACTGATTCCTGCTGCTCCTGGAGAACACCTGTTACAGGTGAGTAACTACGCTTACTGTGTGGAAGGGTGTTCCAGCATTTAGGTGCAGCGAGCTTAAAAGCCCTGTTCGTTGTGCTTTGGCAACACTTGGTCGTTTCTTTTGGGACTACTAGTTTATTGGCGGCATGAGATCTTCTAGATCTATTAGGGGGGGTTATCAGTATGAGATCGGATAAGGAAGATGGGGCGAGTCCGTTTATGATCTTGAAGGTCATTAGTATGGTCTTGAATGTGATCCTGCCTTTTATAGGGAGCCAGTGTAATTGTTTCAGGATGAGTGTCATGTGTTCCCTCATGGCATAATGATCTTTTAAGAGAATGTATAACAGCACATGATACCGCCTGTATTGAAAATGTTTTGCAGCACCACTGTATATAGCCCACACTGTACATAGCTCAAACCACTCTAGCACACAATACACCACACCTTGTACATAGCTCACCCCAATCCAGCACACGATACAACACACACTCAACGAAATTTCACCCTCACTGCATGATTAACACACTCACTTTACCCGATTGTTTGCTGTGATACCACCTTGATTAATAAGATAAGGCGGTTTAAAAATACTGTTAAATAAATAAATAAATGGCAGCGCCCTGGAGAACTCGTGCTGCTAAGTTCATTGCTAGCTGTAATGGAAGCAAAGTGGATTGTGGTAGACCATGGAGTATTGCGTTGGCATAGTCGATATGTGGTAAGACCAGAGCTTGATACACTGTCCAGAAGTCATCTGGTTCAAG
Organism: Ichthyophis bannanicus; assembly: GCA_033557465.1. Classification (NCBI taxonomy): domain Eukaryota; kingdom Metazoa; phylum Chordata; class Amphibia; order Gymnophiona; family Ichthyophiidae; genus Ichthyophis; species Ichthyophis bannanicus. The sequence continues at coordinate 251,394,751 of CM066031.1, forward strand.
TAGGGAGCGTAGGTGTCTGAGGGATCGGATTTTATGGTATACGGCTCTTGCTACATTGCTTATATGGGTCTTCATGTCTAGTCGCTGGTCAAGTGTGACTCCCAGGTATCTGATGGAGGGTTTGGTCAGAGGTTCTGCATCTTGGACCTTCAAGTAAGGAGGAGTGATGAAATTTGGGTTCCTTGTGATGAAAAGGACTTTGGTTTTCTTATGTTGTATTCGAAGATTTTGCATTTGGAGCCAGCTGGATACTGCATCGAAACAGTCTGTCAGTGGGGAAAGGTCAGGGTTCTCAGTAGTGAATGGCATATATAGGAGAACATCGTCAGCGTACAACAGACAGCTCACCTTGAAGGACCGGATGGTCTCGCAGATAGGTTGCATATATATATTAAATATGAGTGCAGAGAGAGATGATCCTTGCGGGACCCCTTGACTCTGGTGGAAAGGTTCTGATGTTGTTTCTCCTGATCTTACGTGTTGCCATCTATCGGAGAGATACGACTTGCACCATTTAAGTGCAGAGTCACATATCCCCTTCTCCTGGAGGCAGTGTAGGAGGAGATCATGGCAGACTGAGTCGAACGCGGCTGCGATGTCTAAGAAGATGAGCACATATCCCTGGCGTATGTTATCAATTCCTGTTATTATGGTACTGAAGAGGATGGTGAGGAGAGTCTCCACGCCGTGAGCAGCTCTAAAACCGTGCTGACATGAATCAAGTGGGGCAGAACATCAATATGTTCTTGGATTTGTGTTTGAACTTCTTTTTCGATGATATTCGCCAAGAGTGGGATGCTTGATATCGGCCAAATGAGTATGGCTTCTTAGGGTCAAGCTTACTGTTCTTTAGTAGTGGCCTGATAGAGGTACGTTTGAGGGATTGGGGAAAGGTCCCATTTGTGAAGGAGAGCAGTCCATTAGCTTGGATAGAAAAGGGCTGACAGTCAATCGTAGCTCTTTTATCCAGAACACCGGGCAAGGGTCGGTTTGTGCAGTGGTTGTGTTGATTCTGCTGATTATATCTTCAATTTGTTTTTTAGATGGCTTGGAAAAACTGGACAGTGGTGCTAGTGATCCTGGTTTGATTGGAGTGTTGGGAGCAGTGAACTTATTGGTCTGGCACAGCTTTGTTTGTAAGAGGTCAGCGAAGACTTGAGGATGGATCAGGCTAGGTTTCTCAGGTGCTGGCTCTTTTGTTATGTTCTTTACCAGGGTGAATAGGTTATATGGTTTGTTTAGGGACCGCTTTAGTGTGTCTGTGTGGAATCTTTTTATGCTCTCGGATATTGCTTAGCGGTGTTTTTCCAGTTGCACATTATATGCTTTTAGATCATCCGTGGAGTGGGTTCTGCGCCAGCGTCTTTCCATTTTTCTTAGGCAGGTTAATGACGCTCTAAGTTCAGTGGAGTACCAGGCTGCAGAGGTTCTTTTCTTAGTTGGATTGTTTGATGGTGGTCGCAGAGCAATAGCAGTGAACTTTTCATTTCAGGCAGATACCAGCTCATCAGGGTCGATCGATGTCAAGTCGAGGAGTGAGCTAGTTTGGTTGAGGATCGCGTCTTTGTCAAAGGCATGGAACTTACGTGGTGCTGCTTTTGTGGTATTGTTGGACTTATTGGCATTGTTCTGGGGTTTGTTTTGCAGTAATATTTGAAAAATGATTAACCTGTGGTCGGACCAGGGGACTGCAGTGTTGGAGAGTATAGTAGTGTTTATTGTGTTGCCTGTATTCTGTGGGGCAAAGACAAGGTCCAGTGTATCACCTTTCACATGGGTGGGCTCGTGGATCAGCTGTGTGTATCCTAATTCTTCGAGGGCAACGAGGAAAGCTGAGGCTTGTGCCTCTGACAAGGATGGTAAATTGAAGTCTCCTTTAACCCAGCTTGGTGTGTTTGGGTGTTGTGAGTTGGATGATAAGATGGTTTAGCCACTGACCTATTCTCTGACACATATTCATCCTGTGCAAACCACTCTGTTTTAGGCAATATCCAGAATCTTCTGCTCCTCATTATATACTCATGTCTTGGATTTGGGGACAGCTCATTCTATATGAGAAACAGTGGAAAGTGGGCCAGAGACAGGCTGAGAGTGCATGCTAGCCCAGAGTGGGCTACATCTGTCACATACACAAATATGGTGTCCCCCTACACAGCTTTTGGCAGTGAGCATTGAATCTAGTTCCATGCCTGTACTCGCATATAATGCCATGTCCCTAGCCATGGACACTCCAAGCCTGGACAGTGCAGCACATGCGCACACTCATGGTGTAGATGCATTGCCCCCTCTCCCCAAGAGCGCATGGAATCATGGCAGGTTGGACATGGGTTTGGATGTTGAACAGTTGTTGGTGACACATACGACACCATACTCTGCCTCTTTGTACTCTAACATCATCCTTGCGACTGTCACACTGTGTGCACTTGGGGAGCCATTGAGGTTGTCATGCAGGCCTCTGATGTAACACATGCAGACACAGAGTAGGCCTGCATAGGTTCTGGTCATGGGAACATAGGCTTTGGCCAGCAATGCCACCTACAAAGGGCACATAATAAACATGTATGTTCTCCACACCCCTGCCCCCATCCCAACATTCACCTCCAGGCACTGCCTTCCCATATGGTGGTGGGCGATGCAGAGACCAACATGACATTCTGTGCCACATTTTGGCAGCTGTAATTGTGCACACACCATTCAGAAGTCAGTATCCCACAATCCCAATCAGGCACACAGATGCATTTAAACTCTCATTTTGGGTAATAGGTAATGTGCTGCTAAATGCTTTGGGCAATGATCAGTAGACAGTGTTGAGATGGTGTTTATCATGTGCAAATTTGCTTGATACAGACCTGCCTGTATGTGCATACACTTCATGGAGCAAAGAGTCCTCCGGATTGCACTCTGCAACTGTAGCATAGGACAAGAGCAAACAGCATGCAGGTAAATTGCAGAAACTTTCCAGTGTCACCAACTAAGTGAATTAATTGGACATTCACAGAGACCAGCCCTCGACTTCAGCCTAGTTCCCTATAGGCTGCAGTTGCACCAAATGGGCTAACAGTGTTGCCACAGATACAGCTGTTATGGCAGTTGGCATTAATCAGGCCTCTCACCTGTGCAAATTGGTGTATCCTGAGGCCTGGAGGCTGAGTGTTGCAACATACACACACGTGTTCCCCCTGCTCACTCCAGTCAAAGCAGCAGGTGATTTGGGAGCTGCACAGCAATGTCATGTTGGGAGGTGAGTGTAAGGGAATGCTGTAGGGTTGGACCTTGATGATGGTGTAACTGAGAATGCATTACAGCGTTACAGCAACAGGTTGCAACTACTTACTGAAACCTAACCTTCTGCTTGTAAATGGTGTCTCACACAGTATGTGGGGTTGCTGTCTAGCTGACCGACAGCATGTTGATGCACAGCCATAAAGCTTGGACACCATATGCATGCACAGTGCAATGCTTCAGCTCACACTCTGGAGACACACACACACAAGACCCCGTTGTCCAAAAGTGGTGCAGGTTGGCATTCTTATCTGCCACTTAGGCGCTCCATCATCATCAACGCCTGCTCAGTGTGCAGGCGCTATTAGCATGCTCTGCAATGCTTGGGCGCTGTCAATGCCCGCTCAGTGTGCCAATGCTATTTGTGTGCTCTGCCATTTAACCATGGGTGATGCAGCTTCTCAGTGTGGCAGCTGAGTGTGTGGACTCTTGCTGGATGAAATGTTGAAGGTTGCATATCATGATACAGTTCTGGAAACATAGAATAAAGTTAACACATCTGGACATACTATTCCTGATCCACAGGCTGGTCTTGAACCCATCCCTTCTGGCCATGTGTTTGGAGAGACAGAGCATCCGTGTGGGTTCATCAGTCAATGGGTATATATGTGCTCATTGTCAGGATGCAAGAAAGCATGCATTGGGGTATGCCTATATCTGCTTAGATCTCTGCATGCTCTGTGCCATACTTGTCTGACAAGGTATGTTTGGTAGGTGTGGAAGAGGAACATCTTGTTACGTCTGTATATTGCACTGCCTTGCTCTGCTGCTGGTTCAACTGACATTCATGTCTTACATATGGGATCTGTCCAGTCAAAGGGGCAGGGCATGATATATGGACACACGTTTTCTAGACCATGGGTGTCCTAGTAGAATGACCAATGTACCCATTTCCTGGTGTGTACTTGTGGGGCAGTCATAGAATAATCTCATATTTTGCAGACCACAGTAGTTCATTTAGATTCACATGTGGCTCAGATAGTTGTAACTAATTGAGTACTTAAGGAGGGGTCACTGGTTCACACAGAGATTATGGTCATCATTTGGCAGGTGAGGGGGCAGGGTGGTCATTTTCCCTCTGACATGGGCTGTTATCATATTGCATAATAGTCCCGCCTCCACATGCATAATTTTCCCTCCACATGCACATGTCCAGGGCCGGCCTGTCCCGTCCATTGAGCGATAATTGTTCACACAGGGCCCCACGCAAACTCCATTATCGCACAATGGACGACTGCAGAGGGAGCCGGGGAAGCCCGCACGGCCCCGGCTCCCTCTGCACCGCCGCCAGCATGAAGAGCCTTTTCTTTCACGCTGGCGGCTGTTTCTGTGAAGCTGCGAATGCCAGGAGAGCTTAAAGGCAATGCCCTTTAACCTTTCCTGGCATTCGCGGCTTCACAGAAACAGCCGCCAGCGTGAGGGAAAAGACTTCACGCTGGCGGCTGTGCAGAGGGAGCCGGGGCCTCGCGTGGGCTTCCCTGCCTCCCTCTGCTGCCCCTTAGACGGCCGCGGGGCTCTTCGGAGGCTGGGGGCTAGGACTGGAATCAGGCTGTGAGGGGGGGACTAGGACTGGAATCAGGCTGTGAAGGGGGGCTAGAACTGGAATCGGGCTGTAATGGGGTGGAACGGACTGGAAATGGGCTGTGATGGAGGGCTAGGACTGGAAATAGGCTGTGATGGGGGAAATGTGGACTGGAAACGGGCTGTGATGGTGGGGGGGGGGCTAGGACTGGAAATGGGATGTGATGGTGGGGGGCTAGGACTGGAATCAGGCTGTGATGGGAGAGAAACGTGGACTGGAAATGGGCTGTGATGGTGGGGGGGCTAGGACTGGAAATAGGCTGTGATGGGGAGGCTAGGACTGGAATCAGGCTGTGATGGGGGGGAAACCTGGACTGGAAATGGGCTGTGATGGAGGGGGGTAGGACTGGAATCAGGCTGTGATGGGAGGGTAAGCTGGGACTGGAAATGGGCTGTGATGGGAGGGCTAGGATTGGAAATGGGCTGATGAGGAGCTGGAATAGGACTGTAAATGGGCTTTTGGGGGGAGCTTGGACTGCAAATGGGTGATGGGCTGGAATAGGACTGGAAATGGCTGATGGGGGGATAGGACTGGAAATGGGCTGTTGGGGGCTGGAGCAGGACTGGAAGCGGGCTGATGGGAGTTGGAATAGGGCTGGAAATTGGCTGATGTGGGAGCTTGGAAATGGGCTGATGGGGTGCTGGAATGGCACTGGAAAAAAGCATATGGGGGGATAGGACTGGAAATGGGTTGATGTGGGGGCATAGGAGAATGGGACTAGAAGAGAGCGGATGCTGGGTGGGTCTAGAACTATAAGGGAGCTGATTTTTGGGGAGGACTAGAAGGGGATGGGGAATGAGAATGGGGAGGGGAAAAGATATTTTGTGTGAGAAGGAAGAAAGGTCTACGATGGGCCGGGTATTGAGAGAGTAAGTGGGGATTGAGAATGGAAGGGTGAAATTTGAGTGGATGATAAAGGAATAAGGAAAGAAATGGGGGAAAGAGCAAAAGGGAAATGATCAGTTTGTTAAAGCAGATATAGAGAGAGAATGGAAAAAATCTAAAAGAGAAGAAAGGACAAAAGGATAGCTTGCCGAAGACATGAAGAAACCAGAAGAAAGTGACTGGAGCAATTGCAACTGAAAAATAAAATGCCCAAACAGAAGGTAGAAAAATACTTTTTATTTTGAATTTATTAACTAGAATATGTCTGGTCTGGGAAGTGTGTATTGCTAACATCTTTGCGTTTTTGTTTAGTGCAAGAGGAAATTACTTTATAGTTTTATTTCTCCAGTGTTGTACATTTCATGTTTGGCTTTTGAGGTTCCCAGATTAATTATTATCTTCCTATTTCTAAATTGTGATCACTTGTTCTTTGTGTGTGGTGATGGTCTATGTTATGCTTGTGTAACCGAGATGAAGTATTCTGTTCATGTAGGTTCTATTTGACAGTCCCACTTCTCTTTCCCCCAGTGAGATGTAGTAGTTTAATATCTGCAGTGTTGCCTTTTGATAGGTAGGATTTGATGCTTTGTGAGTCCTGGTAGTGCTGTTATGATACAGTGGGTTTACTATGGGTTCTAAATGGTCAGTGTTTATAGTACTTCCTAATAGGCCTGGCGGTTGTCACTGCAATATAGTAATGTAGAAATCTGTTAGTCTTTCTTTATCTAGACACTCATTAAGAGGCATGTTTACTAAAGGTGCATGTTAATATTATGCAAATATTTATGCCAATGAGGCTCCTTGTTCAAATGAGGCCCCGCAATTAATTTCCGCACATGGCCCCGCACCCTCTTTGGGCTGCCCCTGCACATATCCACTCAATATGTGCAGGTGGAGGGCATCTTGATCCCAGGGCCAGCCTGTCCACTCGGCAAACTAGCCAGGTGTCAGGGTCCACTGATCATGGTGGACAGCATGCTGGCCAGTCCCTCCTTCACTGCCATCATCGCACAGCTGCCACTTCAGTGCTGCAAGCGGCCTTATTGAAGTTACATACCTGCAGCTAGTCACACCATGCCACTTCTGCCTCCCTCCACTGGGGGATGTAGGCATGTGTGCTGCTGCCTTAGACCTTGGAAGGGAGGGATCATCATGTGCTCCTCTGTATCTGCTGCTGACATGCTTGCCATCCCACTGACAGTCAAATTCTAATCTAACCCCCACTGTAACTCATAAATCACCTAACTACTAGAGTGTGTGTGTAGTAACTAAATCCTATATGTCTTATTTTTGTTGGAAGTTTTTGCCATGAGAGGTCTCCCCCTCTTGAAGCGTAACTTCCCTTTTAATCAAACCCGCAGTAAAAATTTCGCTAATACTTTATTGTGAAATTAAGCACACTATTCAGTGCTATACCACAATGTAAAGTCCCAATATAGCTCAAAAATTATGGCTCAATGAATATAACTTGAATGTAACTTGAATACTCATCTGATGAATAGGTTCTTCGCAGCCAATATCGCCGAACACAGTACTGCGTTTAGGGCCAAGTCATTCCATACTGGTCCTGTTTCAACGCTTAATGCCACTGCAGAAGTTCCAAATGCATCTAATAAGAATGCCAAAAAGAGTTCCTTACTGCTTTGAAAAACCTTCAGTGATTCAGTCAAACTTTCTGACCAACTGATTACCCCAGAAGATTTTAAAACCCCCCAAATCCAATCACCTGCTAATACGTCACAGCAAGCTGGCCCAATCCTGTTCTAAATTTAAACCATTCGGTTCTAAAGATGACAAGCGAAAAATCCAGGCTTGTTCAAGCATTTGAAGTCGTTGTTCTCTATCTCCCCGTCTTGGGTTCACAGGAATATAGTCCAAAACTCTCCATTTAAAATCACCAAATGTATGTTGAAAGTCCATACAATGTTGCACAATGGGAGCAGATGTTACATTATTACGAACTCTCGAGGCATGTTCTTGTAGTTGCTGACGTATCATCCGAGTAGTGCAACCTATGTACAACTTTTGACAGGGTCATAATAGCACATATACTACAAAGGACGTTTCAAGGAGTGGCCTAGTGGTTGGGGCAAGATACTACAGGCCGGAAGGTTGGTGGTTCAAATCCCACTAGAGGACAGCAACCTTGGGCCGGAAGGACTGGGGTTTCTAGTCCCACAGGTGCTCCTTGTGGTCTTTTTCCAGGTGCGTGTCATTTTGGGCCTTAGGGCCCAAACTTTCCTCCACTATGGAGAAACCCGTCTCGGCTTTTAAAAAATGCACCAAGTATGGCGGTACCATCTCCGTCACCGACACCCATGAGTGGTGTCTTAAATGAAGACTACATTCCTGCTTGTTCCTGGAGATAGCATAGTTACTCACCTGTAACAGGTGATCTCTGGGAACAGCAGGAATTTAGTCTTCACAACCCACCCTCCTCCCCTAGGAGTTGTATCTCTCTGTCTATCTCTTTCTCTTTCCCTCTCTCTCTCTTTGTCTCAGCTTTAAACTCAGCTGGAGAGAGGCAGTTGGGAAAGGCGGGAAGGCAGCACGCAGGTGTTGTGGGATGCTCCCAAAAGATTCCTAATTGGACGCTGGGGAGCGTTCCCGCGCAGGCTCCATCGGTACTGACGATACCCATATGTGAAGAGTAAATTTCTGCTGTTCCTGGAGATCACCTGTTACAGGTGAGTAACTATGCTTTCTTTTCCTACTATTGTCTGTGGGCAGAATTCAAATTTATGACACAAATAATGTCCCAATTCAATAGGAGTTTTATCAAATTTAACTGGAAATGACGTACTACCAATCAAATCACCTTAATTGGGACCTCTAGTATATGCGATCTGTAATGGTTTTTGAAAACATGGGTGTAATGATAGCAAATGCCAATGTTTTTTCAAAATGTGACATACGTGAATGAAATTTGACATATATGGCAGTATCCCTGTGATTTTTTGCTCCCGATCCATATCCACAGTCCTCTGAGGAGCATCAAAATGAAAAAACTCACTCCCTATGGGTAAACCTTGCCCTTATCCATGCTTTTCTAATTATATACAGTGGATATCCCCGTTGTAATAGCCGTTGTTTTAACTCTTGCGCATGTTGGTCAAAATCACTGATGGAGCTGCAGATACGTCTCAGCCGTAGAAATTGACCATATGGTAGTCCTCTCTTTAAAGCAGCCGGATGAAAACTCGAAAAATTGAGTAACGTATTTCTCTGTACCGCTTTACGAAAAAGCGTCGAATGTAATTTAGAGTCTTTTTTAAAATATTTTAACATCTAAAAACTCGAATTCAGAAAAATGATAATGTAATGTAAATTTCAAATGCTCCTTTTGAGAGTTCAACCACCCACAAAGGTCTTTAAACCTGCCCTAAACGCAGTACTGTGTTTGGCGATATTGGCTGCGAAGAACCCATTCATTAGATAAGTATTCAAGTTACATTCAAGTTATATTCATTGAGCCATAATTGTTGAGCTATATTGGGACTTTACATTGTGGTATAGCCCCGAATAGTGTGCTTAATTTCACGATAAAGTATTAGCGGAATTTTTACCGCGGGTTTGATTAAAAGGGACGTTACGCTTCAAGAGGGGGAGACCTCTCATGGCAAAAACTTCTGACAAAAATAAGACATATAGGATTTAGTTACTACACACACACTCTAGTGGTTAGGTGATCTCACTGACAGTGGCAACTGCAGCTTTGCACCTGACACCCAGGGCGGGACACAGATTTTGTGTGCAGTAGGCCGCAGCCGCTGCGACCACCACCCCCACCCTCACACAATGCTGAAATGAAAGCATGGTGACAGTGAGGGTGGCATGACTCCTTTGTGAACACGGCAGCGTGTATGTGTGCTGCCACTGTCACAGTGGAGTCAAACCAGACATCACAGATGTATACCCTAGGCAGCAGCCTTGTCAGCCTAGTGGACCAGCTACCCCAACTGCATCACCCACATAACACTTCCTTTGTCAAATTAGCACCAAAAGACATAGTGCCCTTTATTAATAGGGCACCATGCTGTAACTGCCAATGGAGCACTGCTATCATTAATTTGAGAACTACAGTGGGTGGAGCACATTGCATACATTGAAATAGGCTCTCTCCCCTCAGAAATAGCCCTTATTGCAAGCTTTCAGATGGTGTTAGGGTTCCCAGCTCTGTGAGCTTTAATGCACGATAACACAAACTGGCGTTAAAGGAGCATATACTATCCCCGCACACTCTGCTCGCCATTAATGCCCACTCTCCACCTTTTTTACCTTAACTTTATGGGCCCAGCTTCCGCATGTTAATCCAGCATTATCGGCGCTTTCTGCAGCGTTAACCACTCATGGGTGCCAATAATACCCGTTAATGGCATCTTTGCTTCCTTACCGCTTTTTAGTAAACATACCCCTTAGTGCAGTATACTTACCATGTGCTAAACCCCATGCTAGCATTTAATGCGGGTTAATAAAAATGCCACTTAGTTTTATGTTTAAACTTTATATAGTGCACTAAAGGTCTTTTCTAAGTCTAAATTATAATAGCTTAACAGGTAGAGAAGGTGACGGTGAAAGCTAGAAGGATGCTTGGCTGCATAGGGAGAGGAATGGCCAGCAGAAAAAAGGAAGCAATAATGCCTCTGTATAAGTCTCTGATGCAACCTCATTTGGAGTATTCTGTGCAATTCTGGAGACCACACCTTCAAAAGGATATAAACAGGTTGGAGTTTGTGCAGAAGTTGGCTACTAAAATGGTTAGTGGTGTTCGTTATAAAGCATACTGTATGAGGACAGACTTAAGGATCTTAATGTGTATCCATTAGAAGAAAGGCGGGATATAGAAGATATGATAGAGACATTTAAATACCTCCGTGGCAGAAGTACACAGGAGGAGAGCCTCTTTTGATTGAAAACAAGTTCTGCTCTGAGGGGACATAGGATGAGAGTGAAGGAGTAATATGTGGAAATATTTCTTTAAGGAAAGGGTGGTAGATTCATGGAATAGTCTCCCGGGGGAGGTGGTAGAGATGAGGACAGTATCTGAATTCAAAAAAGCATGGGAGAACACAGACAGGGGTGGCTCTATAATGAGGTGGAGTGAAGCGGCTGCCTCAGGTGGCAAACCTTTGGGGATGGCAAAAAATGCCCCAAAACAGCCGCCTCACTCTGCCTTCAAAGTTTAAAAAAAAAAAAAAAGAGTGGACAAGCTGTTGCCACTGCTTCTTGGCAATGGCAGATTCAACCCCACTGCCCAACCCCCTGATACCCCGGGAGGCCCCGCACTTGCCTGACAGTCTTCAGAGGGAACCGGGGAGACCTGAAGCCAGGCACCTGGCTCACCTCTGCAGAGCCGTGAGAAACAATAGCATTTCTCTTCCCACCTGTGGCTCTGTTAAAGTTGAGCCCAGCAGCATATTAAGAGTAAACGAGGGCATTTTGTTTCTCGCACGAGATCATGCCACCAAACTCAACTTTAACAGAGCCATGGAAAAAAAGGGAAATGCTGTTCTTTCCCGTGACTCTGTAGAGATGAGCCGGAGCGCCAGTCTTTGGGCCTCCCTGTTTCCTTCTGATGCTGGTCAGACAGGCGCAGGGCTCTTCCGGGGCAGGGTGGGGGCTAGGACTGGAAATGGGCTGGTCGGGAGAGTTAGGGCTGGTAATTAGCTGATAGGAGGGCTAGCACTGAAAATGAGCTAGGACTGGTAATGGGCTGATTGGGGGGGCTAGCACTGGAAATGAGCTAGGACTGATAATGGACTGATTGGGGGGGCTAGGATTGGTAATGGGCTGATCAGGGGGGATTAGAATGGACTAATGGGGAGGCTAAGACTGGAAATGGGTTAATCGAGGGGGTTCTAGAACTGAAAATGGGCTGATTAGGGGACGCTAGGACTGGTAATGGGCTGATAGGGGTCTAGCACTGGAAATGGGCTGATCAGCAGGGGACTAGGGCTGGAAATGGGCTGATTAGGGAGGGCTAGGACTAGTAATGGACTTATTAGGGACGTTAGGACTGGTAATCGGCTGATGGGATAACTAGCACTGGAAATGGGCTGATCAGGGGGGGGGGATAGTACTGGAAATGAGCTAAGATTGTTAATGGCCTGATCATGTTGGGGGGGGGTTAAGACTGGGAATGGACTGATCAGGGGCTAGGATTTGAATGGGCTGATTGGGGGGGATAGGACTGGAAATAGGCTGGGACTGGAAATGGACTGATGGGAGGGGGAGGAGAGAGCTACTGGCCCTGGAAGAAGACTGGGGGCTAGAACTGGAAATGGTTGATGGGGGGGGAGGGGAGGAGAGAGCTGCTGGCCCTGGAAGAAAACTGCAGGCTAAGGCTACACATGGGCTAATGCGGGGGGATAAGAGAATGGGGCTGGAAGGGAGAGGATGTTGAGAGGGGCTGCCAAGGGAAGGAGAGGGCAGAAAGGGAGCTGACATGGGGGCAATGTTCCCTCTAAGCTGCGCTGGGTCCTCCGCCGGCATTCCTGCCAGGGGGGGGGGGGATGCAGCGCAATCGATGCTCTGCCCCTCCTCCCACCGGCGGCTTAAAGAGAACAGTGGCTGCGGTGTGTGTGTTGGGTCTAACACATGCCGCAGCCAATGTTCTCTTTAAGCCACGCTGGTTTCTCTGCTGGCATTCCCGCCAGTGGGGGGAGGGGCGGAGCGTCGCTCGCACTGCATTCCCCCCCCCCCCCCGGTAGGAATGACAGCTTAGAGGGAACATTGCACGGGGGGGGTGGGGAGGAAGGTAGAGGCTGGAAGGGAGCTGACATGGGGGAAGGAGAGGGCTGGAAGGGAGCTGATACCTAAGGGTGGTACTGGAGGGAGACTGAAAGGGTGATAACTCTAGAGAAGAGAGTAGGGGGATAGAAGGGAGCTGACACCTGGAGGTGGGACTGGAGGAAGCTGACACTTGGGGATGGGACTGGTAGGTGGCTGGGTAATGGGGAGGAAGCTAGAAGGGAGCTGACACATGGGGATGGCACTGGAAGGGGGATGGACAGAGGGTAGGGTGACTGGAAGGGAGCTGATGGGGGGTGGCACTGGGAGTGGAAGTGAGCTGATACCTGTGATGGTATTTGGACTAGAAGGGACTGGACAGTGGGGAAGGAGGAGGACTGGAAGGGAATGGACCCCGGTAGCAGTCCTGGGAATGCAAGGGGCTTGACATTAGAACGTACTGGGAGGAGAGGACTGGAAAGGGGGCTGATACTGGGGAGGGTTACTGGGACTGGAAATAGGCTGATTGAAGGAAGTGAAGAAAACAAGAGACAAGAAATGGCAGATGGACTATAGACCATAGAAAGAGAGCTAAGAGAAGACAGGAAAGCAGAAGCCTCAGATCGGGACCAGCACGATCAGAGAATAAAATGGTCAGACAAAGGTAGAAAAAATTATTTTATTTTCATTTTAGTGATTGGACTTTGTGCTATCTTTATATTTTACACAGTATGGGGAACTGCATCTCTTTTTTATTTGATGTTGCACTGCATGCAGAATCTGGCTTCTTGGGGTTTCATTTTAAATTTTGTGTACATATTTTAATTTTTACTTTAGGTTGTAATTACTTATTCTGTACTTGGTCAGGGTCTGTGTTCTGAGTGTGTGACTGAGGTCAGGTGTTCTATTAACATGGAGTTTGTATATAGGGATCTATACTGTACTGTAGTAATTTGACTTGTTCAGCTTTTCAAATAGGTGTTTCCTTATCGTCACTCCAGTCCAGTCCCTTCACTTCTGGGTTGCGTAACCCTTCCAGCAGCTTGGAGGCTGAGCCCAACCTTTTTGGGGGTGGAGCGGTATAAATACCACTGATGCCACCCACCAACTCCAGTAATCTCAGCCTCCAAGCAGCTGGAGGGTTCCGTAAGCCTAGGGCTTACTGGAGTCCTTCTTTGCCTTTATTTCACTGATTCCACTGTATTTATTTATTCATTTATTTATTCATTTATTTCTATTTGAATTTTATTTTGATTGAATTTGATTTAATTTAATTTCTAGAGCTCTGCCCCTTTAATTGCTCCTGGGTGCTGTGTTTTTCTGGGTAGGCTCCTTGTATGAGTTTTGGAAGTTTATGCTGGTATGGTATGGTAGATTTGGCCTTGTAGATCTTAGGTGACTTTTTCAGGGTTTTATAGTAGTTCCCAATATGCCTGATATTGGAGAATGTTTGTTATTGAGATGACCAGAATCAGATATTTTAAAAATATATTGAGTTTATTTTTTATTTATTTATTTTTATTTAACCAGTTTTCTATACCGCCTTATCCTTCAATCATACTGAGTTCTGTGGGTAAATGTCCTACTTCTGCTCTGCATCCATTGTCAAGGGAGAGGTTTCTGTGGACGCAGAATATATATTCAAAAAGAAAAAGTAAGAACCATAATACAGTTTATAACAGAATAAAATGAATTATAATTTTGTTTTATAAACTGTGCTGTGGTTCTTAATTTTTCTTTTAGTTCCTTGGTGTGCGAGCATCTTGCATTTCCTTTGTTTTTTTATGGAATATATATTTAGATTAACACCATGCTGATCCAGTGCGCATTTTCAGGAGTTATGTTGGGGTTGCCAAGCCCTTCTTGGTGTTTATGTTGGAGTGGCAGGTGTTGTGTTGGGAGCACAAGGCCCCTCTTGTTTTTCACATGGTGGGAAGTGTTGTGTAGGGGCCATTGAGCCTCTCTTTGTTTTTTAGAATGTGGGACGTGCTGTGTGGGTGCCAAATTGCTCTTGTTTTTGAGGAAGTGGAAGATGCTGCATGGTTGCTGTTGAGCCCCTATTGTTTGGCATATTTAGCAGCATGTTTCCTAGGCTCTGCACTGATAACATATGAACATAAGAAATGCCATACTGGGTCAGACTAAGGTCCATCAAGCCCAGTATCCTGTTTCCAACAATGGCCAATCCGGAAGTATCTGGCAGGTTCCCAAAAAGGCGTACAGGTTCCATATGCTTGTCCCAGGGCAAGCAGTGGATTTCCCAGGTCCTCTTTAATAATAGTTTATAGACCTTTCCTCCAGGAACTTGTCCAAACAAGATTTATAACCCAACTACACTAATAGCTTTTACTGCATCCTCTGGTAACTAATTCCAGAGTTTGATTATGCAGGGCTGTAGGCTAACTGCAAGGAGGCAGTTCCATTCCCCTGCAGTTACCGCATTTCAGCATGGCAAAACAGCTGCCGGTGCAACTAATGCCACCCCCTGAGTTGGTATAAGTTGCACTCACACTACTCGCGCTGAGCCATTATGTTTGTTTCTGCTGAAAATTCAGATGCCTGTGTGTGAGAGTTCTTTCTCTCGCCTCACTCTGCAGTAAAGTATAATTTTAGAAAAGAAATCCTGTAATCCTAACAGTAATGGGTAAAAGCATTTTTTTTGACTACACATGTCTGCTTTTAGTTTGTACTGATATATTCCCTACTTATTGAAGATCTATCTCTATTCTGCATATGTGTGCTGAGGCTACATGTTCTATTAACATGGAGTTTCTATTTAGGGAGCTGTAGTAATCTGGCTTGTTCAGTTTTCTGAATAGGAATATGAATGTTCTAGGACTCACTGCTGTATTTATGGTGCTGCCCTTATTTGGGTATGCTCCATGTTGTGTGAGTTTTGGAAGATAGTGCTGTGATGGAATAATAGTTCATTATCGTCCCTCCAGTCTAGTCTCGAACCTTAGAAGTTGTGTACGTCCTCTCGCAGCTTGGAGACTGAGCATGTCACATTTTTGATGACACCAGCACACGTATTCCAGGGGATCGCCTCCTTGCTCCAGTTTTTCAGTCTCCAAGCAGCGGAAGGAGGTGTGAGCCCTAAGGCTCGGGACTCACTGAAGGAATCATTAAGTGGAATTAGGTTGATTTAAATTGAGCTTAGATAGGGACTTGTTTAAAAAAACAAAACAAAACAATAAGAGGCTGCGGTCTCTTTAAATCGGCAAATTTTTTAAAGTTTCAGACATACTTGGTTTTGGTGTTGGAAGGCTGCCCCCTTCTCCCCACTCTCTGAAATACTGGAGTAAAGCAGAGAAGAGTGTGGGAGTCGAGGTAGGGGACTCCGGTTGCCGATCCCCCGCAGTGGGTGAGGAGCCGTCAAGGACCGCCACTCGGGCCGCTCGGCGGGAGAGCAAGCGGAGGAGCGGCAAGGGGGTGTTCGGCGGTCCGGCGGTTGCCAGGTAAGCTGGACGCTCAAGGATCGCTGAGCGGATCGTAGCAAAGCAAAACAGCTAGCTGTGGGGTTGCAGGCTCCGGTGACGTAAGCAGCACAAGTGACTGGGGCACTAATGTATATGTGGAGGTGTTAGGATTTTCGGCGGCCATTTTTAGGCCTCGTGGTTTTTGCGCGAGAGCCGAGAGCGCCTAAAGGAATAGGCCTTCAGGGCCTCTGCAGGTTTTGGTAGCAGCAAGGATATTGGCGTGAAAAAAAAAAAAAGATAGGTGAACATAATTAAAGAATTACTGGAGAATTCTTGGAAAAAGAAAAAAAAAACAAGGAAACACGAATTTGAAAGTAGTTAATTGCTATTGATGCCTGCTAGACCTCGCTGTCTTCTCTGTGGGATCCGGAGAGGGTCCATATCGGAGGCAGGGGTGTGCAGAGGCTGTGCCCACGATGTGTCGCTGTCAGCTATGGCTGAGCACAGTGGGGCAGAGATGACAGAGGTGTTAGAGTCAGTGGAGCCTCTTGACGCCCAGGTATTGCTGCAGGAACCGGTGCCAGGTCCTTCGTCAGCACCAGATGTTCCTTTGCTCCAAACCTCTATGCAGGGGGGTTTGGGGCAATTTTTTCGCAGCTGTTTATGTTGATGCTTCATCAGGCTCTGGGGGGAGCTGGCGCTAACATGGCGGGTGCTGGAGAGGAGAACGCTCCAGGGTCCAAGAGGAAGGGGGCGCCACTGGATGGGGGATCGGGTGGCATACCCGTTAAAAAGGCTAGACTGTCGGCGGACCGAACGGACCTAGACCTGGTGCTAGAGGAGCAGTCAGGGGGTTTAGTGGATTCAGATGTGGACCCAGAGTTAGAGGAAGGAGAGTTGACAGAGCCGGAGGACCAAGCAAGGGTGGTCCACGTGTTCTGAAAAGAGGAGCTTTCCGCGCTGATCGCAGAGACCATGAAGGCCTTGAATATGCCGGCAGCGGAAAAGGGAGTGGATGCTTCTTTAGAGGATCCATTATTGCAAGCAATACGTAAGTCCCAGTGGGCATTTCCAATTCATAGAGTATTTAAGGAAATGATACAGGAAGAGTGGGATACGCCGGAGGCCAGCCTCAAGGGTTCCAGAGTGTTGACCAGGTTGTACCTGTTACAATAGCAATATAAAGAACTATTTAAGTCTCCTAAGGTGGATGCTGCCGTTTCGTCGGTTACTAAAAAGACTGCCATCCTGGTAGAGGGTAGTGCAGCACTTAAAGATACGCAGGATAGGAGGTTAGACACGCTTCTGTGACAGGTTTTTGAGGTTAATGCTCTGTCCATGCAGGCTTCGATTTGTGGGGCTTGGGTGGCGAGGGCATGCCTGAGATAGTCCCAAAGGATTAAGGGATTACAGTTAGAGGACTTGGTCAAAGAGGCGGCCCGGTTGAAATCAGGTGCCGCATATTTAGCGGATAGTCAGTATGATCTTATAGGTAGTTTGGCAAAGAGTATGGCGTCAGTTGTGGCCGCAAGGAGATCCCTTTGGTTTTGTAATTGGGCGGCGGATGCGGCGTCTAAAACACGGCTACGGAAGCTCCCCTTTAGGGGTAAACTTCTCTTTGGGGAAGATCTGGAGAAGTTAGTAAAGGATTTAGGGGAGTCAAAGGGGGGCAGGTTGCTGGAAGATAAGCCGAAGCAGGGGCGTCCGGTGGCGCCCTCAAAGAGTCAGCAGTGTGAATTTTGCCATTTTCATCAGTCAAGATTTGGTCAGTTTCAGAGAGGGCGTTTTCAGTTCAGAGCCTCAGGGTTTCGAGGGTTCAATGGAGCAGGCAGAGGTTTTGGAGCCGCCTCCTCCCCAAACATTAAGAAACCTCAATGAAGCGAGGAGGGTCCAGGCTGGAATTGTACCCGTAGGAGGTCGATTAAGGGAGTTCTTTCCAGCCTGAGCCCAAATTACCTCAGATCAGTGGGTGTTGGAAATCGTGCAGAGAGGGTATGCACTCGAGTTTCAACGGCCAGTGAAAGATGCTTTTGTACAATCGCCCTGCAGGGCGTGGTTGAAGCTGGTGGAAGTGCAGGAAACTTTGGAAAACTTGCTAGCGCTGAAGGCGGTGGTGCCAGTACCGCAGGACCAATACGGCTGCAGTTGGTACTCCATTTATTTCGTGGTGCCCAAAAAGAAGGGCACCTTAAGGCTGATCCTGGACCTCAAAAGAGTAAACAGATGTCTCAAGGTGTCACACTTTCGCATGGAAACACTACGTTCTGTCATAGCGGCACTTCGACAGGGAGATCTATCTGTGTAGATGTTTTGGAGGCGTATCTACACATCCTGATCAGAGTAGAACATCAAAGGTTTCTTCAGTTTGCGGTGCCCATGGGACACTTTCAGTTCCAAGCAATGCCGTTTGGGTTGGCGACAGCGCCAAGGACATTCACCAAGGTCATGGTAGTGGTGGCGGCAGCTTTGTGAAAGGAAGTTCTGTTGGTTCACCTTTTCCTGGACGATTGGCTGATTTGTGCAAAGTCGAAAGACGAGAGCGTGGTGGCTACCAGACGAGTGGTGCAGTTTCTACAGTCCCTAGGATGGGTAGTAAATCTAGCGAAGAGCAAGTTACAGTCATCGCAGGAGTTGGAATATCTAGGGGCTTGATTCGACATGAACAAGGGCAGGGTTTACCTGCCACAGGGCAGAATCAGCAAATTAAGGCGATTGGTTCGCACCTTCCTGGAAAGGAGGGCTCCCTCAGCGTGGCAGTATTTGCAAGTATTGGGGACAATGGCAGCCACGCTAGAGGTGGTCCCGTGGGCCAGAGCACACATGAGGCCGCTGCAGAGGTCTCTGCTCAGGAGGTGGTCACATCAGTCCGATCAGTTGTCCAAAAGGATGGTCTGTCCTCAGGAGGCGAGACAGTCTCTATAATGGTGGTTGCTTCCAGGTTGTCTAGAAAAGGGGATACCTCTGGAGGCACCGGATTGGAGGGCGTTGACGACCGATGCAAGCATGTTCGGATGGGGCGCGCACTTTGAAGGGCAGTATGCTCAGGGTCAGTGGACAGCACAGGAAAGGACTTGGTCAATCAACAGGTTAGAATTGAGAGCGGTCACTCTAGCTCTGAAAACCCTTCTGCGGGGACTGAGGGGGAGTGCAATCCGAGTATTGTCGGACAACGCTACAGTGGTGGCTTACATCAATCGTCAAGGTGGCACAGGCAGCGTGGCTCTTGAAGAGGAGATGGACAAGCTGCTCAGTTGGGCCAAGTCAAATCTGGAGGCGTTATCGGCAACACATGTCACGGGAGTGGACAATGTGACAGCTGATTTTTTGAGTCGAGTCAAGGTGGACCCAGGGGAATGGGTTCTCCATCAAGAAGTGTTTGATTTGCTAGCTCAGCGCTGGGGTCTTCCGATAAAGGATCTCATGGCGACATGTGCATCAGCAAAGGTGGACAGGTTCTTCAGCAGAAGAAGAGAGCGGATGTCCGAAGGTTTGGATGCCCTGATTCAAAGGTGGCCGGAGGATCGACTTCTGTACATATTCCCACCTTGGGTTCTAATAGGGTGAGTCCTGAAACGCATAGAACGGCACAAAGGACACATAATCCTTGTGGCACCGGATTGGCCAAGGAGGCCTTGGTATGCCAACTTAATGCATCTTCTAGTGGAGCCTCCATGGAAACTACCGCTAAGGAGAGACCTGCTGATGCAGGGGCCGTTAACTATGTCTCAGGTGGATAGGTTCTCGCTTACGGCTTGGCTCTTGAAAGGGCAAGGTTTAGAGCTAAAGAGTACTCGGCGGCGGTGATTGCAACGTTGTTAATGTCTAGGAGGAGATCTACTTCATTGGCGTACATCCGAGTTTGGCGGATTTTTGAGTCATGGTGCAAAGACAGGAGAATTAAGGCTTTAGGGGCCTCAGTGCCGCAAGTTTTGTCCTTTTTGCAAGATGGCTTCGAGAAGGGGCTGGCGGCGGCATCTCTGAGAGTGCAGCTGGCAGCAATTTCTTGGCTTTGAGGGAAGGTGCAAGGGATATCACTTGGGTCGCATCCAGATGTGAAGAGATTTTTGAGAGCGGCTGCACTGTTGAGACCTCCACGCAGAGTTGCGTTCCTGGTCTGGGATCTGAATGTGGTGCTGGAGGCGCTGGTGCGGGAGCTGTTTGAGCCCTTGGCTATGGCGACAATGAAGGACCTTACTCTTAAGGTGGTGTTTCTGGTAGTTATCTCTTCGGCTAGGAGGATTTCTGAGTTGCAAGCATTGTTGTGTAGAGAGCCTTTTTTGGTCTTTGACGTCAATAAAGTGGTATTGCGGACGGTTCCCTCGTTCTTGCCTAAGGTAGTGTCGGCATTTCACGTGAATCAGGTGGTGTCATTGCCGGTGTTTGAGAAGGCAGGTAGAGACAAGGAAAAAGGTTGACTGCATGGGTTGGATGTGAGCAGAGCGTTGCGAAAATATTTGAAGAGAACAGAGTCATTCCGCAAGACCGACAGGTTGTTCATGTTGTTTGGGGGTCAGAAGCGAGGCGAGCTGGCGTCTGTCATCTATTGCTCGGTGGATTAAGGACACTATTGCTTCGGCCTACCTGTTGAAGGGAAAAGTGGTACCAAAGGACTTGAAAGCGCATTCGACGAGGGCACAGGCTGCGTCCTGGGCGGAGTTTAGTTTGGTGCCGGCGGTGGACATCTACAGAGCGGCGACTTGGTCGTCATTGCATACTTTTGTTAAACATTACAGAATTGATGTTCAAGCGGAAGGGGACTCTAAGTTTGGATCAGCGGTGCTTCAAGCTGGTCTGGCAGGCCCCTCCCGTTAAGATGCTTACTGCTCTGATACATCTCCTAAGGTTCGGGACTAGACTGGAGGTATGATAAGGAAGGTGAAATTAGACTTACCTGCTAATTGTTGTTCCTTGAGGAACTCCAGTCTAGTCCCGCATCCCTTCATGGAATGGCCTGCCGGAAGGCACCCTGATGCAAAGGAAAGAGTTTTGGGGGGTCCTTGAGAGTTTCGCGGGGGTCAGTGTTTCAGGTAGGGTGTGGAAAATGGGGGATACAGTGCTTTCATTATCGTGAGCGGAAATAAGGAAAGTTTCCTTTTATTTATCACACTGTTTGACAGTTAGTATCAGGTAAATTGGTTTATAATTAGTTTAGAAAGAGTTCAAATATTTACTTAATTATTGCTCTGGTGAGTCTGCTTTGTCAATAGGAAACTGGAGCAAGGAGGCGGTCCCTGGAATACGTATACTGGTGTCATCAAAAATGTGACATGCTCAGTCTCCAAGCTGCAGGAGGACATACACAACTTCTAAGGTTCGGAACTAGACTGGAGTTCCTCAAGGAACAACAATTAGCAGGTAAGTCTAATTTCACCATTTGCTCTATGGGTCCTGTACTATGGGTTCTTGGTGAGGTCAACTGTAGGGTATTGGGTGGGGAGGGGGTACTGGAATATGTATTGTTTTTGAGATCTGCAGTTTTGTGTTCTTTATGCTGCCAGACTGAAATTTAAAATATTTTGTCAGTTCAGATTCAAGGAAATGTCAAAGGAACGTCTCAGTTTAATTTTGTTTAGTGGCCTGATAGCTTCACCGCAGCTGAGTTTAATTTTGTTTAGTGGCCTGATAGCTTCACCGCAGCTGAGTTCCGGACTTTTCCAGCTCTAGCACAATACAATCCAGCATTTCAATTCATGGCTACCAGGATTAGTTTCTCATTTATAATTTCCCTCCTCATCAATAATCTGGTCATAGAATAATAAATCTGATGTGCAGATATTTGTAATGATTTGATTGGGGGAGGGCTGTGTAAGTGGCTTTTCATTAATCAAATTTAATGTTTTATTATTATGTTTGTTTTTTTGTAACATCTGTTTTACTAAATTGCATGTGTATGTTTATTTATTCATACATTTTTCTATACCGCCTCTTCCAGAGATCAGAGGCGGTTTACAGGTAACAAAACATTAATAATAGCAAGCTATTATTCTCCAGGACCAAGCAGGAAGTCAGTCCTCACATATGGGTGACGTCGGCGCCGACGGAGCCCTCGCGGAGCAATTTTCCCCAGCTTTCAAAGAAAGCCTTTGGGAATTGCAGCGCGCATGCGCGGTCCCCTTCCCGCCCAAGGGTGCCATCTTAGCCAGTCTTCTTTTTTCCGCGGAGCCCTACAGACGTGGTCTTCCAGTCCCCGCATAAAAAGTTGATTTTCTTCATTTATTTTCCATTTTTTCTTCGGTTCGACACCGGTCTCTTTCCTGCCCGGACTCGCGACGCCGTTGCGAGTCCTTCTCTTATTTTTCGGTTTTTCTGATTTTTCTTGTCAGTTTCGTTTTCGGTTTTTCGCTGGCAGCCCGGTCCTTTGACCTTGCAGGGGCCCTTTTTCCCCCGATGGATGCCAGTGGCTTCAAAAGGTGTGTTCAGTTGACAGAAACATGTCTCTCACTGACACACATGATCATTGCCTCCGCTGCCTCGGCCCAAATGTCCTCCAAAGCCTTACGGAGTCGGCGGCATCAGCGGGAAAGAATCTTCGCAGATCCCACCCGTACCCGGACCTCGTCGGAGGCTTCGGCGTCCAGAGGCTCCAGCTCTGAGCATCGCCGGAGTTCCTCCGACAGGGGTTCTCCCTCGGGGGATCATCATCGGAAGACGAAACCCGCGAGGGCGGCGTCGGTGGATGCTCCTGGTTCCGCGAGGGCCAGGTCGCATAGCCCCGATAGCCGTCCCGGGTCTTTGGAGCAGGATCGTCTCACGAAGCGACCTCTTCTGGAATCGGAATCGCCTGCTCGGGTAAGTCCTGTAGTCCTCGTGGACTCGCCTCCGAGGGGTCCGACGTCGGGCCCGACGCCGTCGGGGCCCGAGTTGGGGGCTGCTGGGTCACCTGAGGTCGGACTCAGTTGACGGCCTTGGAGAGCAGACTGTCTGCCTTCATGGACCAGCAGCGGGCACTGATCGCTAGCCTCGCTGGCGCCTCTGCCCTGACCGCCGGGACGTCGACGTCTAAGTCGACCCCGGAGACCGAGCCGATCCTCGAGTCCATGCGGGCTCGAGTCGATCCTCGGTCGAGGTCTCCCTCGGCCTCCCGTTCGGGACCGAGGTCGTCAACGCCGACGCCTACGCCCGCCCAAACTGACCCCACCGATTCCTCCTCGGAGTCGGCCTGGGAATCTGAAGTGGAAGAGTCACCTGATTCCTTTCGGACTCGGTGTGTCCCCTCGGACTCCCCTGAGTCCAAACTTCGGAAGCAGTCCCCCCCGGAGGATGCCCGGTTCTCGGACTTTGTCAGCGATATGGCCAAGGCTTTGGCCTTCCCTGCGGATCCCGAGGAGGAGCCTCGAGCCGAAGAGCTCGACGCCCTCCAGTATGACTCTCCAGCGAAGGAGCACTTTACTGTACCGGTTCCTCCCATGCTGAAACGACTACTCTTCTGCATGTGGGAGAGTCCGGCATCGTCGCCGGTATTAAGCAAGCGGGTCGATTCCATTTATCGAGTCCGCAAGAGCCCTGGCTTCCAGAAAGCACAGCTACCGCACCATTCCATGGTGGTGGAATCGGCCATGCATAGGCTCAAGAGCCAGAAGATGCACTCCTCGGTGCCTCCTGGCAGGGAGGCCCGCAACCTGGATGGCCTCGGTAAGAAGTGTTTCCAAGGCTCTATGCTTGCTTGTCGGGTCCAGACCTACCAGCTCTACATGGGCATGTACCTTAGAGACCTGGCTAAGGAGATAGACGGATTTTCTGCTGGACTTTCCGAGGAACCTTTGCGGAGGTTCCTAGCCTTGTCCACTGGAATTCGAGAATGCTCCAAATTCATTTCTCGAGCAGCCTATGATGGCTTTGAAGCATCGGCTCGAGTGGCCGCAGCCGGCATCGGTGCCCGCCGACAGGCTTGGCTTCAGTCGTCTGACCTTGAACCCTGGGTGCAGGACAAGTTGGTCGATGTCCCCTGCCGAGGTGAGAACCTATTTGGCAAGCCCATGGCTGAGAAGGCTGCGCAAATCGAGACGGAAACTCTCACCAGAACAAGGCTCTCTAGAAAGACCTCTGCCCCTTCCCAAAAGAAGAAGGGCTCGGGAAAAAAGTCCTTTTACCCGAGGAAGGCGGCTGCCTATAAACACTACCCTCAGTATCAGGCCTCCTCAGCTCCCCAACAGGGTCAGCAGGCCAAGGGACGGGGTAACGGGTCCCGTAGGCAGCAAGCCCCCAAGCCTGCACCACCGGCCCCTGCTCAGCAGGGTGGGGGTTTTTGACTTCATCGACATAGCCTCTCCCCCTCAGCTGGTTTCTCCCAGCACAGGAGGCCAGCTGGTCCACTTTGCCCACAGGTGGTCCAACATCACATCAGATGCCTGGGTGCTTCATGTTGTGCGAAAAGGCTATCTTCTCCACTTCCACCAGGTCCCTCCCTCCTATTTTCCGGGAGAGCCTCCACGACTCCCTCTGCACAGGGACTTACTCCTTCAGGAGTTAGCAAGTCTTCTTCAGGAACAGGCTGTGGAACCGGTGCCCCACCACCTGAGAGGTCAAGGCTTTTATTCCAGGTATTTCCTAATACCAAAAAGAACAGGTGGCCTCAGACCCATCCTGGACTTGCGCAACCTCAACAAGTTCCTCGTGCGGGAGAAGTTCAAGATGCTTACCCTTGGAATCCTTCTGCCCTACCTCCAGCAGGGAGATTGGCTATGCTCCTTGGATCTAAAGGATGCCTACACGCACATCCTCATCCACCCAAGCCACCGCCAATACCTAAGGTTTGTGGTGGCAGGAAATCATTACCAGTACAGAGTACTGCTCTTTGGCCTATCCTCCGCACCACGAGTCTTCACAAAATGTCTCGCGGTGGTGGCGGCTTATCTCCGGCTTCAGGGCCTCTATGTCTTTCCTTACCTAGACGACTGGCTCATCAGAGCATCGTCCTCTCAAGAGGTCACACAAGCCACGCACCGCACTGTGACTCTTCTCCAGTACTTGGGCTTTGTCGTAAACTTCGCAAAGTCCACTTTGCTCCCCTCGCAAGATCTCGAGTTCATCGGCGCAAGATTGCACACTCTTCAGGCGCGAGCTTTCCTGCCTCTCGACAGAGCTCAGCGGCTAATGGACCTAGCCGGCCGTTTTCGCAGCCAGTCTCTGGTCTCGGCCAGGCGCTTTCTGAGACTACTCGGCCATATGGCTTCCACCGTCCACGTGACCCCCAACGCCCGCCTGAATATGCGGCCTGCTCAGTGGTGCCTTCGCAAGCAGTGGCAACAGGCCACGGGCGGCCTCGCCGACTTAGTGCAGATCTCCGGCCCACTGGCCTCTTCTCTGCAGTGGTGGCTTCATCAGCCGAACCTGGTGCTCAGAATGCCTTTTCAATCTCCTCCGCCTGCTCAAGTGCTGACGACCAATGCTTCTCTCCTGGGATGGGGAGCGCATTGCCAAGGGGCATGTACTCAAGGTCTCTGGACCTCGTGGGAGTCTGCGCAGCAGATCAACTTCCTGGAGCTCAGAGCAATCCGTCTGGCTATCAAGGCTTTCTCCCACCTGACTTCTCGCCGGTCCGTCCTTGTCCAGACGGACAATCAAGTTGCCATGTTCTACGTGAACAAACAGGGGGGCACGGGCTCCTTCCTTCTCTGTCGGGAAGCGCAGAGGCTCTGCTCTTGGGCTGTCAGCCGCGGCATTCTTCTCAAGGCAGTTTATCTCCCAGGCCAAGAAAATTGCCTGGCGGACAAACTCAGCAGAATCCTCCAGCCGCACGAGTGGCGACTGGATCCCTTGGTAGTTCAGAAACTTTTTCTGAAGTGGGGCCTCCCCACGCTGGATCTTTTTGCCAGTCCTCTCAACCGGCAACTTCCTCGTTTCTGCTCTCGCAGCCGCATCCCCTCCTAGTAGCGGCGGATGCTTTTCTGCTCTCATGGTCGAAAAGCCTTCTGTATGCCTTTCCTCCCATACCGCTAATCTCTCGAACTCTTTTCAAGGTTCTCCGAGACAAAGCTTCCATGATCCTGATAGCTCCTCGCTGGCCCAGACAGCCGTGGTTTCCACTCCTGCTGCAACTGGTGGTGGAGGCTCCGTTCCCTCTGGGGTTTCAACCAGATCTCCTAACACAGGATCAGGGGTCCCTGCTACACCCCAACCTCAGATCTCTACATCTGATGGCCTGGCTGCTGAAAGGGTAGTCCTTGCTCCCCTTCTACTTCCGGCAGAGGTGGAAGAGGTCGTCCTAGCTTCCCGGCGACCTTCTTCCCGCAAATGCTACGCCCTTAAATGGCGTCGTTTTTCCGTTTGGTGTACCCAGCAGTCTCTGGATCCCTTCTCCTGCTCGGTGTCGGTGGTCTTGCAGTACTTGCTCTACCTCTCTAATCTTGGACTTAAGTCGAACTCCGTCAAGGTTCACCTCAGTGCTCTTTCAGCACATCATGTGCCGGTGGACGGCAGACCTCTTTCCAACGACCCTCTCGTGGCAAGGTTTCTCCGAGGTCTCCTTCTCCTTAAACCACCTCTGCGCCCGCCAGCGCCTGACTGGGATCTGAATGTGGTTTTGCAGCGGATCACCTGTCCGCCTTTTGAACCTATGGCTACCTGTCCTCTCCGTTTTCTTTCTTGGAAAACCTTATTCTTGATAGCCCTCACTTCCGCTAGACGCGTAAGTGAACTACAGGCCCTCGTGTCTGATCCCCCTTACACTCGGTTCTACAAAAATAGGGTAGTCCTACGGACTCACCCTAAATTACTTCCAAAAGTGGTCTCCCCTTTTCACATCAATCAGGAGGTGGTACTTCCGACCTTCTTTCCCAGGCCACACTCCAGCCGAGCTGAAATGGTCCTGCATACCCTGGACTGTAGAAGGGCGTTGAACTTCTACCTTGACTGTATGCGGGAGCACCGCAAAGCTGCTCAGCTCTTCGTGTCTTTTGACCCCAATAAATTGGGGCTCCCTGTCTCCAAGCGTACTCTGTCCATCTGGGTTGCTGACTGTATCGCTTGGGCTTATGGAGCAGCCGGACTTAGAAAGTCGGGTCATGGCTCATTGTGTTCGGGCGAAGGCTACGTCAGTGGCTTACCTCCGCTCTGTTCCATTGGCAGACATCTGCCGGGCCGCTACTTGGTCTTCGAGCCAGACATTTGCGGTCCATTACTGCCTCGAGAGGGAGTCCCGCAGGGACAGTGCTTTCGGACAGGCAGTCCTCCGAAATCTCTTCGAGGTTTGAGCAACTCCTACCCTCCATCCCGGATGTTGGGCTACCGGTGGGTAATAATTCAGTGAAGATTCCTTCCTTCTGTGCTGCTGAGCTAGAGGGAGCTCATTTTTGTGCTCAGGGTCTCCGGTAGCCTTAAGCTTGGGAGTCCCATATGTGAGGACTGACTTCCTGTTTGGTCCTGGAGAAAGCGTAGTTACTCACCTGTAACAGGTGTTCTCCAGGAGCAGCAGGAATCAGTCCTCACAACCCTCCCTCCTCCCCTTGGAGTTGCAATCATCTGCTTTAGTTTTTGCAAATTTTTATGCTGTCTTTTAGCTATGTCATCTGACTGGCTAAGATGGCACCCTTGGGCGGGAAGGGGACCGCGCATGCGCGCTGCAATTCCCAAAGGCTTTCTTTGAAAGCTGGGGAAAATTGCTCCGCGAGGGCTCCGTCGGCGCCAACGTCACCCATATGTGAGGACTGATTCCTGCTGCTCCTGGAGAACACCTGTTACAGGTGAGTAACTACGCTTTATTTTTACAGAGAACAATTGTAGGACATTTTAAAATTTAACTCATTAACATGAAGAAATAGGTGGAACTGGTGGCAAATTAATGCCGCGCCCTATAACTAATTACATTCAAAAATTACATCAGGTAACTATTTACATAAGTGGCAAACAAATATATTCGAAGTTGAGTGATCTAGTTGACATTATAGCTGTGTAAGAAATGTGGGTGTGTGCTTTGTCTAGGTAGGATCAGAGTATGATTGTTGGTTAGTGCTGGTCTGTTATTTCTGAACATCATCATGTTGAAGGTTGTGATAGTGCTGGGTAAATAGGTAGGTTTTTAGTTCCTTTCTAAATGATTGAAGGTTTTAAATTTCTCATAGCTTGACTGGGAGGCTGTTCCACAATGTAGGAGCGAAGAAGGAGAAAGCAGTGTTGCTTGTCTTCCGCCTTGTCTTTCGAATGGTATCCGGAACTAGTAACGTGTATAGGTTCACTCTTCTTCTTGACCTGTTTTCATGTGGGCTATTGATAAGCGTAGACAGGAATGACGGTGCCAAATTATAAAGATCTTGAATGTAGTAACTAAAGATTTATAGGTAATTCTCCAGGACCAAGCAGGAAGTCAGTCCTCACATATGGGTGACGTCGGCGCCGACGGAGCCCTCGCGGAGCAATTTTCCCCAGCTTTCAAAGAAAGCCTTTGGGAATTGCAGCGCGCATGCGCGGTCCTCTTCCCGCCCAAGGGTGCCATCTTGCTCAGTCTTCTTTTTTCCGCGGAGCCCTACAGACGTTGTTTGTAATTCCCCGCAGAAAAGTTGATTTTATTTGTTTTTTCTCGGTTCGACGCCGGTTCTTTTCCCTCCCGGACCCGCGACGCCGGTTGCGAGTCCGTTCTTTATTTTTCGGTTTTTTGTCCTTCGTGACAGATTTCGCGCCTTTTTTCTTTTTCACTGGCAGCCCGGTCTTTTGACCTCGCAGGGGCCCTTTTTCCCTCGATGGCTGCCAGCGTGTTTAAGAAGTGTGATCGGTGTAAGAAACTCATGTCTCTTACCGACACACACACGACTACTGCCTCCGCTGCCTCGGACCCGATCATGACCCGATGATCTGTGGTCCGTGTGGCAAAATGTCCTCAAAAGCGTTGAGGAGTCGGCAGCATCAGCGGGAAAGTATCTTCTCTGACTCCGGCTGGGCTCGGACCTCGTCAGAGGCTTCGACGTCTCGGGACTCTGGTCCTGAGCATCGTCGCAGTTCCTCTGAACGGGGGTCTCCTACCCGGGAACATCATCGGAAGAAGAAACCCGCGAGGGCGGGGTCGGTGGACGCTCCTGGTTCCTCGAGGCCAGGTCGCATAGCCCCGATTCCCGTCCCGGGTCCTCGGAGATGGAGAGGCTGTCTAAACATCCTCGTCTCGAGATGGACTCGCCCGCTCACGTGAGTACTGTTGTCCTCGTGGACTCGCCTCCGAAGGACCTGACGTCGGGCCCGACGCCATCGGGGCCCGAGTCAGTGGCTGCTGGGTCTCCTGAGCTCGGACTCAGGTTGACGGCCTTG
Organism: Ichthyophis bannanicus; assembly: GCA_033557465.1. Classification (NCBI taxonomy): domain Eukaryota; kingdom Metazoa; phylum Chordata; class Amphibia; order Gymnophiona; family Ichthyophiidae; genus Ichthyophis; species Ichthyophis bannanicus. The sequence goes on from CM066031.1 coordinate 251,423,881, forward strand.
GAGAGCAGTTTCGCTGCCTTCATGGACCAGCAGCGGGCATTAATCGCTGGCCTCGCCGGTGCTTCTGCCCTGACCACCGGGACGTCGACGTCCAAGTCGACCCCGGAGACCGAGCTGATCCTCGAGTCCATGAGGGCTCGAGTCGATCCTCGGTCGCGGTCTCCTTCGGCCTCCCGTTCGGGACCGAGGTCGTTGACGCCGACTCCCTCGGCGTCGGGGCGGACGGCATCGATGCCCGCCCGACCGGAGCCGCTCGACTCCACCTCCGAGGAGTCAGCCTGGGAATCTGAGGACAAAGAGTCACCTGGTTCTTTTCGGACTCGGTGTGTCCCATCGGACTCCCCCGAGTCCGAACCTCGGAGACGGTCCCCCCCGGAGGATACCCGGTTCTCGGACTTCGTGCGGGATATGGCCAAGGCCTTGGCCTTCTCCGCGGATCCCGAGGAGGAGCCTCGAATCGAAGAACTCGACACCCTCCAATATGACTCTCCCCCGAAGGAGGCCTTTATTGTACCTGTTCCTCCGATGCTGGAACGACTTCTCTTCCGCATCTGGGAGAGCCCGGCGTCGTCGCCGGTGTTAAGCAAGCGGGTCGATTCCATTTATCGAGTCCGCAAGAGCCCCGGGTTCCAAAAGGCACAACTACCGCACCATTCTTTGGCGGTGGAATCGGCCATGCATAGACTTAAGAGTCAAAAAATGCACTCCTCGGTGCCTCCCGGTCGGGAGGCTCGGAGCCTGGATGCCCTCGGTAGGAAGTGTTTCCAGGGCTCTATGCTTGCTTGTCGAGTCCAGACCTACCAGCTCTACATGGGCATGTATCTCCGAGACCTGGCTAAAGAAATAGCCGGGTTCTCTGCTGGTCTCTCCGACGAACCTTTGCAGAGGTTCCAAACCTTGTCAACTGGTATTCGGGAGTGCTCAAAGTTTATCTCTCGAGCAGCCTATGATGGTTTTGAGGCATCGGCTCGAATAGCTGCAGCCGGCATCGGTGGCCGCCGCCAGGCTTGGCTTCAGACATCCGACCTCGAGCCATGGGTGCAGGACAAGTTGGTCGATGTCCCCTGCAGAGGTGAAAACCTCTTTGGCAAGCCCATGGATGAGAAGGCTGCACAGATCGAGACCGAGACTCTCACCAGAACTCGTCTCTCAAGGAAGACCTCTGCCCCTTCTCAGAAGAAGAAGGGCTCGGGGAAAAAGCCCTTTTACCCGAGGAAGGCGGCTGCCTATCAATACTACCCTCATTATCAGGCCTCAGCAGCTCCCCAACAGGGTAAGCAGGCAAAGGGTCCCGTAGGCAGCAAGCCCCCAAGCCTGCACCACCGGCCCCTGCTCAGCAGGGTGGGGGGTTTTGACTTCATCAGCATAGCCTCTCCCCCTCAGCTGGTTTCTCTCAGCACAGGAGGCCGGCTGGTCCACTTTGCCCACAGGTGGTCCAACATCACCACAAATACCTGGGTGCTTCACATAGTTCAAAAGGGCTATCTTCTTCACTTTCACCAGGTACCTCCCTCCTATTTCCCAGGGGAGCCTCTTCGACTCCCTCTGCACAGGGACTTACTCCTTCAGGAGTTGGCAAGTCTTCTTCAGGAACAGGCTGTGGAACCGGTGCCCCACCACCTGAGGGGTCAAGGGTTTTACTCCAGGTACTTTCTGATACCAAAAAGAACAGGAGGCCTCAGACCCATCCTGGACTTGCGCAACCTCAACAAGTTCCTCGCAAAGGAAAAGTTCAAGATGCTTACCCTTGGAATCCTGCTGCCCTACCTCCAGCAGGGAGACTGGCTATGCTCCTTAGATCTAAAGGATGCCTACACTCACATCCTCATTCACCCCAGCCACAGACAATATCTCAGGTTTGTTGTGGGGGGCAATCATTACCAGTACAGAGTACTACCCTTTGGCCTATCCTCCGCACCAAGGGTGTTCACCAAATGTCTAGCAGTGGTGGCGGCTTATCTGAGACTTCAAGGCCTCTTTGTATTTCCGTACCTGAACGACTGGCTCATCAGAGCACAGTCTTCCCAAGAGGCCATTCACGCCACGCACCGCACTGTGGCTCTGCTCCAGTACTTGGGCTTTGTCATAAACTTCGCAAAGTCCACTTTGCTCCCCTCTCAGGATCTCGAGTTCATCGGCGCAAGATTGAACACGCTTCAGGCGCGAGCTTTTCTGCCTCTGGACAGGGCAAACAGGCTCATGGATCTTGCCAGCCACTTTCGCAGCAATTCCCTGGTCTCTGCCAGGCAATTTCTGCGCCTGCTCGGCCATATGGCTTCCACAGTCCATGTGACCCCCAATGCCCGCCTAAACATGCGCCCTGCTCAATGGTGCCTTCGCACACAATGGCATCAGGCCACTGGGAGCCTAGCGGACTCCGTACAGATCTCCGACCCGCTGGTCTCTTCTCTACAATGGTGGCTTCATCTGCCAAACCTAGTGCTAGGAATGGCCTTTCAGCCTCCTCCGCCTTCTCAGGTCCTGACGACCGATGCTTCTCTCCTGGGCTGGGGAGCTCATTGCCAAGGGAAATGTACTTAAGGCCTCTGGACTCCTTGGGAGTCTGCTCAGCAGATAAACGTCCTGGAGCTCAGAGCCATCCGCCTAGCTCTCAGAGCCTTCTCCCACCTGACTTCTCACCAGTCTGTGCTGGTCCAGACAGACAATCAGGTTGCAATGTTCTACGTGAACAAACAAGGCGGAACCAGGCTCCTTCCTTCTCTGTCAGGAGGCGCAGAAACTGTGCTCTTGGGCCGTCCACCACGGCGTCATCCTCAAAGCTGTCTATCTCCCAGGTCAGGAAAATTACCTGGCAGACAAGCTAAGCAGGATCCTCCAGCCACACGAGTGGAGGTTGGATCCGTTGGTGGTTCAGCGGATCTTTCTCAAGTGGGGCCTCCCCACCATGGATCTGTTTGCCAGTCCTCTGAACAGGCAACTTCCCAGATTCTGCTCTCGACAACCGCATCCTCTCAGAGTAGCGGCGGATGCTTTTCTGATTCCATGGTCCACAGGCCTCTTGTATGCCTTTCCTCCCATGCCGCTGGTGTCTCGGACACTCTTCAAAGTTCTCAGAGACAAAGCCTCGATGATTCTAGTGGCTCCCCGGTGGCCGAGACAACCTTGGTTCCTGCTTCTGATGCAGCTGGCGGTGCACACTCCTCTTCCTCTGGGGTTTCAGCCCGACCTCCTGTCACAGGATCGGGGGACTCTCCTGCACCTCAACCTCCGGTCCCTTCATCTGATGGCCTGGCTGCTGAAAGGGTAGTCCTTGCTCCCCTCCGGCTGCCTCCAGATATGGAGGAAGTCGTCTTGGCCTCCAGGCGGCCCTCCACCCGGAAGTACTACGCTCTTAAGTGGCGTCGGTTCTCCGTCTGGTGTGCTCAGCAGTCTCAAGATCCCTTTTCCTGTTCAGAATCAGTGGTCTTGCAGTACTTGCTTTGCCTATCCAATCTTGGACTTAAGTCCAACTCGGTCAGGGTCCACCTCAGTGCTCTTTCTGCGCATCACATGCCGGTGGATGGCAGGCCTCTTTCCAGCCACCCTCTAGTGGCTCGTTTTCTCAGAGGCCTCCTTCTCCTTAAACCACCTTTGCGCCCACCAGCCCCTAACTGGGATCTGAATGTGGTTTTACAGCGGATTACCTGTCCGCCTTTTGAACCTATGGCTACCTGTCATCTTCGTTTTCTTTCTTGGAAAACCTTATTCTTGGTAGCCCTCACTTCTGCTAGACGCGTTAGTGAGCTACAGGCCCTAGTATCTGATCCTCCTTACACTAGGTTCTACAAGAATAGGGTAGTCCTACGGACTCACCCTAAGTTTCTTCCTAAAGTGGTTTCCCCTTTTCACATCAACCAAGGGACCTTCTTTCCCAGGCCACACTCCAGCCGAGCTGAAATGGTCCTGCATACCCTGGACTGTAGGAGGGCGTTAACCTTCTACTTTGACCGTACGCGGGAGCACAGACGGGCTGTTCAGCTCTTCGTGTCTTATGACCCCAATAAGTTGGGGCTCCCTGTCTCCAAGCATACTCTCTCCATCTGGATTGCTGACTGTATCGCTTGGGCTTATGAGGCAGCTGGCCTCTCGTTGGAAAGTCGAGTCACGGCTCATCGTGTTAGGGCGAAGGCTACGTCAGTGGCTTACCTCCGCTCTGTTCCATTGGCAGACATCTGCCGGGCCGCTACTTGATCTTCAAGCCAGACTTTTGCAGCCCATTACTGCCTGGAGAGGGAGTCCCGCAGGGACAGTGCTTTCGGACAGGCAGTCCTCCGTAATCTCTTTGAGGTATAGGCAACTCCTACCCTCCGTCCCGGATGTTGGGCTACCGGTTGGAGGCGTATTCAGAGAAGATTCCTTCCTTCTGTGCTACTGAGCTTGAGGGAGCTCCTTTTTGAGCTTAGGGTCTCCGGTAGCCTTAAGCTTGGGAGTCCCATATGTGAGGACTGACTTCCTGCTTGGTCCTGGAGAAAGAGTAGTTACTCACCTGTAACAGGTGTTCTCCAGGAGCAGCAGGAATCAGTCCTCACAACCCTCCCTCCTCCCCTTGGAGTTGCAGTTCTATGCTTTCGTTTTTTTGCTAATTTTTTGCTATCTTTTCGCTATGTCATCAGACTGAGCAAGATGGCACCCTTGGGCGGGAAGAGGACCGCGCATGCGCGCTGCAATTCCCAAAGGCTTTCTTTGAAAGCTGGGGAAAATTGCTCCGCGAGGGCTCCGTCGGCGCCGACGTCACCCATACGTGAGGACTGATTCCTGCTGCTCCTGGAGAACACCTGTTACAGGTGAGTAACTACTCTTTCTACACAAGACTGGTAGCCAGTGCAGGGCGTAGAGAATAGGAGATATATGGTCTGTTACTTTTGCTTTGTAAATTATCCTTGCTGTGACATTTTGGGCTAATTGTAGAGTGTGTAGGTTTTTCTTAGAAGTTCCTTGAAGAATACCATTGCAGTAATCTAAATGAGGTGTTATTAGTGTTTGGGCCACAGTTCTGAAGTCGGTGCTATCTATCATCGGTCATAGCTGTTGGATTGTCCTTATTTTAAAATATATTGCTTTAACAGCTTGTTTTATGTGTTGAGTAAGGCTGAGCATCCTGTCAAGCGTGACTCCTAGATATTGGACCTCTGCCTTGACTGGTAGGGAGATATTTCCGATGTTGATTTCTGTCGGTGGGGTGAAGTTCGTATTTCTTGTTACAAATAGTACTTCCGTCTTTTTGAAATTAATATTCATGTTCATTGATTTCAGCCACAATTCCGCTTCAGTTAGGCAGTGGGATATATTGTCATATTCAGGGTTGGATACATCGAAAGATGAATACATCATAATGTCGTCTGCGTAGATGTGATTTATCTTGTAGTGTTGAAATATGGTACAGATGGGTTGAAGGTACAGATTAAATAGTAGTGCAGAGAGGGCGGAGCCTTGCGGGATGCCTTGTTCTTGTGGAAATGGCAACGATGCGACTTGATCTATTTGTACATATTGGATCTGGCTAGTGAAATAGGATTTAAACCAATCAAGGGTTTTATCCTTAATGCCAAGGTGGGAGAGTCTGGAGATGAGTGTGGCATGGTTTACATTGTGGAATGCCAAGGAAATATCAAGGAAAATGAGAATGAAGGCTCGCTTGGTATTATCAATTCCTCTGATGATGGTGTCAAATAGTGCTAATAGGAGGGTTTCCACATCATGGTGTGGGCGGAATCTGTATTGTTGCTCATCTAATGGTGCTGATGAGTCTATATAGTCCTGCAATTGAATCTGTACAACCTTCTCAATAATCTTGGTGAGAAACGGAATGCTTGCAACAGGGCGGTATGAAGAGGGGTCATTGCTGTCTAGTGCTTTGTTCTTTAGCAATGGTCGTATTCCTTACCTTTTGAGGTCTTCTGTTATGCAACCTTGTTGAAGAGATTGATTCACTATGTTCAGCAGGTCCAGGGCGAGTTCTGTTTTTGTTGCCTTTATCCATGCCACTGGGCAGGGATCTATCAGAGAGGTTGTAGTATTTAGCTTGGAGATTGTTTGGAGCAGTTGTTTGTTTGTGATAGGGTGGAAGGCACTCCATTCAATGTGGTTGTTATCTGGATGAGATAGGATGGTTGGTGTGAAATGGCAGTTTTGTTTGAGTTTGTTTGCAAAATGGTCAGCTAGAGCTTGGGGGTTAATAGAGATCTTGCGTGTGTCGTTAGTTGGGGATTTGGTCAGAGATTTAACAGTCTCAAATAGTTCCCTAGTATGGTTTATGGCCTTTGACAATACTTTGGAATGATATTGTTTTTTGGCGGTATTGATCACCTCTTTGTAGGCTTTAAGCAGTGAGAAATATTGCAATCTGAGTTCTTGAGTTTTCTTCCTTCTCCAGGTGGTTTCCATTTTCCTGAGACCTTTCCTTAATGTCACTAGTTCGGCAGTATACCATTTTTCGTTTCTTCTGTGATTGTGGCTTATCTGTGATGGTAACGGATCTGATGCAGACCTTATTATAGAGTTCCAGTTTGATAATGCTTCGTCAAGGTTAGTGGTACAAGGGTCTAACTTAGTAAGGACTGTTTCAAGAAATGCTGCTTTGTTGAATGGGTGAAACCTCTGTCCTTGGTGTGAATTGTCAGTATATACTCTAGTAGGACGCGGGTAGTGGAGTGAGAACCGTATCATGAAGTGCTCAGACCAGGGTACCTGAGTTATGGAGGGTGGATCATATTGAGATGATGTTGTATAATGGGTTGGAAGGAATATTAAGTCAAGGATGTTGCTTTTGGTGTGAGTTGGTTGATTAATTGTTTGCTTAAAACCCATTTCTTCCATCGCGTCAATGAAGGATGTTTCTTGGTTATTTGACAACGAAGGTAGGTTAAAATCACCTAACATAATAAGGGGTTTCCTAACTGTTGAACTGCAGGCAGATTCTAGGATGGTGGCTAGATTTTGATTATCTGCAGTCAGAGGTCTATATATCAGGCAAATTGCTACGTCCTTGTTTTCAACCTTGAGGATGTTCGTGTCGTCATAGTTTTCACAGATGGTAGGTGATAAGTTGAGATAGGATTTTGCTAAAATGAGAACTCCCCCTCCTCTTGTGCAGTCTCTATTGCAGGTGAAGATTCAGTATCCTTCCACTTTTCTCTGGTTTAACAGTATTGAGTCAGGTTCTGTTAGCCATGTCTCAGTGACACATAGGAGGTCTGGGTTTTCTGTCTTGACTAGGTCATTTAGAAGTGGGGTTTTATTTCTAACTGATCTAGCACTGATGAGGATGAAGGTAATTTGTGTGAAGACATTGCATGTTTTCATGTGGTTGGTCTTATAAGTTGGATTTATCTGGATCAGTCTGTGCTGAGTCAGAGTTGCTCTTCCCAGGGACGGTTGTTTAGCGTTTTGTCTCTGGCTCACTTGTCTCTGACGGTAAGGAATAACATGGATATAGGAGGATTCAGGGAGGTTCAGTGGTGGAGTGAGTGTGCGAGTAGGGGGGATAAGAAAGACCAGTAAGCTAACGGCATATAAGGTGACATTCATGGTAAATAGCAGCCATGAATGGTTTAGAAGCCACCTAGGATTTTAGGTGAGTGGCATATACATTTTAAAATAAAGTATACTAAATATATGCAAATGATGCCGCAGTGAGTCTCCACACATGGCCCTGCATCACCCTCATGCCATCCCTGAGGGAAAGTAGACAGGAGGGTGCACTGGGATACAGAAGAAAGCAGAAACCTCAGATTGGGACCTACATGATCAGAGAATAAATGGTCAGACAACAAATTTTAGAAGAGAATTTTATTTTCAATTTAATGATCAGATGGTGCTATCTTTATATTTTATGCAGTACATGGAAATGCATCTCTTTCTATTTCTTTTGTATTGCACTGTATGCAGAATCTGTCTTCTTGGGGTTGCAGTTTAATTTTTATCTACATATGTTTATTTTCAGGTTATGGTCATTTATTCTGTACTTGGTGAGAGTCTGTGTTTTGAGTGTGACCAAGACCAGGTGTTCTGTTAACGTGGAGTTTGTATGTAGGGATCTATACTATAGTAATCTGAATTGTTCAGCTTTTCAAATAGGTGTTTGGATGTTCCAGGGCCCACTGTAGTATTTACAGTGATGCTTTTTTTGGATGGGCTTCTTATTTGAGTTTTGGAAGTTGGTGCTGATATTGTATGGTATGGTAGATTTGCACTATGTATACTCAGTGATTTATTGTAGGGTTTTGTATTAGTTCACAATATAGGGAGGAGTGGCTCAGTGGTTGGGACAGGTTACCTCAAGCCGGAAGGCCGGGGGTTCAATTCCACATGGGGACAAGCAACCTCAGGCCGGAGGGACTGGGGGTCTCTAGTCCCATGGCCACTCCTTGTGGCCTTGGGCAAGCCACTTAACCCTCCATTGCCTCAGGTACACTTAGATTGTGAGCCCTTCAGGGACAAGGGAATAAAAAGTACCTGTTAGTATACATGTAAACCGCACTGATTCTAAAGAGCACGGTATAAATAAATAAAATAAAAATATGCCTGGTACTGCAGAATGTTTGTTGTTGTTAGTGAGATGATCAGAATCAGATTTTTTTTAAGATATAGAGTTCTGTGGTGAATATCCTGGTTCTGCTCTGCACCCACTGTTGAGAAAGGGGTTTCTGTGGATGGAAAATATATGTTCAAAAAGAAAAAGAAAACCATAATGCTGTTTATAATAACAAAATAAAAATGAGTTATAATTTAGATTTAGAAACTGTGCTGTGGTTCTCGCTCTTTCTTTTAGTTCCTTGGTGTGCAAACATCTTGCATTTTCTCTATATGATCTAATCGGCTTTTTGGTTTGGTTCAGTCCCTGAATGGAGTTTTAAGAACGCCCCCCCTTTCTACAGGAGGAGGGGCACCTTAGATATTAGTGTGGATAGGGGAGAGGGGGCAATGTCGTTTAGTACTTTGAAGGTGGATATCAATATTTTGAAATGGATATGGCTTTGGATGGGAAGCCAATGGAGGACGTAAAGGGTTGGGGTTATGTGTTCCACTGGGTTGATGTTCGTGATTCCTCTTGCAGTCATATTTTAATGCCTGTTTGCTGCTACCCTGTAGCGTCGTATTAGCATAATCAAAGTGAGGTGTTATGATAGCTTGGATGATCGATCTGAAGTCATCATGGTGAAGAAGAGGGCGCAGTTGCTTTAATAGTCTTAGCTTGTATAGGATCTTTTTGGTTGGTTGCTTTAAGTGGGGTGTCATGCTTAGTGTGCGATCTATAATTACTCACAGGTATTTTACTTCATTGCTGATGGAAATGTTAAAATCATGGAGTTTGATTGTGGTTGGCAGGGTGAAATGCTGGTTCCTAGTTCATAAAATACACCATAAGGCTAAACCTTGCCCAACCCCACTTCCAGAAATACTTCCAACTAAGTCAGAAAAACTTATGCCCATAGACCCCGGCAGTTTTGGAAAAGGTCATTTCTCCATGTAAAATGAGTTTTACACACACAAATGCCTGTTAAAATTGTCCCTTGAGTTTATGTTATGAAGCTACACATGAGTTATAAATAGAATAGATGTAGAAGTTCACTTTAGAAGGATTATATAGTTTTACATATGCAAATCACTATCAGGGGTGAACTGCCCCATATATCAGCAAAGGCTTCAAGGATCCTGTGAGCAGTGAGTGAGAATCAGCTGTGCCTACTTAGTTGGGAACTGTGTGTGAGAGAAAACTGCAGCCAATCTGATCACTTTTCAAATCATTTAGAATCCCTTCAGCAAAGGCTTCAACGATCCTGTGAGCAGTGAGTGAGAATCAGCTGTGCCTACTTAGTTGGGAACTGTGTGTGAGAGAAAACTGCAGCCAATCTGAGCACTTTTCAAATCATTTAGAATCCCTTCAGCAAAGGCTTCAACGATCCTGTGAGCAGTGAGTGAGAATCAGCTGTGCCTACTTAGTTGGGAACTGTGTGTGAGAGAAAACTGCAGCCAATCTGAGCACTTTTCAAATCATTTAGAATCCCTTCAGCAAAGGCTTCAACGATCCTGTGAGCAGTGAGTGAGAATCAGCTGTGCCTACTTAGTTGGGAACTGTGTGTGAGAGAAAACTGCAGCCAATCTGAGCACTTTTCAAATCATTTAGAATCCCTTCAGCAAAGGCTTCAACGATCCTGTGAGCAGTGAGTGAGAATCAGCTGTGCCTACTTAGTTGGGAACTGTGTGTGAGAGAAAACTGCAGCCAATCTGAGCACTTTTCAAATCATTTAGAATCCCTTCAGCAAAGGCTTCAACGATCCTGTGAGCAGTGAGTGAGAATCAGCTGTGCCTACTTAGTTGGGAACTGTGTGTGAGAGAAACCTGCAGCCAATCTGAGCACTTTTCAAATCATTTAGAATCCCTTCAGCAAAGGCTTCAACTATCCTGTGAGCAGTGAGTGAGAATCAGCTGTGCCTACTTAGTTGGGAACTGTGTGTGAGAGAAAACTGCAGCCAATCTGAGCACTTTTCAAATCATTTAGAATCCCTTCAGCAAAGGCTTCAACGATCCTGTGAGCAGTGAGTGAGAATCAGCTGTGCCTACTTAGTTGGGAACTGTGTGTGAGAGAAAACTGCAGCCAATCTGAGCACTTTTCAAATCATTTAGAATCCCTTCAGCAAAGGCTTCAACGATCCTGTGAGCAGTGAGTGAGAATCAGCTGTGCCTACTTAGTTGGGATCTGTGTGTGAGAGAAACCTGCAGCCAATCTGAGCACTTTTCAAATCATTTAGAATCCCTTCAGCAAAGGCTTCAACTATCCTGTGAGCAGTGAGTGAGAATCAGCTGTGCCTACTTAGTTGGGAACTGTGTGTGAGAGAAAACTGCAGCCAATCTGAGCACTTTTCAAATCATTTAGAATCCCTTCAGCAAAGGCTTCAACGATCCTGTGAGCAGTGAGTGAGAATCAGCTGTGCCTACTTAGTTGGGAACTGTGTGTGAGAGAAAACTGCAGCCAATCTGAGCACTTTTCAAATCATTTAGAATCCCTTCAGCAATGGCGCGCCCGCGCCTGAGGGCCTCGCAAGAGGGCCCTTTGGCGTGGCCCTTAGGCGGTGGACCGTGCGGGACCCACTATCTGCTGCTATATGCTTATTCTATATGCTCATTCTGTTCAGCGGTATGCTGTTTGTAGTTAATGTAAGGTAATGTAATGTAAGTTATGTACTGTGTTCCCTGTTTGTACTCCTAGTGTTTTGTTGTGATGTAATCATAATGCAATGTATGTTTCCCTCACCTTTGTTTAACTCTGTGATGTATTAACCGCTTTGATTGAAGGAAAAGGCGGGATACAAAACATGTTAAATAAATAAAATAAAATAAATATCAGTGGAGGAGTAGCCTAATGGTTAAGAACACTAACTTGGGAGCCAGGATCACTTCCTGCCAGAAGTGGCAGGAAGTGATCCTGTAACTAGGACCTGTCCTCCAGGTGATGTAAAACCCTCTCGCACCGAGGACGTTTCTCCAGGGCCATGTGCCCATGAGGGAAGGGTTAGGACAGCTGTTATAGTTGGTGATTCGATCATTAGGCATGTAGATAGCTGGGTGGCTGGTGGACGTGAGGATCGCCTGGTAACATGCCTGCCTGGTGCGAAGGTAGCGGACCTCACGCGCCACCTGGATAAGGTCTTAGATAGTGCTGGGGAGGAGTCTGCTGTCTTGGTACATGTTGGTACCAATGACATAGGAAAATGTGGTAGGGAGGTTCTGGAGGCTAAATTTAGGCTTTTAGGTAGGAAGTTGAAATCCAGAACTTCCAGGGTAGCATTCTCCGAAATGCTTCCCGTTCCACGCGCAGGACCCAAAAGGCAGGCAGAGCTCCGGAGTCTCAATGCGTGGATGAGACAATGGTGCAGAGATGAGGGTTTTGGATTTGTTAGGAACTGGGGAACATTCTGGGGAAAGGTGGGGCTCTTCCGAAGGGATGGGCTTCACCTTAACCGGGATGGAACCAGGCTGCTGGCATTAACCTTTAAAAAGGAGATAGAGCTGCTTTTAAACTAGATATTAGGGGAAAGCCGACAGTCGCCCAAGAGCGGATGGTTTGGAAGAATGTATCTTTGAAGGATACTACCAAAAGCAGAGAGCTTCCACAAAAGAGTAAAGTAGCCCAAATGCCCTCAAGTATGGAGCAGACAGAGCTTAAAGATCCCAAATTACCCATGTCTAACAATAGCCAAATTAATATGAATAAAATACATTCTCTAAAATGCTTGTATGCAAATGCTAGAAGTCTAAAAAATAAGATGGGAGAGTTAGAATATATAGCACTAAATGAAAGGTTAGATATGATTGGAATATCAGAGACATGGTGGAAGGAGGACAACCAGTGGGACACTGTGATACCTGGGTACAAACTATATCGAAATGATAGAGCTGATCAAATTGGTGAAAGGGTTGCTCTCTATGTTAGAGAGGACATTGAGTCAGAAAGGATTAAAGTTTTGCAGGAAACAAAATCTGCTGTAGAATCTATATGGATTGAAATTCCATGTAAAAGGGGGAAGGCAATGGCAGTGGGGGTGTACTATCGAGCGCCTGGCCAGAATGACCAAATGGATGATGAAATGCTCAAAGAAATCAAGGAAGCTAACAAAAGTTACAGCGCAGTAATAATAATGGGTGATTTCAACTACCCCGGTATCGACTGGGTCAGTGTCACGTCAGGACATGCTACGGAGATAAAGTTTCTAGATGAAATAAATGACTGCTTCTTGGTACAGCTGGTTCATGAACCGACCAGAGGGGAAGCCATATTAGACCTAGTCCTTAGTGGAACACCAGATCTGGTGCAAGAGATAAGGTTGTTGGGGCCACTTGGCAATAGTGATCATAGCATGATCGCCTTTGATTTAATTAGTGGAGGAGGGATTTTAAGGAAATCCACAGTACTACCTTTTAACTTTCGAAAGGGAGACTAAGATAAAATGAGGAAAACAGTTAAGAAAAAACTAAAAGGAGCAGTTGCAAAGGTTAAAGACATACATCAGGCTTGGCTGTTGTTGAAAAATACTATCTTGGAAGCCCAGACCAGCTGTATTCCACGCTTTAAGAAAAGTGGAAGGAAGTCCAAAAAACTGCCAGCATGGTTTAAAGGTGAGGTCAGAGAGGCCAAAAAAACATCTTTCAGGAAATGGAAAAAAGAGCCAAACGACGAAACTTGGAAACAGCACAAGCACTGGCAAGTCAAATGCAAGGCATTGATAAGGCAGGCAAAGGGAGAATTTCAGAAGAAGCTTGCTGTGGAAGCAAAAACGCGAAGTAAAGACCTTTTCAAGTACGTTCGTAGCAAAAAACCTGTGAGAGAGTCAGTTGGTCCATTAGATGATAAAGGGGTTAAAGGAGCACTAAGAGGCGACAAGGCGATAGCAAAGAGACTGAATTAATTCTTTGCTTCAGTCTTTACTGAGGAAGATGTAGGGATGTTACCCATGACTGAAGTGGTATTTAAAGGTGCGGAAGAATTGAAGGAAATATCGATACATCGGGAAGATGTATTACAACTATTAGATAAACTGAAGAGTAGTAAATCACCTGGGCCGGATGGTATACATCCAAGGGTGTTGAAAGAACTGAAATATGAGATTGCAGACCTGCTATTAGTAATCTGTGAACTATCATTAAAATCATCTCTAATACCTGAAGATTGGAGGATCGCCAATGTAACACCAATTTTTAAAAAGGGTTCCAGGGGTGATCCGGGAAACTACAGACCAGTGAGCCTGACATCAGTACCGGGAAAAATGGTAGAAACCATCATAAAGAATAAAATTACTCAGCATGTAGATAGTCATGACCTAATGGAAGACAGCCAACATGGCTTTAGACAAGGAAGATCTTGTCTTACTAATATGTTATGTTTTTTTGAAGGAGTGAATAATCAGGTGGACCAAGGTGAGTCGGTTGATACTGTGTATCTGGACTTTCAGAAAGCCTTTGACAAGGTCCCTCATCAGAGACTTTTGGCAAAACTAAAGAGTCATGGGATAGGAGGCAGTGTACTATTGTGGATCAGGAACTGGTTAAAAGATAGAAAGCAGAGGGTAGGGCTAAATGGCCAATTTTCCCAATGGAGAAAGGTGAATAGTGGTGTACCCCAGGGATCTGTGCTGGGTCCGCTGCTTTTTGACATATTCATAAATGACCTGGAAAGTGGAATAACCAGTGAGGTTATCAAATTTGCAGATGACACAAAACTATTTAAAGTTGTTAAAACCCAAGAGGATTGTGGAAAATTGCAAGAGGATCTTGATAAATTGGAAGACTGGGCATCAAAATGGCAGATGAAATTTAATGTGGACAAGTGCAAGGTTATGCACCTAGGGAAGAACAACCCAAACTATGGTTACACGATGCAAGGTTCCACATTAGGAACCACCACCCAGGAAAAAGATTTAGGCGTCATTGTGGATACCATGTTAAAACCCTCAGCCCAGTGTGCAGCAGCGGCCAAGAGAGCAAATAGAATGCTAGGTATGATAAGGAAAGGAATGGAAAATAAAACAAAAGATATTATAATGCCTCTATATCGTTCCATGGTGAGACCGCACCTTGAATATTGTGTGCAATTCTGGTCACCGTATCTTAAAAAGGATATAGCGATTTTAGAAAAGGTTCAGAGAAGAGCCACCTAAATGGTAAAGGGGATGGAAGGATACTCCTATGAAGAAAGGCTAAAAATGTTAGGGCTCTTTATCCTGGAAAAGAGACGGCTGAGGGGAGATATGATAGAAGTCTATAAATTAATGAACAGAGTGGAACGGGTAAACGTAGATCGATTGTTTACCTTATCAGAATATAGAAAGACTAGGGGACATGCAATGAAGCTACAGGGTAAACTATTTAAGACTAATAAAAGAAAATATTTTTTCACTCAACGTGTAATCAAACTCTGGATTTTGTTACCGGAGGATGTAGTAAAGCTGTTAGTGTAGCTGGGTTTAAAAAAGGTTTGAACAAGTTCCTGGAGGAAAGGTCCATAAACCATTATTAAGAAGGGACCCAGGATATCAATGCTTGAACCAATACAAGCATTGTGGAACCTGTGTCCCTTGGGGAAACTGCTAGGTACATATGACCTAGATTGGCCACTGTTGGAAACAGAATACTGGGCTGATGGACCTTGGTCTGACCCAGTATGGCATATCTTATGTTCTTATGAGCCCAGAGACCAGGGTTCAATTCCCACTAGCACTCCTTGTGGCCTTGGGCAAGTCACTTAACCCTCCATTGCCTCAGAAAAATCCAAGTTATCAATGTCCCTGTTTAATGTACATTACCAAGTTTAATAAATAAAATAAATATCAGCCCAGGGGATTTTTTTTCATTCAGGCCAATCCCCTCACCTTACCTTGCTTCACCAGTCAGTAAGGATCCCAATGGCATGACGTAGTAGGACTCTGACTCCGGCAAAGTAAATTAAAAAAAAGCACAGGACCTCTAAGTGGCTGCAAGGCTCAAGACCTTGCCATATTCTCACCCCCTTCTTTAGCACATACTTCTTGTTTTAATACAGGAATCCTTACTGAAGGAGGGGGGGTGGTAATGCTGTAGGGTCTTGAGTCTTGCAGTGGCTTAGAAGCCCCGTGCTTTACTTTTATACTTCCTCTTTGAAGGCATCGCAGTAGATGTTTCCTGGTCCCAGCTTCCAGCAGCATTCGGCCCACTGAGGGATGCCTGATAAAAAAGTTTGCCCCTAATACCGCTATTTACATGTGTAGATCTGCAGTGTGCACAGTTTAAAAGGCAGCATGTGCTGGTCAGACTAGAAAAATATGCATGTATTTCTGATTGCACAATTGCAATTCACCATGATTAAAAAAATAGACACCGACATTTGCACTTGCTCCGAGGCAGGCGTAAGCTTCAGTTAACTGCTCATTTGGACTTATATTTCCCAGCATCCTTGTACGTATTTTACAAAGGATCTGTATTCAGCGAGCCTTTTCTACAATACTCAGAAAACTGTGCACATCCCATTCTGGATACCCCATTGCTACCCAGGCTGCCTATGTAAAATTGGCTTTATAATATATTTATTTTAAAAAAATGACTTTATTCTCTATTTGTGTTTGTTTCTTTCCAGCATTTCAGATAAACGAGACAAGATGCTTGCAGAAATAGAACCCCTGACAACTGATGTCATTGTACTGGATATCGATGTAAAAGGCTATACAGAGCCCTATAGAATCCTTTTGGAACCATATGCCATCATTCTTCCTGGAGAAAATTTAATTGGCGTAACCATTAGAAAACAGTTTAAGGTTGATCTACGTTTTTCTTTACTTTTACACTCAAGATTCATTATGGCATTTCTGCTATTCATTGTTAAATTTTAGTTAGATTGATGAGATCTGAAATGACATCTCCAAGTTGGGATGTGCTCAGTTCCCCATTTTTTTACAAAAGGTTCTGCTAAACATAAAGTCTTTTGTAAAATATGTAGAAGGATGTCAGCAAATACATGAGTATTTGCCAGCACATCCAGCAGGAGCAGCAATTTTACAATGCTGCATTTAGATAAAATGAGCTCCTGATCTCAAATATTTGCATTGTAGCAGTCCAGAATATTGCAAGCTCCTGGTTGCAGTAATGCAGATAACAAGTTCCAAGTTGGGCCTGCTGTCTCTTAAAGGGGCTGTGGGGAAACAAACACTACTGTAGTCTTATCCCAAAACCCCCTGTCACGCATGACATTTCTTCTACCTCCCTTATCCCGACTGTTACCATGGTTCCTCCTAGTGGCTAGTGGAGGTGCAGGAGCAATCCTTGAATGATTCTGCCTTCTTGGTGCCAGGACTGGCCCAACTACTAGGCAAACTAGGCGGTTGCCTAGGGCGGCAGCCTCTTGGAGACTGCAAAGAGCAGGGCATTCCAAGCTAAACAATAGATTTTGACAGCTGATATGCGTGTGTGAAAAGATTAAGGTTCACCTAGGGTGCCAACACCTTGAACCAACTCTCAGGCCAGCCCTGCTTGGTGCCCAAGTTGAAAATGACACCTCTGACCCTTTAATGGTAATCTTATGGTACTAGCACTTGTGGGTTAGAGCTTCCATTTTCAACCCAAGCACTAATGGGGCACTGTTGCGTACCTACCCCCCTTCTCATATAAGCAAAGGACCACGGCTTCCTCATGTCCTTTTTAAGTTATTGCAGATCACATCTTGATAATGTGACTCGCTCTGATTGGTTCCCTAAAACTATTTAAACCTAATAAGTCCCATTTTTCCTTGCCTTTGATAGGCCTCATAAGAGTTCCTGGGTGTACAACTATTTCTGTTTGCCTTTTGTTACCGACTTGCTTGCCTATGGTCACACCACCCTAAGTATGCCAATCTCATCTGATCTCAGACACTAAGCAGAGTCAAGCCTGTACTTAGATGGGAGACCATCTGGATATACCAGCTACTGTAGGATTCCCTGCTATGTTCCTGACCTTCATTCCTGTACTTCTCCAGCTTCCTCCTATTTGTTGAGAGGTGACTAATATGAAAAATCTGTGTAGCACATACGGGGGCTTGTGCTTTACTTCCTGGCAGCTTCTGAGTACTGGAGGGCTCAACCCAGAGGGGAAAGGTGGTTAAAGGTTAAGATGTATAACCTGCAAGGGCCCCCTGCTGAGCTGCTGTCTGGTCATGACAGGCAGGAACATCTGGGAATTCCTGCCCCCGCTAGCCACCAGGGAGAACTCCTGGTAAGAGCTAGGGGGGGGGATCAGGAGGTGGGGTGATGTCGTGTGGAATTTGGGTAGGAAGGATCGGGAGTTGGGTATGATTTAAACCCCAGGTCTAAAAAGGCAGCTGGCAGATACAAAAGCCAATGGGAAAATATTCTGAAACAGATATGTATTCCTACTGTAAACTGAGAAGTACCTGTCTATTTTTTGGCAGTACCCAAGACATGCCGCCACCACGCCCTCTTGAAATTGCGGCGTATAAACTGTGCCTTTCTAACATTTCTGTTTGCACATGTATGTAAATATGCAGATGGAGAAAATCATGACTACCCACAGATTAAACTCAGTACATGACCCTCCTAAGACAGTACAACCAAGCTTCCAACCTTGCAAAACAAAGCTATCACACAAAACTAATACAAAGATCCCGCAACCACCCACGTGAACTAGTCACCCTTGTAAAAGAACTCACTTCAACACCCACCAACGGCCCAACAAACTCACCTCTCAACAGCTGGCAGACTACTTCTCTACTCACCACCTCCATCCCTCAGCCCAACCTGACACTCCCATCTCCTACCAAGCCTATGGGCCACTTTTGAAACAATCTCACCTGAAAGCATCCAAAACATATTTCATCACTTAACACCACCACCTCCCCCCTCGACCCCTGTCCAGTTAACTGGATTAAAGCCACCTTACCCAAACGCGCACATTTCCTAGCCAAATTCACCCAATGCTCACTGCTACATGGCTACCTACCAGCCTGCCTAAAAACCTCCTCAATTCGCCCTCTCCTTAAAAAAGCTTCACCTTGACCCCTCAGATCCATCCTATTACAGATCTTATTGCAAGCTTACCGTTCTTATTCAAAATAATAGAGAAAACAGTTCAAACCCAGCTACAAGACCACCTCGACACATATGCTACACTTGACCCTCAACAGCACGGCTTCTGACCTCAGCACAGAGTGGAAACTCTTCTAACTTCTCTTCTCAACAACCTCATAAAGGGAATCCAGAACATCCACCAAGGATTCATCATGATATTCCTTGACATGTCTGCTGTCTTCGACACCATCAACCACAATGCCCTCTTACAGCGCCTCCAGTCATTCGGAATACAGGGCACTGTATTAAGATGGTTCCAAGACTTTCTTCATAACAGAACTCAGCTGATAAGAATCAGGTCACTATCTTTAACCCCATACACTCAAACTCAAGGCGTCCCTCAAGGATCCACTCTTTCTGCCCACCTCTTCAACATCTACCTGCAACCCCTCTGTAACGTCATCCAAACAAACAACATCAATTACCACATTTATTCAGATGACATTATGCTCTACACACCACTCAACCTCATACCATGAACTCCAGCAATGCTTCTCCAATGTCTCACAATGGCTATCCGAAAATCATCTATCCATAAACCTGAAGAAAACGAAAGCCCTGGAATGTCTCCTTCATCCCCCCCGCCTCTATCACTCTCAACAACACTTAAGTTCAAATCAAACCAGAAGAACCTGAGAATCACTCCGGACAGCCACCTCACCTTGAAGTCTCAAACAGTGAATACAACAAGAGCAATTTATTACAAAACCCACATGCTTCAACACCTCCATCCTCTCCTTGCCCCATCAGACTTCTGTTCAGCTTTACAAGCCCTCACAACACCCCATGCCGACTATTGCAACTCAATATATCACAGACTCCCCAAATCAACACTTCATCCTCTTCAAATGACTCTATACAGCTGTAAGGACCATTACACATACATCCAAGTACGAACACATCACCCTCATCCTCAAACATCTCCACTGGCTCCCTCTGCAAAGCAGAATATTCTAAAAGATCTTGCTAATGAATCACAAAGCCTTATACCATCAGTCATCCACCTACCTCAGCACCCTCATCACCCCACAACAATTAAACAGATCCTGGAGAACCTCCATCATGAATACCCAAACTATAACACAACTACAACACAAGCACGGCCCCAACAGACCCATGCCCAGTCACATGGATCAGAACGACAAAGTCAAACGTCATCCACACCATACACAACATGGTGAAAAGTTCTCTAATACCAGGTATCATGTCAGACCAGCTAAACCTCACCACAATAAGACCAATCCCGAAGAAATCAGCACTCGACAAAAACAACCCAGTAGCCTGCAGACCCATCTCAAGCATCCCCCTACTGGCTAAGATTATTGAGAAAGTGGTACAACATCAACTACAAGACCACATAGACAACCATGAACAACTCGACCACAACCAACACGGTTTCCGCCCCAGCCAAGGAGTTGAAACACTCTTCCTATACCTCTTTAACGACATACTACACCTCATAGACAACAGCAAGAACGGAATACTCATGATCTTCATTGACCTATCATCAGCGTTTGACACAGTCGACCACGGAACACTACTAGCAAGACTACAGAACATCGGACTACACGGAGCCACACTGAGATGGTTCCACTCTTACCTAACGGACAGACAGATACAGGTCAAGATTGGGCCCAACACATCCCGACCCATAAAAGTCATGCAAGGCGTACCCCAAGGATCCGCACTATCAGCTCTCTTATTCAACATCTACATCCAACCAATATGCAACATCATAAAAGAGCACGGGATAAAATACACAATCTATGCGGACGACATAAGGATATACACACCAATCACCCTCGACAACCCAGATCACACCAAGATAACAGACTGTCTCACACATATGAACACCTGGTTTCAAGACAACAACATGACCATAAACTACAGGAAGACCGAGGCGCTAATCATCACACGAAACTCCGACTTCATCCCCCCCCCCCCCCGAAACATCAAGATAGGCACCACAACCATACCCATACAATCAGAAGTGAAATACCTCGGAGTGACAATGGACAAAGAACTTAACCTTCAGTCCCACATCAGCAGAACCACCAAAAATGCATACCACAGGATGTGACTAGTACGACGCCTCAAGCCCCTCCTCACTCAGGAATACTTCCGCACAGTTTGTCAAACACTAATAACCCCAATCCTAGACTTCTGCAACCCAATCTATCTAGGTCTAACGAAACAGACACTAAGACCATTGCAACTGGCACAAAACACTGCAGCACGCATAATTGCTGGCACCACAAGACAAGAACACATCACACCCACCCTAAAAGAGCTCCACTGGCTGCCTATCAGTGCCCGCATTAGATACAAGACGATCCTAAACATTTTCAAAATCAAACATCAATCATCAACTTTCAGCCTACACCCACTCATACAACCAGACAACAGCACAAGACCGAGAAGAAGAGGCACATCCAACCGTGTCAACACACCTAAAGATATCAACAGGGTACGCAAGGACACTGAAAAACGAGCCTTATCAAAGGCGGCACCAACAATCTGGAACGCCCTCCCCGACGAACTGCGTTCAAAAACAGACCTTAAGGAGTTCAGGAAACTACTGAAGACAACCCTCTTCATAGAACACTACGGTGACATTACTTAAACCATGCAACAGACACCTCAATTCCCCCTCATGCCACTATAATTGTAATTAAGCAAGGAACTGATACCCATAGCATTGTAAATAGCGCACGCTGTAAATAGCACCACAAGAATCAATGTCCAGACACACTCACACGCATACACTACTCACTGCATGTGCACACTATACACTGTATCTTATTGATTGTTTGCTGTTCAGACCGCCTTGATTGCAGGATAAGGCGGTATAGAAATACGTTTAAATAAAATAAATAAATAAATAACAAAGATTACCCAGCAAGCTCGTGCCAGATTCTTCGAATTTTATGCCCCAACTACCTGGAACTCTCTCCCGGCCAACATAAGAAACATCACAAACCACCTAACCTTCCGCAAACTCCTCAAGGCTCACCTCTTCATCTTCCATGTTGCTTTCTCCCTCACAAATACCCCAACAACTAAACACCATTCCTAATTTGCGTCTAAAATCCAACATTACAAAAATATGTAAACAGTTCACAAACACATACATAGTCAACATATCAAGCACTACAAGAATGCATGGATAGATCATCAACCTGTACATAGTCAATCATCCCAATCGCCCCACCCTTGTTTACTGTGCAGAGTTACTTGTTCTAATGTAAACATTCCTCGTATTATCTCCGGTTCACCGTAAACCGCATTGACGATTGTGAAACGCGGTATATAAACTTAGGCAAATAAATGAATGAATGACTGTATGTATGTCTCCTATACATGAAAATGTAGGTATTCATGTATTTAGGAGCTTCTAAAATGACCTTCTTTGTAGCATAGTGCATGAATATGCTTTTCTTCCTTCAAAGGTCTGGTCTACATTTTGGTATACAAGCAGCGAGCCCGATATTCAGCGGTGGCAGCTAGCTGTCACCACTGAAAATGAACCCCAGATATTCAATATCAGGGCCATTAAATCCGGGTCACCACAGAAGCTGGAAGCTAACTGGGCAGCAGGTGAGGTACCATCTGCCCCTCGAAACACAGCCCATGACACTGGCACATTCCCTCAGGTTAACATCTGAATGGATATGTGGATCTCCATGAAGAGGGAGAAGGTTGTCAGCTGGCAAAAATATGTGCCACTCCTACAATGGTCAGTATTGCAACACCTAATTTGCATGCTGTACTCTCAACTGTCTTTCAGCCATCAACCCTGCCTCTGTAACCCATTCAGGTTGTTTCTCGGAGACTAGACCCTATCTCCCAACTCCTCACCAGTGCTGGCTGTCCACCCATGCCTTGCTGTTCTGCATATGCTATCCCACAGCTACATCGATATCCATGTGGAGGGGATACCCCACAAACAATATGCATTCACTGGAGTAGGTAGACGGAAATGTACCCCCATCCTCCTGCTGATGTTGCAGGGGTCCTCCACCAGCTATCTGTTTGCCATACGGGCTTGAGCCATCATCTGCCATGCTACTTATGGTGGCATGGGAGCTAGGTCCATGGTTGCAGCCCTGCTTCTGTTGTACGTATGGATTGGCATATGTCTGGGATGGCCCAGAGTTGTTAATATGGGGATCGCACTTGTACAATGTGTTTGGAATGTGCTACCACAGCGGGTGCAACTAGTGCCTGGTTGGAGGAAGGCATTATCTGCGGCCATGCTAGCGGTGCCTTTTCTGGTCAGAAGCATTCCTATCATGGTGCTCTAGCTGCACATGGCTGTTTCCACCTCCTCTCCGCCCCAACTCCACCCCTGATCTGCTATTCATGCGATACACGAGTGACAGGATTTTTAGCATGGATGCCTTTTTACCATGTGCTCCAGGGTACTCCAAGGCCAAGATGCACGTTGGACCCATGCTAAACCCTGCACTTTTGGCTACTGTGCTTTAGTAAACATGGCCGATAGTGTAGGAAGAGGGTTTCCCCTATCAGGGATAACCACAGAGCAAGGAAGGAAATTGATATTTCGGGTTGTATATTTTTCTACTTTCTGCCATTGCCTATTTTTGTTACTATTATCATTGTCCCTTGAATAATTTTAAGTTAATCCTTTGGTTCAGATCAGTAAATTGCTGGCCTTAAGAAAATGGGAACTGGAGTGAGTGAAGTGTAGATGTTAAAGGCCCCACTTCAGGAGCTCTAATCATCCCCAAGAGCTGAGACTGAAAAGACAGTATTTGCCCTTGGAAGCTGTGCCTTTAGTCTTCTATCCAGTATCTTAGCCGCTGAAAGGAACCCAAAAATTGGCAGGGGTTACACATACATATGGCACTGGGTACAAAAACTGGATAGCCCACATCTTGCTGCTGGACTGCTGTCTGCATGTTAGCATTGGTGAGTTGTTTAGTTATTTAAAATGGCTAAGGGAGTAGGGAGGCCTCAACTAATATATAGTCCCTTAAGCCTATTAGCTATATTGTATGCTATTTAGTTTATGCTGGATTCAGTAGCAGCACGAGTGTTTTTGCTGCCCTAGGCAGACCCTCCATGCCGCCACCCCCCCCTCAAAAGACTGTGCCTCCATCCATCCTACCATGCCGCCACCCCTCCTTTGCGCTGAAGCAGTGGCAGTGACTGAACTGCAGCTTCAGTGCTGCCTTGGGCCTTAAAGTGCCTGTGTGCATGCACGCTCACGGTCTGCCACTCCTGACCGCTCTGATGCAACTTTCTTGGACGACAGACAGAAGCAGTAGGCTGGAATTGCACGCACGTGCTTGGTGTTTTAAAGCCTGCCACAAAGCTGAAGTAGCCTTTCAAGTGCTGGTTCCCAGGGTGTTGGAGTAGTAATGCCACCCACCAGGGTCTGCCGCCCTAGACGAATGCCTAGTTCACCTAGGGGACGAGTTGGTCCTGGTTGGATTCAAGATGAACTGGAGGACCTAGAACTAATCTATTCCTAAAGGCTTTCTAACTTGCTGATGAAGATGCCCAATTAAACCTTGAGGTGAAAAAAATTTCCCTCCTGTCCCCTCCTATCCACCCTCCCTCTGGAACTCTTTACCGAACCAAATCAGGAACACTGCTGATTCATCTGCCTTCCGAAAACAACTAAAAACTATCCTCTTCCAGGAATACCTTGGACCAGAAGCAAGCACTCTCCACTGACATTCCCACAGTCCTGCGACCAAATTCCCAAACTACCCTATAAGAGACCTATGTCTGTTGCCTATGTCCTCACCACCTGTTCAGATCATCAATGTTGGCCCCGGTGACGGCTCCCCCCCCCACTGATTTTTGTCCACCCCCCCCCCCCCCTCAATGTTAAACCGCTTTGACCCGGTGAAAAGCGGTATATAAATGCAGCTAAATAAATAAAAAAATAAAATTGGTTTAACAGCCTGTAAATGAAAGACTGAGCCGAGGTCAGTGGGTGGTGGGAATCACATACTAATAAAAGGTTTTACAGCTAAACTGAACCTTAACTGGCTTTATAAATAAACTCTTAACTAAAGGTTTTACATCTGAATTGGGCCTTAACTGATTTTATTTCAGTTTAATCCAATCTCCCTTTTTCCTAAATTGTAAGACAGTTTCCCAACAGATGAATACTCACAAATACAGATTTCCTTTCCAGCAGTATCGGATCCTGTTTCAGCACTGCTTCTTACTGGTGCAAAGAATCCTCCCCTGTTCTGGAAAATTGTAAGAGCTATAAAAGGTCACAATTAAATATTTTAGTAGCACCACTAGAGGTCTCTGCCATGTAAGCAAGGCAAAACCTTAGAGATTTCCATATTTTCAAGCCCAGGGCACATCCATGTTAACAAAATGTCAACCAGCAGTAGGCTGAGCCTTAACTGGACATCCACAGGAGTGGGGAGGAGGATGCAGGGGAGACTGAGAGGAGGCCCCTTCTGAATTTGCAAACAGAGAGGGCCATATGCTAAAAAAATTACGTAACATAGTATTTTAACAATTTAAATATCAATGAATTGCCCTGGACATATATGTTGAAAGGTGGTATAGCAAACAAATCAATAAGCACAAACATAAACATTCTATTTGTTTTTCTCCTAACAGCCCCCTTTTTCTCTCTAACTTTATGGCCTCTCCTGCCTACTACTGCCCCCCCCCTCCATTCCCAGGCTACCACCATAGGATTAGGGTTGCCAACTGGCCGGTTTTCAGCCGGCCTGGCCGGTTTTTCCATGGCCAGGCCGGCTGCCGGCGCAGAGGCAAAACCGGCCCTTGAAAAGCCGTTTTTTTTGCTCTGGCCGCAAGATCGGGAGCGGCCAGAGCAAAAAAACCGGCATTTCTCCCAACCCGGAGGGCTTCAGAGGGAGCCGGGGAAGCCCGCGCGAGGCCCCAGCTCCCTCTGTACAGCCGCCAGCGTGAAGAGCCTTTACCTTCACGCTGGCGGCTGTTCCTGTGAAGCCGCGATTGGTGGGAAAGGTTAAAGGCAGTGCCCTTTAACCTTTCCCAGCATTCGCGGCTTCACTAGGGTTACCAACTTTTTCACCGAGAAAAACCCGACACCTGTGGCTCGCCATGCTCCACCCATTCTCCGCCCCTAGTCCCAGCCCTGCCCCCCCCCCCGCCCCCCCCCCAAAAATTACCGAGGATACGTGTAGGCTAACTTCCTTGGTCATATAATAATTAAACTGGGAACCCCAAAATCCAAACATGAAATGTACAACACTGGAGAAATAAAACTATAAAGTAATTTCCTCTTGCACTAAACAAAAACGCAAAGATGTTATCAATACACACTTCCCAGACCAAACGTATTCCAGCTAATAAATTCAAAATAAAAAGTATTTTTCTACCTTCTGTTTGGGCGTTTTATTTTCAGTTGCAATTGCTCCAGTCACTTTCTTCTGGTTTCTTCGTGTCTTCTGCAAGCTATCCATTTGTCCTTTCTTCTCTTTTAGATGTTTTCCATTCTCTCTCTATTTCTGCTTTAACATACTGATTGTTTCCCTTTTGCTCTTTCCCCCAATTCTTTCCTTATTCCTTTATCATCCATTTAAATTTCACCCTTCCATTCTCAAGCCCCTCACTCTCCCAATACCCAGCCCATCATAGACTTTTCTTCCACACAAAATATTTTTTCCCCTCTCCATTCTCATTCCTCATCTATTCTAGTCCTCCCCCAAAATCAGTTCCCTTATAGTTCTAGACCCACCCAGCATCCACTCCCTTCTAATCCCATTCTCCCATGCCCCACATCAGCCCATTTCCAGTCCTATTCCAGCTCTTCATCAGCCCATTTCCAGTGCTAGCCCTCACATCACAGACCATTTCCAGTCCTAGCCCCCCCCCCACCATCACAGTCCATTTGCAGTCCTAGCCCCCCTAATCACAGCCTATTTCCAGTCCAAGTTCCCTCTCCCTCCACCATAGCCCATTTCCAGTCCAAGTTCCCCCCCCCCATAGCCTTTTTCCAGTCCAGGTCCCCCTCCCCATCACACCCCATTTCCAGTCCTTGCCCCCCCCCCCACATAGCCCTTTTACAGTCCAGGTCCCCCTCCCCATCACAGCCCATTTCTTTCCAGTCCAATGCCCCCCATAGCCCTTTTCCGGTCCAGGTCTGTCCCCCCCTTCACAACCCATTTCCAGTCCATGTCCCCCTAATCACAGCCTTTTTCCAGTCCAAGTTCCCCCTCCCTCCACCATAGCCCATTTCCAGTCCAAGTTCCCCCCCCATAGCCCTTTTCCAGTCCAAGTTCCCCCCCCCCAATAGCCCTTTTCCAGTCCAGGTCCCCCTCCCCATCACAACCCATTTCCAGTCCGTCCCCCCCCCCCAGCCCTTTTCCAGTCCAGGTCCCCCTCCCCATCAAAACCCATTTCCTGTCCATGTCCCCCCCCCCCCCACATAGCCCTTTTACAGTCCAGGTCCCCTCCCATCACAGCCCATTTCTTTCCAGTCCAAGTCCTCCCCCCAATAGCCCTTTTCCGGTCCAGATCCCCCCCCCCAATCACAACCCATTTCCAGTCAAATTCCCCCTCCTAGCCCTTTTCCAGTCCAGGCCCCCTCCCCCCATCACAGCCCAGGCAGTCCTTGGCCTCCCCCCCCCCCCAAAACCACGGCTGTCTGAGGCTTTAGAGGGAGCTGGGGAAGCCCGCACGAGGCCCCGGCTCCCTCTGAACAGCTGCCAGCGTGAAGAGCCTTTTCCTTCACGCTGGCGGATGTTCCTGTGAAGCCGCGAATGCTGGGAAAGGTTAAAGGGCATTGCCTTTAACCTTTCCCACCAATCGCGGCTTCACAGGAACAGCCCCCAACGTGAAGGTAAAGGCTCTTCACGCTGGCGGCTGTACAGAGGGAGCCGGGGCCTCGCGCGGGCTTCCCCGGCTCCCTCTGAAGCCCTCCGGGTTGGGAGAAATGCCGGGTTTTTTGCTCTGGCTGCTCCCGATCTTGCGGCCAGAGCAAAAAAAACGGCTTTTCAAGGGCCGGTTTTGCCTCTGCGCCGGCAGCCGGCCTGGCCATGGAAAAACCGGCCAGGCCGGCTGAAAACCAGCTAGTTGGCAACCCTAGGCTTCACAGGAACATCCGCCAGCGTGAAGGAAAAGGCTCTTCACGCTGGCAGCTGTTCAGAGGGAGCCGGGGCCTCGCGCGGGCTTACCCAGCTCCCTCTAAAGCCTCAGACAGCCGCGGTTTTGGGGGGGGGAGGCCAAGGACTGCCTGGGCTGTGATGGGGGGAGGGGGCCTGGACTGGAAAAGGGCTAGGAGGGGGAATTTGACTGGAAATGGGTTGTGATGGGGGGGGGGGGGACCTGGACCGGAAAAGGGCTATGGGGGGGGGGGGACTTGGACTGGAAAGAAATGGGCTGTGATGGGAGGGGACCTGGACTGTAAAAGGGCTATGTGGGGGGGGGGGGACATGGACTGGAAAAGGGTTTTGATGGGGAGGGGGACCTGGACTGGAAAAGGGCTGGGGGGGACGGACATGGACTGGAAATGGGTTGTGATGGGGAGGGGGACCTGGACTGGAAAAGGGCTATGGGGGGGGGAATGTGGCCTGGAAAAGGGCTATGGGGGGGGGGACCTTGGACTGGAAATGGGCTATGGTGGAGGGAGGGGGAACTTGGACTGGAAATAGGCTGTGATTAGGGGGACATGGACTGGAACTGGGTTGTGAAGGGTGGGAGGGACCTGGACTGGAAAAGGGCTATGGGGGGCATTGGACTGGAAAGAAATGGGCTTTGATGGGGAGGGGGACCTGGACTGTAAAAGGGCTATGTGGGGGGGGACATGGACTGGAAATGGGTTTTGATGGGGAGGGGGACCTGGACTGGAAAAGGGCTATGGGGGGGGGGGGGGGAACTTGGACTGGAAATGGGCTATGGTGGAGGGAGGGGGAACTTGGACTGGAAATGGGCTATGGTGGAGGGAGGGGGAACTTGGACTGGAAATAGGCTGTGATTAGGGGGGCTAGGACTGCAAATGGACTGTGATGGTGGGGGGGGGTAGGACTGCAAATGGGCTGTGATGGTGCGGGGGGACTCGGACTGCAAATGGGATGTGATGGGGGGGCCTAGGACTGGAAATAGGCTGTGATGGGGGACTTGGACTGGAAATGGGCTGTGATGGGGGGGGCTAGGACTGGAAATGGTCTGTGATGTGAGGGCTAGCACTGGAAATGGGCTGATGAAGAGCTGGAATAGGACTGGAAATGGGCTGATGTGGGGCATGGGAGAATGGGATTAGAAGGGAGTGGATGCTGGGTGGGTCTAGAACTATAAGGGAACTGATTTTGGGGGAGGACTAGAATAGATGAGGAATGAGAATGGAGAGGGGAAAAATATTTTGTGTGGAAGAAAAGTCTATGATGGGCTGGGTATTGGGAGAGTGAGGGGCTTGAGAATGGAAGGGTGAAATTTAAATGGATGATAAAGGAATAAGGAAAGAATTGGGGGAAAGAGCAAAAGGGAAACAATCAGTATGTTAAAGCAGAAATAGAGAGAGAGAGAATGGAAAACATCTAAAAGAGAAGAAAGGACAAATGGATAGCTCGCAGAAGACACGAAGAAACCAGAAGAAAGTGACTGGAGCAATTGCAACTGAAAATAAAACGCCCAAACAGAAGGTAGAAAAATACTTTTTATTTTGAATTTATTAGCTGGAAGATGTTTTGGTCTGGGAAGTGTGTATTGATAACATCTTTGCGTTTTTGTTTAGTGCAAGAGGAAATTACTTTATAGTTTTATTTCTCCAGTGTTGTACATTTCATGTTTGGATTTTGGGGTTCCCAGTTTAATTATTATATGACCAAGGAAGTTAGCCTACACGTATCCTCGGTAATTTTTGTGGGTGGGGCTGGGGGCGGGGCAGGGGTGGGACTAGGGGCGGAGAATGGGTGGAGCATGGCGAGCCACAGGTGTCTGGTTTTTCTCGGTGAAAAAGTTGGTAACCCTACATAGGATACTGATCTGCTACTGCCCTTTCCAGCCCTTCTCAATGCTCCCTTGCCCATCAGGCACTTACTTTCTACCCTCCTCCCCTAACAGGCAATACTACATTCTCCTTCTTCCTTTTTCCTCAAGTACCCTCCTCTTCATCTGGTCCTTCCTTTCCATCAGGCTTGGGGCAGCAGAAACCCTTGGGCTGGTCCTGGATGGATCCTTGAAAAGACGAAAGAATACCTTTTTTTTTTTTAAGTGCCTTCAAGTCAATGTTGAATTGAATCCTGGCAACCACAGGGTTTTCTTGGCAAGGTATGACTGGAAGTAGATTGCCAGGCCTTTTTTTCAGAGACAATGGAGAGTAAAGTGACTTGCCCAAGGTCACAAGACGTGCCAGTGGGAATCAAACCCAGTTCTCATGGGTAGTATACTCTTACTCTAACCATTAGGCTACTCTTCTACTCCAAAGGATATTTGTATGTGTTTTATTGATTACAGTATGGCCTCTGACTGTGTAAATCATGAAAAACTTTGGGCCACATTAAGAAGCATGAGTATACTGGAACACCTAATAGTTCTCATGCACAGCTTTTACATCGATCAAGAAACAACAGTTTGAACAAAACAGAGACTACACTTAAAAAGGTTTAAGAGTATGAATGGTGCAAAAAATAGATGTATTTCTCCAGCAAACTTCCTTCTTCCTTCTTTATTGCCAATTGCTGTGAGTTCCTTTCATATTTTCTGTATTGATTTGTATTGTAAACCGCTTTGCATTCTTGGAAAAGGTGGTGTATCAAATGTAATAATAAACCATAAGGAGAAACAGAATGGTTTAAAATCAGCAAAAGGTGTACGACAAGGCTGCAAACGTTTCCCCTATCTATTTAATTTATATGCAGAACAAATCATCAGAGAATCAGGACTATATGAAGACAACCAAGGTGTGAAGATTGGTGGAAGACTAATCAACAATCTTTTATGCTGATGATATCACATTACTGGCTGAAAGTGAAGATGATCTGAACACTGGCTTCTCAAGATCAAGAAACATAGCCTTGAAATGGGCCTGCAGTTTAACATGAAGAAGACAAAGATCCTGACAAGTAGAAAAATCGATAAGTTCATTGCTTATGGAGAAGAAATAGAAATACTGGACAACTTTAACCTGGTTAGATCAATAATCAATAAAGAAACAACAAGCAGTCAAGAAATCCAGTGACACATTTGCTCTTGGCAGAATGGATATGAAGGACCTAGACAAGATACTCAAGAGCAGAGAAGTAGCTCTCCATACAAAGATTTGACTTGTCCAAGCATGGTATTTTCAGTAATTTTATAAGGATGCGAAAGCTGGACAGTGAAAAAGATAGATAGGAAGAAAATCAATGCTTTCGACTTATGGTGCTGGTGAAGAATACTATCAGGGTCATATCTGGACATCCAGATCCGCTAAACAGCCAGTCAGCCTGCTGGGGACAGAGCTGCTGATACAAACAGGTGATTTGTACGGGGAACTCTCTTTGTGGGAGGGAGGGGATGGGACAGAGGTGGAGCAAGGGTGGGCGGTGGGCAGAGAGTGACCCTGGACGTACAGTGTCAATTCTGAGGTCAGCCACGGAGACACGGGACCGCGGTGCAGGGTGATCCCTGCAGCCTGACCCTGGCCATGGGAGACCAGATCGGCGGTCGGGCTGTGGGAAAAGAGGTTTTGTTTCTGCTGCAGGTGATCAAGGCTTCTGAATGGAGCTGCGGTGCCAAGGCATGAGACGCCATGGCACTGTGGCTCCATTCAGGAGCCTGGCCAATTTAGCTGGGTGGATGTGTAGCTGATTGGAATTGGGGTACGTAGACCTGATTCTGATCCCACAGGCACTTCTAGCCCCTGTGCGATCAGAATCTGGTCTATCTCTGTATGGCCTGATTCTGATCGGCTGTACAGAGGGAAGATGGCCAGAACAGGATGCTCCTCTGTGTATACCATGGACTGCCCGAAGAACAAACCAGTTGGTACTAGAGGAGATCAAACCTAAGCTTTCTTTCGAAATTCAGCTGAAAAGACTTAGACTATCAAACTTTGCATACACCATGCGAAGAGAGAGATCATTAGAGAAAGACATCATGCTTGGCAAGGTTGAAGGTTAACGCAAAGGAGGAACATAAGAATATAAGATATGCCATACTGGGTCAGACCAAGGTCCATCAAGCCCAGTATCTTGTATTGTCACGCCACCACCACTCGCCTCTAGCTTAGAGGGGCGTGGATTATAGAGGAACCTTCTGCTGTATGCTTTTTCAGCTTTTGTTGAACTATTTCCCTGCAGTGCCCTCTGGGAAATGTAGTCCTTATTCAGCTTTATGGGAGCATCATCAAGTAGGTAAGGCAAATGACAGAAATTTATTATTTTTATATACACAATGGTTCGCTCATACCACGCATAGAATTGTTGGTTCAGGACTCTTGAAAGCAGAGCATTGTCCAAAACATATCCAACCACAAAATGCATTTTTAAAGGTTTTCTCTATTGCAGGATACATACTGGTAGTCTTTACCAGCAAGCAATTATATTTCCTTTTTACAGCTTTGCTGGGGTTAAAGCACAAAACCAAAAACAATCACATTTGGTGAACTTCCCCTCTATAAACACATGGGGATCTCAGCCACCCTGCTTGGAATAAGGGTACCTTTTTCTGGAAGCCTTTCTTTCAGGACTGGCTTGCTTTTTCTACGTTCCCCGGTTTAATAGCTTGGCACAAGGAACAGTCCATGGGAGTGTCCTCCTCAATCAGCTCCACCTCGGGCTCTCCCAGCTGCATAGGCTCTGACTCTCGGTCCTGCTCACCATGCTCAGCTAACCGCCTCCCGGGGTATTTTGGAAGTTTTCTGATTCCTGGAGGTGTTTATGGCTTTCCTACCCTGACTTGAGTAAAGGGGGCCCTTTACTAGGTTGAATTCCCTGTCTCTTCGTCCTCCCCCAGACTCCGGATAGGCCTCCTTGCCACAGTATCCAACAGTGGCTAATCTAGGTCATACGTACTTAGCAGTTTCCCCAAAAGACACAGGTTCCACAATGCTTGTATTCGGTCAAGCATTGATATCCTGGATCCCTTCTTAATAATGGTTTATGGACCTTTCCTCCAGGAACTTGTCCAAACCTTTTTTAAACCCAGCTACACTAACAGCCTTTACTACATCCTCCGGTAACAAATTCCAGAGTTTGATTACACATTGAGTGAAAAAATATTTTCTTTTATTAGTCTTAAATAGTTTACCCTGTAGCTTCATTGCATGTCCCCTAGTCTTTCTATATTCTGATAACGTAAACAATCGATCTACATTTACCCATTCCACTCCGTTCATTAATTTATAGACTTCTATCATATCTCCCCTCAGCCGTCTCTTTTCCAGGTTAAAGAGCCCTAACCTTTTTAGCCTTTCTTCATAGGAGTATCCTTCCATCCCCTTTACCATTTTGGTGGCTTTTCTCTGAACCTTTTCTAATATCGCTATATCCTTTTTAAGATACGGCGACCAGACGTGCACACAATATTCAAGGTGCGGTCTCACCATGGAACGATATAGAGGCATTATAATATCTTTTGTTTTATTTTCCATTCCTTTCCTTATCATACCTAGCATTCTATTTGCTCTCTTGGCCGCCGCTGCACACTGGGACGAGGGTTTTAACATGGTATCCACAATGATGCCTAAATCTTTTTCCTGGGTGGTGGTTCCTAATGTGGAACCTTGCATCGTGTAACCATAGTTTGGGTTGTTCTTCCCTAGGTGCATAACTTTGCAGATTAGTAAGACAAGATCTTCCTTGTCTAAAGCCATGTTGGCTGTCTCCCATTAGGCCATGACTATCTACAGTCTGATTTTCTCTGATCAGAGAAGAGCAGTGCTTTTTAAAGTGCTCTGCTAGAGAAGTGGATATTGCCTCCTGTGACACCTTGCTGTGAGTTCTAGCTGTTTATTAATTATTTATTGTTTGTCTAACTGTTTATTTAATTATTTATTGTTTGTCTTAGTGGTGTGCTAGTTCAGCCTTCTCAGTTATAACTTACCTTGCCTCTCTCAACTAACTGGGCTTTGTGTGGTAGCCAGGTTAACTGTTCATTTTAAATTAAATCTCTCTCCCCAGAACCTGCTCTGTGTTAAACTTTTTTTCCTGTCCTAGCCTGCCTGACTGAATCCTCCCCCTCCCCCCCCCCTGCTGAGGTATTGTGTAGCCTTCTTCCTGTTTCCTCCACATGTGCATAGTATGTTTTAGTCTGCTTTTCTCTGATCAGAGAAGAGCAGTGCTTTTTACAGTGCTCTGCTAGAGAAGTGGATATTGCCTTCTGTGACACCTTGCTGTGAGTTCTAGCTGTTTATTAATTATTTATTGTTTGTCTAACTGTTTATTTAATTATTTATTGTTTGTCTTAGTGGTGTGCTAGTTCAGCCTTCTCAGTTATAACTTACCTTGCCTCTCTCAACTAACTGGGCTTTGTGTGGTACCCCCCTCCCCCCTGCTGAGGGTTCAGGACAGGGCACCTTGTAACTGCCCTCGTTAATAGGACTTATCTCCCTCCCTCCCTCCCCGGCACCCACCCACCCCTGGGGTAATTGTAGTTTTATAGGTGCTTGCACATCTTAGAGGAAAGGGGCTGCTCTCAGGTGCAGCTCGTTATCCAAATCAGTCATACACAGAGGACCTGAGATTAATTACTTAAGCTTCAGGTACACAAGGTGTATTAGGGGTATTAGATACACTTTTATTGGTATAAGCATCCACACCAATCCTTATTATATACAGAATTTAAAAGACCTAAACACAAGCTTTAAACTAAGATGCAGACAGAGGTCCAGCAACGAGATGGGGGTTCTTCGGTCTTTTGCATTGAGTGTCACATGTATGATTTTCTCCCAGTTGGTGAGAGGTCTTACGTATGCACTAAGTGCAAAGAACTCTTTGCTCTCAGGGAATGAGTCCGTTCTCTAGAGGCTAGAGTAGCAGACCTGGAAGACATAAGAAAGACAGAGAAGTACATGGACGAGACCTACAGGGATATAGTCCTGAAGTCCCACCTCCAGTCTGGCAGCATCCCTGTTGCCATGGAGGAGAGAGGTCATGTGACAGGAGAGCATCACCCTGGTGTGGCAGGAAGTGATCCTGTAACTAGGACCTGTCCTCCAGGTGATGTAAAACCCTCTCGCACCGAGGACGTTTCTCCAGGGCCATGTCCCCATGAGGGGAGGGTCAGGACAGCTGTTATAGTTGGTGATTCAATCATTAGGAATGTAGATAGCTGGGTGGCTGGTGGACGTGAGGATCGCCTGGTAACATGCCTGCCTGGTGCGAAGGTAGCGGACCTCACGCACCACCTAGATAGGATCATAGATAGTGCTGGGGAGGAGTCTGCTGTCTTGGTACATGGTTCGTACGAAGGTATCCTTGAAGGATACTACCAAAAGCAGTGAGGTTCCAAAAGGGAGTATAGTAGCCCAAATGCCCTTGAGTAAGGAGCAGACAGAGCATAAAGATTCCAAATTACCCCTGCCTACCAATAGCCAGATTAATATGAATAAAATACAGTCTCTAAAATGCTTGTATGCCAATGCTAGAAGTCTAAACAATAAGATGGGAGAGTTAGAATATATAGCACTAAATGAGAGGTTAGATATGATTGCACTCTCAGAGACATGGTGGAAGGAGGATAACCAGTGGGACACTGTGATACCTGGATACAAACTATATCGTAATGATAGAGCTGATCAAATTGGTGGAGGGGTTGCGCTCTATGTTAGAGAGGGCATTGAGTCAGAAAGGATTAAAGTTTTGCAGGGAACAAAATTTGCTGTAGAATCTCTATGGATTGAAATTCCATTTATGAAGGGGAAGGTGATGGCAGTGGGAGTATACTATCGACCACCTGGCCAGAATGAACAAATGGATGATGAAATGCTCAAAGAAATCAAGGAAGCTAACAAAAGTCACAACAGAGTAGTAATAATGGGTGATTTCAATTACTCCGGTATCGACTGGGTCAGTGTCACAGCAGGACAAGCTAAAGAGATAAAGTTTCTAGATGGAATAAATGACTGCTTCTTGGAGCAGCTGGTTCATGAACCGACCAGAGAGGAAGCCATACTGGACCTAGTCCTTAGTGGAACGCCAGATCTGGTGCAAGAAATAAGGGTGTTGGGACCACTTGGCAATAGTGATCATAGTATGATCATGTTTGATGTAATTAGTGGAGGACAGATAGTAAAGGCATCCACAGTACTACCTTTTAACTTTCAAAAGGGAGACTATGATAGAATGAGGAATATAGTTAGGAAAAAACTAAAAGGAGCGGTTCCAAAGGTTAAAGACTTACAGCAAGCTTGGGTGTTATTTAAAAATACTATCCTCGAAGCCCAGACCAGCTGTATTCCACGCATTAAGAAAAGTGGAAGAAAGTCCAAAAAACTGCCAGCATGGTTTAAAGGTGAGGTCAGAGAGGCTGTTGCTGCCAAAAAAGCAACCTTCAGGAAATGGAAAAAAGAGCCAAATGATGAAAACTGGAAACAGCACAAACACTGGCAAGTTAAATGCAAAGCATTGATAAGACAGGCAAAGCGGGAATTTGAGAAGAAACTTGCTACGGAAGCAAAAACACAAAATAAAGACTTTTTCAAGTACATTCGTAGCAAAAGGCCTCTGAGAGAGTCAATTGGACCATTAGATGATAGAGGGGTAAAAGGGGCAGTAAGAGGAAACAAGGCTATAGCAGAGAGACTGAATGAATTCTTTGCTTCGGTCTTTACTGAGGAAGATGTAGGGATGTTACCCAAGACTGAAGTGGTATTTAAAGGTGATACTGCAGAGGAATTGAGAGAAATATCGCTACACCGGGAAGATATATTACAACTATTTGATAAACTGAATAGGAGCAAATCACCTGGACCGGATGGTATACATCCCAGAGTGTTGAAAGAAGTGAAATATGAGATTGCAGACCTGCTATTGGTAATCTATGAACTTTCATTAAAATCATCTGTAATACCTGAAGATTGGAGGGTCGCCAATGTAACACCAATTTTTAAAAAGGGTTCCAGGGGTGACCCAGGAAATTACAGACCGGTGAGCCTGACGTCAGTACCAGGGAAAATGGTAGAAACCATCATAAAGAACAAAATTACACAGCATGTAGATAGTCATAGCCTAATCAGAGACAGGAAGATCTTGTCTTACTAATTTGATATGTTTTTTTGAAGGTGTGCATAAACAGGTAGACAAAGGTGAGTCGGTTGATATAGTGTATCTGGACTTTCAGAAAGCTTTTGACAAAGTCCCCCATCAGAGACTTTTGGCGAAGCTAAAAAGTCATGGGATAGGAGGCAGTGTACTATTGTGGATCGGGAACTGGTTAAAAGATAGAAAGCAGAGGGTAGGGCTAAATGGCCAATATTCCCAATGGAAAAAGGTGAATAGTGGAGTACCCCAGGGATCTGTACTGGGTCCGCTGGTTTTTGACATATTCATAAATGACCTGGAAAAGGGAATAACTAGTGAGGTTATCAAATTTGCAGATGACACAAAACTGTTTAAAGTTGTTAAAACCCAAGAGGATTGTGGAAAACTGCAGGAGGATCTGGATAAATTGGAAGACTGGGCATCCAAATGGCAGATGAAATTTAATGTGGACAAGTGCAAAGTTATGCACCTAGGAAAGAACAACCCACACTATAGTTACACGATGCAAGGCTCCACATTAGAAACCACCACCCAGGAAAAAGATTTAGGAGTCATTGTGGATAACATGTTAAAACCCTCCGCCCAGTGTGCAGCGGCGGCCAAGAATCAAATAGAATGCTAGGTATCATAAGGAAAGGGATGGAGAACAAAACAAAGGATATTATAATGCCTCTGTATCGCTCCATGGTACGACCGCACCTTGAATATTGTGTGCAATTCTGCTCACCGTATCTTAAAAAGGACATAGCGTTATTAGAAAAAGTACAGAGAAGAGCCACCAAATTGATGAAGGGGATGGAAGGCTACTCCTATGAAGAGAGGCTAAGAAGGTTAGGGCTCTTTAGCCTGGAGAAGAGACGGCTGAGGGGAGATATGATAGAGGTCTATAAATTAATGAATGGAGTGGAACGGATAAACGTGGATCAATTGTTTACGCTATCAGAGTATAGAAAGACTAGGGGACATGTAATGAAGCTACAGGGTAAATTATTTAAGACAAATAAGAGAAAATATTTTTTCACTCAACGTGTAATCAAACTCTGGAATCTGTTACCGGAGGATGTAGTAAGGGCTGTTAGTATAGCTGGGTTTAAAAAAGGTTTGGACAAGTTCCTGGAGGAAAGGTCCATAAACCACTATTAAAAAGGGACCCAGGATATCAATGCTTGACCCAGTACAAGCATTGTGGAACCTGTGTCTTTTGGGGATATTGCTAGGTACGTATAACCTAGATTGGCCACTGTTGGAAACAGGATACTGGGCTTGATGGACCTCGGTCTGACCCAGTATGGCATGTCTTATGTTCTTATGTTCTTACATGCTGAGTAATTTTATTCCTTATGATGGTTTCTACCATTTTTCCCGGTACTGACGTCAGGCTCACCGGTCTGTAGTTTTCCGGATCACCCCTGGACCCCTTTTTAAAAATTGTTGTTACATTGGCGATCCTCCAGTCTTCAGGTATTAGAGATGATTTTAATGATAGTTCACAGATTACTAATAGCAGGTCTGCAGTCTCATATTTCAGTTCCTTCAACACCCTTGGATGTATATCATCCGGCCCAGGTGATTTGCTACTCTTCAGTTTATCTAATAGTTGTAATGCATCTTCCCGATGTATCGATATTTCCTTAAATTCTTCCGCACCTTTAAATACCACTTCAGTCATGGGTAACATCCCAACATCTTCCTCAGTAAAGACCGAAGCAAAGAATTCATTCAGTCTCTCCGCTATCGCCTTGTCGCCTCTTAGTGCCCCTTTAACCCCTCTATTATCTAATGGGCCAACTGACTCGCTCACAGTTTTTTTGCTACAATTGTACTTGAAAAAGTCTTTATTTCGCGTTTTTGCTTCCTCAGCAAGCTTCTTCTCAAATTCTCCCTTTGCCTGCCTTATCAATGCCTTGCATTTGACTTGTCAGTGCTTGTGCTGTTTCCAGGTTTTGTCTTTTGACTCTTTTTTCCATTTCCTGAAAGATGCTTTTTTGGCAACAGCCTCTCTGACCTCACCTGTAAACCATGCTGGCAGTTTTTTGGACTTCCTTCCACTTTTCTTAAAGCGTGGAATACAGCTGGCCTGGGCTTCCAAGATAGTATTTTTCAACAACACCCAAGCTTAATGTAAGTCTTTAACCTTTGCAACTGCTCCTTTTAGCTTTTTCTTAACTATTTTCCTCATTTTATCATAGTCTCCCTTTCAAAAGTTAAAAGGTAGTACTGTAGATTTCCTTACTATCCCTTCTCCATTAATTAAATCAAAGGTGATCATGCTATGATCACTATTGCCAAGTGGCCCCAACACCCTTATCTCTTGCACTAGATCTGGTGTTCCACTAAGGACTAGGTCTAATATGGCTTCCCCTCTGGTCGGTTCATGAACAAGCTGCTCCAAGAAGCAGTCATTTATTTCATCTAGGAACTTCATCTCCCTAGCATGTCCTGACTTGACACTGACCCAGTTGATACCGGGGTAATTTAAATCACCCATTATTATTACTGCGCTGTAACTTTTGTTAGCTTCCTTGATTTCTTTGAGCATTTCATCATCCATTTGTTCATTCTGGCCAGGCGGTCGATAGTACACCCCCACTGCTATCACCTTCTCCTTTTTACATGGAATTTCAATCCATAGAGATTCTACAGCAAATTTTGTTTCCTGCAAAACTTTAATCCTTTCTGACTCAATGCCCTCTCTAACATAGAGCACAACTTCTCCACCAATTTGATCAGCTCTATCATTACGATATAGTTTGTACCCAGGTATCACAGTGTCCCACTGGTTGTCCTCCTTCCACCATGTCTCTGATATTCCAATCATATCTAACCTCTCATTTAGTACTATATATTCTAACTCTCCCATCTTATTTTTTAGACTTCTAACATTTGCATACAAGCATTTTAGAGACTTTATTTTATTCATATTAATTTGGCTATTGGTAGACATGGGTAATTTGGGATCTTTAAGCTCTGTCTGATCCATACTCGAGGGCATTTGGGCTAGTTTACTCTTTTTTGGAACCTCTCTGCTTTTGGTGGTATCCTTCAAGGATACATTCTTCAGAACCATCCACTCTTGGGCGACTGTCGGCTTTCCCCTATTATCTAGTTTAAAAGCTGCTCTATCTCCTTTTTAAAGGTTAATGCCAGCAGCCTGGTTCCATCCCGGTTAAGGTGAAGCCCATCCCTTCGGAAGAGCCCCTCCTTTCCCCAGAATGTTCCCCAGTTCCTAACAAATCCAAAACCCTCATCTCTGCACCATTGTCTCATCCACACATTGAGAATCCGGAGCTCTGCCTGCCTTTTGGGTCCTGCACGTGGAATGGGAAGCATTTCAGAGAACGCTACCCTGGAAGTTCTGGATTTCAACTTCCTACCTAAAAGCCTAAATTTAGCCTCCAGAACCTCCCTACCACATTTTCCTATGTCATTGGTACCGACATGTACCAAGAAAGCAGACTCCTCCCCAGCACTGTCTAAGACCTTATCTATGTGGCACATGAGGTCCGCTACCTTCGCACCAGTTAGGCATGTTACCAGGCGATCCTCACGTCCACCAGACACCCAGCTATCTACATGCCTAAATATCGAATCACCAACTATAACGGCTGTCCTAACCCTTCCCTCATAGGCACA
The DNA here is from genome assembly GCA_033557465.1 of Ichthyophis bannanicus. Taxonomy (NCBI): domain Eukaryota; kingdom Metazoa; phylum Chordata; class Amphibia; order Gymnophiona; family Ichthyophiidae; genus Ichthyophis; species Ichthyophis bannanicus. The sequence continues at coordinate 251,464,268 of CM066031.1, forward strand.
TGGTCCTGGAGAAACTTCCTCGGTGCGAGAGGGTTTTACATCACTTGGAGGACAGGTCCTAGTTACCAGATCACTTCCTTTCACGTGACCTCTCTCCTCCATGGCAGCAGGGATGCTGCTAGACTGGAGGTGGGACTTCAGGACTATATCCCTGTAGGTCTCGTCTACGTACCTCTCTGTCTTTATTACGTTTTCCAAGTCTGCTACTCTAGCCTCTAGAGAACGGACTTGTTCCCTGAGAGCAAAGAGCTCCTTGCACCTAGTGCACATGTAAGACCTCTCAACAACTGGGAGAAAATCATACATGTGACACTCAATGCAAAAGACTGGAAAGCCCTCATCTCGCTGCTGGACTGCTGTTTGCATCTTAGTCTTATGTTTGTGTTTAGATCTTTAAGTTCTTTACTTACTAAGGGTTGCTATGGATATTTATACTAATAAAACTGTACCTAATACATTTAATATGCCTTGTTCACCTGAAGCTTAATTAATCTCTGGTCCTTAGTGTATGACTGATTTGGGTAACGAGCTTCACCACTATTAGCCAATTTTCCCAATGGAGAAAGGTGAATAGTGGTGTACCCCAGGGATCTGTGCTGGGTCCGCTGCTTTTTGACATATTCATAAATGACCTGGAAAGTGGAATAACGAGTGAGGTTATCAAATTTGCAGATGACACAAAACTATTTAAAATTGTTAAAACCCAAGAGGATTGTGGAAAATTGCAAGAGGATCTTGATAAATTGGAAAACTGGGCATCAAAATGGCAGATGAAATTTAATGTGGACAAGTGCAAGGTTATGCACATAGGGAAGAACAACCCAAACAATGGTTACACGATGCAAGGTTCCACATTAGGAACTACCACCCAGGAAAAATATTTAGGCATCATTGTGGATAACATGTTAAAACCCTCGTCCCAATGTGCAGCGGCGGCCAAGAGAGCAAATAGAATTCTAGGTATCATAAGGAAAGGATTGTTGGCTTCATTATAAAGCATATGAAGACAGACTTAAGGATCTTAATATGTACACCTTAGAGGAAAGGCGGGATAGAGGTGATATGATTGAGATGTTTAAATACCTCCGTGGCATAAATGTTCAGGGAGAGAGCCTCTTTCAATTGAAAGCAAGTTCTGCTACGAGGGAACATGGGATGAGTCTGAAGGGAGATAGATTCAGGAGTGATATGCGGAAATATTTCTTTACAGAAAGAGTAGTGGATCCATGGAATAGTCTCCCAGTGGAGGTGGTAGAGATGAGGACAGTAACTGAATTCAAAAAAGCATGGGACCAACACAGAGGATCTCTAAAGGTAAAAAGTGGACTGTTGTAGTTGTTATGGAAGGACAGACTAGATAGGCCATGTGGTCTTTTTCTGTCATCATGTTTCTATGGAATGGAAAATAAAACAAAAGATATTATAATGCCTCTATATCGTTTCATGGTGAGACCGCACCTTGAATATTGTGTGCAGTTCTGGTCGCCGTATCTTAAAAAGGGATATAGCATTATTAGGAAAGGTTCAGAGAAGAGACACCAGAATGGTAAAGGGGATGGAAAGCTACTCCTATGAAGAAAGGCTAAAAAGGTTAGGGCTCTTTAACCTGGAAAAGAGACGGCTGAGGGGAGATATGATAGAAGTCTATAAATTAATGAATGGAGTGGAATGGGTAAACGTAGATCGATTGTTTACGTTATCAGAATATAGAAAGACTCGGGGAGATGCAATGAAGCTACAGGGTAAACTATTTAAGACTAATAAAAGAAAATATTTTTTCACTCAACGTGTAATCAAACTCTGGAATGTGTTACCGGAGGATGTAGTAAAGGCTGTTAGTGTAGCTGGGTTTAAAAAAGGTTTGGACAAGTTCCTGGAGGAAAGGTCCATAGACCATTATTAAGAAGGGACCCAGGATATCAGTGCTTGACCCAGTACAAGCATTGCAGAACCTGTGTCTTTTGGGGAAACTGCTAGGTATGTATGACCTAGATTGGCCACTGTTGGAAACAGGATACTGGGCTTGATGGACTTTGGTCTGACACAGTATGGCATATCTTATGTTCTTATGAGAGCGCCTCCTGTCTTTTAAGATGTGTAAGTACCTATAAAGCTACGATTATCCTAGGGGTGGGTGGGTGTTGGGGAGGGAGGGAGGGAAATAACACTTATTAAAAGAGGGCTGCTACACAGTACCCTGTCTTGTGCTGCTGAGGTAAGCTATATTCTAATTTGATTTAAATTATAGCTCTTTGCTGCTGCTAGGCTCTAACTTATTATGAAATTTAAACTACAAGCTCTGCTGGGTTCTAAATTTAACTAGAAAGCTCTCTTCTGTGTTTTAAATTTAAACTTAAACTGCTGCTACTAGGCCCTGACTGATTTAACAAAAAATAGTGGGTTCACGGATTAATTAGCTGTAATTCAAATATTTCCTTTCAGAAAATTCCCAGAAGTATATACTCATAATTGCAGATCTCTCTCCAGAAGTAACAGTCCCCTTTTCTAGTCCTTCAAGACTGGCAGTGAGATGGATCGATACAATAACAGCAGCTATCTGTGCCCCTCTGTCAACAACTAACCATTTGATTGAAGATCAAACACAGTTTAAGGCAACTATCCAGAGGGTCGCCATGAGTTGGCAGCGACTCGATGGCACTTAACAACAACAACAGCAGCAACACAAGGCATATGCAGTATTGTACATATACTGTAGATGTAAGAGACAGTCCCAGTCCCTGCTCATCTCTGCTTGCATTCAAACGAAGGCAAACAACATCACAAAACTGGAGACTAGAGTATATGGTAAGATACACATAAGTGGTGAACAAGAGTGAGAGACATCAGGATCCAAAACCAGTCTCAAAGAGGTGGGGTTTTAGCCTAGATTTGACTAGGGCTAGAGGAGCCTGACATACTGACAGGTAGTTTGTTCCTCATTAGGCAACCCACCTCCTCTCCCTTTCTCATTCATTTCCCCCATCAGGCACTTTCCTTAGCATGCTAGACCAGTCCAGTGAAATGGGTTACATTCCCCAGCCAGCAGATGGAGACAGACCAGAACAAATTTTAGTGATGTCATCACTTGTATATATTCTGGTGCGAAAAACCAGTATTGTCTGCCTCTGCAAAGTGGCAAGGTGTGTGGATTGGTGCAGATAAGCCTGTCTCCCTGTGCCCAGATCATGGTCTCATGACCTGTGTGTTTGAGACTTTGGCCCAACATTTGCTCAGAGCTTGCACCCATTGTCTCCTCAAGCTGACAGTTGCCCTGTGTCCAGGACTGTTACCCATGGGTTCCAGCACTGGTGGGCCAAAGGGAGGACAGGAGGACCCCATGAGACCTCTGAGCAGGGTTGTGTCACCAGCAGTGGCTGAACTAGTAGTGGATAGCTAGGCACACTGCTGGGCCTGACCCTTCTATGAAAGAAAGTGTAGTTGAGACGGAGTGGTCAGGTTTAAATAAGGATTTATTCCCCTCCCGGGGTTTGCTGGATTTTCAAAACAGTACAAAAATACCAAACTTAAGAGGCAGCCATGCTTCTGGCAAAAACAAAAGGTGAAAGGAAAACACAGCTTCTTGCTTGAACAGAACCACTAATTATAACAAACAGAAATCAGATAATAATGTTGGCAGTTTCCTCTGTGCACGTTTATCCTTCTCCCAGGTACACTTATCTTCTACTAGCGTAGAGAAGTTTCATCAGTTATTAATAAAGAACAGTCCATGTCCTCAACATAGGGACAGCATTCACTTTGCTCCGTGCACATCGGTTCATCAACTATCTTATCTTCTTTAGGGCAGAGAGTCTGGAACTTTCTCCACTCAGTCCCTGGCTTCTCTTCACCACTCTCTCCACAGTATGGCAAATAATTATCAGATAGTTTGTAAAACTGCCTTGTTCTGTTTCTAATAGGTCTCTCTCTTGGCAGTTTTCTGCCAGGCTTTAAATACATGCAATCATCTTCTTCACTCATACATATGTCCTCAATCACTTTACTTTCCTTTTCCCAAGGTTGTAAATATCTTAGGCCATTCTGCCTTTCAGTAATACAGAGTTCCTTACCAGCTGCTCTCCGTTCTCCCCACTGACCTCTGTGTTTGGGAAATTCTTCCTGCGTCACAGGTGAGGGTTTCCTGCAGTTAATCCCTCTGCTGGTAAATGGCTTTCTGTCTCTCTTCAAAGCCCTGCTTGGCTTTCTATTCCAAGACTCAAATGAAACAGCATTAGGCTGAGAGTATTCTGACCTTCTGTTAGAGAGCTGCAAGTCTTCCCTTACTTGCCAAGTTTCCAAATCACTCTCAACTTCTGAGTCTCCAAAACCACCGTCAGAATCAGCACATGAATCCAACTCAGCCTCTCTCACTGCTACTCCAGCTGGATCTCCTACCAGCTTTCTTCCTCGATCTAACTCTGTTTGCCTACCACGTTTCTTATACATGGTTAGGGGCGTTTTCCTGCACATGTGCAAACTGTTCTCTTCATTACCTGGGGAATGTTTGTTGGCTAGGCATGCCCTCAGACTTCGTGTCTCAGCCTGCTTTGGTTGCCTATGGTAACTGTGAAGCTTTTGATCTCCCTTCCTGTCAGAATCTGTGCCAAACTCAGCAGCTTTCTGTGTTTTAAAGGTATAGGGCAGAACTTCGGTGTCACAGTTGTTATATCTGGGTCCAGGCCCTTTTTCCCTTTCATTGTCCTATTTCTACATGTTATGCACTTTATTAATTTTACTCCTGTTTATTTGGCTCTCTTTCTTTATTGCTTGAATAAAGAGGACTATAGTAGTTGATATGGAAGGGCAGACTAGATAGACCTATATGGTCTTTTTCTGGTGTCATGTTTCTATGTAAAAATACCAGCTGCTTGAGAGGAGGGTTTTTTGTTTGTTTGTAGTTTTAAGCTGCTTTATTCAAGCAGCAAAGACAGAGAGCCAGATAAACAGGATCTTTGCATCCTGATTCAGGATGCTGTTTCTGCTCCATCTCCCATGATTTTCCTACTGATTAGAATGGTGACTATCTTGGATGATCACATGATCCCAGCTGAAGGAGAACGTGGTGAGATAACCTGAGGCTCAAACAGTCTGGCTGTTGAGGGTCCATCAGGTCCCCAGGGCTCATTTCAGTCAACTTTAGGCAGCAGCTCCTTAAACAGCTTATGGGTTGTTTTCAATCTCTGATAGCTATGTGACAGACCCCCTCATGGGGGTTCAAGGCCCTGATCTCCCCTGTGGAGGACTTGGGGTCCTCTGGCATCTCCCCCTCTGGTGACAAGGGGATTAAGCACCCCCAACCTTCATTCTTCCAAGAGCCCAACCCTATCCCCCTTTGGAGGGAGGCTGCGGAGATGAGGACTCTATCTACAACAGATAAGTCACTGGATGAAGGGAAGCATCTTCTGGGGGAGGGAGAGGATCCACCTGTGATCCATCTTTTTCACAGGGAAGATCTTTACATCTTTATTCAGGATGCCATGACAGCTTTGCGCATTAGTGAGCCAGTTGAGGTTTCAGAAGTGCATCCTATCCTAGAGGGATTGGGGTGTCTCTTCTGCTGCATTTCCCTCCTGGAGCTCTTGTGAAAGCATGTGTTCTCTCAGTGGGAGACACTGAAACTGGGACTGAGGTATTAAGTTTCCAAGGGGAAATGGAACAGCTTTTTGGGGCTCCTAAGGTGGATGCCCTGGTCATGGCAGTGATAAAGCGCATAACCATTCCGGTGGAAGATGGTGTTGTGCTGAAGGAGACTCATAAGGAGGGTGGAAGCCCCCCTCAAAATGCCTTCACTTTGTGTGGGCATGGTGGCCCAAAAATTCTTACACTGGATCTGCTGTCCAGAGGTAGTGAGATTGAAGTCTAGAGCATTGTTTCCAGTGAATGCCCTGTAATGACTTAATCAGTATCTCTTCTAAGTCCATGGTGCTAGCTATTGTTGACCTGAAGGTGACTCTGGCTCTAGAATTGGTCTGCCAATGTTGCATCCAAGTTGCTGCTGAGCAGGCTACGCTTATGGGCAAATTGCTCTTTGGGGAGGACCTGGAGAATCTAGTGAAAGAGGTTCACCCACAGAGGCTCCTGGAAGATAGGCACAGATGCTCCAGGGATTCCTAACATAGGGCTCAGCGGGGAGTGTGGGAGTGGTTTAGAGCCAGGAGTTCAAACATGCCTTATTCCTCCTATAGGTCTAAATCCAAGAAGAATCAGTCCTTTTAGGGATCCCAGTGACTTCAGAACTCAGTAGGTGCCTCCTTGGGAGCCAGTAAGCCCTCACAATAAGATTCAGCAGGTCCCTTCCAAAAGACAGGTGGTTACAGGGTGTCTCCAGCTATTTTACTCATAATGGACTCACATCATGTGAGACCAGTGGTCCTCGAGGTCGTCCAACAGTTTCAGGCTGTTTTACCTCCACAGAACAAGGCCAGAAGCAGTATTCTATTTATTTCATGAGCCCAAAATGGAAGGTCCTTCCAACCCATTCTTGACCTGAAGATGGTCAATGCCAAGCTAAGAGTGCTCCATTTCTGCATGGAGATCCTCAGGTTGGTCATTCTATTAGTCCAGTAAGGGGAGTTTCTAACCTTTCCAAAAGGTACTTCCAAATTCCAATCCTGGAGCAATAGCAGCAGTTTCTTTGCTTCTGTGTCTTGGGCTACCATTTTTATTTTCAGGCCCTGCCTTTTATTTATTTATTTACATTCTCTTATATACCGCGTCATTCTGCATCAGTGCGGTTTACATTGAACAAACTGAAATTACATTGAACAGGGCATTATAACTTGGAGATAACTATTTTACAGGGAATATGGGCTATGGAGGGTTAAGTGGCTTGCCCAAGACCACAAGGAGCACCTGTGGGACTAGAAACCCCATTCCTTCCGGCCCAAGGTTGCTGTCCTCTAGTGGGATTTGAACCACCGACCTTCTGGCCTGAAGTACCTTGCCCCAACCACTAGGCCACTCCTCCACTCCTTTTGGCCTGGCCATAGCACCTTCCACCTTCTTGAAGGTCATAGTGGTGGTAATGGCCTTCTTCCACAAGCAAGGAATCTAGGTTCATCCATACCTGGACAACTTGCTGAATTAGGTCTGATTCCATGAAGAAGAGCAGGTGGACACCATCCAGGTGCCCCAGTAGTATCAACTACTTATTTATTTTATTTATTTATTTATCAAACATTTATATACCGCTACTTCCAGCGATCAGCAGCGGGTTGGATTATACATTGGAAACTGTCAAATCAGGACAATAAAATTTGGGGTATATACATGTTGATTCGTAGGGTAAGTACAGCACACAGTAATGGGTTAAGGTGTAGAGAGGAGCAATAACTTACATATGTACATCATCACATAATTGAGCAATACATAAGGAGCAATAACTTATATAAGTACATTTTACATAAATGTATCCTTGTCTCCCAGGGTGGCAAAGCCTTTATATCAAATTGTACTGAAACAGATGAGTCTTGAGTTTTTTTCTAAAGTCTGTTAGGTCATTGTTAGCTCGTAGCTCTGGCAGCAGCTGGTTCCAAAGAGTTGGTGCTATGTAAGAATAGGCTCTGTTACTAGTACTGGCTCTGACAGATCTTATATCTGCTGGAACGAGGAGGGTGTTTGAGTTGATGGTTCTTCTACTTCTGTTGGGTGGTTGAGAGCAGATTAGGGTGGAGAGGAAGGATGGTGCTACGTTATGTAAGAGTTTGAAAGTGGTTGTTAGTATTTTATATTTTATGCGAGCAGCAATGGGGAGCCAGTGTAACTCAATCAGAACAGGTGTGATGTGGTCAGTAAGATTTTTTTCTTATGATGATCCGAGCCGCTACATTTTGCACCATTTAAAGAATGTTTAGGGGTTTTTTTGGTAGGCCCTGTAGAATGGCATTGCAGTAGTCAAAATGTGGCATGATGAGCGCCTGGGCCACAGACCTGAAGTCATGAGGTTCAATAATGCTCCGTAGGGGTTGTAGGACTCTTAGTTTGTAGAAGACAGTTCTGTTGATTTTGCGGAGGTGTTTCTCCATCTTTAGGTCGCTGTCGAACGTTACCCCCAGATATTTTATTTCATTCTTTGTTAGGTATGTATTATTGCACAGGGTGATTGTTGCAGGGGGGTCAAAATTTGGTTTCCTGGAGATATACATCACCTCAGTTTTCTTATGGTTGATCGCCATGTTGCTTTGCTGCAACCAGGATTGCATCTCAATTAGGCACGCTTCTAGTTGGCTGTAGTTTGGGTTATCTGTGTCAAGTTGAGTGTACAGCATTATATCGTCTGCATAAATGTGGTAGTTGATTTTGTGTTGCTGGAAAATTTCGCAAAGTGGTTGCATATATACGTTGAAAAGGAGTGCAGAGAGAGCTGATCCCTGAGGTATTCCTTGAGTTTGTGGGAATGCCTCTGCTTTTTCACCGTTGAACTGTACCTGTTGCATTCTGTTTGATATGTATGAAGAGAACCATTTTAGGGGAGTTCCTGCTATTCCTATTGATTTAATTCTGTTTATGAGGGTTCCATGATGAACAGTATCAAAGGCGGCTGAGATGTCTATGAATATGAGTATAAACATTTTCTTTTTGTCTTCTAAGCCCTTGAGGAGTTTGTTAAGCAGTGCTAGAAGTAGGGTTTCAACCCCATGATGTTGGCTGAAGCCATATTGCTGTTTATCTAGTGTTTCATTGTCTTCCAGGTGGTCTTGCAGTTGTAGTAGCACAGCCTTTTCAATGATCTTTGCAAGGAGGGATATGCTGGATATAAGGCGATAGGATGCTGGGTCTTCCTTTTTGAGTGAGTTATTTTTTAGAATGGGTCTTATGATAGATTTCTTAAGTTGTGTAGGCATAATTCCTTGTTGCAGTGAGAAGTTCACTATGTGCGAGATGTGTTGTGCAATGTCTAGTTTCACTGCCTTTACCCATGCTGCTGGGCACGGATCTAGTGGGGAGGTGGTGGTGTTGATGTTTGTGATTATTTTAGTAATTTGCTGGTCGTCAATTTTGTGGAAATTGCTCCATAACTGATCTTGATTTGTGTTGCTCACCATGTTGAGATTAGTCTCTGGGAGGATCGCGTTCAAACATTGTGTAGGCGTTGTTGCCGTGAGTTTGCTTGCGTAGTGATTTGCCAGGGTTTGAGGCTTGATTATGTTGACGCAGTGGTCCTCCTGTGATGTTTTGGTTAGTGATTTGACTAGTTCGAATAACTCACGGGGTTTATTGATGGCCTTGTTCAACACATTAGTATGATGCGTTCTTTTCGCTGTGTTGATCTCCTCTTTATATTTTGCGAGAAGAGTCAGGTATTCAGTCTTGTGCTCAATGGATTTGGTCTGTCTCCACTTCTTCTCCAATCTACGGAGTTCCCTTTTGATTCTGGTCAGCGTTTCTGTGTACCAAGGTTCTAATCTGGGTTTAGATGTGCACGGTGGGGTTTTCCATGTTGGGTTAGATGCAACTTGTATACCCTCGTTCCACCTGTTTGTTAGATCGTCGAGGTCCGTGCATTCCAAATCTATGTGGGATGCAATGGTGTTTATGAGATTCTCCTTGTTGAATTTATTGAATCTCCTCTGCGGGAGTGCAGTCCTTCTGGCCTTTGCGTTTTTGGGTAGGGCGGGGAGTTTTATTTTGAGCTCAACTTGGTGGTGGTCTGACCATGCTACTTGAGTTATCCTTATCACGGGTTTCTCGTCGTTCTGCTGCTGTTTGCTGGGTATGAAAACCAAGTCTAGGGTATTTCCCTTGTCATGGGTGGCGTCACTTACGATTTGCTGATATCCTAGTTGAGACATGGCTTCCAAGAAGGTGTTTGCGTGTGTAATCGGCATTGACGCTAAATTTAGGTCTCCTAAGATGATTTGGAATTTTTTGATTTGGGTGGTGGAGATGCTTTCTAGCGCTGTGGCCAGTGTTTCATGGTCCGACGAGGGGGATCTGTAGATTAGACAAATGGAATATGCTGAGTTTTCTATTTTGAGTATGTCGATGTCCGTATTTGAGTTTAGGGAAGTGGTCAATAGTTGCAAGCTGGTCTTGGCTACTATGAGAACTCCTCCTCCCCTTTTATTGGCGTGTGGGCAGTTGTATAATTTGTATCCAGGTTTGTTTATTTGGTTTATTATTGCGGAGTCGATGTCAGTGATCCAAGTTTCCGTTATACAGAGGATGTCTGGCTGCTCATCAGAGATCATGTTGTGAATGATGTGGGTTTTGTTCCTTATTGACCTGGCGTTGATGAGGATGATGCTGCAGGCAACATGCGCTGGTTGGGAGGTTAGTATGTGCTCGTTTAGAGTTTGCAATGGCTTGTTTCCCTGTATTCTCTGGGTCTTATATTTTCAATACTTCTGTGACCTGTTTTTCCTGGAAAGGATGGGACTCTGAGTTGGAATGGGTGTTGTTTCGTCAATGGCAATGTAGTGTGGATTGTGCGGAGGCAGTACTAGTATTGAGAGGGGGTAGAAAAAGTAGATTGGTCTGTATAAGTGTGGCAGACTGTAGTGCACATTTGGGTGAAATGCGTGCGTTGGAACCAGTATGCACATGCATAATATTAGAACAAAAATTGAAGAGTTCTATCTCACTTGCTGTGTAGCGGTCTGCTGTGTAAAGTAGAGTATTGGGTTGGCCTTTATTTGGTTCCCTTTGGTTGATATATCAGGCAGTGGCCCAGAATTTGTAGACGTTTACAGTGTCAGTCAAGAGGCCTGGGAACTGCAGTTGCTTACAGAGAAGCACAAATCAGAAAATGCCCTATGGTTCTCAGAGGTTTCCAGTAACAGAGTGTCAATCAGTGGCCTAGTGAATGCAGATGGCTTACAGTTTTGTAGAAACAATGTATCAGCAGTTGTTTAGAATGTGCAACTAGTTTACAGAAACAGTATAACAAGCATTATATCGAGCATTAGACCTTGCGTACTCAATTATTTATAGTGTCAATATAACTGCTTATAACAGCGTATAGCAGCATATCAACGGTCAGCATAATGGTCAGTTTAACAGCATATAACAGTGTATCAGCGGTAGATCATGCATTTAGCCTGGTTATAGACAGAGTGACAGACAATGGCCTAGTATTTGCAGTTGGTTGATAGTATAATGCAGTCAGGCAGTGACCTATAGTGTATAATTAGGCAGCGTCACAGTTAGAGTTTCTTTGTAGCATCAAGTTCTTGTGCTTGAAAGGCTTACCTCCTCGTGTGGATCCCGGATTGTGTGGTTCTGATTGTCGTACCTTGCTGGCAGGGGTTAGATCCTTGCTGGGGGATTCAGGAAGCGTGATGTCTGTGGTGATGTTATTGCATCGGGGGACTTCCCATCTTCCTGCCCAATTGCCACTGCCTAAGGGCCACGCCAAAGGGCCCTCTGGCGAGGCCCTCAGGCACGGGCCCGCCCTGTAGGGACGCCGCTTTAAGCAGGCTGTAGGACTGGCTCCCACTGCCTCGATTGGGCAGGAGCACCGGGGGGTGGTTCGTCCCGGCAGCGGTTCCCTCTGGGTAGGGACGCCGCTTTAAGCAGGCTGTAGGGCTGGCTCCCACTGCCCCGATTGGGCAGGAGTGGCGGGGGGTGGTTCGTCCTGGCAGCGGCTCCCTCTGGGTAGGGACGCCGCTTTAAGCAGGCTGTAGGGCTGGCTCCCACTGCCCCGATTGGGCAGGAGCGCCGGGGGGTGGTTTTGGGCAGGAACGCCGAGGGGTGGTTCGTCCCGGCAGCGGCTCCCTCTAGGTAGGGGCGCCGCTTTAAGCAGGCTGTAGGGCTGGCTCCCACTGCCCCGATTGGGCAGGAGCGCCGGGGGGTGGTTCGTCCCGGCAACGGCTCCCTCTGGGTAGGGACGCCGCTTTAAGCAGGCTGTAGGGCTGGCTCCCACTGCCCCGATTGGGCAAGAGCGCCGGGGGGTGGTTCGTCCCGGCAGCGGCTCCCTCTGGGTAGGGATGCCGCTTTAAGCAGGCTGTAGGGCTGGCTCCCACTGCCCCGATTGGGCAGGAGCGCCAGGGGGTGGTTCGTCCCGGCAGCGGCTCCCTCTGGGTAGGGATGCCGCTTTAAGCAGGCTGTAGGGCTGGCTCCCACTGCCTCGATTGGGCAGGAGCGCCGAGGGGTGGTTCATCCCGTCAGCGGCTCCCTCTGGGTAGGGACGCCGCTTTAAGCAGGCTGTAAGGCTGGCTCCCACTGCCCCGATTGGGCAGGAGCGCCGGGGGTTGGTTCGTCCCGGCAGCGGCTCCCTCTAGGTAGGGATGCCGCTTTAAGCAGGCTGTAGGGCTGGCTCCCACTGCCCCGATTGGGCAGGAGCACCGGGGGGTGGTTTGTCCCAGCAGCGGCTCCCTCTGGGTAGGGACACCGCTTTAAGCAGGCTGTAGGGTTGGCTCCCACTGCCCCAATTGGGCAGGAGCGCCGGGGGTGGTTTGTCCCGGCAGCGGCTCCCTCTGGGTAGGGACGCCGCTTTAAGCAGGCTGTAGGGCTGGCTCCCACTGCCCCGATTGGGCAGGAGCGCCGGAGGGTGGTTCGTCCTGGCAGCGGCTCCCTCTGGGTAGGGACGCCGCTTTAAGCAGGCTGTAGGGCTGGCTCCCACTGGCCCGATTGGACAGGAGCGCTGGGGGGTGGTTCGTCCCGGCAGCGGCTCCCTCTGGGTAGGGACGCCGCTTTAAGCAGGCTGTAGGGCTGGCTCCCACTGCCCTGATTGGGCAGGAGCGCCGGGGGGTGGTTCGTCCCGACAGCAGCTCCCTCTGGGTAGGGACGCCGCTTTAAGCAGGCTGTAGGGCTGGCTCCCACTGCCCCGATTGGGCAGGAGCACCGGGGGGTGGTTCGTCCCAGCAGCGGCTCCCTCTGGGTAGGGACGCCGCTTTAAGCAGGCTGTAGGGCTGGCTCCCACTGCCCCGATTGGGCAGGAGCGCCGGGAGGTGGTTCGTCCCGGCAGCGGCTCCCTCTGGGTAGGGTCGCCGCTTTAAGCAGGCAGTAGGGCTGGCTCCCACTGCCCCGATTGGGCAGGAGCGCCGGGAGGTGGTTCGTCCCGGCAGCGGCTCCCTCTGGGTAGGGACGCCGCTTTAAGCAGGCTGTAGGGCTGGCTCCCACTGCCCCGATTGGGCAGGAGCGCCGGGGGGTGGTTCATCCCGGCAGCGGCTCCCTCTGGGTAGGGACTCCGCTTTAAGCAGGCTGTGGGGCTGGCTCCCACTGCCCCAATTGGGCAGGAGCGCCGGGGGGGTGGTTCGTCCCAGCAGCGGCTCCCTAAGAGCAGCCTCGTTCTTTCCCAGGACATGGCATATCTGGATGTCCATGTCAACACTAACTTGGACAGGGTGTCAGAGTGTTTCTCACACCAGAACGGTTAGACAAGCTGCAGCTCAGATTTTGCTTTCAGACGGGATTCCAGGGCCTGTGACTTCCTGCAGCTCCTGGGTCTATGGCGTTAACCATGAAAGTGGTACCTTGGGCTAGGGCGCACATGCGCCCCCCCTGCAGGGACACACTCTGACACAATGGATTCCCTGCTCTCTGTTTTTCATACAGTACCTACCTCTTTCCAGGAAGATCAAGAGGAAATTGGCCTAGTGGCTACAAACTCACCCTACTACTACTACTACTGATCATTTATTTAGTGCTACAAGGTGAATGCAGTTCTGTACAGATACATGTAAGAGACGGTCCCATCTCTTCAGTACTTACAATCTAGGCCAGAGGCTCTGATAGTCAGAATGCCTCTGGAGGTGTTGAATTGGACAATAATTGCCACAGATGTCACCATGCTGGACTGGGGAACACATTGTCTCTGGGTGGGTTTGTTCAGGCACACTAGCTTTCCAGTCAATCAGCAAACTTTGGCAGATGAAATTTAATGTGGACAGGTGCAAAGTTATGCACTTAGGGAAGAACAACCCAAACTATGGTTACGTGATGCAAGGTTCCACATTAGGAACCTCCACCCAGGAAAAGGATTTAGGCCTCATTGTAGATAATATGTTGAAGCCCTCCACCCAGTGTGCAACTGCAGCCAAGAAAGCAAATAGAATACTAGGAATCATACATAAAAGAATGGAGAAAAAAAACAAGAATATTATAATGCCTTTGTATCATTCCATGGTGTGACCGCATCTTGAATACTGTGTGCCATTCTGGTTGCAATATCTTAAAAAGGATATAACAGAAAGCATACCCCCTATGAGGCAAGGCTTAAAAGGTTAGGGTTCTTCAACTTGGAAACAAGACAGCTACTACTACTACTATTATTATTTATATAGCATTTCAAGGTGTATGCAGTGCTGTACAGATATATATATATATATATATATAAAAGGCGGTCCCTACTTGTCAGAACTTACAATCTAATCAAGACAGACGATATAAAAGATGAGAACAAGTGTATAAATAGGGAAAAGGTAAGGAGAGACAAGGAAAAACAGGGGGTCAGGAACCAAAAGCAGCCTCAAAGAGGTGAAAATGGGAAGAGACGAAGCCTGATGTAGAAACTCAGATAGATCCTTCCAGGTATAAGGAGCAGCAAGGTGAAAGGATCGAAGTCCTGATTTGGCAGTGGAAGAAAAGCATAGAGAGAAGCAAACCAGTGGAAGAGTGGAGTTCACGAGACGGGGTGTAGGGAGAGAGGAGAGTGGAAAAGTAGTGATGAGCAGTAGAGTGAATGCATTTATAGGTCAGAAGGAGAAGTTTGAATTGGATATGTAACGGAAGGGGAGCCAATGAAATGACATGAGAAGAGAGGTTATATAACAGGGCTGGCGGAAGATTTAGCCACGCAGCAGAGTTCTGAACAGATTGGAGAGATGACTTGGAGGGAGAACAGCAAAGAGGAGGTTACAATAGTCTAGATGGAAGGTGACTAAAGAGTGGATAAGTATTTTAGCAGTGTGTTCAGAAAGGAAGGGCAATATAACAGAGGGAGAGATAGGATAGAGGTCTATAAATTAATGAATGGAGTGGAACATGGACACATAGATTGGTTGTTTATTCCATCAAAAAGTAGAAATACTAGGGAACATGCAATGAAGCTACAATGTAACCCATTTAAGATTTATGAGAAAATATTTTTTCACATAACGTGTAATCAAACTCAGGAATTCATTACCAGAGCATGCAATAAAAGCTGCTAGTGTAGGTGGGTGGAAAGGTCGATAAACCTAAAGAGAACCCAGGAAATCTACTGCTTGCCCTGGGACAAGCATTGTGGAACCTATGTGTCTTTTTGGGAACCTGCCAGGTACTTGTGATCTGGATTGGCCGCTGGTGGAAACAGGATACTGTGCTTGACAGACAATGGTCTGACCCAGTATGGCATTTCTTATGTTCTTACTGTATGTAAACTGGAGGCCGAGGCGATCTGCCTGACTCGGGAGATTGCAGTCTCTCCTGGGGGGAAAAGTGGTCAGTTGATAGGGGTAATTTTGAAACTTTCAGCTCTGTTTGCTTTATTTATTTTATTTATTTAGACAGTTTTGTATACCGCCTTATCCTTCAATCAAAGCGGTCACAACACAATTGGGGGGTACATTTAACACGCGGGGATATGAGACACATACACTAATACTTACAGGGAACATGGGCAATGGAGGGTTAAGTGGCTTGCCCAAGACCACAAGGAGTATCTGTGGGACTAGAAACCCCAGTCCTTCCTGCCCAAGGTTGCTGTCCTCTAGTGGGATTTGAACCCCCGACCTTCCGGCCTGAAGTACCTTGCCCCAACCACTAGGCTACTCCTCCAATTAAGGAGGCACAAAAGCCCACAGGCAAACAAGAGGACTATGGAAGCAGGGCAAGGAAAAAGGCCTCTATGTCCAAACAGCTTTATTAGGTATATCCCTACACTAGCAGTGTTGGCCGGTCTGCCTTCTTCAGGGGGTAACAAAACATCCAACAAAACAGACAAACATTAAATAAATACATATAAAAATATTGAAAAAGTGTTTGTATCATGTGTTAAAAAAATTTAAAACTTACAATATAAAATGTAGTAAAAATATACAGTAATAAAACATTGAAATTGAAAAAATAAAATGAGGACAACATAAGTATAATTCAACACATTAAAAACAAAGTCAACTTACATATACATATATAAATAAGATAACAAAACTAGATAAATATGAATATAAGCAATCTCCAGGAACAAGCAGAAATGTAGTCTTCACATATGGGTATCGTCGGCTTCAAATTAGAAAGCTTTTGGGAGCATCCCACAGCGCCTGCGTGCTGCCTTCCCGCCTTTCCCAACTGCCTCTCTCCAGTTCTTTGTTTTCCGCGGAGCCAGCAGGTCGTCCTTCCTGTCACCGCAGAAAATGTTTTCCTTATTCTTTTTTGTGGTCGCGTCTGCCTTCCTCGACGCTATACCGGTACCGCCGGTTCTTCTTTCTTTCTAAAAAAAAAAAAAAAAATTAAGTATTTTTTTCCAAACTTTTCTTTTCCAGGTGCACGCACCATTTTGGGCCTTAGGTCCAAAATTTCCTCTACCATGGAAAAACCCGCTTTGGGTTTCAAAATGTGCACCAAGTGTGGCGGTACCATCTCCGTCACCGACACCCATGAGTGGTGTCTTAAATGTTTAGGTCCTGACCACTCCATCTCGGAGTGTATGGCTTGTGCCATGATGTCCAAGAGGGGTCGACAAAACCGAGCTGCTAAGCTCAGCACCCTTTTTCCCTCCGATGCAGTCTCAGTGGCATCGATGTCTTCCAGGGCTTCGTCTTCCTCCCATGGATCTCAGGTAACTAAACATAAGTCTAGCAGGTCCTCAAAGGGTAGATCTCCTTCTAAGCATCGAGATGCCTCTGGCGTTGCCCTTGAGGGTTCTGTACCGGCAAAATTGCCCCAGCGGGAGGCTTTGGCTTACAAAGCATTATCGGGGCTCCAGGATGTTCTCGAGGCCTCAACCTCGGCAGAACTACTGGTGCCATGCTCTGGGGTACCGGCTGCTTTCTCCGGTACCGACACCCAGGCATTGGCAGCGTCAATAGACCAGAGGTTCTTGGCTATTGAATGCAGTCTGGCGGCTCTCCTTGCGTCATCGACACCCTGTCTTTCAACCGGTACCGGCATCGACTCCGGTACCGGTATGGTATTGGTACCATCGGCATCGACATTGGTGTCTGCTTTGCCGGCACCCAGTCATGCTATGCCTTCCAGTACCGATACACCGGTACCGATTCCCCCCGGTACCGACTTTGGTCGGTACGGGTATCGGGCTCTACAAGAGCATCCGGACAGAAGGTACTTTGAATCCTCGGAGGAGTCTGAGGATTTTGACGATTCTGTCGGTACCGGAATACTTTTCCCGGAGGAGCCTTCCTCTCCTAAACGTAGGATGTCTCCTCCAGAAGATATTTCCTTTCAGGATTTTATCAGGGAGGTGGCTCGAGGTCTTTCCATTACTATGGCTCCCGAAACAGAGCCCAGAGCAAAGGAGTTGGAGATTCTTTAATATCCCAAAGCTCCTAAGGAGGCAGCTATTTTGCCTGTCCATGAGATCTTACATGATCTCATGCTAAGAATGTGGGAAACACCTCTTACCACCTCCCCTCACTCTCGTAGACTGGATACTATGTATCGAGTCCCTCCTTGTCCTGGTTTCCAGAAGACTCAGCTTCCTCACCACTCTATTGTAGTGGAATCAGCCATGAGAAGGATCAGGAATGCAAAGAGGCATGCCTCTAATCCTCCAGGACGTGAGTATAGAACCTTGGATGCCTTTGGACGTCGTACTTTCCAGGCTTCCATGCTTTCTGCCAGGATCAGTTCCTATATTTTATATATGGGAATGTTCCTTAAAGAAGTCACAGGAGATTTAGAGGTTCTGAGCCCTTTTCTTCCTGAAGATAAGAGGCAGGATTTTCTCACTCTGGTTAAACATGCCCAGGATGTTTCCAAATTTGTCAATCGTGCAGCTTTTGACTGTTTTGAGTGCATAAGCAGAACCTCTGCCATTGCCATAGGTGCACGTAGAATTGTCTGGCTCCAGGCATCCGATTTAGAGCTCTGGGTTCAGGACAAGCTGGGCAATATCCCTTGTACAGGTGAGAATCTATTCGACAAAAATTGGGAAGAGAAAGCCAATGAGTTGGATGCTGACAACTCCACTTTGGATAGATTATCCAAAGCCACAGCTGATCCTGCAAGGAAGAAATCTTTCAAGAAACCATTCTTCTCAAAAAAGAAGAGGTTTTATCCTTCTTATTCCCAGCAGGGACGTTCCGGGGGTCAGCCTGCTCGGAAGAGTCAGCAACCATCTAAACAAAGGAAGGCAAAGACTGCTAAGCCTCAACCGTCCCAGCAGTCTCAGCCTCCACAAGGCCTTTGATTTCATCTAGAGAACTTAGCCTTCCTGGCTCTCAATGGACCAGAGCCTTCCACCATTCCAGGAAGGTTGTGTTACTTTACCCCCAGATGGGGCAGATAACAGCAGAACATTGGACTCTCTCCATTATAAAAGAGGGGTACAAGCTTCATTTTATTTGCATTCCCCCTCCCACAATGGTAAGACAGTTCAATTCTCAAACCTTTCTCATCAGTCTGTTAGATCAAGAGGTCACTATGCTTCTTGCCCAAGGGGCAATAGAAGAGGTACCCATTCCTCAACAGGGTACAGGGTTTTACTCCCCCTATTTCCTTATCCCAATGAAAACAGGGGGACACAGACCTATTTTAGACCTCAGAGAATTGAACAAATTCCTTGTCAAAGAGAAATTCAAGATGATTTCTCTGGGAACTCTGCTTCCATACCTTCAGAGTCAGGATTCGCTTTGTTCTCTAGATCTCAAGGATGCGTACACTCATGTTCTCATCCATCCAACTCACAGAAAGTTCCTTTGGTTCCTTGTCCAAGTAAAGCACTACCAATACAGGGTGCTTCCGTTTGGCTTGGCCTCAGCACCAAGGGTGTTCACGAAATGCATGGCTGTGGTAGCAGCATTTCTTCGCACTCTAGGAATATTCATCTTCCCCTACTTAGACGACTGGCTCCTTCGAGCACCATCAGAGTCAGAGGCCAGGACTTCTCTATCTTGCACAATGCGCATCCTTCAGTATTTGGGTCTGGTCATAAACATCCCAAAATCCAGTCTAACTCCCACTTAGTCTCTAGAGTTCATAGGAGCTTTGCTGGATACCAGAAAAGCAAGGGCCTATCTTCCCCAGGCACGTTGCCTTCACATGGTGCAGTTAGCTTCTCAAGCAGTGCTAAAGCCTCATCTCATTGCTCGAGAAATCTTACAACTACTAGGCCACATGGCATCTACCGTGCATGTGGTTCCTTATGCTCGCCTCCATATGAGAGCAGCCTAGTGGACCTTATCCACTCAGTGGACCCAGGCATCAGGGTGCCTGTCAGACAAACTAGCAAACACAATTCGCCTTATTTTGTCCCTCCAATGGTGGCAGTCCACTCAAAACCTGTTGCTGGGGTCCCCATTTCAACAACCTTTACCCCAGGCAACTCTCACAACAAATGCTTCTCCAGTGGGTTGGGGAGCTCATCTGCAAGATCTCTCCACCCAAGGCACTTGGACTCCACAGGAGACTCATCTACACATCAATCTCTTGGAGCTCAGAGCAATCTTTCTTGCTCTGCGAGTGTTCCACACCCTGCTCAGCTACAAGACAGTCCTCATTCAGACGGACAATCAAGTAACCATGAACAAGCAAAGGGGAACAGGCTCTCTGTCGCTTTGCAACGAAGCTTTGCGACTATGGGCCCTCACCAGAGAGCATCAGATTCATCTCCTGGCAGTGTATCTTCCAGGTATCCAAAACTCTTGGGCAGACAGACTCAGCCGAGTTCTGCTTCCACACGAATGGTCTCTATATGCAGACCAAGTGGCCAAGATTTTTCAAATTTGGGGAACCCCGTACATAGACTTCTTTGCAAGTCTGTTGAATGCCAAACTTCCCTGGTTCTGTTCCAGAATTCCGGCTCAGGGTCTCTCAGGCCAGGGATGCTTTCCTCCTTCATTGGGGTCAAGACTTTCCTGTATGCCTTTCCACCCATTCCCCTGATTCCCAAAACCCTGTTCAAGCTTCAGAGAGACAGAGGCCATATGATTCTCTTAGCTCCACATTGGCCACGGCAAATGTGGTACCCTCTGCTTCTACATCTCTCTCAAGCTTCCTCTCTGGAGTTAGGCTCTGCTCCAGATCTCCTGTCTCAGGAGGACGGAATGTTATGGCATCCCAATCCCCATTCTCTGCATCTCAGGGCTTGGTTGCTGAAAGCCTAGATCTTCAGGATCTTAACCTGTCACCCTGCACCCACTCCCTAACCTTGAGTGTTAAGGAGGGATGGGCCTTGTGTAGTTGTGGGGGCCAATGAAAGTCGGGAACAAGACATTTATATTTACAAGGATTTTATTTTCCCCGCTCCTTGGTGGACAGGAACAGGTGAGAAGAATAACCAAATCAGGAACAATGCAAATTACAGGCTTTCAATACTGTGCTTCAGCCTAATCTTCACTGAGGAAGCACATTACACCATGTGTCTTCTCTGTGCTGTATTTACAAATACTGTGGTAAGAAATAATACTGCTTTTCTCTTGCAATCAGGTTACAGTCCAGCTTATTTCAGTGCTTCAATAAGCTTTCCTTTCAGTTGCTCAAACCGTATTCATTTCATAAGCTTTTCACATATCCTTGGTTAACATAACCAGAATAAAATATCAGGTATAATCATTCAAGCTTGGCTCTTGTCAGCTCTATCTATTAGACCAATCGAGCAGTCCATTGGCTGGTTAACTTCAATCATGGGAACTGGAGCCGGTGTGGGAAATCCTATCTCAGGATTACTTCCTGCTTGAATGTTAGTCTGTTCTGAAACAGCTCTTCTATTTAGGAATTGTTTGAATTCATTCAGGAGTAGTTCTGCCTGTCTTCTAGCAGGACTACTGGGAGAACCTTCTCCTTGCTTGGGCAGGTAATTATCTGCTTCTGGTAAATAAACAATGCTCTCCCTGTTTAGACACTCTGTGCCCGTGGTGGAGTTACCCCTCCCCCACTTATCTCTGTTAGTGAGTGTTGGAATCACACGTTCCTCTGCACGAGCTCTGCTCTTAAAGAAAGCTTCAAAGGTAGGACCTTCTGTATCAGTATAGCCTAATTCTCTTGTAAACAGTTCAGCTGAATTCCTCTCGTCAGCTTGCTTGTTAAAAGCAGGAACTGCTGGCTGAGAAAAGCTTGGCTTAGTTAAAGAGGATTCAGGCTGTAACCAACGTCTCTCACCTTGCCTGAAACTATCCTGTACTTTAAAATCAGGATTCCCTCTTTCTGGCTTATAAAACTTGTTAAAGGAATTAAGTGCAGCAGGTACCTTAAAATGAGGCTTGTCAGAAAATGCCTTGCCAGCGTGCCTTTCTCACCAAGGGTAAATGCTGTCTCCCAACAACCTAGGCTTTACTCCTGGTTCTGAATCAGTTTCCCTTCTGTTGCAGCTGGGCAGTATTTCTGTAGCAGGGTCAAAGGGTTCTGCATTCAAGAGAGCTTCTTGCCTTCCCAATGCCTTTTGCCTTCTCTCTTGTGGATTCAAACCACCTTCACTTCTCATTCCATTTGTAGTGCTCACTTCTCCATTCCTTCTCATCACCGTCCTACTCCTTCTCCTTCTCCTCCCACTGTCTTCCCCCTCTCTGCTTAACAAGGGGCCCCTGCTCTGGGAAGCCCGCCTCCTACTAGGGCGTGCCCAATCCACAGCTCTGCTTCTCTCCTCCCCTGAGGTGAGCTGATTAGTTGCCTGTAGGTTATGCTGAGAATGGAAAACCCTGTCTTTTCTTGCAATACCTGAACCAACCAGAGGGTCAGTATCAGTTTCCATGGCTTCTGAGGTTGCCACTGCGTCACAAACCTTCCTCAGCAAGTAAAGGATATCCTTTATGCTTCTAGAAAACCTTTCACAAGATGCTCTTATGCTTTCAAGTGGAAAAGGTTCACCATATGGTGCTCTCAGAAAGGTCTTAACCCCCTTGCGATACCTCTGGAATCATTACTGGAGTATCTCTTTCATTTATCCAATGCAGGACTTAAAACTAACTCAGTAAGAGTCCATTTAAGTGCTATTGCGGTTTCTTTCAAGCCTTTAAATGGACAACCTATTTCCTCCCATCCTCTCATAGCAAGATTTATGAGAGGCCTTCTTCTAACTAAGCCTCTCATTAAGCCACCACTGGTGGTATGGGACTTAAATCTGGTTCTTGGCCAGCTCATGAAGCCACCTTTCGAACCCTTAGCTACTACCTCCTTGAAATTCCTTTCTGGGAAAGTTATCTTTCTCATTGCAATCACATCAGCACGTCGCATCAGTGAGTTGCAAGCACTAGTGGCTGATCTACCTTATACAAGGTTCCATCATGACAAGGTAGTCCTTAGGACTCATCCACACTTTATGCCAAAGGTGGTCTCGCCCTTTCATCTTAACCAAGCAGTCTACCTGCCTGTGTTTTTTCCAAGGCCTCATGCATCAAATGCGGACTTAACTACTACCTCCTTGAAATTCCTTTTTTGAAAAGTTATCTTTCTCATTGCAATCACATCAGCACGTCGCATCAGTGAGTTGCAAGCACTAGTGGCTGAGCCACCTTATACAAGGTTCCATTATGACAAGGTAGTCCTTAGGACTCATCCACACTTTATGCCAAAGGTGGTCTTGCTTTTTCATCTTAACCAAGTGGTCTACCTGCCTGTGTTTTTTCCAAGGCCTCATGCATCAAATGCGGAAAGGAATCTTCATACTTTGGACTGTAAAAGAGCTTTAGCCTTTTACTTACAAAGAACACAGCAACATAGAAAGTCCTCTCAACTCTTTGTTGCTTTTGATCCTTCTCATTTGGGACTTCCGGTCTCCAAGAGAACACTGTCCAACTGGATTGCACAGTGTATCTCCTTTGCCTATCAGAGTAAAAACCATCCTCTGGAGGGCCATGTCACAGCTCACATTGTGAGAGCCATGGCAGCTTCAATGGCTCATCTGCACTCTGTGTCTATCGACGACATCTGTCGAGCAGCCACTTGGGCCTCGGTTCATACCTTCACAGCCCATTACTGCTTGGACAAGGACTCCCGCCGGGATGCCTTGTTTGGTCAGGCTGTTCTTCAACACCTGTTCCATACCTAATCAACTCCTACCCACCATCCCTGGTTGGATACCAGAGATCCGTGGGGGGAAGTGGAGCCCTTTCACAGGGACACACAACTTCTGGGGTCTCTCTCTGGCATGTAAAGCTAGGGAGTCCCCATATGTGAAGAGAGAACCAAACAAAAAGGCAGGAGGTCCACACATAAATTTATTAAAACGTATTGAGTGGTAAAACAAGGCCAAGACCCTACACAAGCTGTGTTTCGTATTTACACTTCTTCAGGGGTCATCAAGGCACACTCAATGTTGAACAGCATCAGAGTGGCAACCACGGTTCAAGATAAAACACTGCACTATGGCTAAATCTGGCCGCGGAGGCCCTCCAACCAACAGAATAGTCTTAAAACATACGACCAGCATAAACCAACAATGAACATCGGAAAAAAAGTGGCACAGTGCAGCTCGCCAAGCGCGATTGAACTCCTTGGCGAGCTGCATTGTGCCACTTTTTTTCCGATGTTCATTTGTTGGTTTATGCTGGTCGTATGTTTTAAGACTATTCTGTTGGTTGGAGGGCCTCCGCGGCCAGATTTAGCCATAGTGCAGTGTTTTATCTTGAACCGTGGTTGCCCCTCTGATGCTGTTCAACATTGAGTGTGCCTTGATGACCCCTGAAGAAGTGTAAATACGAAACACAGCTTGTTTAGGGTCTTGGCCTTGTTTTACCACTCAATACGTTTTAATAAATTTATGTGTGGACCTCCTGCCTTTTTGTTTGGTTCTCTCTGTCTTTTTAGGCAGGTTGCTGGTTTTTGTTTGGTTTCCCCCATATGTGAAGAGTACATTCCTGCTTGTTCCTGGAGATAGCATAGTTACTCACCTGTAACAGGTGATCTCCGGGAACAGCAGGAATTTAGTCTTCACAACCCACCCACCTCCCCTAGGAGTTGTATCTCTCTATCTATCTCTTTCTCTTTCCCTTTCTCTCTCTTTGTCTCAGCTTTAAACTCAACTGGAGAGAGGCAGTTGGGAAAGGCGGGAAGGCAGTACGCAGGCGCTGTGGGATGCTCCCAAAAGCTTTCTAATTGGATGCTGGGGAGCGTTCCCGCGCAGGCTCCGTCGGTACCGACGATACCCATATGTGAAGACTAAATTCCTGCTGTTCCCGGAGATCACCTGTTACAGGTGAGTAACTATGCTTTATTGTAAAATTATATGGAGATGAGGATTAAGAGAGGCCATATGGCAAAAATACAGTAAGTATTAGTTGATCTAAAATGTTCATTAGTAATTTATGGGAACTCAATCGGGAAAACATAGAGTATTATGTAGAATATCATAAAGTGGGGAGGGGGGAAGGGAGGGGGAAGGAGAAAGCTTACCTGGCTGTGTCTAGAGGTACAGTACGTTTTGTGGCATTGCTTAATCTGAGGAGCAAATGAAGCTGCAGTGGACACACACAAGGGAAAGTGCACATAGTAACAATACTGATTAAACTTGGTGAATGCTCTCTTGTTGAAAAGAATGCCCAATAACATGTTGCTGTGTATTATATTTCTAAGAAAAGCTTTTTGTGTCAAAATGTAAAATAGATACAAGCTGTAGGCTTTACAGATTCAAATTACCCTAAACAATACATTTCAGGACTAATGGTGATAGCGGCGTGCGGTGAACAGAAGAAAAAAAAATTTTTTTCAAATGGGAAGGACCTAAGTCTCAGAGTTTTAAAGGATTTTTTCTCTTTGTGTGCTAGCACTCTATTTATATATGCTTTACATTATAACGGCATAAAACCAGTAAGTAGGAAAAACAATCTTAACCAAAGAGTGTTCTGGTTACTGGATTAAAGATTAAAGAGGAGGAGAAACAATCCTTATCTCACTGTGTGAGTACAATGGTACGCTGAAATTTGTAGAAACTGGATATGATCACTGGGAAGTTTATTTAAATGTCCCAACTGGGCGCGAAGTGAGAGCAAGGAGTTGCCATGGTGCTCTGATGCTCTCACAAATTTCCCTGACTGCCCTGACTGAGTATGAAATTTAAACTGTAAGCTCTCTGCTGGGTTTTAAATTTAAACTGAAAGCTCTTTGCTGCTGACAGGTCCTGATTGAGTATTAAATTTAAACTAAAAGCTCTCTGCTGGGTTTTAAACTTAAACTGAAAACTACCTGTTGAGTTTTTAATTTATCTAAAAGCTATTTGCTGATACTAGGCCCTGACTGATCTAACAAATGCACTGGATTCACAAATTAATCAGCTTTAATCTAAAGTATTTTTTTTCACCATTTAGAAAAATTCCCTGAAGTAAATACTTACAATTGCAGATCTCTTTCCAGAAGTAGCAATCCCTTTTTGTAGTCCTTCAAGACTTTTGATCCAAGAGTGAATGTTGGGCAGTAACCGAGTGGGTAACCAAAGGTTTGTCTTCAGTCTGTCTTCTTAAACAACTCTTATGTTCAATCATACGCATGTGTAAACTGTGTTTTGTCTTATTGACATATTAATTTACATGGACATATTATGATGTAACTTACATGATCGGTTTCACCGTTTGAAAAGTCGTTTAAGAAGAATTTCTTATTGGTGATTGAGTGTGTAAAACAATGTATCATGGTCAAGATACGGTCGCAAATGGAACAATGACCTCACTTGAAATGGCCAATGGCCTTCGGTTTTGCCCTGGGCATGGAAAGAGCTGAGGGGACCAAAATGTTAGAATGATTGGTATTCTGTTTATGTGCAACTGTGACACAGGATGTGCTGTAGGCAAGGAGGATAGATAAAATATGCCATTCTTTTAAAATTTTTGTGATGATATGGGATACATTGGAAAAGGAGAGTGGACATACAAACTGGTTTTTGTTGGTTTGTGTGGATCCTTGTAAAAGTTGTGACCGATAGGTTGCTTTTGCCTGATGGTAGGCTTGTTCAATGCAGGCATGTGGGTAACCACATTCTTAGAACCAGTTTTTCAGATCAGTCACATGTGTCTCAAACTCCTGATTGTTAAAACTCTTTGGCAGATTCAATTTCAGTGATCTATTGTCAAAACTGCAGAAATGGGGCAGCTGGTTTCTGTCAGTGAGTTTCAGGAATAGATCTGTTACAAAGCAGGATTCACCTCTCTTGATGAGAATGTCCAAATAGGAAATATGTGTTGTACTTATAGTGAATTCAAATTGGAGATTCTCATTGAGCGTATTAAGCCAGGCAAGAAAATCATGTAAAACATCCATGGTGCCCTCCCATACCATCAGCACATCATCAATGTAGCGTTTCCAGAGTTTAACGTGTGAAAGAAATGGATGCCTATTTTAAAATGTGTTTTTTTGAAATGTGTAACATAGAAATTGGCCACGTCAGAGGCCATGGACGATCCCATAGTGACTCCTTTCATTTCTTTTAATTTTATATTTATGAATTTTTAACAGAAATCCAAGAAAGTACACTGGGAATTCATTAAGTATAATCACCAAAACAGAAACATTGATTCTTCTAAAGGAAAAACAAAGGAACCCCATCACTTCAGCCCACAATATACAGGAGAACTAAGAATTACAATAGATAAGAAAAGAAAAAGAAAAATCAAAGAAATAAGCGATATCCATGCAGGCTGTTTACATTACATTACTTTACGGAGTTAACACAGGAAATAGCTTTTGTAAACTCCCATACCATCATAACAGCTGGGCTGGCTCAAAGAACAGATAAGTTGTTGAAGTTGTTAAGTGCTGCCAAGTCGGTGTCTACTCATAGCGACCGTCTGGATAGTTGACCTAAACTGTGTTGGTCTTCAGTCAGGTGGCTCATTGTTAGAGTGGCACCCATAGCTACTGTTACTGTATTGAATCCATCTCATTGCTGGCCTTCTTCTTTTATGTTGACCTTCTACCTTGCCAAGCATTATGTCTTTCTCCAACAATCTCTCTTTTTGCATGATGTGTCCAAAGTATGAAAGTTGAGGTCTTGTCATTTAAGCTTCTAAGGAAAGCTTAGGTTTGGTCTCCTCTAGCACTGACTGTTTTGTTCTTCAGGCAGTCCATGGGATTCACTGTATTCTTCATCAGCACCATAATTCAAATGCAAAAATTTTTTTTCTGTCTATCTTTTTCACTGTCCAACTTTTGCATCCATATGATGATATTGAAAATACCATGGCCTGGACAATTCGAATCTTTGCATGGAAAGAGAAGTATCTGCTCTTGAGAGTCCTGTCTAGATCCTTCATAGCCATTCTGCCAAGAGCAATGCGTCGTCTGCTTTCTTAACTGCTTTTCCTTTCTTTATTGAAGGGGGAAAGTATGCAGCCTTGTCGTACACCTTTGCTCATTTTAAACCATTCTGTTTCTCCTAGTTCCATTCAAACTATTGCTTCATGATCAGTGTAAAGGTTGTGCAGGAGAACTATCAGGTGTTCTGGTATACCCATGCTTTTTAATGTGGCCCAGAGTTTCTCATGGTTTGCACATTCAAAAGACTTGCTGTAATCAATAAAACACATATGGATATCCTTTTGATATTCTTTGGTCTTTTCAAGAATCCATCTCACATCCGCAATGATGTCTTTATCTTTATTTGTACACTTGATACACCGCCCACGTCTCTTGTTCCTCACCCTTTCCTGAACCCTGCTTGCACTTCAGGCAATTCTTGTTCCAAGTATGACTGTAGTCTCTGTAGCAGATTGATATTTAACGCATATTTACATGGGAATTTAAGGAAAAACAAAGCACCTAAATTCAAGACAGAAGGTCTAATAAGCAAAAATTATTTTCTTTCTTTTCTGCATATCTCGGGAAACGTCAGGAAAAATCTGTATAACCCTACCCATAAAGGGATTTTGACGGTGTTTAATGTAAAGTCTAAGAAACCAGTTCAGGTCTACAGAAAGACAAAGGGCACTAATAGAATACCCGAGGAAGCAACCTCTGATTCGGTTACTTCCAATACATCAGTTCACATTCAATCGACTGGCTTCCAAAGGAACAGGAGTAGAGTCTGTGGGAGTCCCAGAGAGATGCTTCTTAACTCTCAGAAGAAAGTAAACTTTTGCCAGAGGTGGCAACACCTCCAAGGAAATTTTCAAAACTTCAGCTATATAAGTCTTAAACAAGTCTTTAGATGAAACAAGTTGTAGTTTTGGGAAATTCAACACCCAAATATTTGCAGCCCTAGATATAGTTTCCAACCACTCAATCTTATTCTGTAAAAGCAGATGAACTTTCATGAAAGCATTAGCAGTACCTCGCTGAGAAGTGCTCTTGGTCTCCAAGTTGCTAATGAAACTTGTATTGAAGAAACCTCATGTTTATCCAAATCGATCTGGTTAGCATTATCCTAGACTCCAAAAGATACTTGCTGAATTTGAGGCTCCAAGGCAGACCCCCAACTGTGAAATTGCCTCCCAAATAGTCTCCACTAAAAAATGTGTCGGTCTCTGAAGGACAAAGGGCACAATAGCTGGAAAAAGTGCCACTGCATATGCCTCTGAGCAGTCCACACATCTGCGAACCACCCATCTCCTGGGCATGGGACTGTGTAAGCAGACCCGCACTAGGCTCCACTGATCTGATCACCGCTAAACCAGTGGAAAATGACCGCTGCTCCCCAGATCTCAACACCGGATCTTCGGGCTCTCCAGTGCTCGCCTCCTCCCTGTTGACATGGGGGAATGAAGCACTCACACCATTCAGACTCAGGGTCATAGGCGATGGCTGTAGTGGAAGCCTCCATACATCTCTACCCTGATAGTGATGCCGGGTCCATTGACACCGGCAGGGAAGTAGCCAGGCTCAACCCTGTCATTTCCCCTGATGGACCAAGAACTTCTCCATAGAAGAAACTGAGGTAGGTGGTTGGGGAATAGAGTTTTTTTTTCCCTATTCTGCCTTTTGTCTTGCCCATGGGAAGGAGCCGTTTCAGGGCAGACTGCATGCCGCTGCCATCTTGGATCCATGATTCCTTTAGTTTGACAATAAAAAAGACCCCTAAAGCAGAAGTTCTCTGTTAGAACCAGTTGTGCCAACATTATAAGAAAAAACGTAGGTACCATTTTTTAGGAGGGCCTTTCTAAAAGAACATCTTCTATTATGAGTAAAGCTGCTTTTTATAGCACATTGTTGTAAAGGGATTCTGTAACTAACGTAACCAGAATGAGGTCCTTATGGTATCCTTTAAAGCTATCTAAAATTTGAATGACATAAGATGAGTCATAGACATAGTATTCTGCCTGTGCTACAAATGGTCTTAAGAAAACATTGAAGTATTTTGAAACTGTTTCAAAAGTAGAGCCAGTCGCTGAAATAATTGGTCTACCGGGAGAATGCTCAAGGGGCTTGTGGATCTTTGGTAATATGTATATGGTCAGAGTAACTGGATGATCCACCTTCAGAAAATCAAATTCTTTGTTAGTTAAAATTCCCATTTCTAAGCCAGATTGGAACATAGAGCCCAAACTGGTTTTGAGGAAATTAGTTGGAGCATCATTAAGTCTTTCATAAAAGTGTATATCTTGAAGTTGTCTTTTTACTTCATTAACATAATCAAGTGTTCATAATAACCAAAGCTCCCCATTTATCAGCCAGTTTTATAACCAAATTAGGATTGTCCATAAGCGTGGTAAGGACCATCTTCTCCTTGGTCATATTGTAGTACATACGAGTATTTTTTGCATATAAGGCCTCAACTTTCTTTTTAAATATCTGCTCAAATGTATCAGTGATGGAATTAGTAGTATGTGGTGGCACCCAAGTTAAAGGCCTCTTAATGACCGAGATATCTGTCGAGCCATCATCCTGAGTCGAGAAATAATCTGCAATTCTTATCTTTCTAAAAAACTTGTATAGATCAATCTATGTTGAAAAAGGGTCATGCCGAACTGAAGGAACAAAAGTGAGGCCCTTATTCAAGACCTGTATCTCTGCATCACTAAGTACATGACTTGAAAGATTAAAAACTGCACTCTCTAATCTCATTGTGAGGGTCTGCAGCTGAATGATCCCCTCCCTCTCCCTCTTCCCCATGCAGGATAGAAAGACCGGGTATGTTGGTGTTGATCCTGATGGTTGTTCTGGTAATGGGTCTGATAATCTGGTTTCAGTTTCTGTTTGGGTCCCCCACCCTTCCAAAACTGATCCATCTAAAAATCCTGACTAGGGGCAGGTGGTTGTGAGGAAAACAAAGATGCAGAATTGCCAGGATAATCATCTACTTTTTTTCTAATAGGCTCATTAGCTATATCAGAATTGTCTTCTGATATAGAAACTTTAGAGGGGTGACAACTTTCGGATGGAAGAATTTTCTGTTAAGAGGAATAGTCCCTATGAAGTGTTTGTGCTTTGTCCCATGGGTAAACATAACCAATCTTGTAATCCTCCTCGTCTCTTTGATATTTTTCCAATTTTTTAGCTTTTATAGATTTTTGGTACTCTAAAAGATTACGATCAAAGTCTTTCCCTGGGAACAAGCAGGAAGTTGGTCCTCACATATGGGTGACGTTGGCGCCAATGGAGCTTGCGTGGAAACCTCTCCCCAGTTTTCAAAGAAAGCCTTTGAGAGATTTACCACACATGCATGGTCCCCTTCCCGCCCAAGGGTGCCATCTTGCCTCACTCCTTTTTTCCATGGAGCCCATCGGACATGTGTCTGTTCCCCAAGAAAAAGTTGCCATTTTTTGTCTTTTTTTTGCTTTCTCCAGTAGTGTAATGCAATGTGTGCCTTCGAGTCAGTCCTGACTCCTGGCGACCCAGAAGCTCCTGGGTTTTCTTGGCAGTGTCATGAAGTAGATTGCCAGGCCTTTCTTCCGAGGCAATGGAGGGTTAAGTGACTTGCCCAATGTCACAAGGAGTGCTAGTGGGAATTGAACCCTGCTCCTGTTCTTCTTTTTTAACTTTTGCTTCTTCCTTTTTCATTGGTGCAGATTCGCGCCTTTTTCCTGGCCAGGCCCGGTGAATTTGCCCTTGTGGGGGCCAACTTCCCTGCCATTGCCTCGACCAGTGGCTTCAAGTCATGTGACCGCTGCACTCATAATATGTCACACATGGATCCACACGACTGCTGCCTTTGGTGCCTCGGACCGGACCACGATGCCTTGTTTGCGGTCTCTATAAGCAGATGACCCCCTAAGTCCCTCAGGAAAAGTCAACAGCAGCATGAGTCGATTTTTCAGAAGACCGACTCAGCCCCAGAGGCCTCCGTGAGAGCCCACTTCAAGACTCCTTCCAGGACCTCGAGCACCCATGGAGACCGTGTGGCCTCGGAGCCCCAGGACCATGGACTTTCCGGCCAGAGATTCTGCATCTAGGATAGCACCAAGAAGGGCTGGAAAACCTCAAGGACCGGTCGGGTGATGAGTCGGGGAATGTAGAGAAATCCCACAGACCCTGGTACTGCAGCTCTCGACGGGAGGCCGAGAGCGATGGCAAGGAGTGGCTGTCCAAATTGCCTCGCCAGGAACCATCCATGTCTCAGGACCGGTCTTGGATACCCAAGACCATCCTGGTTGAGGACTCCCCCCCAATGGAGCTGGCGCTGGGTCCGACATCCTTGGTGCCTGCGCTGAAGGATGCAGAGCCATCTGGTCTCGAGGCCAGGGAAGTGGCCTTGGAGCACAGTTTGTTTGCCTTCATTGCCCAGCAGCAGGCTCTGATACCTGGTTCCTCTGGGTCATCAGTCTCAACCACCAGGTCCTTCACCACAAAGGACTTCTCGGAGGTCGAGCTGATCCTCGAGCATGCCTCAGCCACTGTCCAGGTCCTCAGGACCACGGTCCTCACTGCTCAGTGCCCTCAGCTTTCTACTCCGGGCTGCCACAGCCCTGAGGTCCAGCACCCCGAGTCCCAGAGGACCCCTAACTCCTCCTCTGAGCCGGACTCAGATTGGGAGACCGAGGATGATGAGTCCCTGGATACCCGCTGTCACCACAATGTGCCCTCGGACCTGTCCCCTCAGCAGTTGAGGTGCCAGTCCCCACTCAAGGACATGACCTTACTCAACTTCATGCGGGACATGGCCAAGGCTCTGGCCTTTGCCATCGAGTCAGAGGAGGACCCTCATATGGAGAACCTTGAAATCCTGCAGTACAGTGCTCATTCCTGCCATTCTGGAATGACTGCTGCTCCACATATGGGAAACCCCTGAATCGATGCCCATCATTAGCAGGCAGCTGGATGCAATGTACTGGGTCCGCCAGAACCCTGATTTCCAAAAAGCCCAACTGCCTCACAATTCCATGGTGGTGGAGTCAGCCATATGGAGGCTTAAGAGCCAGAAAATGTACTCCTTGGTGCACCCGGGAAGGGAGGCCCACATCATGGGCGCCATGGGCAGAAAGTGCTTCCACAGCTCGATGCTTGTTGGCCGGATCCAGGGCAGCAAGCATGTACCTTCAAGACCTGGCAAAGAAGTTCATTGGGCTCTCAACTGGTCTCTCAGAGGAACTCCTCCAGCGGTTTCAGACCCTGGCCTCAGCAGTCACGGAGTGCTCCAACTCGAGCAGCCTACGATGTCTTTGAGTCAGAGGCTAAAGTAGCTGTGGCAGGCATTAGCACCCAGCGCCAGGCTTGGCTACAGTCCTCTGACCTGGAGCAATGGGTCCAGGACAAATTGGTCGAGGTCTCTTGCCATGGAGAGAACCTCTTTGCAAACCAATGACAGACAAGGCCATCAAGCTGGAGTATGACTAGGACCAGGCTCTCCAAATAGACCGCTGACCCTTCCCAGAGGATGGCTTCAGATAGAAAACCCTCATACACGAAGAAGAGGAAGGCTTACTGAAACTACCCTCAATACCAGGCCTTTCCAGCTCCCCAACAGGGCAGCAGGCCAAGGGATAAGGGCATTGCCCATATAAGCTTAAGAACCCCAAACCCCAGCCCTCACACCCGGCACAACCTGGAGGGGGCTTTTGACTCCTTGGGCATAGCCTTTCTTCTGCCAAGAGGCACAGTCCTGCAGCACACAGGAGTGTCTAGTGCTCTTTGCCCACATATGGCCTTCCATTACCACTGACACAAGGGCCCTTCGGGTGGTGAGAGGATTACCTCCTCCACCTCTGCCTGACACCCCCACCATTCTTCTTGGGAAAGCCTCACAGGACTCCTCTCCACCAAGTCCTGCTCCAGCAGGAACTCACTGGCCTTCTAGAGGACCAGGCGGTGGAACCTGTCCCAGCCCATCTCAGGGGCCCAGGGTTCTACTCCCGCTACTTCCTGGTACCAAAAAGGACCGGAGGGTTCCTCCCCATCCTCGACCTGTGGGATCTCAACAGATTCCTGGTGAGGGAAAAGTTCAAAATGCGCTCTCTTGGAACATTGCTGCCATACTGACTATGTTCTTTGGACCTAAAGGATGCTTACACACACATTCTCATTAACTCCCTACACAGGCAGTACCTCCGCTTCATGTTCGAGGGAGAACATTATCAGTACAGAGTGCTACCCTTCGGCCTGGCCTGTGCCCCAAGGGTATTCACCAAGGGCCTAGCGATGGTCGCAGCCCACCTCAGACTCCAGGAGGTATTCGTCTTCCCCTATCTGGACGACTGGCTCACCAAAAGCAGCACGGCCGTCGAGGCCCGTCGGGCAATGGCACGCACCACCCTCCTGCTGGAGCACCTCGGCTTCGCCATAAACTGCCCAAAGTCCCATCTCTAGTCAACCAAGGATCTGGAGTTCATAGGGGCTCGGTTGGAAACTGTCTAAGCCAGGGCCTTTCTCCCTCGGGACAGGGCTCTATATCTCCAAGCGCTTGCTGCAAGCACACGGCACTGTCGCTTGGTGTCTGCCCGCCTCATGCTCCATCTGCTGGGGCATATGGTGTCCACGGTGCATGTCCCTCCTCTTGCTGTGGTCCCAGGCCATGGGACGCTTACAGGATAGGATGCTCATCAACCATTCCCTGGCTCTCTCTCTTGACTGATGGCAAAACATCCAGTGCCCACTGGCCAGGATGCCCTGCCAGCCCCCTGCACCCCAAAGGATCCTCACTACAGATACCTCCAAGCTGGGATGGGGAGCAGATTGTGACAACCTCTGCACCCAGGGCAGCTGGTCACCGATGGAGAGTCTCCAGCAAATCAACCTCCTGGAACTCCGAACTGTAGCCTTAGCTTTCCAGGCTTTTCGCCATCACCTGAATCACCAGGATTCTTGTGCAGGCATTTTACCTGCCGGGCCAGGGCAACACCCTGGCAGACGGGCTCAGCTGGGTCCTCCAGCTGCGCAAGTGGAGGCTGGATCCCAGGGTGATCGGCCAGTTTTTCCAATGCTGGGGTCTCCTGAGGCTGGATCTCTTTGCCAATCCAGCCAACTCACAACTATCCCACTTCTGTTCCTGGCAGCTGCACCCCTTCTGGGTGGCAGCGGATGCATTTCTGATCTCTTAGGTGGAGGGCCTCCTTTATGCCTTCCTGCCTACACCACTGATCACCAAGTCTCTGTTCAAGGTGCAGCGCAACAAGGCCACAGTGATCATGGTGGCCCCACGATGAGCCAGGCAGTCATGGTTTCTCCTGCTCCTTTTCCTGGCCACATCACCCTCGGTTCCCCTGGGGTGCAACCCAGGCCTACTGATGCAGGAGGAGGGCTCTCTCTTGTATCCCAACCTGGGGTCTCTGACACTCACAGCCTGGCTGATGAAAGGGTAGCCCTGGCCCCTTTCAATCTGTCTATTGAAGCGGAGAAGGTCCTTCTCACTTCCCACAAAACCTCCACCCATCAAGCGTACACTGTCAAATGGTGGAGGTTCTCGGTCTGGTGTGTGGAGCATCGGGTCAACCCCTTCTTTTCGGTCCAGCTAGTGCTGCAGTACCTACTTCACCTGTCCCAGGTAGGGCTGAAGTCTAACTCCGTAACAGTGCACCTCAGTGCTCTCTCGTGCACCACCAAAACCCTCTCTGTGCAACCCCTCATGTCTTGCTTCCTGGAAGGGCTCCTCCTGTCGAAGCTGCCCGTCCACCCACCGGTGGTAAAGTGGGACCTTAACGTCGTGCTCTCAAAGCTCACTGCGTCACCCTTTGAGCCTCTCGACTCCTGCCACATCAAGTATCTCTCCTAAAAGGTGGTGTTTCTCGTGGCGCTCGCCTCTGCTCGCATAGTCAGGGAGCTTCAGGCATTGGTGGCAGAACCACCATACACTATGTTCTTCAGGAACAGAGTTTTGCTCTGCACGCACCCCAAGTTTCTACCCAAGGTGGTATCTCCGTTCCACCTCAACCAGCAGGTGGTACTCCTCACCTTCTTCCCATGGCCTCAATCAGCAGGGCAGAGGCAGTTCTCCACATACTGGACTGTAAGCGGGCGCTCGCCTTTTATCTGAAGTGCACCCAAAAGCACCGCTGAGCTTCTCAGCTCTTTGTTTCCTATGACCCGAGTTGGTTGGGTGCTGTGGTCTCTAAGTGGACTCTATTCATCTGAGTCACTGACTGCATTGCCTTTGCATATGAGCAGGCTGGTTTCTCGCTGGAGCGCTATGTCATGATGCATGGCATCCAGGCTGTGGCTGCCTCTGTAGCGAACTTGCACACCATTCCCTTGTTGGAAATCTGCCAAGCTGCCACCTAGTCCTCAGTCCACATTTTTGCAGCTCACTGCTGCCTGGAAAAAGAGTACCGTCAGGACAGTGCCTTCAGCCAGGCAGTACTCCATTATTTGTTTGGGGTATAGGTATCTCCTGCCTTCCGGCCCTTTGGTGTGTTCAGGCTACCGGGACATTGACTCCTCGCTGGGCACCTGGACCGCTCGGGAGTCTGTTATCTCTGGACTCATTGCTTCTGCTCATGATTCCCCCTTTTTTCTGGTCACCCGTGAGCTTTTTACAGGTTTTTCGGTAGCCTGTACCTAGGGAATCCATATGTGAGGACTAACTTCCTGCTTGTTCCCGGAGAAAGTGCAGTTACTCACATGTAACAGATGTTCTCCGGGGACAGCAGGAATCTGTCCTCACAACCTTCCTGCATCCCCGTGAAGTTGCTTTTTCTTTTTGCCATCTTGTGCTATGATATCATACTGAGGCAAGATGGCACCCTTGGGAGGGAAGGGAACCACACATTTGTGGTACATCATCCAAAGGCTTTCTTTGAAAGTTTGGGAGAGGTTACTGCGTGAGCTCCATTAACACTGACATCACCCATTTGCAAGGACTGATTCCTGCTGTCCCCAGAGAATATTTGTTACAGGTGAGCAACTACGCTTTCTTACGAGATTCATAGCTTGTATCATTATCCTTAAGAATCTCTAGTTTTGTATCTATGTCCTTTTGAATGTCCTGAACCTTCTTCTTTGAAGTGTTCATTGGCAGGATCATCAGATCCAGAGAGCACTTGTTGAGAATATCTACCCAATTATGCATAAACTCCTCATCGGTAAATAAACCAGGGGCTTTATAGATGCGGAGACCCCTGGGGATCATCTTGGTTCTACAATATTCTAAAAGGGAGGAAGCGTGCATTTTCTCTCTAATGCATTTTTGTGTCAGACAAACCACTTCTTCCCAATTGGCTTCTTTTGTCGCACATGCTCCTTCCTGAGGGA
This sequence comes from Ichthyophis bannanicus, assembly GCA_033557465.1. Taxonomy (NCBI): domain Eukaryota; kingdom Metazoa; phylum Chordata; class Amphibia; order Gymnophiona; family Ichthyophiidae; genus Ichthyophis; species Ichthyophis bannanicus. Next base: position 251,500,841 of record CM066031.1, read on the forward strand.
AGAAGAGTCCGCCGGCAACATCTACTGGAAGACATCTTCATCGTAACTTAAGACATTCTTTCAGGGTGAGAACATTGTGCCAAAAGCACAAGTGGTCCAAAGGAGGCACAAAGGTCTGCAGGCAAATGAGGACTATGGAAGCAGGGCAATGAGAAACATCTCTTAAATGTCCAAACAGCTTTATTAAGTAGATATACCCTTACACTGGCAGTGTTTTGGCTGGTCTCTCACTCCCCCCTCCCCCTTTATGATATGCTACATAATTCTCTATGTTTTCCCAACTGGGGCCCATAAATTACTAATGAATATGTTAGATCAATTAACACATTGCATTTTTGCCATATGGCCTCTCTTAATCCTCCTTGTCTCCATGTAATTTTACAATAATGCTTACATTCATGTTTATCTAGTTTTGTTAGTTTATTTATATATATGTAAGTTGACTTCATTTTTAATGAGTTGAATTATACTTATGTTGTCATTTTAGTTTTTCAATTTCAATGTTCTATTACCATATATTTTTATTACAGTTTATACTGTAAGTTTCAAAATTTTTAACACATGATACAAACACTTTTTCAATGTTTTTATATGTATTTATTTAATGTTTGTCTGTTTTGTTGGAGGTTTCGTTACCCCCTTAAGAAGGCAAGCCAGGCAAAACACTACCAGTGTAGGGGTATACCAGAGGTATACATAATAAAGCTATTTGGACATATAAGAGGTGTTTATCCTTGCCCTGCTTCCATAGCGCTCTGTACTTAAGGGCATCTGGGTTACTTTTATCTTTATTGGAACTTCTCTGTCGGGATTCCCTAACTTCCCTCTTTTGCTATTATCCTTCAAGGATACATCCTTCCGAACCATGTGCTCTTGGGCGACTGTCGGCTTTCCCCTGTTATCTAGTTTAAAAGATGCTCTATCTCCTTTTTAAAGGTTAAAGCCATCAGCTTAGTTCCATCTCTGTTAAAGTGGAGCCCATCCTTATGGAAAAGCCCCTCCTTTCCCCAGAAGGTTGTCCAGTTCCTAACAAATCCAAAAACTCTCTTCCTTGCACCATTGTCTCATCCACACATTGAGACTCTGGAGCTTTGCCTGCCTTTTGGGTCCTGCATGTGGAACGGGAGGCATTTCAGAGAATGCTACTCTGGAAGTTCTGGATTTCAATATCTTACCTAAAAGCCTAAATTTGGCCTTCAGAACTTCCCTCCCACACTTTCCTATGTCATTGGTACCAACATGTACCAAGACGACAGACTCCTCCAGCACTATCTAAGACCTTGTCTAGGTAGCGTGTGAGGTCCGCTACCTTCGCACCAGGCGGGCATGTTACCAGGTGATCCTCACGTCCACCAGTCACCCAGTTATTTACATGCCGAATGATTGAATCGCCAACTATAATGGCTGTCCTAACCATTCCCTCATGGGCACATGTGCCTGGAGAAACCTCCTCAGTGCATAAGGATTTTACATCACTTGAAGGTTAGCTTCTAGCTACAGGATTAGTTCCTGCCACACCAAAGTGATGCTCTCCTTTCATGTGACCTCTTCTCCATGGCAACAGAGAGGCTGCCAGACTGGAGAAGGGACTTCAGTACTGCATACCTGTAGGTCTCCTCTATAGACCTCTGTGTCTTGTTTAGGTCCTCCAAGTCTGCTACTCTAGCTTCCAGAGATCAGACTTGTTCCCTGAGAGCAAAGAGATCCTTGCACCTAATGCACACGTAAGAGCTCTCATCAACTGGGAGAAAATTGTACACGTGACATTCAATGCAAAAGACTGGATAGCCCCATCTTGCTGCTGGACTGGTGTCTGCATCTTTGTTTTAAGATTTTATTTAGCTATTTAAGTTGTTTATTTAAAGTTGCTATGGATACTTGTACTGATACAACTATACCAACTAAGTTTAAGGAAATTTGTTCACCTCAAAATTAATTAATTTCAGGGCCTTAATTAATGAATTCCTGATGAGGATAACCAGCTGAACTGGAAAGTGAATTTGACCACCTCTTTCCCTTTAATATGTTTAAGAGCCTATAAAGCTCAGATTATGCCTGGGGTGGGTGGGAGTCCGGGTGGGTGGGAAGGAAAGAACACATAGTAAAAGCTGGCATGCCACACAGTGCCCTGGCCTGTGCTTCTAAGTTAATTACTTTCCTGGGTGAATCACACAGCCCTTAGTTTGATAAGGGAGCCTTTCATATTGCACCCTTGATCTGTTACTTGGCTTTAACACCTATTTAAAACAATTTTGCAGATCGTTTGCCTCCTAACTAGAAGATCTCTTAGTAAAGGTCTCAAGAAACAATTTATTTCTACTCAAAGTATGTTTACCCTATTCTACCTTCTCCAGGACCAAGCAGGAAGTCAGCCCTCATATATGGGTGACGTCGGCGCCGACGGAGCCCTCGCGGAGCAATTTTCCCCAGCTTTCAAAGAAAGCCTTTGGGAATTGCAGCGCGCATGCGCGGTCCCCTTCCCGCCCAAGGGTGCCATCTTAGCCAGTCTTCTTTTTTCCGCGGAGCCCTACAGACGTTGTCTCAAAGTCCCCGCAGAAAAGTTGATTTTCTTCAATTATTTTAAGTTTTTCTTCGGTTCGACGCCGGTCTCTTTCCTGCCCGGACTCGCGACGCCGGTTGCGAGTCCTTTTTTCCTTGTTTTTCGTTTTTTCTGACTTTTCTGTCAGTTTCGTTTTTTCTTCGATTTTTCGCTGGCAGCCCGGTCCTTTGACCTCGCAGGGGCCCTTTTTCCCCCGATGGCTGCCAGTGGCTTCAAACGGTGTGTTCAGTGTGACAAAAATATGTCTCTAACTGACACACATGATCATTGTCTACGCTGCCTAGGCCCAGATCACGAAGAACTGATCTGTGGCGCCTGCAGCAAGATGTCCTCCAAAGCTTTACGGAGTCGGCGGCATCAGCGGGAAAGAATCTTCACTGATCCCACCCGTACCCGGACCTCGTCGGAGGCTTCGGCGTCCAGAGGCTCTAGCTCTGAGCACCGTCGAAGTTCCTCGGACAGAGGGTCTCCCTCAGGGGATCATCCTCGGAAGTCGAAACCCGCGAGGGCGGCGTCGGTGGATGCTCCTGGTTCCGGGAGGGCCAGGTCGCATAGCCCCGATAGCCGTCCCGGGTCTTTGGAGATGGAGCGTCTCGCAAAACGGCCTCGTCTGGAGAAGGACTCGTCTGATCCGGTAAGTCCTGTTGTCCACGTGGACTCGCCTCCGAGGGGTCCGACGTCGGGCCCGACGCCGTCGGGGCCCGAGTCGGGGGCTGCTGGGTCTCCTGAGTTCGGACTCAGGTTGACGGCCCTGGAGAGCAGTCTGACTGCCTTCATGGACCAGCAGCGGGCACTGATCGCTAGCCTCACTGGCGTCTCTGCCCTGACCGCCGGGACGTCGACGTCTAAGTCGACCCCGGAGACCGAGCCGATCCTCGATGCGGGCTCGAGTCGATCCTCGGTCGAGGTCACCCTCGGCCTCCCGTTCAGGACCGAGGTCGCCGACGCCGACCCCCTCGGCGTCAGGGCGGCCGGCGTCTACACCCGCCCGACCTGACCCCATCGACTCCTCCTCGGAGTCGGCCTGGGAATCCGAGGAGGAAGAGTCACCTGATTCCTTTCGGACTCGGTGTGTCCCATCGGACTCCCCTGAGTCCGAACCTCGGAAGCAGTCCCCTCCGGAGGACGCCCGGTTCTCGGACTTCGTAAGGGATATGGCCAAGGCCTTGGCCTTCCCTGCGGATCCCGAGGAGGAACCTCGAGCCGAAGAGCTCGACGCCCTCCAGTACGACTCTCCTGCAAAGGAGCACTTTACTGTACCGGTTCCTCCCATGCTGGAACGACTGCTCTTCCGCATGTGGGAGAGTCCGGCGTCGTCGCCGGTTTTAAGCAAGCGGGTCGATTCCATCTATCGAGTCCGCAAGAGCCCTGGCTTCCAGAAGGCACAACTGCCGCACCATTCCATGGTGGTGGAATCGGCCATGCATAGGCTCAAGAGCCAGAAGATGCACTCCTCGGTGCCTCCCGGCAGGGAGGCCCACAACCTGGATGGCCTCGGTAAGAAGTGTTTCCAAGGCTCTATGCTTGCTTGTCGGGTCCAGACCTACCAGCTCTACATGGGCATGTACCTTAGAGACCTGGCTAAGGAGATAGCCGGATTCTCTGCTGGACGTTCCGAGGAACCTTTGCGGAGGTTCCTAGCCTTGTCCACTGGAATTCGAGAATGCTCCAAGTTCATTTCTCGAGCAGCCTATGATGGCTTTGAAGCATCGGCTCGAGTGGCCGCAGCCGGCATCGGTGCCCGCCGACAGGCTTGGCTTCAGTCGTCTGACCTTGAACCCTGGGTGCAGGACAAGTTGGTCGAGTTCCCCTGCCGAGGTGAGAACCTATTTGGCAAGCCCATGGCTGAGAAGGCTGCGCAAATCGAGACGGAAACTCTCACCAGAACAAGGCTCTCTTGAAAGACCTCTGCCCCTTCCCAAAAGAAGAAGGGCTCGGGAAAAAAGTCCTTTTACCCGAGGAAGGCGGCTGCCTATAAACACTACCCTCAGTATCAGGCCTCCTCAGCTCCCCAACAGGGTCAGCAGGCCAAGGGACGGGGTAACGGGTCCCGTAGGCAGCAAGCCCCCAAGCCTGCACCACCGGCCCCTGCTCAGCAGGGTGGGCGTTTTTGACTTCATCGACATAGCCTCTCCCCCTCAGCTGGTTTCTCCCAGCACAGGAGGCCAGCTGGTCCACTTTGCCCACAGGTGGTCCAACATCACATCAGATGCCTGGGTGCTTCATGTTGTGCGAGAAGGCTATCTTCTCCACTTCCACCAGGTCCCTCCCTCCTATTTTCCGGGAGAGCCTCCACGACTCCCTCTGCACAGGGACTTACTCCTTCAGGAGTTAGCAAGTCTTCTTCAGGAACAGGCTGTGGAACCGGTGCCCCACCACCTGAGAGGTCAAGGCTTTTATTCCAGGTATTTCCTAATACCAAAAAGAACAGGAGGCCTCAGACCCATCCTGGACTTGCGCAACCTCAACAAGTTCCTCGTGCGGGAGAAGTTCAAGATGCTTACCCTTGGAATCCTTCTGTCCTACCTCCAGCAGGGAGATTGGCTATGCTCCTTGGATCTAAAGGATACCTACACGCACATCCTCATCCACCCAAGCCACCGCCAATACCTAAGGTTTGTGGTGGCAGGAAATCATTACCAGTACAGAGTACTGCCCTTTGGCCTATCCTCCGCACCACGAGTCTTCACAAAATGTCTCGCGGTGGTGGCGGCTTATCTCCGGCTTCAGGGCCTCTATGTCTTTCCTTACCTAGACGACTGGCTCATCAGAGCATCGTCCTCTCAAGAGGTCACACAAGCCACGCACCGCACTGTGACTCTTCTCCAGTACTTGGGCTTTGTCGTAAACTTCGCAAAGTCCACTTTGCTCCCCTCGCAAGATCTCGAGTTCATCGGCGCGAGATTGCACACTCTTCAGGCGCGAGCTTTCCTGCCTCTCGACAGAGCTCAGTGGCTCATGGACCTAGCCAGCCGTTTTCGCAGCCACTCTCTGGTCTCGGCCAGGCGCTTTCTGAGACTACTCGGCCATATGGCTTCCACCGTCCACGTGACCCCCAAAGCCCGCCTGAATATGCGGCCTGCTCAGTGGTGCCTTCGCAAGCAGTGGCAACAGGCCACGGGCGGCCTCGTCGACTTAGTGCAGATCTCCGGCCCGCTGGCCTCTTCTCTGCAGTGGTGGCTTCATCAGCCGAACCTGGTACTCGGAATGCCTTTTCAATCTCCTCCGCCTGCTCAAGTACTGACGACCGATGCTTCTCTCCTGGGATGGGGAGCGCATTGCCAAGGGGCATGTACTCAAGGTCTCTGGACCTCGTGGGAGTCTGCGCAGCAGATCAACTTCCTGGAGCTCAGAGCAATCCGTCTGGCTCTCAAGGCTTTCTCCCACCTGACTTCTTGCCGGTCCGTCCTTGTCCAGACGGACAATCAAGTTGCCATGTTCTACGTGAACAAACAGGGGGGCACGGGCTCCTTCCTTCTCTGTCGGGAAGCGCAGAGGCTCTGCTCTTGGGCCGTCAGCCGCGGCATTCTTCTCAAGGCAGTTTATCTCCCAGGCCAAGAAAATTGGCTGGCGGACAAACTCAGCAGAATCCTCCAGCGCCTGGATCCCTTGGTAGTTCAGAAACTTTTTCTGAAGTGGGGCCTCCCCACGCTGGATCTTTTTGCCAGTCCTCTCAACCGGCAACTTCCTCGTTTCTGCTCTCGGCAGCCGCATCCCCTCCGAGTAGCGGCGGATGCTTTTCTGCTCTCATGGTCGAAAAGCCTTCTGTATGCCTTTCCTCCCATACCGCTAATCTCTCGAACTCTTTTCAAGGTTCTCCGAGACAAAGCTTCCATGATCCTGATAGCTCCTCGGTGGCCCAGACAGCCGTGGTTTCCACTCCTGCTGCAACTGGTGGTGGAGGCTCCGTTCCCTCTGGGGTTTCAACCAGATCTCCTAACACAGGATCAGGGGTCCCTGCTACACCCCAACCTCAGATCTCTACATCTGATGGCCTGGCTGCTGAAAGGGTAGTCCTTGTTCCCCTGCTACTGCCGGCAGAGGTGGAAGAGGTCGTCCTAGCTTCCCGGCGACCTTCTACCCGCAAATGCTACGCCCTTAAATGGTGTCGTTTTTCTGTTTGGTGTACCCAGCAGTCTCTGGATCCCTTCTCCTGCTCAGTGTCGGTGGTCTTGCAGTACTTGCTCTACCTCTCTAATCTTGGACTTAAGTCCAACTCCGTCAAGGTTCACCTCAGTGCTCTTTCAGCACATCATGTGCCGGTGGACGGCAGACCTCTTTCCAACGACCCTCTCGTGGCAAGGTTTCTCCGAGGTCTCCTTCTCCTTAAACCACCTCTGCGCCCGCCAGCGCCTGACTGGGATCTGAATGTGGTTTTGCAGCGGATCACCTGTCCGCCTTTTGAACCTATGGCTACCTGTCCTCTCCGTTCTCTTTCTTGGAAAACCTTATTCTTGATAGCCCTCACTTCCGCTAGACGCGTAAGTGAACTACAGGCCCTCGTGTCTGATCCCCCTTACACTCGGTTCTACAAAAATAGGGTAGTCCTACGGACTCACCCTAAATTTCTTCCAAAAGTGGTCTCCCCTTTTCACATCAATCAGGAGGTTGTACGTCTGACCTTCTTTCCCAGGCCACACTCCAACCGAGCTGAAATGGTCCTGCATACCCTGGACTGTAGAAGGGCGTTGAACTTCTACCTTGACCGTACGCGGGAGCACCGCAAAGCTGCTCAGCTCTTCGTGTCTTTTGACCCCAATAAATTGGGGCTCCCTGTCTCCAGGCGTACTCTGTCCATCTGGGTTGCTGACTGTATCGCTTGGGCTTATGGAGCAGCCGGACTCTCGTTAGAAAGTCGGGTCACGGCTCATTGTGTTCGGGCGAAGGCTACGTCAGTGGCTTACCTCCGCTCTGTTCCATTGGCAGACATCTGCCGGGCCGCTACTTGGTCTTCGAGCCAGACTTTTGCAGTCCATTACTGCCTCGAGAGGGAGTCCCGCAGGGACAGTGCTTTCGGACAGGCAGTCCTTCGAAATCTCTTCGAGGTTTGAGCAACTCCTACCCTCCATCCCGGATGTTGGGCTACCGGTGGGTAATAATTCAGTGAAGATTCCTTCCTTCTGTGCTGCTGAGCTAGAGGGAGCTCATTTTTGTGCTTAGGGTCTCCGGTAGCCTTAAGCTTGGGAGTCCCATATGTGAGGACTGACTTCCTGCTTGGTCCTGGAGAAAGCGTAGTTACTCACCTGTAACAGGTGTTCTCCAGGAGCAGCAGGAATCAGTCCTCACAACCCTCCCTCCTCCCCTTCGAGTTGCAATCATATCATTTAGTTTTTTTATAGAATTTTTAAGCTGTCTTTTAGCTATGTCATCAGACTGGCTAAGATGGCACCCTTGGGCGGGAAGGGGACCGCGCATGCGCGCTGCAATTCCCAAAGGCTTTCTTTGAAAGCTGGGGAAAATTGCTCCGCGAGGGCTCCGTCGGCGCCGACGTCACCCATATGTGAGGACTGATTCCTGCTGCTCCTGGAGAACACCTGTTACAGGTGAGTAACTACGCTTTCTGTGCCAAGCTATACTCTTATTTGATTTAAATGAATCTATGCAAGGAGTAACAGATGACCACTTCTATCAGACACCCTCCACGCAATCATCTCAGCATCGCAGAAACCAGCAATGCTACTCTCCTATAAACGCAAATGGTCCCACTTTTCAAATTGGGCTAGAGAGTGCCAGCAACATCCAGTGAACTGCTCCCTTGGTCAAGTTTTGACCTATGTTCTGGAACTGTCACATTCTGGCCTACAAACCACATCTGTCTGATATCACCTCTCAGCCATTGTGGCTTCACACACCTAGAAGCCCATATTTGTTCACCTTCTAGTGACTAGGTTCAGGAAAGGACTTCTGAACATGCGTCCTCCAGTTAAACCGCCGGTTGTGGCTTGGGACCTAAATGTTGTTCTTTCAGGGCTCAGGAAACCTTTCACACCTCTCAGCTCGGCCTCCTTAAAATATCTCATGTGGAAGACCATTTTCCTTGTCACCATTACCTCTGTGAGGAGGATCAGTGAACATCAAGCTCTAGTTCATTATCCTGCTTACGTGCAGTTCCTTCACAACATGGTGGCACTCTGTACTCATTTCAAATTCCTACCCAACGTGATCTCTGCTTTTCCTCTCAAACAATCCATCGTTGTTCCAGTTTTTTTCTCTAATCCCTCAATAGATTCTCTGGAGCAGACTCTACACTTCCTGAATTGCAGAAGGACGCTGCTGTACTACCTCAAAGCTACCAGAAGTTTGCAATCTTTCTTTTAGCTGTTCATCACCTACAATCTGAACAATCCTTGTAGTCCAGACTCAAAGCAGATGATTTCCTCCTGGATAGTGGACTGCATCTCCTTCCATTACAGCCAAATGCAGATGCCACTACCAGGCCACATAGGACCTCACTGCCTCCGCTCTACAGCAGCAATGATAGCTCACTTGGCCTTGGTTCCTGCACAAAAATCTGCAGGGCAGCCACATGGCCCTCAATACATACCTTTGCCAAATACTACAGGTTGGACTACTCCTCTTGAAGAGACCTAGCCTTTGGTCATGTGGTGCTCTGCAACCTCTTTATCTTCTGAATCCAGTTTTTCACCACCTCCTGACATGTTACTAGACCCAGGCCACTACCTACTAAGAAATCTTGGATGGCCCTCAGCTCTGGACTCACCTGTAGAGTGTGCCTGCATTCCTCTGTTTGTCTGCAGAGAAAGCATAGTTGCTTACCTGTAGACAGCAGGGGTATGCAGCCACACTCAACTGTCCACCTGCCCCTCAGAGTAAAGATAAAAATAAAAAAGAAAGAAAAAAAAAGGACCAATTTCAACACACTAAAGCAAATGTACAAGGAAAGCAAAAGAAGATTCAAGATACCGACAATAGCTACCTGCTTCCTACTGGTTCCTCATCATCTCACAAGCACCCTTGCATCCAGGATGCCTATGTTATGAACTGAAGGAGCAGTATGGTTGCGCGGGATGGTATACGCATGCTCAGAGAAATCCAGAAGGATTTCTATGAGCTAGGGGAGAGCCCGGCACGAAGGCACCATCAAAGATGACACCTGTAGAATGTGGCTACATATCCCTGCTGTCTACGGAGAATCTCCGTTACAAGTAAGCAACTCTGCTTTCTCTCAGCCTTGGTGGCAGGAGCAGAGCAGGGAGAAACCACCTGGAAGCAGTCAGGAGGGCACTACTCCATCTCTGAGAGAGAGAGAAAGGAAGAGGGAAGAAGCGGCCTGCAGGTAAGCCTATTCTCGAAAATGTAAAAGTGCATGGAAGCAAGAAGGAGGACAGTACTCCAGAATCTCTGAGAGAGAGAGAAAGGAAATGGGGAAGAAGCAGCCCTTGGAACCTTTAAAAGTGCCTGGAAGCATGATACCATTTTCTTTATTGGGTTAAGTCTGAAAGAAAGACTTATGGTTGGATTGAGAACTATACAGACTGTTTTTCTACTTGGACTATGGTGGAAATGCAATACTCAAACAACACACTTCTGCAAGGGCTTATCTACCAATAAATTATAAAAAACCCTTGACCATAAACATCACAGGTCTCAAAAAAATTCCTCAAACACTGTTAATGATATTCTAATTTGAAAAGTCTATTATAATATCCAAAATCTATAGCATTAACAATGTTTGAGGAATTTTTTGAGACCTGTGATGTCTGTGAAAGGCAATTACCCTTTTGGCAAAGCGTTCTCTTGCCACGTACTGCTACTACTTGTTATTTGTATAGTGCTACAAGGCATACACAGTGCTGTACAGACACATGTAAAAGACGGTCCCTGCTCATCAGAGCTTACAATCTAGTCAAGTGATATGACTCTATATAGCAAGTTTTGTATATAGTTTGTAAATAGTTTACCCCTGTTATCCAAGTTTTTTGCCCTGTTATCTGTAAACTCATACGTGTTAGCTGTATTGAGCTTTTCTGTTCCATGTAAACCGCGCTGATGCTGAATAGTGCGGTATATAAGAAACTGTAAATAAATAAATAAATAAGACAGACAACACAACAGCTGAGGACAAGGACATATCTAGGGGAGTGGCAAGGAAACACATAGAATAGCAAGCAGATCAGGATCCAAAAGCAGACTCAAAAAGGTGAGTTTTCAGTCTGGATTTGAAAAGCACCAGAGATGAAGCCTGATATACAGACTTGGGTAGTTCCAAACATAAGGAACAGCAAGGCGGAAGGATCAAAGTCTGGAGTTGGCAGTAGAAGAGAAGGGCACAGATAGAAGGGATCTGCCAGAAGAGCGGAGCGCCTGAGGAGGGATGTATGGAGAGATAAGAGAGGAAAGGTAGTGAGGAGCAACAGAATGAGTGCACTTACAGGTCAGTAGGAGAAGTTTGAACTGGATATGAAATGGATAGGGAGCCAGTAAAGCGACTTGTGAAGGAGACTTATATGAGCATGTAGAGGCTGGCAGAAGATTAGCCGCAGAGCTGAGTTTTGAACAGATTGAAGGGGAGAGATATGATTCAGAGGGAGACCAGCAGAGGAATATTGATATATTACACTGAGGTCTTTATTCTCCTCAAATTAAATAATTATCATTTTGGTTTTTGGTGTTTTCAGCATCTCAGAGAAGAAATTGAAGGAGATTGTTGAAGTGATTTATAAGTTAAACAATTGTGCTGAAGGGTTTTTTATAATTTATTGGGAAATGTATTACTGCCATTTCTGACATCCTCACTGATATTATCTGCATAAGAAGTCTACCTTATTTTGCTGTTTTGTTTTGGTTAAACTGAAGGAATTAAAATTTGTTACCTATGGACTGCATTCCGTTCAGGATGTCCAGGCCCCTGTGTGCCTGATCGGAATCAGACACACAGGAGTAAACGTGATTCTGATTCCGCAGGGCATGTATAGCCCCTGCGGGATCAGAATCGCGACTAGGCCTGTACGTGCAGGCCAAACCCGATTCCCATCGGCCCGCACTTACAGGCCCCTGCCCGGCTAACTCAGTCAAGGCTCCTGTATGGAGCCGCAGTGCCATGGCATCCGGTTGCTATGACATCATGGCTCCATTCAGGAGCTGCAATCCACGGCCGCTGCCAACTTTCTCTTTTCCCCGCAGCCCAACCCCTGATCTGGCCTCCCATGGCCAGGGTCAGGCTGCGGAGAATCACCTGCACCCACTTCACCTGCTTTCCTTGGCTGGGCCTCCTGTCCCCTGAAGTCTGATTGGGCCTATTTCACCACCAAGGTGGAATAAGTTCCCTGTCCAGTCTGCCGGCCCCTGACCGATGTCAGAAACAGCCCTGTACGTCCAAGGCCTCGAACTGCCCACTGGCTGCCCTAACGCCACCTCTGCATCTCCCCCTTCCCACCCCCATCTAGCTTCCACATACAAACACTGTGTTCATACGGGGAGGTTAGCCAGGGACGCAGAGGGTGCCAAATAGCAGGGTTAGACATCCCAATGGGACGTCCAACTCCGCTATTTGCAGCTCAGAATGACCCCATATGTGTACTGTTTAGATCTCCAATTTGTGCTGTATGGAAAGAGGCCTGCTATCAGTTTGTGCTGTATGGAAAGAGGCCTGCTATCAAAGAAGGCAAATTCGCCAGGGAGAATATTCCCCACAAGTGATCACAGTGCCGCCTAGCTGTAGTAATACAGTATGCAGAAAACTACTGCTGATTTTGTTTCTCCACTTGTAGGCTATGAATGTTCTCCAGCCTTTCCACTGCTATTTTGGCGCTGGAGGATAACATAGTAACATAGCATAGTATATGATGGCAGATAAAGACCAATATGGTCCATCTAGTCTGCCCATCAAAGTGGCAAGAGTAGGTGCACCTACCACTCCATGCAGGTCACCCCTCCCCATGCCTTTGTTTAGGGATGTACCCACCGCTCCGTGTACAGATCTTCTTTTTTTTATTTTAATTATTTTTATTTTTCCTGTGAAAACAATACAATTTCACATAAATGTTAATGAATTACAACTGTTAAACAACAACCCTGATCCCCAGACCGCGCCCTAATCCCACTACCCACGTCCTTACCCCCTTAACCCAACCCGCCCCCTCCCCAAGGCCTGGATTAATGTTTTCCATTCCTGTTCATACTTTTCAAACCACTTTCTTCAATATGCCTTCAAACGCTCCATGAGCATCACCTGTTGTACTCGAGCTTCACACTTCTCCAGCTCTGGTACACCCCCTTTCTTCCAATGAGCAGCCATGTCATATCTCGCCACACACAAACATGTCATTGTCACCTTCCCCCTCCTCCCAATCTTGCCCCCATCAGGACATCAGAAAGATCCCAGGATCCAAATTCAAACTCATCCCGAGCAACCGACCCATCCACCGTTGCACTGAGGCCCAGTACTCCTGGATCCTTGGATATGTTCACCATATATGTCAGAAGGATCCTCTACACCCACAGCCCCTCCAACACTCCGGCGATACCTTTGGAAACATCCGGTGCAGTCTCTCTGGAGTGTAATACCACCTCATCATAATCTTATAGCAGTTTTCCCCGAATAGCTCTAGACATCGGAGTCCTCTATCTCCAGGAACAAGCAGGAATGAGTCTTCACATATGGGTACGTCGGTACCGATGGAGCCTGCGCGGGAACGCTCCCCAGCTTCCCAAAAAGGAAAGCTTTTGGGAGCATCCCACAGCGCCTGCGCGCTGCCTTTCCGACTTTCCTAACCAGCTCTCCTCAGTTCTTCTTTGCCGCGGAGCCAGCAGGTCGAGCCCTGTCACCGCTGAAGAAGTTCTTTATTTTATTTTATTTCTTTGGTCGCGTGTCTGCCTTCCCCGACTCCGGACCGGTACCGCCGGTCTTTTCTTTCTTCTTTTAAAAAAAAAAAAATATATATCTATACTTTTCCTCACTTAGTGTATTTTTCTTCTAGGCCTCAGGGCCCAAAAGAAAATTTCCCTCATGGAAAAACCAGCCTCCGGGTTCAAAAAATGCACTAAGTGTAGCGGTACTATTTCTGTTACAGATACCCATGAATGGTGCCTTAAATGTTTGGGTCCTGAACACTCCATTCCGGATTGTCCGTCCTGCTCTCTAATGTCTAAACGGGGTTTATAGAACCGAGAGGCTAAGCTCCATGTGCTGTTTCCCGCTGATGCAGCGTTGGTAGCATCGACGTCTTCCAGGTCTTCTTCTCCTGATGGATCTCAGGTAACCAAACATAAGTCTAGCAGGTCCTCGAACGGTGATCTCCCTCTAAGCATCGAGATGCCTCCGGGCTTGCCCTCGAGGATCCTGCACCAGCAAAACAACCCCGGCGGGAAGCTCCGGCTTCCAAAGCTCCTCCTATGGGGTTACAGGTTGACATTGACCGATCACCTGTTAGAATGCTCTGGGGTTCCGGCACAATCTCCCGGTACCGAACTCCAGGCATTCATGGCGTCGATGGATCAGAATGTTCTGTCCATGCAGCGGGCTATCAAGCCTTCATTCAAGCTGCGACGCCGACGGTACCGCAGCAAGCTCCGTTGTCGGTATCGGCTCCGGTACCGGCATCAGCGCCGATACCGGTACCGACTGCATCGACATCGACCAGGATACCGACTGCAGCGGTTCCTTGTCCAGGGCTATTTCTCGGTACCAATCCAGTACCGAGGACGCCCGATGTCGATACCGCTCGATACGCATAACGAGCATTAGAAGAGCACCCTGACAGGCGGTACTTCGATTCCTCTGGTGATTCTGATTCATCAGATGAGTCTCCTGAAGTATCCATAGCCCTTCCTGAAGAGCCTTCTTCTCCAAAAAGAAGAATGTCTCCTCCAGAGGACTTGTCCTTTCAAGACTTCATAAGAGAAGTAGCTAAAGGACTTTCTATTTCAGTAACCTCTGAATCAGAGCCTAGAGCAAAAAAATTAGATATTTTAGGATACTCTAAGGCTCCTAGAGAGGCAGTCACCTTACCAATTCATGAGATTCTTTATGAACACATGATTGATTTATGGAAGACTCCTCTCACTCTCTCTCCTCATTCTCGCAGGTTGGACACTGTGTATCGTGTCCCTCCCTGTCCTGGATTTCAAAAAACTCAGCTTCCTCACCATTCCATTGTGGTGCAGTCAGCTATGAAGAGGATAAAGAGTACAAAGAGACACTCTTCTGCTCCTCCAGGAAGAGAATGCAGAACCTTGGATGCTTTTGGTAGGAAAATCTTCCAGGCCAGTATGCTTATTGCCAGAATCAACTCATATAGTCTTTACATGGGTATGTTTCTAAAAGAAGTTGCAGAAAAGCTGCACACTTTCCTCCCTTTTCTTCCAGAGGATAAAAGGGAAGAATTCCTCATTTGGCTTAAGCATACTCAAGACATCTCAAAGTTTTCCAACAGGGCAGCCTTTGACTCCTTTGAAGGTGCCAGCAGAGCCTCAGGCATTGCCATAGCTGCTCTCAGAATTGCTTGGCTCCAGGCTTCTGATTTAGAACCCTGGGTTCAAGATGGCTTAGGAAATCTGCCCTGTACAGGTGAAAATCTATTTGGCAAAGAGTGGCAAATTAAAGCCACTCAAATGGATGCAGAGAACTCTGTTCTGGATAGACTTTCAAAGTCAACCTCCATTCCTGCCAAGAAAAAGACTTTTAAAAAGTCTTTTTTCAAAAAGGGCAGGTTTCCTTCCACTTCTGGCCAACAATCTTCTACAGGTCGCTTTACCACTAAGCGTCAGCAACCTAAGCAGGCCAGGCCTAAGTCTACAGGGGCTGCTGCAACTCAGCAGTCCCAACCTCCTCAGGTTTTTTGACTTGATGCTAGAGAACTTAGCCTTTCTGGCTTTAAAACAGCCAGAACCTCTCACCATTCCAGGAAGGTTAGCTCATTTTGCTCCCAGATGGGAGCAAATCACATCAGAGCAGTGGACCCTCTCCATCATAAGAGAGGGCTACAAGCTTCATTTCTCAGACCTTCCTCCCCACACCATGGTGAGACACTTCAATTCTCCCACATCTCTTCTTGACCTTCTAGGTCAGGAGGTTGACTACCCTTCTTGCCCAAGGGGCAATAGAAGAAGTTCCTCTTCTTCAACAAGGGTCAGGGTTCTACTCCCCCTATTTTCTCATTCCAAAGAAGACAGGGGGATACAGACCCATCTTAGATCTCAGGGAATTGAACAAATTTCTATGCAAGGAGAAGTTCAAGATGCTTTCTCTGGGCACTCTCCTTCCATACCTTCAAAGTCAGGATTGGCTTTGTTCTCTAGATCTCAAGGATGCGTACACACATGTCCTCATCCATCCATCCATCTCACAGAAGATTCCTACGTTTTCTTTTCCAAGGAAAACATTACCAATACAGAGTGCTCCCTTTTGGTCTGGCCTCTGCTCCAAGAGTGTTCACCAAATGCATGGCAATAGTTGCAGCATTTCTACGCACTCTGGGAATATTTGTCTTCCCATACCTGGATGACTGGCTCATCCGAGCTCCGTCTCAGTCAGAGGCCCAGATTTCCCTGGACCGCACAAGGCACATTCTTCAGTATCTGGGACTTGTGGTAAACCTCCCAAAGTCTCAGCTCACCCCTACTCAATCCCTAGAATTCATAGGGGCCTGGTTGGATACCACTACTGCAAGGGCCTACCTTCCTCAGGCCCGTTGCCAACGTCTAGTGCAGTTAGCCTCCCAGATTCAGTCAAAGAGCCACTTAACTGCCCGGGAGATGCTACAACTGCTAGGCCACATGGCTTCCACAGTGCATGTGGTACCCTATGCTCGCCTACACATGAGAGCAGCTCAATGGACTTTGTCCACCCAGTGGACTCAAGCTTCAGGAGCTCTCTCAGACCAAATAGCAACCTCCAAACGTCTCTTTTGGTCTCTTCAATGGTGGATGTCCACCCAAAATTTGTTGCTGGGGTCCCCCTTCCAACAGTTGTTGCCCCAAGCAACCCTCACAACAGATGCCTCCCAAACAGGTTGGGGAGCCCATCTACAGGACATCTCCACTCAAGGCACTTGGTCCCCATAGGAGACCTCTCTTCATATCAACCACTTGGAGCTTCGAGCAGTTTTTATAGCTCTCAAGGTCTTTCATACCCTCCTCAGCTACAAGACAGTCCTCATTCATACGGACAATCAAGTAGCCATGTTTTACATAAACAAACAAGGAGGAACTGGCTCTCTGTCGCTTTGCAACGAAGCTTTAAGATTGTGGGCCTTCGCCAGAGAGCATCAAATCCATCTCCTGGCAGTATACCTCCCAGAAGTCCAAAACTCTTGGGCAGACAGACTCAGTCGAGTTCTGCTTCCACACGAATGGTCCCTGCACATGGATCAGGTACTCAGAATCTTCCAAGAATGGGGAACCCCGGACATAGACCTCTTTGCAAGTCCGTGGAATGCCAAACTTCCCCGGTTCTGTTCCAGAATTCCGTGTCAGGGAGTTCAGGCCAAGGATGCCTTCCTCCTTCATTGGGGTCAGGGCTTCCTGTATGCCTTTCCTCCCATTCCATCCATTCCCTTGATTCCCAAGACTCTGTTCAAACTCCAGAGGGATCAAGGATTTATGATCCTCATAGCTCCACGCTGGCCACGCCAAGTGTGGTACCCTCTACTTCTACATCTCTCCCAAGCCCCCTCCCTGGACTTGGGAGCTGCTCCAGACCTTCTGTCCCAGGAGGAAGGGACTTTGTGGCACCCAAACCCCAAGTCCCTTCACCTCAGAGCATGGTTACTGAAGGCCTAGACCTTCAAGGGTTGAATCTTTCTCAGCAAGTGAAGGATATCCTGCATGCTTCCAGAAAACCTTCCACCAGGCATTCCTATGCTTTTAAATGGAAAAGATTTTCCATTTGGTGTGCTGAAAAGGGTCTTGACCCTCTAGCACTACCTTTAAATTCCCTTAAGCCCATCAATGGACAACCTATTTCCTCTCACCCTCTCATTGCAAGATTCATGAGAGGCCTAACTTTAACTAAACCTCCCATTAGGCCTCCTCCGGTGGCATGGGACTTAAAATTGGTTCTTGGTCAGCTTATGAAGCCACCTTTTGAACCCTTAGCCACTACCTCCTTGAAATTTCTTTCCTGGAAGGTTATTTTCCTCATTGCAGTCACTTCAGCTCGCCGCATCAGTGAACTGCAGGCCTTAGTGGCTAATCCACCTTATACAAGGTTCCATCATGATAAGGTAGTCCTTAGGACAAATCCACACTTTATGCCTAAAGTGGTCTCACCTTTTCATCTTAATCAAGAGGTATATTTACCTGTCTTTTTTCCAGCTCCTCATGCATCCAGTGCAGAGAAGAGTCTTCATACTCTGGATTGTAAAAGAGCTCTTGCTTTTTACTTACAAAGGACACAGCAACATAGAAAGTCTTCCCAGCTTTTTGTTGCTTTTGATCCTTCTCATTTAGGACTTCCAGTCTCTAAGAGAACACTGTCCAATTGGATTGCTCAGTGTATTTCTTTCGCCTACCAGAGTAAGAACCTTTCTCTGGAGAGCCATGTCACAGCTCATAATGTGAGGGCCATGGCCACCTCTATGGCTCATCTAAATTCTGTGTCCATCAACCAGATCTGTCGAGCAGCCACCTAGGCCTCGGTTCATACCTTCACAGCCCATTACTGCTTGGACAAGGACTCCCGCCGGGATGCCTTGTTTGGTCAGGCTGTCCTCAAACACCTGTTCCATTCTTAAACAACTCCTACCCTCCTTCCCTGGATGGATGCCTGAGATCCATAGGAGGACGTAGAACCCTTCCCAGGGTCTCATATCCTTGGGGATCTCCCAGGCATCTTAGCTAGGGAGTCCCCATATGTGAAGACTCATTCCTGCTTGTTCCTGGAGATAGCACAGTTACTTACCTGTAACAGGTGATCTCTGGGAACAGCAGGAATAAGTCTTCACAACCCTCCCTCCTCCCCTAGGAGTTGTACCTCTTTTCTGTCTTTCCTTTCCTCTCTCTCTATTGTCTCAGCTTTAAACTCGAACTGAGGAGAGCTGGTTAGGAAAGGCGGGAAGGCAGCGCGCAGGCGCTGTGGGATGCTCCCAAAAGCTTTCCTTTATGGGAAGCTGGGGAGCGTTCCCGCGCAGGCTCCGTCAGTACCGACGTACCCATATGTGAAGACTTATTCCTGCTGTTCCCAGAGATCACCTGTTACAGGTAAGTAACTGTGCTTTATCTGATCTACAGTCTGCTTCCAATCTTTCTGCCTAATTTCACGCCCTAGATCCCTTTCCCACTCCTGCATATAGGAAGGTTTACCAAATGAAGTACCTTGAACAGCTCTATATAACGCTGAGATTAACCCCCTGGTCCTTTTATCCCATATCACGCCACCTCCAAATCCATAAAATGTCGTTGGAGGTCCTCCTTCACTAATATTCGCACTAAGAAATGACAGACAATTTTATGGTCCTACTTAGGATTTAGCATAAGCATGTACTTATGCAATTTGTATTCCTGTTTTGTGTATTCTTCCTATACCCCCCAATACCTTTCCTTGCTTTTACCTATATTTGTATACCTTGTCTTGTAACCACTTTAATTGAAGGATAAGGTGGTATATAAAACTGGTTAAATAAATAAATAAATAAATAATCGTGTACAGATCTTCTAATCTTAAAATACAGGTCCCTCTCTTTGCAGAATAAAGCAGAAATTTATGCAGTACAGGCAGCTGGCTTGGCTACTTGCCTTGGCTGGTGCATGTGGCTGCCCAAACTCCTCCTTTACTACTGATGCTAGCACTGAGACTGAATGACACCCGATACTCAGTGTATGTTCTACCTGTCTGTCTTGACTAAGGGATAAAAAATTGGCTAGAAGGATTCAAAAAGTGGAGGCTCAGAAGTGGAAGAGAAGATGCTGTGTGCCATGTGTATGCTTCACAAAACCGGGACCTACTGTCCATGTCCTACACATTACCTGCTAATTCCCAGATTCTGGGATTCATGCTGTAGCTAGGCAAGAGAGGCGTGTACAACTGCATGCATGCTCAAAAAGGAACTTCTGTACGTTTAATAGTTACCTCTTATGTTGTCAGGTAAGAGCAGAACCCCTGTGCTGGGCTGGACCTGAGCAGTGGTGACTTTTGTGTCAGGTCTAATGGCCCACTGGTTGAGAAACACTGGAGTAGAGGTTAATGCTGCTTGACCTCTAGAATACCCTAAATTTAGAAATTGGAATAGTGCATCACCTACTACCTAAAATGGATATACTTATTTTCACCTTCCTTTTAACGTTTTAACTTAAAAAATGAAAATCTTTCAAACTTCAATTTTCACTAACCAAACAGTTCTGCCTTGTGACTTTCATGCACATGTCTAAAATGTTGCACTCTCTTTCTTTTTTAATGTTTAGATGTGGAATAACAGTAAGACAGCCATCTTTTATGAATGGGGAAAAATCATTGACTGTGACATTATCCAAATTGAGCCGTACTCTGGAAAACTAGGTATACTTTTTAGTATTTTGGGAAGGGAAAATTATTTATGGGTTTGATATGGGAGAGTAGCCTAGTAGTAAGAGAAGCAATGTGTGAACCAGGAAAACCAAGGTTCATATCCAGCTTTTCCCAGTAGTGCTCCTCGTGCAAGTCACGTCACCCTCCATTTCCTGAGATGCAATTTAGATTGTAAGCCCACTTAGATTGTAAACCTAATTTAGATTGTAATTTGCCTTAAACTCAGATTTGATAAAGGCAAGTAATTACATCTGAAAATCTATATTAAAAGGGCACATTACTGCTGAAGATAGAACTAGCATAAGTACTGTGCCCTATCCAAAAATTAAAGGCAATGTTTTATTTTTTTTCCCAGAACCGAATGAGTGCTGTGAACTGGAAATGAGTTTCACTGGTGGAAAAAATAGATTTATTAGCCATGATCTCCAATGTAAAATCCGACACTCTACTGAACCTGTTATACTGCATATTGAAGCTACTTTTAAGGTGAGTAATAGTGAGTCTCAATTCAGAAAATAATCTTAATGCAAAGTAAAATATTTCTTTGGTGGTAAGCAGTTCCAGTGAGTCATACCAATGCACATGACTCCATCTTGTGCATCTTCAGCAGCTTTTTTCAGAAAAAAGACAAAAATATATTTATCTATTTGTTGACAGCTTTATATCTTACTGCTACTACAACTATTAATCATTTATATAATGCAGCGCTGTACAGAAACATATAAAAAAGACGGTCCCTGCTCATCCAAGCTTACAATCTAATCAACATAGACAATACAATACATGAGCATTAAGGGTACAAATAAGGAAAGGTAAGGAGACACAAGGAAAACAAGGGATCAGGATCCAAAAGCAGCCTCAAAAAGGTGAGCCTTCAGTATGGATTTGGAATGAGGGAGAGATGAAGCCTGCCGTACAGACACGGGTATTTGTTCTAGACATAAGAAGCAGCAAGGTGAAAAGATTGCGGTCTGGAATTGGCAGTGGAAGAAAAGGGCATAGAGAAAAGCAGACCAATGGAAGAGTGAAGATCATGAGGAAGGGTGTAGGGAGAGAGGAGATAAGAAAGGTAGTGAAGAGCAATATAATGAATGCATTTATAGGTCAGAAGGAGAAGTTTGAATTGGATAGAGCTCAAAAGGGAGAGAGGAGGCACTGTGGGTTAAACTAGAAAGAGGGAAAGAGAAATCTAGTTGCATTGGCATGATATACAGACCTCCCTCACAAGAGGAAGAGGTGGGCAGAGAGTTAATTGAAGACATACGCAGCATTGCTAGGAATGGGGAAGTGCTACTGATAGGGGATTTCAATATGCCAGATGTTGACTGGCACATTCCTGCTGCAGTATCATCTAGAAGTAAAGAGATCCTGGATTCTCTACAGGGAGAACTATTCAGGCAATTGCTAGCAGACCCCACATGTGAAGGGACCATACTGGACTTGGTACTTACCAATGGTGAAAGTGTTTCTGATATTACAGTGGGAGATCATTTTGCATCCAGTGATCACCAGATGGTGTGGTTCAGTATTAGGACTAGGGCTGTTAGAATCCATTCAAAAGCGAGGGTCTTAGACTTTAGGAAAATTAATTTTGCCAAAATGGGCCAATACCTAAGGGAATCGTTAGCAGGATGGGAACAGCTGGGGATGTAAAAAAACAGTGGGCAAAACTGAAAGGGGATATTTTAAGGGCAACCAACCTTTTTGTTAAAATGGTAGATAAAGTTAAAAGGAAAAGGACACCGCTATGGCTTTCGAAAGAAGTAGCTGAAAAGGTGAAGAAAAACAGGGAACCCTTCATGAAATACAAGAGATCGCAGAGAGAGGAAGACTGGCATCTATATTTGGAAAAACTTAGAGAAGCTTGTAAGGTAGTCAGGAAAGCAAAGATTCAAAAAGAGGAGAGAATAGCCAATGCAATAAAATGGGGGGATAAGACATTTCTCAGATATGTTAGTGAGAAGAGGAAGGGCAAAAGTGGTATTCTCAGACTCAAGGGTGAAGGGGAGGAATATGTAGAAGCTGATGAGGATAAAGTGGAATTGCTTAACAACTATTTCTGTTCTCGGTTCACAGATGAAGAAACAGGAACAGGACCTCAGAAAACACCCACAAACAGGAACAGAAGCGAGGTGCATCTTGAACAATTTTCAGAAGACTGTGTTTGTGAGAAAGTAGCTAAACTTAAAGTAGACAAAGCGATGGGACTGGATGGGATACACCCTAGAATACTGAGGAAACTTGGGGGCATTCTAGCAGCTCCACTGACCGACCTTTTCAATGCCTCGTTGGAGTCTGGAGTGGTGCCAAAGGACTGGAGATAGGCTCATGTGGTGCCTTTACACAAAAGCGGAAGTAAGGATGTGGTTGAAAACTACAGGCCGGTTAGTTTAACTTCGGTAGTGAGTAAATTATTGGAAATGCTGCTGAAAGAGAAAATAGAGAGGTTTCTGGAGTCCAGCAGATTACAGGATCTGAGGCAGCATAGGTTCACCAGAGGCAGGTTTTGTCAGACAAATCTGATTGATTTCTTTGACTGGGTGACCAGGGAGTTGGACCGAGGGAGAGCCCTAGATGTGGTGTATTTAGATTTCAGTAAAGCCTTCGACACCGTTCCTCACAGGCGACTTATAAACAAACTGAGTACCTCTAGGGATGGACCCTAAAGTTACTGCTTGGGTTAGAAATTGTTTGAGTGGAAGTGACAAAGAGTACAGGTAAATGGAGCTCACTCTGAGGAGAAGGAAGTTACCAGTGGTGTGCTCCAGGGATCTGTCCTTGGTCCGATTCTTTTTTAACATCTTTGTTAGTGATATAGCGGAAGGGCTGTTGGGTAAGGTTTGCCTCTTTGCGAATGATACCAAAATCTGCAATAGAGTAGACACCCAGGAAGGTGTAGATAACATGAGGAGGGATCTAGCTAAGCTTGAAGAATGGTTTGGATTTGGCAGCTGGGATTTAATGTTAAAAAAATGCAAGGTCATGCATTTGGGCTGCAGCAATCCAAGGGAGCAATATAGTATAGGGGGTGATGTACTTTTGTCCACTAAAGAAGAGCGGGACCTAGGCGTGGTTGTGTCTGATGATCTTAAAGTAGCTAAACAGGTAGAAAAGGTGACAGTAAAAGCTAGAAGGATGCTTGGGTGCATACGGAGAGGAATGGCTAGCAGAAAAAAGGAGATGTTCCTGATCGTGTAACCAGTCTAGTCCCGGACCTCTGGATTCCCTATCTCATCCAGCAGCTTGGAGACTGAGAATACTCCTCCTTGTTATGATGTCACTGGTATATCCACTCGGAATCCGTCTCTTGCCATCAGTTACCTCAGTCTCCAAGCAGCTGGATAGATTGGAGCCCAGAGGGCCGGGCTCACTGGAGAGACAATTAAGTCTGATTTTTTTCTTGGTTGATTAAGTGTTCTGGTTTATATAGTTTAGACTGGGGAAAGAGAGTTAATCCAGAGGACTGTGCCTTTAAATTTGGCGACAGGTTTCTCTCTCTTCTTCTTAACCCCCCCCCCCTCCATTGCTTCTGGGTCGCCTCGTTCAGGATAAGCAGGGAACCTAAGCAGGAGCTATGTGGCTGCTTGCTGCCGGGACAGTCAGCTATATTTTAAGAGGGAGAGCCCCGGAGGTCAGCCTTGCCAGCGCCACATAGAAGCCTGCCTGTTAGTGTGTTGGCAGGCTCAGGGAGACCACATGTTGCTTTCTGTTGTGCAAGTGTGACTCCGGCGGCATCAGACCCTCTCTGCGGTCAGTGGGAGACCGGCCCGGTGAGTATTTAACTGCCGGTTTATCCCGGCCACGGTAACATTACGGGAGCAGTTTTATTTTTGAACCGGGGGTTTAGCCTGAGCGTTTTGGCGCGAAAAGAAATTTGGCGGGCCTAGCCGCATGGCAGCATCGCGGGAGAACGCGGATGCTGCCTGTGGTTGTTCAGCGCTCTTTTCAGGCCTTCTAAGGGGCCCGTGCAAGCCCACCTAGAGACTTCTCTTGCTATTATTCCTATTTATATTTTATTATTAGGTTTTTTTTGTGGAGCTGGGATTTAGTTTGGTAAAAAAAAAAAAGCTCTGGGCTGGGTCCGCAGCGCTGTGGGTGTGGGTGTGAGAGACAGTTTAAAGTGATAGCAATTAGTTTCTCGCTTGCCATGCCCTCTAAGCCACTCTGTTTAGTCTGTGGCATGAAAAAAGGCTGCTCTTCAGGTGTCTGTAAATCCTGTGTGAGGGAGCCAGTTGCCATGGAGCCTCCCAGAGAAGAGAAAGGAGAAGCTCTAGAGGCAGAGTCAGAGAGCTCAGGGTCCCTGTTACAGGAGGTGGTCCTGGGGGAGCCGGTGGCTAGGCCTTCTTCGGTGCCTGTCACTCCTCTCCCTCAGACACCTTTACCAAAAGACTTAGCAGCAATTTTTTCAAAAGAGTTTGTTACACTGCTTCAACACGCTTTCTGTGCCAACGCTCAGCAGGCAAAAGAGCCTGAGACGATGAGCGGAGTTAAGAGAGCCGCGGCTTCTCTTCAGGGCGGGGGCCCTCACAGCGGAGCCGAGAGACCATGCTCGGAGGGGGTGCCTGCGGAGTCTTCTTTAGCCTCAGAGGGGCCTCTATCAGACGATGAAGCCCGGGCTCTAGAGGTGGAGGAAGAGCTAAAGGAAGGTGAGCTGTCTGATAGAGAGGATCAAGCAAGAGTGGTACACGTCTTCCGGAGGGAAGAGCTGCCAGCGTTGATTGTAGAGGCTTTGAAGGTTTTAAATATGCCGGTCCCAGGGGCAGCTGAGGACGAGACCCTGGAAGATCCTCTATTGCAGGTTTTCGGGAAGACCCAATGAGCATTCCCGGTACATAGGGTATTTTGGGAGATGATTCAGGAAGAGTGGAACGTGCCTGAAGCTCCCCTAAAGGGGTCCAGGGTCATGGGTCGCCTTTATCCTCTATTGGATCAGGATAGGGAGGTTTTTAAGTCACCCAAGGTGGATGCAGCTGTGTCGGCAGTTACCAAGAAAACTACCATTCCGGTGGAGGGTAGTGCAGCCCTTAAGGATTCCCAAGATAGGAAGTTGGATATTTTGTTACGTCAGGTGTTTGATGTGAATGCCCTCTTGCTTCAAGCAACTATCTGCAGAGCGTGGGTAGCAAGAGCCTGTCTTCACTGGGCTTAGCGAGTGCAGGAAAGCCAAGAGGGTGAAGACTCTGGAGAGGCGGCTAAGCTAGAGTCGGGTGCGGCCTACTTAGCAGACATTCAGTATGATCTTATGCGTGGTTTGTCGAAGAGCATGGCGTCGGCAGTGGCGGCACAAAGATACTTGTGGCTGCGCAACTCGGCGGCGGATAGTTCCTCCAAGGCTAGGCTGAGCAAGCTTCCTTTCAAAGGGCGCCTTTTGTTCGGGGAGGACTTAGAGAAATTGGTAAAAGACTTAGGGGAATCCAAGGGAGGTAAGTTGCCAGAAGACAAGCCTAAGTCGAGCCGGCAGGGTCCAGCTGGCAAGGGACAGCAGCGAGACTTTCGCCGGTTTCGGACCCAGAGATTCAACCCTGGTCAGAGAGGACGTTTCTCTAATAGAGGTCATGGGGATTTGGTCCTTCTTCCTCCTCGTCCTTCTCTGCCAAAAAGCAGCAATGAGATACGGGGGGCCCAGGCACCCTTGATAGCGGTAGGGGGGCGGTTGCAGAAGTTTTATTCTGCCTGGGTCCGAGTAACGTCAGATCAGTGGGTCCTAGAGGTGATTCGAGAAGGGTACGCTCTGGAGCTTATAAGGCCAGTGAGGGAGGCCTTCATACAGTCCCCCAGAAAGTCACCCGCCAAGTGCGCGGCGTTGCGGGAGACGATTCAAAGGCTTCTAGAGCTCAAGGCGATAGTGCCTGTCCCGCCAGACCAGCTCGGCGGCAGTTGTTATTCCACCTACTTCATCGTTCCAAAAAAGGATGGGGGTGTCCGCCCGATCCTGTATCTCAAAGGAGTGAATCGTTGTCTTCGGGTGTCGCACTTCCATATGGAAACGCTGCAATCGGTGATAGTGGCGGTGCAAAAGGGAGAATTCCTTACTTCGCTGGACTTGTCAGAGGCATATCTCCACATTCCAATCCAACAGGAGCATCACAAGTTTCTCAGATTTGCAGTCCCGTTCGGCCATTTTCAGTTCCGGGCGTTGCCTTTCGGGTTGGCGACGGCGCTGCGAACCTTCACCAAAGTCATGGTGGTGGTGGCGGCGGCTCTAAGGAAGCAAGGCATCTTAGTGCATCTGTATCTGGACGACTGGTTGATTCGGGCGAAGTCAAGGCCCGAGAGCGCGGCAGTCACTGCGCGAGTGGTGGCCTTCCTGGAAGATCTCGGTTGGATTGTCAACATGTCCAAGAGTCACTTGGTGCCCTCTCAAAATCTAGAGTATCTGGGAGCTCGCTTCGACACAAAAGCCGGAAAGGTGTTCCTAACAGCGGAAAGAGCGCAGAGACTTCGGAAATTGGTCAGCCGGTTTCTTCAATACAAGGCGCCCTCGGCATGGCATTATCTTGGCATTATTGGCATTATTGGGCACGATGGTCGCAGCCATAGAGACGGTCCCGTGGGCGAGAGCTCACATGAGGCCCTTGCAGAGAGCATTACTTCGCCGTTGGTCGCATCAACAGGACCCGCTGTCCCGGAAGTTGCCCTGTCCGGAGGAGGCTCATCAGTCCCTGCACTGGTGGTTGCTCCCCGCGTCATTAGAGTGTGGGAGAGTGCTGGACACGCCGTCCTGGATATTGGTGATGACAGACGCCAGTCTCTCAGGCTGGGGCGCTCATTGCCAAAGCATGTTCATGCAAGGACAGTGGTCGGTCCAAGAGCAAATGTGGTCAATAAACAGGCTGAAATTAAGAGCGGTGGCTCTAGCGTTGCAGTTGTTCCAGAAGCTGCTCAAAGGCAAGGCAGTCCGAGTGTTTTCAGACAATGCCACAGCGGTGTCATATGTCAACAAGCAAGGTGGAACCAGCAGCATGGTGCTGGAGGTCGAAGCCGGAGCCCTGTGCGATTGGGCAGAGGCAAATCTTCTGGATCTGTCAGCGGCGCATGTCGCAGGGGTGGACAATGTGCAGGCCGATTTTCTCAGTCGGGTAAGAGTAGATCCAGGGGAATGGGTCCTTCAACCCGAGGTTTTCGAGATGATAGTGCGCAGGTGGGGCGCGCCGGTCATGGACCTCATGGCCACTTTCTCCTCGGCGAAAGTCAGCCAGTTCTTCAGCAGACGAAGAGAAAAGATGTCAGAGGGCTTAGATGCTCTCATTCAGGAGTGGCCGATAGGGCAGCTGCTGTATGTGTTTCCGCCGTGGGTGCTGATCAGAAGAGTGCTGCAGCAGATCGAGGTGTTCAGGGGTCACGTAATTCTGATAGCTCCGGATTGGCCTCTCAGGCCCTGGTATGGGGATCTAGTGAGGCTAGTGGTGACCAAATCGTGGCGGCTTCCTCCTCGGTTGGACCTTCTGGTGCAGGGGCCCCTACTCATGCCTCACTTGGATCGATTCTCGCTTACGGCCTGGCTCTTGAATGGGTGCGGTTGACGGCAAGGGGGTATTCAGCGGCGGTCATTTCTACCCTTTTGAAGGCCAGAAAACAATCCACTTCCCTAGCGTATGTCCGCATCTGGAGAGTCTTCGAGTCCTGGTGTGTGGTCAGGCTTTAAAATCCTCCATCTCGCAAATCTTAGACTTTCTGCAGGATGGTTTTGACAAAGGGCTAGCGACGGCATCATTGCGGGTGCACGTGGCGGCGTTGTCTTGCTACAGAGGCAAGATAGGGGGTCGGACACTCGGTTGTCATTGGGATATTAAGCGTTTCTTGAGGGCAGGGTCGCTGCTGCGGCCTCCAACTAGGCAGATCATTCCAAAGTGGCATTTGCCCTCTGTGTTAGATGCGCTTGAGCGTGCGCCATTCGAACCGCTATCCCGAGCGACAATCAAGGATTTCACCTTAAAGGTAGTGTTTCTGGTGGCCATATGTTCGGCATGGAGAGTCTCGGAGTTACAAGCGCTCTCATGCAGAGAGCCCTATCTTACATTCTTTCCTTTGAAGGTGGTGTTAAGGACGGTGCCAGCCTTCCTCCCGAAGGTGGTTTCACCTTTTCATATGAATCAGGAAATTTCCTTACCAGTCTTCTTGCAGGACGTGGGCGCGTCGGGCTCGAGAGGGCTGCACCTGTTGGATGTTCGCAGGGCGATAAAAAAGTATCTTCGTCGGACGGCCAGTTTTCGCAAGTCGGACGAGCTTTTTGTCCTCTTTGCGGGTCCTAGAAAGGGTGAAGCAGCATCGAAAGCATCCATCGCAAGGTGGATTAAAGAGACTATTGCGTCGGCCTACATGTTGAGAGGTAAGGCAGTGCCGGAAGGGCTTAGGGCACATTCCACTAGAGCGCAAGCCTCCTCATGGGCAGAGGTACACTTGGTGCCTCCGGTGGAGATTTGCAAGGCAGCGACTTGGTCGTCCTTAAATTTGTTTCTGAAGCATTACCGCCTCGATGTGTACACGGTGGAAGAGACTTCTTTTGTCTCTGCAGTACTGCAGGCGGATCTTCCAGGGCCCTCCCAAGTTTGAATTTTTTCACTGCTCTGGTACCTACCCAGAGGTCCGGGACTAGACTGGTTACACGATCAGGAAGGTGAAATTAGACTTACCTGCTAATTGTAGTTCATGGAGTGTAGCCAGTCTAGTCCCGTGTCCCTCCCCAGGGGTTGTAGTTCTCTATTGGCTCAACTCTATGGACCACTTACAGGTAAGAGTGTTATTTGCGTTCTACATGGTAGGCATAGTAAGTGGGATTACAAAAAAAAAGAAAGAAAGAGGTATAAGTGTGAGGCGGGTTGTCCTTTCTCTTGGAGAAGGAGTAGCCTGCTTCAGTTAAAGTCACAGTCTATAGCAGGAATTTTTCAGTTCTGCAAGTTGCTGGTTTCTAGTTTACTTAAGGGTTGGTTAGTACTTTCATGGGTACTTTAGTGGTTTCTCCAGTTAAATTCTTACTTGTGTCTCCGGTGAGTCTGCTTTGTCAGTAGGTTACTGATGGCAAGAGGCGGATTCTGATTGGATATACCGGTGACATCTTAAAAAGGAGGAGTTTTCTCAGTCTCCAAGCTTCTGGATGAGATAGGGAACCCAGAGGTCCGGGACTAGACTGGCTACACTCCAGGAACTACAATTAGCAAGTAAGTCTAATTTCACCATAATGCCTCTGTATAAGTCTTTGGTGCGACCTCATTTGGAGTATTGTGTGCAATTCTGGAGACCGCACCTTCAAAAGGATATAAACAGAATGGAGTCAGTACAGAGGGTGGCTACTAAAATGGTTAGTGGTCTTCATTATAAAACATATGAAGACAGACTTAAGGATCTTAATATGTACATCTTAGAAGAAAGGCAGGATAGAGGTGATATGATTGAGACGTTTTAAATATCTCCATGGCATAAATGCACAGGGGAAGAGCCTCTTTCGATTGAAAGCAAGTTCTACTATGAGGGGACATGGGATGAGGGTGAAAGGGGATAGATTCAGGAGTGATATGCGGAAATATTTCTTTACGGAAAGAATGGTGGATCCGTGGAATGGTCTCCCAGTGGAAGTGGTAGAGATGAGGCAGTATCTGAATTCAAAAAAGCATGGGACAAACACGGAGGATCTCTAAAGGAAAAAAGGGGACTGTTGTAGTTGTTGATATGGAAGGACAGACTAGATAGGCCATGTGGTCTTTTTCTGTTGTCATTTTTCTATGTTTTTATACAGAAATGAAGGGGAGCCAATTAAGTGACTTGAGAATATGGGTTATCCGCAGCAGAGTTCTGAATAGACTGAAGGGGAGAGAAGTGACTTAGAGGGAGACCACCAAGGAGAAGGTTATAATAGTCTAGATGGGAGGTGACTAAAGAGTGGATAAATGTTTTAGTAATATGATCAGAAAGGAAGAGGCGAATTTTGTTAATGTTGTAGAAAAAAAAACTACAGGTTTTAGCTATCTGTTTGATATGTGTGGAGGAGGAGAAGTCAGAGAACCTCAAGGTTGCTGATGGAGGAAACAGGAAGAAGAAGAGTGTTATCTACAGAGCTAGAGAAAGGAGGAGGGTTTAGGGGGAAAAATAAGAAGTTCCATTTTGGACATGTTGAATTTTAAACAGCGGTGAGACATCCAGACAGCAATGTCAGGCAGTCAGCAATGCGGGCCTGGAGTATCAGAGAAATATCAGGTGTAGATAGATAGATCTGAGAGTCATCAGCATAAAAATGATACTGAAAGCCATGGGAGGAGATGAGAGCACCAAGGGATTGGGATAGAGAGTGTGTTCAGAAAGGAAGGAGCGAATTTTGTTAATGTTATAGAGAAAGAAATGACAGGTTGTAGCTATCTGTTGGATATATGTGAAGAAAAAGAGGGAGGAGTCAAAGATGACCTCAAGGTTGCGGGCAGAGGAAACAGGAAATAGATATGTATTATCTACAGAGATAGAGAAAGGAGGAGGGTTTAGGGGGAAAAATAAGAAGTTCCATTTTGAATTTTAAACAGCGGTGAGACATCCAGGCAGCAATGTCAGTCAGTCAGCAATGCGGGCCTGGAGTATCAGAGAAATATCAGGTGTAGATAGATAAATCTGAGAGTCGCTGGCATAAAAATGACATTGAAAGCAATGGGAGAAGATGAGAACGCCAAGGGATTGGGTATAGAGAAAAGGAGAGGTCCCAGAACAGACACTTGGGGTACACCAACTGAGAGTGGGATAGCAGTAGAGAAGGAATCACAAGAAGAGAACCAGGACAGCACAGAGCCCCCTAAAACCACCTTGGATAAAGGTGGTATAGAAAAACTGTTAAATAAATAAAATAAAGTGAAGACAATGTGTCGAGGAGAAGGTGGTGGTCAGCAGTGTCAAAAGCAGCAGAAAGATCAAAAAGAATGAACACTGAGTAAAGGCCCTTGGATTTAACCAGGAACAAATCACTGGAAACTTTGGCAAGAGCCATTTCAGTAGAATGTAAGGGACAAAAGCCAGATTGAATTGGATTTGGCAGGGCTTGAGAGTAGAGAAATTCAAGGCAACAGCAGAGAACTGCATGTTCAATAAGTTTGGAAATGAAGGAAAGAAGGGAGATGGGTCGATATTTAGAAGGACAAGTAGGGTCAAGTGAAGTTTTCTTGAGGAGAGGTGTGACCAACAGCATGCTTGAAGGCTGCAGGAACAGTTGCAGTAGAGAGCAATAGGTTGAGAATATGTTAGATGGAAGGGATGACAGAGGAGGAGATAGAATTAAGGAGACAGGTGGAGAAAGGATCAGAGGAGCAGGTAGAAGGTTTAGAGATCTTAGAAAAGGATGAAAAGGTAACAGAGATTGAGGGGAAAAGTTGGTACTGAAGAAGGGAAAGAGGGGATGAAGTTGATCTATTGGGGAATTGGAGGCTAAGCTTGTGGACTTTGACAAGGAAATAGTTGGCAAGGGTTTGGGCAGAAAGAGAAAGAGGGGTTGGAGGTAGAGGGGCCTTGAGGAGAGAATTGAGAAGAGATTGTGAAGGTCCGAGGCAAAATAGCTACATGGAGATAGTAGTTTTGCTTGGCATGTGATATGGTTGACTGGAGGAGGTAAGCATGAATTTGACGTAAAGAAAGGGAGCAGGATTTGAGCCAAATGCACTCAGCTGAACAGACACAGGAGCATAGATAGCGGGTAGCTGAAGACAGCAAGGGCTGAGGTATTATGTGTCTCACAGGATATGGAATAGGCTGAGCAAGAGCATTCAGAGCAGAGCAGAGAGCGGTATTATAGAAAATCATAGCCTCATAAACAGACTTAGAAGACAAGGTGGAGGAAAGAGGTTATGAGACAATAGTGGAGAGAGCTGATGGATCGATAGACAGAATTTCAAAAAAGATAGGAGGAAGGGGTCAGAAGGGTTGTCAACATAAATATTAAAATCACCAAGAATAAGAGAGGGGTAAGAAGAATCCAGAAATAAGGAAAGCCATGAGTCAAAGTCAGTGAGAAAGATAGAGATGGACTTGTCAGAGGGTCTATAAATAGCAGCTATCCGGAGAGGTAAGGGATTAAGTGAGGAACTGTCATGGGAGTGAGAGAAAAGTCTAGAGGGGCCAGGATTGGTATTAATGTCTCCGGATGATAGAAGAAGAAGGACCAGAATAGTGCGTGGCAGAGAGGAGACAGAACGGCAGAAATGAGGGTAAGGTTCTTTCAGAAAGAAAGGGAAAGGATGAATGAGAGGAAGAAAAAGGTGACGTTCAAGAGCTGAAAAAAGGGTGGAAGACAAGATGGGATAAGAAATGGGGAAGATAGAGAGAGGGTTATAAGGAGGAGGGGTTTGAAAAAGTTGGTATGAGGGGACAAGGGTAGGGAGTGTCAATAGGAAGAAAAAAATGAAGTAGAGCCATAAGAAGAAATGGAGAAGCTAGCAGAAGACAGAGAAAATGATTGAAGGATTGGTAGGAGAAAGATCAAGGGAAAGGGAGCAATTGGGAGAAAAGGGGGTGAAACCACCTATCTCCAGGAACAAGCAGGAATGTAGTCATCACATATGGGTATCATTGGTACCGACGGAGCCTGCGAGGGAACGCTCCCCAGCATCCAATTAGAAAGCTTTTGGGAGCATCCCACAGCGCCTGCGTGCTGCAGCATTCCCGCCTTTCCCAACTGCCTCTCTCCAGTTCTTCGTTTTCCGTGGAGCCAGCAGGTCATGTTCCTGTCACCGCATAAAATTTTCCTTCTTTTTGTGGTCCCGTCTGCCTTCCTCGACGTTTTACCGGTACCGCCGTTTTTTTCTTTCTTTCTTCTTTTCTTTAAAAAATAAAAATTAATTCTTAGTACTTTTTTCCCATTTTTTTTTCGAGGTGCACGCACCATTTTGGGCCTTAGGCCCAAGATTTTTTCCACAATGGAAAAACCCTCTTCGGGTTTTAAAAAGTGCACCAAGTGTGGCGGTACCATCTCCATCACTGACACCCATGAGTGGTGTCTGAAATGTTTATGTCCTGACCATTCCATCTTGGAATGTATGGCTTGTGCCATGATGTCCAAGAGAGGTCGACAGAACCGAGCTGCCAAGCTCAGTACCCTGTTTCCCTCTGATGCAGCTTCGGTGGCATCGACGTCTTCCAGGGCTTCGTCTTCCTCCCGTGGATCTCAGGTAACTAAACACAAGTCTAGCCGGTCCTCAAAGGGTAGATCTCCTTCTAAGCATCGAGATGCCTCTGGCGTTGCCCTTGAGGATTCTGCACCGGTAAAATTGCCGGCACACAGTCATCCGATGCCTTCCAGTACCGATACTCCGGTACCGATTATTCCTGGTACCGACTTCGGTCAGTACGGGTATCAGGCTCTTCAAGAGCACCCGGACAGGCGGTACTTTGAGTCCTCAGAGGAATCTGAAGATTCTGATAGTTCTGTCGATGCAGGAATGCTTCTCCCAGAGGAGCCCTCCTCCCCTAAGCGCAGGATGTCTCCTCCAGAAGATATTTCCTTTCAGGATTTTATCAGGGAGGTGGCTCGGGGTCTCTCCATTACGGTGGCCCCTGAAACAGAGCCTAGAGCAAAGGAGTTGGAAATTTTACAATATCCCAAAACTCCTAAGGAGGCAGCTACCTTGCCCATCCATGAGATCTTGCATGATCTTATGTTAAGAATGTGGGAGACACCTCTTACCACCTCACCTCATTCTCGTAGACTGGATACTCTGTATCGAGTCCGTCCTTGTCCTGGTTTCCAAAAACCTCAGCTTCCTCGCCACTCTATTGTAGTGGAATCAGCTATGAGAAGGATCAAGAGTGCAAAGAGGCATGCCTCTAATCCTCCAGGACATGAGTGCAGAACTTTGGATGCTTTTGGACGCCGTGTCTTCCAAGCTTCCATGCTTTCTGCCAGGATCAGTTCCTATAGTCTATACATGGGAATGTTCCTAAAGGAAGTCACAGGTGATTTAGAAGCATTGAGTCCTCTTCTTCCTGAGGATAGAAGGCAGGATTTTCTCACATTGGTCAGACATGCCCAAGATGTTTCTAAATTTGTCAATCGTGCAGCTTTTGACTGTTTTGAGTGCATAAGCAGAACCTCTGCCATTGCCATAGGTGCACGTAGAATTGCTTGGCTCCAGGCATCTAATCTGGAGCTCTGGGTACAAGACAAACTGGGAAATATCCCTTGTACTGGTGAGAACCTGTTTGGTAAAGATTGGCAGGAAAAAAACAATGAGTTGGATGCTGACAACTCCACCTTGGATAGATTATCCAAGTCCACAGCTGATCCTGCTAGAAAGAAATCTTTCAAGAAACCATTCTTTTCTAAAAAGAAAAGATATTATCCTGCTTATTCTCAGTAGGGACGTTCTGCAGGTCAGCTTGTCAGGAAAGGTCAGCCATCACCCAAACAAAGGAAAGCAAAGACTGCTAAGCCTCAGCCGTCCCAGCAGTCTCAGCCTCCACAAGGCCTTTGACTTTCAGCTAGAGAACTTAGCCTCCCTGGCTCTCGTTGGACCAGAGCCTTCCACCATTTCAGGAAGATTGTGTCACTTTGCCCCCAGATGGGGACAGATAACAGCAGAGCATTGGACACTCTCCATCATAAAAGAGGGGTACAAGCTTCATTTTTCCACCATGCCCCCTCCCACAATGATAAGGCAGTTCAATTCTCCGACCTCTCTCATCAACCTGTTAGGTCAGGAGGTCACTATGCTTCTTGCCCAAGGGGCAATAGAAGAAGTACCCATCCATCAGCAGGGTACAGGGTTTTACTCTCCCTATTTCCTTATCCCAAAGAAAACAGGGGGATATAGACCTATCTTGGACCTCAGAGAATTGAACAAATTCCTTGTCAAAGAGAAATTCAAGATGATTTCTCTCGGAACTCTGCTGCCATACCTTCAGAGTCAGGATTGGCGTTGTTCTCTAGATCTCAAGGATGCGTACACCCATGTTCTCATCCATCCAACTCACAGAAGGTTCCTTTGGTTCCTTTTTCAAGGAAAGCACTACCAATACAGGGTGCTTCCTTTTGGCCTCGCCTCGGCATCAAGGGTGTTCACGAAATGCATGGCTGTAGTAGCAGCATTTTTCCGCACTCTAGGGATATTCGTCTTCCCCTACTTAGACGATTGGCTCATTCGAGCCCCAACAGAGTCAGAGGCCAGGACTTCTCTATCCTGCACAATGCGTATCCTTCAGTATTTGGGTCTGATAATAAACATCCCAAAATCCAGTCTAACTCCCACTCAGTCTTTAGAGTTCATAGGAGCTTTGCTGGATACCAGAAGGGCAAGGGCCTATCTCCCCCAGGCCAGCTGCCTTCGCATGGTGCAGTTAGCTTCTCAGGCAGTGCTAAAGCCTCATCTCACTGCCTGAGAAATGCTACAACTACTAGGCCACATGGCATCTACTATGCATGTGGTTCCCTATGCTCGCCTCCATATGAGGGCAGCCCAATGGACTTTATCCACTCAATGGACCCAGGTATCAGGATGCCTGTCAGACAAAATAGCAAACACAAGTCGCCTTATTTTGTCCCTCCAGTGGTGGAAGTCCACTCAAAACCTGTTGCTGGGGTCCCCTTTTCAACAACCCTTACCCCAAGCAACTCTCACAACAGATGCTTCTCCGAAGGGTTGGGGAGCTCATCTGCAAGACCTCTCCACCCAAGGCACCTGGTCTCCACAGGAGACTCATCTATATATCAATCTCTTGGAGCTCAGAGCAATCTTCCTTGCTCTTCGAGTGTTCCACACCCTGCTCAGCTACAAGACTGTCCTCATTCATACAGACAATCAAGTAGCCATGTTCTACGTGAACAAGCAGGGGGGAACAGGCTCTCTGTCGCTTTGCAACGAAGCTTTGCGACTATGGGCCCTCGCCAGAGAGCATCAGATTCATCTCCTGGAAGTGTATCTTCCAGGCATACAAAACTCTTGGGCAGACCGACTCATTGGAGTTCTGCTTCCACACGAGTGGTCTCTGCCTGCAGACCAGGTGGCCAAGATTTTTCAAATTTGGGAAACTCCGGACATAGACCTCTTTGTAAGTCCGTGGAATGCCAAACTTCCCCGGTTCTGTTCCAGAATTCCAGCTCAGGGGGCTCAGGCCAGGGATGCTTTCCTCCTTTACTGGGGTCAAGACTTCCTGTATGCCTTTCCACCCATTCCCCTAATTCCCAAAACCCTGTTCAAGCTTCAGAGAGACAGAGGCCATATGATTCTCATATCTCCACATTGGCCTAGGCAAGTGTGGTACCCTCTGCTTCTACATTGCTCTCAAGCTCCCTCCCTGGAGTTAGGGTCTGCTCCAGATCTGCTATCCCAGGAGGACGGAATGTTATGGCATCCCAATCCCCAGTCTCTGCGTCTCAGGGCTTGGTTGCTGAAGGCCTAGATCTCCATGATCTTAATCTCCCTCAGCAAGTAAAAGATATTTTTTGCTTCCAGGAAACCTTCCACGAGTCGCTCTTATGCTTTCAAGTGGAAAAGGTTTACCATATGGTGTTCGCAGAAGGGTCTTAACCCCCTTGCGATATCTCTGGAATCATTGCTGGAGTATCTCCTTCATTTGTCCAATGCAGGTCTTAAGACTAACTCAGTAAGAGTCCATTTGAGTGCTATTGCAGCTTCCTTTAAGCCTCTAAATGGACAGCCTATTTCCTCTCATCCTCTTATTTCAAGATTTATGAGAGGCCTTCTTCTAACTAAGCCTCCCATTAGGCCATCACCAGTGGCATGGGACTTAAACCTGGTTCTTGGGCAGCTCATGAAGCTACCTTTTGAACCCTTAGCTACTACCTCCTTGAAATTCCTTTCTTGGAAGGTTATCTTTCTCATTGCAATCACATCAGCACGTCGCATTAGTGAGTTGCAAGCGCTAGTAGCTTATCCACCTTATACAAAGTTCCATCATGACAAGGTAATCCTTAGGACTCATCCACACTTTATGCCAAAGGTAGTCTCGCCTTTTCATCTAAGCCAAGCGGTCTACCTACCTGTGATTTTTCCAAGGCCTCATGCATCAAATGCAGAGAGGAACCTTCATACCTTGGACTGTAAAAGAGCTTTAGCCTTTTACATACAAAGAACACAACAACATAGAAAGTCCTCAACTCTTTGTTGCTTTTGATCCTTCTCATTTGGGACTTCCAGTCTCCAAGAGAACACTATCCAACTGGATTGCTCAGTGTATATCCTTTGCTTATCAGAGTAAGAATCTTCCTCTGGAGGGCCATGTCACAGCTCACAATGTGAGAGCCATGGCAGCTTCAATGGCTCATCTGCACTCTGTCTATCGACGATATCTGTCAAGCAGCCACCTGGGTCTTGGTTCATACCTTCACAGCCCATTGCTGCTTGCACAAAGACTCCCGCTGGGATGCCTTGTTTGGTCAGACTGTTCTCCAACACATGTTCCATACCTAATCAACTCCTACCCCCACCATCCCTGGTAGGATGCCAGAGATCCATGGAGGGAAGTGGAGCCTTTCTCAGGGGCACACAACCTCTGGGGTCTCTTCCTGGCATCTAAAGCTAGGGAGTCCCCATATGTGATGATTACAGTCCTGCTTGTTCCTGGAGATAGCATGGTTACTCACCTGTAACAGGTGATCTCCGGGAACAGCAGGAATTTAGTCCTCACCACCCACCCACCTCCCCTAGGAGTTGTATCTCTTTATCTATCTCTTTTCCTTTCCCTCTCTCTTTCTTTGTCTCAGCTTTAAAACTCAACTGGAGAGAAGCAGTTGGGAAAAGCGGGAAGGCAGCACGCAGGCGCTGTGGGATGCTCATAAAAGCTTTCTAATTGGATGCAGGGGAGCGTTCCCGTGCAGGCTCTGTCTGTACCGATGATACCCATATGTGAGGACTAAATTCCTGCTGTTCCCGGAGATCACTTGTTACAGGTGAGTAACTATGCTTTAAATTTGTGATCAACATTATTGGCACCCTTGCATTTTAGGTATGTTGTGTACAATATCTTGAGAAATAATTGGAAATATTCCAACTGTATGTTATCATAATATTTTAATAGTTATGTTCAAAGGCATACAACAAACAAAAGATGTCTCTGCATCTTAGATGTAGAAATTTCTGAGAAAAAAACGAAATATGACCTGGATAGGATTAATGGCACCCTTCACTAATATTTGGTTGTACAACATCTGTCAGTGATGACAGCCTCCAAATGTTTCTTATAGCCATCTATAAGTTTTGTACATCAGTCTGCCTGTAGTTTATCCTACTCTTCAACTGTGATTTGTTCCAGCTCATGATTGTTTCCAGAATTCCTTTTATCAATGACAGATTTCAGCCCTTTCCAAAGGTTCTTGATTGGATTGCGATCAGGACTCATTGCTGGCCAGTTAAAACAGTCCATTTCTTATTTATTTATTTATTTAATTTACATTCTCTTATATACCGCGCTATTCTGCATCAGTGCGGTTTACATTGAACAAACTGAAATTACATTGAACAGGGCATTATAACTTGGAGCTAACTATTTTACAGGGAACATGGGCTATGGAGGGTTAAGTGGCTTGCCCAAGACCACAAGGAGCACCTGTGAGACTAGAAACCCCAGTCCTTCCGGCCCAAGGTTGCTGTCCTCTAGTGGGATTTGAACCCCCGACCTTCCAGTCTGAAGTACCTTGCCCCAACCACTAGGCCACTCCTCCACTCCACTCCACTCTTCTTTTTTAACAATTCTTTTGTACTTGTGGATGTATGTTTTGGATCATTGTCCTGCTGGAGGATCAATGACTTTCGACCCAGACCTAGCTTTCTGACACTAGGTAGCACATTTCACTCCAAAATACCTTGCTAGTCCTCTGAATTCATGATTCTTTAAATACGTTCCAGGCCTCCAGTTCCTGAGGCAGCAAAACAACCCTACAACACTATGGAACCTCCATCATATTTAACTGTAGGAAGGGTGTTTTTTTCTTATAAGATTCATTTCTTTGCCTATAAATGTATCACTGGTCTGCATTGCTAAAGAGCTCAAGTTTGGTTTCATTTGTCCACAGAACATTTTCCCAGAAGGATTGTGGTTTTTCGTGGTGGGTTTGGGCAAAGATCAGGTGTGCCTTTTTATGTCTGTCTATGAGCAATCGAGTCCTCCTTGGCCTTCGCCCATGAAGTCCTTCTTTGTTTAGTGCACACCATATGGTGCAGGTTGAAACCACCACTCCAGATTGCTCTAGGTCAGTCGTAAGCTCTTTGGATGTTGTACATGGTATTTTTCCAACAGTTCATACTAACCTTCATATAGTTCTTGGATTAATCTTCCTCTTCCCACCACGTCCTGGGAGGTTCTTGATAATTCCATGAGCAGGGAACTTTTTAATAACATTGCAAACTGTAGACACAGGAATCCCAGGGTCTTTGGAGATGGCCTTGTACCCCTTTGAAGTCTGATGTTTGATGACAATGGCTTTTCTGACAATCTCAGGCAGCTTTCTGGTCTTCAGCATTGTAAAAATTGAACAGGGAGTGAATGTGGCCATTTTGAAAATTAGAGCCAGCATTCATTGGTTGATTCAAGTCATCTGAGTACTGACTCAGGTACATCTAATATTACTACAATGGGAATGTGGCTCTTCTGTTCAAACTGATTAGAACTTTTTATAAGGGTGCCAATAATCATGTCCATAACGGAGTGTTTTTGTGGGGAGTTTCAGCCTGAAACAGGGTTTGTGAAATTTATAACCCAAAACATGGTGCTATGTCGCCGATTCACCCTGTTTGGCTACGTTCCATATTGGATTTTGCATTCAGATAGGTACATATTACAAAATATATGGCTGAAGTACTGTGGTTTTACTACAGATATGATTAAAATGGACCAGACTTGTTGTAGTGGCTAACCCCACATGCAGTCATTGTCCGACAAAAAAAATTTTCTTTCATGCATTAGTGAGTTAGTGGGAGATATCTTTTTGAGTTAGGCCAACACTGAATTTAATAATCATGTCCTGGCAATATCCCAGTTTTTATACTATTTCCTTTTTTAATTGGCTTTGTTTTATTGATTCTTTTATCTGTCAAATATGTGTGCATATATAGTCCAAAGCTATTTTACTGGCCACATTTGTTTTAGGAGATATTGGACATTAAGGGGTTGAACTACAAGGGTGGCAATAATGTTGACCACAACTGTAAGAAGTGACTGTGTAAGAGGGTGGGGTGCTATCAAAGAAAGAAGAGGGATGAAAGCAAAATTACAATTAAGTAACAACTAGAAAATTAGTTAAAAATGGAGGACTGAGAAGTCGGGGTCAATTTCAGACTAGATCAGGCAGAGTTGCAAGTAGTAAAGACTTTGACTATTTCAGTAGGCCAGGGGAGTTAGTAGAAAGGCTATGTTAACAGTACTACTACTACTACCACTGATCATCCATACAGGGCCACAAGGCATTTGTAGCGCTGCACAAGCATATATAAAAGATAATCATAGCACATAAATATTCTTAGAGCTCAAAGTTCTGGGCCCAGCTAAAAGGTACACCACCAGGGCTGAGCCGGGATCCTGTTGAGGTGCAGAGGATGACAGGATGTACTGAAGGTTTCAGTGGAATAGATTCACAGACAAGATCAGTATGTTCTAGCAGTAGCTGGGCTCAGCAGTCTCCTCTACTCAGCTCAGGCCCTTTGATTACCTGGTCGCAGTACTTTCACCTGATCACCCTCTCTCACACTGCTATAGTGCAGGGGCTGCTGCCAGATGAGAGTCAGAGGATCACTCTAGGAGAAGAGGGAGGTCGACTCATTTTACTTCGGCTGCGTGTGCTTTTCCTTAATACTTTGGAAGTTGTCAGATATCGGGCCTCACGACCTGCCACGGAGCATGTGGGAGCAGGCCACACTTTCCTTAACGGCTGTCGCTGTTGCTTTGCAAGTGACAGCTCCTTTTCAAACACCAGCACTAAGCCATTATGTTGCTGCTTACCAGGATAGCTGCAGATTCTCTAATTTCTAAATTGAGCACCAGAGAAGATTGGATGAGGAGCTTGGCTCTGCCTTCCGAGACCTGCAAGTTCTTTCGGTGGGGGAGAGGGGCTAGAATCTAAAATCCACTGGGAGGATCCGCTTCAGTCACTTGGCAGACTTCAGCAGAGAAGTGCAAGAGCTGTGAATTGGGCCCAGACATCCCACTCCTCCCTTGTACAGTACATTCTCCCTTGCAGTTATCTCTGTTTATACTGCAGTAATCCAGAGACTTCCTTCACAGGCAGATGAAATTGCCAGAGATTTAATTGAAGACGTTCACAAAATTGCTGTGAAAGGAGTAGTGCTATTGCTAAGTGATTTCAGTTTGTTGAATGTTGATTGGGACAGTTTGGCTGTGATGTCATCTAGAAGTGGGGAGATCCTGAATTCTCTACAGGAAGAACTGTTCTGGCAACTGGTAAAGTAACCCACACAGTGGGGGACAATACTGGACCTGCTACTTAAGAATAATGTTTTTGATGCTATAATGAATGAAAATCTGGGATCCAGTCAGCACTAGATGGAGTAGTTCATTATTAGAGCCCAAGTGGAAATGGTTCATTAAAAGGTGAGAGTTCTAGTCTTCAGTAAAACTAATTTTGTTAAAATGAAGGCTCCCTCATCTGCACAGAAGGTGCGTGCCCCTTATTTGGCAGTCTGTCCCTTAGTGGTAATACCACAAAAGTACTGCTAGGGGTCGAGCTGTGTCATTTTCAACCTCTGGCTCAACAGGGCAGGAGTGACTGCAGATCATTTCTGCTCACCACTAATCATCGAGAAAACCTCCATCGGTGTTGGGGGTAGTGGGATGGGACTTTAAGTGCCAGAGGGTGAGGATTTGGGGGTTGAAGATGGGAGCATGGAGAGATTTGATGTCGAGGATGTCAGAGGGGGGTGTTAATGCATCCACCAGTTATCCCATTAAAAGATAGTGTGCCCAACTTGGGACCTGTTATCTGCATTACTGCAGCCAGCAATATGCAGTGTTCCTGGCTGCAGCAATGCAAATTTATATTCACTGTGGGAGTTCATAACCTAGTAAATATTACTGCATTAAAATGCTTTATTTTACCACAGCTTTGTAACTACCTGTCTATATCAAGGGAAATCATATGTATTTTTTGACCGAATCAACCGAAGTGTTTTCTGGATGTCCACTCTGCTCAAGTTAATATGCTTGTTGAGAAGGATGTTAGCTCTCCGTCTTCCAGCTGACTGGTAGTTTAGGGTTAATAAAGTGTTAGGATGGGAGTGAACATTAGTTTTGCTGGAGAGTTTGAGAAATTTCTGGTAAATATTTCTATTTAAGAATATTTTTCCTGTTATTCTCTTTGCGTAATTTGCTTTGTTTGGTTTCATTGTGATCTTTAAAACTTTAA
This sequence comes from Ichthyophis bannanicus, assembly GCA_033557465.1. Classification (NCBI taxonomy): domain Eukaryota; kingdom Metazoa; phylum Chordata; class Amphibia; order Gymnophiona; family Ichthyophiidae; genus Ichthyophis; species Ichthyophis bannanicus. The sequence goes on from CM066031.1 coordinate 251,543,198, forward strand.
TAAATAGTAAAATATAATCCACAAATTTATGGGGTAATTTTATAAGGAGCTGTCTAGATTTATGTGTGAACAACACACTTAAATTCTGGTACTTTAGTCATTTATACATGTAAGTGACCTCATAAAATACTGACTAGCTACGCATATAATTTGCATCACATGTACTTTCACTCTGGAAAAGCACATGAGCAGAGTTTGAGCCGAGCATAGGTGGTGCAAGCAATTACTCAGGGGCGGCTCAAGGCAATCTGCTGCCTGAGGCGAAGAATGAGATGGCTCCCCTCCCCCCCCCACCCTAGAGGGGGGCAGGGCTTTTTCAGAAATCCAATCAGAGACTGAACCAAACCAAAAAGCCGATTAGATTATATAGAGGAAATGCAAGATGTTTGCACACGGGGCTGTATCGAGCTGCAATCACGCCCTGTGCGACTTGCAGCTCGGGCGCATGCCCCCACCCCTCCTCCCCCCCCCCCCCATACCTCTGTCCAGCGCTACCTGCTCTTTTCCTGCTGCTGCCACCGCCCTCTGTTATTTTCACGATGGCGCCGGCAGCAGGGAAAGAGCAGGCAGTGCTGGACGGAGGTATGGGGAGAAGGAGGTGGGGCATGCGCCTGATCTGAAAGGCACCGGCACTTTAAGCAGATTTTCCCTCCCTGCTCTGACATCATGTCAGAGGAGGGAGGAACAAGACCTGCTTAAAGTGCTGCGAAAAGGCCTGGGGGCACATTTTGGCTGCCTGCTATTGTCCTGCCAGTGGTGGCAGGGCAACAGCAGACAGCCAAAATGTGCCCCCCAAGCCTTGGCGCCCTGTGCGGCTGCACTGCTTGCACAGGGCTAGGTACAGTCTTGTTTGCACACCAAGGAACTAAAAGACAGCAAGAACCAACAGCACAGTTTATAAAACTAAATTATAGCTCATTTTTATTTTGTTGTTATAAACTGCGTTATGGTTCTTGCTTTTTCTTTTTCCAACATATATTTTGCATCCACAGTAGGTGCAGAGCAGAACCAGGACATTCACACACAGAACTCAATATTTAAAAAAAAAATCTGATTCTGATAATCTCACTAACAACAACAACCACTGTTCTCCAGTACCAGGCATATTGTGAACTAATACAAAACCCTACAACAAAGAGCAAACCTACCATACTATATCAGCACAAACTTCCAAAACTCACATAAGGAGCCCATCCAAAAAAACGCATCACTGTAAATACTACAGTGGGACGTGGAACATCCATAAACCTATTTGAAAAGCTGAACAAGTCAAATTACTACAGTACAGTATAGATCTTTATGTACAAATGCCATGTTAAGAGAACACCTGACCTTATTCACACACTCACAACATCGACCCTCACCAAGTATAGAAGAAGTAACCACAATCTAAAGTAAAAATAAAAATACGTAGACAAAATTTAAACTGAAACCCCAAGAAGCCAGAGTCCACAGGCAGTGCAACATCAGATAAATAAGAGATGCAGTTTCCCAATACTGTGTAAAATATAAAAATAGCACAAAGTCCATTCGCTAAAATTAAATACAATTATTTTTTTCTACCTTTGTTGTCTGACCATTTTATTCTCTGATCATGCTGGTCCCGATCTGAGGCTTCTGCTTTCCTGTCTTCTCTTAGCTCTCTTTCTATGGTCCATGGTCCATCTGCCATTTCTTATCTCTTCTTTTGTTTTCTTCACTTCCTTCCATCAGCCCATTTCCAGTTCTATTAACCCTCCCCAGTATCAGCCCCCTTTCCAGTCCTCCCCTCCCAGTACCTTCCAATGTCAACCGCCTTGCATTCCCACGACTGCCACTGGTGTCCATTCCCTTCCAGTCCCCCTACTTCCCCACTGTCCAGCCCTTTCTAGTCCAAATACTATCCCAAGTATCAGCTCAGATCCACTCTCAGTGCCACCCCACCAGTCAACTCCCTCCAGCCTCCTCCCCATCACCCTTCGACCTACCACTCCCATTCCCAAATATCAGCTCCCTTCCAGTCCCCCTTCAGTACATCCCAGGTGTCGGCTCACTTCCTGCCCCCTCCTTCCCCTGGCAGACCCTCTCAGTATCCGCTCCCTTCCAGTCCTATTCTACCATCCCCCTGCATCAGCCCATTTGTAGCCCTAGCCCCTAGTTTTCTTCCAGGGACAGCAGCACATTCCTCCCCTCCCCCATTAGCCTATTTCCTGTCCCAGCCCATTTCCAGTCCTATCCCCCTTATCAGACCACTCCAGTCCTGGCAATCCAATCAGCCCATTACCAGTCTTAACTCATTTCCAGTGCTAGCCCCCCAGTTGTAACACCCCCCAATAAGTCCATTTTCAGTCCTAGCCCCACAATCAGCCCTTTTCCAGGCCTAACCCCCCCCCCCATCAGCCCATTTCCAGTCCTAGCCACACTCCCCCAATAACCAATTACCAGTCCTAGCCCCCCTCCCCATTAGCCCATTTCCAGTCCTAACCCCCCATCAGCCCATTTCCAGTCCTAGCCCCCCTCCCAATCACCCCCTTTCCAGTTCTAAATGTCCATCAGTCCATTTCCAGTTCTAACCCCCCATCAGCCCATTTCCAGTCCTAGCCCCCCATAGCCCAAAACTCGACAAACGGGAGGTTCGAAAATGCCGAAAATTACCCTAGAGGTGGATTGGTCATCCAAACAATACTGCGGGGCGACCTTTCTTCCAAAGCCATTGAGGGGTCCCAGGATGCTCCCGAGGCCTCCACCTTTGGAGAGCTCCTGGTGCCATGCTTTGGGACGGTAGCCCCCATCTCCAGTATCGATACCCAAGCATTGGCGGGCTCTATGCTTCAGCATATTGTGGCCCATTGAGTGGAGCTTAGCAGCTCTACTGGTGGCTGTGGCTTTGGTTTCGGTCAAATTTTTACCGGCGGTACCGCTGACACCGGCACCATCTATGGTACTGTTTCTAACCGTGTCCGCTTATATGCCGCTCGATGCACTACCACCCATTCCTGATCTCGAATCCATCCCTGATACCAGGGATTCGTTCAGGAAGTTCTCTTGCTCCGATGCCAACTTCAATCGATAAGGAGCCTTAACAGAGCAGGGACATCGGGCGTGTTGATACTTCGAGTCTTCCGATTCCGATTCTTCCGATGATGAATCGCCCGATTCCCGAAGACTTCAGAGTATACCGGAGAATCCTTCTCCTTCTCCAGAACGGCGCATGTCCCCTTCTGAGGATATGTCTTTTCAAGAATTTATTTGAAAGTAAGTGAGAGGCCTTTCCATAACAGTGACATCCGAGAAAGAAACTAGAGCAGAGGAATTGGAGATTCTCCAGTACCCTACAGCTCCTAAGGAGGTGGCCACACTTCCAATTCACCGCATCCTCCATGATCTCATACTCCGGATGTGGGAAATGCCCCTTACTATTTCTCTGCATTCTCGACGACTCAATACCATCTATCGAGTACCGGAGTGTCTTGGCTTCCAAAAGACGCAGTTGCCGCACCACTCAATGGAAGTGAAATCTGCAGTGCTTTGAATTAAAAGTTCTAAGACTCATTCTTCTAATCCTACAGGTAGAGAATCAAGAACCCTCGATGCTTTTGGGTGTCGGTGTTTTCAGGCTTCCATGCTGTCAGCCAGAATAAGCTCATACATACTCTATATGGGTATGTTCCTCAAAGAGGTTAGTAGGGATCTTGAGTCAATGTCCCCTCTTCTTCCTGATGATAAGAGAGCTGACTATTTCACCCTGGTCAGACATGCCCAGAACATCTCAAAGTTTGTCAATAGAGCAACATTTGTCTGCTTTGAGTGCACCAGTAGAGCCACATCAGTCTGCATCGGTGCAAGCAGGATTGCTTGGCTCCAGGCTTCAGATCTTGAACAATGGGTTCAAGGAAAACTGGATAATATTTCATGCACAGGTGAAAACCTTTTTTGGCAAGGACTGGCAGGATAAAGCTTCTTAGTTAGAATCTGAGAATACCACTTTGAATAGGCTTTCTAGGATTACTGCCATCCCTGCTAAGAAGAAAGCAGCTGCAAAAAAAGTCTTTCTTTAGTAAGAAGAAGTTTTACCCTTCATACACCCTTGCTTCTCAATACCAACCTCAGGGTGCTCAGAAGAGGCAACAGCCTCCCAAATAACAGAAGAAGCCACAGGCTTCTAAGACTCAACCAGCTCTGCAGATTCAATCTGCTCCTGTTTTTTTATTTTTTTCCTAGAGAACATAGCCACTGTCTCTGGAGAACCTTCACTCCCTCCACATTGCCGGCAGACACTTTCATTATGCCCACAGGTGGCATCTCATCACTTCAAGGCAGTGGACACTGACCACAGTGAAAGAGGGGTACAGGCTTCATCTAAAAAATCTGCCCCCTCCACCCTAGTAGGGGAATAGCCTTCTTAGCCCCCTCTCACTGCTCTTTTGCTGCAGGAGATAACGTCTCTTCTGTCGCAAAGTGCCATAGAGGAGGTTCCCACATCTCAACAGGGGATGGGTTTCTACCCTCCATACTTTATCATTCCAAAGAAAACCAAAGGATACAGACCCATCCTGGACCTTAGAAACCTGAACAAGTTCCTCGTCCATGAGAAGTTCAAGATAGTCTCTCTGGGGACCCTCCTACCTTATCTCCAGAGTCAGGACTGGCTCTGTTCTCTAGATCTAAAGGAAGGGTACATTCATATCCTCATTCATCCAGAACACAGGAAATATCTCCATTTCATGTTTCAGGGAAGATACTATCAGTACAAAGTCCTTCCTTTCGGACTCATCTCTGCCCCCAGAGTCTTCACAAAGTGCATGGCAGTTGTAGCCGCATATCTAAGATCTCTAGGGATGTTTGTCTTCCCTTACTTAGATGACTGGCTCATAAAAGCAGGCACATTCCAGGAGGTCAGCCTATCTCTCTCCCGTGCCATGCAGGTACTGCAACATTTGGGATTTGGGATAAATCTTCCAAAATCCCATCTCACTTCTACTCAAACACTAGAGTTCAGAGGTGTTCTCTTAATCACTCAGCAGTCAAGGGTGTTTCTACCCCAGCCCCGCTGTTCTCATCTCATCCATGCCCTTATCATGCTGCACTTTGACTACTGTAACAGCATTCTACAAGGAACAACCAAAAAGAACCTAGATATATTACAAATGGCTCAAAATGGGGACGGTTCCAAGATGGCGGATGAGCTGGGAGCGTTGTCGGACGTGTTTTAGCCTGCTCCGGTTTGAGGTGTGCGAATGGGGAGAAAGAGGAAACAACGCGCAGAGAAACCCCCCGCAACCTCTACTCCTACCGTGGCTTCGTCCCAATCGGTGATTCCGGGCTTTTTCCCTCCGATGGCTGCTGTTGTGGCTTTGGCGGACCAGTCGAGGTTCTCGGCTGAACTGAGCAATGGGGTTAGTTTGAGTCCCCAACAAGTCTTGCCGCCGCAACCCGGAAGTGCTTTACGGGTCGGTTCGCCTGCCGGATCGGCTCCCGATGACGGGAGCTTCCCTGCAGTGGGGGGTGCCGCCGTGTTCCAAAGGCAGAGTTCTCCTGCTGCTCAGCCTGTTGGAGGAGAGGGATTGACGCAGGCTGTTAGGAGCGGTGAGGTTGGGCCCAGAGTGTCGGGCTCCTCTGTTCCTTTGGGATCTTCAGTGTCGCTGGCTTTGGTAAAACCTGCAAGAATAACAATGGAGAGCTTGTGGGATGCCATATCTTATCTCCAACAGTCCCTCTTTCCTGTAGTGGCTGTACTTTCAGAGGACGTATCTCAGCTGAAGCTACAGAGTGCTGCCGAAAGCTCGAGGGTAGATGACCATGCGGAGAGACTCTCTCGTTTGGAAACCCAGGCTGAGGAGCTGCAGGATCTGGGGGTGACCCAGACTAAAGGAAATTTGATCTTCGCGCGACGTTTGGAGTTCCTGGATAACCAAGCGAGGAAGAATAATCTACGCCTGCTGAACTTTCCTAGATCTCCTTTGTTGGACTCTAGGGAATTGGTTCGCAAGTATCTTACTGAGATTCTCCTTATGCCCTCTGATAACTTGCCTCCTATTATACGTGCTCAATATGTTTCTATTTCCTTATCAGAGGTGGGTGGTGAGAGAGCCTCGGTGGATCCAGGTGGGCCACCTCAGATGGATGTAACAGGTTTTCTAGAGAGCTCGCTTGACGTGGTAACCAGTAGAGCTACTCTACTGGTCTCCTTTGCCTTCGAGTCTGATCGGAACTCTGTTTTGTGATTATATTTTCTTAAAATGAATGCTTCCCAATTTATGGGCTCCAAGATTCTGATATTTCCTGATTTGGCAAGGGATACCCAAAAGAGGAGGAGGGAGTTTCTGGCCATGCGCCAGCGCTCCCTTGCTTTGGGGGCACAATATAAGTTGAAATACCCGTGTAAATGTGTAATTCTTTACAAGTCTAAACATTTTCTTTTCTTTGAGCCCACTCAATTAAGAATGTTTCTTGAGGGGAATGAGAGGGGTGGGATGGATTCTGCACCGGCTGCCACACATAATATCTAAGCTCTAAGGCACTTGTTGTCAGTATGTATTTCTTATGGGTTTTTTTTTCTTTTTTCTTGGAACCTTATTGTGGTTATTTTTGAGGTCTATACCAAGAGTAATTATTGCTTAGTTTGATGTTGATTATTGTTTATTGTATTTCTTTATTCGCTATATGCTTAGTTTATTCTTTGTGTATATGAATAACTTTAATAAAGAGAAATTAAAACAAATGGCTCAAAATGCTACAGCAAGAATTATTTTTAAGGCTCGTCTATCAGACCACATCACACCAATCTTGTATGAACTTCACTGGCTCCCAATTACCAGTAGAATAAAATACAAAACCATAATGACCACATTTAAACTAATTAATAATATATTTATTTATTTAGCTGTATTTATATCCTGCTTTTCACCGGGTCAAAGCGGTCAATTGGGAGATACATTTAACATGAGGGGATGTGACACACATACGCTAAATACTTACAGGGAACATGGGCAATGGAGGGTTAAGTGGCTTGCCCAAGACCACAAGGAGTGCCTATAGGACTAGAAATCCCAGTCCCTCCGGCCTGAGATTGCTGTCCCCAGGTTGGGGGACAGCACCCTCTTACCTCACACCCCTAATCCACATCCATTAAGACACCAGATTCAGAAGAAGAACCAATCGGAACACTCTCTCAGTTCCAAATTAATTCAGTAAAACTGAAAAAACAATGAGTAACAGGGCTTACACATATGTAGCCCCCCCCCAATGTAATGCCCTCCCTGAAACCTTGAGAGAAATTAAAGACCTCCAAACTTTCCGAAAAGAATTAAAAACATTCCTATTCATTGAATATTACAACAATCCCAATCAAATTCCAACTACACTCCCCCTACACAGCACCCTACCTCCACCACCCCATCAATGTAATCCTCACCCCCTTTTTTATCGGAATCCAATATTTGTTCAAACTACTGTAAATATGATTCAGTTATCATGTACACTCATTATTTACTTGTAATGATGTGCAAATGTTTCATAGTTGTATTGTAAATAGTTATCTGTTATAAACCCACCTATTATGTTCAACGTATATTGTTAAGTTTCATTGTAAACCGCCCCTGATCTCTGGAAGGGGCAGTATAGAAAAAAGTTCCAAATAAATAAATAAATTCATCTGGCATCTCAGGCATGTCTCAGAGACCACCTAACTGCCCGAGAAATACTACAGCTTCTAGGTCATATGGCCTCAATAGTATATGTAGTACCATATGCCCATCTGCATATGCACACAGCCCAGTGGGCTCTAGCGTCAGGCCATCTCAGCGACAAGATCCGAATCTCTACCCCCTTGACCACATCCCTTCAATGGTGGTGTTTCCTAGAGAATCTCCTCATCGGATCACCTTTTCAGATGCCTCCACATCAATGTACCCTGACGATGGATGCCTCCAAACTGAGGTGGGGGCCCATCTAGGGACTCTCTCCACTCAGGACCTCTGGACAGAACAAGTCACAACTCCAGATAAATTTACTGGAACTTCGGGCTATCTTCAACGCCCTTGTAATCTTCTGAATATGTAATCTCTGGTCTAGTCTCCGCTTGGTCCTGGGTTCATTTCACTTCACAGACGCAGGAGGGCTTGTAATAAGACCAGCAAACAGGTGTGGCTTGGAGAAAGGTTTTTATGTAAAAATAGGCTTAATACATAGGTATTGAACAGAGGTATATAGTGATTGTTACAGAGCTGTTTCAGTGTGCATCAGTGAATCTGTGTGTGCAGGTGTGCATGTGTGAAGTGTGAGAGAGATAGAGGCCAGAACCTGTGGGTCAGAGCCGCATGGTAGGCCAGAACATGTGGGTAGAGAGAGAGAGAGAGGGGGAGGGGTGAAGGGAGTTGATCATCAGAGCCTCATGGTAGTGTCCAAACCTGTCCGATGAAGGAGGGAGAGAGAGAGAGAGAGACAGGAAGTGTGTCTGTCCTTTATAGTGCCTCTCCAGCAGTTCCCCTTGAGGTCTGCTATTGTCTTTGGCCACTCCCTTTAAGGTCTACCCATCTTGATTTAGCAAGGAGGGGCTGCAGCCAGGTCCTAGAGACTGACGTCACCCAGGGGTCAGAGTTTAGACTGAATTAAACAGAGTCCATAGCTGCATGAAAGGTATGCTGACATCTCCCACACCTTTTTTATTTTTCTTTATTATTTGTGCCTGGAAATGGTGGAAGCAAACCTGTGGTACCTGTCCCAGCTGCCATTAACTGATAGTAGGCAGCTTGTCGAATACCTCCTGTATTAAATACCTTGCTATGTCTAGCAGGTCCCCTGTCCTGCACAGTACTGTCTCTAGTGTTCTAGAGATAAACAAGTCTCCTTATGAGTCCAAACCTCGTGTCTTAGGTTGAGCAGCCACTACTGGGGGGGGGGGGGGGGAACCCAATATGCCACTTCCGTGCCCGTCTTAGAGAGAGTGAACAGTGCATAAGGTCTGCAGGAATTTTTAAGGAGGCTAAAACCAAACGGTACCAGGATGCTATGAGTGAGGATAGGAAGCAATACTTGACTGCTGCTGACTCTGGTATTCAGTGTAATAGGAAATACCGAATTAGCCAAATTAGCAGGCCAAATTAGCCTGGATGTAGGGGTGGATGCTGGAGAGGTTCAGTGTAACTACCTTAAAATGTTGTTGTTCTGTATGACATGCGCTGCAAGGAAATGTACATTTTTTTCATCTTACAGCACAGGAAAATTACGATAATACATAGCAATATTTGTACAGCAGTTAAAATAATAATAGGGTGAATTAAAGACATGATCAGCAGTAGGTGAGTAACCGAATAACAATTCCCACACAGACACATGAGCATCTTGTAGCAAGTGTCCAACAATTTGTTGAATGTGTCCATTCTCATAAGCGATGGTGTGATTCACTTCAGTGGATGTTGTTTTAAGGTGATCAATATAGGCATGGAGTTCTGTAAAGTTGAGCAGTTTATGTAGTGTCTCTTCTCCCATGCCAAGTGGTAATGGATGCACAGCATACGAGATAAAGTCTGGAATGTCCATAGAGTCATTGGTAACCAGCGGTGTGGAATAAGTTGTCCCATTAATGGTGAGGGAGACCAGTGGTGCATGACTGCACCAGGTATTGTTTAGTAAATAGTTTGAACTGTACAACAAAGTGTTCTTGGGAAGGCAAATGTCATGCATTCTGGAAGCAATCGAAAAAGAGACATTCTGGGGAAAGAACAGATGAAAACAAAAGTGTCCAGCTCCAAGGTAATACAAACTGTGTGAGGTAGTCAGGGAATATGAGAGCTTAACAGTCAGGGAGCAAGAGGAAGAATTGTTCCAGCAGGAGGTGTCAGCCTCTTTAAACTGGTGAGGTTGACACTTGAACTGAAATGTAGTCTGCTCACACAAACTGGGGTCCATCGGCTTGAATGAAGTCCAGGTGTCATCCAGTGGCTGCACCCATGTGAGATGGTCCACAGGATACATAAGCATATTATCAAACTGCACCCCAATATTAACAATAGGATAAATAACTGTGTGTTGTCCTGACCATGGTATCAAAGTACAGATAGAGCAGCCTTGTGGTGAACAAATGGGAACACTAACTGTCCACCAATCCAGGTGAGCTATAGCAAATTCAGGTATTTTGGTACTAGCCATATGGATGAGAGATGGTGGCCAGTGTCCTAACTTAGCAGTGATCAGAATTTCCTTTAGTATAGTAATAAGCTCGATCTGTACTTGATCACAGGCAAGAGCCCAGGAAATATTCTTTCCCAATCTATATTCTGCATGTGCTAAGGTAACAATTTTCTGTTCTATAATGGGAGATATAAGAGCAAAGGTATCTACAACTACATTGGATAGTTTAGAGGAAGCTTCATTAATAATATGTTGTGAGGTAAAACCATCAGCAGCATGCTGAGCAGTGGATCCCATTTTATTACGGAGCACCTCTATATCAATGCCACCTAAAATTGTATCAATTAATTCACGCTTGTGTCGAAATTGCTTAGCTCTGGGTGTTACTGACTGCATATCAAATCAAGTATTGAGCATTTGTATGTGGTTGGCAACAAACTGAGAGCAATTTGGATATTTGTGAGTAACTAGAAACAATTTGGGAAATAGATGCCAAGTAAGAAAATGGTATTCCACATCATATAAAACATCGTGTGGTGCATCATATTTAATCTGAAATGGATGTCCTTCCTGAAATAGGTGGATATCAGAAAGGTAGAGTACAGGAGGAGCAGAAGTGGTGGGAGGGGTGGGATGAGGGGTAGTAGGTAAACAAGATACATCCAAAAGGAATGAAGTCTCAGTGATGTGCTGTTGATCACTCAAAACCCATGTATAAGTTATTTTCCAGGTACCTCTGTCCTGACAGGAAATATTGTACAAAATCAAAGCAGGAGGACCTAGAAAGTAACGTTCTGGGCGTGCCCTCAATTCTTGTGTCCTTTCCAGAGAAGTGGAAACTGGTGGCTCCCACTGTACTTGAGTGATGTTTAATGAATAGAACACTGGCTTGTCCTGTACTGAACAGAAACTCAGGATGACCAGATCCTTTCCTTCCGGGAACGGTGGGGGTATTTCTTGATAACGATATACCCCACTTGTGGAGTTAGCCCAGCCAATCGTGCATATTCGGATGATAGTTCCTGTAATGAGACTTGAGTGGAAGAGAGCAGATACAAGAACAACAGCAAACCGAGACATAATAAAAGCAAACTTGTTTCACTCTACTAGGGAGTAAACTAATGCTCCCCACTTATACTATGTAACAACAAAACAAACACAAAAAAAAAAAATAATAATAATTTTTACTACTTATTTACATAACTAACTACTTATTTACATAACTATTAAACACATGTCAACTATACAGCAGGAGTAAATAGTTACCGTCCTCAAGCGACTTTTGTTCAGAAAGCAGCTGTCCGTGCTGTCTTCATAAAGCAGCTGTCCGTGCTGTCTTCAGGTGGTAGCTGAAAACAAAGACTGATAAAACACATATTACCCATATGGTTTTAACTGGGTGATGTGTTTCCAGTACTGCTGGTTATCGTGCATTAGGATAGGCTTGGGCCTAAGGTATCAGTAACTAAGTATGGTCCCTCCCACTGTGCAGTTCCAAAGGGGAGTTTTGGTCTAGGTCTCATCTCTGCAAGACACTAGTGACAGGGCTTCCTTCATGTAATCATGAAATATTGATGGTGAATCCTTAAATCCCTGTGGAGGCACAGTCCATGCACACTGTTTCGGCCAGGCTGGTGAATTGCATGTGGAAGAAATAGGTCTAATCAGATCCCTCTCCTCCAGTATCTTCACAATTTTAGTCACTGGTTCTATAGCCTGATGAGGTACTGGGTATTGCTTCAGTGGTAGAGGATCCTCACCTTCCAACAGTATTTCTGTGTGCATTTTCCCACAATCTAACTTGTCTTGAGCCCAGACTGGAATATCAGCCACTTCTGAGGGAATTACACACAGATCATACTGTTGAGCTGCCTTAGTGCACTGAGTTGCTAACTGCATGGGAATGACTTCATGCACTAAAGTTTTAGAAGCACTTGAAGTTCCTGAATACTGCCACAATTTAAGATTAGCCATATCCACCACCAAATTTAACTGGTTGGGAACATCAATTCCAATTATTTCTATTGGTGTGTTCACTATAGTGGAGGCAGTGGTTTCTAACATTTCCTTGTTTTGTTCACTGTGCACAGGGATACCCCATTTAACTGGGATAGCCACACATTTGGAAGCTGTATCATTGATTCCTTGAATTTCATAACTATCCATATTTTTCTGATCTGCAGTGGGAGAAGCTCTGTTAGTAAAATTAATTCCAGCCCCTGTGTCAATCAAAGCTAATTTATCCTGACCCCCTACTCTACTGGTAACATTGGGGCGTGCACAAGAGTCCAGTATCAAGGGTGTTACAAGCCTTAAATTGTGTCCTGGGCCTGTATCCATTTCATCATCCAGAGGCTCTGGAATTGAGTCCTCTGCTGAGATAAAGGAGGCAGGCTGGGCTATGAAGGCTTGAGACATTTTGATATCTGAACTCAAGAGGTCAGGACATCCCTATGCACTGGCCTTGTGTTTGTCCTGAGCTGCTTGTATGTCCTGTTTTAATTTATCTAGTTCTATCTGCAGTATGTGTTTGTCTTGTTCCCATTTAGATTTCTCCTTTTCTAGCCCATCTCTCTGTGCTTTGAGTTCCTGAAAAGGAATGTAACCTGAGGAGTTTCTAAAAGTACCTCTGCCATGTGCTCTCCAATGTGTGTGTCCTCTGTCTGTGTTTCTTACGTACTGAGAGGATTCATTGGCCTGCCACGTCCGTGCTTCTGATACTGTAATGACCTGCGAGGGCTGGGTCTTCCAAACAGACCCAATTCTGAGCATTAAAGTATCAAAAGGGGTTGCTTCAGGGTCTTCAGAAAATAACAGAAGGTTTTTTGTAATCTCAGGGGATAGCAATTCTAATAAAAATTCCTTATGCATGCTCTCCCCATAATCTTCTGCTTTGGGCCAGGACTCCTGCTCATTAAGAACTGCTTTTAAAATCCAGGCTCTATATGCAAACTGTTCGAGTGTATCATGTGGTAAAGGTGTAATAATTTTAATACTTGCATTGGGGAACAGTGAAATAGTTTCTCAGTACCCCTTTTAACCAACTGGTATGGGTGAGTGAGAGAGCCAACCCTGTAATAGTGAGGGCCCAGAGCCAAATGCATAAGTCTATCAAAGTCTGATTGTTTTCTTCTGTATTTCCCTAGACCCCAGTGAATCAGAATATCAATCGCCCATTTAACCCACTGATTTACATTAAGAGGCATAGTACCAATTTTCTCAACTATTTTTTCTATATCTCTATCTTTTAAATTTTCCTGGAACATTAATTTAACTGGTGCTTTGAGTTCTGTACTGGGTGCTATGTCTAAGTCCTCTGAATTATTCTCCTGACAGAGATTGCTGGGTTCTGGCTGAGATAAACTATCTGAATTTTCCTGCTGTGATTCTGCTGTATTCTTCCCATTCCTAAGTTCAACTATGCATACTTTAGAATTCTTTTGTTGCTGATAAGGTGTGTCATAGGCATAGGGAATGGGTGTATCTTTGTTCTTTTGTTTCTCTCTAGCTGGTATGCATGGCTCATAGGCATATGGTGCTGAGGGAGGGGTAGGTGTTGACTTTCTTGCAGAGGCCACTTGATCTTTAACGTGCCTCAATTCAAGTTTAAGTGCTTCTAATTGTTCACTAACAGTTATAAAAGAATATGTGGCTTGTATCACTTGACTTCTCTGAATAGAAATACAACTTTGTGCCTCCTCCAGTTCTTTGGTCAATTGGCTACACTGAGAAGTCAGTTCAGAGTTTTCTTTTTTCATGCTAATTAGTCCCCTGCACATGCCCTGGATGAAGAGGCATTTTCTTTTATTTGTTTTCTTTTTGAATTCATGATCATGGCTTAACATTCGTTTTTGAATATTATACCATGAGTCAGGGAATTCCCCTTCATATGGACCTCCTTTTCTCTTACAATATGAAATTAGAATTTCTGTAAGTTCTTTAAAATCAAATGCTGCCATATTTGATACTGCAGAAAGGCTGTAGTTGGACTATCTCAACTGTGTAACCTTAGAAGGAGGAATGCTAACTTAAAAGGTATTTCACACCTATTTAACTGGGTGGAGTAGATTAACAGAATTGTATCAGTTGCAGCCAGCTGTAAGCCTGCTCTCAGTAAGAAAGTTACTGACAGGAGACAGAGAAATAAAAGTAAAAAAGGGACAGGAGATTAACAGAATAGTCAGATATTCCTGCTCACACCAAGATATATACTGACAGGAGAGAGAAATAAAAGTCAAACAGACAAGAGGTAAATTAATGTTACCAGGAAAGATGTATATTGTACTCTATGAGGAATATTTAACTGTGTAACTCTGTATTTTCTTAGCAGTTCAAATACTATATAAAATCTGTAGCAAGCCTATACATAAAAATAAGACAATTGCAAGCCACTCTATGTAATGTCCTTAAAATTCTAGATTCTTACAGAGCCTTTTGACACTAAAAGTCTCACCTTGTCTAACCCACAAAACAAAATTGTAAATGGTCACAAGGGCTATTGATTTTCCTGTCTCACTCTGTCTGAAATCTACTTAATGTATTATACAAAATTATTACTTACCCAACTGGAGGTCTGCTGTGAAATCCGAGAGACGAGCCCCCAATATGTAATCTTCTGAATATGTAATCTCTGGTCTAGTCTCCGCTTGGTCCTGGGTTCATTTCACTTCACAGACGCAGGAGGGCTTGTAATAAGACCAGCAAACAGGTGTGGCTTGGAGAAAGGTTTTTATGTAAAAATAGGCTTAATACATAGGTATTGAACAGAGGTATATAGTGATTGTTACAGAGCTGTTTCAGTGTGCATCAGTGAATCTGTGTGTGCAGGTGTGCATGTGTGAAGTGTGAGAGAGATAGAGGCCAGAACCTGTGGGTCAGAGCCGCATGGTAGGCCAGAACATGTGGGTAGAGAGAGAGAGAGAGAGGGGGAGGGGTGAAGGGAGTTGATCATCAGAGCCTCATGGTAGTGTCCAAACCTGTCCGATGAAGGAGGGAGAGAGAGAGAGAGAGACAGGAAGTGTGTCTGTCCTTTATAGTGCCTCTCCAGCAGTTCCCCTTGAGGTCTGCTATTGTCTTTGGCCACTCCCTTTAAGGTCTACCCATCTTGATTTAGCAAGGAGGGGCTGCAGCCAGGTCCTAGAGACTGACGTCACCCAGGGGTCAGAGTTTAGACTGAATTAAACAGAGTCCATAGCTGCATGAAAGGTATGCTGACAGCCCTCAGGGTCCTGGTCCAGATGGACAATCAAGTGGCGATGTCCTATGTGAACAAGTAGGGAGGAATAGGATCTTGGTCCCTCTGCAGGGAGCTCTCCATCTATGGTCCTTTCCCATTGCTCATCAGATACATCTCCAAGCTGTGTATCTCCCAAGGGAGCAAAATGTCTTAGCAGAAAAATTGAGACGGATTCTTCTTCCCCACGAATAGTCTCTCCATACTGAGCCAGCATCCTTCATCTTTCAGACCTGAGAGACTCCAGAGATAGATCTGTTTGCCACTCTGCAGAATGCCAAGCTTCCTCACTTCTGCGCCAGGACTCCATGTCGGACAACCAGTGGATGCTTTTCACCTCCTCTTGGGTCAAGGGCTCCTGTATGCCTTACCACCCCCCCCCCCCCCACTGTTCCCCTAATCCCTAAGACATTTTTCAAGCTCCAAGCAGACAGGGGTTGCATGATACTCATAGCCCCTGGCCATGTCAACCGTGGTTTCCTCTCCTGCTATGTCTGTCTCAGACTCAACCCCTAGATCTCGGATCTGTTTCAGATCTCCTCTCTTAGGAGGAGGGGATGCTGCTCCATCTCAAGCCGCAATCTCTCCACCTTATGACATGGCTGCTGAAAGCATAGCATTGCAAGATCTTAACTTTACTCAGGAGGTAAAGGAGATCCTATTACCCCCTAGGACGCTGTCCACCAGACGTTCATATGTGTTCAAATGGTGTAGATTTTCACACTGGTGTTCCCAGAAGGATCTCAATCCCTTCTCAGCTCCAGTGGAGGCAGTCCTCCAGTATCGCCTCCAGCTGTTTTCATCCGGTCTCAAAACCAACTCGATAAGAGTTCACCTAAGTGCAATTGCAGCCTCTCATCATCCCTTGGATGAAGAGGCCTTTTGCTGACCAAGTCTCCCATTAGACCACCACTGGTAGCCTGGAATCTCAATGCTGTTCTAGGGCAACTTCTCAAGCCGCTTTTTGAATCCTTGGCCATGAACTCGCTAAAGTTTCTAACATGGAAGGTCATCTTCCTTATTGCCTTCACCTCAGCTAGACGCATTAGTGAGCTTTGGTGGCAGACCCACCCTATACACGGTTCTACCATGATAAGGTCGTGCTTAGGACTCACCTCCACTTCATGCCAAAGGTGGTGTCTCCTTTTCATTCATCTAGGGCAGAGGCAACCCTCCATACTCTTGACTGCAAACGTGCCTTAGCATTTTATCTTCAAAGGATTCGAGAGCACCACAGGGCTTCTCAGTTGTTCATCTCCTTTGACCCTAGTCACCTCGTGTTGCCAGTATCCAAATGTATTCCCTCTAAATGGATAGCAGATTGCATCTCTTTTGCTTATGATAAAGTAGGACTATCCCTTGGGGGTCATGTCACTGCCCATAATGTTTGTGCTATGGCCACCTCAATGGCAAATCTATGCTCTGTAGCCATTGACGAAATTTGCAAAGCAGCAACTTGGTCTTCCATCGATACCTTTGCTGCTCATTACTGTCTGGACATGGACTCCCACCAGGATGCCATGTTTGGTCAAGCTGTTCTCCAGCACCTCTTTCAGACTTAAGGGCAACTCCTACCCTCTGTCCCGGAATTTAACGATACCAGTCATCCATGGAGGATTCATGACCTCTTGGGGCCTACTCTGAGGCAAACCTACCGGTTCTGAGGTAATTTTCTCTGGCATCTGGGAGCTAGGGAGTCCCATATGTGAAGACTACATTCCTACATGTTCTTGGAGATAGCGTAGTTACTCACCTGTAACAGGTGGTCTTCAGGAACAGCAGGAATTTAGTCTTCACGACCCACCCTCCTCCCGTAGGAGTTTTAGATTTTCTTTTCTCTCCTTTTCTGTCAGCTACAAACTCATCTGAAGAGGGAGAGTTGGGAAGGCAGCAATACAAGTGCAGTCGGATGCTCCCAAAAGCTTTCCTATTGGACACTTGGGAGCGTTCCTGCACAGACTCTGTCAGTACTGACGGTCACCCATATGTGAAGACTAAATTCCTGCTGTTCCCAGAGATCACCTGTTACAGATGAGTAACTACGCTTTGTGGGTCCCAAGGATGCAAGGGGGAGACACTTTTCCAAGGCCTTACCTCACCACCAGCTCAATATCCACTCCATATCTTTTTTTGGCAAGTTAAGTGCATTCTTTTTCCTTTCACCTCTCCTCTGGTAAGAAGTAGGCTGACTACAAATATGTCCATGGCATACAGTAAACTACAACTGCAACTCAAGCTTCTCTGAAATATCTGGAAACTTCAACAGAATATAGTACCTTCTTGGAAGACATTTATCAATGTCAAGATATTAACCGTCCATCTAGGTAATGCAAGTCATCACTCTCCTCCTTTTCCTTTAGAGAATTTCCATTCCTTCTCTCACTCTGTCTCTGATGCTGTCCTCACAACACTTCTCAGCTTTAGGGGGAGGGCACTACTCTTCCCTACCCATAGCTGTGTTAGCTCCTTATCGGTCTCACTATTCAGCAAGGCTCTAGTCCCATAACAGTGGGTTCCTCACCAAAACTTGGCAACAGGAAATTTGTTCTTGGGAAAGGCCTCCCTTTTCTTCAGCTTCTTTTGTGGACTCCCTGGGTCTCGATATACTCCAACTCCTTCTGGGTAGTCCTTAGTTCCTGACCCCTTCCTTCTGCAGAGTCAACAGAGCAACCTGTTCACAGACATTGGAACTCTTTTCCCCAGTCCGAATTCAGGCTGCTTCTGAGCTGGAATCTGGGATTCTCCAGGAACAAGCAGGAAGTCAAGGACCCCCTCTTCTCCTCGACACCTGACCTGGTCACCCTGGCATCGTTGTCACAGGGTCCCACTCTCGAGTGGGAGGCCCAAATGCTGGCCTTGGAACACAGCATTTGTGTGTTCCTCATTGCCCAGCAGGCGCTGATGCCCAGCCCTGGCAGCACGTGCCTCGAGACCGCAGGGACCTTGACCTTGAGAACTCCCCAGGCCGCCGTTTTGACCCCCAAGAGCCAGAAGCCTCGTGAGGATACTCAGCGCGGATCTTGATCTCCGTCCTGTTCCTCGAGCACAAGATCTTTGCGGGCGAGTGCCTCCAGCTCTGGGAAAGTTTTGGTCTCAGAGATCCAGCATGGGTCACTGACCCATCTCAAGCCACCCAACTGAGTCCTCCACAGACTACTCAGACTGGAAGTCCGACGGAGAGACCCCCCCATCGACCTAGAGGCAGTGGTCACCCTCCGAGGACACCTCCTTCCTGGAGTTTGTCCGGGACATGGGGCGGGCCCTAGCACTTGCCACTGAGTCGAAGGAGGAGCCCTGCGCTGAGGAGCTTGCTATTCTGCAATTTGAAGCTCCTCTGAGGGAGGTTCTCTTGTTGCCGGTTCCTTCCATTCTGAACCACCTCCTACTCTGCATGTAGGAGACCCCGGCCTCTTTCCTGATTGTGTGCAAGCACCTGGATGCTATGTATAAGGTCCAGTGAGGTCCAGGATTTCGGAAAGCTCAGCTTCCCCACACCTCGATGGTGGTCATATCGGCCATGCGGAAGCTAAAAAGCCTGAAGACTCATTCATCAGTCCCCCTGGGCAGAGAGTGTCATACCCTCAATACCCTCGATGCCCTCGGGCACAAGGCTTATCAAGGCTCCATGTTGTCATGCCGCATCCAAGTTTACCAATTATACCTTGGAATGTTCCTCTGTGATTTCACTAGGAAGCTTGGAGGTTTCGCGGCAGGCTTTGACAGAGACCATCTCTGGCGTTTTCAGGCCCTCTCAAAGTCCGTTGGGGAATGCTCGAAGTACCTCTCGTGAGCAGCGTACGACAGCTTCAAGTCTTCCACCTGGTTGGTGGCGGATGGCATCAGAGCCCACCGGAAGGCTTGGCTCCAGTCCTCGGACCTGGAACAGTCCAAAAGCTGCTGGATGTCCCTTGCCTCAGGGAGCAGCTGTTTGGCAAGTCCATGGAGAACAAGGCCACGGAGATCGAGACAGAGTATGTGACTCGTACTTGCCTCTCCTGGAAAATTTTCTCCCTACGCAGGAAGAAGCAGCAAAGCAAGAAGCCTTTCTTCCAGCAAAAGGGGCTCCCATGCAGGGGCTACCCGGCCTATACGCCAGTGCCAACCCCCATTCAGAGCAGCCAGGGCAAGTCCATGGCACTCATAAGCCAAAGGGCCCCAAGACCCAACCCCCTGCTCTGGCTCAACCAGCCTTGAGGTTTTGACGCTATCAGCAAAGCCTCTCCCCCTCTGGTAGGGTGGCTGTCCGTCGAGAGGCATCTGGTCCATTTCTCCCACAGGTGAAAGCCCATTTCCACCGATGCCTAGGTTCTCCGGGTCGTTCGGGAGGGTTATCGTCTCCATCTGGACCAGGCTCCTCCTCCATACT
This sequence comes from Ichthyophis bannanicus, assembly GCA_033557465.1. NCBI lineage: Eukaryota > Metazoa > Chordata > Amphibia > Gymnophiona > Ichthyophiidae > Ichthyophis > Ichthyophis bannanicus. Next base: position 251,562,907 of record CM066031.1, read on the forward strand.
TTCCCAGGGAACCATGTCAGCTTCCCCAACACCAGGCTCCCCTGAGTAAGCCAAAGGGCCCCAAGACCCAACCCCCTGCTCTGGCTCAACCAGCCTTGAGGTTTTGACGCTATCAGCAAAACCTCTCCCCCTCTGGCAGGGTGGCTGTCCGTTGAGAGGCATCTGGTCCATTTCTCCCACAGGTGAGAGCCCATTTCCACCGATGCTTAGGTTCTCCAGGTTGTTCGGGAGGGTTATCGTCTCCATCTGGACCAGGCTCCTCCTCCGTACTTTCCCAGGGAACCATGTCGGCTTCTCCAGCACCAGGCCCCCCTGAGTCAGGAGCTCGCAGACCTCCTCAAGGATGGCATGGTAGAACCAGTCCCACCGCACCTCTGAAGACGGGAATTTAACTCCAGATACTTTATCTAGCTGTATTTATATCCCGCTTTTCACCGGGTCAAAGTGGTCAATTGGGGATACATTTAACACGAGGGGATACGAGACACATACGCTAATACTTACAGGGAACATCGGCAATGGAGGGTTAAGTGGCTTGCCCAAGACCACAAGGAGTGCCTGTAGGACTAGAAATCACAGTCCCTCCGGCCTGAGATTGCTGTCCCCAGGTGGGACTTGAACCCCCGCCCTCCGGCTTGAAGTACCTCGTCCTAACCACTAGACCACTCCTCCCTACTTCCTCGTCCCAAAGCGGACAGGGGGCCTTCGGCCCATCCTCGACCTGCGGAATTGTGGATTCCATGTTAAAACCCTCGGCCCAGTGTGCAGCGGCGGCCAAGAGAGCAAATAGAATGCTAGGTATGATAAGGAAAGGAATGGAAAATAAAACAAAAGATATTATAATGCCTCTATCGTTCCATGGTGAGACCGCACCTTGAATATTGTGTGCAATTCTGGTCGCCGTATCTTAAAAAGGATATAGCTATTTTAGAAAAGGTTCAGAGAAGAGCCACCAAAATGGTAAAGGGGATGGAAGGATACTCCTATGAAAAAAGGCTAAAAAGGTTAGGGCTCTTTAACCTGGAAAAGAGACGGCTGAGGGGAGATATGATAGAAGTCCATAAATTAATGAACGGAGTCCAAACCTTTTTTAAACCCAACTACACTAACAGCCTATACCACATCCTCCGGTAACAAATTCCAGAGTTTGATTACACGTTGAGTGAAAAAATATTTTCTGTTATTAGTCTTAAATAGTTTACCCTGTAGCTTCATTGCATGTCCCTAGTCTTTCTATATTCTGATAACGTATACAATCGATCTACGTTTACCCGTTCCACTCCGTTCATTAATTTATAGACTTCTATCATATCTCCCTTCAGCCGTCTCTTTTCCAGGTTAAAGAGCCCTAACCTTTTTAGCCTTTCTTCATAGGAGTATCCTTCCATCTCCTTTACCATTTGGTGGCTCTTCTCTGAACCTTTTCTAATATGGCTATATCCTTTTTAAGATACGGCGACCGGAATTGCACACAATATTCAAGGTGCGGTCTCACCATGGAACGATATAGAGTATTATAATATCTTTTGTTTTATTTTCCATTCCTTTCCTTATCATACCTAGCATTCTATTTGCTCTCTTGGCCACCGCTGCACACTGGGCCGAGGGTTTTAACATGTTATCCACAATGACGCCTAAATCTTTTTCTCCAGGACCAAGCAGGAAGTCAGTCCTCACATATGGGTGACGTCGGCGCCGACGGAGCCCTCGCGGAGCAATTTTCCCCAGCTTTCAAAGAAAGCCTTTGGGAATTGCAGCGCGCATGCGCGGTCCTCTTCCCGCCCAAGGGTGCCATCTTGCTCAGTCTTCTTTTTTCCGCGGAGCCCTACAGATGTTGCCTGTGAATCCCCGCAGAAAAGTTGATTTTTTCTCTATTTTCCTCTTTTTTCTTCGGTTCGACGCCGGTTCTTTTCCCGCCCGGACTCGCGACATCGGTTGCGAGTCCGTTCCTTATTTTTCGGTTTTTTGTCCTTCGTGACAGATTTCGCGCCTTTTTCCTTTTTCCCTGGCAGCCCGGTCATTCGACCTCGCAGGGGCCCTTTTTCCCCCGATGGCTGCCAGCGGCTTTAAAAAGTGTGATCTCTGTAAGAAACTCATGTCTCTTACAGACACTCATGACTTCTGCCTCCGCTGCCTCGGCCCAGATCATGACTCTCTGATCTGTGTGCCTTGCGGCAAAATGTCCTCAAAAGCTTTGAGGAGTCGGCAGCACCAGCGGGAGCGTATCTTCTCTGACTCCGGCCGGGCTCGGACCTCGTCGGATGTTTCGACGTCTCGGGACTCTGGTCCTGAGCATCGTCGAAGTTCCTCTGAAAGGGGGTCTCCTACCCGGGAACATCATCGGAAGAAGAAACCCGCGAGGGCGGGATCGGTGGACGCTCCTGGTTCCTCGAGGGCCAGGTCGCATAGCCCCGATTCCCGTCCCGGGTCCTCGGAGACGGAGAGGCCGTCAAAACATCCTCGACTCGAGGTGGACTTGCCCGCTCACGTGAGTACTGTTGTCCTCGTTGACTCACCTCCGAAGGACCCGACGTCGGGCCCGACGCCGTCGGGGCCCGAGTCGGGGGCTGCTGGGTCTCCTGAGCTCGGACTCAGGTTGACAGCCTTGGAGAGCAGTCTGACTGCCTTCTTGGACCAGCAGCGGGTATTGATCGCTGGCCTCGCCAGTGCTTCTGCCCTGACCGCCGGGACGTCGACCTCCAAATCGACCCCGGAGACCGAGCCGATCCTCGAGTCCATGAGAGCTCGAGTCGATCCTCGGTCGAGGTCTCCTTCGGCCTCCCATTTGGGACCGCGGTCGTCGGAGCGGATAGCATCGGTGCCCACCCGACCGGAGCCGATCGACTCCTCCTCCGAGGAGTCGGCCTGGGAATCTGAGGACGAAGAGTCACCTGGTTCCTTTCAGACTCGGTGTGTCCCTTCGGACTCCCCCAAGTCCGAACCTCGGAGACGGTCCCCCCCGGAGGATACCCGGTTCTCGGACTTCGTGAGGGATATGGCCAAGGCCTTGGCCTTCCCTGCGCATCCCGAGGAGGAGCCTCAAGTCGAAGAACTCGATGCCCTCCAATATGACTCTCCCCCGAAGGAGGCCTTTATTGTACCGGTTCCTCCGATGCTGGAACGACTTCTCTTCCGCATGTGGGAGAGCCCGGCGTCGTCGCCGGTGTTAAGCAAGCGGGTCGATTCCATTTATCGAGTCCGCAAGAGCCCCGGCTTCCAGAAGGCACAACTACCGCACCATTCCATGGTGGTGGAATCGGCCATGCATAGACTAAAGAGTCAAAAAATGCACTCCTCGGTGCCCCCTGGTAGGGAAGCCCGAAGCCTGGATGCCCTCGGTAGGAAGTGCTTCCAGGGCTCTATGCTTGCTTGTCGAGTCCAGACCTACCAACTCTACATGGGCATGTATCTCCGAGACCTGGCTAAGGAAATAGCTGGGTTCTCTGCTGGTCTCTCCGACGAACCTTTGCAGAGGTTCCAATCCTTGTCTACTGGTATTCGGGAGTGCTCCAAGTTTATCTCTCGAGCAGCCTACGATGGTTTTGAGGCGTCGGCTCGAGTAGCTGCGGCCGGCATCAGTGGACGCCGCCAGGCTTGGCTTCAGACATCCGACCTCGAGCCCTGGGTACAGGACAAGTTGGTCGATGTCCCCTGCTGAGGTGATAACCTCTTTGGCAAGCCCATGGATGAGAAGGCTGCACAAATCGAGACGGAGACTCTCACCAGGACTCGTCTCTCGAGGAAGTCCTCTGCCCCTTCTCAAAAGAAGAAGGCCTCGGGGAAAAAGCCCTTTTACCCGAGGAAAGGTGCTGCCTATAAATACTACTCTCAGTATCAGGCCTCAGCAGCTCCCCCACAGGGAAAGCAGGCCAAGGGACGGGGTAATGGGTCCCGTAGGCAGCAAGCCCCCAAGCCTGCACCACCGGCCCCTGCTCAGCAGGGTGGGGGTTTTTGACTTCCTCAGCATAGCCTCTCCCCCTCAGCTGGTTTCTCTCAGCACATGAGGCCGGTTGGTCCACTTTGCCCAAAGGTGGTCCACCATCACCACAGATACCTGGGTACTTCACTTAGTTCAAAAGGGCTATCTTCTTCACTTTCACCAGGTACCTCCCTCCTACTTTCCGGGGGAGCCTCCCAGACTCCCTTTGCACAGGGACTTACTACTTCAGGAGTTAGCCAGTCTTGTTCAGGAACAAGCCGTGGAACCAGTGCCCCACCACCTGAAGGGCCAGGGGTTTTACTCCAGGTACTTCCTGATTCCAAAAAGAACAGGAGGCCTCAGGCCCATCCTGGGCTTGCGAAACCTCAACAAGTTCCTTGCAAAGGAAAAGTTCAAGATGCTTACCCTTGGAATTCAGCTGCCCTACCTCCAGCAGGGAGACTGGCTATGCTCCTTGGATCTGAAAGATGCATATACTCATATCCTCATTCATCCGGACCACAGGCAATATCTCAGATTTGTTGTAGAAGGAAATCATTACCAGTACAGGGTACTACCCTTTGGCCTATCCTCCGCACCCAGGGTGTTCACCAAGTGCCTCGCTGTGGTGGCGGCTTATCTGAGAATTCAAGGTCTGTTTGTGTTCCCATACCTGGACGACTGACTCATCAGAGCCCAGTCTTCCCAAGAGGCCACTCACGCCACTCAGCGCACTGTGGCCCTGCTCCAACACTTGGGTTTTGTCATAAACTTCGCAAAGTCCACTTTGCTCCCCTCTCAAAATCTCGAGTTCATCGGCGCCTGGTTGGACACACTTCAGGCGTGGGCCTTCCTCCCTCTGGACAGGGCCAGGCGGCTCATGGACCTCGCCGGCCACTTTCACAGCAATGCGCTGGTCCCAGCCAGACATTTTCTGCGACTGCTCGGCCATATGGCTTCCACGGTCCATGTGACACCCAATGCCCAACTGAACATGCGTCCTGCTCAGTGGTGCCTTCGCAATCAATGGCATCAGGCCACGGGGAGCCTAGCGGACTCCGTGCAGATCTCCGACCAGCTGGTCTCTTCTCTACAATGGTGGCTTCATCTGCCCAACCTAGTCTTAGGAGTGACTTTTCAGCCCCTACGCATTCTCACGTCCTGACGACCGATGCTTCTCTCCTAGGTTGGGGTGCACATTGCCAGGAGACCTGTACTCAAGGCCTCTGGACTCCTTGGGAGTCTGCTCAACAGATAAACTTCCTAGAGCTCAGAGCCATCCGCCTAGCGCTCAAAGCATTCTCTCACCTGGTTTCTCACCAGTCGGTGATGATACAGACGGACAATCAGGTTGCAATGTTCTACGTGAACAAACAAGGCGGAACAGGCTCCTTCCTTCTCTGTTAAGAGGCACAAAAACTATGCTCTTGGGCTGTCCACCACGGCATCATCCTCAAGGCTGTCTATCTCCCAGGTCAAGAAAATTACCTGGCCGACAAGCTCAGCAGGATCCTCCAGCCACACGAGTGGAGGTTGGACCCGCTGGTGGTTCAGCGGATCTTTCTCAAGTGGGGCCTCCCCACCATGGATCTGTTTGCCAGTCCTCTAAACCGGCAGCTGCCCAGATTCTGCTCTCGTCAGCCGCATCCTCTCCGGGTAGCGGCGGATGCTTTTCTAATTCAATGGTCCACCGGCCTCTTGTATGCCTTTCCTCCCATGCCACTGGTGTCTCGGATGCTCTTCAAGGTTCTCCGAGACAAAGCATCGCTAATCCTCGTGGCTCCCCGGTGGCCGAGACAACCTTGGTTCCCGCTTCTGATGCAGCTAGCGGTAGACACTCCTCTTCCACTGGGATTTCAGCCCGACCTCCTGTCGCAGGATCAGGGGACTCTCCTACACCCCAATCTCTGGTCCCTTCATCTGATGGCCTGGCTGCTGAAAGGGTAGTCCTTGCTCCTCTGCAGCTACCTCCGGATGTGGAGGAGGTCGTCTTGGCCTCCAGGCGGCCCTCCACCCGGACGTCCTACGCTCTCAAGTGGCGTCGGTTCTCCGTCTTGTGTACTCAGCAGTCTCAACATCCTTTCTCCTGTTCAGCATCAGTGGTCTTGCAGTACTTGCTCTCTCTCTCCAACCTTGGACTTAAGTCCAACTCGGTAAAAGTCCACCTCAGTGCTCTTTCTGCGCATCACCTGCCAGTGGATGGTAGACCTCTTTCCAGCCACCCTCTGGTGGCTCGGTTTCTCAGAGGCCTCCTTCTCCTTAAGCCACCTTTGCGCCCACCAGCCCCGGACTGGGATCTTAATGTGGTGTTGCAGCGGATCACCTGTCCGCCTTTTAAGCCTATGGCTACCTGTCCGCTCCGTTTTCTTTCGTGGAAAACCTTGTTCTTGGTAGCCCTCACTTCGGCTAGACGCGTTAGTGAGCTGCAGGCCCTGGTGTCTGATCCTCCGTACACTAGGTTCTACAAGAATCGGGTAGTCCTACGGACTCACCCTAAATTTCTTCCCAAAGTGGTTTCCCCTTTTCACATCAACCATGAGGTGGTACTTCCGACCTACTTTCCCAGGCCGCACTCCAGCCGATCTGAAATGGTCCTGCATACCCTGGACTGTAGAAGGGCGTTGACCTTCTACCTTGACCGTAAGCGGGAGCACCGAAAGGCTGTTCAGCTCTTCGTGTCTTATGACCCCAACAAGTTGGGGCTCCCTGTCTCCAAGCGTACTCTGTCCATCTGGAATGCGGACTGCATCGCTTGGGCTTACGAGGCTGCGGGCCTCGTGCTGGAAGGTAGAGTCACAGCTCATCGTGTTCGGGCGAAGGCTACGTCAGTAGCTTACCTCCGCGCTGTTCCATTGGCAGACATCTGCCGGGCCGCTACTTGGTCTTCAAGCCAGACTTTTGCAGCCCATTACTGCCTGGAGAGGGAGTCCCGCAGGGACAGTGCTTTCGGACAGGCAGCCCTCCGTAACCTCTTCGAGGTATAGGCAACTCCTACCCTCCATCCCGGATGTTGGGCTACCAGTTGGAGACATATTCAGAGAAGATTCCTTCCTTCTGTGCTACTGATCTCGAGGGAGCTCATTTTTGTGCTTAGGGTCTCTGGTGGCCTTAAGCTTGGGAGTCCCATATGTGAGGACTGACTTCTTGCTTGGTCCTGGAGAAAGCGTAGTTACTCACCTGTAACAGGTGTTCTCCAGGAGCATCAGGAATCAGTCCTCACAACCCTCCCTCCTCCCCTTGGAGTTGCAGTTATATGCTTTCGTTTTTGCTAATTTTTGCTGTCTTTTAGCTATGTCATCTGACTGAGCAAGATGGCACCCTTGGGCGGGAAGAGGACCGCGCATGCGCGCTGCAATTCCCAAAGGCTTTCTTTGAAAGCTGGGGAAAATTGCTCCGCGAGGGCTCCGTCGGCGCCGACATCACCCATATGTGAGGACTGATTCCTGCTGCTCCTGGAGAACACCTGTTACAGGTGAGTAACTACGCTTTCCTGGGTGGTGGTTCCTAATGTGGAACCTTGCATTGTGTAACCATAGTTTGGGTTGTTCTTCCCTAGGTGCATAACTTTGCACTTGTCCACATTAAATTTCATCTGCCATTTTGATGCCCATTCTTGAACGGCTGATGCTCCAAATGTTAGCCAACTGATCTGCAACATCATGAAAGAGCACAAAATTCATTACACAATCTACACAGACGACATTATGATATACACCCCAGTCAACCTCGACAACCTGGACTACACCAGAATCACAGACTGCCTCAACAACATGTCCAACTGGCTACACGACAACAACCTAACCATAAACTACAACAAGACAGAAGCACTTCTCATCACACGAAACAACAGCTTCAGCCCGTCATCATCCATCAAGGTCAACAACTCAACAATACCGTTAAAAGAGGAGGTGAAATACCTCGGAGTAACGCTCGATAGAGAGCTAAACCTACAGTCACACATCAGCAAAACCACCAAAAACGCATACTTCAAAATGAGAATAATCAGACGCCTCAAGCCACTCCTCACACAAGATCACTTCTGCACAGTCTGTCAAGCTCTAATAACACGCATACTCTATTTCTGCAACCCAATCTACACAGGCATGTCAAAACAATAGTTCAGACCACTACAAATGGCCCAAAACACGGCAGCACGAATAATATCCGGAGCATCAAAACAAGACCACATCACCCCAATACTAAAAAACCTACACTGGCTCCCAATCAGCTCACGCATCAAATACAAGACAATCCTAAACATATTCAGAATCAAACACAGGAACTCTGCCCTCAGCCTTCAACCCCTCATACAACCCGACATTAGTACAAGACTCAGAAGAAGAGCCACATCGGATACAATCAACATGCCAAAAGACTACACAAAGACACGCAAGTACACCACACAAAGAGCGCTATCAATGGCAGCACCTGGAATGTGGAACGCACTACCTGACGACCTGCGAGCCACGGAAGACCCTAAGGACTTTCGGAAACAACTAAAGACTCTGCTCTTCCTGGAGCACTACGGCCCAAACACACAATGAGAACAACCATGGACTAACAACTTATCAGCTCGATCATTGCACACACACTGTATAAAGCTCATGCTGTAAATAGCGCACGCGAATCAACTTACACCCACGCACAAACCCACACTGTACAATATACACACACATTGAACACAAATGCCAATTCCATTGATTGAATGTTGTGTACACCGCCTTGATTGAAGGATAAGGCGGGATAGAAATACCCTTTAAATAAATAAATAAAATAAAAAAATAAAATTTGGGAGACCCGGCCTCAATGCCGGAACTCAGCAGGCGAATCAGTTCCATCTATTGAGTTCTCAAGAGCCCTGGCTTCCAAAAGGCACAGCTGCTGCACACCTCCATGGGTGTGGAATCGGCCATGCGCCGGCTCAAGTGCCAGAAGATGCACTCCTTGGTGCCTCCTGTCCGGGAGGCCCGCAACCTGGATGCTCTCAGCAGAAAGTGCTACCAGGGGTCAATGCTTTCATGCCGAATCCAGATGTACCAGCTGTACATGGGCATGTACCTGCGAGACCTGGCAAAGGAGATTGCCTGGTTCTCTGTTGGTCTCTCCGAGGGACCTTTGCGGCCCTTCCAGGTTTTGTCCACTGGGATCTGAGAGTGCTCGAAATTTATGACTCGAGCAGCCTATGATGGCTTCAAGGCTTCGGTCCGGCTAGTGGGGGCCGGCATCAGTGCACGACTCCAGGCATGGCTACAATCGTCAGACCTGGAGCCATGGGTTCAGGACAAGTTGGTCAATGTCCCTTGCCGAGGTGAAAACCTCTTTGGCAAGCCCATCACTGAGAAGGCTGCCGAGATCGAGTCTGAGTACCTGACCCAGACAAGGCTTGAGAAGAAGACTTCTGCCCCTTCTAAGAAGAAGGGTTCGGGTAAGAAGCCCTTTTTCCCAAGGAAAGGATCAGCTTACTGAAACTACCCCACGTATCAGGCCTCCCCAGCTCCCCAGCAGGGGCAGCAGGCCAAGGGACGGGGGCAGGGCCTGCGTAAGCAAAAGGCCCCCAAGCCCCAGACACTAACTCCGGCCCAGCCTGGAGGGAGCTTTTGACTCCCAGTGCATAGTGTCTCTCCCGAACAACGCAAGGCCCTGCTCAGGAGGAAGGATGACCCTGTATGCCCACAGGTGGCCAGCTGTTACAACAGACACCTGGGTTCTCCAGATAGTCCAAATTGGCTATTGGTTACATCTCAGACAGGTGCCTCCCTCTTACTTTCCAGGGGAGCCTCTCAGACCCCCTCTTCACAGGGACCTCCTCTTGCAGGAGTTAACAGGTCTTCTCGAGGATCAGGCAGTAGAACCGGTGCCTCACCACCTACAGGGCACAGGCTTCTACTCCAGGTACTTTCTGATAACAAAGAGAACTGGAGGTCTAAGACCTTCCTCGACCTGCGAAACCTGAACAAGTTCCTGATGAGGGAAAAGTTCATGATGCTTTCCCTTGGAATATTGCTGCCTTACCTCCACCAGGGAGACTGGCTATGCTCCTTAGATCTCAAAGATTCATCCAGACCACAGACAATATCTAAGATTTGTAGTGGGAGGAAACCATTTTCAGTACAAAGTGCTGTCTTTTGGCCTAGCCTCGGCACCCAGGGTATTCACAAAGTGCCTGGCGTTGGTGGAGGCCTTTCTAAGGACCCAAGGGGTATTCGTCTTCTCCTACTTAGACGACTGGCTCATCAGAGCACAGTCAGCTCTAGAAGCCCAACAGGCTACGTCCCGCACTATCCTGTTGCTTCAGCACCTGGGCTTTGTGATCAACTATACAAAGTCCACTCTGGTTCCCTCTCAGGGACTGGAGTTCATAGGGGCAAGGTTAGACTCCCTTTAGGCAATGTCTTATGTACCAGAAGAAAGGGCTCAAAGACTAGTAGCCCTAGTGCAGCAAGTGAGTCGCAGATCCCGCATCTCAGCAAGACACTTTCTGTGCCACCTTGGTCACATGGCCTCCACAGTTCATGTGATACCCAATGCTCGACTTCACATGAGAACAGCTCAGTGGTGCCTCAGGGACCAGTGGACACAAGCCACAGGCAGACTCAGAGACAACATCAAGTTGTCCCATCACCTGATACAGTCTTTGAAATGGTGGCTTCAACCTCACAACCTTTTGGAGGGAGTGCTTTTTCAGCCTCCCTCACACTCAAGGGTGCTGACTATGGATGCATCCCTGCTGGGATGGGGTGCGCATTGCCAGCAGGTCTGCACTCAAGGTGTGCGGTCTCCATGGGCGAGCACACAACAAATCAATCTCCTAGAGCTTCGAGCGATCCGCCTAGCTCTTCGGACCTTCTGCCAAACCCTGGTTCGTCAATCTGTCATGATTCAGACAGACAACCAAGTAGCGATGTTCTATGTGAACAAATAGGGGGGCACAGGCTCTCGCATCCTGTGTCAGGAAACCCTGGACCTATGCTCCTTCGCAGTCAGCCAGGGTATGTTCCTCAAGGCTGTTTACTTACCAAGTCAGGAGAACTTCCTAGCAGACAATTTAATCAGAATTCTCCAGCTGCACGAGTGGCAACTGATCCCAGCATATCCCAGCAACTCTTCCAGTGTTGGCGGCGACCATCCATAGATTTGTTTGCGAGCCCTCAAAATCACTAGTTGCCCCGCTTCTGTTCCAGACAGCCGCACCCACACAGGGTAGCGGCAGATGCATTCCTAATATCACGGTCTGTGGGCCTCCTCTATGCGTTTCCTCCCACGCCACTGGTAGCTCGGACCTTATTCAAGATCCTTCAGAACAAGGCCTCGGTCATCCTGGTGGCCCCCAGATGGCCGAGACAGCCTTGGTTTCCACTCCTCCTGAAGCTATTGGAGGAAACACCAATTCCTTTGGGATTTCCACCCAATCTCCTGTGGCAGGACGGGGGCTCACTTCTGCAACTCAACCTCAGGTCCCTCAAACTGATGGCATGGCTGCTGAAAGTGTAGTCCTTGCACCACTTCTCCTCCCAAAAAAGATAGAGGACGTGTTGCTAGCCTCTAGAAGGCAATCGACTAGGAAAACCTAAGCATTTAAGTGGCATAGGTTTGCGGTATGGTGTACTCAGCAGAGTGAGAAACCTTTCTCCTGCCGGGTAGCTGTGGTGCTGCAATATCTGCTTCACTTTTCCAATTTAGGCCTCAAATCAAACTCGGTCCGAGTTCACCTTAGTGCTTTATCAGCACACCAATCTCCGGTGGAAGGACAACCTCTCTCTGTACATCCCTTGGTGTCCAGGTTTCTGAGAGGTCTGCTTCTGCTGAAACCCCTGGTTGGCCCCCCGGCGACCGAACGGGATCTGAATGTGGTCTTGCAGCAGCTTACTCGCCCTCCCTTCAAGCTGATGGCTACCTGCCATCTCCGCTTCCTTTCTTGAAAGACGCTTTTCTTGGTGGCACTCACGTCGGCTAGACGAGTGAGTGAGCTGCAAGCTCTGGTGTCCGATAGACCGTTCACACGGTTCTGTAAGAACAGGGTGGTACTTCACACACACCCCAAGTTCCTGCCAAAATGGTCTCCTCTTTCCACCTCAACCAGGAGGTGGTGCTTCCGACTTTTTTCCCAGGCCCCATGCCAGTCTGGCAGAAGCAGTTCTGCATACCCTGGACTGTAAGAGGGCGATGGCCTTCTACTTGGAGCGCACGCAGGGACATCGAAGAGCTCCTCAGCTCTTCGTCTTGTTTGACCCCAGTAAGCTGGGGATGCCTGTCTCCAAGTGTACGCTGTCCACCTGGGTGGCGGATTGCATCGCCTGGGCATACAGGGTGGCCGATCTCCAATTGCAGGGTTGAGTCACGGCCCACCGGGTCAGGGCTAAGGCCACATCTGTGGCTCACTTCCGCTCTGTTCCGCCGGCAGACATCTGCAGGGCCGCAACCTGGTCTTCAAGCCAGACTTTTGCAGCCCATTACTGCCTGGATAGGGAGTCCCAACAGAACAGTGCTTTCGGCCAGGCTGTACTCCGTAATCTGTTCGAGGTTTAGGCAACTCCTACCCTCCTTTGGGGTCAGGCTACCGGAGTGTTATGTTCTCGGTTGAACTTCTATCATGGCTGCTGCGGCTCTTCTAGAGGGAGCCTATTTTTTAGTTATGGGTTCTCGGTAGCCTATAGCTAGGGAGTCCCATATGTGAGGACTGACTTCCTGCTTGTTCCTGGAGAAAGCGTAGTTACTCACCTGTAACAGGTGTTCTCCAGGGACAGCAGAAATCAGTCCTCACGACCCTCCCTCCTCCCCTGGAGTTGCAGTCCTTTGATTAATTTTTATCTTTTTGCCATCTTTTAGCTATGTCATTTGACTGAGCAAGATGGCACCCTTGGGCGGGAAGGGGACCACGCATGCGTGATGCAGTCCCAGGAGCTTTCTTCGAAAGTTGTGGATTTGCTCCACATGGGGGCTCTGTCAACGTTGACATTACCCATATGTGAGGACTGATTCCTGATGTCCCTGGAGAACACCTGTTACAGGTGAGTAACTATGCTTTCCCACTGCCTTTCTGTGTCTTCCTTCTCTCCTTTCCCTTACCCGCTAACCCTGCAGGGTAGCCTTCTCATCCTTTCATACAGTAGACCTCCTTTAACTGTGGTAGGTGCTTCCCTCTTTCCTATTTATTTGTTTATTTAGTTTGATTTATATATCACAGACTCATGGCAATTCCTAGAAATCAATAAAACAAAATACAAACATGTACGTATGCATACATAAATAAAATTGATCCTTAAAAATATAAATCTCCCACCACCTTAAACAATAGAGTCTCCACAAAAGATTAAAACTAAAATAAAACTAAAATACCTGTTGTTCCACAAGCTATACATGTGATGCTCATGCCTGCACCTCCTTCCTCTTTTGCAGGTGATTCTCAGACCCAGTTCTCTGCCTTTTCGTACAGGCAAAAGACCCACATCTCTTTTCTCTGGCTTGCCTTTTAAGCATTTTCACTTCTATTGTCCTTACCCTGTTGTACCTCTCCTGTCTCCAGGGCCGTATTGATCCATAATTGCACCCTGTGCGACTTTTACATCTGGTGCGCCCCCCCCCCCCCCCCGCCATCTCACCACCTACATGTCCAGCCGGCTGCCCACCCTTGCCCTGCTGCCACCACTTTTTGTCTTCTCAGAGGCGGCAGCAGTGAAACAGACCTGACTTCCAGCTAAAAAAAATAAAAACATGCGGGTCTTTTAGGCAGTTCTGGTCCCTCCCCTCCTTCTCTAATGTAGGTTGGGTCTTTGCAAATTTGCATTTGAATGGCTGGCCTGGTCCCTCTCTCCTCTGATGTGACCTGCATACCATCACGGAGTTGAAGGACCAGCGTGGGTTTTTTTTGTTTTAAATTAGAAGTCAGGTCTGTTTTGCTGGTGCCGGTGTCGCCGCCGCTGGGAAAACAAAAAGTGGCAGCGGCAGGGCAACAGCAGGCAGCGTGGGGGGGAGCTGAGACTGGCAGCCCGAAATGTGCCCCTAAGTCTTTGCGCCCTCTGCGGCTGCACCACTCACACAGGGTTAGGTATGGCACTACCTGTCTCCTTTGCTTTCTGGTGTGAGAAAGCAAGAGGAAACAAACAAATGGTGAGCTGCAGGGCTCTAGAATTTTTTAAAAATGTGGTAGTCAGCAAAATTATCTAGTTGGCAGTTAAAATAAGGGATCAAAAATGTCTCATTTAAGTTGTACAGTGGGGAAGTTGTCATTTATTATACATATAGTATAGATGACAAGTTTTTAATTAATTGTGGAGTCTGCAGTCCTATGGGGATTACCAAGAGGGATTGCTACTGCTGGGAAGAAATTTGCACTTGTAAGTATTTACCTGCTGGGAAATTCTCTAAATCTTCGGGAGAAAAGGAATTGTTTGGGTTAAAGCTTATAGAATCTGTGTATTTTAAAATTCAGTGTTTTTGTTAGAACATCCTATGACAAGCCAGCTTTCAGTTAGTGTTTCTTTCCTTTTCATCCACCCTGGGCATAATCTTTCATCCACCCTGGGCATAATCTTTCCTTTTCATCCACCCTGGGCATAAATAAGCCAGTTAATGGGAAGACAGTGATCTTGCTCAGTTTCAGGTTTAACTTATTATCTTAATAAGCAAGTTATTAGGCCTTAGGAGTAGATTAATTAAGTCCTTGCAGTTCATCTTGAAGTGAAACCTAAAAGTCCATTATACTTATAATTCTTATAATTGTACTGGTTCAAATATCCCTCTTCCCCTAGAAACTTTAAACAACTAAACAACTTTAAATAGATAAAATAAATCTTTAAATCTTATGATGCAGGCAGCAGTCCAGCAGAGAGATGGGGGCTATCCAGTCCTTTGCATTGAGTGTTATATGTATGATTTTCTCCCAGTTAGTGAGAGTTCTTATGTGTGTGCACTAGGTACAAAGTGATCTTTGCTGTCAGGGAATGAGTCCAATCTCTGGAAGCTAGAGTAGCAAACCTGGAGCAGTTGAGGCAGACAGAGAGGTATACAGATGAGACCTAGAGGGATGTAGTAGAGAAGTCCAACCTCCAGGCTGGCAGTCTTTCTGCTGCCATGGAGGAGAGAAGTCACGTGGAAGGAGAGCATCACCTTGGTGTGGCAGGAAGTGATCTTATAGTGATCCTGTCCTCCAAGTGATGTAATATGCTCTTGCACTAAGGACATGTCTCCAGGGTCATGTCCCCATGAGGAAAGATTAGGATGGAAATTATAGTTGGTAATTTGATCATTAGGCATGTAGATAATTGGATGGCTGGTGGACGTGGGGATCGCCTGGTAATATGCCTGCCTGGTGTGAAGGTAGCGGACTTCACGTGCCAAACAGATAAGGTTTTAGATCGTACTGGGAAGGAGTCTGCTGTCTTGATACATGTTGGTACAAATGACATAGGAAAGTGTGGGAGGGAAGTTCTGGAAACTAAAGTTAGGCTTTTAGGTAGAGAGTTGAAATCCAGATCTTCTAGGGTAGCATTCTCAGACATGCTTTCCATTCCACAGGCAGGACCCAAGAGGCAAGAAATGATGATGCAAGAAAGAGGTGGATGAGACAATGGTGTGGATGAGACAATGGTGCAAGAAAGAGGGTTTGGGATTTTTTAAGAACTGGGCAACATTCTGAGGAAGGGGAGGGCTTTTCCAAAAGGATGGGTTCCACCTTAACGGGGAGGAACCAGGCCGCTGGCATTAACCTTTAAAAAGGAGATAGAGCAGCTTTTAAACTAGAAAATGGGACAAATCCCAGAGTCATCCAAGAGCGCATGGTTTGGAATGATGTATATTTGAAGGATACTAGCAAATCAGAGAAGCTAGAGCAGTCAAATAGAGAGGTTCCAATAAGGGTTAAAGTAACCTAGGTGCCTTTAAATAAAAACCAGACTGAGTTGAAAGATTCCAAATTATCCCTGTCATCCGATAGCCAGACTGTGAATATGAACAAAAGACAAACTTTGAATTGGCTATATTCAAATTCTAGAAGTCTAAAAAATAAGATGGGAGAGTTAGAATATATAGCACTGAATGAAAGGTTAGATATAATTAGCATCTCAGAGATCTCTGGAAGGGGGATAACCAATAGGACACTGTGATACTGGGCTACAAACTGTATTGCAATGATAGGGTAGATCACATAGGTGGAGAGGTAGCACTGTATGTTTAAGAGGGCATTGAGTCAAACAAGATAAAGGATTTTCAGGAAATAAAGTACACTGTAGAATCTTTATAGATAGAAATTCCGTGTAAAACGGGGAAGGTAATGGCAGTGGGGGTGTACTACCGTCTGCCTGGCTAGACTGAAAAGACATGATGAAATGCTAAAAGAAATTAGGGAAGCTTTCAAAGTGTACAACAAAGTAATGGGAGATTTTAGTTACCCCAGTATTAGCTGAGTCAATATTACATCAGGCCATGCTAGGAAAATAAAGTTTCTAGATGAAATAAATGACTGCTTAATGGTGCAGCTGGTTCAAGAACTGACTCAAGGGGAAGCTATTTTAGATCTGCTTTTTAGTGGATTGCAAGATCTAGTATGAGAGATACCAGTGTTTGGGCTGCTTCGCAATAGTGATCATAACATGATTAAGAAATGAAAGGAGGATATCAAGGGAATCAACTGCACTAACGTTTAATTTTCACAAAGGAGACTGATAAAATGAGGAAATTGATAAAGAAAAACTAAAAGGAGTAACTGCAAAGGTTAAGAGTTTACATCAGACCCGGGCATTATTTAAAAATACTATCTTGGAAGCCCAGACCAGATGTATTCCATACTTTAAGAAATGTGGAATGAAGGCCAAATGACAGCCAGCATGGCTTAAAAGTGAGGTCAAAGAGACTGTTAGAGCTAAGAGAAAATCCTTCAGAAAATGGAAAAACGAGCCAAATGATGAAAACAGGAAACAGCATAAGTACCGGCAAGTTAAATGCAAGGCATTGCTAAGACAGGCAAAGAGAGAATTTGAAAGGAAGCTTGCCATGGAAGCAAAAGCGCATAATAACAACATTTTCAAGTACATTCATAGCAAAACATGTGTGAGAGAGCCAGTTGGAGCATTCCATGATAGAGAGGTAAAGGGGGTACTAAGAGAGGACAAGGCCATAGCAGAGAGACTGAATGATTCTTTGCTTCGGACTCTACTGAAGACAATGTAGGAAACTTACCCACACCAGAAATCATATTCAAAGGTGATGTATCAGAGGAACTGAAACGAGATTTGTTTCAGTTCCTCTGATACATCGCGAAAAAGTAATAAAGTAATTTGATAAACTAAAGAGCAGTAAATCATCTGTACGAGATGGCATATATCCCAGGGTACTGAAAGAACTGAAATATGAGATTGCAGACCTGCTTTTAGTAATCTGTAAACTATCCTTAAAATCATCTGTAGTACCTGAGGATTGGAAAGTGACCAATGTAACGCCAATTTTTAAAACGAGTTCCAAGGGTGATCTGGGAAACTACATACTGGTGAGCTTGATGTTTGTACTGGGCAAAATGGTAGAAACCATTATAAAGAACAAAATTAAAATTACTGAACATGTGGATAGTCATGGCTTAAGGCAGGAAGCCAACATGGATTTAGCAAAGGAAAATCTTGTCTTCATTATTAAAGAGGACCCGGGAAATCCACTGCTTGCCCCGGGACAAGCACTGTGGAACCTTTATGCCTTTTGGGAACCTGCCAGGTACTTTTGACCTGGATTGGCCACTATTGGAAACAGGATACTGGTCTTGATAGACCTTCGTCTGACCCAATATGGCATTTCTTATTTTCTTATATCTCACTAATCTGTTATACTTTTTTGAAGGTGTGAACAAACAGGTGAGCTGGTTGATATAGAGTATCTGGCTTTTCAGAAAGCCTTTGACAAGTTCCCTCATGAGAGACACTTGCAGAATTTAAAAAGTCATGGTATAGGAGTCAGTGTACTATTGTGGAATAGGAACTGGTTTAAAAGATTAGAAAACAAAAAGTAGGGCTAAATGGACAATTTTCTCAATGGAGAAAGGTGAGTAGTGGAGTACCTAAGAGATCTGTGCTGGGCCCGCTGCTTTTTAACATATTTATAAATGACCCTGGAAATGGGAATAACAAATGAGTTGATCAGATTTTCAGATTACACAATATTATTCAAAGTTGTTAAAACACAAGAGGATTGTGAAAAATTGCAAGAGGGCCTTGGAAAACTGGGAGAATGGGCATCCAAATGGCAGATGAAATTTAATATGGATAAGTACACAGTTATGCACTTAGGGCAAAACAACTCAGACTACAGTTATACAGGGTAAGGTTCCACATTAAGAACACCACTCAGGAAAAGGATCTGGATGTCATCGTAGATAGTATGTTGAAACCCTCCACCCAATGTGCAGCTGCGACCAAGAAAGCAAATAGAATGCTAAGAATATAAGGAAAGGCATAGAAAATAAAACCAATGATATTATAATGCCTTTGTTTCGCTGCGTGATGCGATCACACCTTAAATATTGTGTGCAATTCTGTTTACCATATCATAAAAATGATATAGCAGAATTGGAAAAGGTACAGAGAAAAGCAACCAAAATGGTAAAGGGGATGGAAGGATGTCCTTATGAGGGCTCTTCAACTTGGAAAAGAGACAACTGAGGGGGTGATATGATAGATATATAAAATAATGAATGGAATGGGTAAATGTAGATCAATTGTTTACGCCTTCAAAAAGTAGAAAGACTAGGGGATACTCAATGAAGCTACAATATGGCACGTTTAAGACTAATCGGAGAAAATATTTTTTCATTCAGCACCTAATCAAACTCTGGAATTTGTTCCTGGAGAGTGTAGTAAAAGCTGTTAGTGTAGCTGGGTTTGAAACAGGTTTGGATGAGTTCCTGGAAGAAAAGTCCATCAATCATTATTAAAGAGGACTGGGGAAATCCACTGCTTATCCCTGGGACAAGCAACATGGAATTTGTATATCTTCGGGAACCTAACGAGACCTGGAATGGCCACTGCTGGAAACAGGATCCTTCCACCTTGCTGCTCCTTATGCCTGGAACAAACTACCTAAATCTGTATGTCAGCCTTCATTGCTGGCCCTTTTCAAATCCAGGCTGAACACTCACCTCTTTGGTGCCACTTTTGGATCCTGATCCACCTAGTAGCCTATGTGTTTGCTTACCGTTCCCCTAGATATATCCTTGCCCTCTGCTGTTGTGTTGTCTGTTTTGACTAGATTGCAAGCTCTGATGAGCAGGGACCGTCTTATACATGTGTCTGTACAGCGCTGTGTATGCCTTGTAGCACTATACAAATTATCAGTAGTAGTAGTAGTAGTAGTTGTTGTTGCTTGATGGTCCCTTGGTCTGACACAATGTGTCATATCTTATGTTCTTATTTTCAAAAGGAAACCTCATTGTCATTCTCTATCAGTACCCTGTAACCTCAATCATTTTTTCTCAATTGCCTCTAACCAGCCCTTTCTCAGCGTCCCCAACCTGTCATCTTCTTTTAGTTCCTTCAGTGCTGTCAGAAGTTTGAAAATTACCCTATAGCCAGTATGAAATCAAAGAATAACCTATGTGCCAATCATATTGCAACTTTCACCTCTCAAAATAAAAAAACATGCCTTAATATGCTATTTTGTATGTTTTCAGGGACCAGTTGTTTCTATTGACATCCCATCACTTCAGCTAGGTTTGATCAAACTGGGAGAGAAAACATTAACTATTTTACAGATTGATAACAAGAGTCAGCTACCAGCAAAATGGAGAATACAAGAAAGCCAGAGTTGTATAACAGCAAGGAATGAAAAAGTAAGTTATGTCAATAAAATAGTGACAGTAGGAAGCCTGTTTACTAAAATATGTTGAAATCAGCCATTAACATACAATAACAGAAGATTTCAATGTGGGTGTTATCTTCAGATTTAACACCCTATTTACTAAAGATTAATCTCCAGGAACAAGCAGGAATGTAGTCTTCACATATGGGTATCGTCGGTACCAACGGAGCCTGCACGGGAACGCTCCCCAGCATCCAATAGAAACGCTTTTGGGAGCATCCCTCAGCACAAGCGCTCTGCCTTCCCGCCTTTCCAACTGTCCCTCTTCAGTTAAGTTTGTAGCTGAGTGAAAGGATAGAGGGAGAGAGGAAAGAGACATAGAGATAGAGAGACAACTCCTAGGGGAGGTGGGTGGGTTGTGAAGACTAAATTCCTGCTGTTCCCGGAGATCACCTGTTACAGGTGAGTAACTACGCTATCTCCAGGAACAAGCAGGAATGTAGTCTTCACATATGGGGACTCCCTAGCTGAAGATGCCGTCACATACCCTGTCACCGCAGAAAATTTTTTCTTTAGACTTGTTTTTCTTGTGGTCACGCCTCCCTCTGCTCGACGCCTACCGGTACCGCCGGTTCTCTTTTCTTCTTTTCAAAAAAAAAAACTTCTGACGTGTTTCTCTTCAGAAACTTTTTCTTTCTGGTGCTAGGCACCATTTTGGTCATTAGGCCCCATTTTCCTGAAAAATGGAAAAACCAGCTAGTGGTTTTAAAAAATGTACTAAGTGTGGCGGTACCATTTCCGTCACCGACACCCATGACTGGTGTCTCAAATGTTTAGGCCCTGACCATTCTCCATCTGAGTGTTCCTCTTGTATGGGGATGACTAAAAGAGGAAGACAGAACCAGGCTGCAAAGCTCAGTGCCCTCTTTTCTTCAGATGAGATGTCCATTGCATCAACGTCTTCCAGAGCCTTGTCTTCCTCCCATGGATCTCAGGTAACTAAACGTAAGAGCCGGTCCGCAAAGAGTAGGTCTCCTTCTAAGCATCGAGAAGCCATTGGCATTGCCCTTGAGGAAACTATACCGGCAAAACAGCCCCGGCGGGAGGCTTCGGTCTCCAAAGCACTAACGGGACTCCAGGATGTTCTCGAGGCCTCGACCTCGGCAGAACTACTGGTGCCATGCTCAGGGGTTCCGGCCACTTCTACCGGTACCGACACTCAGGCATCGAGAGCGTCGATAGACCAGAGATTCCTCACTATCGAATGCAGTCTTGCAGCTTTCCTTACAGCTGCGCTACCATTGACACCGCTACTGATGGTTCAACGGGCACCGGTACCGACACCGATACCGGTACCGGTACCAGCCCCGACGGTACCAGCCCAAGTGGGAATTCTGCCCATGCCGACTTTTTTGGGCATCGACAGATCGGTACCGGACCAACTCGGTGCCGACTTCAATCGATACCGATACCATGTTTTGCATGAACATCGGGATCAGAGATGCTTTGAATCTTCCGATTCTGATGACTCGGATAACTCAGTCGGTACCAGAGTACTTCTTCTGGAAGACTCCTCTTCTTCTCAACGCAGAATGTATCCTCCGGAAGACATGTCTTTTCAGGATTTTATTCGTGATGTGGCCCGAGGCCTATCTATCACGGTAGCTCCTGAAAAAGAACCTAGAGCAAAGGAATTGGAAATACTCCAGTGCCCTAAGGCTCCCAAAGAGGCAGCTACCCTGCCCATTCATGAAATTCTTCATGATTTGATGCTCAGAATGTAGGAAACACCTCTGACCACATCTCCTCATTCTAGGAGACTCGATATCATGTATTGAGTTTTCAAAAGACTCAGCTGCCACATCATTCAATGGTAGTGGAATCAGCTATGCGTAGGATGAAAAATGTAAAAAGACATGCATCCAGTCCTCCAGGTCATGAATGCAGGACTCTTGACACCTTTGGGCATCGAACATTTCAGGCTTCCATGCTTTCAGCTAGGATCAGCTCATATATTTTATATATGGGAATGTTCCTCAAAGAAGTCACAAGAGACTTGGAGCTTATGAGCCCCCTTCTCCCTGAGGACAAATGACCAGACTTCCTTACTCTTGTCAAGCATGCTCAGGACGTTTCCAAGTTTGTAAATCGTGCAGCCTTTGACTGCTTTGAATGCATCAGCAGAACTTCTGCTATTGCCATTTGTGCATGTCAGATTGCCTGGCTTCAGGCATCAGACTTGGAGATTTGGGTACAGGAGAAATTAGGAAACATCCCTTGCACAGGAGGAAATCTCTTTGGCAAGAATTGGCAGTAAAAGGCTAATGAGATAGATACTGACAATCTCACTTTAGATAGATTGTCAAAATCTACTGCCACTCCAGCCAAGAGGAAACCCTATAAAAAAAAACCCTTTTCAGCAAAAAGAGGATGTTTTATCCATCCTATACCCAGCAAGGGCAAGCTCAGGGTCAAGTTGCCCAAAAGGGACAACAGCAACAATCCAGACAACAAAAGAAGCCAAAAGGCCCGAGAGCTCAATCAGCTCCACAGGCTCAGCCCCCTCAAGGGCTTTGACTCCTTCCTAGAGAGCTTAGCTTTCCTGCCTCTGAAGGGTCCAGAACCCCTAAACATTCCAGGCAGGTTGTGTCATTTTGTCAACAGATGGCACCAAATAACAACAGAACATAAGAACATAAAATATGCCATACTGGGTCAGACCAAGGTCCATCAAGCCCAGTATCCTGTTTCCAACCGTGGCCAGTTTAGGTCATACATACCTAGCAGTTTCCCCAAAAGACACAGGTTCCACAATGCTTGTACTGGGTCAAGCATTGATATCCTGGGTCCCTTCTTAAAAATGGTTTATGGACCTTTCCTCCAGAAACTTGTCCAAACCTTTCTTAAACCCAGCTACACTAACAGCCTTTACTACATCCTCCAGAAAATTGGACTCTGTCCATTGTAGGGGAAGGGGTGCAAGCTTCATTTTCACAGCATGCCCCCTCCTACAGTCGTAAGACAGTTCAATTCCCAAACCTCTCCAGACAATCTACTGGATCAAGAGGTCTCAACACGCCTTGCTCAGGAAGCATTAGAGGAAATACCCATTTCCCAACAGGGTACAGGGTTCTACTCCCCCTATTTTCTTATCCCAAAGAAAACAGGAGGACACAGGCCCATTCTTGACCTCAGAGAATTGAACAAATATCTGTTCCGAGAAAAGTTAAAAATGATTTCTCTGGGAACTCTTCTGCCATATCTAAAGTCAGGATTGGCTTTGCTCTCTAGATCTAAAGGATGCATATACCCATATTCTGATCCATCCAGATCACAGGAAATTCTTACGATTCCTTTTCAAGGGAAAACACCTCCAATACAGGGTTCTTCATTTTGGTCTGGCTTCAGCAACAAGAGTATTCACGAAATGCATGGCAGTAGTAGCTGCATTCCTGCGAACCCTAGGGATATTCGTCTTCCCTTACTTGGACGACTGGCTCATTCGAGCCTCCATGATTCCAGAAACCAGCTCTGCACTGTCTCGCACAATGCGAACTCTCCAATACTTGGGATTGGTCATAAACTTCCCCAAATCCCATCTTGTTCCTTTTCAGACCCTGGAGTTCATAGGAGCTTGTTTAGATACCAGACAGTCAAGGGCTTTTCTCCCACAGCCCTGCTGTCTTTGCATAGTGCAACTAGCTTCTCAAGCACTGGGAAAGTCCTCCCTAACTCCTCGAGAACTGCTGCCATTACTGGGACATATGGCATCCACAGTTCATGTAGTTCCCTATGCTCACCTCCACTTTCGAGCAGCCCAGTGGACCCTATCCACACAGTAGACACAGGCCACAGGACGTCTGTCGGACAAGATATCAAACTCACAACGACTGATCTTGTCCCTACAATGGTGGCAATTACTGGAGAATCTTTTAGTGGGGTCTCCTTTCCAGGCCACCCTACAACAGATGCATCACAGGTGGGATGGGGAGCACACCTGCACCATCGCTCCACCAAGGTTACCTGGACTCCACAGGAGGCTTGTCTTCTCATAAACCTCCTAGAACTCAGAGCAATCTATCTAGCTCTTTGAGTATTCCATGCCCAGCTCAGCTACAAGACAGTCCTAGTCCAAACGGACAATCAAGTAGCCATGTTCTACGTGAACAAGCGGGGCGGAACAGGCTCTCTGTCGTTATACAATGAAGCTTTACGACTATGGGCCCTTGCCAGAGAGCATCAAATTCACCTTCTCGTGGTATATCTTCCAGGCATTCAAAACCTTTGGGCAGACAAACTCAGCCGAGTACTGCTGCCTCATGAATGGTCTCTCCACCTAGACCAGGTGATAAAGATATTTCAAATCTGGGGAACCCCAGACATAGACCTCTTTGCAAGTCCACTGAATGCCAAACTTCCCCGGTTCTTTTCCAGAATTCCGGCTCACAATTGCCAGGCAAGGGACACCTTCCTCCTTCACTGGAGTCAGGACTTCCTCTATGCCTTCCCACCCATTCCCCTCATCCCCAAAACACTATTCAAGCTTCAGAGAGACAGAGGTCGTATGATCCTCATAGCGCCACGGTGGCCACGACAAACGTGGTATCCCCTGCTTCTACATCTCTCTCAAGCTGCACCTCTGGAGTTAAGGTGTGCTCCAGACCTTCTCTCCCAAGAGAACGGGATGCTATGGCACCCGAATCCCCAGTCCCTGCATCTCAGGGCCTGGTTGCTGAAAGCCTAGACCTGCAGGATCTTAACCTTTCCCAACAGGTAAAGGATATCCTTCAGGCTTCCAGAAAACCTTCCACAAGATGTTCTTATGCCTTCAAGTGGAAACGTTTTACTATATGGTGTTTTCAAAAGGGCTTAAACCCCCTTGTGATACCTTTGGAATCGGTACTAGAATACTTACTTCATTTATCAAATTCTGGTCTAAAGAGAAATTCAGTAAGAGTCCATCTTAGTGCAATTGCAGCCTCCTATAAGCCTCTAAATGGACAGCCAATTTCCTCTCATCCACTCATAGCAAGATTTATGAGAGGTCTTCTATTAACAAACCCTTCCATCAGGCCACCACGAGTGGCATGGGATTTAAATCTAGTTCTCGGACAGCTCATGAAACCGCCCTTTGAACCTTTAGCCACTACAACCCTAAAGTTTTTATCCTGGAAGGTCATCTTCCTAATTGCAATCACCTCTGCACGTCGCATTAGTGAATTGCAAGCTTTAGTGGCTGATCCCCTTATACAAGGTTTCACCATGATAAGGTTGTTCTCAGAACTCATCCACATTTTATGCCAAAGGTGGTTTCGCCTTTTCATTGAAATCAATCGATTTACCTTCCTGTATTCCTTCCGAGGCCTCATGCCTCTAATGCAGAAAGGAACCTTTAGACTTTGGACTGTAAAAGAGCCTTGGCTTTTTACCTACGAAGAACACAGCAACATAGAAAGTCTTCTCAACTTTTTATTGCTTTTGATTCTAGTCATTTGGGACTTCCAGTCTCCAAAAGAACTCTATTTAAATGGATTGCACAATGCATATCCTTTACTTATGAGAGTAAGAGTCTTTCTCCTCAAGGCCATGTCACAGCGCATAATCTGAGAGCCATGGCAGCCTCTAGGGCTAACCTTCACTCTGTGTCTATCCATGACATCTGTCGAGCAGCCACCTGGGCTTCGGTGCACACCTTCACAGCCCACAACTGCCTAGATAAAGCCTCCCGTCAGGATGCCTTCTTTGGCTAAGCTGTTCTTCAACATCTCCTTCAGACTTAATTCAACTCCTACCCACCAGCCCTGGTAGGATGCCAGAGATCCATGGGAGGAAGCATGGTCTACCTCATTATAGGTGGCAGCTTCCTGAGGCCATCTCCATGGCATCTTCAGCTAGGGAGTTCCCATATGTGAAGACTACATTCCTGCTTGTTTCTGGAGATAGCGTAGTTACCTGTAACAGGTGATCTCCGGGAACAGCAGGAATTTAGTCTTCACAACCCATCCACCTCCCCTAGGAGTTGTCTCTCCATCTCTGTCTCTGTCCTCTCTCCCTCTATCCTTTCACTCAGCTACAAACTTAACTGAAGAGGGACAGTTGAAAAGGCGGGAAGGCAGCGCGCATGTGCTGAGGGATGCTCCCAAAAGCATTGCTATTGGACGCTGGGGAGCGTTCCCGTGCAGGCTCCGTCGGTACTGACGATACCCATATGTGAAGACTAAATTCCTGCTGTTCCCGGAGATCACCTTTTACAGGTGAGTAACTACGCTATGTGAGATAAGCCATTGGTGTTAATGCTGCCTGCATTGGTATTAATGGCCATGGTAACTGTTGGTTGCTTCAGTGTCCTCTCCTTCCCAAAATCCCAAAGCAGAGCATGTAAAGGACAATTTTCAAAGTGGTTTGCCCCAGTAAATAGCACTTTTTACAGTTAAATTGACTTGCTTTAAAATTGCCAGCCACAAAACAGCTACAAAGTATGGGCCCAATATTCAAAGGCACTTATCTGGTTACCAGCACCTGCTAATCGGATAAGTGCCAGTCAGAGAGACATTCAGCAGCATGGCTGGATAGCGATGCTGAATAACTCCTCTGACCATTGCAACACTATCCTGATAGTTGCCAGGTGTTCTGTGGCCAGGGTGAGAGCAGACCGTGGCATTACCTGATTAGTAGTGATATTCAGTCCACTAACTGGATAACAAACTGCATAAATTTAGGCCACAAAAATGACAGGTCTAACCTTTTGCAGTTTGCTATCTGGATAATGGCTGAATATTGCCACTATCCAGATAGCAGCACCACCAGTCAGTACTAAAAATCAATATTCAGCACCAGAGGATATGCTGAATATCTGGTTGCAGTTTAAATACCATGGCTAGTGCTTATAAAAACTGCCAATGGCAGAGTTTAAATATATCTCCCGCATGTGTGTAGTTCACGGTATGCATGCTGTTAACTGAATTACAAAGGAACATTTCCACTGGACATGCTTAGGTCGAGCAAGTTCATACATGGAATTAAAATTTTGGATTCACTGCATATGTTTTTCTCTGCCTATTTGTAAGTCCCATCTCAGTCCTGGCTTTATTGAGAAGGGCCATAACCATTACCAGTTTGTGTCATCTCTTTCTACAAATTTTCTTTCTTTAATTCCAATGTGGGCTTTCCAGTGGGGGAAAGGTTTAGGGTAGCCTCCATGGCTTGGGCATAGAATATATAAATCTTATCCTCTATTGAGTAAAAATAAAAATAAATAAATGATAGTCTTAATCCTGAGCAGCATTCCAGTATAACGTGAGTATCAAACATAGTGCATTATCAAGATAACACCAGATATGTGTTCTCCTGGTTACATTCACTCTAGCAAGCAGAATCATTAAGGGGGTTATTTTAGAAGTCTTATTTGATTTTCTATGTGTATGTACTGGCACATACAAGTGCAAACTGTGTCCATGAGCAGATAGCCATTTTGTTTGTTTATTTATTTATTTATTTATTTATTTATCAATTTCAAATTTACACATCCAAAGAAAAATTCCATGAAAGCAAAGATATTGGAGACTATCCAAATACCAAGGAAAAAAGAAATATACAGAAAATACACATCCAAATCTTATTTAGTTCACAATAAAAGAAATAAAAGAAATAACAAAGGGGGATATAGGAATAAATCATAATAGGGGCCGGGACAAAATCCCAACCTCCCCTTTCAAAAAAGCAAAAACAAAAAGATAGGTAAATACTTATGTGTCAGCCATATGAGAAGGAACATCAGCCAGTACACCTACTTCTTCTCTAGCACTTAGAAACTCCAACAGTTGTCTGGGCTCAAAGAACACATGAACCTTATCTTTAGAAGTCTTATTTGATTTTTAAATAAATAAATAAATCTTTATAGGAAACATAACATCTAACCGGAAATGTTAACTGAAAGGAATCCCAAGGGTCAAAACCCTAGACTAAAGGCCCATGAACTCCCTCCTCTGTAACTGAGAATCCCTAGACAAATCAGAAAATAACCTAACCTGAGAGCCCAGAAAAGACTGATTGAAGTTTCTAAAGTGAGAGCGGAAAATTAAAGCTTTATCTGACTCCAAGGCCAGGGTAACAAGCAAGGTGGCTCTACCTGTGACTACTTCCAAGGAGTCCTCCAAGAGCCTGGTTAAATTCCTACCCCCTAAGGAAACAGAGCCAGGAATCTTACCAGGGACCCCAACCCCCATAGACAGATATTGGGTCCGAATTACAGGTGGAAAATGTTCCTGAGGAAATTTCAACACCTCAGCGAAGTATTTCCTCAATATCTCCTCTGCTGATAAAACACGAGATCTAGGAAAATTCAAAAACCTGATGTTACACCGCTGAGCTTGATTTTCCAAATATCCCATCTTCCTCTGAGTCACCAACCTGTCCTTAATCTGGGCCTCCACTAATCCCCTGAGATGGCCCAGCTCCTGTTCCATAAGGAGGATCTTCCCTGCTTGCTGCTCCTGCATCAAAGAAATCTTAACCCCATTCAAATCAGCACTCAATGAAACCGTAAAGGAACTAAGAGAAGAGTTCACTGCTGCAATTGCTTCCCACAGCGCATCCAAACTTACAACCGCAAGTTTTACCAAGAACTTAACTCTAGAAGATGTTGAAACTCCAGCCTGCACAAAAACTGCACACTCTGCCGCAGCCATCACTACGCCAGAGCCATTTCCTTGTGCCCCAAATGCCGGAGACGCTGACCCTGCCAGAGGAGAGCCCCCTTCACCTTCAATGGCCTGCTTGTCGGCAAACCAGAGGGGAGCACAACTTCATCTGGACATTCACTTCCAGGTTACAGCGGGAGAGTTCACAACTCCATTGAGGGCTGAAGACTCGAAGCGCCCAGAGATGACAGATCCTCTGCCTGCCCCGCTGAAGACACCGCTTCAGCACTGCAAGCAAAGCCACAAGACGCCAGTGTCCTTTGACCAGGGGAACTCCTCGCCACAGGACCCAAGGGTAGGTCCAGCTGCTTATGTTTTCTGTGCCCCATTACACTGGCAACAGAAACTCCAGGTCTCAGGAGCTCGCACTCAGGCAGTGCACAGCAGCTCTCCATCCTGCCGCCATCTTGATCCCTCCCTAGCCATTTAGAAAGGTCAAAATTTACACATGGTTGTCCCAATCACCTCCAAGTCACACAGGGGCATGCCGGAGGTATGGTCAGGACAGGACAAAAGGATGCACGTGTACTTCCCATTTCATATATGGGGTGCATGTGTAAAACCAAAATTATCCACATCTGGATTTACACCTGCTCCCTTTTATGAATAGGTTTCTCTAAGGTATTGCTTTTCACCATCCCTTTACAGGAAAGATTACAGGGGAAATCTCCCAATGTTTATTTAACCCCTCATTTAAAATGAGCCGCTGATTAATGATGGCTGTATGTCCAGGTTTGCAAAATGGCAAAGGTGCACATGTAAGTACTGACATTTACACATGTGCATTGTGAATTACCAGTATTTACACATGTACGTTATCAAATTTCCTCTGTCAGTTTTTCCCACATGTATGTTTATAAAATGGTGTCACTCATTGCACATGGATGTCCATCCCATGTGCTCTTGCACTTCCTTCTATGATTTAAAACACCCATTTTTAGGGGCAGTGTTAGGTCAATTTTTACATTGGCTTTACATGTTCACATCCTCTCTTCTAAGCTTTACATGGATTTTCACACATTTTCACTTGGATGTCACTGCAGCTACACAAACAGCCTTTCTAAAATGTGCCTTCACATAAATATCTGTGTCTGTGATCCCTTGAATTTTCTCTTCAAAATTCCCAGTGTCCTCTTTTGCTTATTGGATTTCTCCTTGGATTGTGTAAATAGGGAAACTCCTGCTCCTAGTGAATTGTCCTTCAATATCTATGATCCTTTTCTTGTTCATGCATTTTACTCTGTTTTCACTTCTGTCTTCATATTGTATCTTGGTGATACCTCCTTCACCTTCTTCCTTTGGGCAAACACCTTTAGTAGTAGTACATCCGCAGCTTTCTCCTGCTATGATAGATACCAGTTGGGTATCCAAATCTCCTTCTCTCCATTAACCTTGTTTGTTGCTAGGGCCATCATGTTCAGAGTCCCCTTGGTATTTCTCTCCTTTCTCTCTCTCCCTGGGGCCAGAGGTATAGAGTAAACCTTCCTTCCAGTTCTAACAAAAATCTGCAAAATGTTTTTCTCTTCCCTCTAGTTACTGATTGTGACTCTTACTCCAACTTCTGTTTCACTTTGAATTTGTACTCAGAAACTGAAATTACGGTTGAATGATGCAAGAGCTGCTGCACTCACTAAAATCAACTCATATATCCATTATTTATTTATTTACATTCTCTTATATACCGCGCTATTCTGCATCAGTGCGGTTTACATTGAACAAACTGAAATTACATTGAACAGGGCATTATAACTTGGAGATAACTATTTTTACAGGGAACATGGGTTCTATTAGTATGGGTCTCTTGCTATTATACATCTAGGTAATAACTATTGTAGCAACCTCGCAGGGGGGTGCTGCAGCAAAATGGTACGCTCCTCTAATCTGCAGTACATGGTATGATGCATGCTTCTAGAGGGACACACTAATAGGGGCCCAGTGGGGTCTAGATGTAGAAATGTAGAAACATAGAAATATGACGACAGAAAAAGACCACATGGCCTATCTAGTCTGTCCTTCCATATCACCAACTACAACAGTCCCCTTTTTACCTTTAGAGATCCTCTGTGTTTGTCCCATGCTTTTCTAAATTCAGTTACTGTCCTCATCTCTACCACCTCCACTGGGAGACTATTCCATGGATCCACTACTCTTTCCGTAAAGAAATATTTCCGCATATCACTCCTGAATCTATCTCCCTTCACCCTCATCCCATGTCCCCTCGTAGCAGAACTTGCTTTCAACTGAAAGAGGCTCTCCCTCTGAACATTTATGCCACGGAGGTATTTAAACACCTCAATCAATTCACCTCTATCCCGCCTTTCTTCTAAGGTGTACATATTAAGATCCTTAAGTCTGTCCTCATATGCTTTATAATGAAGACCACTGATCATTTTACTAGCCACCCTCTGCACCGACTCCATCCTGTTCACATCCTTTTGAAGGTGTGGTCTCCAGAATTGCACACTATACTCCTAATGAGGTCGCACCAAAGACTTATGCAGAAGCATTATCACCTCCTTTTTTCGGCTAGCCATTCCTCTCCGTATGCACCCAAGCATCCTTCTAGCTTTTGCCGTCGCCTTTTCTACCTGTTTAGCTACTTTAAGATCATCAGACACAACCACGCCTAGGTCCCGCTCTTCTTTAGTGGACAAAAGTACTTCACCCCCTATACTATATTGCTCCCTTGGATTGCTGCAGCCCAAATGCATGTCCTTACATTTTTTAACATTAAATCCCAGCTGCCAAATTCTAGACCATTCTTCAAGCTTAGCTAGATCCCTCCTCATGTTATCTACATCTTCCTGGGTGTCTACTCTATTGCAGATTTTGGTATTATCCGCAAAGAGGCAAACCTTACCCGACAGCCCTTCCGCTATATCACTAACAAAGATGTTAAAAAGAATCGGACCAAGGACAGATCCCTGGGGCACACCACTGGTAACATCCTTCTCCTCAGAGTGAGCTCCATTTACTTGTACTCTTTGTCGCCTCCCACCCAACCAATTTCTAACCCATGCAGGAACTTTAGGGTCCAACCCTAGGGTGCTCAGTTTGTTTATAAGTCACCTGTGAGGAACAGTGTCAAAGGCTCTCCCTCGGTCCAACTCCCTGGTCACCCAGTCAAAGAAATCAATCAGATTTGTCTGACAAGACCTGCCTCTGGTGAATCCATGCTGCCTTGGATCTTGTAATCAGCTGGACTCCAGAAACCTCACTATTTTCTCTTTCAGCAGCGTATCCAATAATTTACTCACCATCGAAGTTAAACTAACCGGCCTGTAGTTTTCAACCACATCCTTACTTCCGCTTTTGTGTAAAGGCACCACATGAGCCTCTCTCCAGTCCTTTGGCACCACTCCCGACTCCGAGGCATTGAAAAGGTCAGTCAGTGGTGCTGCTAGAACGTCCCCAAGTTCCCTCAGTATTCTAGGGTGTATCCCATCAGGTCCCATCACTTTGTCTACTTTAAGTTGAGCTAGTTTCTCACGAACACAGTCTTCTGAAAATTGTTCGATGTCCCTCACTTCTGTTCCTGTTTGTGGGTGTTTTCTGAGGTCCTGCTCCTGGTTCTTCATCTGTGATCACAGAACAGAAATATTTGTTAAGCAATTCCACTTTATCCTGATCAGCTTCTGCATATTCCTCCCCTGCACCCTTGAGTCTGACAATACCACTTTTGCCCTTCCTTTTCTCACTAACATATCTGAAATATGTCTTATCCCCCCATTTTATTGCATTGGCTATTTCCTCCTCCTTTTGAATCTTTGCCTTCCTGACTACTTTGCTAGCTTCTCTAAGTTTTTCCAAATATAGATGCCTGTCTTCCTCTCTCTCTGATCTCTTGTATTTCATGAAGGTCTCCCTCTTTTTCTTCACTTTTTTCTAAAGCCATAGCGGTCTCCCATTTCCTTTTACCTTTATTTACCATTTTAACAAAAAGGTTGGTTGCCCTTAAAATATCCCCTTTCAGTTTTGCCCACTGTTTTTCTACATCCCCCAGCTGTTCCCATCCCACTAACGACTCCCTGAGGTATTGGCCCGTCTTGGCAAAGTTAGTCTTCCTAAAGTCTAAGATCCTCACCTTTGAATGGATTCTAACAACCCTAGTGCTAATACTGAACCACACCATCTTGTGATCACTGGATGCAAAATGATCTCCCACTACAACATCAGAAACACTTTCACCATTGGTAAGCACCAAGTCCAGTATGGCCCCTTCACGTGTGGGGTCTGTTACCAATTGCCTGAATAGTTCTCCCTGTAGAGAATCCAGGATCTCCTTACTTCTAGATGATACTGCAGCAGGAACGTGCCAATCAACATCTGGCATATTGAAATCTCCTATCAGTAGCACTTACCCTTTCCTAGCAATGCTGCGTATGTCTTCAATTAACTCTCTGTCCACCTCTTCCTTTTGTGAGGGAGGTCTGTATATCACACCAATGCAAATAGATTTCTCTTTCCCTCTTTCTAGTTTAACCCACAGTGCCTCCTC
Organism: Ichthyophis bannanicus; assembly: GCA_033557465.1. Taxonomy (NCBI): domain Eukaryota; kingdom Metazoa; phylum Chordata; class Amphibia; order Gymnophiona; family Ichthyophiidae; genus Ichthyophis; species Ichthyophis bannanicus. The sequence continues at coordinate 251,595,797 of CM066031.1, forward strand.
TCTCCCTTTTAAGCTCTGTAATTCCAAAGCTTTAATAGTAGTTTTTACATATAGTGCCACTCCTCCTCCCCTTCTTCCTACCCTGTCCTTTCTGAATAAAGTATAGCCGGGTATAGTAACATCCCAGTCATGGTTTTCTGTGAACCATGTTTCTGTAACTGCCACTAAATCCAAGTCAGCCACTCCCACCAAAGCTTCAATATCAGGGATCTTATTTCCCATGCTACGGGCATTTATACACACTGCTTTCCATATGTTACCCCTATTACCCATTTCCATAAAGGTATTTAATGCATCACTTACGTGGGGGCTTTTACCTACCTGGGGGCTCTTTTCACCCATCCCCAATGAATCTAGTTTAAAGCCCTCTTCAGTAGATTAGCCAGTCTGCTACCAAAGACGCGTTGACCTTTCTTGGACAGATGGATGCCATCTCTGCTCTGCAACCCTTGGAACAGCATCCCATGGTCTTGGAAACCAAAACGCTCTCGATGACACCATCCACGCAGCCATGCATTCATCTCCAGGATGCGAGCCTCTCTGCCTTGGCCTTTACCTTCAACAGGGAGGATTGAAGAGAACACCACCTGTGCATCTAACTGTTTCACCCTCTGTCCCAGAGCCATGAGGTTCCAAGGGATACCTGGCAGTATCATTTCTTCCAACATGGATTAGCAACATTGGGTAATAGTCAGTGGGCTTGATGAGTCTCGGCAAACTCTCTGTAACATCTTGGATTTTGGCACCAGGCAGACAGCATACCTCTCTGGACATCAAGTCTGGTCGGCAGATGGATGCCCCAGTACCCCTCAGAAGAGAGTCTCCAACCACCACTACCCTTCGCTTCCTTGTGTTCACTGATTCTGCAACTTTGGGGTACTTGAGCTCTGGTTCTTCCCTTTCCAGGGATGCTTTCACCTGCTCCACTTCCAGGGCTGCATAATGGTTCTTCAATTCAAGGGCTGGAGAAGTTGGTGATTCTGCAGGCCCTGGTGACTTGTGTCCAACCTTCGTCATTCTGTTGGCACCCATCTTCTCCTCTGCTGGAGAGCTTGGTTGCTGCAAGAAGCATCTCATCAGTGTACTTCTCACTGTCTTGAATGCACCTCAGCCTTGCCACCTCCTCTCTGAGTTCCTCCACTTGTTTCCTCAGAGCTTCTGCATGCAGGCACCCTGCACATGGAATCGGTCCTTCAACTGGCATTAGGACCTCTGTCTGGACAGAGGCAGAAGCTGTAACGGGGGCAACAGCTTTAGCAATACAATTTTTCCCAGCCATTGTTCTGTTTGTGGAGTTTAGGTATGTGTTAAAGCAAAAGAGAGAGATCTACCAAGTACCAGCTGTCCTTTCAGAGAAAAAGCAGTTAAATCTCTTTAATTATATTCAAAATGCGCTGCTCCAAGTCTCTGTGCTTTGTTAAATGGGGAGGTGCCCTATAAAGCAAGACTGCTCACTAAGAGTGGGTGGGACTCGGGGTGGGTAGGGAGGGAACTATCTCCTGATTAGGTGTAAGCAGTTCCCAAAAGCTGAGAAGGTTACTAGAGTACAACAACCTACTCTGCTCAAGGAATTTTCTACTAAAGCACCAAAAAGAAAGTAACTTTGCTTTAAAAATATACAAAAACCCTTTTAAGAGCTCCCCAGTCAGAGAGCTAGCAATTTAATAAAAATAAACCTTCAAATCCTTACCGTTGTTTAACCTGTAGAGCCCCTGTTAGGAATGCCTCAACAGGGCAGGGCTCTGGAGCCTTTTATGCAGGCCTCAGCTGCTCTCAGGTAATCAGGCCCACTAACTCCTGATTACAGAAACAGAAGATACAAAGTATGCAGGGACAATGAATTCTCAAGAAGAAAGTATGTAAATATTTATTTTCTGAAATTTGCCTACAAGGGCTAACGGCACAAAAGTACCTGTGGACTTTGGACATGCATGACCTGCAGATTCTACGAGAGCTAATTTGAGGAACTGGAAAGTATCTTAAGTAATAATGGTGAATTGTTACTGATATTGGAAATGGCAGTATAGTTGATTAACATTAGTGTTATGTATTCATTGATAAATAAAAGATTTGGGCGGCAGTCAGTGCCTTTAAAGCACCTGGTCACCACCGCTTTAATTATACCTGGATATTCAGAGCCAGACTCTGACATCTGGCGTTGAATATCCAGTTTCACCAGACAGAGGTAGTCTTATCTGGTTAGCAGCAATATTCAGCCACTAACCAAATAGCAAAACAGCATAAAGTTAGGGCAGCCATTGATATGCCCTAATTTTATGCCATTTAGCTATCTAGTTATTGGCTGAATATCATCACAAACCAGATACACGTAGCTATCGAGACCAATCCAGCTCTCATCGCAGACCACTCCAGAATTAACTGGGCATTTTTCTTGTGATCTGTAGTGATATTTAGCAGCATTATCCGAATAGTGCTGCTAAATATTGGGATTGCTGGGATTTATGCGGTTTGCAGATGCTGTAAATCACAAACTCTTGTGAATATCAGTCCCGTTATTCATAAAAAATGCCTCCTTAATGACAATCATTAAGATATTTCCTCTCTCTCCTATCCAGAATTCCACGTTCACATTCACTCCATCTAGCGGAGAGTTATTTCCTTTGGCTTCAACAGTAGTGTCAGTTCTCTTTAGCCCTTTGCTGTGTCAGAATCTTCATACTGTCTTAGAGCTGGACATAGAGAATGGAGAAAGCAGGTAAGGAATGCTGTTATTTCTTCCAGATGTTTTTGGCAAGATGTCCTTGTTGAAACCACTATCCCTGCATTAACCTGAAGTAATTGTCTGAGAATTAATCTCTTCATGAAGACAGGGCCAGCTCAAGGGGTTATGGCGCCCTGAGCCAATCTTTGCTTTTGTACATTCCCATCCACCTTCCCCTACCTTCCTTGGGGCCAGACATGCAGCATGAGCTGCACAAATAGGGATAGATTTTCAGCTGGCGTTCTCACTATGCTGTCATTTAACTTAATCTATATATTCAGCGCCACTATTCATATAGGTAGAAGTGCTGAATACATGGACAGTAGGGTAACTACTGGCACCATCTGCTTAACCTATCCAAATAGTGGTTGAATATTGCCCCTATCTGGATAATTTTCTGGTTTGCTCTCTCTCTCTTCCCCTACAATAGCCCATGACCACAAATATACGAATAACATCTGGCTGTTTAGCTATTTTAAATGGCATGATATTATCTGTATATTTTATGAAAATCACAGATAGGTGAATGTATAAATCTCCAGGAACAAGCAGGAATAAGTCCTCACATATGGGTACGTCGGAACCGACGGAGCCTGCGTGGGAAAGCTCCCCAGCTTCCCAGAAGGAAGCTTTTGGGGCCTCCCACTGCACATGCGCGCTGCCTTCCCGCCTTCCTGACCAGCTCTCCTCAGTTTCTCTTTTTCCGCGGAGCCAGCAGGTCGTGTTCCTGTCACCGCTGAAGAAATTATTGTTTTAGTTTGTTTCTTTAGACCGCGTACCTGCCTTCCCCATACCGAAACCGGTACCGCCGGTCTCTCTTTTCTTTTCTTTTCTTTAAAAAAAAAAAAAATCTTTATCTTGCACAACTTGGTGACTTCGGTTAGGCCTCAGGCCTACACAAATTCTCCTCATGGAGAAACCAGCCCCTGGTTTTAAGAAGTGTACCAAGTGTAGTGCTGTTATTTCTGTCACAGACACCCATGAATGGTGTCTTAAATGTTTGGGACCTGACCACTCCATTCCGGACTGCCCATCCTGCTCCCAAATGTCTAAACGTGGTTTGCAGAACCGGGCCAACAAATTCCATGTGCTGTTTGCTTCAGATAATCCAGCATCACAGTCATTCAGGTCTTCCTCTCCGGATGGATCTCAGGTAACCAAACCTTCTTCGGGCAGGTCCTCAAAGAGCAAATCTCCTTCAAAGCATTGAGAGGCTCTCACTTTTGAATCTGAGGATCCTGCCCCAGCCAAACAACCCCGGCGGGAAGCTCTGGCTTCCAAAGCACCATCTATGGGGTTACAGGTTGACATCGATGGCACGGCCTCGACTGATCACCTGTTAGACTGCTCTGGGGTACCGGCCCATACCGGTACCGACATCCAGGCAGCAGTGGCGTCTATGAGCAATACTGTTCAGACCATGCAGCAGGCCATGCTGGCTTTTATTACAGCTGCGACGCCCTCGGTACCGCGTTCAGCGGTACCGGGTCCGGTTCCGGTATCGTCTCCCATACCGGAACCGAGACCATCGACTTCCAAACGCAGATCGGTTCCGCATGTCGGATCCGGGTTTTCACCCGATACCGATCCCATACCCGGTACGCCCGATGTCGATACCGATCGGTATGCGTATCGTGCGTTGGAAGCAAATAGAGAATACTCTGATTCTTCTGAGGATTTTGACTCCTCTGAGGACTCTGATGAGCTGTCTCTAGTTCTTCATGAAGACCCTGCTTCCCCAAAGAGGAGAATGTCTCCACCAGAGGATTTGTCCTTTCAAGACTTCATTATAGAGCTAGCTAAAGGACTTTCTATTACCACATCCTCTGAAAAAGAACCTAGGTCAAAGAAATTGGATATTTTAGGATACCCTAAGGTTCCTAAAGAGGCAGTCACCCTGTCTATCCATGAAATCCTTCAAGAACACTTGATGGACTTATGGGAGGCTCCTCTAACGTTGTCTCCTTACTCTCGTAGGTTGGACACCATGTACCGGGTCCCTCCTTCTCCTGGGTTTCAAAAGACTCAGCTGCCTCACCATTCCATTGTGGTGAAGTCTGCGCTGAAAAAGATTAAGAGCACCAAAAGGCACTCTTCTACCCCTCCAGGGTGAGAATGTAAGACCCTAGACTCTTTTGGCAGGAAAATTTTCCAGGCTAGTATGCTTATAGCCAGGATTAATTCTTACAGTCTGTATATGGGCATGTTTCTCAGGGAACTTGCCCTAAAGGTACGGCATTTTGCCTCCTTTATCCCTGAGGATAGAAAGGAGGAGTTCATTTCTCTGGTGAAACAGCTTCTAGATGTTTCTAAGTTCTCCAACAGAGCAGCTTTTGATTCCTTTGAGGGTGCCGGTAGAGCTTCGGGCATTGCTATTGCAGCCCGACGACTTGCTTGGCTCTAGGCCTCTGACCTAGAACCCTGGGTCCTGGATGGCTTACGGAATCTGCCCTGTACAGGTGAGAACTTATTTGGTAAGGACTGGCAAATTAAAGCCACTCAAATGGATGCAGAGAATGCTACATTAGATAGACTTTCTAAGTCTACCTCTACTCCTGCCAAGAAAAAGTCTTTCAAGAGGCCTTACTACAAGAAGGCCAGATTTTCCACAAATACTGGCCAACAATCTTCTCAGCCTCGCTTTGCTGCTAAACGTCAGCAACCTAAACAGGCAAGGTCAAAGCCTGCAGCGTCTGCCACTCCTCAGCAGGCTCAACCCCCTCAGGGGTTTTGACTTGCCCCTAGAGAACTTAACCTTTCTGGCTCTAGAACAACCAGAGCCCCTCACCATTCCCGGAAGGTTAGCTCACTTTGCTCCCAGATGGGGGCAAATTACATCAGAGCACTGGACCCTCTATCATCAGAGAGGGCTACAAACTTCATTTTTCCAACCTTCCTCCATATACCATGGTGAGGCACTTCAATTCTCCCCCATCTCTCCTGGGCCTGTTGGATCAGGAAGTCTCTTCTCTCCTTGCACAAGGGGCAATAGAAGAGGTTCCTCTTCTTCAACAAGGGACAGGATTCCACTCCCCTTATTTTCTCATAACAAAGAAGACAGGGGGATTCAGACCTATCCTAGATCTGAGAGAATTGAACAAATTTCTGTACAAGGAGAAATTCAAAATGCTTTCTCTAGGCATTCTCCTTCCATACCTTCAGAGTCAGGATTGGCTTTGTTCTCTAGATCTCAAGGATGCGTACACACATATACTCATCCACCCATCCCACAGAAAATATCTAAGATTTCTGTTTCAGGGAAAACATTTCCAGTACAGAGTACTTCCCTTCGGTCTAGCCTCTGCTCCAAGAGTGTTCACCAAATGCATGGCAGTCGTTGCCGCATTTCTAAGAGGTCTGGGAATTTTTGTATTCCCATATCTGGACGACTGGCTCATCCGAGCTCCATCTCAGTCAGAGGCCCAGATTTCCCTGGACCGCACAAGACACATTCTGCAGTATCTGGGACTAGTGATAAACCTTCCCAAGTCTCAACTTATCCCTACTCAGTCTCTGGAATTCATAGGGGCCCAGTTGGACACCACCACTGCAAGGGCCTACCTACCTCAAGTCCGGGGCCAACGTCTTGTGTGCTTGGCCTCCCAAGCTCAGTCCAGCAGTCACTTGACAGCCAGAGAAATGCTGCGACTTCTGGGCCACATGGCCTCCACGGTACACGTGGTGCCCTACGCTCGTCTTCATATGAGAGCAGCTCAATGGACCTTGGCCACCCAGTGGACTCAAGCATCAGGAGCGCTCTCCGACCAAATACTCACCTCAAAGCGTCTGTTTTGGTCCCTCCAATGGTGGAAGTCCACCAAGAATCTGTTGTTGGGGGCCCCTTTCCAACCTTTGTTGCCCCAAGCAACCCTCACAACAGATGCCTCCCAAACAGGGTGGGGAGCCCATCTACAATCCCTCTCCACTCAGGGTACTTGGTCTCCACAGGAGACCACCCTTCACATCAACCTCCTGGAACTGCGAGCAATCTTCTTTGCCCTCAAAGTCTTCCATACCCTCCTTGTCAACCTGACCGTCCTAGTTCAGACAGACAATCAGGTGGCCATGTTCTACGTAAACAAACAAGGAGGGACAGGCTCTCTGTCGCTTTGCAACGAAGCTCTCAGATTATGGGCCTTCGCCAGAGAGCATCAAATTCATCTTCTGGCAGTCTATCTTCCAGGGGTTCAAAACTCTCGGGCAGACAGACTCAGTCGAGTTCTGCTTCCACACGAATGGTCCCTACATATGGACCAGATAGGCAGAATCTTTCAGGAATGGGGAACCCCGGACATAGACCTCTTTGCAAGTCCATGGAATGCCAAACTTCCCCGGTTCTGTTCCAGGACTCCGTGTCCGGGAGCTCAGGCCAACGATGCCTTTCTCCTGCATTGGGGTCAGGAATTCCTATATGCCTTTCCACCCATTCCTTTGATTCCCAAGACTCTGTTCAAACTCCAGAGGGATCACGGATCGATGATCCTCATAGCTCCACGCTGGCCACGCCAAGTGTGGTTCCCTCTACTTCTGCATCTCTCCCAGGGACCCTCCCTGGACCTGGGAGCTGCGCCAGACCTTCTCTCTCAGGAGGAAGGGACTTTGTGGCACCCAAACCCCAAGTCCCTACACCTCAGAGCTTGGTTACTGGAGGCCTAAGCCTTCATGACTTCAATCTTTCTCAACCAGTGAAAGATATCCTTCATGCCTCTAGGAAACCCTCCACGAGGCGTTCCTATGCTTTCAAATGGAAACGCTTTTCCATTTGGTGTGCTCAACAGGGTCTTGACCCTCTAGCACTTCCTTTGAATTCTCTACTAGACTATCTCCTGCATCTTTCTAATGCAGGCCTTAAGACGAATTCAGTAAGAGTCCATTTGAGTGCTATTGCAGCATCCTTAAAACCTATAAATGGACAACCTGTCTCCTCTCATCCGCTTGTTGCAAGATTCATGAGAGGCCTGACTCTAACTAAGCCTCCCATCCGACCTCCTCCGGTAGCATGGGACTTGAACCTAGTTCTGGGTCAGCTTATGAAGCCACCTTTTGAACCGTTGGTTTCTACCTCCTTGAAATTTCTTTCCTGGAAGGTCCTTTTCCTTATTGCAGTCACTTCGGCTCGCCGCATCAGTGAACTACAGGCCTTAGTGGCTCATCCACCTTATACCAGGTTTCATCATGATAAGGTGGTCCTTAGGACGAATCCCCACTTTATGCCCAAAGTGGTCTCGCCTTTTCATCTTAATCAAGAGGTATATCTACCTGTCTTTTTTCCAGCTCCTCATGCATCCAGTGCAGAGAGGAACCTTCATACTTTAGATTGTAAAAGAGCTCTTGCCTTTTACCTCAACAGGACTCAGCCACATCGAAAGTCTTCCCAGCTTTTCGTGGCTTTTGATCCTTCTCATTTGGGACTTCCAGTCTCTAAACGTACACTTTCCAATTGGATTGCTCAGTGTATTTCCTTTGCTTACCAGAGTAAAATATATTCTCAGGAAGGCCATGTCACAGCTCACAATGTGAGAGCCATGGCCACTTCTATGGCTCATCTTCACTCTGTATCCATTGATCAGATCTGTCGAGCCGCCACATGGGCCTCGGTTCATACCTTCACAGCCCATTACTGTTTGGACAAGGACTCCCGCCGGGATGCCTTGTTTGGTCAGGCTGTCCTCAAACACCTGTTCCATACTTGAACAACTCCTGCCCACCTTCCCAGAATGGATGCCTGAGATCCATACGAAGATGGCGAACCCTTGGAAGGGGATCCCCAGGCATCTTAGCTAGGGAGTCCCCATATGTGAGGACTTATTCCTGCTTGTTCCTGGAGATAGCACAGTTACTTACCTGTAACAGGTGATCTCTGGGAACAGCAGGAATTAGTCCTCACAACCCACCCACCTCCCCTAGGAGTTGTATCTTCTATCTATCTTCCTTTCCTCTCTCTATTGTCTCAGCTATAAACTCGAACTGAGGAGAGCTGGTCAGGAAGGCGGGAAGGCAGCGCGCATGTGCAGTGGGAGGCCCCAAAAGCTTCCTTCTGGGAAGCTGGGGAGCTTTCCCGCGCAGGCTCCGTCGGTTCCGACGTACCCATATGTGAGGACTAATTCCTGCTGTTCCCAGAGATCACCTGTTACAGGTAAGTAACTGTGCTTTACCTTTGAATATCAGTCCAGAAGAGTATATTTATTCATTCATGTGGATCCTTTCTAGACTCATCAAGAAAAATCCCAACAACAATGCAGATCAGAAGTAGGATGTTTGACTTTACAACTCACATCAGCAATAACACAAACTCCCTCCACTGCAAGCCATTATAGGTTTAGATGCACAAAACCCTGCAAATGAACATTGAAAGGTTAATCATACCACACCAGCACTAAGCCAAAAAAGTCAAATTGCACTAATCTAATTGCACTAATTATTACTGTAGCCAGTAATAATCAATGTGAGATACTGTTACCAGTAGTAATCATTGTCAGTAGTAACCATTGTGAGATACTATTACCAGTAGTAATCACTGCTAGTAGTAATTACTGTGAGATACTCCTGCCAGTGGTAATTACCTTTTCTTGAACTGTTATTGTGAGATACTGTTGCCAGTAGTAAGTATCCTCCCTGCACTGTCAGCCTGAGACACTGTTACCAGTAATAAGCTCCATCCCTCCATTTACTTCCCTAATACTCTTCCCATTACCTCATAAAATGAACACAATGTCTCCTACTAGGATTATAAATCTCCTTTTCACTCTCTTCTTAATAACCCTCCTAACTCAACATATATACACTTACAAAACCAACCAAGGTCCATACAAAAACATCCCAATCATCCACAATCATAACCGGAACCCTTATAATAATTTCCCAATCACCTACAATCAGTACCAGAATCCAACATACAGTTCTACATACACAAACTCTCACAATCACCATTCGCGCCACACCTCACACAAACGCCATCACCAACTCATCCAAATAAAGCAACAACCCATAAGCGATAAAATAGACCAAAATGACTCTACAAACACCAAAATACAACTCATCCTAATAAACATCCGATCAATAAGAAATAAAATACCAATAATTAATGACATAATTAACGATACCTCCCCTGACATTATCTGTATTACTGAAACATGGCTCTCACCTACAGACACAATACTACTAAACCAACTAACCACATATCAATATGACATATTCAATTGCCAACGGAACATAAAAAGAGGAGGGGGTGTACTGATCCTCACCAAAAATGACTTAAAATTCACCCTTACAAACCTAAATAATATAGATGGAATGGACATTGTTAACATAGAAAATAAAACCATGGCTCTCACCCTCATCTACAGACCCCCCTCATCTGATCAAAAAAATCTCACCCCTATCCTAGAACTTGCATGCACAGCGTCACAAAACAAACCATTTATACTCCTTGGTGACTTGAACCTTCCATCACTGAACCATTCCCAATCAGATAACTTCATAGATGCCATGTCACAAATGGGGTTCACACAGATAATACACGCTCCTACACACAAAAAAGGTAACATACTTGACGTAATTTTCCTCCCAGCCTCACTCTACAGTCATCTACTACATACCACCCCGAGTATAACCGAAGTACCCTGGTCAGACCACCATCTAATCACAATCCAGCTATCGGCACAAGTCCCAAAAAATAATGGGAGCACAACTCCGCATATATCACGCTTCAAACACTTTGACAAAGACACATTCCTCGACAAAGTACTACCCAAACTAGACACAACCACACCAGACATCAACTCAACCATATCAAATTGGAACCTAACTATTCAAAAAGCAGCTGTCCACACACAAGTCTTACACAAACAAACAAAAAAGACAGAAAAATGGTTCACGAAAGAGCTGACAAAACTAAAAAAACAACTGAGGAGACAAGAAAAGAGATGGAGAAAACTAAAATCTGATGAAAACAAATCCCAATACATGCTCCTACTCATAGAATACAAAAACGCAATTAACAAATCAAAAAGAGACTACCACTCTAAAGTAATAAACTCATCCATCAACCGCCCAAGGGAGTTATTCGCGATAGTAAAAACATTAACCAAAACTAATAACAGCGAACCTAAACAACAAGCAATTAACATACAAACAATAGCAAAACATTTTGCAGAAAAACTAAAAAACAAGACCACTACCCCAACTCCTTTATTATCAAACACGAAAACCACGCATGAATGGACAAGTTTCCAGTTGGTAGAACAAAAACAACTTCTCAAAATCATAACAATGATAAACACCACCACCTCCCCACTCGACCCATGCCTCGTTTCATGGATTAAGTGTGCGAAAGAGGAACTGGCGATAAATCTACAACACATAGTTAACCAATCCCTTTCACAGGGCATCATGCCTGATGCCCTAAAACTCACTACACTCCGACCAATAATAAAGAATAATAAGCTCGATTCAAAAGATCCGAACTCCTACAGACCCATAGCCAGCATTCCGTTCATAGCCAAAATTATAGAGAAAACAATTCAAATTCAGTTACAGGAACACATTGATGAATACAAACCCCTTGACTCACACCAATTTGGTTTCCGCCCATTCCATGGAGTAGAAACCCTCCTAATCACTCTTATGGACTTCCTCATCAAGGGCACAGATGACAAACAACATGGCTACCTACTCCTATTTATAGATATCTCAGCCGCATTCGATAACATTAATCACCTGACACTAATCAACAGACTAGAAAACCTAGGAATAGGCGGGATTGTCCTTAACTGGTTCAAATCCTACATTTCACACCGATTAATATGCGTCCAAATTGACCAACAAGCATCAGAAACATTCCCCCAAGGACAGGGAATACCCCAAGGATCAGCCCTATCAGCCCTCCTATTTAACTTGTACCTGCAACCGATAACTAACATATTTAAAAAACACAAGATTAATCACTTTATATACGCCGATGACATGCTAGCTATCCCCATAACCATAAAAAACCCTACATATGACCCGCTATCCAAATGCATGGCTGAGACCTCCTCCTGGATGGAAACTAACCACCTCAGCATAAACTTCAAAAAAACCGAGGCAATGTTTGTGACAAGATCATCTATGACTGAGAACACCTACCCGGAAACAATCACTATCAACAAAACCTCCATACCTGTCAGAAAACAGGTAAAATACTTAGGAGTAATAATAGACCACACTCTCACTATGCTACCACACATAAAACAAACAGTAAAAACCATTTTCTATAAACTCAAAACAATTCAACACCTAAGGCCACTCCTAGAAACACCAGACTTTAGATCCGTAGTAGGTACACTGATCACCCCTCACTTCGACTATTGCAATAGTCTCCTAATAGGCCTCCCGCAAAAAAGCACATACCTTCTTCAAAGAGCACAAAACATCTGTGCAAAAGTGATTGCTAAAGCTCGCCTAACAGACCACGTAACCCCTATACTGCTAGACCTCCACTGGCTCCCTATTAACAGCCGAATTAAATATAAAATTATCCTAACAACCTATAAACTCATAAACGACATAACCCCCTCACACCTTTCTACATTACTGCAATCTCCAACCTCGACAAGGACCCTCAGACAAAACGCAGCCCACTCTCTCATCATACCAAAAACCATCCGAAAAACTAAGAACACCACCAGCTCCAGAGCATTCTCATTCGCTGCTCCTACACTCTGGAACGACCTCCCCATTGAACTTCGTACCATAAGAGACCTCTTCCAATTCAGAAAAGAATTAAAGACCTACCTGTTCACTGAACACTTCGAAGTCCCCTACTACCCCAAAGCTAGCTCCACAACAAACGTGGTCACACATGCACAAACTCCCTTAATCCAAACAATGTAAACACAAGCCTGCCCCCCTCCACACACACGCCCCAAGACGACATAAAAAGGAACTAAATTCCAACACCTACACCAATATCTGACCCACACAACACACACACCACACACTGTAAATATACTTTTGTAAAAAGTTAGATGTGTTTGTTTTAATACCTACAAAGTTTATATTACTGTTCAATGTAAATAGTTGAATTCTATTGTTCTATGTAAAATGTATACAAACTGTGTACAAGACTGTTAACCTGTTATATGTAAACCGCCCTTGATCTCTGGAAGGGGCGGTATAAAAGAAATAGTTAAATAAATAAAATAAAATAAAATAATCCTTTCTTTGAAAAGTCAGTAATTCAAATATTCATGTACATCAGCACACCTCCAGTGGGGAAAGGAGAATGAGCCCCACTTCTACAAATTCCTACACAGAACCAACAAGTTAATAGAATCCCTCAGTTCATCTGTGCATGGAAAACATATACTTTCATATTCTTTACAAGATGATGGTCTAAGTTAAAAAGAAATATGCAGACAGAAAATGAAATGGAAAACTCAAAAAACAGACTAAGACTCATCAGTGGAACACTGATGGGAAACAGAAATGCATTTCCTTCTGTACTGAACTATAAGAAATACACATTTTCAAAACTGACATATTTCATTTTCTAAAGACTGACATTCTTTTGTACCGTTGTTGTATGCTTATTTAATTTTTCCATGTGGATTGGATTTGGTTTCTCTTTACCACTTCTTCCTCTTGTTTGTCTCCTACATTCTTTTTCAGGATCTCATTTGCATTTTCTGTTTTTTTTTCACTCTCCCTGTCTTCATTCCTTCCTTTTCTACATCTCTTTGACATTGAACGTTCTGGCTTATATTGTTTTTTTCTCGCATCTGCCTTTTTACCTAAACTATAGCTACTTTTCATTCCTCCTTGAGCACAAGCTGTGGTCTTTAGTTTCCCTCATTTTACCTTCCACCACTAACCAGCTTTCCATTTCCTACTCTTGCCTTCCCAGCCCTCCCATTACCCACCTCTGTCGCATTCCTTTCCCAGCCTCCTATTCCCCTCTTTCATCCATTTTCTAGTCCCCCATTTTCTCTGTACTTGTCCCCTCTCCATTTTCATCTACTTTCTTCTGTCTCTCATCTCCTAATCAGCCCCAGTTCCTTTCCTATCACTTATCTCCTCTCCACCTCCAATCCCTTTCCTACATAAGAACATAAGATATGCCATACTGGGTCAGACCAAGGATCCATCAAGCCCAGTATCCTGTTTCCAGTAGTGATCAATCCAGGTCACAAGTACCTAGCAGGTTCCCAAAGGGTATACAGATTCCATGCTGCTTGTCTAATGGGTAAGCAGTGGATTTTCCCGGTTCTCTTTAATAATAGTTTATGGACTTTTCCTCCAGGAACTCATCCAAACCTCTTTTAAATCCAACTACACTAACAGCTTTTACTACATCTTCTAGTAATGAATTCCAGAGTTTGATTATGCATTGAATGAAAAAATATTTTCTCTAATTAGTCTTAAATATGCTACATTGTGGTTTATGGTTTATTGGATTTGATTAACTGTCCTTCGTGGTACAGCAGAGTGGTGCACAAAATTAAAAAACATTAAAACAAGAGATGAAAAAGTACTCCATTGTCAGTTGTTGTTGTTGTTAAGTGCCTTCGAGTCGGAGTCGACTCATGGCGACCCTCTGGATAGCTATCCTAAATTGTGTTCGGTCTTCAGTCAGGCGGCTCATTGTTGACAGACTGGTACCCGTAGCTGCTGTTATTGTATCGATCCATCTCATTGCTGGCCTTCCTCTTTTGCATTGACCTTCTATCTTGCCAAGCATAATGTCTTTCTCTAATGATCTCTCTCTTCGCATAATGTGTCCAAAGTATGAAAGTCGAAGTCTTGTCATCTGAGCTTCTAAAGAAAGCTTAGGTTTGTTCTCCTCTAGTACCAACTGGTTTGTTCTTCGGGCAGTCCATGGTATACACAGTATTCGCCGCCAGCACCATAATTCAAAGGCATCAATTTTCTTCCTGTCTATCTTTTTCACTGTCCAGCTTTCACATCCATATGATGTTATTGAAAATACCATGGCTTGAACAAGTCGAATCTTTGTATGGAGAGAGACATCTCTGCTCTTGAGAATCTTATCTAGGTCTTTCATAGCCATTCTGCCAAGAGCAATGCGTCGTCTGATTTCTTGACTGCTTGTTGCTTCTTTATTGATAGTTGATCCAAGTAGGTTAAAGTTGTTCACAATTTCAATTTCTTCTCCTTCAACGATGAACCTGTTGATTATGCCAGTTGTCATGATCTTTGTCTTCTTTACATTAAGGTGCAGGCCCATTATGAGACTATGTTCTTTGATTGTGAAAAGCAAATGTTTCAGATCATCTTCACTTTCAGCCAGTAATGTGGTATCATCAGCATAGCGAAGGTTGTTGATGAGTCTTCCACCAATCTTCACACCTCTGTTGTCTTCATACAATCCTGCTTCTCTGATGATTTGTTCTGCATATAAATTAAACAGGTAGGGGGAAAGTATGCAGCCTTGTCTTACACCTTTGCTTATTTTAAACCATTCTGTTTCTCCTTGTTCCGTTCGAACTGTTGCTTCTTGATCAATGTACAGATTGCGCAAGAGAACGATCAGGTGTTCTGGTATACCCATGCTTCTTAATGTGGCCCAGAGTTTCTCATGGTTTACACAGTCAAAAGCCTTGCTATAGTCGATAAAGCACAAATAGATATCCTTTTGGTATTCTTTAGTCTTTTCAAGGATCCATCTCACATCCGCAATGATGTCTCTCGTTCCTCGCCCTTTCCTGAACCCTGCTTGCACTTCAGGTAGTTCTTGTTCCAGGTATGGTTGTAGTCTCTTTTGAATAATCTTCAGTAAAATCTTGCTGGCATGTGGGATCAGAGCGATTGTGCGATAATTTCCACAGTCAGTTGGATCACCTTTCTTTAGTATTGGTATAAACACAGATCTTTTCCATTCAGTTGGCCATGATGTTGTCTTCCATATTTCTTGGCAGAGCCTTGTGAGTACGGTAACAGCTGCATCAGATTGCTGCAATACTTCTATGGGAATGCTATCAATGCCTGGTGCTTTGTTCTTTGATAAGGCTTTCAATGCTGCTTCAACTTCTTCTTTCATCACCAATGGTTCCCGATCATAAGGTACAGGTTGAAACAGCTGTTGGTCCACTTGATCTTTATCATATAAAAACTCTGTATATTCCTTCCACCTTTTCTTGATCTTCTCAGCATCATTCAACATAGAACCTTGAGCATCTTGTAACATTCCAATTCGAGGCTGGAACTTTTTCTTTAACTCTCGTAGCTTTAGGAAAGCCAATCTTGTTCTTCCTCTAATAGTTTCTGCTTCTATTTTCTTGCAAGTGTCATTGTAGTACTTTTCCTTGTCCTGTCTTGCTGCACGTTGGAAATCTCTGTTGAGTTCTGCAATTGTCTTTCTTTCTCCTCTGGCTTTAGCTTCTCTGCGTTTCTGGGCAATTTTCAGAGTTTCTTCCGTCATCCATTTTGGCCGTTTTTGCTTTTTCACCTTTTGTAGAGACTTCTCGCTTTCTTCCAACACAATCTTCTTGATGTCATTCCATAACTCTTCCGGAGCTCTGTCATTTGTATCTAAAGCAGCAAATCGATTTTGCAGGCAGTCTTTAAATTCCAGTGGTATATTCTCAAGGTCATATTTTGCTGCATTCATGAGTGGTTTGCTCTTTTTCAACTTTAGCTTGAGTTTGCATACTAGTAGTTGATGATCTGCACCACAGTCAGCTCCAGGTTTTGTCTTTGTTGATGTTACAGAGCTTTTCCATCGTTGACTTCCACATATGTAATCAATTTGATTTTTATATAATCCATTCGGTGAAGTCCATGTGTACAGTCGCCGCTTGTGTTGCTGGAAGAAGGTGTTTGAGATGAATAGATCATTGGTCTTGCAGAATTCTATCAGTCTTTCTCCAGCTTCATTTCTGTTGCCAAGTCCATATTTTCCAACTACTTTGCCTTCTTCTTTGTTGCCAACTTTTGCGTTCCAGTCACCCATGACTATCAGGATATCCTGTTTGCATGTTCTGTCAATTTCGGCTTGTACTTGTTCATAGAACTCTTCAATTTCATTCTCTTCAGCAGCTGTTGTTGGGGCATATACTTGAATTACAGTTGTGTTGATAGGCAATCCTCGTAGACGAATAGAGATTAAGCGTTCGCTGACTGCATTGTATTTCATTACAGTTCTTGCAAGTTTCTTCTTTATTATAAATGCAACACCATTTCTTCTTTGCCTTTCATTTCCAGCATAGTAGACCATGTGATCATCTGATGCAAAGTGCCCCATGCCAGTCCATTTCAGTTCGCTGACACCCAACAGATCAAGTTGTACACGTTCCATTTCATTCTTGACCACCTCCAACTTCCCTTGGTTCATGCTTCGTACGTTCCATGTTCCAATGTGTAAGACATCTTTACAGCTTCTGACTCTCATTTCATGCGCAGCTACTTCAGCAGTCAGACTTCCCGAGGGCTTTGATCCAACCACATCATAAATGCTGGCTTTACTCTGAAAAGTCTTCAGCTCTTCCCCAGTAGCTAGTTGAGTGCCTTCTGACCTGGGGGTCTCATCTTCCAGCACCATAGCACAATTTGTTTTGTTGTAACTATCCATTGGGTTTTCATGGCAAGATACAGAAGTAGATTGCCGGGCCTTTCTTCCGCGCAGTTTAAGTTTGGTGTTGTTGGCCTTGTCACAAAAATGTGATCCTCCGCTGTCAACACTGTCCCATTCTGCTGCTGCCCAGATGGGTGGTTTGTCTTGGTCTGGCACCTCAGCTGAGACCTGTCCATCTTGGGAGACCCTGCCAGTAGTTAAACTACCGATAGTTTAGCTCTCAGCATCACTGATGCACGCAAGCCCTCACAGCACGACAAGCTGCAAACCATTGTCAGTAGGATAGATAAAATCAATCGTACCAGGGAAACAAGAGGGTGGAGGAGAAAGGGAGGGAAAATCAAGTAACTGAAATATCATAAGCAATATTAAATAGGTGAGTTTTGAGAAGTGGCTTAAATTTGGGATATGAAAGTTCAACTCTGAGGGCAGGTGGCAGAGAGTTCGGGAATGCAGGGGTGAGAAAATAAAAAGCAGAGGAGTGAGTGGACATAAGTCTAGCCTGTGAAACAGGGGGGAGGTGCAAATGATTGGCATGGATGTTACGAAAGGCATAGTAGATTGAGTGAGGAAGCAAAACATCGGAAAGATAATGGGAGACCCCAGAGTAAAAGGCATGATGGACCAAGGTAAGAAGTTTTAACTGAAGATGAAATTTAATTGGAAGCCAATGATAGTGTATGAGGAGAGGAGTGCCATGTTTGAAACGTGAGGCATATATCTTCATTGTGTGTCCTCTAGTCTTTCTATTTTTTGAAGGAGTAAACAATCAATCTACATTTACTCCTTCTATTCCATTCATTATTTTATAGACCTCTGTCATATCTCTCCTCAGCCATCTCTTTTCCATGTTGAAGAGTCCTAAACTTTTAAGCCTGTCCTTGTAGGGATATCCTTCCATCCCCTTTACCAATTTTGTCGCTCTTCTCTGTACCTTTTCTAATTCTGCTATATCCTTTTTAAGATGTGGTGACCAGAATTGCACACAATATTCAAGGTGTGGTTGCACCATGGAGCAATACAGAGGCATTATAATATCCTTTGTTTTCACTCCTAGCATTCTACTTGCTTTCTTGGCCGTTGCTGTACACTGGGCAGAGGCTTTCAATGTATTATCCACAATGATGTCTAAATCCTTTTCCTGGATGGGGGGTTCCTAATGTGGAACCTTGCATCGTGTAACCATAGTTTGGGTTGTTCTTCCCTAAGTGAATAAATTCACACTTGTTCACATTAACTGTCACCTGCCATTTGGACATCCAGTCTCCCAGTTTTCCAAGATCCTCTTGCAATTTTTATGAGACAACACTGTGACATGCCCTCAGACCTGTCTCCCCCGGTGACCCGACACTGCTTCCCCCTCCCCCCCCAAAGATGTTGCATTCCTTAATTTCGTGAGGGACATGGCCAAGGCTCTCACGATCGAGACCGAGGCCAAGGAGGACCCAAACAGAGGAATTGGGGATGCTCCAATACAAAGCACTCAACCTCCTCCTCCTCAGGATGTGGGAAATATGTGTACCAGTTGTCAGGATGTGTACCAGTTGTCAGCAGGCACCTCTATGCCATATACCAGGTACACCGAAGCCATGGGTTCCGAAAGGCCCAGCTCTCTCACAACTCAATGGTCATGGAGTGGGCTATGCGCTAATTTAAGAGCCCAAAAATGCACTCATCGGTACCATCCGGCAGGGAGGCCTGAACTCTCGACACCCTCGGCCAAAGGGCCTTTCAGGGCTCGATGCTAGCATGTTGAGTCCACTCATACCAGCTCTACATCGGCATTTATCTGAAGGACCTGTCGAGGGAGCTCGGGGGATTCTCAGCAGGCCTTGATGAAGAATCCCTGCAGAGGTTCAATTCTCTAACCTTGGCAGTAAAGGAATGCTTGACGTTCCTGTCTCGAGCAGCCTATGATGGCTTTGAGTCATCGGTTAGGGTAGCCGCTGCAGGCATCAAGGCATGACTCCAAGCATGGCTGCAGTTGTCCGATCTGGAACAATGGGTGCAGGACAAACTGATCGATATACCCTGCACAGGTGAGAACCTGTTTGGCAAACCCATGGCCGACAAAACAGTGAAGATAGAGACCGAATATGTGATGAGAACGAGTGTCTCAAAAAATAAAGGGGTTTCAGTACTACTCCACACTTCCAAGCCTTCTCTGGCCCTCAGCAGGCCCATCAACAAAAAGGCCAGGGACATGGTCCTAGAAAGCAAAAAGCCCCGAAGCCCCAGGTATCAGCTCAGACCCAGCCTGGGTAAAGCTTTTGACTGCCTGGGCATGACACCCAAACTCCGAGGGGATCCTCTGATGCCCACAGGGGAGCACCAGCCCTGTTTGCCCACAGGGGAGCACCTAACCCTGTTTACCCACAGGTGGATAGCCATCGCCACCAATACCTGGGTATTACAGCAGGCATCACCCCCGTCCTTCCCAGCAGAGCCCACCAGGCCTCTCCTACACCAGACCCTGCTCCTCACCGAGCTAGCAGAACTACTTTGGGACAAAGCAGTGGAACCAGTCCCAAGATACCTCTGGGGCACCAGCTTCTACTCCAAGTACTTCCTTGTCTCCAAGAGAACTGAGGGCCTCAGGCCCATTCTGGACCTGTGAAAACTCAACAGGTTTCTGTTCAGGGAGAAGTTCAAGATGCTCTCCCTTGGAACACTGCTGCCATTTCTCCAGCAGGTAGATTGGCTTTGCTCCTTGGACCTAAAGGATGCCTACACTCACGTCCTAATCCACCCCAGCCACAGAACATGCCTCCGGTTCGTGGTGGTGGGACAGCATTACTGATATAGGGTGCTGCCATTCAGGCTGGCCTCATCTCCAAGTGTCTTCACAAAGTGCCTTGCGGTGGTTGCAGCCCACCTCAGGCTTCAAGGGGCCTTCGTCTTCCCCTACCTGGACAACTGGCTCATAAAGGGGGACACAGCTGCAGAGGCACAATGTGTCACCAGACATACCATAAATGCCCTGCAGCACCTGGGGTTCGTCATAAATTACCCCAAGTCCCACCTCACGTCAGTCCAGAGCCTAAAGTTCATTGGGGCGTATCTCGACACCCTTCAGGCAAAACCTTCCTCCTTCAGGAGAGGTCAGTATGCCTCGGGGAATTAGCCACAGAGGTGCAATGGCACAGGACATCACCCACTTGACTTCTCCTCTGCCTGCTGGGACACATGGCCTCCACAGTCCATGTGACCCCAGATGCCCACCTACACATGATGGCAGCTCAGTGGTGTCTCCACTCTTAGTGGACCTAAGCTAGAGGCAGGCTCAGAGACACAGAGTACACGTGACCCGCCAGTTGGCAAACTCCCTCGGATAGTGGCAGAATCCAGGTCACCTTCAGGCCGGGATGCCCTTCCAGGCACAACCACCCAGAAAGTCCTCACCACGGACGCCTCCCTAATGGGCTGGGGAGCGCATTGCGAGAGCCTCCAGACACAAGGCTGCTGGTCCTAGAGGAAATTTGAAATGCAGCTCAACCTGCTGGAAATCAGGGCAATATTCCTGGCCCTCAAAGCCTTCCACCATCAGCTACAACAGCATGCCATGCTGATCCAGACCGACAGCCAGGTCACAATGTTCTACATGAACAAACAGGGAAGGACAGGGTCGTACCCCCTTAGCCAGGAGGTGGTAGCCCTCTGCTCTTATGCTACATGCAGAGCGATGCTCCTAAAGGCGGCCTACCTCCCGGTCCGGGTCCCAGAGCCGGAACAGCCATGAGGCTACTGCTGGGTCCAGGCGCCATTTGTGCTGCTGGAGTATCCTACTCAGGTCCTGTGCAGGTTGTTGGTGCTAGACGAACAGGGCCGATTGTGAGGTCTGATTCCTGCTGTACATCCAGGGCCGACAACTGCCCACCGCCTGCTCTAACTCTACCCCCGATCCTCCTCTTCCCTGCCCCCGTCTAACTTCCCTGTGCAACTGGCGGTGAAGTTAGCCGCCGAAGGGAATGGGCATGAATAGCGGGGATGGACGTCCATCCCCGCTATTTGTGGATCGGAATGACCCCATAAATCAATATCCAAGGAATTCATAGCCATACCACAGACCACTTTATACCTCTGCAGTGGAATTTCCAGTAACTACAGGGGGTCTATGAGCACTCAAGAAAGCCAGCAACTGTAAAGGCTCATAAAAAATATAGGAATTAGACTGTACTATTACAGCACATTTACAAGGAAATTTTAAGAAGAATTGACCTCCCAGTAGCAGGACACCGGACCGCAGGGGGAGGAATTCACGCCTCCTACTCTGAGTAGCCCAGCATAAATCAGGAAATATATGAACCCTAAAACTCTTAAATAATACAGTTCTTTTGCTGAAAAACATTTTTAGAAACCAATCCCAGTCACTTGACAACGTAAATGTAACCACAAGAGTAGCTGGAGTGTGCATCTCTGACCCCGATATTTGAAGGATTTCAGAGACATTCAAAGTATCAACCTGTTAAACTCCAGAAATATTCCCAGATCCAGAAGACTTACGACCAGTTGGAACGTAAAGCAGTTTATTAATTGGGGGATGGGATTCCTCCACAGCCCCAAACACTTTCACCTTATATTGCACAAACAATTCCTTAGCACTAATAAGAGCAGACTACAGAATGTTTATAAGTCTCAGGTTTTGATACCGAGCAAAGTTCTCCAAATGTTCTATTCTAGCTTTAACACCAAGAAAGTCTTTGCACAACAGTTCAGAAGTATCTTCCACATGACCAACCTTATCTCGTGGCTCCACAGATGAAGAATGTACAAGCATTGAGGAACCTGTGTCTTTTGGGGAGACTACTAGGTACTTATGACCTAGATTGGCCATGGTTGGAAACAGGATACTGTACTTGATTCGCCTTGGTCTGACCCAGTATGGCATATCTTATGTTCTTATGTGTAATTACCTGTGGACAACAGGAATCAGTCATTATATATGTGTGACATCAGCACTGACGGAGCCTGCGCGGAAGCATCTCCCCAACTTTCAAAGAAAGCCTTTGGGAGATGCAACACGCATGCGTGGTCCACTTCCCAACCAAGGGTACCATCTTGCCTCAATCTAATGACAGAGCTAAGACTGCAAAAATAAAATATGGTAAGGATGCAACTCCAAGGGGAGGAGGGAGGATTGTGAGTTCTGATTCCTGCTGTCCCCAGAGAACACCTCTTACAGGTGAGTAACTACGCTTTCTCCGGGAACAAGGAGGAAGTCAGTCCTCAAATATTGGACTCCGTCACTACAGGCTACTGAGAACCTGTAACTAAAAGAAAAGGGCTCTCTTGCAATTCAGAGTATGGAGAAGGTCTCCGCCCTGCCGACGTAAGGCTTGGAGAATAAGGTGGGAAACACCACCTCCTGATTGAGGTGGAATGGGGACACCACCTTTGGCAGAAACTTGGGGTGTGTGCAGAGCACCACCCTGTTCTTGTCGAACCTTGGGTACGGAGGCTCTGCCATCAGAGTCTGGAGCTCGCTGACTCTGTGAGCTGATGTGAGTGCTACCAGGAAGGCAACCTTCCAGGAGAGATACCACAGGTGGCAGTAGCTAAAGGCTCAAATGGAGGCTTAGTGAGTTGCGAGAGCACCATATTAAAGTCCCATTTCTCTGCTGGAGGGTGGACGGGAGATTTTGACAACATAAGGCCCCATAGGAACTGAGACACAAGGGTCTGAGCTGAGAGGGGTTTCCCCTTGACGGCGTGATGATGCGCCTCGATAGTGCTCAGGTGTACTCTGACTGAGTTGGACTTCAGTCTCGCCTGCGATAGGTGGAGCAGATATTGGAGTATCACGTGCATTGAGCAGGAGAATGGGTTCATCTGCTTTTCTGTGCACTACAGTGAGAAGTGTTGCCACTTGAAGTTGCATGCCCTTCTCGTGCAGGCCTTCCGAGAGGCCAGGAGGATGTCTTCCACATCCCGTGGAAGACTGAAGGGGGCTAATGCTACCCTTTCAGGAGCCAAGCCATGAGCGAGAGGGACCCCACTCTGGGATGAAGGAGAGAGCCCTGCTCCTGCGAGAGTAGTCCTTGAGCTTGGCCCAGGGAAATCGGTGTACCACTGATAAGGAGAGGAGCAGTGAGAACCAGGGCTGTCTGGGCCACCGAGGGGTTATCAGCACTAGTGATGCCCTGTCATGCTGAGCCTTGAGCAGGGTCTTGGCTATCAGTGGCATTGAAGGCAAGGCATATACAGTAGGCCTTCCAACCACGGGATGAGGAATGCATCCACCGCTACCCGAGATGGATAAGGTCGGTGGGAACAGAAATGGAGCAACTGTGTGTTGTCCGGACTGACGAACAGGTCCATCACCGGGATGCACCAGAGACGGAACAGCCATGAGGCTACTGCATGGTCCCGGTCCCGGACAAACAGGGAATAACTTCCCTAGTTGCCAGGGGTCGGCAGGCCCAGGGCCAGAAAGCAGCAAGAGGGGACAATGAGCATTCCCCGCAGCCCGAACCTGGCCTTGAAACACCGGATCGGGGGGTCGGGTTGCGGGGAATGCAGTGCAGGAGCTGGCGGCTGGGATCATGGTTTTACAGTGGATCCATGGTGCCATGGCAACCGGACGCTATGGCGCTGCAGCACCATTGTGTAAAGCCCAGAATGAGTTAGTCGGGCATGGCCTGTACATGCAGGCCGGACTGAATCGCAGTACAGGCCTGATCGTGATTCTGATCCCCCGGGGCTAGATGTGCCCCACAGGATCAGAATCGCAACATCCTCTATACGTCCGGTTCAGACTGGGCATTCAGAGGGCATGTATGTACGGGACAGAATTGGCCCTTTAGCGTTTAAGTTTCCTGGTCCTTCCCCCTCAGTAGTGGGCTGTAGTGGGAACTGTTTTATTTTGTTGACTTTGGTCTGTATTTCCTGATATTTTCCTATACTCTTTTTTTTTTTTTTGGAACAGTTCCCTTTTCATATGAAGTGTAACGTTTATGCTTGTTTTGTATTGTAAACTGCATAAATTAAAAAAAAAATCCTCTCCCTTCCACAAATTTCTGCACTCAGTCTCACAGCTTTTCTTATACTTAAAACCTAATCTCTATTGTCCTTCTAATCTCTAGTCAGTCCCTACTCTCTCCAGCTATCTTCAAGTCCCCAATCTTCCATCTTACTCCATCCTCACTTACACTCCCAATACCCAGCCAATCTTAGAGTAGGTCTTTCTCTGTTTTCCTACCCAATTTCAGAGTATCCACCTAATCCAAGTTCCTGCTTTCCTACATTCCCATTTCCCCAGTACCTGCCCTCCAGCCTCCTCATCCCCTTTCGCAGCACTGGTACATCTACTTCCTTCTTCGGTATACATTAACTCTATGTGATGAGGTCCTTCTCCAAAGAGATTATCAACAATCCCCTTTAAGAGAGTCTGCAGCCCAAAGTTCAGGGCTGGGCGGGCATGGCTCATGGGGAGAATTTAAGAACCCAGCAGGCCTGCAGGAGGGGGAGAGGCCCGTGGAACCAGAAGTCCTTTCAAGGCAAGCTGTGTAAAGGAGTTCTGAGGTAGGAACTTTGCCTGGGGCTGGAGGAAGAGCCGGGAGAACCAGTTTTGTGGTGGTTTAACAAGCTGGGACAGAATAAAAGTTGCTTTTGTTTTTCCTGAACTGCTGTCTACTCTGTGTTTTAAAGAAAACCCCTTCCTATCACGCACCACACTACCAAACTCTGCCTTTCCTCCTCCTTATCCCAGCATCCATTTTTATACCCCTCCCTCTCAATCTTCCTCCACATGTAACCTTGTTTCTTCCCCCCAAACACACAGAGGGTCATTCTTAAAGGTTTAGTCTTAGTTTGGATGTCTGCAGACATGTGCGTGGACATCAAAATCACAGGCATGTTGCCATAACAATTCCACAAATGCCGTTCGCAGACGTCTCCAGTATGGGGATGTTCAATTTGGCATGGGGGTGTGGCAGAGGCATGTCTGGGGAGGGGCAATGGACTTACACGTCCCCGTTTAATCCCAGAAGCAACAGAGCCATCTGTAGGCACATGCATGTTTATTCCTGATCCAGGCATGAATAGGCATCAGGAAAGTGTTTTTCACCTTAAAATATCCAGAGAGTATAGAATTAAGTGACTAGCTTTAGATTGCAAAGTTCAGCACTAGGATTTGAACCATGGCCACCCAGCTCTTAAGACACTGCTCTAACCATTATGCTATCAGACATCTTGGTTCTGCAATGCTCTCCTGGGGCATCTCTATAGACGGTTGATACCCATGCATATTGGGCATATCCACAGTTCTGAAATTGTGCCTGAACTTGCACATGCCTGCCTTTCTTTTCAGATGTTCTGGCTTTGACATTTCAGATTGCACTTGGACATTCCATTTGAAATGTGCCTCCAGTTCCAGCCTCTTTTTCCTACCTTGACCCCAGCATCTACCTGCATCAGTCCCCCTGCCCTAGCATTAGTTCCCTTCGAATCCCAGCCCCTTTCCAGTTCCCCCTACATCAGCCCATTTCCTGTTGCAGCCCCTTTCAGTCCCTATAATCCCCCAGTGTCAGCCTCCTTCCAGTTCCAGTACCCCCCTCAGTGTCAGTCTCTTTCTAGTCTCAGTACCTTCCAGTGTCAGCCCCCTTCCAGTCCTAATGCCATCCAGTGTCAGCCCCCTTCCAATACCATTAATCCCCAGTGTCAGCTCCTTTCCAGTCCGAGTCCTTCCCCCTTCCAGTCCGGTGTCAGCCTCTTCTATTCCCAGTCCCCCAATGTCAGCTCCCTTCCAGTACCCCCACCCCCAGCTTCAGTCCCTGTCCCAGCAGCAGTCACCTCCTCTCCTCTCCTTTGTTACAGCCAATTTACATAGCTACAAGTGCATTTTCTTTTGCTCCTACAGCTGTGCTGCCTTACAAAGCCACCAGCACCACAGTGCTTTTAAAGGTAAGCACAGCAGTTCCTATTTCTTGCAAGAAACAGGACGTGGTTGTTACTGCCTTTAGAAATCCTTTAGTGCCAGAGGCTTGAAAAGCAGCACAACCACAGGAACAAAAAAAAATGCTCCCGTGGCTGTGAAGGGGCGAGTTTGTGAGGTGGGCTTCAAGTGCCCTTAAATGTTGTGCAGCCCAAAGTGCCTCGTGGCTTGGCTGTTAAGCCTGCCCTGTGTGAAGAGCGCAGTGTGGTATTCTTTAAAGTAAAATCCAGAGTCTATGCCAGAATGGAGTTTTGGCATCCACAGAGAGGCCTGATCAGCCTTCCCCAATGAAGCCTTCATCCTGCAGGTCATTATACCATCTGTTGAATGTTGTTTAATTTGAACTCTGTTTTGGACTGTTATCCCAAAACAGGGATTAAACATAAAATCCTGTTATTGCTATTTAATTTTCCCAGGAGCAGACTTGTACTTTAAAATAGATTGTATCTTATATATGTTTGTAGGTGCAAAGAATGGGAGCTGACATGATATATATGCACAGTATGAATTTTAGTCATTAATGTGATGCATAATCCCTGCAGTTTACTAAAGTTTTCTGTTACTTTTATTTAGATATAACAAGGTATACCTTTATGCTTCTTTCCAGCCATCTTCCTGTTTATGCCAATGTTCAAATTCCTGACGTATGCTTGCTGTCCTGCCATCTGCCTTTCCATGATATTTATGTTGGGGTTCCAGCTCAGGCAACAGTAACACTTTTTAATAAGGGGCTCTTACCTGCAAACTACTCTTGGGGAGAGGTGAGTTGTCTGGTACCAAAGCACAAGAGAAAGAAATGGTTAGTTAAGCAAATGGATGGGCTAAAATAATTGGTGATAGCAGCACACGTAGAACATACTGTATCATAGAAGGCATGCATGCCATCGTAAAATTCATCATACAGTTGTACATTTTTCATATTCTGGTGTCTACAAAATACAGTTCACAATGCATTAATAGAAGTTTATCTGTTCTACACAATATACTTTACGGAACCAATATTCAGAACCAGTTGGATGGCCAACAGGAGGCTGTCCGGTTAAGAATGCTGACTAAGATATTCAGCAGCACTATCCAAATAGTGCCGCTGAATGTCTCTAAAGACTGCATTGGCACTATCCTGTTCATGTAGGAGCGGTCTATGGGCAGAACAAAGGCAGTGTCAGTGCTATCTGGATAAGTGCCAACTTTATCCAGTTAGCATAAATCTCCAGGAACAAGCAGGAAGTCAGTCTTCATATATGGGTGGCATCGGCACCAACAGAGCCTGCATGGGAACACTCCCCAGCATCAAATACGAACGTTTTTGGGAGTGTTCCTCCACATAATTCATGGTTGCCTTCCCACCTTTGCTCCTAGTAACATAACATAATAACATAGTAAATGATGGCAGATAAAGACCAGTATGGTCCATCTAGTCTGCCCAGTAAGATGGCAAGAGTAGGTGCACCTGCTGCTCCGTGCAGGCCACCCATCCCCATGTCTTTGTTTAGGGGTGAACCCACCGCTCCATGTAGGACACCCCTATTTGTGAGAAATTAGATAGTTAAGTTTATTTTGATTTTATCATGTTGCTGTAAAGGGATCCACTGTGTCTGTCCCATGCCATTTTGAATTCTGTCACTGTATTTGCCCCCACTACCTCCATCGGGAGGGCATTCCAGGTCTCCTCAGTTCTCCAGGACCAAGCAGGAAGTCAGTCCTCACATATGGGTGACGTCGGCGCCGACGGAGCCCTCGCGGAGCAATTTTCCCCAGCTTTAAAGAAAGCCTTTGGGAATTGCAGCGCGCATGCGCGGTCCTCTTCCCGCCCAAGGGTGCCATCTTGCTCAGTCTTCTTTTTTCCGCGGAGCCCTACAGACATTGCCTGTGAATCCCCGCAGAAAAGTTGATTTTTCTCTATTTTCTCTATTTTTTCTTCGGGCCGGTTCTTTTCCCGCCCGGACTCGCGACGCCGGTTGCGAGTCCGTCCTTTATTTTTTGGTTTTTTGTCCTTCGTGACAGATTTCGCGCTTTTTTCCTTTTTCCCTGGCTGCCCGGTCGTTCGACCTCGCAGGGGCCCTTTTTCCCCCGATGGCGGCCAGTGGTTTCAAAAAGTGTGACCTCTGTAAGAAACTTATGTCTCTTACAGACACTCATGACTTCTGCCTCCGCTGCCTCGGCCCAGATCATGACCCCATGATCTGCGGGCCATGCGGCAAAATGTCCTCAAAAGCATTGAGGAGTCAGCAGCACCAGCGGGAGCATATCTTCTCTGACTCCGGCCGGGCTCGGACCTCGTCAGAGGCTTCGACGTCTCGGGACTCTGGTCCTGAGCATCATTGGAGTTCCTCTGAAAGGGGGTCTCCTACCCGGGAGCATCATCAGAAGAAGAAACCCGCGAGGGCGGGATCGGTGGACGCTCCTGGTTCCTCGAGGGCCAGGTCGCATAGCCCCGATTCCCGTCCCGGGTCCTTGGAGTCGGAGAGGCCGTCGAAACATCCTCGACTCGAGGTGGACTTGCCCGCTCACGTAAGTACTGTTGTCCTCGTGGACTCGCCTCCGAAGGACCCGACGTCGGGGGGGCCCGAGTCGGGGGCTGCTGGGTCTCCTGAGCTCGGACTCAGGTTGACGGCCTTGGAGTGCAGTTTGTCTGCCTTCTTGGACCAGCAGCGGGCATTGATCACTGGCCTCGCTGGTGCTTCTGCCCTGACCGCCGGGACGTCGACCTCCAAGTCGACCCCGGAGACCGAGCCGATCCTCGAGTCCATGAGGGCTCGAGTCGATCCTCGGTCGAGGTCTCCTTCGGCCTCCCGTTCGGGACCGAGGTCATCGACGCCGACTCCCTCGGCGTCGGGGCGGATGGCATCAGTGCCCGCCCAACCGGAGCCGATCGACTCCTCCTCCGAGGAGTCGGCCTGGGAATCTGAGGACGAAGAGTCACCTGGTTCCTTTCGGACTCGGTGTGTCCCTTCGGAGACGGTCCCCCCTGGAGGATACCCGGTTCTCGGACTTCGTGAGGGATATGGCCAAAGCCTTGGCCTTCCCTGCGGATCCCGAGGAGGAGCCTCGAGTCGAAGAACTCGATGCCCTCCAATATGACTCTCCCCTGAAGGAGGCCTTTATTGTACCGGTTCCTCCCATGCTGGAACGGCTTCTCTTCCGCATGTGGGAGAGCCCGGCGTCGTCGCCGGTGTTAAGCAAGCGGGTCGATTCCATTTATCGAGTCCGCAAGAGCCCCGGGTTCCAAAAGGCACAACTACGGCACCATTCCATGGTGGTGGAATCGGCCATGCATAGACTGAAGAGTCAAAAAATGCACTCCTCGGTGCCCCCTGGTAGGGAAGCCCGAAGCCTGGATGCCCTCGGTAGGAAGTGCTTCCAGGGCTCTATGCTTGCTTGCTTGTCGAGTCCAGACATACCAGCTCTACATGGGCATGTATCTCCGAGACCTGGCTAAGGAAATAGCCGGGTTCTCTGCTGGTCTCTCCGACGAACCTTTGCAGAGGTTCCAATCCTTGTCTACTGGTATTCGGGAGTGCTCCAAGTTTATCTCTCGAGCAGCCTATGATGGTTTTGAGGCTTCGGCTCGAGTAGCCGCGGCCGGCATCGGTGGACGCCGCCAGGCTTGGCTTCAGACGTCCGACCTCGAGCCCTGGGTACAGGACAAGTTGGTCGATGTCCCCTGCCGAGGTGATAACCTCTTTGGCAAGCCCATGGATGAGAAGGCTGCACAAATCGAGATGGAGACTCTCACCAGGACTCGTCTCTCAAGGAAGACCTCTGCCCCTTCTCGAAAGAAGAAGGCCTCGGGGAAAAAGCCCTTTTACCCGAGGAAAGGTGCTGCCTATAAATACTACCCTCAGTATCAGGCCTCAGCAGCTCCCCCACAGGGAAAGCAGGCCAAGGGACGGGGTAATGGGTCCCGTAGGCAGCAAGCCCCCAAGCCTGCACCACCGGCCCCTGCTCAGCAGGGTGGGAGTTTTTGACTTTCTCAGCATAGCCTCTCCCCCTCAGCTGGTTTCTCTCAGCACAGGAGGCCGGCTGGTCCACTTTGCCCACAAGTGGTCCAACATCACCACAGATACCTGGGTGCTTCAGATAGTTCAAAAGGGCTATCTTCTTCATTTTCACCAGGTACCTCCCTCCTACTTTCCAGGGGAGCCTTCCAGACTCCCTCTGCACAGGGACTTACTCCTTCAGGAGTTAGCAAGTCTTCTTCAGGAACAAGCCGTGGAACCGGTGCCCCACCACCTGAAGGGTCAAGGGTTTTATTCCAGATACTTCCTGATTCCGAAAAGAACAGGAGGCCTCAGACCCATCCTAGACTTGCGAAACCTCAACAAGTTCCTTGCAAAGGTAAAGTTCAAAATGCTTACCCTTGGAATCCTGCTGCCCTACCTCCAGCAGGGAGACTGGCTATGCTCCTTAGATCTAAAGGATGCGTATACTCATATCCTTATTCATCCAGACCACAGACAATACCTCAGGTTTGTTGTGGGCGGACACCATTACCAGTACAGAGTACTGCCTTTCGGCCTATCCTCCGCCCCCAGAGTGTTCACCAAATGCCTAGCAGTGGTGGCGGCCTATCTGAGACTTCAAGGTCTCTTTGTGTTCCCATACCTGGACGACTGGCTCATCAGAGCCCAGTCTGCCCAAGAAGCCACTCAGGCTACTCATCGCACTGTGGCTCTGCTCCAGCACTTGGGTTTTGTCATAAACTTCGCAAAGTCCACTTTGCTCCCCTCTCAAAATCTCGAATTCATCGGCGCCAGGTTGGACACTCTTCAGGCGCGGGCCTTCCTGCCTCTGGACAGGGCCCAAAGGCTCATGGATCTCGCCAGCCGCTTTCACAGCAATTCCCTGTTCTCGGCCAAGCAATTTCTGAGACTGCTCGGCCGTATGGCTTCCACGGTCCATGTGACCCCCCAATGCCCGACTGAACATGCGTCCTGCTCAGTGGTGCCTTCGCAATCAATGGCATCAGGCCACGGGGAGCCTAGTGGACTCCGTACAGATCTCCGACCAGCTGGTCTCTTCTCTACAATGGTGGCTTCATCTGCCCAACCTGGTACTAGGAGTGACTTTTCAGCCCCCTACGCATTCTCAGGTCCTGACGACCGATGCTTCTCTCCTGGGTTGGGGAGCACATTGCCAACGGACATGTACTCAAGGCCTCTGGACTCCTTGGGAATCTGCTCAGCAGATAAACTTCCTGGAGCTCAGAGCCATCCGCCTAGCGCTCAAAGCATTCTCTCACCTGGTTTCTCACCAGTCGGTGCTGATACAGACGGACAATCAGGTTGCAATGTTCTACGTGAATAAACAAGGCGGCACAGGCTCCTTCCTTCTCTGTCAGGAGGCACAAAAACTGTGCTCTTGGGCAGTCCACCACGGCATCATCCTCAAGGCTGTCTATCTCCCAGGTCAAGAAAATTACCTGGCCGACAAGCTCAGCAGGATCCTCCAGCCACACGAGTGGAGGTTGGATCCGCTGGTGGTTCAGCGGATCTTTCTCAAGTGGGGCCTCCCCACCATGGCTCTGTTTTCCAGTCCTCTCAACCGGCAGCTGCCCAGATTCTGCTCTCGACAGCCGCATCCTCTCCGGGTAGCGGCGGATGCTTTTCTAATCCCATGGTCCACCGGCCTCTTGTATGCCTTTCCTCCCATGCCACTGGTGTCTCGGACGCTCTTCAAGGTTCTCAGAGGCAAAGCATCGCTGATCCTAGTGGCTCCCCGGTGGCCGAGACAACCTTGGTTCCTGCTTCTGATGCAGCTAGCGGTAGACGCTCCTCTTCCACTGGGATTTCAGCCTGACCTCCTGTCGCAGGATCAGGGGACTCTCCTACACCCCAACCTCCGGTCCCTTCATCTGATGGCCTAGCTGCTAAAAGGGTAGTCCTTGCTCCTCTCCAGCTACCTCCAGATGTGGAAGAGGTCGTCTTGGCCTCCAGGAGGCCTTCCACCCGGAAGTCCTACGCTCTTAAGTGGCGGCGGTTCTCCGTCTGGTGTACTCAGCAGTCGCAAGACCCCTTCTCCTGTTCAACATCAGTGGTCTTGCAGTACTTGCTTTCCCTTTCCAATCTTGGACTTAAGTCCAACTCGGTCAAGGTCCACCTCAGTGCTATTTCTGCGCACCACCTACCGGTGGATGGTAGACCTCTTTCCAGCCACCCTCTGGTGGCTCATTTTCTCCGGGGCCTCCTACTCCTTAAACCACCTTTGCGCTCGCCAGCTCCGAACTGGGATCTCAATGTGGTTTTACAGCGGCTTACCTGTCCGCCTTTTGAGCCTATGGCTACCTGTCCTCTTCGTTTTCTTTCCTGGAAAACCTTGTGCTTGGTGGCCCTCACTTCTGCTAGACGCGTTAGTGAGCTGCAGGCCCTGGTATCTGATCCTCCTTACACTAGGTTCTACAAGAACCGGGTAGTCCTACGGACTCACCCTAAGTTTCTTCCTAAAGTGGTTTCCCCTTTTCACATCAACCAGGAGGTGGTATTTCCGACCTACTTTCACAGGCCACACTCCAGCCGAGCTGAAATGGTCCTGCACACCCTGGACTGTAGAAGGGCGCTGAACTTCTACCTTGACCGTACGCGGGAGCACCGAAGGGCGGCTCAGCTCTTCGTGTCTTATGGCCCCAACAAGTTGGGGCTCCCTGTCTCCAAGCGTACTCTGTCCATCTGGATTGCGGACTGCATCGCTTGGGCTTACGAGGCTGCGGGCCTCGTGCTGGAAGGTAGAGTCACCGCTCATCGTGTTCGGGCGAAGGCTACGTCAGTGGCTTACCTCCGCTCTGTTCCGTTGGCAGACATCTGCCGGGCCGCTACTTGGTCTTCAAGCCAGACTTTTGCAGCCCATTACTGCCTGGAGAGGGAGTCCCGCAGGGACAGTGCTTTCGGACAGGCAGTCCTCCGTAACCTCTTCGAGGTATAGGCAACTCCTATCCTCCATCCCGGATGTTGGGCTACCGGTTGGAGACGTATTCAGAGAAGATTCCTTCCTTCTGTGCTGCTGAGCTAGAGGGAGCTCATTTTTGTGCTTAGGGTCTCCGGTAGCCTTAAGCTTGGGAGTCCCATATGTGAGGACTGACTTCCTGCTTGGTCCTGGAGAAAGTGTAGTTACTCACCTGTAACAGGTGTTCTCCAGGAGCAGCAGGAATCAGTCCTCACAACCCTCCCTCCTCCCCTTGGAGTTGCAGTTTTATGCTTTCGTTTTTGCTAATTTTTTTTGCTGTCTTTTAGCTATGTCATCTGACTGAGCAAGATGGCACCCTTGGGCGGGAAGAGGACCGCGCATGCGCGCTGCAATTCCCAAAGGCTTTCTTTGAAAGCTGGGGAAAATTGCTCCGCGAGGGCTCCGTCGGCGCCGACGTCACCCATATGTGAGGACTGATTCCTGCTGCTCCTGGAGAACACCTGTTACAGGTGAGTAACTACGCTTTCTCTTTTTTCAGCGGAGCCATCGGGATCTCATCCCTGTCAGCCGCGTTGAGACTTCTGTATTTTTTGTGGTACTGTGAGTTCTCCAGGAACAAGCAGGAAGTCAGTTCTCACA
Source organism: Ichthyophis bannanicus (assembly GCA_033557465.1). NCBI lineage: Eukaryota > Metazoa > Chordata > Amphibia > Gymnophiona > Ichthyophiidae > Ichthyophis > Ichthyophis bannanicus. The sequence goes on from CM066031.1 coordinate 251,629,562, forward strand.
AATGGGTGACATCGGTGCCAATGGAGCCGTCGTGTGGAGCAATTTCCCCAGCTTTCAAAGGTAGCCTTTGGGAATGCCTTGCGCATGCACAGTCCCCTTCCCGTCCAAGGGTGCCATCTTGCTCAGTATTCTTTTTTCCGCAGAGCCCGACAGACGTCATCCCATTTTCCTTGGAAAAAGCTGATTATTTTTTGACTAATTCTTCCGTTTTTGGTACCGTTTGAACGTCGGTTCCCCTTCCTGCCTCGGCTCGGTACACCGGTATTGAGTCTGACTAACTTTTTCATTTTTGTCCTTAGTAACTAGTGTTTGCGCTCTTTTTCTTTTAACTGGCAGTCCGGTCTTTCGACCTCGCAGGGGCCCTTTTTTCCCTGATGGCTGCCAGTGGGTTTAAAAAGTGTGATCGATGCAAAAAATGTATGTCCCTCACCGACACCCATGACTGCTGCCTCCGCTGCCTCGGACCCGACCAAGACCCGGTGGTCTGCAGTCCGTGTGGCAAGATGTCCTCCAAGGCGTTGAGGAGAAGGCAGCACCAGTGCGAGACTATTTTCTCCGAGTCTGGATCCATCCAGGCCAGGACCTCGGGACTCTGAACCCAAGCACCGTCGGGGGTCTTCTAAGTGGGGGTCTCCCACCCAGGAGCACCGTAAGAAGAAGAAACCCACGAGGGCTGCGTCTCTGGAAGACTCCGATCAGCCGGGGTCCTCGGGTACCAGGTCGCGGAGTGCCGAACGCTGCCCCGGGTTTGCCGAGTCGGAGAGGCCTGCCAAAATACCTCATACGGAACCGGAGGCGTCTGACAAGGTAATGTCTGTTGTCCTCGTGGACTCTCCTCTGGGAGAACCAGCGTCGGTCCCGGCGACGGGAACCGAGCCGGTGGCTGAGGAGCCTTCTGAGCTGGGTCTCAGGTTGGCAGCCTTGGAGAGCAGCGTGACCAGCAGCGGGCGCTGATAGCTGGTCTCACCCGCACAACTGCCCTGACCACCGGGACCTCAACGTCTAAGTCGACCCCGGAGGCAGAGCCGATCCTCGGCCAAGGTCTCCCTCAACCTCCCGTTCGGGACCAAGGTCGGCGTCGCTGGGGCCATCGGTGTTGGGATGGACGCGCTTGAAGTCCTCGAGGCCGGAGCCCATCGAGTCCTGCTTGGAGGACTCAGCTTGGGAGACGGAGGAGGAAGACTCGCCAGATACCCACCGGACCCGGTATGTCCCATCGGACTCACCGGGTTCGGAACCTCGGAGACGGTCGCCCCCGGAGGACACAAGGTTCTCGGACTTTGTTAGGGATATGGCTAAAGCTTTGGCTTTCCCTGCAGATGCCGAGGAGCAGCCTCGAGCCGAAGAGCTCGATGCCCTCCAGTATGACTCTCCTCCGAAGGAGGCCCTTACTGTACCGGTGCCTCCGATGCTGGAACGGTTGATGCTCCGCATGTGGGAGTCCCTGGCCTCGGTGCCGGTCCTCAGCAAATGGGTCGATTCCATTTATCGAGTCTGTAAGAGCCCCGTGTTCCAAAAGGCACAGCTGCCGCACAACTCCATGGTTGTGGAATCAGCCATGCAAAGGCTTAAGAGCCAAAAGACGCACTCCTTGGTGCCTCCCAGTCAGGAGGCCCGGAACCTGGACACCCTCAGCAGAAAGTGCTTCCAGGGCTCGATGCTGTCATGCCGTGTCCAAACATACCAGCTGTACATGGGCATGTACTTAAGAGACCTGGCAAAGGAAATTGCCGGGTTCTCTGCTGGCCTCTCCGAGGAACCCTTGCAGTGCTTCAAGGCCCTGTCCACCGGGATCAGAGAGTGATCGAAGTTTGTCTCACGCAGCCTACGACAGCTTCGAGGCTTCGGCTCGGGTAGCCGCAGCCAGCATTGGTGCAAGGCACCAGGCTTGGCTTATGTCGTCTGACCTCGAGCCATGGGTACAGGACAAGTTGGTCGATGTCCCCTGCTGAGGTGATAACCTCTTCTGCAAACCCATGACTGAAAAGGCTGCTGAACTCGAGTCCGAGTACTTGACCTGGACAAGGCTGTCGAAGAAGACATCTGCTCCTTCTCACAGGAAGAAGGCCTCGGGGGAAAAAGCCCTTTTACCCGAGGAAGGGACAGGCTTACAGAAACTACCCCACTTACCAGGCCTCCCCAGCAGGGGCAGCAGGCCAGGGGATGGGGGAATGGCCCTCGTAAGCCTCAAACCCCCAAACCTCCAGCTCCTGCTCCTGCCCAGCAGGGAGGGGTTTTTTGACTTCCACTGCATAGCTCCCCTCCCACCAGTGGTTTGGCCCTGCACAGGAGGTCTGCTGTCCCTGTACGCCCACAGGTGGCCAGCCATTACATCCAATACTTGGGTTCTAAGGATAGTCCAAGACGGCTATCTTCTCCATTTCAGCCAAGTACCTACCTCTTATTTCCCAGGAGAGCATCTCAGACCCCTCTTGCAGGAGTTAGCTGGTCTTCTCAAGGATCAGGCGGTGGAACCGGTGCCCCACCACCTGCAAGGGAAAGGCTTTTACTCCAGGTATTTCCTGATACCGGAAAGACAAGGAGGCCTTCGCCCCATCCTGGACCTGCGAAATCTCAACAAGTTCTTGGTGAGGGAAAAGTTCAAGATGCTTTCACTTGGGATACTTCTGCCTTACCTCCAGCAGGTTGACTGGCTATGCTCCTTGGACCTAAAGGATGCTTACACACACATCCTCATACATCCAGACCACAGACAATACCTCAGGTTTGTGGTCGGAAAAAGCCACTTTCAATGCAGAGTGCTTTCCTTTGGTCTAGCTTCCGCTCCAAGGGTTTTCACCAAGTGCCTAGCTGTAGTAGCGCCCTTCCTCAGAAACCAAGGGATCTTTGTGTTCCCTTACCTAGATGACTGGCTCATAAGAGGCCAGTCAGCCCAGGAGGCGCACCACACCACAGCTCGCACAATCGTTCTGCTTCAGCATCTGGGGTTCGTCATCAATCACACAAAGTCCTCTTTGCCCCCCACTCAGAACTTGGAATTCATAGGGGCAAGGCTAGACACCCTGCAGGCCAAGGCCTACTTACCACTGGACAGGGCAATCCGCCTGCTGTCTCAGGTGGGCATGGTGAGTCATATACTCCACGTGTCAGCACAGAGGTTCTTACGCCTGCTCGGCCACATGGCCTCCACGGTTCATGTTACTCCTTTCGCACACATGCACATGCAGACAGCTCAGTGGGCCTTGCGGGACCAGTGGTCACAGGCCACAAGACGTCTGTCCGACAGAGTGGCAGTATCCAAACCCCTGGTGCAGTCCCTGCAGTGGTGGTCACAATCAGGGAACATCCTGCGGGGGGTACCGTTCCAGCTTCCCGTGCATATAAGGGTGCTGACCACGGATGCCTCCTTGATGAGCTGGGGGGCCCATTGTCAGGGCTCTTGCACTCAAGGTCAGTGGACTCCTCAGGATCAACCTGTTGGACCTCCAGGCCATTTGCTTAACTCTAAAAGCCTTTGCTCCTGTCCTCTCCAACCAGTCTGTCCGAGTACAGATGGACAACCAGGTGGCTATGTTCTATGTGAACAAACAGGGTGGCACAGGATCGCAGATCCTTTGCCAGGAGTCTCTGGACCTCTGTTCCTTCGCATTTCAACACATGTCTCTCCATGCAGTTTACCTACCGGGCCAGGAGAACTGCCTGGCAGACAGACTGAGCAGAGTTCTTCAACCCCACGAATGGCAACTAAACAGGGAGGTCACCCAGAAGATTTTCAACCACTGGGGCCTCCCATCTATGGATCACTTTGCCAGTCCACAGAATCGTCAGTTGCCCCGGTTTTGCTCCAGACAGCTGCACCCCCTCAGGGAAGTGGCCAATGCGTTGTTTCTCCCTTGGTCGGGGAGCCTCCTGTATGCTTTTCCGCCTATGCCTCTGGTAGCATGGACCCTCTTCAAGATTCGCAGGGACAGGGCCTGGGTGATCCTGGTAGCGCCAAGATGGCCAAGACAGCCTTGGTTCCCACTTCTTCTTCAACTGGCGGTGGAAACCCCTCTCCCCTTGGGGGTGCAGCCCGACCTCCTCACCCAGGAGCAGGGTTCCCTCATGCACCCCAATCCCAGATCCCTCAATTTGATGGCCTAACTGCTGAGCGGGTAGGCCTTGCACCTCTTCTTCTACCCGAAGGGGTAGAAGAAGTGTTGTTGGCCTCCAGGAGGCCATCCACCAGAAAATCCTACGCTTGTATATGGCGCAGGTTCCAAGTGTGGTGTCACCAGCATACTGTGGAACCCTTCTCATCTCAGGTTCCCAAAGTGTTACAGTACCTGCTTCATCTCTCTGAGCTGGGACTGAAGTCTAACTCAGTCAGGGTCCACCTGAGTGCCTTGTCGGCTAACCATGTCCTGATAGATGGTCAGCCTCTCTCGGTTCACCCCTTGGTAGCCAGGTTTCTCAGGGGCCTACTCCTGCTGAAACCTCCAATCCGCCCTCCGGCGACGAAGTGGGATCTCAACGTGGTCTTGCAGCAACTTCCTCGCCCTCCTTTCAAGCCAATGTCTACTTGCCATATGCGCTTCCTCTCCTGGAAGGTGCTCTTCCTGGTAGCGCTCACGTCGGCTAGGCGTGTGAGTGAGCTGCAGGCTCTAGTGTCAGATAGGCCATACACACGGTTTTACAAGAACAGGGTAGTGCTCCGCAAACACCCCAAGTTCCTCCCAAAAGTGGTTTCCTCGTTTCACCTCAATCAATCTTCTTTCCCAGGCCACATACCAACAAGGCGGAAGCAGTTCTGCATACCCTGGACTGTAATAGGGCGCTCGCCTTCTACCTGGAGCGTACGCAGGGACATCGGAGAGCTTCTCAGCTCTTCGTCTCTTATGACCCTAGTTAACTGGGTCTACCGGTCTCCAAGCGCACATTATCCACCTGGGTGGCAGACTGCATCGCCTGGGCGTACAGGGCAGCTGACCTTCAGCTGCAGGGTCGTATCATGGCCCTCTGTGTCAGGGCTAAGGCTGCATCAGTAGCTAATCACCTCTCTGTTCCGTTGGCAGACATCTGCCGGGCCGCAACTTGGTCTTCGAGACAGACTTTTGCAGCCCATTACTGCCTGGAGAGGGAGTCCTGACGGGACAGCGTTTTCGATCAGGCAGTACTCCGGAATCTTTTTGAGATTTAGGCAACTCCGACCCTCTGGCCCTCTGGTGTGAGGCTACCGTGGGGGATGCATTCTCAGAGAAAGTTCTCTCGCTGCTGTTGCGGCTCGCCTAGAGGGAGCCTTTTTTCAGCTATAGGTTCTCGGTAGCCTGTAGCTAGGGAGTCCCATATGTGAGGACTGACTTCCTGCTTGTTCCTGGAGAAAGTGTAGTTACTCACCTGTAACAGGTGTTCTCCAGGGACAGCAGGAATCAGTCCTCACGACCCTCCCTCCTCCCCTGGAGTTGCAGTCCTATTATTGCTTTTTATTCATTTTGCCATCTTTTTAGCTATGTCATCTGACTGAGCAAGATGGCACCCTTGGGTGGGAAGGGGACCGCGCATTCGTGAGGCATTCCCAAAGGCTTTCTTTGAAAGCTGGGGAAATTGCTTCGCACGAGGGCTCCATCGGCGCCGACATCACCCATATGTGAGGACTGATTCCTGTTGTCCCTGGAGAAACACCTGTTACAGGTGAGTAACTACGCTTACTTCTCTCTTTTTGCTTTCCCGTTGCCAACTCGACTCCCCCATCGATTGCGCTCCAGTTCTATTTTATTTGACTTTTTAAAAGAGTTTTTTTCATTTTTTTTGTTAAGGCCTTTGGCCTATCCCTTCATTATTATGAAACAATTTGACTTTGCCTCAGTCCTTTTCCCAGAAATGGAAAGCCCCAGAGTGGGTTTAAAAAATGCTCAAAGTGTTCCAGTATCTTTCTATCACCGATGAGCATAGCTGGTGTCACAATGTAGATTCCTGTCCCTCTTGTCGCTACATGACTGCCAGAGGTAAAAAGAACCAGGATAAACAGAAGACTAAGCTGTTTCCAACAGACTCAGCTCCTTCAGTGCACTACTCGGGAGCTTCGACTCCATCTAAATCTTCCCATACCTCTAGATCACCACTTAGTCAAAAGGACAAGCATCAATCTGAGTCTCCAGTGCAGAAGAAGATATTGACATCAAGATCATCGACCTCGAGGTCAGCATCTGACACCGAACATCAGTATCGTCACTGACACTCCTCTCACTCTGATGCAGACCATCCAGCAAAGCAGCCCCGGCAGGAGACTTCACCCTCCAAAGCCACAAAGGGGCGCGAGGCCACAAAGGGGCATGGATATGCCCCCCCCCCTGAGGTTCAATCCTCAGCGGAGCCTCTGATTCTGGAGTCAGGAGTTGTGACCCACACAATTGTGTCTGGAGCCACGCCTCCTCCAATACTGACGCTCAATGACCATGTCATCGCCATCGAAAAGAGCATTATTGCGCTCCTTGCAGTAGTGACACTGATGGCATCGAGGATATTGCAGCCGGCACAGGTTCCACCGAAACCGGCAGCCTTGGAGGTATCTCTCGATACTCTTCTACAGGCATCGCCTGCATCGCATTGCTCTGTGGACCATCCAATACCGAGGTCTTCAGTGCCGCCGCACTCGATACCCTCGATGTTGAAACACCTTTCCTCCGAGCACTGGAGGAGGCCCTCACAGAGATTACTTTGATTTCCTTCTAGACTCTGATTCAGTGCCAGAAGCCTCCAATTCCAAATCCATTGATTCTAATACCAACAAGGATATGCCATTGGATCCGTCACCTCCTTATGAACGTCAAAGGTCTCCACCCAGGGACATTTCTTTTCAAGATTTTATTAAAGACATGGTGGCTGCCCTGGAGTATCCATGACTATGGAGACAGAACCCAGGGCAGAGGAGTTGCATATTCTACAGTATCCATCAGCACTGAAGGAGGCGGCAACCCTCCCAGTGCTAACATCTTGAGAAATTTGGTGGCTAGGATGTGGGAATCTCCTATGTCAACTCCTGCAGTCACCAAGAGGCTTGATACTCTTTACAGGGTCCTTCTTTTTCCAGGGTTTCAAAAACATCAACTCTCTCACCACTCTATGGTAGTGGAGTCTGCCATGAGATTGATCAAAAGCCAAAAGAACCACTCATTAGTTCCTCCTGGAAGAGAGACCAGGACCCTTGATGATTTTGGCAGAAAGGCTTCTCAGGCAATTATATAAGCCTTGAGAATAGATTCTTACATGCTATGTATGTGCATGTTCTTCAGTGATGTCTTGAAGGATTTGGCAGAATTTACCACTTAGTGTAGCTGGGTTTAAAAAAGGTTTGGACAAGTTCCTGGAAGAAAGATCCATAAACCATTATTAAAAGGGACAAGGGATATCACTGTTTGACTCAATACAAGCATTGAGGAACCTGTGTCTTTTGGAGAAACTGCTAGGTACTTATGACCTAGATTGGCCACTGTTGGAAACAGGATACTGGGCTTGATAGACCTTGGTCTGACCCAGTATGGCATATTTTATGTTCTTATCTACTGTCCCCTGACAGACAGGAAGCTCATCAGTTTTAGTCACTTCAAACACTTCAAAATTTCTAACAAGGGCAATCTTTGATGCCTTTGAGGCCAACAGCAAGGCTGCTGCAGCCTGCATTGGAGCTAGAAGAACATCCTGGCTTCAGGCATCTGATCTGGAACAATGGGTCCAAGATACGTTAATCAACATTCCATGCAATGGGGAGAATCTTTTTGGTCAGAGATGGAGGGAAAAAGCAGGTAAGATAGAAATGGATGACCTCACCATGAAGAGGCTTTCTAGAAAGATGGCAGATCTTTCTAAAAAGAAGACTGCCACCAAAAAGCCCTTCTTCCCAAAGAAGAAACATTACTATCCACCCTATCACTCCTATTCCTCCACAACAGAGACAGCAAGTCCAAAAACACCCCAGGAATCCCAAGATTACCAAACCACAGTCTGCTCCTACTGCTCAACCAACTCAGAGTTTTTGACTCCTTCGTAAGGAGCATGGCCAGTTCTCCCATTTATTTATTTATTTAATGTCTTTTTTTTTACACCGCGCTCTTTGGAATCAGTGCGGTTTACAGTCAACAACATTTTAACAGTGCAGGCGGGCCTACACTGGACTTACAATGAACAAGGGATGATAACTTGGGATTAACGGGGGTAACTATGTACAGGGTATATACACTTAGCATCTATTACCTGGTGATATCTTTACAGTATTACATCAATATTTATAGCAGTAGTCACTATGTACACATTCAGTAGACTGGGGGTATTGTTGAACTAGGAGGTGGGGCTGCAATCGTGTGGCGTTGGTGCACTGGTTGTCGAGTGTGTCTGGTTGAGATATGTTGTCTGTATTTATTTATTTAAAAGGATTTCTATACCACCTTCTCCTGTAATCAAGGCGGTCTACACAGCAAACAATCGATGAAATACTGTCTTGTGTGTGTATGCAATGATAAACAGTGATTGCATGTGTGTGTAGAGTGGGGTTGATTCATAGTGGGCTATTTACAGCGTGCACTATTTTACAATACTATGTACATGAATGAGGTGGGGGGGGGGAGTTCTGTAGTTCTGGCTGGTGGGCAGGTTATGTGACGTCACCGTAGTGTTCAATGAAGAGGGTCGTCTTGAGCTGTTTCTGAAAGTCCTTGATGTCTGTTGTCGATCGTAGGTCATCAGGGAGGGTGTTCCAAATTGCAGGTGCAGCCTGTGATAGAGCTTGTTTTGCAGTGTCCTTGCATACCTTGGTGAAGTCTTTTTGGTGTATTGATGAGGTTGGAGGTGCCTCTCCTCCTCGGTCTTGTGCTGCTGTCGGATTGTATGAGTGGTTGTAGGCTTAGTGCTGAGGTCTGTTGTTTGATTTTGAATATGTTTATGACTGTCTTATATCTGATGCAGGAGCTGATTGGGAGCCAGTGGAGATTTTTTAGAATGGGGTTGATGTGATCTTGTCTTGCCAAGCCATCTATTATGCGTGCTGCTGTGTTTTGGGCCATTTGCAGTGGTCTGATTGCCTGTTCTGTTAGGCCGAGATAGATTGGGTTACAGAAGTCTAGGATTGGAGTTATTAGTGCCTGACAGACTGTGCGGAAGTGCTCCAGAGAGAGGAGGGGCTTGAGGCATCGGATTAGTCTCATCTTGTGGTATGCATTTTTGGTGGTTCTGCTGATGTGTGATTGTAGGTTCAGTTCTTTGTCGAGAATCACTCCGAGGTATTTCACTTCCGGTTTTATGGGTATTGTTGTGTTGTTGATCTTGATGGTGGGTGGAGGGACGAAGTTGGTGTTTCTGGTGATAAGTGCCTCTGTCTTGCTGTAGTTTATTGTCAGGTTGTTGTCTTGAAACCAGTTAGTCATATGCATGAGACATTCTGTTATTTTGGTGTAGCCCGGGTTGTCTAGTGTGACTGGTGTGTATATCATGATGTCGTTGGCGTAGATTTTGCATTGTATTTTGTGTTCTTTTATGATGTTGCAGATCGGTTGAATGTAGAGATTAAATAATAGTGCCAATAGGGCGGATCCTTGTGGGATGCCTTGTTTGACTTTTATGGGTCAGGATGTATTGGGGCCGACCTTGACCTGTATCTGTCTATCTGTCAGGTATGAGTCGAATCACCTCAGTGTGGATCCGTGTAGTCCATTGTTCTGTAATCTTGCTAGTAGATTTCTGTGATCCACTGTGTCGAACGCTGATGAGATGTCTATGAAGATCATAAGTATTCCATTCTTGCAGTTGTCTATGAGGTGGATTATGTTGTTGAAGAGGTATAGCAGGAGTGTTTTGACTCCGTGGTTGGGGCAGAAACCGTGTTGGTTGATGTCCAGTAGTGCATGGTTGTCAATGTGGTCTTGGAGCTGATGCTGTACCGCTTTTTCAATAATTTTTGCCAGTAGTGGTATGCTTGAGATGGGTCTGTATGCCGCTGGGTTGCTCTTGTCCAGTGGGGATTTCTTCGGGATTGGTCTTATTGTAGCTAGCTTTAGTTGGTTTGGCATGATTCCTTGTGTCAGTGAATTGTGCACCATGTTGTGTATGGTGTGGATGAAGTTAGTCTTTGTTGCTTTAATCCATGTCACTGGACATGGGTCTGTTTGTGCCGTGCTTGTGTTGTGTGTGGTGATGATGTGTGAGAGCTGCTCTGTGGATGGGGTGCTGAATTTGTCCCAGGTTTTTACAGAGGTGGTTGGCTTGGTGATTGTGCTTGTTGTTGGTTGTGATGAGGTATGGAATTTTTCTTGGAGGTGGTCTGCGAAGGCTTGTGGGTCTATTTGCACTTTGCTTTTGGTCATGTCTGTGTGTCGGGGTATTGATCAAGTGAGTGTATTGTAAGGAGACCATTGCTAGAAGGAAAGCTTCTGCGTCCTTGGTGGTAGTAGACTTGAGGTTGAAGTCTCCCAGTAGTAGCAGGGGTTTGTGATTTGTGTTGACTGCACAGACAGCTTCTAGCGTGGAGGCTAGCTCATCTGGTGGCGCATGGGGAGCTCTGTAGATGAGGTACAGGGTCATCCGTTTGTTCTCCACGGTGATGGTGTTGCATTGGTTTGTGTTTGATGCACTTCGGTACTGAAGCTTTAAGCTGTTCCTTGCGATGATCAAAACCCCTCCTTCTCTCCGGTGTGTGCATGGACAGTTGAATGCTGAGTAGGTGGAGGGCACTAATTGATTAAGGAGTACATTGTCGGTGGGGGTGAGCCATGTTTCTGTGATGCAAAGTATGTCAGGTTGCTGATCTTCTATGTGGTCTGCTGTCGTGTTAATTTTGTTTCGTATGGATCTGGCGTTGATGAGTTCTATTGAGATTGCAGATGGTGTGTTTGCAGCTCAATGGGCCTTTTTGGGGTTTGCATGGGTGTCAGTCTTGGAATTGTTTTGCCTTTTGTGCTTGGGTGTCTTGTGTGTGTTCCAGTTCGTATACTGTGTGTGTGTGTAGATATGTGGTGCTGTTGGGGGCCATAGGGTGTTTGTGGGTAGGTAGTGGTTGGGTGTGTGAAGTGGAAGGAGTTGTGTGAAGAGGAGGCTGATGGGCAGAATCAGGGTTGCAGCCATGTTGTTTTCGTGGGTTCTCTCCGTTTTTGGATGCACTTACTTTAATATGTTCTGATGCCTTTGGTGTTCATGCGGCTCCTATGTTCACACTTGTAGGCTGTTGTTTGTCCTTTCTGGAGGTGCTTCTGTGTTCGCCTCTGTGCCCTGCTTAAGCCATGCCCGACCAGGACGCTGCTTTTATTTAGCCCTCCCACTGCCCCGATTGGGCAGGAGCCTCTGAGCAGGACGATTTCCCGCTCAGGCGCTTCAACCCCGATTGGGGAGCTGTGCTGGTCGGCGGGGTCAGCGGGGTGGAGAGCAGCCATGCAGAGACACTGCTTTTATTAGCCCTCCCACTGCCCCGATTGGGCAGGCGCCTCTGAGCAGGACGATTTCCCGCTCAGGCGCTTCAACCCCGATCGGGGGAGCTGTGCTGGTCGGCGGGGTCAGTGGGGTGGAGAGTAGTACCCTAGCTGGAGAGTAGTACTGGAGGAAGAAGTGGTGCTTTAGTGCCTTCTTAAATTGGGCAAGGTCGGTGAAGGTTCGGAGGGCAGGCAGAAGCGCGTTCCAGCATGTGGGTGCGTAGAGGGCAAAGGCTCTGTTTCTGGATGTTTGTGAATATTTTGTTATTGCCTTTGGGATTCTCAGAGTGTTGGCAGCAAATGATCTCCTGGGTCTGTTGGAGGGGGTGGGGTGGATGAGGTCTGTGAGGGAGGTGGAAGAGCACTTGTTGATGGCCTTGAAGGTCATCAATAGTGTTTTGAAGAAGAGTCTGCAGTGGACCGGCAACCAATGCAGGTGCTTTAGTATTGGGGTTACGTGTTCCCTCCTGGAGGCTCCGTGCAGTATTCTTGCCGCTGCATTCATTGCAAGCTGCAGTGGGTTCAGTGGGTTCTTTGGGAGCCCTTGCAGAATTGCATTGGCATAATAGAAACATAGAAACATGATGACAGAAAAAGACCACATGGCCTATCTAGTCTGTCCTTCCATATCAACAACTACAACAGTCCACTTTTTACCTTTAGAGATCCTCTGTGTTGGTCCCATGCTTTTTTGAATTCAATTACTGTCCTCATCTCTACCACCTCCACTGGGAGACTATTCCATGGATCCACTACTCTTTCCGTAAAGAAATATTTCCGCATATCACTCCTGAATCTATCTCCCTTCACCCTCATCCCATGTCCCCTCGTAGCAGAACTTGCTTTCAATTGAAAGAGGCTCTCTCCTTGAACATTTATGCCACAGAGGTATTTAAACATCTCAATCATATCACCTCTATCCCGCCTTTCCTCTAAGGTGTACATATTAAGATCCTTAAGTCTGTCCTCATATGCTTTATAATGAAGCCCACTAATCAAAGTGAGGGATTACTAGAGCCTGATAGATTGTTCGGAAGTCATCTGGCTCAAGCAGATGTCGTAGGTGTCGGGTTGTCCTTATCTTGTGGTAAACTGCTTTGACCATGTTGCTTATATGGACCTTCATATCCAGCTGCTGGTCTAGTGTGACCCCAAGGTACCGTACCGTACCGTAGGCTTGCTGAGGAGCTCGGCGTTTCGTACTTTCAGTGAGGTGGACGAGGTAAATGCTTGGTTCCTGGAGATGAAGAGGATCTCTGTTTTGTTGAAGTTTATTCTGAGCCTTTGTGTGTGGAGCCAGTCAGTGACAGCATCGAAACAGGTTGTTAGAGGTGTGAAGTCAAGGTGGTCAGTTGAGAAAGGCATGTAAAGCAATACGTCGTCAGCGTATACTAGGCAGTTGATGTTGAAGGAGCAGATGAGAGCGCAAATGGGCTGCATGTATACATTGAACAGGAGGGCCGAGAGTGAGGATCCCTGCGGTATGCCTTGTTCTTGTTGGAAGGGTTTGGAGGTAGTGGAGCTGGTTCACACATGCGGCCATCTGTCTGATAAGTATGACTTGCACCAGCTTAGCGCAGTATTGTGAATCCCCTTCTCCTTGAGGCGTGTCAGGAGTATGTCATGGCTGACAGAATCGAAGGCTGCAGCAATATCCATGAAGATCAGGACAAACCCTTCTCGGATGTTGTCCATTCCGATTGTTAAGGTGCTGAAGAGAGTAGTTAGTAGGGTCTCTACACCATGTGATTCTCTGAACCCATGCTGACACGGGTCGAGAGGCGCACTTATCTCAATGTGGTGTTGAAGCTGGCATTGGATGACCTTCTCAATTATCTTGGCCAGGAGGGGGATGCTTGAGATTGGTCTGTAGGCTTCCACCTTCCTAGGGTTCAACTTGTTGTTTTTCAGAAGTGGTCTGATGGAGGTTTGCTTCAAGCTTTGTGGGAATGACCCAGATGAGAATGATAGATCTATTAGCTTGGCCAGGAATGGGCTGAATTCAACACGCAGTGATTTTATCCAAAATGCTGGGCAAGGGTCGTTTGGAGTGATAGTGTTGATGGCTGTGATGATGTCATGGATGCCTCTCTCAGATGGTGCAGAGAAGGTAGTGAGGATGTCATGGATGTCTTGCATGGATGGGGTCTCCGTACAAGGGTCCCCGTGCCCGGGGGCCAAGTTTGAGGTCTTACTGGTCTGGCTTGTTTTGGACTGGAGGTAGTCCGCGAATTCCCAATCGGGGCAGTGGGAGCCGATCAGCGGGGCATATAAGCAGCGTCCCTGCAGGGGAAAGCTGCTGCCGGGACATTACCACCTCCCCTCCTAGCTCCTGCCCAATCGGGGCAGTGGGAGCCGGTTTTAGCTCCTGCCGAATCGGGGCAGTGGGAGCCGATCAGCGGGGCATATAAGCAACGTCCCTGCAGGGGAAAGCTGCTTCCGGGACACTACCACCTCCCCTCCTAGCTCCTGCCCAATTGGGGCAGTGGGAGCCGGTTTTAGCTCCTGCCCAGTCAGGGCAGTGGGAGCCGATCAGCGGGGCATATAAGCAGCGTCCCTGCAGGGGAAAGCTGCTGCCGGGACACTACCACCTCCCCTCCTAGCTCCTGCCCAATCGGGGCAGTGGGAGCCGGTTTTAGCTCCTGCCCAATCGGGGCAGTGGGAGCCGATCAGCGGGGCATATAAGCAGCGTCCCTGCAGGGGAAAGCTGCTGCCAGGACACTACCACCTCCCCTCCTAGCTCCTGCCCAATCGGGGCAGTGGGAGCCGATCAGCGGGGCATATAAGCAGCGTCCCTGCAGGGCTCACCCGCGCCTGAGGGCCTCGCCAGAGGGCCCTTTGGCGTGGCCCTTAGGCGCGGCACAGAGGCGCACTCAAAGGAACCAAACCAACAAACCAGTCCTTACTCGACCGGATCTCATCAGCGACAACCGGCGAAAGAACATTGCAGCAACCCACGCAACGACAGAAAACACTAAGACCTGCAACAGCAGCAACGATACAACAAAAGCAACCAAAGTCCTCACCACCCCAGGAAACTTCACCGGAACCAGCTTGGTCCCCAAACACCAGGTACTCACGCAAACTATGCCACCTTTCTTAGCACCCATCTACCTCCTTACCCCCCTCCTGACCCACTACCCCCCCCCCCCTCCAAGCACACTCAATCACCTGCCTTGGCCAGTTTTCCCAGCAGCACAACCCACACACTCCTTCAAACCAAAACAAAACCACTCCCACATACAGCACACACAAACCCATGTCCCCAACCCCTCGACCCATTACCACATTACCATTTCACTTATCAATGCCCGCTCTGTTAGAAACAAATACCACATGCTCCGAGACCTCATCACAAATGAGCAGATAGACCTTCTTTGTGTGACAGAAACCTGGCTAACCTACCAAGGATACTGCAATTCATATCAGAGAGCACCTGTTCAGCAAAGGAACAAATCATCCTAGGAGACTTCAACCTCCCATCACTGCAAGAAGAACAAGCAACAACCTTCCACAATGCCATGACTGCGATGAATCTGATACAGATCATACAGGAACCCACCCATGAAAAAGGCAACAATCTAGACCTCGTATTCCTAAGCTCCACAACCGCCGCCTCAGGAAAGAACCCACAAATCTCGCCAGTACCCTGGTCTGACCACCACCTCATCACCATATCTTACACTCACCAGCATAAGACCAACAAGGAAGATGGAAACCACATAAGAAGATTTAGAACATTTAACAAAGAGGACTTCTTAGCACAAACCCTACCCAATCTACAAACAAACTCCAGTAACATCAATGATCTAGTACACAACTGGAATACCACGATCTCCGCAGCAGCCGAAGCACCTATAAACAAAGCCATCACCAGACCTCCTTCCACAAAAGCCAAATGGTTTACTCCCAGTCTCCGAAAGCTAAAAACAAAACTCAGAAGAACCGAAAGAAAATGGAGAAAAACCAAAGACGAAAATGACAAAACAAAATACTTAAATGAACTCAATGCATATCACTACGAGACCGACAAAGCAAAGAAAATCTACCACATGAAAATCATAAATACCTCTATAAACAAACCTCGTGAACTCTTTCGGATTGTCAAACAACTGACAAAAGCTCCCCAGAACTCGGACCAACTACCGAAGATCCCACCAGAGCTACTGGCCCGTCAATACAAACAACTACAACGTCCGCAGAACTCGCAGCTAAATGTAGTAACAACTACATCAGACCTCCACCCTAGCCTACACAGTGACTGGACCACATTCAAAGAAACTTCACCAGACGAAATAACAACCACCATCTCCTGCCTCAACACCACCACCTCCCCGCTAGACCCCTGCCCCACTGACTGGATAAAGAAATCCAAGAACGAACTGAGCACGCCATTAGCCCATATCGTCAAGGAATCCTTCTCCCAAGGACACATGCCAGATGCCCTCAAAACTACAATCATCCGACCATCATTAAAAAAGCAAAACCTAGATCCCCTAGACCCGGCATCCTACAGATCCATAGCAAGCCTACCCTTCACTGCCAAGATAATCGAGAAGATCGTCCAGCAGCAACTGCAAGAACACCTTGATCTCAACAACATACTTGACCCACAACAGCATGGCTTCCGCCCTCTACATGGAGTTGAGACCCTCATGACCACACTGATGAACACTCTCCTCATTGGAACGCAAGAAAAACACTCCGGATATGCCATGATCTTCCTTGACATATCCGCAGCTTTCGACACCATCTCCCACAACATCCTCATACACAGACTACGGACAATCGGAATCAAAGACACTGTACTAAAGTGGTTCCAATCATACCTAACTAACAGAGAGCAATCCGTACCAGCACCTTGACATCCCCCCCATTCCAGCAACACCAAGGAGTTCCCCAAGGATCCACACTGTCAGCTATGCTCTTCAACATTTACCTTCAACCACTCTGCTCAGTCATACGCACTCACAACATCAGCTTCCACATATACGCTGATGATATCATGCTCTATGCTCCCATCACAACCACGAACCCAACAAACACCCATCTATCATCATGCTTCACTGAGGTGTACAACTGGCTACAAGCAAACAACCTATCCATCAACATAAAGAAAACAGAAGCCCTCATAGTCACAAAAGACCCGGACTTCACACCACCTACACACCTCAACATAGGTACCACAAGCATCCAAATACAACCACAAATAAGATACCTGGGCATTATTATTGACCAAGCCCTCACACTAAAGCAGCAAATTGCCAAAACCTCCGGAACTATATTCCACAAGGCAAGAACAGTGCAACGTCTCAGACCCCTTCTAGAACATCAAGACTTCCGAACTGTGATGCAAGCCATGACGCTCCCACATCTGGACTACTGTAACATAATATACCATGGCCTTCCAGTCACGCAGACCAACCCCCTCCGAACAGCTCTGAACACCACAGCGAGAATCATCCAGAGAGCAAAGAAAACCGACCACATCACCCCATTTCTGAAAGACCTACACATACTCCCCCTTGAAGCAAGGACTAAATACAAAGCCATCCTACTCACCCACAAAGCCATCCTACTCACCCACAAAGCCATCCATCAAACACAGAACTCCCAACTTCACACCCTACTGTCTCGACCAGCCCACGGCAGAACTACCAGACAACCCTCCAGCAATTCCCTCACCGTCCCTCACAAAAGAACCAAATGCTCACAACGGATCTGCAACCGAGCCTTTGAACTCTATGCTCCATCCTTATGGAACTCTCTACCGAGTTGTCTCCGAAATAATGCCAATCTTCTATCTTTCAGAAAACAGCTGAAAACTATCCTGTTCCAGGAATACCTTAACACGACCCCCACAAAAAAGCGCACTAACCTTTGATCTCACCCACCATGACCCCCCAACCCAAACCTGTACTAACCTGTCCATGTCCAAACTCTGTCCCATGTCCAAAGTCTATCCTATGTTGAAATCATCAATGTCGTCTCCCCGGTGATGGCCCTGCCCTATACTTAAATTCCCCCCACCCTTTTATATGTAACGCCGCTTTGACCCAGTGAAAAGCGGGATATAAATACAGCTAAGTAAATAAATGAATTCCTGTGAGTCAGGCAAACTTGGTTGGGTTGGAGAAGGATCATGCGGCTTATTTGGGGAGCGCTGAAGAATTTCTGCATGGTATTGCTTCATTCTTGCTGCAACTGCTGCGCGGTGACTGCTTAGGTGAGAGGTGTATGTTCTCTGGTCTTCAGTGGAGTGAGATCGACGCCATCGTCTTTCAAGCTTCCTTATGTGGAGAAGTGATGTCCGTAGCTCTGGGGAGTACCATGGCGCGTTACGTCTTCTCCCTAGTGGTTTATTAGAGGGTGGTAGGTGAGCGATGTGGAGATCATTTCGTCGAGGCTGTGTGTCAGCGGATTGAGGAGAGGCTGGGAATTGTTTAGGATTTCCTCTTTGTTGAAGGGCCAGAAGCATCCTGGGTGCTGTAGGGGCCTCGGCTGGTGTCTGGGTGGTGTTGTGGTCAGGGTGAGTTGGTATCTGGAATCTTATCAAGCCGTGGTCTGACCATGGGACTGCAGTAATGGATAGCACGAGGTCATGTCTTGGGTCTATGGCTGACCGAGGGACGAATATCAGGTCCGGGTCCAGGTCCCATGACTTCTCCACCTCCTTCCAAGATCCCAGGAAGACTAATCAACTTCACACACCACTGGAGAAGCATCACTTCAGAACTCTGGACATTACATCTAGTAGGCCAGGATCTACAGATGAAATTCAGAAATCTTCCACTCACTCGTTTTGTAAACCCCCGTGGATCCCTCCTTAGATCTCCATCAAACCACCTTGTTACAACAGGAGATCACTTTCTACTAATGCAGGAGACAATAGAGGATGTGCCTCTTTCTCAACAAAGCCTCGGCTTCTACTCCCTATACTTTCTTATCCCAAAGAAGACAGGAGGCCACAGGCAATGTTCCCTCTAATTTTCTGTAGGCTGTGTGCGCATAAAATATCAGCTGTGTGCAGCTTTTGAAGGAAGGTTAAATTTTTGTGCACCACATAACGACACTCGGAGTTATATACTTTAAAATTTGACTACACGTCAGAATACAGTATGTACACCACATTGATTTTAATCAAATTAAATGAAAATAGACGATTACTAAATGAAGCAGGAAATTTCTAGTAATTACAATCATAACTTTTAAATTTTAAGACATCTGTGTTGTTTTCTATCAGAATCAGAGCTGTAATTTTTGTGCGCTCTGTTGTAAAGTATGTGCGCTCGCTTGGCGAGGTGTGTGCGCGCGCACACGCACACAGCTTAGAGGGAACAGTGGCCACAGGCCTATACTAGAACTCCGAAACTTCAACAAATTCCTTGTCAAGGAAAAATTCAAGATGATTCCTCTGGATATCCTTCTTCCTTACCTCCAACCAAACGATTGGCTTTGCTCCTTAGATCTAAAGGATGCATATACTCACATACTCATCCATCCAGATTACAGAAGGTTCCTCAGATTTGTATTTCGGAACAATCTTTACCAATATCGAGTCCTTCCTTTCAGTTTGACTTCTGCACCCAGAGTTTTCACAAAGTACCTAGCTATAGTGGCAGCCTAACTTTGGGGATCTTTCTGTTCCCTACTTAGAAGATAGGTTGCTAAGGACAGATACCATTTTGGCATTCACTACTGCCCTCAAACAGACTATCCATGTCCTACAGGAGTTAGGTTTTGTCATAAATTATCCAAAATCGCACCTCACTCCAACTCAAAACCTAGTTCATAGAGCTCGACTAGATACGATCCAAGCTCGAGCATTTCTGCCAGACGACAGACATGCCCATCTAACATCCTTGGAATCACAGATTCTACAGGAACAAGCAGGAAGTCAGTCCTCACATATGGGTGATGTCGGGGCCGATGGAGCCCTCGTGCGGAGCAATTCCCCAGCTTTCAAAGAAAGCCTTTGGGATTGCATCGCGCATGCGCGGTCCCCTTCCCGCCCAAGGGTGCCATCTTGCTCAGTTGTCTTTTTTCCACGGAGCCCAACGGACGTGGTCCCGTTTTCACCGTGAAAAAAGTAGAAAAGTTGAATTATTTCGTTCAGCTTCCCGGTTCGACAGCCGTTCCCCTTCCCGCCTTCGGCTCGGTACACCGGTATCGTGTCTGTTCTTATTTTTTGTTTTTGTCCTTCATGGCTAGCGTTCGCGCTCTTTTTATTTTTCACTGGCAGCCCGGTCGTTTGACCTCACAGGGGCCCTTTTTCCCCCCGATGGCTGCCGGCGGGTTTAAAAAGTGTGATCGGTGTAAGAAGTTGATGTCTCTCACCAACATACACGACTGCTGCCTCCGATGCCTCGGCCCTGACCATGCCCAGGTGGTCTGTGGGCCATGTGGTAAGATGTCTTCTAAATCTTTGAAGAGCAGGCAGCATCAACATGACAGAATTTTTTCTGAGTTCCCATCCGCCCAGGCCTGGACCTCATCAGAGGCCTCGACGTCTCGGGACTCGGAGCCCAAGTGTCGTGTGTCTTCTGAGCGGGGGTCTTCCTCCAGGGAACACCGGAGGAAGAAAAAACTCATGGGGGTGGCGTCACTGGATGCCTCTGATCGGCCTGGGTCCTCAGGTTCTAGGCCGCGGAGCCCAGACCGCCGCCCCGGGTCCTCGGAGTTGGAGCGGCCGGCTAAACAACCTCACAAAGAGCTGGAAACGTCGGACAAGGTAACTTCTGTTGTCCTCGTAGACTCTCCTCTGGGAGAGCCGGCGTCGAGGCGGGCACTGCGGAGCCTTCTGAGCTCCGTCTCAAGTTGGCGGCCCTGGAGAGCAGCATGGCTGCCTTCATGGAGCAGCAGCGGGTGTTGATGGCCTGTCTCGCCGGTCCCTCCGCCCCGACCACCAGGACTTCGACGTCGAAGTCGACACCAGAGGCCGAGCCGATCCTCGAGTCAAGTCTTGAGTCGATTCTCAGCCAAGGTCCCCCTCGACCTCCCGTTCGGGACCGAGGTTGTCGATGCCGATGCCCTCAGAGGACTCTGCCTGGGAGAAAGAGGAGGAAGACTCCCCAGACACCTACCGAACCCGGTGTATCCCTTCGGACTCCCCGGGTTCGGAGCCTCGGAATAGGTCCCCTCCGGAGGTCACTCGATTCTCTGACTTTTTCAGGGACATGGCCAAGGCTTTGGCATTCCCTGCGGATGCCGAGGAGGAGCCTCAAGCCGAGGAGCTCGATGCCCTCCACTATGACTCTCCTCCAAAGGAGGCCCTTACTGTACCAGTGCCTCCGATGTTGGAACAGCTGATGCTCCGTATGTGGGAGTTTCCAGCCTCGATGCCAGTGCTAAGCAAGCAGGTTGATTCCATCTATCGAGTCCGCAAGAGTCCTGGGTTCCAGAAAGCGCAGCTGCCGCACAACTCCATGGTTGCGGAATCGGCCATGCAACGGTTGAAATGTCAGAAGATGCACTCCTCGGTGCCTCTCGGCCGGGAGGCCCGGAACCTGGATGCCCTCGGCAGAAAGTGCTACCAGGGCTCGATTCTGTCATGCCGTGTCCAAGCCTACCAGCTGTTCATGAGCATGTACCTACGGGACCTGGCAAAGGAGATTGCCGGGTTCTCCGCTGGTCTTTCCGAGGAACCCTTGCAGCGCTTCAAAGCCTTATCCACGAGGATTCAAGAGTGCTCGAAGTTCATATCTCGAGCAACTTACGACGGCTTCAAGGCTTCGGCCCGAGTAACCGCGGCTGGCATCGGTGCACGCCATCAGGCCTGGCTCATGTCATCGGACCTGGATCCATGGGTGCAGGACAAGTTGGTTGATGTCCTGTACCGAGGAGACAACCTCTTCGGCAAACCCATGACTGAAAAAGCTGCAGAAATCTAGTCTGAGTACTTGACCCGGACAAGGTTGTCGAAGAAGACATCTGCACCTTCTCACAAGAAGAAGGCCTCGGGGAAAAGCCCTTTTTCCTGAGGAAGGGTACGGCTTACAGAAACTACCCCACTTACCAGGTCACCCCAGCTCCCCAACAGGGGCAGCAGGCCAGGGGACAGGGGCATGGCCCACGTCAGCCAAAGACCCCCAAGCCTCCAGCTCCGGCTCCTACCAAGTCGGGAGGGGTTTTTTGACTCCCAGTGCATAGCTCCTCTCCCACCAGTGGTTTGGCACTGCACAGGAGGACGGCTGACCCTGTACGCTCACAGGTGGCCAGCCATTACTACTGACGCCTGGGTGTTGAAAATAGTCCAGCAGGGCTATTTGCTTCATTTCAACCAGGTGCCCACCTTCTTTTTCCCAGGAGAGCCTCTCAGGCCCCCTTTTCACAGGAATCTCCTCCTGCAGGAGTTGGCAGGTCTGCTAAAGGATCAGGCAGTGGAACCGGTGCCCCACCACCTGCAGGGGCAAGGCTTCTATTCCAGGTATTTCTTCATACCAAAAAGAAAAGGAGGCCTTTGCCCCATCCTCGACTTGCGAAATCTGAACAAGTTCCTAGTGAGGGAAAAGTTCAAGATGCTTTCCCTTGGGATCCTACTGCCTTACCTCCACCAGGGAGACTGGCTATGTTCCTTAGATTTAAAAGATGCTTATACTCACATCCTCATACACCCAGACCACAGACAATATTTCAGGTTTGTGGTCGGGGGAAACCATTTCAGTTCAAGGTGCTTCCCTTTGGCCTAGCTTCCGCTCCCAGAGTATTTCCAAATGCCTAGCAGTGGTGACGGCCTTCCTCAGAAGCCAGGGAGTCTTTGTCTTTCCATACCTGGACGACTGGCTCATCAGGGGCCAATCGGCACAGGAGGCGCAGCAGGCCACTGCTAGCACAGTCACCCTGCTCCAGCACCTAGGGTTTGTTATAAATCACGAAAAGTCCACTTTACTCCCCACTCAGAACCTTGAGTTCATAGGGGCAAGACTGGACACACTTCCGGGAAGGGCTTACCTACTGTTGGACAGGGCAGAGCGGTTGCTGGACTTGGTACAGCAGGTCCAGCACAGTCCTCAATTCTCCGCAAGGGTCTTCCTCCGCCTCCTGAGCCACATGGCCTTTATGGTGCATGTGACTCTATATGCTTGATTCCACTTGGGCACAGCTCAATGGAGCCTCAGGGACCAGTGGACGCAAGCCACTGGCCACCTCAGAGACAGGGTAGCGATTTCCAAACTACTGGTGACAGCCTTGCAATGGTGGCTTCACCCCCCCCCCCTCCAACTTGCTTCAGGGAGTACCATTCCAACTTCCCTCTCACACCAGAGTGCTGACGACAGATGCCTCCTTGCTGGGCTGGGGAGCCCATTGCCAGGGTTCATGCAGTCAGGGGCTGTGGTCCTCGCGAGAGGCCGCACTTCAAATCCATCTCCTAGAGCTTCGAGCCATCCGCCTAGCTCTTCAAGCCTTCTGTCATATTCTTTCTCTTCAGTCGGTGCTGATACAGACAGACAATCAGGTAGCGGTATTCTACATCAACAAACAGGGAGGCACAGGATCTCGCATCCTATGCAAGCAAACTCTGGAGCTCTGCTCTTTTACAGTGGCACATCACATATCCCTGAAGGCAGTTTATTTGACAGGTCAGGAGAACTTCCTGGCCGACAAGTTGAGTAGGATTCTTCAGCCTCACGAGTGGCAACTGAACCGGGATGTGGCTCAGCAGATCTTCAACTGCTGGGTTCTCCCATCCATGGATCCCTTAGCCAGTCCGCAAAACCATCAATTGCCCCAGTTCTGCTCGAGGCAGCCGCATCCGCTGAGCATAGTGGCAGATGCTTTCCTGATCTCGTGGGCATGGGGCCTTCTCTATGCGTTCCCACCCACACCCCTGGTGGCAGACACTCTGTTCAAGATTCTTCGGGACAAGGTCTCTGTCATCCTGGTAGCCCCCAGGTGGCCCAGACAGCCTTGGTTATCTCTTCTCCTTCAGCTGGTGGTCGAAACTCTACTCCCATTGGGGGTGCAGCCTGCTCTCTTGACCCAGGAACAGGGTCCTTGCTACCCCCAATCTCTGATCCCTCCACTTAATGGCATGGCTTCTGAGAGGGTAGTGCTTGCTCCTCTACTCCTTCCCAAGGAGGTCGAGGAGGTGTTGCTGGCCTCCAGGAGACAATCTACTAGAAAATCCTATGCGTTCAAATGGCGTAGATTTGAAGGGTGGTGTGCCCAACATAAAAAGAACCCATTCACTTGCCAAGTACCTCAGGTGTTGCAGTCCTTGCTTCACCTCTCAGAGTTAGGCCTCAAGTCCAACTCTGTCAGGGTCCACCTGAGTGCGCTCTCAGCTAACCACTCTCCAGTGGACGGGCAACCTCTTTCAGCTCACCCTTTAGTATCTCGATTCCTCAGAGGCCTCCTACTTCTGAAGCCCCTGATACTCCCACCGGCTACAGAGTGGGGCTTAAACGTGGTCTTGCAGTAGCTTACTTGCCCACCTTTTGAACCAATGTCCACCTGTCATCTCCACTTCCTTTCTTGGAAAACACTCTTTCTCCAGGACCAAGCAGGAAGTCAGTCCTCACATATGGTTGACGTCGGCGCCAATGGAGCCCTCGTGTGGAGCATTTCCCCAGCTTTCAAAGAAAGCCTTTGGGAATTGCAGCGCGCATTCGCGGTCCCCTTCCCGCCCAAGGGTGCCATCTTGCTCAGTCTTCTTTTTTCTGCGGAGCCCGACGGACGTAGTTCGTTTTTCGCCGAGGAAAAAGTTGATTTCCCTATTTTTTGTACTTCTCCTTCAGTTCGACGCCAGATCCTTTTCCCGCCTGGGCCCGGTACGCCGGTATTGAGCACACTATCTCCTTTTCGGTTTTTGTCCTTCATGACTAGCGTTCACGCCATTTTTTCTTTTTTCACTGGCAGCCCTGTCTTTTGACCTCACAGGGGCCCTTTTTACCCCGATGGCTGCCAGCGGGTTTCAAAAGTGTGATCGGTGTAAGAAACTTATGTCTCTTACCGACACACACGACTGCTGCCTCTGCTGCCTCGGACCCGATCATGACCCGATGATTTGTGGTCCGTGTGGCAAAATGTCCTCAAAGGCGTTGAGGAGTCGGCAGCACCAGAAGGATAGGATCTTCTCTGACTCTGCGTCCGAACGGGCCCGGACCTCGTCAGAGGCGTCGACGTCTCGGGACTCCGGCCCCGAGCAGCGTTGAGGTTCCTCTGAGTGGGGGTCTCCTTCGCGGGAACAGCTCAGGAAGAAGAAACCCGCGAGGGCGGCATCGGTGGATGCTCCTGGTTCCTCGAGAGCCAGGTCGCATAGCCCCGATAGCCGTCCCGGGTCTTCGGAGTCGGAGAGGCCTGCCAAGCAACCTCATCTCGAGATGGAGTCTCCTGGACACGTGAGTGCTGTAGTCCTCATGGACTCTCCTCCAAGGGAGCCGACGTCGGGCCCGATGCTGTCGGGGGCTGCTGGGTCTCCTGAGCTCGGACTCAGGTTGACGGCCTTGGAGAGCAGCCTCGCTGCCTTCATGGAACAGCAGCTGGCATTGATCGCCGGTCTCACCGGTGCATCTGCCCCGACCACCAGGACATCGATGTCCAAGTCGACCCCGGAGGCCGAGCCGATCCTCGAGTCCATGTGGGCTCGAGTCGATCCTCCCGTTCGGGACCGAGGTCGTCGACGCCGGTACCCTCGGCGTCGGGGCGGAGGGCATCGGTGCCCACCCG
Source organism: Ichthyophis bannanicus (assembly GCA_033557465.1). Lineage (NCBI taxonomy): Eukaryota > Metazoa > Chordata > Amphibia > Gymnophiona > Ichthyophiidae > Ichthyophis > Ichthyophis bannanicus. The sequence continues at coordinate 251,654,620 of CM066031.1, forward strand.
ACCGGAGCCGCTCGACACCTCCTCCGAGGAGTCGGGCTGGGAGACTGAGGACGAAGAGTCACCCAACACCTATCGGACTCGGTGTGTCCCATCGGACTCGCCGGAGTCCGAACCTTGGAGACGATCCCCACCGGAGGATACCCGGTTCTCGGACTTTGTGTGGGATATGGCCAAGGCCTTGGCCTTCCCCGCGGATCCCGAGGAGGAGCCTTGAGCCGAGGAGCTCGAGGCCCTCCAGTATGACTCTCCCCCGAAGGAGGCCTTTACTGTACTGGTTCCTCCGATGCTGGAGCGGCTGCTCTTCCGCATGTGCGAGACCCCGGCCTCGACGCCAGTATTAAGCAAGCGGGTCGATCCCATCTATCGAGTCCTCAAGAGCCCCGAGTTCCAAAAGGCACAATTACCGCACCACTCCATGGTTGTGGAATCGGCCATGCATCGACTGAAAAGTCAGAAGATGCACTCCTTGGTGCCTCCCAGCCGGGAGGCCCAGAATCTGGATGCCCTTGGTAAGAAGTGCTTCCAGGGCTCTATGCTTGCTTGCCGTGTCCAGACATACCAGCTCTACATGGGCATGTATCTCCGAGACCTGGCAAAGGAGATTGCCGGGTTCTCTGATGGTCTCTCCGAGGAACCTTTGCAGAGGTTCCAGGCCTTGTCCTCTGGTATTCGAGAGTGCTCGAAGTTTATCTCTTGAGCAGCCTACGATGGCTTCGAGGCTTCAGCCCGAGTAGCCGGGGCCTGCATCAGTGCCCGCCGACAGGCTTGGCTACAGTCATCTGACCTCGAGCCATGGGTACAGGACAAGTTGGTCGATGTCCCCTGCCGAGGTGAAAACCTCTTTGGCAAGCCCATGGCTGAAAAGGCTGCAGAACTCGAGACCGAGACTCTGACCAGGACTAGGCTGTCCAGAAAAACCTCTGCCCCTTCTCAGAAGAAGAAGGGCTCGGGGAAAAAAGACCTTTTACCCGAGGAAGTCATCTGCCTATAAACAATACCCTCATTATCAGGCCTCTGCAGCTCCCCAACAGGGTCAGCAGGCCAAGGGGCAGGGTCATGGGCCCCGTAGGAAGAAGGCCCCCAAGCCACCAACACCGGCCCCTGCTCAGCAGGGTGGGGGTTTTTGACTCAGAAAGCATAGCCTCTTCTCCTCAGCTGGCTTCTCTCAGCACAGTAGGCCGGCTGGCCCACTTTGCCCACAGGTGGTCAGCCATCACATCAGATACCTGTGGGCTTCATATAGTCCAAAAGGGCTATCTTCTCCATTTTCACCAGGTACCTCCCTCCTATTTTCCAGGGGAGCCTCCAAGACTCCCTCTGCACAGAGACCTACTCCTTCAGGAGTTAGCAAGTCTACTAAAGGAACAGGCTGTGGAACCGGTGCCCCACCACCTGAGAGGTCACGGCTTTTATTCCAGGTACTTTCTGGTACCAAAAAGAACAGGAGGCCTCAGACCCATCCTAGACTTGTGCAACCTCAACAAGTTCCTGGAGAGGGAAAAGTTCAAGATGCTTACCCTTGGAATCCTGCTGCCCTACCTCCAGCAGGGAGATTGGCTATGCTTCTTAGATCTAAAGGATGCTTATACTCACTTCTTTATTCATCCAGACCACAGACAATATCTCAGATTTGTTGTGGGAGGAAACCACTCTCAGTACAGAGTACTGCCCTTTGGCCTGACCTCTGCTCCCAGGGTGTTCACCAAGTGCCTGGCAGTGGTGGCGGCCTACCTAAGGCTTCAAGGTCTTTTTGTGTTTCCGTACCTGGACGACTGGCTCATAAGGGGCCAGTCTTCCCAGGAGGCCAATCAAGCCACCCTTCGCACTGTGGCTCTGCTCCAGCACTTGGGGTTTGTCATAAACTTCGCAAAGTCCACTTTGCTCCCGTCCCAGAACTTAGAATTCATAGGAGCAAGGCTGGACACTCTTCAGGCGAAGGCTTTTCTGCCAATGGACAGAGCCCACAGGCTGATGGATCTGGCCAGGCAGTTTCACAGCAATTCCCTGGTCTCTGCCAGGCAATTCCTGTGACTACTCGGCCATATGGCTTCCACGGTTCATGTCACCCCCAATGCCCACCTGCACATGCGGCCTGCTCAGTGGAGCCTTCGCACTCAGTGGCATCAGGCCACAGGGAGCCTAGTGGACTCAGTAAGAATATCCGACCTGCTAGTCTCCTCTCTGCAATGGTGGCTTCATCTTCCGAATCTGGTACTCGGAGTGGTTTTTCAATCCCCTCCGCATTCTCAAGTGCTGATGACAGATGCTTCTCTTCTAGGTTGGGGAGCACATTGCCAAGGGACATGTACTCAGGGTCTCTGGACCCCTTGGGAGGCTGCTCAGCAGATAAACTTCCTGGAGCTACGGGCGATACGCCTAGCTCTGGGAACCTTCTCCCACCTCGCCTCTCACCAGTCTGTACTAGTCCAGACGGACAATCAAGTTGCCATGTTCTACATAAACAAACAAGGAGGCACAGGCTCCTTCCTTCTATGTCAGGAGGCACAACGGCTGTGCTCTTGGGCCGTCAATCACAGAATCCTCCTCAAGGCTGTCTACCTCCCAGGTCAAGAAAATTACCTGGCGGACAGACTGAGCAGGATCCTGCAACCACACGAATGGAGGTTGAACCCGTTGGTGGTTCAGCAGGTCTTTCTCAGGTGGGGCCTCCCCACCATGGATCTTTTCGCCAGTCCTCTAAACCGGCAACTCCCAAGATTCTGCTCCAGACAACCGCATCCTCTCAGAGTAGCAGCGGATGCGTTTCTGATTTCGTGGTCCACAGGCCTACTGTATGCGTTTCCTCCCACGCCACTAGTGTCCAGAACACTGTTCAAAGTCCTCAAGGACGGGGCCTCAATGATCCTGATAGCCCCCAGGTGGCCGAGGCAACTGTGATTTCCGCTTCTGCTGCAACTGGCGGTGGACACCCCTCTTCCTCTGGGGTTTCAGCACGATCTCCTGTCTCAGGATCAGGGGACTCTCATGCACCCCAACCTCCAGTCCCTTCATCTGATGGCCTGGCTGCTGAAAGGGTAGTCCTGGCTCCCCTACTACTGCCTCGAGAGGTGGAAGATGTGGTCTTAGCCTCTAGACGGCAATCCACCAGGAAATCCTACACTCTTAAGTGGTGTAGATTCTCCGCATGGTGTGCTCAGCACAGCGAGAATCCCTTCTCGTGCTTGGTAGCGGTAGTATTGCAATATTTGCTTTACCTCTCCAATCTAGGCCTTAAGTCCAACTCTGTCAGGGTTCACCTCAGTGCTCTCTCAGCACACCACTCGCCGGTGGACAGAAGGCCTCTTTCCAACCACCCTTTGGTGGCTCGTTTTCTCAGAAGCCTCCTTCTGCTTAAGCCTCCTTTGTGTCCACCAGCCCCTGAGTGGGATCTGAATGTGGTCTCACAGCGGATTACTTGTCCGCCCTTTGAACCTATGGTTACCTGCCCTCTCCGTTTTCTGTCCTGGAAAACCTTGTTTTTGGTAGCTCTTACCTCTGCTAGGCGAGTAAGTGAACTGCAGGCCCTAGTGTCTGATCCCCCTTATACTAGGTTCTACAGGAATAGGGTAGTCTTACGGACTCACCCTAAGTTTCTTCCTAAGATTGTCTCCCCTTTTCACCTGAATCAGGAGGTGGTTCTTCCGACCTTCTTTCCCAGGCCGCATGCCAACCGGACTGAGATGGTCCTGCATACCCTGGACTGTAGGAGGGCGTTGTCCTTCTACCTTGACCGTATGCAGGAGCATCGGAGGGCTGTTCAGCTCTTCGTTTCTTTTGACCCCAATAAGTTGGGGCTACCTGTCTCCAAGCGTACTTTGTCCATATGGGTCGCTGACTATCGCCTGGGCTTATAGGGCAGCCGGCCTCTCGTTGGAGGGTCGAGTCACGGCTCATCGTGTCAGGGCGAAGGCTGCATCAGTGGCTCATCTCCGCTCTGTTCCGTTGGCAGACATCTGCCGGGCCGCTACTTGGTCTTCAAGCCAGACTTTTGCGGCCCATTACTGCCTTGAGAGGGAGTCCCGTAGGGACAGTGCTTTTGGACAGGCAGTACTCCATAATCTCTTTGGGGTTTAGGCAACTCCTACCCTCTGGCCCTGGTGTTGGGCTACCGGTCGGGGGCGTTCTCAGAGAAGATTCCTTCCTTATGTACTGACAAGCTAGAGGGAGCTCATTTTTTCCGCTTGAGGTCTCCGGTAGCCTTAAGCTGGGGAGTCCCATATGTGAGGACTGACTTCTTGCTTGGTCCTGGAGAAAGAGTAGTTACTCACCTGTAACAGGTGTTCTCCAGGAGCAGCAGGAATCAGTCCTCACAACCCTCCCTCCTCCCCTTGGAGTTGCAGTCATATGATTTATTTTGCTAATTTTTTTTTCTGTCTTTTAGCTATGTCATCAGACTGAGCAAGATGGCACTCTTGAGCGGGAAGGGGACCGCGCATGCATGCTGCAAATCCCAAAAGCTTTCTTTGAAAGCTGGGGAAATGCTCCGCACGAGGGCTCCGTCGGCGTCAACGTCACCCATATGTGAGGACTGATTCCTGCTGCTCCTGGAGAACACCTGTTACAGGTGAGTAACTACTCTTTCTGGTGGCTCTCACCTCTGCTCATCATGTGAGCAAGCTGCAAGCATTGGTATCAGATAGACTGTATACACGGTTTTACAAAAAGAGGGTGGTCCTACGTACCCACCCCAAGTTTCTTCCTAAAGTGGTTTCCTCGTTTCACCTCAACCAAGAGGTGGTTCTTCCAACCTTTTTCCCCAGGCCACATACCAACAGGGCTGACACGGTGCTGCACACCCTGGACTGTAAGAGGGCGCTCGCCTTCTACCTGGAACGTACGCGGGGACATCGAAGGGCTTCCCAGCTCTTCGTTTTTTATGACCCTGGTAAACTGGATCTATCTGTCTCCAAGTGCACGTTATCCACCTGGGTGGCAGACTGTGTCACCTGGGCGTACAGGGTGGCTGATATTCAGCTGCAGGGCCGAATCACGGCCCATTCGGTCAGGGCTAAGGCCGCATCAATGGCTTACCACTGCTCTGTTCCTTTGGCAGACATCCACCGGGCCGCAACTTGGTCTTCAAGCCAGACTTTTGCAGCCCACTACTGCCTGGAGAGAGGGTCCCGGCGGGACAGTGTTTTCGGTCAGGCGTTACTCCGTAACCTATTCGAGGTTTAGGCAACTCCTACCCTCCGACTCTTTGATGTCAGGCTACCGTGGGGGTTGCAGTCTTGAAGAAAACTCCTATCACTGCTGCTGCAGCTCTTCTAGAGGGAGCCTTTTTCAGTTATGGGTTCTCGGTAGCCTATAGCTAGGGAGTCCTATATTTGAGGACTGACTTCCTGCTTGTTCCTGGAGAAAGCGTAGTTACTCACCTGTAACAGGTGTTCTCCAGGGACAGCAGGAATCAGTCCTCAAGACCCTCCCTCCTCCCCTGGAGTTGCAGTTCTTTGATTAATTTTTTTCTCATTTTTGCCATCTTTTTAGCTATGTCATCTGACTGAGCAAGATGGCACCCTTGGGCGGGAAGGGGACCACGCATGCACGATGCAATCCCAAAGGCTTTCTTTGAAAGCTGGGGAATTGCTCCGCACGAGGGCTCCGTCGGCGCCGACATCACCCATATGTTAGGACTGATTCCTGCTGTCCCTGGAGAACACCTGTTTCAGGTGAGTAACTACGCTTTCTAGGCCACATGGCCTCCACGGTCCATGTCATTCCATATGCATGTCTCAACATGAGAATAGCACAATGGACTCTCTCACAGCAGTGGAAGCAGTCCACAGACCACTTCTCAGACTACATCACCATCACCCCTCAGATGAGATCAGCCCTCCAGTGGTGGAGCAAACTGTACAACCTCCTCATAGGGGTTACCTTTTCAACGGTCTGTACCACAGTGTACCCTGACAACCAATACATCAAAGCTAGGTTGGAGGGCTCACCTAAGTGGTCTTACAACCCTAGGGCTTTGGACCGCAAGAGAATATCCTACACATCAGTCTCCTCGAACTCGGAGCAATCTTCAGTGCCATCTGGGTCTTTTCTGCTTATCAGTCTCAGGGGCCGCTCAGTCCTCATTCATATGGACAACCAGGTGGCCATGTTTTATGTAAACAAACAGGGAGGAACAGGCTCTCTCCCCTTATGCACAGAGGCCATCCACTTGTGGAACTGGGCAATCGGGATATTCTCCTTCATGCAGTGTATCTTCCAGAAACAGAGAATTCCTTAGCTGAGAGACTGAGTCACATCCTCTGTCCACATGAGTGGAGGCTGGAACCTCAAGTAGTTCAACACTTGTTCCGTCTTTGGGGGATGCCAATAATCAACCATTTTTGCTTCTCCTGTCAATTCTCAACTACCTCGGTTTTGCTCCAGGATACTTTCCCCTCACAGGGAGAGCTTGGATGCATTTCTCCTTCATTGGGGACAGCATCTCATCTATGCTTTCCCTCCTCTCCCCCTCATAGCAAAGACACTATTCAAACTACAAGCCGACAGGGGAATGATGGTCCTCATTGCCCCTTACTGGTGCAGACAACCCTGGTTTCCCCTACTTCTTCAACTTGTTTGGAAACCTCCCCTCAACCTCAGTTACTCTCCCATCCTTCTCTCTCAGGAACAGGGGACCCTCCTGCACCCCAAATTCAAGACACTTCACTTGACAGCCTGGCTGCTTAGCAGATGGTCCTCTCACACAGGTTTGACAGATTCTCCTGTCTTATAGAAAAGATTCCACCAGACACTCTTACACTTTCAAGTGGCGCAAATTCGCCATTTGGTGTTCACAGTCCTGGATCTATTTCTATATCTACTCTACTTATCCTTCTCTGGTCTCAAGACCAACTCTGTAAGGGTACATTTATGTGCCATTGCAGCCTCTCACCATACGTTGGAAAACCAGCCGATCTCAATGCATCCCTTGGAGGCTAGATTCATGAGGGGTCTTCTCCTGACCAAACCGCCTCTCTGCCCACCACCCACATCATGAGATTTAAATATTGTTCTTGCACAGCTCATATGCAGTCCTTTTGAACCCATGGAATCAGCCTCTTTAAAGTTCTTAACATGGAAAGTCAGGTCAGTGAACTGCAAGACTTTGTGGACTATCCTCCATATACCACATTCCACCAATCCATCTCACTACCAACCTTCTTTCCAAGGCCTCATACCTCCCCAGCTGAGGGGAAATTGCATACTCTTGATTGTAGGAGAGCATTGGCATTCTATCTGGACCATACTAAGGCTCATCACCCATCCTCTCGGTTATTTGTCTCTTTTGACCAAAGTCATCTGGGGCTACCAGTCTCTAAGAGAACAATTTCAAACTGGCTACGGACTGCATTCTTTTACTTACTCGCAAGCTGGTCTCTCTCTTCAACACCATGTCACTGCCCATAATGTCTGAGCCATGGCTACCACTATAGCTAGCCTCCGTTCTGTCCCTTTTTCTGAAATCTGCCAAGCAGCTACCTGGTCTTCACTTCATACCTTTGCAGCGCACTATTGCCTGGACAAGGACTCCAGAAGTGATGCTCAATTTGGTCAATCTGTTCTATGTAATCTTTTTCAAATTTAGGCAACTTGCTCTCACCCTCTGGACTACCTCATGAGGGGTGCTTTATACAAGCTGAGTCTGTTTGATCTTTGCTGCAACCTCTAGTTGTGTCAGGACTCTTCTCTCGCTCATCAGCCTGTGGCTAGGGAATCCCATATGTGAAGACTGACTTCCTTCTTGTTCCTGGAGATAGCGTAGTTACTCACCTGTAACAGGTGATCTCCGGGAACAGCAGGAATCAGTCTTCACAACCTACCCACCTCCCCTTCAAGTTGTCTCTTTTTTTTATTATTATTTTCTCTCCGCTATACACCTGACTGGGGAGACTAGGAGCTAAGGCGGGAAGGCAGCCACACATGCATGGAGGAATGCTCCCAAAAGCATTCTTATTGTATGCTGGGGAGTGCTTCCGTGCCAGGCTCCATTGGTGCCGACGTCACCCATATGTCCTGCTGTTCCTGGAGATCACCTGTTACAGGTGAGTAACTATGCTTTTTCAGTTGGCACTTATCCGGGCAAATTAGGCCAAATTGAAAGCAGCTCCATTTCCAGATTACCTCAACAAGATCTATAATAAATTAAATAGAACCCATCTGCATCCAGTCACAGAAGTTGAGCTGATCTGAATATTCCTGGATGAAGAATCAAGATGTTTCTGTTCTATGAAGTGAATTTGTAGCAAAGGGCTAAGCATGCAAAACATGGAGCTGCCTAAAGAACACTGGATAAGGTATTAAAATGTGCAGATTGTGAGTAGTCTGTAAGAAAATTTCTCCAGGAACAAGCAGGAAGTCAGTCCTCACATATGGGTGACGTCGGTGCCAATGGAGCCCTCATGCAGAGCAAATCCGCAGCTTTCTAAGAAAGCCTTTGGGAATTGCATCACGCATGAGCGGTCCCCTTCCCGCCCAAGGTTGCCATCTTGCTCAATCTCCTTTGTTCCGCAGAGCCCAACGGATGTCGTCCAAGTTCCCTTGCGAAAAAAGTGCTTAAAAGTCAGAAAAATTATTTTCTGCCTGACCGGTTCGACGCCAGTTCCCCTTCCCGCCTTCGGCTCGGTACACCAGTATCAAGTCCGGTCCAAATTTTCGGTTTTTGTCCTTCATGGCTAGCGTTTGTGCTCTTTTTCTTTTTCACTGGCAGCCCGGTCCTTTGACCTCGCAGGGGCCTTTTTCCCCCCGATGGCTGCCAGCGGGTTTAAGAAGTGTGATCGGTGTACAAAGTTAATGTCCCTCACTGACACACAGGACTGCTGCCTCCATTGCCTCGGCCCGACCACGACCCGAAGATCTGTGGCCCATGTAGGAAAATGTCCTCCGAGGCCTTGAGGAGCAGGCAGCAGCAACATGATAGGATTTTTCCTGAGTCTGCACCCGCCTGGCCTGGACCTCATTGGAGGCCTCGATGTCTTGGGAACTCTGATCCTGAGCAGCGTTGGGTGCCCTCTGAAAGGGGGTCTCCCTCGCGGGAACACCGGAGGAAGAAGAAATCTGTGAGGGTGGCGTCATCGTATGGCTCCGAGCAGCCTGGTCCCTTGCGGGCCAGGTCACAGAGTCCTGACCGCCCCCCGGATCCTCGGAGTCGAAGCGCCCAGCGAAACTCCCTCGTAAGGAACCAGAGACGCCGAGGCAGGTAACCACAGTTCTCATTGTGGACTCTCCTCCGGGAGAACCAGCTTCGGGCCCGATGGTGTCAGGACCCGACCCGGGGGCTGTGGAGCCTTCTGAGCTCGGTCTCAGAATGGTGGCCTTGGAGCACAGCATGTCTGCCTTCATGGATCAGCAGCGGACACTGATTGCCGGTCTCACCGGTCCATCCATCCCGACCACCGGGACTTCGATGTGCAAGTCGACCCCGGAGGCCGAGCTGATCCTCAAGACCCTAAGAACTCGAGTCGATCCTCGGCCGAGGTCTCCTTCACCCTCCCGTTCGGGACCGAAGTTGTCGATGTCGATTCCACTGGCATCGGGGCGGTTGAGGCCGAAGCCCTCGAGGCCAGAGCCACGCGATTCCTTTTTGGAGGAGTCAGGATGGGAGACAGAAGATGAGGAGTCACCAGACACCCATCGGACCAAGTATGTCCCCTCGGACTCCCCGGGATCTGAACCTCGGAGAAGGTCTCCACTGGAGGATACTCAGTTCTTGGACTTCGTCCAGGACATGGCCAAAGCTTTGTCATTCCCGGCGGAGGCCGAGGAGGAACCTCAAGCTGAAGAGCTCGAGATCCTCCAGTATGACTTTCCCCTCGGGAAGCCCTTACTGTACCGGTACCTCCAATTCCGGAACGGCTGATGTTCCGCATGTGGGAGACACCAGCCTCGATGCTGGTGCTCAGCATGCGAATCGATTCCATTTACCGAGTTTTCAAGAGCCCTGGGTTCCAAAAACCTCAACTGCCGCACAACTCCATGGTTGTGGAATCGGCCATGCACAGGCTCAAGAGCCAGAAGACGCACTCCTCGGTGACTCCTGGCTGGGAGGCCCCCAACATGGATGCCCTCGGCAAGAAGTGCTACCAGGGTTCAATGCTGTCATGTCGAATCCAGACATGCCATCTGTACATGGCCATGTGCCTGCGAGACCTGGCAAAGGAGATTGCTGGGTTCTCAGCTGGTCTCTCTGAGGGACCTTTGCAGCACTTCAAGACCTTGTCCACTGGGGTCTGTGAATGCTCAAAATTTGACTTGAGCAGCCTAAGACGGCTTAGAGGCATCGGCCCGGGTAGCTGCGGCGGGCATCGGTGCTCGCCGCCAGGCATGGCTCAGTCATCAGACCTGGAGCAGTGGGTACAGGACAAGTTGGTCGATGTCCCTTGCCGGGGTGAAAATCTCTTTGGCAAACCCATGACAAAAAAGGTTGCTGAGATTGAGTCCGAGTATCTGACCAGGACATGGCTCGTGAAGAAGACTTCTACCCCTTCTAAGAAGAAGGGCTCAGGTAAGAAGCCCTTTTTCCCGAGGAAAGGTATTGCTTACTGCAACTACCCCATATATCAGGCCTCCCCAGCTCCCCAACAGGGGCAGCAGGCCTAGGGACAGGGGCATGGCCCGAGTAAGCAAAAAGCCCCCAAGCCCCAGGCACTGGCTCCGGCCCATCCTGGAGGGGGTTTTTGACTCCCAAAGCATAGTCCCTCTCTCCAAAGAAGTAAGGCCATGCACAGGAGAAAGGCTGACCCTGTATGCCCACAGATGGCCAGCAATCACAACAGATGCCTGGGTTCTCCAGATAGTTCAAATGGGCTATCGGCTACATCTCACCCAGGCACCTCCCTCTTACTTTCCAGGGGAGCCTCTCAGACCACCTCTTCACAGGGACCTCCTCTTGAAGGAGTTAGCAGGTCTCCTCGAGGATCAGGCGGTAGAACCAGTGCCCCACCACCTGCAGGGAAAGGGCTTCTACTCCAGGTATTTCCTGATACCAAAGAGAACTGGAGGCCTAAGACCCATCCTCGACCTGCGCAACTTAAACAAGTTCCTGGTGAGGGAAAAGTTCAAGATGCTTTCCCTTGGAATATTGCTGCCTTACCTCCGCCAGGGAGACTGGCTATGCTCCTTAGACCTAAAGGATGCTTACACACACATCCTAATTCATCCAGACCACAGACAATATCTAAGATTTGTGGTGGGAGGAAACCACTTTCAGTACAAGGTACTTCCATTTGGCCTCGCCTCTGCACCCAGGGTTTTCACAAAGTGACTAGCGCTGGTGGCGGCCTTCCTAAGAAACCAAGGAGTATTTGTCTTCCCCTACTTGGACGACTGGCTCATTAGAGCCCAGTCAGCCCTGGAAGCCACGTCTCGCACTATCCAGTTGCTACAACACTTAGGGTTTGTGATCAATTACACAAAATCCACTCTGGTTCCCACTCAAGGGCTGGAGTTCATAGGAGCAAGGCTGGACACCCTTCAAACAAGGGCTTATCTACTGGAAGACAGGGCACAGAGACTTTTGGCCCTAGTGCAGCAAGTGAGTTGCAGATCCCAGATCTCAGCAAGACACTTTCTGCGCCTCCTCGGTCACATTGCATCCACGGTGCATGTGACACCCAATGTCCGCCGCCACATGAGAACAGCTCAGTGGTGCCTCAGGGACCAGTGGACACAAACCACAGGCAAACTCAGAGACAGGATCAAGGTGTCCAAATGACTGGTGCGGTCATTGACCTGGTGGCTTCAACCACACCACCTACTAGAGGGAGTGCCATTTCAACCTCCTCTGCACACGAGAGTGCTGACTACAGATGCATCCTTGCTGGGAAGGGGGGCTCATTGCCAGGAATTGTGCACTCAGGGTGTGTGATCTCCACAGGAGAGCACACAACAGATCAACTTCTTAGAGCTTCGAGTTATCCGCCTAGCTCTTCGGACTTTCTGTCAAACCCTGGCTCACCAGCCTGTCTTAATTCAGACAGACAACCAGGTGGCAATGTTCTATGTGAACAAGCAGGGGGGGCACAGGGTCTCGCACCCTATGTCAAGAGACCCTGGACCTGTGTTCTTTTGCAGTCAAGCAGGGTATGTATCTCAAAGCAGTCTACTTGCCAGGTCAGGAGAACTTCTTAGCCAACAAGCTAAGCAGAAAGCACAGTTACTTACCTGTAACAGGTGATCTCCGGAACAGCAGGAATTAGTCTTCACACGTGGGAGACGTCGCCGACGGAGCCCCGCACGGGAATGCTCCCCAGCATCCAATCAGAAAGCCTTTGGGAGCATACCCCGCGCCTGCGCGGTGGCTTCCCGCCCTTCCTACTGCCTCTCCCCAGTTGAGTTTCATAGCTGAGCCAGAAGGAGAGGAGAGGAAGGAATAGAGAAAAAAGAGATACAACTCCTAGGGGAGGTGGGCGGGTTGTGAAGACTAATTCCTGCTGTTCCGGAGATCACCTGTTACAGGTAAGTAACTGTGCTATCTCCAGGAACAAGCAGGAATGAGTCTTCACACGTGGGGACTCCCTAGCTAAGGATGCCCGGGGAGATCCCATAAGCGCAGCCCAGGACGGGATGGCATTTGCCCAGCCTGAATCCCCGGCATCCCCTGAGGGATGGAGGGCAGGAGTTGAATAGAGGCACAGCGAATCTAAAGACTACAGAGGGAAGTCTTTAGAGTGCAGAACAGGTATCATTAAGATACAGCAAAAAAAAACTCAGGCTACAGGAAGAGTAGTCAGAGGGATGCATAAATAGTATCAGTAAGCATTTAATGAGTAAATGACCTAGTACCATACAGAGCTTACCGGCCATTAAGTTTTAATGAATTAATGGTGTGGAACCCTGTAGAGCTTACCTACCGGGTTGCCGGAAGCAGACCTGTGATGAAGGCACCGTAGACGCAGGAGCGAAGTCGTCAAGGAAACTTCGCCGCAGCGAGGAGGAAGTTCCAAATCCGGAAGGCTAGGAGATCCAGGCGTCAGCTGGGTCAGGAGAAGGACGGCAGGTCTTCCAGGAGGCTTAGTGCAAAGCTGAGCACTCCCTTAGGAGTAGAGTCCAGAACTCAGAGGACTAACAGTAGAAGACTGGCCGAACCAGAGAGCCCATTCCGGAGAAGAGTAGGGGTGTACTCCGGAGCAGAAGGAGTACACAGGCTACCCTAGCGAGAGATAGGGAGACAAGGGTCCGAACCCCCGGGAGGAGGACCTAACTGAAAAGGGAGCTGTAGACTTCACAGCGGTAGAATACCACCAGTCCGCGGCCCGATCGAGGATAGGCAGGCGGACTGGCTGGACACCGGGGGGGGGGGGCGTGAGTACCGGCCATAGGGAAATTAGGCGGTAGAACACAGGTACTGCGGGCATCCCCCCAATATGCGCCTATCGCGCAGGTGATATCTAGTATATCTAAGCCGGTGGGCATGAGGACGCCCACTCCGGTACTAACGCAGGTATGCCGAGGGGCCTACCTCCCTGAGCATCACCCTGGTAAGGCGGATCTGCCATTGATCCACAGAACGTCTACCTGGGAAGGTGGCAGCAAGATCCGTCAGTAGAGGGATCTATTCCGGAGGACAAGGGCAGATCGGCGAACCAACAGCGCGGTAGCGTGGGGGACGGAGGATAGCATCAGTCCGGTAGAACGCCACAGGGGCTGGAGGCCCTATATGTGTCCCCAGGACCTGCACGCAGAAAACTTGCCCCCCGCACAGACGGGGGACAGGAGGAGAATTCCGGTACGGAAGCAATCAGCAGGAGGATACTGGCTGAGAAGGGTTCGGAGACGTACCGAAGGGTAATTAAGTTGGCCATGGGCCATAGCTATCACGGAATAGAGGTGGTCTCCCTTCCAAATGGAAGGAGAATACCTGAACCCCTAGATAAGCCTCCGAACCATTTGTCAACTGAACAAGCCCCAGAGTAGAGCTCAATTTTTAAACTTCCGATAAGAGGGTTAAGTGCAGGCAGCCGCCCGCCTGAGCCTAAAAATGCCTGGTGCGGGCCCGGGGGCATCAGCCGCCCGCCTGAGCCTAAAGAGTCCTGGTGCGGGCCCGGGGGCATCAGCCGCCCGCCTGAGCCTAAAGAGTCCTGGCGCGGGCCCGGGGGCATCAATCCGGGGTGAGAGGTCCCTTGCTTGGGCGCGCCTGGAGGGTGGGCGGAGGGCTGATATTTCCTCTTCCTAGGGAAGGGGGGTCTGGAGAGGCGTTTACCACCGCCGGGGGGCCGGGCCCTAGGCTGGCTGCTAACTCTGGGAAGGTTAGTGAAGCACTGTGCGACCTGACGCAAGGCTTCGCTATTGAAGAGGTGATCTCCGTCGCAGGGAGAATTACCCAGATTGTGCTGTGCCCGTCTACACAACTCGGATGCCTGCAACCATGCTGTACGGCGTGCTCTAATGGCAACAGCAGAGGCTCTGCTGACCGACTGGAAGGAGTCCAGCGAAGCACGAGAAAGGAACCCGGAGATATTCCTGCAGTGATAAAGGAGCAGGGAATATTCAAAGGCCTTGGTTGCAGATACGAAGAGGGATAACCGAGACAACCTCTCGGTGACCTCCCGGAGCGACAGACTCATATAAAATATATATGAAATAATTCTGGCCGTCAGCATAGACGTCTGGAAGGCTTGACGTCCTAGAGTATCTAGCATCTTTGAGGCGCGGCCTGGGGGGCGAGAAGCATGCTTCTCCTTGCTTCCGGCCTTCCTCAGCGCCGATTCCACCACAATGGACCGATGTGGAAGCTGGTGCTGCTGAAAACCCGGGGACGGAGACACCCGGTACAGAGCCTGCATCGCAGTCGACGGTGCCGGAACCCTCAAAGGCGACCGCCAAGCCTCCAGCAGGAGATCCTGCAGGGAGGGATGCAGAGGAAGCATCACGGCTGCCTGTTCCGCAGGGCCCGGGCTCGGGTCTGGGGTAGGGATGGCCAGCAAGTCCGCCATGTCAAGGAGGAAATCCTGAAAAGGTGGCTCTGCCGGAGGAGTCATGGCGGGGGAGGCTGCCAGGGCACACAGAGGCTGCTCGGGCCGATGCCCGCTGGGCAGAGGAGGGGACCAACCGACCCGGATCGGGGCAGTCCCCATGGCGTCGTCGGCTCCTGGGATTGATTCCAAGCTAGGCATCGAAGGGGTCGATGGCACCGACGGCGCCGCAGGAATCGGCCTCGGCCCCGAACCTGGGGGTGGCGCTTCTCCCGGCGATTGAAGCGGTTCCGCGGCCGCCGGAGGGCAGGGGCCAGCGGTCTCTGCTCTGCGTCGCGGGAGGGGACAGGGATCGATCCCGAGACGTGTAGTGTCCAGGCTTTCAAGGCTGGATACCGACTCCAGGCTGGGCATCGAACCGAGCGAGGAGATCGACTCCCTTCTAGAGGGCCCCGGCGGGAGCGACCGCACCGGTGGTGGAGATCCCGGAGCGCGGATCAGAATCGCGCCGATCGGTGCCATGAGCATCAGGGGTCCCCGAGGGCGGAGCTCGGTGGAGAGGGGGTCATCTGACACCGGCGCCGATGTTGATCGGCGGGCAATGCCCGATGCCGGGCTCCCTCTCGAACCCGTCCGACCCAGAGAGAAATCCTTCCGGGGCATACGGCCCGTCCCCAAGGGGACCCCGGTCACCCGACGACGAGTCCCTGCGGGGGGGGAGTGCAAAGCCCCTGCGCCGACGTCGGGGTACCGTTGCGGGGCGGCGCAGATCCCAATTGGGTCGAAGCGGTTGAAGACCCCGAGGCCCCTTCTCTAGGAAAGGGCAGGGCCCTCGACGGCCGCGTCGATGCCGGGGAGTCACCCGTGCGCTGGCTGACATACCCCGAGGTCCCCGGGGAAGGTCGATGGCGGTCCCTCGTGCTCGACACCCCTGCCGTCGCCGGCGGAGCGGCGCCGCTCGAACCCGGTACCACCCTTGTGCAGGGCTGGGATACCGGCGACCCGGTGCGTGTCGAAGCGAGCGGCCCCGAGGGGAGGGAGGCCAGATGACCATCCCCGGCGCGGGGCGGAACCACCGACGCCCGCGCGCTCAAAGCGGGTACTACCTCCGCGCATGACCTGAACGTAGGGCCGTCAGACATTGTCGAGTCGATCGGCCCCCGAGGTGCTGAGGGCAGCAGCTGACGATCCCCGGTGGAGAGCGGGTCACTCGACGCCGACGGGTCGGCACCGCCCAAAGCGGATACCACCCCTGTAGGAACGCCATACCGGCGTGAGTCGGTCGGCCCCGGAGGCGCCGAGGACCGCAGCTGCCAATCCCCAGTGAGGAGCAGAACGCTCGACACTGACGCTGAGGGGTCGGTACCGCCCGAAGCGGGTACCGCCCACGCGCATGGCAGGGATGGAGGAACGCCGGGCTGGACCGAGTCGATCGGCCCCGGAGGCGTCGAGGACAGCAGCCGACGATCCTCGGTGAGGAGCGGAGCACTCGACACTGACGCCAATGCCGGGGGCTCAATACCGCCCGGAGCGGCTACCACGCCCGAGCATGGCTTGGATGTAGGGAGGTCAGACCCGGTCGAGTCGATCGGCCCCGAAGGCGCCGAGGACACCGGCTGACGATCCCTGGCGAAGAGTGGAACACTCGATGCCGACGCCGATGCCGGGGAATCGGCACCGCTCGAAGCGGGTACCTCCCTCGGGCATGGCTCGGGAATGTTCTGTGAGGAGCGAACCTCAGGAACATCCCGAAACCCCGTAAATGCTTTGGAGCCTGAGGACTCCCGCCGGGGTATATCAGCCAAGGAGGACTTGAGGGGTTGGCCGGAGCCGTCGCCATGCCGCGCATGAGACTCGCCCCTCAAGACTTGGCTAGTCTTAACAGACTGTTGTGTGGTTACCTGATCCTGGAGAGAAGAACAACCCGACGACCGCGCCTTGGGCGCGAAGACGTCGTCGAGGGATACCCGAAGAGGGAGGGTCTTCTCCCGGCACTGTAGCCCGGGGAATCCGGGAAAAAGGGGTCAGGCCCCCAACAGGAGAGGCACCAGGCATTGGAGTCCACTTGGAAAATTAAGTCCCCGCCGTGAGGCTGGGGGGAAGAAGGCTCCATGCCCCGGTCCTCAGCGCCCAGAGGGGGCGACGAAAATTAAATGAAAAATAATTAAAAGAAAGAAAGAAAAGGGGGGCACGGAGGTGCCACAGTCGGCGGGAAAGCCGCGACTACAGAAAAAAGGAAAAATTTCTGCGGTGGCAGGAGGGACGTCCTGCCTGCTCCGCGGAAAACGAAAAACTGGGGAGAGGCAGTAGGAAGGGCGGGAAGCCACCGCGCAGGCACGGGGTATGCTCCCAAAGGCTTTCTGATTGGATGCTGGGGAGCATTCCCGTGCGGGGCTCCGTCGGCGACGTCTCCCACGTGTGAAGACTCATTCCTGCTTGTTCCTGGAGATTTCTCCAACCACACGAATGGCAACTGGATCCCAACATTGCCCAGCAGCTTTTTCAGTGCGGGGGCGACCATCTATAGATTTGTTTGCAAGCCCACAGAATCACCAGTTGCCCCACTTCTGCTTCATACAGCCACACCCATGCAGGGTGACTGCAGATGCTTTTCTGATATCATGGTCTGTGGGCCTCCTGTATGCATTTCCTCCCACACCTCTGGTGGCCAGGACTCTGTTCAAGATCCTGCAGGACAAAGCCTCGGTCAACCTGGTAGCTCCCAGATGGCCGAGGCAGCCATGCTTTCCGCTGCTGCTTCAACTGGCAGCAGAAGCCCCATTTCCTCTGGGATTACATCCCAACCTCCTGTCACAGGAGGGGGGCACTCCCCTGCATCCCAACCTCAGGTCTCTCAACCTGTTGGCATGGCTGCTGAAAGGGTAGTCCTTGTACCACTTCTCCTCCCTAAAAGTGTAGAAGATGTACTGCTAGCCTCAAGACGGCAATCGACTAGGAAGTCCTATGCGTTTAAGTGGCATAGGTTTGTGGTGTGGTGTGGTATGATAAGCAGAGCGAAAACCCTTTCTTCTGCCAAGTGCCAGTGGTGCTACAATACCTGTGTCACCTCTCAGATTTAGTCCTCAAGTCAAACTCTGTCTGAGTCCACCTTAGTGCCTTGTCAGCACACCACTCTCCAGTGGAAGGACAACCTCTTTCTGCACACCTTTTGGTGTCTAGGTTCTTGAGAGGTTTGCTTCTGCTGAAGCCCCCAGTTCGCTCCCCGGCGACCGAGTGGGATTTGAATGTGGTCTTAGAGCGGCTTTCTCGCCCACCTTTTGAGCCGATGGCTACCTGCCATCTACGCTTCCTCTCTTGGAAAGTGCTTTTCTTGGTGGCGCTCACATCAGCCAGACGAGTGAGTGAGCTGCAGGCTCTGGTTTCCGATAGACCATAAATGCGGTTCTATAGGAATAGGGTGGTGCTTCGCACTCACCCCAAGTTCCTTCCGAAAGTGGTCTCTTCGTTCCACCTCAGCCAGGAGGTGGTACTTCTGACCTTCTTTCTGAGGCTGCATGCCAGTCGGGCAGAAGCAGTTCTGCATACCCTGGATTGTAAGAGGGCTTTGGCCTTCTACATGGAGCATATGCAGGGACATAGAAGGGCTTCTCAGCTCTTCGTCTTCTATGACCCCCCAGTAAGTAGGGGATGCCTGTCTCCAAGCATACCTTGTCCACTTGGGTGACAGACTGTATTGCCTGGATATACAGGGCGGCCGATCTTCTGTTGCAGGGTTGAGTCACGGCCCATCAGGTCAGGGCTAAGGCGGCATCAATGCCTCACTTCCGCTCTGTTCCACTGGCAGACATCTGCCGGGCCACCACCTGGTCTTCGGGTCAGACTTTTGTGGCCCATTACTGCCTGGATAGAAAGTCCCGATGGGACAGTGCTTTCGGCCAGGCGGTACTCCGTAACCTGTTCGAGATCTTGGCAACTCCTACCCTCCTACCCTTTGGTATCAGGCTACTGGAGTGTTATGTTCTCAGTTGAACTCCTATTATGGCTGCTGCAGCTTTTCTAGAGAGAGTCTATTTTCAGCTATGGGTTCTTGGTAGCCTATAGCTAGGGAGTCCCATATGTGAGGACTGACGTCCTGCTTGTTCCTGGAGAAAGCGTAGTTACTCACCTGTAACAGGTGTTCTCCAGGGACAGCAGGAATTAGTCCTCACGACCCTCCCTTCTCCCCTGGAGTTGCAGTCCTATTATTATATTTTGTTCATTTTGCCGTCTTTTTAGCTATGTCATTTGACTAAGCAAGATGGCACCCTTGGGCAGGAAGGGGACCGCGCATGCGTGATGCAATTCCCAAAGGCTTTCTTAGAAAGCTGGGGATTTGCTCCGCATAAGGGCTCTATCGGCGCCGACGTCACCCATATTTGAAGACTGATTCCTGCTGTCCCTGGAGAACACCTGTTACAGTTGAGTAACTATGCTTTCAGTGTGTTTTGAATTTCCTTTAAGGCACTGTTAGATCCATCATTGTAAAGTGGGAACAATTTTGCACCACCAAGACATTACCTTGATCAAGTCATTCCTCCAAAGTCAATAGTCATGGGTTAAGGATACTGCTGAAAAAAGGTCACTGTCAGTCTAAGATTTAATTAACAGAACTACAGAATCTCTGGCTGAGACTGGGGAAAAAAGTTGGCTGTTGAACAGTTACAAGATTGTTCAACAAAGATGCCCGGAACTGGGAGGGTGGCAAGAAAGAAGCCATTTCTAAAGAAAAGTCAAATGAAGTGTCAGAGTATGTGCACTCCATACATGTATTAGGTTTTATAATACAATGAGACCAAAGTGGAACTTTCTGGTCTCAATAATTAGAAATATACATGGCATAAAACCAGGGCTGGCTCACCCATTAGGGAAGACTATGCAATCACCTGAAGAAGCAAAGAGCAGCAGCATTCGAAGCAAAATAGTAGATTCTCGCAGCCACAAAAACTCAAGAGAGCCATCAGCACATTCTTTTACCTGCAGGAAGAGCAGGCACGCACATAAATATGAAGCAAAATTAGTATTTAAAGGTATGATGTTCAGTTATGCATTTTAACAGGATGGTTGTTGGAAGGTTGTTCAGATGATCATGATTGTAACATGCCTGCCTGGTACGAAGGTAGTGGACCTCTGCGCCACCTAGACAAGGTTTTAGATAGCGCTGGGGAGGAGTCTGCTGTCTTGATACATGTTGGTACCAATGACATGGAAAAGTGTGGTAGGGAGGTTCTGGAGGCCAAATTTAGGCTTTTAGGTAGGAAGTTGAAATCCAGAACTTCCAGGGCAGCATTTTCAGAATATTTTCCTTTTCCACACACAGGACCCAAAAGGCAGGCAGAGCTCTGAAGTCTCAATAAGTGGATGACATGATGCTGCAAGGAAGAGGGTTTTAGATTTGTTAGGAACTGGGCAGCATTCAAGGGAAAGGAGGGGCTTTTCCAAAGGGATGGGCTCCACCTTAATTGGGATGGAAACAGGCTGCTGGCACCAACATTTAAAAAGGAGATAGAGCAGCTTTTAAACTAGATAATAGGGGAAAACCAATAGTCGCCCAAGAGTGCAAGGTTCGGAACGATGTATCCTTGAAGGATACTACTAAAAAGCTGAAGTTAGGGCATATCAGCAGAGAGGTTCCAATAAATGCAAAAGTAGCCCAAATGCCATTAAGTACAGAGCTTAAAGATTCCAAATTACCCCTGCCACCAGTAACCAGATTAATATGTATAAAATACAACCTCTAAAATACTTGTATGCAAATGCTAGAAGTCTAAAAAATAAGATTGGAGAGTTAGAATATATAGCACTAAATGAGAGGTTAGATATAATTGGTATTTCAGAAACTTCGTAAAAGGAGGACAAACAGTGGGACACTGTGATCTCCAGGAACAAGTAGGAATGTAGTCTTCACATATGGGTATCGTCGGTACCGACGGAGCCTGTGCGGGAACGCTCCCCAGCGTCCAATTAGAAAGCTTTTGGGAGCATCCCACAGTGCCTGCATGCTGCCTTCCCGCCTTTCCCAACTGCCTCTCTCCAGTTCTTCGTTTTCCGCGGAGCCAGCAGGTCGTTGTTCCTGTCACCGCAGAAATTATTTTCCTTCTTATTTCTTTTTTGTGGTTGCGTCTGCCTTCCTCAACGCTCTACAGGTACCGCCGGTTCTCTTTTCTTTCTTTCCTTTGTTTTTAAAAATATATATATATTTATTTTTCCAAACTTTTCTTCCCAGGTGCATGTGCCATTTTGGGCCTTAGGCCCAAAATTTCCTCCACTATGGAAAAACCCGCTTCGGGTTTCAAAACGTGCACCAAGTGTGGCGGTACCATCTCCGTCACCGACACCCATGAATGGTGTCTTAAATGTTTAGGTCCTGACCACTCCATCTCCGAGTGTATGGCTTGTGCCATGATGTCCAAGAGGGGTCGACAGAACTGAACTGCTAAGCTCAGCACCCTTTTCCCCTCCGATGCAGCCTCTGTAGCATCGACGTCGTCCAGGGCTTCGTCTTCCTCCCATGGATCTCAGGTAACTAAACATAAGTATGGCCGGTCCTCAACGGGTAGATCTCCTTCCAAGCATCGAGATGCCTCTGGCGTTGCCCTTGAGGGTTCTGTACCAGCAAAATTGCCCCGGTGGGAGGCTTTGGCTTCCAAAGCATAATCGGGCTCCAGGATGTTCTCGAGGCCTCAACCTCGGCAGAACTACTGGTGCCATGCTCTGGGGTACCGGCTGCTTTCTCCGGTACCAATACCCAGGCATCGGCAGCGTCGATAGACCAGAGGTTCCTGGCTATTGAACGCAGTCTGGAGGCTCTCCTTGCAGCATCAAAACCCTCGGAACCGCGTCAGACAGCTCAACCAGTACCGGCACCAGTATCGGTACTGGTATCGATGGCATCAGCATCGACATCGGGGTCTGCTTTGCCGGCACCCAATCATGTAATGCCCTCCGGTACCGACACACCGGTACCGATTCCCTCCGGTACCGACTTTGGTCGGTACAGGTATCAGGCTCTTCAGGAGCATCCGGACAGAAGGTACTTCGAATCCTCGGAGGAGTCTGAGGATTCTGACAGCTCTGTCGGTACCAGAATACTTCTCCCGGAGGAGCCTTCCTCTCCTAAACGTAGGATGTCTCCTCCAGAAGATATCTCCTTTCAGGATTTTATCAGGGCGTTGGCTCGAGGTCTATCCATTATTGTGGCTCCCGAAACAGAGCCCAGGGCAAAGGAATTGCAGATTCTACAATATCCCAAGGCTCCTAAAGAGGCAGCTATTTTGCCTATCTATGAGATCTTACATGATCTCATGCTAAGAATGTGGGAAACACCTCTTACCACCTCTCCTCATTCTCGTAGACTAGATACCATGTATCGAGTCCCTCCTTGTCCTGGGTTCCAGAAGACTCAGCTTCCTCACCACTCTATTGTAGTGGAATGAGCTATGAGGAGGATCAGGAGTGCAAAGAGGCATGCCTATAATCCTCCAGGATGTGAGTGTAGAACTTTGGATGCCTTTGGACATCGTACTTTCCAGACTTCCATGCTTTCTGCCAGGATCAGTTCCTATATTTTATATATGGGAATGTTCCTTAAGGAAGTCACAGGGGATTTAGATGTTTTGAGCCCTCTTCTTCCTGATGATAAGAGGCAAGATTTTCTCAAACTGGCTAAACATGCCCAGGATGTTTCTAAGTCTGTCAACCGTGCAGCTTTTGACTGTTTTGAATGCATAAGCAGAACCTCTGCCATTGCCATAGGTGCACGTAGAATTGCCTGGCTCCAGGCATCTGATTTGGAGCTCTGGGTGCAGGACAAACTGGGCAATATTCCTTGTACAGGTGAGAATCTATTTGGCAAGAATTGGCAAGAGAAAGCCAATGAATTAGATGCTGACAACTCTACTTTGGATAGATTATCCAAAGCCACAGCTGATCCTGCAAGAAAGAAATCTTTCAAGAAACCATTCTTCTCCAAGAAGAAAAGGTTTTATCCCTCTTATTCCCAGCAGGGACATTCTGCAGGTCAATCTGCTCGAAAGAGTCAGCAACCAGCTAAACAAAGGAAAGCAAAGACTGCTAAGCCTCAACCGTCTCAGCAGTCTCAGCCTCCACAAGGCCTTTGACTTTCATCTAGAGAACTTAGCCTTCCTGGCTCTCAATTGACCAGAGCCTTCCACCATTCCAGGATGGTTTTGTCACTTTGCCCCCAGATGGGGGCAGATAACAGCAGAACATTGGACACTCCATTATAAAAGAGGGGTACAAGCTTCATTTTTCGTGCATGCCCCCCCTCACAATGGTAAGGCCTCTCTCATCAACCTGTTAGATCAAGAGGTCACTATGCTTCTTGCCCAAGGGGCAATAGAAGAAGTACCCATTCATCAACAGGGTACAGGGCTTTACTCCCCCTATTTCCTTATCCCAAAGAAAACAGGGGGACACAGACCTATTTTAGACCTCAGAGAATTGAACAAATTCCTGTTCAAGGAGAAATTCAAGATGATTTCTCTCGGACCTCTGCTGCCATACCTTCAGAGTCAGGATTGGATTTGTTCTCTAGATCTCATGTTCTCATCCATCCAACTCACAGAAAGTTCCTTCGGTTCCTTTTTCAAGGAAAGCACTACCAGTACAGGGTGCTTCCTTTTGGCCTGGCCTCAGCACCAAGGGTGTTGACGAAATGCATGGCTGTGGTAGCAGCATTTCTTCGCACTCTAGGAATATTCATCTTCCCTTACTTAGACAACTGGCTCATTCGAGCCCCATCAGAGTCAGAGGCCAGGATTTCTCTGTCTTGCACAATGCGTATCCTTCAGTATTTGGGTCTCGTCATAAACATCCCAAAATCCAGTCTAACTCCCACTCAGTCTTTAGAGTTCATAGGAGCTTTGCTGGATACCAGGAAAGCAAGGGCCTATCTTCCTCAGACCCGTTGCCTTCGCATGGTGCAGTTAGCTTCTCAAGCAGTGCTAAAACCTCATCTCACTGCTCGAGAAATGTTACAGCTATTAGGCCACATGGCATCTACCATGCATGTGGTTCCCTATGCTCGCCTCCATATGAGAGCAGCCCAGTGGACTTTATCCACTCAATGGACCTAGGCATCAGGGTGCCTGTCAGACAAAATAGCAAACACAAATCGCCTTATTTTCTCCCTCCAATGTTGGCAGTCTACTCAAAACCTGTTGCTGGGGTCCCCATTTCAACAACCTTTACCCCAGGCAACTCTCACAACAGATGCTTCTCCAATGGGTTGGGGAGCTCATCTGCAAGGCCTCTCCACCCAAAGCACTTGCACTCCAGAGGAGACTCATCTTCATATCAATCTCTTAGAGCTCAGAGCAATCTTCCTTGCTCTTCGAATGTTCCACACCCTACTCAGCTATAAGACAGTTCTCATTCACACGGACAATCAAGTAGCCATGTTCTTTGTGAACAAGCAGGGGGGAACAGGCTCTCTGTCGCTTTGCAACGAAGCTTTGCGACTATGAGTCCTCGCCAGAGAGCATCAGATTCATCTTCTGTCAGTGTATCTTCCAGGCTACAAAACTCTTGGGCAGACAGACTCGGTCGAGTTCTGCTTCCACACGAATGGTCTCTGCATGCAGACCAGGTGACCAAGATTTTTCAAATTTGGGGAACCCGGACATAGACCTCTTTGCAAGTCCGTTGAATGCCAAACTTCACCGGTTCTGTTCCAGAATTCCGGCTCAGGGCTCTCAGGCCAAGGATGCTTTCCTCCTTCACTGGGGTCAAGACTTCCTTTATGCCTTTCCACCCATTCCCCTAATTCCCAAAACCCTGTTCAAGCTTCAGAGAGACAGAGGCCATATGATTCTCATAGCTCCACATTGGCCACGGCAAGTGTGGTACCCTCTGCTTCTACATCTCTCTCAAGCTTCCTCTCTGGAGTTAGGGTCTGCTCCAGATCTCCTGTCCCAGGAGGACGGAATGTTATAGCATCCCAATCCCCAGTCTCTGCATCTCAGGGCTTGGTTGCTGAAGGCCTAGATCTCCATGATCTTAACTTCCCTCTGCAAGTAAAGGATATCCTTTATGTTTTCAGGAAGCCTTCCACAAGATGCTCTTATGCTTTCTAGTGGAAAAGGTTTACCATATGGTGTCACAGAAGGGTCTTAACCCCCTTGCGATACCTCTGGAATCATTACTGGAGTATCTCCTTCATTTATCCAATGCAGGACTTAAGACCAACTCAGTAAGAGTCCATTTGAGTGCTATTGCAGCTTCTTTCAAGCCTCTAAATGAACAACCTATTTCCTCTCATCCTCTTATAGCAAGATTTATGAGAGGCCTTCTTCTAACTAAGCCTCCCATTAGGCCACCACCAGTGGCATGGGACTTAAACCTGGTTCTTGGTCAGCTCATGAAGCCACCTTTCGAACCCTTAGCTACTACCTCATTGAAATTCCTTTCTTGGAAGGTTATCTTTCTCATTGCAATCACATCAGCATGTCGCATCAGTGAGTTGCAGGCACTAGTGGCTGATCCACCCTATACAAGGTTCCATCATGACAAGGTAGTCCTTAGGACTCATCCACACTTTATGCCAAAGGTGGTCTCGCCTTTTCATCTAAACCAAGCTTTCTTTATTTTTTTCCAAGGCCTCATGCTTCAAATGCAGAAAGGAATCTTCATACTTTGGACTGTGAAAGAGCTTTAGCCTTTTACTTACAAAGAACACAGCAACATAGAAAGTCCTCTCAACTCTTTGTTGCTTTTGATCCTTCTCATTTGGGACTTTCAGTCTCCAAGAGAATACTGTCTAACTGGATTGCTCAGTGTATTTCCTTTGCCTATCAGAGTAAGAATCTTCCTCTGGAGTGCCATGTCACAGCTCACAATGTGAGAGCCATGGCAGCTTCAATGGCTCATCTACACTCTGTGTCTATCGACGACATCTGTCGAGCAGCCACCTGGGCCTCAGTTCATACCTTCACAGTCCATTACTGTTTGGACAAGGACTCCCGCCGGGATGCCTTGTTTGGTCAGGCTGTTTTCCAACACCTGTTCCATACCTAATCAACTCCTACCCACCATCCCTGGTTGGATGCCAGAGATCCATGGGGGGAAATGGAGGCCTTTCCCAGGGACACACAACTTCTGGGGTCTCTCCCTGGCATCTAAAGCTAGGGAGTCCCCATATGTGAAGACTACATTCCTGCTTGTTCCTGGAGATAGCATAGTTACTCACCTGTAACAGGTGATCTCCGGGAACATCAGGAATTTAGTCTTCACAACCCACCCACCTCCCCTAGGAGTTGTATCTCTCTATCTCTTTCTCTTTCCCTCTCTCTCTCTTTGTCTCAGCTTTAAACTCAACTGGAGAGAGGCAGTTGGGAAAGGCGGGAAGGTAGCATGCAGGCACTGGGGGATGCTCCCAAAAGCTTTCTAATTGGACGCTGGGGAGCGTTCCCCTGCAGGCTCCGTCGGTACCGATGATACCCATATGTGAAGACTAAATTCCTGCTGTTCCCAGAGATCACCTGTTACAGGTGAGTAACTATGCTATACCTGGGTACAAATTATATTGCAATGATAGAGTAGATCAAATTGGTGGAGGGGTTGCACTCTATGTTAGAGAGAGCATTGAGTCACACAGGACTAAAGTTTTGCGGGAAACAAAATACACTGTAGAATCTCTATGGATTGAAATTCTGTCTATTTATTTAAGTTTTTTATACTGCTTTATCATTTCAGTCAAAGCACTTTACATTGTAACTTAAACTTGGTAATGTACATTAAACAAGGACATTGATAACTTGGATTTTTCTGAGACAATGGAGGGTTAAGTGACTTGCCAAAGGCCACAAGAGTGCTAGTGGAAATTGAACCATCAACTCTTGGTTTTCAAGTCTATTCTTTAACCAATAGGCTACTCCTCCACTCTAATGGCAGTGGGGGTGTACTGTCAACCACGTGGCCAGAATGAACAAATGGATGATGAAATGCTCAAAGAAATCAGGGAAGCTAACAAAAATTACAACACAGTAATAATAAGGGTGATTTCAATTACCCCGGTATCGACTGGGTCAGTGTCATGGAGGACATGCTAGGGAGATAAAGTTTCTAGATGAAATAAATAACTGTTTCTTGGAGCAACTGGTTCATGAACCAACAAGAGGGGAAGCCACTTTTGTTAGCTTCTCTAATTTTTTTAAACAATTCATCATCCATTTGTTCATTCTGGCCAGGCGGTCAATAGTACACCCCCACTGTCACCGCCTTCCCCTTCCCCTTTCCCTTTTTACATGGAATTTCAATCCATAGAGATTCTACAGTGAATTTTGTTTCCTGCAAAACTTTAATCCTTTGTGGCTCAATGCCCTTTCTAACATAGAGTGCAGCCCCTCCACCATTTTTGATCTGCTCTATCATTATGATATAGTTTGTACCCAGGTATCACAGTGTCCCATTGGTTGTCCTCTTTCCACCATGTCTCTGAGATACCAATCATAACTAACTTCTCATTTACTGCTATATATTCTAACTCTCCCATCTTATTTTTTAGATTTCTAGCATTTGCATACAAGCATTTTAGAGGCTGTATTTTATTCATATTAATCTGGTAGGCAAGGGTAATTTGGAATCTTTCATCTCTGTCTGCTCTGTACTCAAGGGCATTTGGGCTACTTTTGTCTTTATTGGAACCTTTTTGTTGATATGCCCTAACTTCAGACTTCTTGCTACCATCCTTCAAGGATACATTGTTCCAAACCATGCGCTCTTGGGCGACTGTCGACTTCCTCCTATTATCTAGTTTAAAAGCTGCTTTATCTCCTTTTTATGTTT
Source organism: Ichthyophis bannanicus (assembly GCA_033557465.1). Classification (NCBI taxonomy): domain Eukaryota; kingdom Metazoa; phylum Chordata; class Amphibia; order Gymnophiona; family Ichthyophiidae; genus Ichthyophis; species Ichthyophis bannanicus. The sequence goes on from CM066031.1 coordinate 251,682,330, forward strand.
AAATCTCTTTATTCATAGAACCAGAAAGTACAAACAATAGAAGGCAACAAGTACAGTTTTCCAAAAACAGTGTCATAGCACAGGAAAAAAGGGGTCAAATACCAGAGCCCTCCCAGGGAACATAGCTAAACGAGACCAACCCATAGAAATACACACACCTACGAAAGACAGAAAGAAGGGGAAGGAATAACTAGGGCAAAGACTGGAACCATGAGAATTATGAGATGAGATACCTCCCCAACCCTCTCAACCCTCCCCCCACCCCATAGCGAAACCTTCCCCCCTCCCCCCACCCACCATGGCTAGCCAGCATCTTAGGCGATAAAGGAAAGAGCATGAATAGGCCCAGGGTGGACTCTTCTCCCAGGCCCAAATCAGCTACAAATTAGCCAGGACACGCATGGATTCCCACGCACCGCCCCTCCCCTTCTCTCCCCCTCTCCCCCCCTCCAACCCGAACGCCCCCCCTCCCCACCCTGTCGACTACATCACAGTCAGAGGAGTCTGCACACACCCGGGGACAGCCAGCCATCCCCATTGAAGGAGAAAGGAATAATGGAACACACCTAGCCTCACAGTGTCAGTAGCCACTCAGGATTCTGTTACGTGCCCTCCGCGGGAGCATATTCAGATGAGGTCCCCAAGCCTCCAAAAAACGTCTCCACTCCCTCTCCTTCCCGTATGCACGCATCCGTTCCATAAGCAAAATCTTATGCAGCTGCACCCTCCAGGCCCCATAGACAGGTCCCCGGACATCTAACCAATACTGCAACACAAACATACGGGCACTCACCAAGACCAACCGTACCCACCGCAGGCCCACCCGCCCCAATGTATCTCCCCAAGTATCCTCCCATAGATCCAGTATCATGGTCTTGGCAGTCAAGAATATGGGCTGTTGCAGGCAGGCAGCCAAATACGTCGAGACCCGCCCCCAATACACCTGGGCCCCTGGGCAATGCCAAAACATATGTCCCAGGGTAGCCCGGGGTGCATCACATCACGGGCAACAGTGACTGGCCCCCACCCCCGCTCGCCACGCCCGAAGAGGAGCAAAATACAAGCGTCGCAGTATCTTGAACTGAGCGTCTCTATGGAGCACCAGAACGCTAAGAGAAGGAATAGCAGCCAGCCCTTCAAGTAGTTCTGCGCCACAGATCCATTCACCAAGATCCGATGTCCAAGCTTCCGCTAGCTCGTCCATGCCCAGAGGCGTTACCCCATCCCATAATATTCGGTGCAGTCTGGACACCCGTGCCCCGGACTCGCTCCCTAGCAACGACTGCTCTAGAACAGAACACACCTCGCCCCTCAGGGCCCCAGCCGGAATTCCCCGAATATAGTTATGAAGCTGCATGTATTGAAGAAAGTCCTTGTCCCTTAAATGATATTCTTTGCGGAGCTCAGGAAAAGCAATCATCCCCCCTTCAGAGGTCAGCACGTGTTCCAGATTTACCATACCCAACTCCTCCCAACCAGCAAAGTGAGACCGCCCCAAACCCGGCTCAAACTCGGCGTTGCCCCGTATGGGGAGGTAAGGCGTATGATGCGCCGAGAGCTGAAGTTTAGAGCAGAAGAACCGCCAAGCTCTCCGCAGAGGATTCAAGAAAATCGTCCGAAGGTCCCCAGGCAGATACCGCGCCCGCTCAGCATGCAAAAGATACCGAAAGTGAAAAGGGAACACCACCGCTCTAAGCAACCCCAAGGGGGAACAATCCTCCAAGTCCCAAAGCCAATCCCGAACCCACCGCAATAGACAAGCGATGTTATATTTCTGTATATCTGGAAAGCCGAGGCCACCTAGCGCCCAGGGTTGTTGAAGAATCCCCAAGCGTACCCTAGGCCTGCGACCAGCCCAAAGAAAACGATTAAACAACTTCGTGAAGTGACGAAGGTCCGAATGTTTCAGGAACAACGGGAGGATCTGAAGCGGGTATAGTATCTTGGGAAAAATGGCCATTTTGCATAAGGCTACCCGACCCCCGAGCGAAAGCGGCAGGTCACGCCACTTATCAACACTAGCCGTGACATCACGAAGAATTTTGGAAACATTAAGACGATACAGATCTCTAAGATCTGAGGATTCACATCAGGGAGAGTGTCTGCCAATCAGAGAGCTCTACTTCAGCATTAGAACTGCCACAGCAGAGGTTTATTTTTGATCGGGGAGTTCTGCAACAGCAGCTGTGTGTAATTATCTGAGGATTCACACCAGGGAGAGTGTCTGCCAATCAGAGAGCTCTACTTCAGCATTAGAACCGCCACAGCAGAGGTTTATTTTTGATCGGGGAGTTCTGCAACAGCAGCTGTGTGTAATTATCTGAGGATTCACATCAGGGAGAGTGTCTGCCAATCAGAGAGCTCTACTTCAGCATTAGAACCGCCACAGCAGAGGTTTATTTTTGATCGGGGAGTTCTGCAACAGCTGCTGTGTGTAATTATCTGAGGATTCACATCAGGGAGAGTGTCTGCCAATCAGAGAGCTCTACTTCAGCATTAGAACCGCCACAGCAGAGGTTTATTTTTGATCGGGGAGTTCTGCAACAGCAGCTGTGTGTAATTATCTGAGGATTCACATCAGGGAGAGTGTCTGCCAATCAGAGAGCTCTACTTCAGCATTAGAACCGCCACAGCAGAGGTTTATTTTTGATCGGGGAGTTCTGCAACAGCTGCTGTGTGTAATTATCTGAGGATTCACATCAGGGAGAGTGTCTGCCAATCAGAGAGCTCTACTTCAGCATTAGAACCGCCACAGCAGAAGCGCGCCCGCGCTTTGCGGGCCCGCGCCTGAGGGCCTCGCAAGAGGGCCCTTTGGCGTGGCCCTTAGGCGGGACACTAGGCGAAAGGATTATATATGCTTGAACACGTAAAAGGAGCAGTTATCAACTAACCGCAAGTACAACCCTCTAGCGTTTGCTCTATAATGCTGTTGTTACCATTATGCCTTATCTGTTATCAAGGTATCCCTGTAATCTTACAACATCAATACAGCCAAAGCAGTTATATCTGGTTACCCCCTGGCACTTGGTTTCTGTTATGCACATACGTTTTCATAAAACCGCAACACTGGAAACAGGGCTCATGTAGTTACTCTAGTTCAAAGAGGCAATTGCATTCAAATGAAAGACCTCATTTCGAAGCAAAAGTAAATCAAGCTTTACAAAATACAGATAAACTAACTACAATTGAATTAATAAATTGTAGATCCGTATGCAACAAGGTCCAAACTATAGTTGATCATATAGATGACGCTCAACCTGATGTGCTCTGCATCACAGAATCTTGGTTAAATCCTACTGATAATGTAATTCTCAATCAGCTTGTCCCAGAATCTTACTTTGCTTATAGCAGCTCTCGTTCAATCAAACGTGGAGGAGGAGTACTTATAATTGCAAAAAAGAGTTTAAGATTCAGAGTACAATGTATCTTAGAATCGCCACAATGTAATTCCATTAACATTGAGAACAAGCACATGGCAATTAGTTTGCATTATAGAGCACCAAAAGCATCTTCTGATGAACTTGCCTCAACGCTGGACACTATCTGTTCAATCACTTCCCCATACAAACCCTCAATAGTGCTAGGTGACTTCAACCTTAAATCAATTAACCGTAGAGACTCTGAGTCATTCTTTCAAGCAATGGACTCACTACATTTCACACAAATAGTTAATGCACCTACACACACATGGCTACTCGCCTGACCTCATCTTTGTTTCAAATGAATTAACCTTAGATGGTCTAATTTCAACTCCTACCATCACCCCAGTTCCTTGGACAGATCACTACATAGTTAGAATAGAAATTTTATTACAAACAAAAAATGATATGAACCTAGACCACAAATGCTATCACAGACGGTTCAAAAAATTTAACAAAGATGCTTTTATACAAGATACTTTACCTCATCTATCTGCAGATTCAGTGAAATTAGAGACACAAGTAACAGAATGGTATCACATAATTTCTAATGCAGCCAGAATGACAGACATGAGACCAAGGGAAGCAAGGATTAATAAGCAACATCACAAGCCATGGTATTCTACAGCTATACGTTTGATGAAAAGAGAGCTCAGAAGAATTGAGCGTAAGTGGAGAAGGAATAAGGTGACAGAATTAAGGCTGCTTTACTTAAATAAACAAAAAATATACGATGAGCATATTAAAAACTCTAAGAAAGAATACCATACAAATATAATAAATAATTCCATCAACAAACCTAGAGAACTGTTTGAAATTGTAAAATCTTTAACAAAGGAGCTAAAAACAGAAGGGGAAGCTCAAATTGAACCGCAAAAGTATGCGGACTATATTAAGGAAAAATTCCACTCTAAGACAAAAGCTACAGAAAAACTTAACTTAAAATCAGTCTCAAATTCCAGGGTTTGGGAAAAATTCTCCTTTCCATCAAAGGAGCAACTCTTGCACATTATTTCTTCTATAAACACATGCACTTCTCCCACTGACCCATGTCCTGTATCGTGGATCAAGTCTACAAAGTCAAATTTTATTCACATCATACAAAACATTGTGCAAAATTCCCTCTCTCAAGGTATTTTAACAGAGCAACTTAAGCTTGCAACTGTTAGACCAATTCCGAAGAAAACAACACTAGACAAGAATAATCCAGCAGCCTACCGGCCAATTTCCAGCATACCCTTTTTAGCAAAGATCATAGAGAAGATAGTGCAACTTCAACTTCAAGAACACATTGATGTTCATGCACCCCTAGATATTAACCAACATGGTTTTCGCCCAAACCATGGAGTTGAAACTTTAATGATTTATCTTTTTGACTGCATACTCCGCACCATTGATGACATTAAGAAAGGTATTATAATGATTTTTATAGACATCTCTGCAGCATTCGACTCAGTAAATCACAATAGATTATTAAATAGATTAGAGGAGATTGGTCTACATGGGGTCACTTTAAAAATGGTTCCATTCCTATTTGACAGAGAGATTTTTACAAGTAAAGATAGGGGAAAAAACCTCTATGCCCATAAGAGTAATACAAGGTGTACCACAAGGATCTGCACTTTCATCGCTCCTTTTCAATATTTATATGCAACCAATATGCAAAATTCCTTTGAAAAGTGGAATTAAGTATACAATCTATGCTGATGATATTATGATTTTCACAACTATCACTATTGAGAACCCTGATTTCTCGGGCATTACAGAATGTCTCTCAGAAATGTCCAACTGGTGTAAAACAAACAACATGGAAATTAATTTTAGCAAAACAGAGGCGTTATTTATTTCTCGTAACCATAATTTTGCGCATCCTCCTGACATCAAAATAGATAACTCAACTATTCCTATTAAATCAGAAGTGAAATATCTTGGAGTTACTCTGGATAATGAGTTGAATCTCAGATCACACATAAATAAGACAATTAAAAGTGCTTATTACAGAATGAAGCTAATCAAAAGACTAAGGCCGCTTCTTGATACTGTTCACTTCAGAAATGTTTGTCAAGCATTGATTACTCCATTACTTGACTTCTGTAATCCAATATATCTGGGTTTATCTAAGCAAGCACTTAAGCCTTTACAACTGGCGCAGAATACTGCTGCACGTATAGTTTTTGGTCTATCAAGTAGAGAACATATAACTCCCATCTTGAAAGAGCTTCACTGGTTACCTATAGCTTCACGTGTAAAATATAAAACTATAATTTATATTTTCAAGATAAAACAACAATATTCTGCAGAAAGCCTGACATATCTCATACAGTCAGATATTAGCAACAGACCTAGAAGAAGAGGATCTGACAACAGAATCAGCTTATCAAATGATGTCAGAAAAACACGTAAAGACACCTCTGAAAGGGCTTTCTCTTTTGCTGCACCTTCCATCTGGAACTCTCTACCTAATGAGCTGAGAGCAGCTCAGGACATCAATGACTTTAGAAAGCAACTGAAAACATCTTTGTTTATAGAACACTACGGTCATGCAATTAACTAACTTAATTTGTCTGGAATGTAAATCATATACATATTGTATAATAGCTCACATTATAGTATAGCTCACTATGTAGATAATGCAACTCACTCTAACACATTATACCATAACTTTAACTTTTATTTCTTTACATTTTCTCACTAATACTCTTAATATCTTTGTTTGTAAGACCGCTTTGATTGTATGATAAGGCGGTATAGAAATCCAATTAAATAAATAAATAAATAAATAAGATTCGCTGGTAAATAAATGCCCAAGTATTTAAAGTGACCCACCGCCCATTTCAAAGGGAATTCTCCCGACCAACTTGATTGCCCATCGGGCCCCACAAGCAACGCCTCTGACTTATCAAGGTTCAAACGGAAGCCCGAGGGTTCCCCATATGCTCGAATAAGCCGCAGCAACTGAGGCAATCCGCTATAAGGGTCTCCGAGGTGGATCAGCAGGTCATCGGCAAAGGCGGCAACTCTAAACTCGTCCCGTCCCAGGCGTATTCCACTAAACTGCGAGGAAGCCCGAATCTGGATCAAAAGGGGCTCCAGCGTCAGAACGAAAAGAAGTGGGGACAGCGGGCAGCCCTGACGAGTGCCCTTCTGAATGCTAAAATCCGCGGTCATGACCCCATTTACCATAACGGCTCCAATGGGATCAGCGTATAGAAGACGAACCACATCAACGAAAAAGCCCGTTAACCCCATAGCAGCCAAGACTTGATACATGAAATCCCAATTCACGCGGTCGAATGCTTTTTCAGCATCGAAACTTATAAGTAAGGATTGATCTCCCGTCAGTCGCCCCGCGCTAATGGAAAGCAAAATACGCTGAAGACTGTACGCGGCATGGTGACCCCGCACAAATCCCACCTGATCCGGATGTACCAGGGACGACAAATAGAGCGCCAGCCGATCTGCCATGATTTTTGCTAAGAGCTTAATGTCCACATTTAGGAGCGAAATGGGGCGATAAGACCCGGGCAAAAGAGGGTCCCGGCCCGGTTTAGGCAAAATAGTGACCAAGGCCTTATTGGCCTCAAACGGAAACTGCCCCCGCCGCACCAAATCTTCAAAGTACCCCACTAGAGGGGCCACCAGGGCAGCACCCAGGATCTTGTAAAACTCGCCACGGAACCCATCGACCCCAGGAGCCCGCCCATTCTTCAAGCCCTTAATACCCATCTGCACCTCCCGCCCCGAAATGGGCTGATTTAAGATCTCCAGCTGTTCCGCGTTAAGCCGCGGCAAGGGGCAACCGTCAAGAAAGCTGGGGCCCTCACAGGACCTCTCCCCCTCATCCGCGTAAAGCTGCCGAAAAAAGTCAGTAAAAACGGTCTCAATATCAGCCGCATCCCGTCGGATGGTCCCGTCCGCATGCCAAATCGCCCCAATATGCCGTGGGCCACCAGCAGGCCTCATCAGCGCAGACATCAGTTTCCCCGCCTTATTCCCATGCTGATACAGCTTGTATCGATAATACAGCATGGACTTCTGAGCCCGCCGATGGAGGAGCGTTTCTAGTTCCACCTGGAGTTCCCGCAACTTACGGTGGCTGGAGACCGAATGGCACCCCGCCACCACCCTCCGCATCTTGCCTAACTCCCGCTCTAATAGGAGGATTCGTTGAGTTAACCTCTTCCTCCGAAGGCTACAATAGCTAATGATGTCCCCTCGCAAAACAGCTTTACCAGCCTCCCATAGCAAAGCCGGGGAAACTTCGGGGCGGTCGTTGAAAACCAAATAGTCTCTCCAGCAATCCCGCAAGTATGCTTCAAATTGAGCATCACCACAGAGGTCCAAAGGATACCTCCACAGGCGGCTTCTAGAGGGGCTACTACCTCGTAGTTCAAGGATAACCATTGCGTGGTCCGAAAGAATAGGTGACCCTATCTCTGCCTTGGAGACACAACTAAAAAACGAGTCCGAGATTAGAAAATAGTCAATGCGGGACCACGTTCCATGAGCACGAGACATGTGAGTATAATCCCTATCACCAGGATGAAGGAGTCTCCAGATATCCAATAGTTTCTGCGCCTCGCATAGCCCCCATAATCGCCGGCGGCCCCGCGGACTCCCTGCTACACCCACTCCTGAGCGATCTAGGCCAGCATCCAATACTTCATTGAAGTCGCTGCCCAAAATGACTTGGTACCCATCGGTATCCGCCAGAAGCTTAGTAAGGGCCTGATAGAAGCGGGCCTCATAACCATTAGGTCCGTACAACGAGCATAAGGCAACTTTCTTCCCCTCCAACAGCCCCCAAACGCATACAAACCGCCCCTCCACATCAGAGACCACACGTTCCTCCTGCCAATTCACCGAGTTGGCAATAAGGATGACCACACCCCGTTTCGTCCCAACAGCAGGGGCACCATAGACATGAGCGATAGAACCCCTACCCAATTTAGCATGTTCCGCTGTAGTCTGGTGAGTTTCCTGTAACATTATAACCCCCAGGCGCTGTCGCTTCAAATGTTGAAGCACCTTGTAGCGTTTCACCGGGGAGCCCAGGCCGCACACATTCCAAGACGCAAAACGAAGTCCACTACTCATCGTACGAAGGGGAATAGGAATACCCAAAAAGACAGTTCCAAATATTTAATTCGACGAGGCCCCCCCCAGCCAAGGGCCCCCTCCACATCCACGAGAACCAGCCACACCAGAGCAGCCACATCCACACAGACAAGCACCAGTAACCAGTCATCCTCCCATGCAGACCCAGCCAACAACAGATAATACAAGAGAAAAAGATAGAAGAAAGCAAAGTAAAAATAAAAATAAAAATAACCCCCCCTCCACACCCCTAATTCCCCCCAACCTCTCCCCCTCCACCCCTCACGCCGCCAACTCACAGCGCTCAAAACCATGATTCCCAAGCCGGCCCCCCAGGAAGAGAGGCGATGGAGTCCTACGCGCTCTGCCAGGGAATAGAGGGGGGAGGAAGAGAAAGAAATACAGTCAAAGGGGGAAGAGAAAAAGATTAAAAATTAAACCAGTCCCACAGTGAAACACAAAGCCAGTGCCCGTGCCCCAGCCCCACAACAACCAAGTATGGGGCATAACAACACCAGGGCCCCACTCCCCCCCAGCTCCCGGCACCATAGCGGTGTAGCACGTGTCCAGGACAGAAATTAAGGTAAAATATATTTTAAAAATATATAAAATACAGACTATAAATTACAAATACCAGAAAATAAGTAATAAAAAGAAAAAAGAAAAGGGGAAGAAAAATTCAGAGCGCAGTGCTCAGTGTCCCCGGGCCCAGCAGGAGCAGCATACCGATCTCCAAGCAGTGCCACTCCCGCAGCAGTGCAATCTCAGGGCTTACATCCGTCGCTTCAGGTCACTGTCGCCGAAGGCTCCCCCAACTGCTCCAGCCACGTGCGCGCCTCTTCCGGAGATCCCAGGGTCTTCATTCGGCCTTGATGTTCGACACGGAGTTTGGCAGGGTATAACAGCGTGAATCTAATAGCTCGGTTAGCCAGCTGAGCGCAGATCCCCGAGAATGCTCGACGTTGTTGGCTGACGAGCTGAGAGTAATCTTGGAATACCAAGAGTTGCGTTCCTCCGTCCCCTCGTCACCGCTGAACTCGGGCCGCCCGAAGTACCATCTCCTTCTGTCGGTAATCTAAGAAGCGGGCTATCACCACACGTGGCCCTTGCGCCTCCTCTCGCCGCGGGCCCAGGCGATGCACACGCTCAAGATGAATAGGGGGTTCCATAGACCCGGCCACAAGCTGCTCCATCCAACCAGTAAGGTATGTAGAGAGAGTAGAGTCCGTTACCGATTCAGGGACCCCAACAAAGCGCAGGTTTTTCCTGCGGCCCCTGTTTTCGAGGTCTTCAAGCTTATCGGCTTGCGTTTGCACTAGCGACTCCAAGGCCTGTACTCGGGCAGCTAAGGAGTGTTGGGCATCCTCTACGCCAGAGATTCTCTCCTCTGCCTGCTCAATGCGGCCCGTGAAATCTGCAATCTTCTGAGCCACCGCGCTCAGTTGGCCGCCCAGATCGCTAAAGCGCTCGTCCAGGGCTTTCACTACTGCCGAGCTCACCTCCGCCACCATATTTAGCTCACCATTAGATGAGGGGCTTTTAGGTGCCCCATCGGCCATTTTAGATTCAGGGCCCCGGACACGCTCTCTCTCTTCGTGGGTTTTTGTAGCCATCGGGCTGCTCCCAGAGATCGTGGTTGGCACCGCTCCAGTCCCGCCGCACTCTCCGTGACCACGTGAACCAGCCAGGGGTTTTTCAGCTTACTTGAAATAAGAAAGGTTGCAAATTGGTGGGATGGGTACCCGGAGCTGATCTACTTGCGTCCGATCAGCGCAGAGCCATACCGGAAGCCCCTATCTCCTTTTTAAAGAATAGTGCCTGCAGCCTGGTTCCATCCCGGTTAAGGTGGGCCCCATCCCTTTGGAAGAGCTTCTCCTTTCCCCAGAACGTTCCCCAGTTCCTAACTAATCCAAAACCCTCATCCTTGCACCATTGTCTCATCCACGCATTGAGACTCCTGATCTCTGCCTGCCTTTTGGGTCCTGCGTGTGGAATGGGAAGTCTTTCGGAGAATGCTATCCTGGAAGTTCTGGATTTCAACTTCCTACCTAAAAGCCTAAATTTAGCTTCCAGAACCTCCCTACCACACCTTCCTATGTCATTGGTACCGACATGTACCAAGACAGCAGACTACTCCCCAGCACTATCTAAGACCTTGTCTAGGTGGTGCATGAGGTCCGCTACCTTCGCACCAGGCAGGCATGTTACCAGGAAATCCTCTCATCCACCAGTCACCCAGCTATCTACATGCCTAATGATCAAATCACCAACTATAACGGATGTCCTATCCCTTCCCTCTTGGGCACATGGCCTGTGAGAAACGTCCTGGGTGCAAGATGGTTTTACATCACCTGGAGGACAGGTCCTAGCTACAGGATCACTTCCTGCTGCACCAGGGTGATGCTCTCCTGTCACGTGACCTCTCTCCTCCATGGCAACAGGGATGCTGCCAGACTGGAAGTGGGACTTCAGTACTATATTCCTGTAGGTCTCGACTATGTACCTCTCTGTCTTCTTTATGTCCTCCAAGTCTGCTACTCTAGTCTCCAGAGATCGGACTTGTTCCCTGAGAGCAAAGAGCTCCTTGCACCTAGTACACACATAAGACCCCTCACCAATTGGGAGAAAATCATATGATACTCAATGCAAAAGACTGGAAAACTCCCATCTCACTGCTGGACTGTTGTCTGCATCTTAGTTTCAAGGTTATATTTAGGTATTTAAGTTCTTTACTTACTAAAGTTTGCTGGGATACTTATACTAATAAAATTATACCTAATACGTTGAATGTACTTTGTTCACCTGAAGCTTCATTAATCTCAGGTCCATAATGTATGCCTGATAAACAGCTGCACCTGAGAGCGAATATGGCATCTCCTTTCCTTTAAGAGATTTAAGCACCTATAAAGCTACGATTATCCTAGGGGTGGTGGGTGTCAGGGAGCGAGGGAAGGAAAGAAGACTTATTAAAAACTGATTGCTACACAGTACTCTGTACTGTGCTTCTAAGGTGATCTGTGACCAATTTCCTTGGTGATTCACACAGCCCTTGCTTGGATTGAGGGAGTATTGTGTTCTAAATTTAACCAGAAAGATCTCTGCTGTGTTTTAAATTTAAGCTGAAAGCTCTTTGCTGCTACTAGGCCCTGACTGAGTATTAAATTTAAACTAGAAGTTCTCTGCTGGGTTTTAAACTTAAACTGAAAGCTACTTGTTGAGTTTTTAATTTAACTAAAGCTCTTTGCTGATACTAGGCCCTGAGTGATTTAACAAATACACAAATTCAAAGATTAATCTGCTTTAATCTAAAGAATTTCTTTTTTAACCAAGATTTAGAAAAATTCCCAGAAGTAAATACTTACAATTGCAGATCTCTCTCCAAAAGTAGCAGTCCCTTTTTATAGTCCTTCAAATGGAGGAAGGACAGCAAGGAAATCCACAGTACTACCTTTTAACTTTCAAATGGGAGACTATGATAAAATGAGGAAAATAGTTAAGATAAAACTAAAAGGTGGTTGCTGTTGTTGTTGTTAAGTGCTGTCGAGTCGGTGTCTGCTCTTGGCGACCCTCTGGATAGTTGTCCTAAATTATGTTTCAGTCTTCAGTCAGGCGGCTCACTGTTGACAGACTGGTACCCGTAGCTGCTGTTATTGTATCAATCTATCTCATTGCTGGCCTGCCTCTTTTGTGTTGACCTTCTATCTTGCCAAGCATGATGCCTTTCTCTAATGATCTCTTTCTTTGAACGATGTGTCCAAAGTATGAAAGTCCGAAGTCTTGTCATCTGAGCTTCTAAAGAAAGCTTAGGTTTGATCTCCTCTAGTACTGACTGGTTTGTTCTTCGGACAGTTCATGGTATATGCAGTATTCGCCGCCAGTACCATAATTCAAAGGCATCAATTTTCTTCCTGTCTATCTTTTTCACTCTCCAGCTTTCGCATCCATATGATGTTATTGAAAAACCATGGTTTGAATGAGTCAAATCTTTGTATGGAGAGAGATATCTCTGCTCTTGAGAATCTTATCTAGGTCTTTCATAGCCATTCTGCCAAGAGCAATGCGTCGTCGGATTTCTTGACTGCATATTGCTTCTTTATTGATAGTTGATCCAAGTAGGTTAAAGTTGTCCATGATTTCATTTTCTTTTCCTTCAGTGATGAACTTATTGATTTTGCCAGTTGTCATGATCTTTGTCTTTTTACATTAAGATGCAGGCCCATTTTAAGATTATGTTCCTTGATCGTGAGAAGCAAATATTTCAGATCATCTTCACTTTCAGCCAGCAATGTGGTATCGTCAGCATAGCGAAGGTTGTTGATGAGTCTTCCACCAATCTTCACACCTCTGTTGTCTTCATACAATCCTGCTTCTCTGATGATTTGTTCTGTATATATATAAACAGGTAAGAAGAAAGTATGCAGCCTTGTCATACACCTTTGCTAATTTTAAACCATTCTGTTTCTCCTTATTCCATTCGAACTGTTGCTTCTTGATCAATGTAAAGGTTGTGCAAGAGAACTATCAGGTGTTCTGGTATATCCATACTTCTTAATGTGGCCCAGAGTTTCTCATGGTTTACACAGTCAAAAGCCTTGCTGTAGTTGATAAAGCACTAATAGATATCCTTTTGGTATTCTTGAGTCTTTTCAAGGATCCATCTCACATCTGCGATGTGGCGGTCGCGCCCCTACCAGGCGGTTGCCTAGTAGGGACGGGAAGCCATCTCAATTCCTCTTTCCCAAGGATTGTAGTTGTGCCAAGGAGACTATGAACCGAGTGGTTGTTTTAAAGCACACAGGAATTTTATTAGCATCCGTGTCAAAAATGGTTGACAAAATCTTCAAAGCAAATGTACACATTCAGGTCAAAGCAAAATACAGGATTATTCTTCTCCTCTTAAGATAACACTTGTAACCAGTGTTGCAATAATGCTATTTACACAAGCTTCACTTCTTTCCTTTCTCAGGCTTCCATTACTCAGCCTTCATGCATACATTACAGTCCATCTCAGAACAAACTGAAGCTGGGTCACTTTCTTGGCCTGCTACTTCCATGCTTTCAACTGAGCTGTAACTTGGCAATGCTTGTAATCGTTCTGGCAGTTTATCCTTAATATTCTTTAGCAGATTAAATAGCCTATGCCACTGAATGACCCTTTCTCCCTTTGGTAGGATTTCACTGGGCTCTTCCTGTTCAGTGTCCCTGGCAAAACCCTTACTCCTATTCCGGGTTTTCCTAGGCTTTAACCTCTCTTCTGAGTCAGAGCGTATAACACAGGGTTTAGGCTTTATGGCTTTAACTCTCCTACCTTGGAGTCTGGCTGCAGCACCTTCCTGGCTGAGGCTTCTCCGGCTTGGCACTCCCTCTGTCTCTGAGCTAGACAGTGACTCAGGGTAAGCTCTCCACTTCCCTTCCTGGGACTTCTGCTGCCTGCAGATAGACCCTTCCTCCGGTGAGTCTAAGCACTCTTGCCTTAGCTTCCTTAAAGCCAACCTTCTCTCTCTTTCTCCCTGTAGCCAGTCTGTTTGGTCCTTTGCCTGGAACCTTCCCTGTAGCTTCCTGGGCTGCAGTGCTGGCTGCTCTTGTCTCTGCTGCTACTCACTTTGTAACTGCTTCTTTCATGGTTGCTGGTTTTGCTGTGTTTGCTCTCTCCTGCATCTCTGCAGTTCCTGGCCTCTCTGGAGTTCCTGGCCTTTCTGGAGTTCCTGGCCTTTCTGCCTTCCCAGGCCCTTCTGGAGTTCCTTTCCTCTCTGGCCCTTCTGCTCACTTTGTTTGTTCCCTCAAACTTAAACGCTGAGCAGGGCAACTCCCTTCCTGACTCCACCCACTTGTACCTCCTACTCTTGCCTGAGGTTGTCATGAGGTCTGGGAGTGGCTTAAGCCTAGCACTGCCCTCTTGGTTTCTCTCAGGGATTCTGCTGTGATGTATGTGTTCTAGTGAACCCATCCCCCGAGAAGAAGAAAAAGTTCTTCTTTCTCCTTTATTTTCATGCTGGGCTGCCTCCTCCTCACCACAGCGATGATGTTCCTCGCCCTTTCCTGAACCCTGCTTGCACTTCAGGTAGTTTTTGTTCCAGGTATGGTTGTAGTCTCTTTTGAATAATCTTCAGTAGAATCTTGCTGGCATGTGGGATCAGAGCGATTGTGCGATAATTTCCACAGTCAGTTGGATCACCTTTCCTTAGTATTGGTATATACACAGATCTTTTCCAATCAGTTGGCCATGATGTTATCTTCCAAATTTCTTGGCAGAGTCTTATAAGTATGATAACAGCTGTATCAGATTGCTGTAATACTTCTATGGGAATGCCATCAATGCCTGGTGCTTTGTTTTTTGATAAGGCTTTCAATGCTGCTTTGACTCCCTCTTTCATCACCAATGGTTCCTGATCATAAGGTACAGGTTGAAATGGTTGTTGGTCCACTTGATCTTTATCATATGAAAAGCCCTGTATATTCTTTCCACATGTTTTGATCTTCTCAGCATCATTCAACATAGAACCTTGAGCGTCTTGTAACATTCCAATTCGAGGCTGGAATTTTTTCTCTCGTAGCTTTAGGAAAGCTGATCTTGTTCTTCCTCTAATATTTATTTACATTCTCTTATATACCGCGCTATTCTGCATCAGTGCGGTTTACATTGAACAAACTGAAATTACATTGAACAGGGTATTATAACTTGGAGATAACTATTTTACAGGGAACATGGGCTATGGAGGGTTAAGTGGCTTGCTCATGACCACAAGGAGCACCTGTGGGACTAGAAACCCCAGTCCTTCCGGCCCAAGGTTGCTGTCCTCTATTGGGATTTGAACCCCCGACCTTCCGGCCTGAAGTACCTTGCCCCAACCACTAGGCTACTCCTCCACTCTGTTTCTATTTCCTTGCATGTGTCATTGTAGTACTTTTTCTTGTCCTGTATTGCTGTATGTTGGAAATCTCTGTTTAGTTCTTCAATTGTCTTTCTTTCGCCTCTGGCTTTAGCTTCTCTGCGTTTCTGGGCAATTTTCAAAGTTTCTTCCGTCATCCATTTTTGCCATTTTTGCTTTTTCACCTGTTGTAGAGGCTTCTCGCTTTCTTCCAACACAACCTTCTTGATGTCATTCCATCACTCTTCTGGAGCTCTGTCATTTATATCTAAAGCAGCAAATTGGTTTTGCAGGCAGCCTTTCAATTTAAGTGGTATATTCTCAAGGTCTTATTTTGCTACATTCATGAGTGACTTGCCCTTTTTCAACTTTAGCTGGAGTTTGCATACTAGTAGTTGGTGATCTGAACCACAGTCGGCTCCAGGTTTTGTCTTTGTTGATGTTATAGAGCTTTTCAATCATTGTAAGTATGGTAACAGCTGCATCAGATTGCTGTAATGCTTCTTTCCACAGATGTAGTCAATTTGATTTTTGTACAATCCATTTGGTGAAGTCAATGTGTACAGTTGCTGCTTGTGCTGCTGGAAGAAGGTGTTTGAGATAAATAGATCATTGGTCTTGCAGTATTCTATCAGTCTTTCTTCAGCTTCATTTCTGTTGCCAAGTCCATATTTTCCAACCACTTTGCCTTCTTCTTTGTTGCCAACCTTTGCATTCCAGTCACCCATGACTATCAGGATACCCTGTTTGCATGTTCTGTCAATTTCAGCTTGTACTTGTTCATAGAACTCATCAGTTTCATCCTCTTCTGCAGCTGTTTTTGGGGTATATACTTGAATTATAGTTGTGTTGATCGGCATTCCTCGTAGACGAATAGAGATTAAGCATTCATTGATTGCATTGTATTTCATTACAGTGCTTGCAAGTTTCTTCTTTATTATAAATGCAACACCATTTCTTCTTTGTCATTCCTTTCCAGCATAGTAGACCATGTGATTATCTGGTGCATAGTGCCCGATGCCAGTCCATTTCAGTTCACTGACTCCCAACAGATCAAGTTGTACACATTCCATTTCATTCTTGACCACCTCCAATTTCCCTTGGTTCATGCTTCGTACTTTCCATGTCTCAATATGTAAGACATCTTTACAGCTTCTGACTCATTTAATGTGCAGCTACATCAGCAGTCAGACATCCCGAGGGCTTTGATCCAACCACATCATAAATGTTGGCTTTACTCTGAAAAGTCTTCAGCTCCTCCCCAGTAGCTAGTTGAGTGCCTTGCAACCTGGGGGTCTCATTTTCCAGCACTATAGTGCAATTTGTTTTGTTGTGACTATCCACTGGGTTTTCATGGCAAGATACAGAAGTAGATTGCCGAGCCTTTCCTCCACGCAGTTTAAGTTTAGTGTTGTTGCCATTGTCACAGAAATGTGATCCTCCGCCGCCAACACTGTCCCATTCTGCTGCTGCCCATATGGGTGGTTTGTCTTGGTCTGGCACCTCAGCTGAGACCTGTCTATCTTGAGAGAACCTGCCAGTAGTTAAACTACCGATAGCTTAGCCCTCAGCATCACTGATGCACAAAAGCCCTCACAGCACGACAAGCTGCAAACCAAGTGAGAGAAACTAAAAGGAGCAGCTGCAAATGTTAAAGATTTACATCAAGCATGGGTGTTGTTTAAAAATACTATATTGGAAGCCCGGACTAGCTGTATTCCATGCTTTAAGAAAAGTGGAAGGAAGTCCAAAAAACTGCCAGCATGGTTTAAAGGTGAGGTCAGAGAGGCTATTGTTGCCAAAAAAGCATCTTTCAGGAAATGAAAAAAGGAGCAAAATGACGAAAACTGGAAACAACACAAGCACTGGCATGTTAGATGCAAGGCATTGATAAGGGAGGCAAACAGAATTTGAAAAGGAGCTTGCTGTGGAAGGAAAAACGCACAATAAAAGCTTTTTCAAGTACATTCGTAGCAAAAAACCTGTGAGAGAATCAGTTGGATCATTAGATGATAGAGGGGTAAAAGGATACTAAGAGGAGACAAGGCCATAGCAGAGAGACTGATTGAATTCTTTGCTAAGGTCCTTACTGAAGAAGATGTAGGGAAATTAACCATGCCTGAAATGATATTTAAAGGTGATGCATTGGAAGAGGTGAAAGAAATATCGATAAACCGGGAAGATGTATTACGAGGGTCGTCCAGAAAGTAAAGAACGATTGCGCATCATGCACAGCGCTGACCCCCCACCACATGCGATTGCGTGCGCGGCAGTTAGCTCCTTCCTTCCCTTCAGTGTGAGCCGAGTCTCGTTTCTGTGCGGTCACGCTACTTGTTTTTGCAGCGATTCATAATGGCGGCATCGAAAATCCCGCCAAATGTGAAGTGCGGAGTGTCATTCATTTTCTGAACACTCAGAAAGTTAAGCCTATTGAAATTTATAGGCAAATAAAGAAAGTTTATGGTGATAATGTAATGAACGAGTCATCAGTGAGGAAATGGTGCATTATGTTTAATCAAGGAAGGACCAGCGTACATGATGAAGATCGGAGTGGGAGGCCATCACTTGTTACGGATGAATTGAAGGGAACACAGCACGAACACAGCAGGAACTTCAACGTCTAAGGTGGGAAATTTTTGGTCATCCTGCTTACAGCCCTGACTTGGCACCAAGTGATTATCACGTATTCCCTAAACTTAAGGAGTTTTTGGGTGGGAAACAGTTTGCAAACGATGAGGAACTCCAGCAGGCAGTGACAGCCTGGCTAAAACATTTGGCGGCAGATGAGTATAACATCGGCATAGAAAAACTGCTCCCACGCTACAAGAAGTGTCTGACAACAATGGCGATTACGTAGAAAAGTAGAGTATTTATTTATTTATTTAGCACACATTTATATACCGCTCTTTCCCAAGTATCAAGTGCGGTTTACAATGAACAGAGAAAATTCAAGGTACATGGTTAATCATGTCCTAGTCATTTTACAGGGAACAGATTTAACTTTTTACATTTAACAGTATAATTAAAGACATATAAACTGTGATTTCATCCGGTGGTATTGAGTGGATGTAATCAAACCTTTTTACATATTTACATTAATTTTATAGAATTTGAATTACATGAAGACCATCTTTTAGTATCAGATTATGCGTTTATTTTGGTTAAGTGAGTGTATGCCTTGTAGGGATTATTATCCTGTGTCAACTTGTATGGTTTGGCAGTCCAGAGGTGTATAATGTAAGGTGAATAGATGTGGTGTTAGTTTTTTTCTAAATTCTTTGAGTTCAGTTAGGAGGCGGATATTCTCAGGTAGGTTATTCCATAGAGACGGTGCACAGTGAGAGAAGGCCCTGTTATTGGTTAGTTTTCTAGCTTTTTTATAATCTTTAGGTAATGATATTGTGTTTGTATTTCTACTTCTTTGAGATCTCTTATTTGGTTCTATGTTGATCAGGTTATTAAGTACGGATGGTGAAAGTTTATTCATCAGTTTGAAGGTGGTAACTAGTATTTTGTAGTGTATCCTTTCGTGAATAGGTAGCCAATGGAGTTTAGCAAGAATTGATGTAATGTGTTCTTTTGGACTTACTTTCATTATAATTCTAGCCGCAATATTTTGAGTTAATTGGATCTTTTTAATGTTTTGCCGTGTGATTCCCTGGAGAATTAAGTTTGCAAAATCAAAGTGTGGGGTGATTGCTTGTATTATTGATATGAAGTCGTGTAAATGAATTAATGGGCGTATTTGTTTCAGGGTCTTAATTTTAAAATGTATAGTTTTTGTAAGGTTTTTTATGTGTGAGTCCATATTAAGTCTCCTTATACCAGCTGCTCAAAGCATTCCCGCAACCTAATGCTTTACCATCATGCTTTACTGTAGGGATGGTGTCAGCAGGTGATGAGCTGTGCTTGTTTTATGCAGGGCTAGCCTCAGGGCCGATGGAAGGTACTGTGCACCCTAGGCAAACCTTCAACCTTATGCCCCTCCCTCTCCCCGAGATTTTGATAATTAAACTCAACAATTAGAACATATGAACATAAGAAATGCTATTCTAGGTCAGATCAAGGTCCATCAAGCCCAATATCCTGTTTCCAACAGTGGTGAATTCAGTTCACAAGTACCTGGCAATTTCTCAAAAGACACATATGTTCCACAAATCTTGTGTTGGGGCAAACAGTGGATTTCCCTGGTCCTCTTTAATAATGGTTTATGGACCTTTCCTCCAGGAACAAATTACAGAGTCTGATTATACGATGAATGAAAAAAAATATTTTTGCTTATTAGTCTTAAATGAGTTACATTATAGCTTCATTGCATGTCCCGTAGTCTTTCTACTTTTTGATGGCATAAACAATTGATCTACTTTTACCCGTTCCCCACCATTCATTAATTTATAGATCTCTATCATATCTCCCCTCAGCCGTCTCTTTTCCAGGTTGACGAGCCCTAAACTTTTAAGCCTTTCCTCATAGGGGTATTCTTCCATCCCCTTTACCATTGTGGTAGCTCTTCTCTGTAACTTTTCTAATTCCGCTATATCCTTTTTAAGATACGGTGACCAGAATTGCACACAGTATTCAAGATGTGGTTGCACCATGGAATAATACAGAGGAATTATAATATCCTTTGTTTTATTCTCCATTCCTTTTCTTATGATTCCTAACATTCTATTTGCCTTCTTGGCCACGCTGCACACTGGGTGGAGGGTTTCAACATATTATCCTTGATGACACCTAAATCTTTTTCATGGGTGGTGGTTCCTAAAGGGAATCTTGCATCGTGTAACCATAGTCTGGGTTGTTCTTCCTAGGGGCAAACTTTGCACTTGTCTTAATTAAATTTTATTTGCTATTTGAATATCCAATCTTCCAATTAACCAAGATCCTCTTGCAATTTTACACAATCCTCTTGGGTTTTAATAATTTTGAATAATTTTGTGTCATCTACAAATCTGATTATCTCACTAGTTATTCCCGTTTCAGGTCATTTACAAATATGTTAAAAAGCAACAGTCCCAGCACACATCCCTGGGGTACTCCACGATTCACCTTTCTCGATTGGGAAAATTTGCCATTTAGCCCTGCTCTCTGCTTTCTATTTTTTAAACAGTTCCTGATCCACAATAGTACACTGCCTCCTATCCCATGACTTTTTAATTTGGCCAAGAGCCTCTCATGAGGAACCTTGTCAAAGGCTTTCTGAAAATCCAGATATACTATATGGACCGGCTCATCTTTGTCTCCCTGTTTATTCAAAACCTTTAAAAAAATATAACAGATTAGTAAGGCAAGACCTTCCTTGGCTAAAGCCATTTGACTTTCTTCCATTAAACCATGACTAACTACATGTTCAGTAATTTTATTCTTTATAATCGTTTCTACCATTTTGCCTGGTACTGACGTCAGGCTCACTGATCTGTAGTTTCTTTGATCACCCCTGGAACCCTTTTTAAAAATTGGCGTTAGATTGGCCATTTGCCAATCTTCAGATATCACAGATGATTTTAATGATAGTTCACAGATTACTAATAGTAGGTCTGCAATCGCAAATTTCAGTTCTTTCAACACCTTTGGATGTATACCATCAGGTCCAGGTGATTTGCTACTTTTTAGTTTATCAAATACTGTAGATGTACGAGGGTCGTCCAGAAAGGCCGTGGGAGGACCCTGGCCGTGGGAGGACCCTGAGGCCACATTGAAGAGAGCAGCCTCGGGCGGGAGAAAGCCCTTTACTGCCTGCACGTTTCACCAGCTCCCCAGCCGGGGTTGAGCAGCGAAGAGGAGCCCCTGCGCCTGCAATCTCCGGTCCAATCCGGGCCGTGGGAGGACCCTGAGGCCACATTGAAGAGAGCAGCCTCGGGCGGGAGAAAGCCCTTTACTGCCTGCACGTTTCACCAGCTCCCCAGCCGGGGTTGAGCAGCGAAGAGGAGCCCCTGCGCCTGCAATCTCCGGTCCAATCCGGGCCGTGGGAGGACCCTGAGGCCACATTGAAGAGAGCAGCCTCGGGCGGGAGAAAGCCCTTTACTGCCTGCACGTTTCACCAGCTCCCCAGCCGGGGTTGAGCAGCGAAGAGGAGCCCCTGCGCCTGCAATCTCCGGTCCAATCCGGGCCGTGGGAGGACCCTGAGGCCACATTGAAGAGAGCAGCCTCGGGCGGGAGAAAGCCCTTTACTGCCTGCACGTTTCACCAGCTCCCCAGCCGGGGTTGAGCAGCGAAGAGGAGCCCCTGCGCCTGCAATCTCCGGTCCAATCCGGGCCGTGGGAGGACCCTGAGGCCACATTGAAGAGAGCAGTCGCGCGCAAGCGCGCCCGCGCCTTGCGGGCCCGCGCCTGAGGGCCTCGCAAGAGGGCCCTTTGGCGTGGCCCTTAGGCGGGGCTCGATAGGCGGAAAGAACGCTCACTTAACGCCCCAACAACAAAAAAAAAAAAAAAAGAAACATAATTACTCATCGGAAACCCAAGCAAAATTCGAGCAGCTTGAGCTCCCTTAGGGTAGAGCTCGCTCCCCCGCTGAATTTGATCACACACCGAGCACAGCAAGTATACCCACAAAAAGGAACTATGTTGTATCTGATATCCTGCACATTCCCTTAAAGCCTGCTTACTATTGTTAGTAACTATAAGTACCCTAAGTCAGCAATCATCAAATACCATAATTAGCTATAAAATATACACTATTTAACATTAGTAAGATACATATTGTTGCCTTTACCCACTAGTTGTAACCATTGTTCCCACTAGCCAGATTGAATTTAATGTTACTATTATCCAGAATATATACTATTGTCAGTAGATAGAGACATATTGTTGCCATAATCCAAAAAGGTATACTGTCGTCAGTAGCTAGAGAGTCTTTCGATTTTTTGAGTTACTATTGTTACATACTGTGTCATTACTCAAAAATATACTGTTGTCAGTAGACAGAGAGACATACAATTGTTAGTTACTAGTGTTACATAGTGTCATCACTCAAAAATATACTGCTGTCAGTAGCTAGAAAGACATACCGATATTATTACCCAGAAAGTTATACTGTTATCACTAGATAGAGCGACACACTATCATCACCACCCATAAATCTGCAAATTCTGGTCTTTTTAGCATACAATTATATTTTGATACTCTTCTTCACCATAATTAACGCATCATTAATATTATCTACAAATACTACAACCCAATCCCACAGTCCGCAACATTCACAATCCAGCAACATCACAGTTCCTCAGAACACACAATGTTCTCCACAGAGATGTACACACTAGTAACCCTTACCATCACCTACCTCCTCACTGCACTATCTGGCCAAGCAAGTGCCTTTAACGATGACCAAAAATCCATACCAATATTAAGTTATAATTGGAAGAGATGGTCAAACAAGACTTACATAAATCAAACAAAATCTAACCACACATATCACTCACACCTACTTCATATTGCCCTCCAGATTACCAAAAAACCTAAACCAAAACAACAATACTATCCGCCATTACACTGTGCTCTTATCAATATAAGGTCCATTCGCACAAAATGGCCTCTGATAACTAATCTCATCACTACACATAACCTTGACATCTTGTTGATCACAGAAACCTGGCTAACAGATTCCGACAATGTAATTCTTAACCAGATGTTACCGCCAGGATTCTCTATTCACACATGCCATAGGAACCAACAAAGAGGAGGCGGAGTACTTATTATCTCTAACAACCAACTACAGTTTCAAATGAACAACAGTATTAGTTCAGCACACCTAAATGTACTAAATATATCAAACAATGTTCACTCAATCAGCCTAGTTTATAGAGCTCCAACATCTTCAGCTGATGATCTGCCATCGATAGTTGACCTTGCCTGCAACACAGAAAAGCCAAAACTATATAATTGGATACTGGGAGATTTCAACCTTCCCTCCCTTCAGGACTCGCAAACCACAGCATTTATAGAAGCAATTGATAACCTTGGTTACAACCAAATAGTCGATGACCCCACTCACAATCTGGGAAACATCCTTGATCTGATATTCGTCCCTCAAGCTATATCAGA
Source organism: Ichthyophis bannanicus (assembly GCA_033557465.1). Taxonomy (NCBI): domain Eukaryota; kingdom Metazoa; phylum Chordata; class Amphibia; order Gymnophiona; family Ichthyophiidae; genus Ichthyophis; species Ichthyophis bannanicus. The sequence continues at coordinate 251,705,757 of CM066031.1, forward strand.
CACCAACCATAATTATGACCTATCCATAATACCAGTACCATGGTCTGACCACAGTCTAATTGTATTCAAAATTCCCAACTCTTCCAATCCAACTAACCCCAAACCTACTCATGATAAACCGACATCAAGGAGGTTTCGCCCCTTTAGCAAAGAGGAAATACTTAATAATCTTCTCCCAACACTACAAGCGTCTAAACTCGACTTGGACAATCTAGTCAACACATGGGAGCAAGCTCTCAGATTCAACTCGCAACCATCAAACATAGCGAAAAAGACCAACCAACGGACACATGTAGCTTGGTATTCCAAGGAGCTAAGAACATCCCTCCTGCATCTTCGGAAACTCGAGAAGTATTGGAGAAGATCACGCTCTAATGAAGCATACATAGAGTACTGCAAATACTTAGAAAAGCACCGTCAAGAAATAGCAGATCGAAGGAAACAATACCATACTAACCTACTAAAGAAATCTTTAAATAAACATCATGATCTCTTCAATATCGTAAGAACAATGGCAAAGGAACCGACACCTCAACAAATACACGAAATACACCCTCAAGAATATGCTATATACCTAAAGTCAAAGATGACTAAAACCTCCAACATTTGTACCTCTGGACCAACAAAGAATGATAATTATTCACAGTCAACCACACTAACTAAATTTAACACACTATCAATCAAAGAAATTGAAAATACTATCGCATCAATAAATGCCACCACCGCCGCAAGCGATCCTTGCCCTGCAGCCTGGATAAAAAATCTCAAACATGAAGTAAGCTTCTTTATACAGAATATCCTCGAGCAATCTTTCTCAACTGGAACCTTTCCTCAAAGCCTCAAACAAACCTCAATTAGACCATTACTAAAAAACAACAAATTAGACCCTCTAAAAGTAGAATCCTACAGGCCAATATCCAGTATCCCACTCCTAGCGAAGATAATTGAGAAAGTAGTCCAAAGGCAAATACAACAACACATAGACTCTGAAGCCCCACTTGACCCTGCACAACATGGCTTTAGAGAAGCTCACGGAGTTGAGACTCTCCTCATCACACTATTCAACACTCTAATCACAGGAATGGATAACATTCACCAAGGATTCATACTTATATTCATGGACATCTCAGCTGCATTCGACTCAGTAAACCATCAAATACTTATTAACCGTCTTAAGGAAAAAGGAATAATTGGGGCCGCACTAGACTGGTGTACATCCTATCTAACGAACCGTTGGCAACAAGTACGAATCGACGAAACTACTTCTGAACCATTCCTTCAGGATCAGGGGGTACCGCAAGGTTCTTCTCTGTCAGCGTTACTGTTTAACATATACATGCAACCCATTTGTGACCTTATTCGTTCCTTTAATGTCACCTGTTTAGCATATGCAGATGACATACTACTATACATGCCATTCTCCATCAATCAACCCGATTATACACCATTGATAACATGCTTCGAAGCAGTAGAAGAATGGCTCTTCTCCCAAAATCTAAGAATCAACCATAGCAAGACTGATGTGATGTTTATAACAAGGAATCAAAACTTCACACCCCCTACCTCCTTAAAGATAAATGATAAGGAATTAACAGTAAAACCTACACTACGTTACCTAGGTATAACCCTTGACCAGCGCCTCAATATGAAAGCCCATATAAAAAACATAACAAAACTAATATATCATAAGATACGCACTTTACGCCACCTGCGACCACTACTGGAACCCTCAGATTTCAGAACCATCTACCAAGCCCTGATAATGCCTCACATTGACTTTTCAAATGCAATTCTATATAGACTCCCTCAAGCAACATTAAATCCTCTCCAACTGGCGATGAACACTGCTGCCAGAGTACTCGAAGGAGTATCAAAGACGGACCACATAACCCCAATCCTAAAGAGACTCCACTGGCTACCAACCAAAGCACGAATCCACTACAAGATATTAATCACTACATTCAAAACCATAAACAACCAAGCACCAGAAACCATTACCAACCTTTTACACCCACAGGCCCCTAATAGATCTAGAAGGTCAAATGCAATAAATACACTAATAATCCCTAAACAAACAGTCAGATATACTAAGGAAACAACTAAAAGAGCCTTCAGTATCCATGCCCCAATTGCCTGGAATGCCCTCCCACTAGAACTGAGAATTATCAACAGCCTAACGCAATTCAGAAAAAGCCTCAAACATCATCTCTTCCTAAGCTATTTCCCAATCTAATTTTTTGCACAAGAAAGCATTTTACAGATACTTCCCGACCATACCATTTATCCCAATTGATACATCCAGATTTGACTAACGTACTTGAATCTTCTGTAAATAGTTAGCTAGTTTTACATAGTTTTACCTTGTTATTCCCAAGTTTACAAATCCCTGTTACTTGTAAAATGCATTTTCAGTTCTATGTATGCATATTTTTGTTCCATGTAAACCGAGCTGATGACAATAGCGCGGTATATAAAAGATGTTAAATAAATAAATAAATAAAATAAATAAATAAAGTAAAGAACATTTTGGCATGGTTAAATAAAAACAAAAGATATCAGCACAAAACTTTATTTACAAAGCCACAGGACCTTACTCTATGTCACAAAAAAACAAACATATACACCTCCAAATTCCATCACTCTAAATAACCACGAGATTAAAGCTAAAAAAGAATTAAAATACCTAGGTGTAATACTTGATGATAAACTTAATATGGACTCACACATAAAAAACCTTACAAAAACTATACATTTTAAAATTAAGACCCTGAAACAAATACGCCCATTAATTCATTTACACGACTTCATATCAATAATACAAGCAATCACCCCACACTTTGATTTTGCAAACTTAATTCTCCAGGGAATCACACGGCAAAACATTAAAAAGATCCAATTAACTCAAAATATTGCGGCTAGAATTATAATGAAAGTAAGTCCAAAAGAACACATTACATCAATTCTTGCTAAACTCCATTGGCTACCTATTCACGAAAGGATACACTACAAAATACTAGTTACCACCTTCAAACTGATGAATAAACTTTCACCATCCGTACTTAATAACCTGATCAACATAGAACCAAATAAGAGATCTCAAAGAAGTAGAAATACAAACACAATATCATTACCTAAAGATTATAAAAAAGCTAGAAAACTAACCAATAACAGGGCCTTCTCTCACTGTGCACCGTCTCTATGGAATAACCTACCTGAGAATATCCGCCTCCTAACTGAACTCAAAGAATTTAGAAAAAAACTAACACCACATCTATTCACCTTACATTATACACCTCTGGACTGCCAAACCATACAAGTTGACACAGGATAATAATCCCTACAAGGCATACACTCACTTAACCAAAATAAACGCATAATCTGATACTAAAAGATGGTCTTCATGTAATTCAAATTCTATAAAATTAATGTAAATATGTAAAAAGGTTTGATTACATCCACTCAATACCACCGGATGAAATCACAGTTTATATGTCTTTAATTATACTGTTAAATGTAAAAAGTTAAATCTGTTCCCTGTAAAATGACTAGGACATGATTAACCATGTACCTTGAATTTTCTCTGTTCATTGTAAACCGCACTTGATACTTGGGAAAGAGCGGTATATAAATGTGTGCTAAATAAATAAATAAATACTCTACTTTTCTACGTAATCGCCATTGTTGTCAGACACTTCTTGTAGCGTGGGAGCAGTTTTTCTATGCCGATGTTATACTCATCTGCCGCCAAATGTTTTAGCCAGGCTGTCACTGCCTGCTGGAGTTCCTCATCGTTTGCAAACTGTTTCCCACCCAAAAACTCCTTAAGTTTAGGGAATACGTGATAATCACTTGGTGCCAAGTCAGGGCTGTAAGCAGGATGACCAAAAATTTCCCACCTTAGACGTTGAAGTTCCTGCTGTGTTCGTGCTGTGTTCCCTTCAATTCATCCGTAACAAGTGATGGCCTCCCACTCCGATCTTCATCATGTACGCTGGTCCTTCCTTGATTAAACATAATGCACCATTTCCTCACTGATGACTCGTTCATTACATTATCACCATAAACTTTCTTTATTTGCCTATAAATTTCAATAGGCTTAACTTTCTGAGTGTTCAGAAAATGAATGACACTCCGCACTTCACATTTGGCGGGATTTTCGATGCCGCCATTATGAATCGCTGCAAAAACAAGTAGCGTGACCGCACAGAAACGAGACTCGGCTCACACTGAAGGGAAGGAAGGAGCTAACTGCCGCGCACGCAATCGCATGTGGTGGGGGGTCAGCGCTGTGCATGATGCGCAATCGTTCTTTACTTTCTGGACGACCCTCGTAATACATCTTCCCGGTTTATCGATATTTCTTTCACCTCTTCCAATGCATCACCTTTAAATATCATTTCAGGCATGGTTAATTTCCCTACATCTTCTTCAGTAAGGACCTTAGCAAAGAATTCAATCAGTCTCTCTGCTATGGCCTTGTCTCCTCTTAGTATCCTTTTACCCCTCTATCATCTAATGATCCAACTGATTCTCTCACAGGTTTTTTGCTACGAATGTACTTGAAAAAGCTTTTATTGTGCGTTTTTCCTTCCACAGCAAGCTCCTTTTCAAATTCTGTTTGCCTCCCTTATCAATGCCTTGCATCTAACATGCCAGTGCTTGTGTTGTTTCCAGTTTTCGTCATTTTGCTCCTTTTTTCATTTCCTGAAAGATGCTTTTTTGGCAACAATAGCCTCTCTGACCTCACCTTTAAACCATGCTGGCAGTTTTTTGGACTTCCTTCCACTTTTCTTAAAGCATGGAATACAGCTAGTCCGGGCTTCCAATATAGTATTTTTAAACAACACCCATGCTTGATGTAAATCTTTAACATTTGCAGCTGCTCCTTTTAGTTTCTCTCACTTGGTTTGCAGCTTGTCGTGCTGTGAGGGCTTTTGTGCATCAGTGATGCTGAGGGCTAAGCTATCGGTAGTTTAACTACTGGCAGGTTCTCTCAAGATAGACAGGTCTCAGCTGAGGTGCCAGACCAAGACAAACCACCCATATGGGCAGCAGCAGAATGGGACAGTGTTGGCGGCGGAGGATCACATTTCTGTGACAATGGCAACAACACTAAACTTAAACTGCGTGGAGGAAAGGCTCGGCAATCTACTTCTGTATCTTGCCATGAAAACCCAGTGGATAGTCACAACAAAACAAATTGCACTATAGTGCTGGAAAATGAGACCCCCAGGTTGCAAGGCACTCAACTAGCTACTGGGGAGGAGCTGAAGACTTTTCAGAGTAAAGCCAACATTTATGATGTGGTTGGATCAAAGCCCTCGGGATGTCTGACTGCTGATGTAGCTGCACATTAAATGAGTCAGAAGCTGTAAAGATGTCTTACATATTGAGACATGGAAAGTACGAAGCATGAACCAAGGGAAATTGGAGGTGGTCAAGAATGAAATGGAATGTGTACAACTTGATCTGTTGGGAGTCAGTGAACTGAAATGGACTGGCATCGGGCACTATGCACCAGATAATCACATGGTCTACTATGCTGGAAAGGAATGACAAAGAAGAAATGGTGTTGCATTTATAATAAAGAAGAAACTTGCAAGCACTGTAATGAAATACAATGCAATCAATGAATGCTTAATCTCTATTCGTCTACGAGGAATGCCGATCAACACAACTATAATTCAAGTATATACCCCAAAAACAGCTGCAGAAGAGGATGAAACTGATGAGTTCTATGAACAAGTACAAGCTGAAATTGACAGAACATGCAAACAGGGTATCCTGATAGTCATGGGTGACTGGAATGCAAAGGTTGGCAACAAAGAAGAAGGCAAAGTGGTTGGAAAATATGGACTTGGCAACAGAAATGAAGCTGAAGAAAGACTGATAGAATACTGCAAGACCAATGATCTATTTATCTCAAACACCTTCTTCCAGCAGCACAAGCAGCAACTGTACACATTGACTTCACCAAATGGATTGTACAAAAATCAAATTGACTACATCTGTGGAAAGAAGCATTACAGCAATCTGATGCAGCTGTTACCATACTTACAATGATTGAAAAGCTCTATAACATCAACAAAGACAAAACCTGGAGCCGACTGTGGTTCAGATCACCAACTACTAGTATGCAAACTCCAGCTAAAGTTGAAAAAGGGCAAGTCACTCATGAATGTAGCAAAATAAGACCTTGAGAATATACCACTTAAATTGAAAGGCTGCCTGCAAAACCAATTTGCTGCTTTAGATATAAATGACAGAGCTCCAGAAGAGTGATGGAATGACATCAAGAAGGTTGTGTTGGAAGAAAGCGAGAAGCCTCTACAACAGGTGAAAAAGCAAAAATGGCAAAAATGGATGACGGAAGAAACTTTGAAAATTGCCCAGAAACGCAGAGAAGCTAAAGCCAGAGGCGAAAGAAAGACAATTGAAGAACTAAACAGAGATTTCCAACATACAGCAATACAGGACAAGAAAAAGTACTACAATGACACATGCAAGGAAATAGAAACAGAGTGGAGGAGTAGCCTAGTGGTTGGGGCAAGGTACTTCAGGCCGGAAGGTCGGGGGTTCAAATCCCAATAGAGGACAGCAACCTTGGGCCGGAAGGACTGGGGTTTCTAGTCCCACAGGTGCTCCTTGTGGTCATGAGCAAGCCACTTAACCCTCCATAGCCCATGTTCCCTGTAAAATAGTTATCTCCAAGTTATAATACCCTGTTCAATGTAATTTCAGTTTGTTCAATGTAAACCGCACTGATGCAGAATAGCGCGGTATATAAGAGAATGTAAATAAATAAATAAATATTAGAGGAAGAACAAGATCAGCTTTCCTAAAGCTACGAGAGAAAAAATTCCAGCCTCGAATTGGAATGTTACAAGACGCTCAAGGTTCTATGTTGAATGATGCTGAGAAGATCAAAACATGTGGAAAGAATATACAGGGCTTTTCATATGATAAAGATCAAGTGGACCAACAACCATTTCAACCTGTACCTTATGATCAGGAACCATTGGTGATGAAAGAGGGAGTCAAAGCAGCATTGAAAGCCTTATCAAAAAACAAAGCACCAGGCATTGATGGCATTCCCATAGAAGTATTACAGCAATCTGATACAGCTGTTATCATACTTATAAGACTCTGCCAAGAAATTTGGAAGATAACATCATGGCCAACTGATTGGAAAAGATCTGTGTATATACCAATACTAAGGAAAGGTGATCCAACTGACTGTGGAAATTATCGCACAATCGCTCTGATCCCACATGCCAGCAAGATTCTACTGAAGATTATTCAAAAGAGACTACAACCATACCTGGAACAAAAACTACCTGAAGTGCAAGCAGGGTTCAGGAAAGGGCGAGGAACATCATCGCTGTGGTGAGGAGGAGGCAGCCCAGCATGAAAATAAAGGAGAAAGAAGAACTTTTTCTTCTTCTCGGGGGATGGGTTCACTAGAACACATACATCACAGCAGAATCCCTGAGAGAAACCAAGAGGGCAGTGCTAGGCTTAAGCCACTCCCAGACCTCATGACAACCTCAGGCAAGAGTAGGAGGTACAAGTGGGTGGAGTCAGGAAGGGAGTTGCCCTGCTCAGCGTTTAAGTTTGAGGGAACAAACAAAGTGAGCAGAAGGGCCAGAGAGGAAAGGAACTCCAGAAGGGCCTGGGAAGGCAGAAAGGCCAGGAACTCCAGAAAGGCCAGGAACTCCAGAGAGGCCAGGAACTGCAGAGATGCAGGAGAGAGCAAACACAGCAAAACCAGCAACCATGAAAGAAGCAGTTACAAAGTGAGTAGCAGCAGAGACAAGAGCAGCCAGCACTGCAGCCCAGGAAGCTACAGGGAAGGTTCCAGGCAAAGGACCAAACAGACTGGCTACAGGGAGAAAGAGAGAAGGTTGGCTTTAAGGAAGCTAAGGCAAGAGTGCTTAGACTCACCGGAGGAAGGGTCTATCTGCAGGCAGCAGAAGTCCCAGGAAGGGAAGTGGAGAGCTTACCCTGAGTCACTGTCTAGCTCAGAGACAGAGGGAGTGCCAAGCCGGAGAAGCCTCAGCCAGGAAGGTGCTGCAGCCAGACTCCAAGGTAGGAGAGTTAAAGCCATAAAGCCTAAACCCTGTGTTATACGCTCTGACTCAGAAGAGAGGTTAAAGCCTAGGAAAACCCGGAATAGGAGTAAGGGTTTTGCCAGGGACACTGAACAGGAAGAGCCCAGTGAAATCCTACCAAAGGGAGAAAGGGTCATTCAGTGGCATAGGCTATTTAATCTGCTAAAGAATATTAAGGATAAACTGCCAGAACGATTACAAGCATTGCCAAGTTACAGCTCAGTTGAAAGCATGGAAGTAGCAGGCCAAGAAAGTGACCCAGCTTCAGTTTGTTCTGAGATGGACTGTAATGTATGCATGAAGGCTGAGTAATGGAAGCCTGAGAAAGGAAAGAAGTGAAGCTTGTGTAAATAGCATTATTGCAACACTGGTTACAAGTGTTATCTTAAGAGGAGAAGAATAATCCTGTATTTTGCTTTGACCTGAATGTGTACATTTGCTTTGAAGATTTTGTCAACCATTTTTGACACGGATGCTAATAAAATTCCTGTGTGCTTTAAAACAACCACTCGGTTCATAGTCTCCTTGGCACAACTACAATCCTTGGGAAAGAGGAATTGAGATGGCTTCCCGTCCCTACTAGGCAACCGCCTGGTAGGGGCGCGACCGCCACATCGCAGATGTGAGATGGATCCTTGAAAAGACTCAAGAATACCAAAAGGATATCTATTAGTGCTTTATTTATTTATTTTATTTTATTTATTTATTAACAATTCTTATATACCGCACTATTAGACATCAGCGCGGTTTACATTGAACAAAAAACATCCGACAATTTACATATGTCTGGTCATTACATTTAACAGGAAGTATAACTTGGCGAAATAGGGGAAACTAATCAACTACAGCAAGGCTTTTGACTGTGTAAACCATGAGAAACTCTGGGCCACATTAAGAAGTATGGATATACCAGAACACCTGATAGTTCTCTTGCACAACCTTTACATTGATCAAGAAGCAACAGTTCGAATGGAATAAGGAGAAACAGAATGGTTTAAAATTAGCAAAGGTGTATGACAAGGCTGCATACTTTCTTCTTACCTGTTTAATATATATACAGAACAAATCATCAGAGAAGCAGGATTGTATGAAGACAACAGAGGTGTGAAGATTGGTGGAAGACTCATCAACAACCTTCGCTATGCTGACGATACCACATTGCTGGCTGAAAGTGAAGATGATCTGAAATATTTGCTTCTCACGATCAAGGAACATAATCTTAAAATGGGCCTGCATCTTAATGTAAAAAGACAAAGATCATGACAACTGGCAAAATCAATAAGTTCATCACTGAAGGAAAAGAAAATGAAATCATGGACAACTTTAACCTACTTGGATCAACTATCAATAAAGAAGCAATATGCAGTCAAGAAATCCGACGACGCATTGCTCTTGGCAGAATGGCTATGAAAGACCTAGATAAGATTCTCAAGAGCAGAGATTTCTCTCTCCATACAAAGATTTGACTCATTCAAACCATGGTTTTTCAATAACATCATATGGATGCGAAAGCTGGAGAGTGAAAAAGATAGACAGGAAGAAAATTGATGCCTTTGAATTATGGTACTGGCGGCGAATACTGCATATACCATGAACTGTCCGAAGAACAAACCAGTCAGTACTAGAGGAGATCAAACCTAAGCTTTCTTTAGAAGCTCAGATGACAAGACTTCGGACTTTCATACTTTGGACACATCGTTCAAAGAAAGAGATCATTAGAGAAAGGCATCATGCTTGGCAAGATAGAAGGTCAACACAAAAGAGGCAGGCCAGCAATGAGATAGATTGATACAATAACAGCAGCTACGGGTACCAGTCTGTCAACAGTGAGCCGCCTGACTGAAGACTGAACATAATTTAGGACAACTATCCAGAGGGTCGCCAAGAGCAGACACCGACTCGACAGCACTTAACAACAACAACAGCAACCACCTTTTAGTTTTATCTTAACTATTTTCCTCATTTTATCATAGTCTCCCATTTGAAAGTTAAAAGGTAGTACTGTGGATTTCCTTGCTGTCCTTCCTCCATTTGAAGGACTATAAAAAGGGACTGCTACTTTTGGAGAGAGATCTGCAATTGTAAGTATTTACTTCTGGGAATTTTTCTAAATCTTGGTTAAAAAAGAAATTCTTTAGATTAAAGCAGATTAATCTTTGAATTTGTGTATTTGTTAAATCACTCAGGGCCTAGTATCAGCAAAGAGCTTTAGTTAAATTAAAAACTCAACAAGTAGCTTTCAGTTTAAGTTTAAAACCCAGCAGAGAACTTCTAGTTTAAATTTAATACTCAGTCAGGGCCTAGTAGCAGCAAAGAGCTTTCAGCTTAAATTTAAAACACAGCAGAGATCTTTCTGGTTAAATTTAGAACACAATACTCCCTCAATCCAAGCAAGGGCTGTGTGAATCACCAAGGAAATTGGTCACAGATCACCTTAGAAGCACAGTACAGAGTACTGTGTAGCAATCAGTTTTTAATAAGTCTTCTTTCCTTCCCTCGCTCCCTGACACCCACCACCCCTAGGATAATCGTAGCTTTATAGGTGCTTAAATCTCTTAAAGGAAAGGAGATGCCATATTCGCTCTCAGGTGCAGCTGTTTATCAGGCATACATTATGGACCTGAGATTAATGAAGCTTCAGGTGAACAAAGTACATTCAACGTATTAGGTATAATTTTATTAGTATAAGTATCCCAGCAAACTTTAGTAAGTAAAGAACTTAAATACCTAAATATAACCTTGAAACTAAGATGCAGACAACAGTCCAGCAGTGAGATGGGAGTTTTCCAGTCTTTTGCATTGAGTATCATATGATTTTCTCCCAATTGGTGAGGGGTCTTATGTGTGTACTAGGTGCAAGGAGCTCTTTGCTCTCAGGGAACAAGTCCGATCTCTGGAGACTAGAGTAGCAGACTTGGAGGACATAAAGAAGACAGAGAGGTACATAGTCGAGACCTACAGGAATATAGTACTGAAGTCCCACTTCCAGTCTGGCAGCATCCCTGTTGCCATGGAGGAGAGAGGTCACGTGACAGGAGAGCATCACCCTGGTGCAGCAGGAAGTGATCCTGTAGCTAGGACCTGTCCTCCAGGTGATGTAAAACCATCTTGCACCCAGGACGTTTCTCACAGGCCATGTGCCCAAGAGGGAAGGGATAGGACATCCGTTATAGTTGGTGATTTGATCATTAGGCATGTAGATAGCTGGGTGACTGGTGGATGAGAGGATTTCCTGGTAACATGCCTGCCTGGTGCGAAGGTAGCGGACCTCATGCACCACCTAGACAAGGTCTTAGATAGTGCTGGGGAGTAGTCTGCTGTCTTGGTACATGTCGGTACCAATGACATAGGAAGGTGTGGTAGGGAGGTTCTGGAAGCTAAATTTAGGCTTTTAGGTAGGAAGTTGAAATCCAGAACTTCCAGGATAGCATTCTCCGAAAGACTTCCCATTCCACACGCAGGACCCAAAAGGCAGGCAGAGATCAGGAGTCTCAATGCGTGGATGAGACAATGGTGCAAGGATGAGGGTTTTGGATTAGTTAGGAACTGGGGAACGTTCTGGGGAAAGGAGAAGCTCTTCCAAAGGGATGGGGCCCACCTTAACCGGGATGGAACCAGGCTGCAGGCACTATTCTTTAAAAAGGAGATAGGGGCTTCCGGTATGGCTCTGCGCTGATCGGACGCAAGTAGATCAGCTCCGGGTACCCATCCCACCAATTTGCAACCTTTCTTATTTCAAGTAAGCTGAAAAACCCCTGGCTGGTTCACGTGGTCACGGAGAGTGCGGCGGGACTGGAGCGGTGCCAACCACGATCTCTGGGAGCAGCCCGATGGCTACAAAACCCACGAAGAGAGAGCGTGTCCGGGGCCCTGAATCTAAAATGGCCGATGGGGCACCTAAAAGCCCCTCATCTAATGGTGAGCTAAATATGGTGGCGGAGGTGAGCTCGGCAGTAGTGAAAGCCCTGGACGAGCGCTTTAGCGATCTGGGCGGCCAACTGAGCGCGGTGGCTCAGAAGATTGCAGATTTCACGGGCCGCATTGAGCAGGCAGAGGAGAGAATCTCTGGCGTAGAGGATGCCCAACACTCCTTAGCTGCCCGAGTACAGGCCTTGGAGTCGCTAGTGCAAACGCAAGCCGATAAGCTTGAAGACCTCGAAAACAGGGGCCGCAGGAAAAACCTGCGCTTTGTTGGGGTCCCTGAATCGGTAACGGACTCTACTCTCTCTACATACCTTACTGGTTGGATGGAGCAGCTTGTGGCCGGGTCTATGGAACCCCCTATTCATCTTGAGCGTGTGCATCGCCTGGGCCCGCGGCGAGAGGAGGCGCAAGGGCCACGTGTGGTGATAGCCCGCTTCTTAGATTACCGACAGAAGGAGATGGTACTTCGGGCGGCCCGAGTTCAGCGGTGACGAGGGGACGGAGGAACGCAACTCTTGGTATTCCAAGATTACTCTCAGCTCGTCAGCCAACAACGTCGAGCATTCTCGGGGATCTGCGCTCAGCTGGCTAACCGAGCTATTAGATTCACGCTGTTATACCCTGCCAAACTCCGTGTCGAACATCAAGGCCGAATGAAGACCCTGGGATCTCCGGAAGAGGCGCGCACGTGGCTGGAGCAGTTGGGGGAGCCTTCGGCGACAGTGACCTGAAGCGACGGATGTAAGCCCTGAGATTGCACTGCTGCGGGAGTGGCACTGCTTGGAGATCGGTATGCTGCTCCTGCTGGGCCCGGGGACACTGAGCACTGCGCTCTGAATTTTTCTTCCCCTTTTCTTTTTTTCTTTTTATTACTTATTTTCTGGTATTTGTAATTTATAGTCTGTATTTTATATATTTTTAAAATATATTTTACCTTAATTTCTGTCCTGGACACGTGCTACACCGCTATGGTGCCGGGAGCTGGGGGGGAGTGGGGCCCTGGTGTTGTTATGCCCCATACTTGGTTGTTGTGGGGCTGGGGCACGGGCACTGGCTTTGTGTTTCACTGTGGGACTGGTTTAATTTTTAATCTTTTTCTCTTCCCCCTTTGACTGTATTTCTTTCTCTTCCTCCCCCCTCTATTCCCTGGCAGAGCGCGTAGGACTCCATCGCCTCTCTTCCTGGGGGGCCAGCTTGGGAATCATGGTTTTGAGCGCTGTGAGTTGGCGGCGTGAGGGGTGGAGGGGGAGAGGTTGGGGGGAATTAGGGGTGTGGAGGGGGGGTTATTTTTATTTTTATTTTTACTTTTGCTTTCTTCTATCTTTTTCTCTTGTATTATCTGTTGTTGGCTGGGTCTGCATGGGAGGATGACTGGTTACTGGTGCTTGTCTGTGTGGATGTGGCTGCTCTGGTGTGGCTGGTTCTCGTGGATGTGGAGGGGGCCCTTGGCTGGGGGGGGCCTCGTCGAATTAAATATTTGGAACTGTCTTTTTGGGTATTCCTATTCCCCTTCGTACGATGAGTAGTGGACTTCGTTTTGCGTCTTGGAATGTGTGCGGCCTGGGCTCCCCGGTGAAACGCTACAAGGTGCTTCAACATTTGAAGCGACAGCGCCTGGGGGTTATAATGTTACAGGAAACTCACCAGACTACAGCGGAACATGCTAAATTGGGTAGGGGTTCTATCGCTCATGTCTATGGTGCCCCTGCTGTTGGGACGAAACGGGGTGTGGTCATCCTTATTGCCAACTCGGTGAATTGGCAGGAGGAACGTGTGGTCTCTGATGTGGAGGGGCGGTTTGTATGCGTTTGGGGGCTGTTGGAGGGGAAGAAAGTTGCCTTATGCTCGTTGTACGGACCTAATGGTTATGAGGCCCGCTTCTATCAGGCCCTTACTAAGCTTCTGGCGGATACCGATGGGTACCAAGTCATTTTGGGCGGCGACTTCAATGAAGTATTGGATGCTGGCCTAGATCGCTCAGGAGTGGGTGTGGCAGGGAGTCCGCGGGGCCGCCGGCGATTATGGGGGCTATGCGAGGCGCAGAAACTATTGGATATCTGGAGACTCCTTCATCCTGGTGATAGGGATTATACTCACATGTCTCGTGCTCATGGAACGTGGTCCCGCATTGACTATTTTCTAATCTCGGACTCGTTTTTTAGTTGTGTCTCCAAGGCAGAGATAGGGTCACCTATTCTTTCGGACCACGCAATGGTTATCCTTGAACTACGAGGTAGTAGCCCCTCTAGAAGCCGCCTGTGGAGGTATCCTTTGGACCTCTGTGGTGATGCTCAATTTGAAGCATACTTGCGGGATTGCTGGAGAGACTATTTGGTTTTCAACGACCGCCCCGAAGTTTCCCCGGCTTTGCTATGGGAGGCTGGTAAAGCTGTTTTGCGAGGGGACATCATTAGCTATTGTAGCCTTCGGAGGAAGAGGTTAACTCAACGAATCCTCCTATTAGAGCGGGAGTTAGGCAAGATGCGGAGGGTGGTGGCGGGGTGCCATTCGGTCTCCAGCCACCGTAAGTTGCGGGAACTCCAGGTGGAACTAGAAACGCTCCTCCATCGGCGGGCTCAGAAGTCCATGCTGTATTATCGATACAAGCTGTATCAGCATGGGAATAAGGCGGGGAAACTGATGTCTGCGCTGATGAGGCCTGCTGGTGGCCCACGGCATATTGGGGCGATTCGGCATGCGGACGGGACCATCCGACGGGATGCGGCTGCTTTGAGCAGCTGGTATAAGGAGACTTTTTAAGTTTAAAGGAAAGGTGGATGGTATAATGTACAGGCAGATCCTGGAGGAAAACTTGTTTCACTCAGGGTTGGTTCAAAAATATGAGGCACCCTAGGCAAATCCTCAATCCTGCTGCCCCCCCTCTCCCTACTTCCACTCCCACTGCTGCTGATGCCCCTCTCTGGGACCTGATGCCCCAATGCAAACAGGAAGTCTGTGTTGAAGAGAATAGAAGAGGCTGGTCAAAGAGAACACAAACAGCAATGCATCATCGGAGGCTTTGAGTGAGCACTGCATTGCTGTTTTAATGGCATTGCCATCTCTGCAGGTCCTGGAGAGGGGTGGAGGTGGTGACAATGGACTGCCCTAGAAACATTGGTGCTCTAGGCCGCTGCCTAGTTTGCCTTTGGGTGGCACAGGCCCTGGTTCCAATCTGTTATGGACCTAGAACTCGGGAAAAGATTCACCTTTCAGCAGAACGATGATCCTAAGCATCAAACAAAAGCAACTATGGAGTGGCTTAGTAAGAAAAAGGTGAACATCTTCAAGTGGGCCTGTCAATGCTTAGATGTAAAGCCAAGAGAAAATCTATCCACAGATGATGCCCATCCATATTAAAGAGAAGAATGGACAAAAACAGCGCCATTTTACTGTGCCAAGGTGGTAGATACCTATCCTGGATGACTTAGCTGTTTTTACTGAAAAAGGGGCTTTCCCTGAATATTGAGTCAATGGGTGTGAAGACTTGGTGGTTTTGCAATAAGACTTTTTGGTTTCTTATTCGTAATTATCTTTTGAATATTTCTAGTATTCTTTCACACTGAAAATCTAGAGTATGTTTTGTAGATCTGTGAGTCATATTTTTTAGCTATCAGAATATGAAAAATGTACAAGGGTGCAATGTTCCCTCTAAGCTGCGCTGCGTCTGCTGCCAACATTCCTACCGGCGAGGGGAGGTGCAGTGCGATCGATGCTCCACCTCTCCCCCCATCGGCGGGAATGCCAGCAGAGGACCCGGCGCAGATTAAAGGGAACATTGCGAGGGTGCTGTGGCGTGTGTTAACGGCATTCCCGCCGGTGGGGGGAGGGGCAGAGCATCAATCGCACTGCTCCTCCCCCCGCCGGCAGGAATGTTGGCGGCGGACCCAGCGCAGCTTAGAGGGAACATTGCAAGGGTGTGAAAACTTTTACAAACCATGTAGCTGTTTGGTACTTGTGAAATATGTGTAGGGCTTCTGATTTTAGGTTTTAACTAATAAACACTCACAAGACAAAAAAATTAAAATAAGTGTTTATTGGATGAACACCAGGAAAGCGCAACTTCCCTAGCACTTTTTCACCCTGTCTTGGCTTGTCTTGTATCCTCCATTCAATTTTTTTGTCTTTTCTATGTTAACGACTCCTAAATGACACAAATGTACATGTTTGATTCCACCAGAAAAGGTGCCCAGCAACAGTACCTGTAGCATGAAAACACAGATTTTTTTTTATACCATAAAACAAATCCTAATTAGCTAGAAAATAAACACCTAAATTTATCATTTATAAACACCTAGGAATAGAAGTCCTAGGTACTTGTAAATAATAGTTTTCCATGGACAAGGAAGTAAGTCCCCACGTATGGGTGAAGTCATCAATGGAGTCCTATGTGGGAATGCTCTGCAGCTTCTATTTATTGGAAGCTTTTGGGAGGCTCGACCACACATGTGCACCTGCCTTCCCAACTGCTACAGCTCCATCTTCCCCAGTCTTAGTTTTCCGCAGAGTCCTTAAGACGTGTTTGCACTACCGTGGTAAATTTGTCTTTCTTTTTCTCTTAAATTTTTTGCCTGCTGTCGGTAGTGTCGGTCCCACCTTCGGATTTTCCAGTTCTGATGCTTCCTCTCGATTTTGGAAACTTTTTCTATTTTCTCCATTTTTTTTCCTGCGACTGGCACTATCGAGCTTTTCGACCTCGCTGCAGCCATTTTCTCGATCATGTCCCAAAAGCCAACCAGCGGTTTTAAGAAGTGCACCAAATGTGCCCAGATCATTTCGTTCACAGACAAGAACAAACTGGGCCTTTAGTGCTTGGCCCTGATCATCAGTCCTCCTCTTGTAATCTGTAACTGTAGTTGACAAGAAGGGACCTGAAAGGTTGGGAAAAGCAGCAAGAGTCCCTCTTTGGGCAGCACTCTGAGTCCACATCATCGGCTCAAGCATCGGTCTGGTTGGCCCCACTTGGGCATGTCATGATGTCAACATCGAGGAGTGCTCGAGCTCACTCAGAGCTGAGGGGCCACAGTGGCTTGGAGCAGCGGCTGTCCATCGACCTGCACGTCGAACTGAGGAAGAAATGTCATCAGTGTCGAAGGGGGTCCCGTTTGAGCAGAGAGCTAAAACCCATGCCCTTCATCATTGGAGCCCTTCCTGTCGCGATGCCGGAAGTGATGATCGGGAACAGCCCACTAAGATGCCCAAGTGGGAGCAACCGACTCCCTTGGTGCTGGAGGAGTGCTGTGCATCCCCTGATATTCACAGGCCTGATCCTCCTGAGGGGATGCCAGAGACGATGGCTGAAGCTGTTCTGGCCCCGAAGTCTTCGGAAGCTGATGGCATTGTCACCACACATCGTGCAACCGATACTCAAGACCATGTGTTGCCTAAGATTGCAGCAGTCAGACAAGGGCATCGGTCAGAGTCAATCCTAGTTCCCATGGCTATTTCAATCTCGAGTGTGTTGGGGTCTGATGTCCCGGTGAAGCCTAGGAAACACTCGATGCTGCATCGATCTAGTCAATGTTCCCCCTCGCCACACAGTTGGAAGAAGAGCCGGGAGGAATCCAATGATACTTTGACTTTCTCTCAGAGTTGGACTCAGATGGCTGGGTAACTGATGTGGAATCTGAGATCCTGTTGGACAGCAGGTCTCCTGAACTTCCATGAGACATCTTTCCTCCACTTTAACACTGGAGTTCTCCTGCTGAGAACATGTCCTTCCAGGACTTTGTCAGGGATATGGCCAAAGCCATCCCCTTTTCCCTGGAGGCTGAGGAGCTAGAGATCCTCCAGTATCTCTCAGCCCCTAAAGAGCCGATGTCAGTGCACTGGATCTTGTGGAGACTGCAGATGAGAATGTGGGAAAACCCCCTCATGATACCAGCTGTCAGCAGGAGGCTGGACTTGATGTACCGGGTCCAGAAGGCTCTTGGGTTTGAGAAGCCTCAACTTCCACAGCACTCTCTAGTAATGGAGTCTGCCCTGAAAAGAATCAAGAGTGGTAAGACTCACTCCTTGACGCCATCAGGTAGGGAGGTGCAGATACTGGATTCCTTTGGTCAGTGCTGCTTCCAGAGCTCCATGCTGGTGGCCAGGGTCCAGTTGTACCAGCTGTACATGAGCATGTTCTTAAAGGACATCATGCTGGACCTTGTTGAACTGGGCTCGTTCATGCCCCCAGTGCGGCTGGACGCCTACCATGTCCTGGTGGGCCATGGCAAGGATTACTCTCCAAGTACATGGTCCAGGCAACTTATGACACTTTTGAGTTGGTCTGCAGGGCAGCAGTGGTGGGCATTGGGGCCAGCCGGCTTGCCTGACTCCAGTCTTCAGACTTGGAGCAATCTGTCCAGAACAAACTGGCAGATGTGCCATGCAGAGGGGGAATCTCTGCAGGGAGCAGATGAAAACCAAGGCTGGTGACATAGAGAAGCATCATATCACCCTCACTAGGTTCTCAAGGAAGACTTCTGATCCCTCTTACAAGAGGTACCAGGGGCCGAAGAAATCTTACTACCAGCATAAGTGCAGGTACTTTCCAAGCCCTCAAAGCTCACAGCAAGAAATGCAGGCCCTTCGCCAACAGCGACGAGAGAAGCCTCAGAAGGCCCAGCCCACCCCACAGCCCAAGTCAGGGGCAGAGTTTTGACTGCTGAAAGGAGAGATTTTCGCCCTTCTGGCTGATCTTACCACTGAGCCTGTGCCTCCAGCTCAGAACAGCCGAGGGTTCTACTCCAGGTACTTCCTGGTCCCCAAAAAAACAGGGGTGGTTCAGCCCATCAGACCTCTGTAACCTCAACATATTTCTGCTGCGAGAAAAGTTTAAGATAGTCTTGGTGGAGATTCTGATCCCTTACCTTCATAGAAATGATTGGCTATGTTCCCTGGATCTCAAGGATATGTATACACACATTCCCATCCATCCCACCCACAGACAATATCTCCAATTTGTCCTGGGAGGCCAGCACTTCCAGTACCACATGCTTTCCTCAAGTCTGCTTCAGCGCTCCAGGTCTTCATGAAGTGCCTTGCGGTAGTGACCACTTATCTCTGGACTCTGGGGGTGTTTGTCTACCCCTACTTGGATGACTGGCTCATACAGAGCTCCACTCTGGATGGAGTTCATCATTCAACTCAATTGACCACCCAGGTGCTCGAGCTGTTGGAGTTCGTGATCAACTACCCCAAGTCCCACCTCTAGCCCTCCCAGCAACTGGGGTTCATCAGGACCCTCCTTGACACCACTCAAGCTTGGGCCTTTCTTCTACTGGACTATCTGCAGAGATTGACAACCTTGGTCTGCGATGTTCATCAGAGGCACCAGGTAACGACTCATGGGATGATGAAGGTGCTTGAGCATATGGCCTTGACAGTGCATGTCACTCCCCTGGCTCATCTGTTGATGAGACAAGCTCAATAGACTCTCATTACTCAGTGGAACAAGCCACTGGCCATCTTTATGACCAGATGGCGGTCACCGCACCTCTGGTCCAGTCTCTGCACTGGTGGCTGGATTCTCAGAACATGTTCAGAGGCCTCTCCTTCCAGGTGTTACCTCCTCAGTGGCTGATAACAGACACATCCAAGCTGGGCTGGGGAGCACATCAGGATGGTCTTTGCATGCAAGGTGTGTGGACCAAGCAGGAGAGCCTCCACCAGATCAACTTTCTGGAGCTCTGTGCCATAACGAATGCTCTCACTGTGTTCCAGGACCACCTTGCCAACTAGATAGAAATATAGAAACATGATGGCAGAAAAAGACCACATGGCCTATCTAGTCTGCCCTTCTGTATCAACCACTACAACAGTCCCCTTTCTTCATTTAGAGATCCTCTTTATTTGTTCCATGCTTTTTTGAATTCAGATACTGTCCTCATCTCTACCACCTCCACTGGAAGACTATTCCATGCATCAACCACTTTTTCCGTAAAGAAATATTTCCGCATATTACTCCTGAGTCTATCCCTTTTCACCCTCATCCTATGTCCCCTCATAGCAGATCTTGTTTTCCATTGAAAGACACTTTTCTCCTATACATTTATGCCATGGAGGTATTTAAACATCTCGATCATATCACCTTTATCCTGCCTTCCCTCTAAAATATACATATTAAGATCCTTAAGTCTGACCTCATATGCTTTATAATGAAGGCCACTAACCATTTTAGTAGCCACCCTCTGTACCTGTTTATATCCTTTTGAAGGTGCAGTCTCCAGAATTGCACACAATACTCCAAATGAGGTTGCACCAAAGACTTCTACAAAGGAACTATCACCTCCTTTCTTCTGCTGGCCATTCCTCTCCCTATGCACCCAAGCATCCTTCTAGCTTTCACCATCGCCTTTTCTACCTGTTTAACTACTTTAAGATCATCAGACACAATCACACCTAGGTCCCACTCTTCTTTTGTTGACAGAAGTACTTCACCCCCTATACTATATCACTCCCTTGGATTGCTGCAGCCCAAATGCACGACCTTACGTTTTTTAACATTAAATCTCAGCTGCCAAATTCTAGACCATTCTTCAAGCATAGCGAGATCCCTCCTCATGTTATCTACACCTTCCTGGGCGTCTACTCTATTTTATTTATTTATTTTATTTATTTTTCTTATATACCGCGCTCTTCAATATCAGTGCGGTTTACATGGAACAAGGAGAGTTTACAGTGGGGGGGGGGTTACACCGTAATTACATAGAACAGGTAAAATAACTTGGGTAATAGTATTAACTATTTACATCTGAATGGCTAACAGAAAAAGTATTTGCATGTATATACAACACATTGAGGGTGGTTACATGTGTCCGTGAAGCGTTGTTGTGGGTGAGGGGGTTGTTTGCAGATTTTGGTATCATCCGCAGAGAGGCAAACCTTACCCAACAGCCCTTCTGCAATATCACTAACAAAGATGTTAAAAAGAATCGGACCAAGGACAGATCCCTGGGGCACACCACTGGTAACCTCCTTCTCCTCAGAGTGAGCTCCGTTTACCTGTACCCTTTGTCGCCTCCCACTCAACTAATTTCTAACCCAAGCAGTTACTTTAGGGTCCATCCCTAGGGTGCTCAGTTTGTTTATAAATCGCCTGTGAGGAATGGTGTCAAAGGCTTTATTGAAATCTAAATATCCCACATCTAGGCTCTCCCTCAGTCCAATTCCCTGGTCCTGATCCATACCAACAATCAGGTGGCGATGTACTACATCAACAAGCAGGGGGGCACTGGGTCATATCTCCTGTGCTGGGAGGTGATCCACTTGTGGAAGTTTGTCATCAGCCACAGTGTGGAGTTCAGAATGACTTACCTGCCAGGGGAGTTCAGTTTTCTGGCAAATCAGCTGAGCTGCATCCTCCAGCTGCACAAGTGGACTCTAAACAGGGAGGTCACGGCCCGGATCGTTCAGTTATGGGGTACCCCCTCGATAGATCTATTTTCCATTCCGAATAATGCCGAAGTGGATCAGTTCTGCTCCAGGGTCGCCTCGAGAGACCGGCTTACACCGGATGTCTTCCTCCTGCACTGGCGGGTGGGCCTGCTCTATGTGATCCCCCCATACCTGTTACATCTTACGAACTCCAGAAGGAAGTTCTCTTTGGCACAATGCAAGTATTACATCGAGCATTAGCAGTAAATTTGAGAGACTAAGATCATACTCCATATAGCCTGGCTTAGAAGTGAGTTTCACGATTGCCATAGGATGCGCAAAACTAATCCATTTGGATAAACTACCCCAAAGACCCTGTGGAAACTTCAGGCTGACAAGTTCTCGATGATTCTCATCGCACTGTATTGGCCCAGACAGTCATGGTTTCCCCTGCTGCTGCAGCTCTTTTGTCAGGAGCATCTGTGGTTGGGCTCCGCTCTAGACCATATCTCTCAGGAGGACGGAAGTCTGCTCCACCCCAACATCTGGTCCTTGGCCCTCATGGCATGGATGTTGAGCGGATAATCCTGTCAGAGCTCAGTCTGCCTGAGGGAGTCACAGAGGTCCTGCTCACTTCCAGGAGAGCTTCAGTAAGGAGGTCTTACGCCTTCAAGTGGAAAAGGTTCGCTACTTGGTTCACTGACTGGGCTCTGTATCCCTTCTCTTGCTCCATTGAAATGTTGCTCGAATACCTCCTCCACCTCTCAGAGTCTGGTCTCAAATCTAATTTAGTCAGGGTTCATCTGATCACGATTAGGACCTACCATCACAGCTTGGAGGGAAAGTCCATCTCGGCTCAACCTCTGGTGGTTCACTTTATGCAAGGTCTACTCCTCTCTAAGCCTCCTTTCAGGTCCCCAGCGGTGGCTTGGGACCTCAATGTGGTTTTGGCACAGCTTATGTTGGCACTCTTTGAGCCATTCACTTCCTATCCTCTGAAGTTGCTGACCTAGAAGTCTTGTTTCTGATGGCAGTTACCTCAGCATTCTGTGTCAGTGAGATCCAAGCCCTGGTGGCTTATCAGCCTTATACTAGATTCCACCATGATAATGTGATGTTACACACTCATCCACTTTTCCTCCTAAAGGTAGTTTCCACTTTCCATCTTAACCAGTCAGTGATATTGCCCACCTTTTTTCCCAGGCCTCACGCCCAAGGGGGGGCTGGTGGCGCTGCACACACTGGCCTGCAAGTGAGCCTTAGCCTTCTACCTTGAGTGGACATGGACCCATCAAAGGTCCACCCAGCTGTTTGTCTCTTTTGACCTCAGAAAGCTCAGGGCTGCCATTTCCAAATGCACTTTGTCAATTTGGCTAAGTGGCTGCATCTCTTTTGCTTATGCCCAGGCTGGTCTTTGCCTTGATGGTCATGTAACAGCTCATAATGTCAGGGCCATGGCTGTGTCAGTGGCCATCTTGCACTCGGTCTCCATGGAAAAGATCTGCAGGGCTGCAATGTGATCTCTGATCTACACATTATGTTCATCTCCTTCCCAACAATGCCCTTCTGTCCATCCAGGCTACCAAAGAGACTCCTCATAGAGCAAGAGCACTGATGTATGGAGCTGTATGATGTGGATTTCAAATCAGTGAGTTCCCCGGGGAACTATTTCTGCTAGTGTATGTATTGTATCTCCAGTTCTTGTTTCATTGCCACTATTGGGCTTTTTGTCTCCTCGGTTTTCAGTAGCCTGTAGCTTTCAAGTCCCATATGTGAAGACTTACTTCCTGCTTGTCCACGGAGAAAGCATAGTTACTCACCTGTAACAGGTGTTCCTCGTGGACAGCAGGAATAAGTCCTCACAACCCTCCCACCTCTCCCAGGAGTTGTCTTCTGCTACAGCTTTTATAACATACTGGGGAAGATGGCGCCACAGTAGACGGGAAGGCAGGCTTGCATGCGCAGTGGAGTCTCCCAAAAGCTTCCAATAGAAATAGGGGAGCACTCCCACGCGCAGCTTCGTGACATCACCCATACGTGAGGATTTATTCCTGCTGTCCACGGAGAACACCTGCTACAGTTAGTAACTATGCTTTACCCATACTTCCTTGCATGGCATATTGTGAGCCAGTTTCAGGAGAATTCCTCTAGAGGAGTCATGTGGAGCACAGTAGCAATAGTGTGCATGATAAAGTTTAAGAGAGTGCAAATAGGTCAAGATATCCCCACAGTAAGAGGGCAATTTTTATAATCCATTAAAATTCTGCTTTAGGTATGTAAATGGGCTCTCATAAATTGAGGTCAAATGTAAAAGTATGGGTAATGCAGGCTGATGTGTACTTTTATAATAGGTGTGTACAGGAGTGGAGTTTGGGCAGAGCGTGGGCAGTGTCACAAAGTACTTCCTATTTTCTAAAATATTTGCACAAATGTGTAAGGTATGTGCTGACATTTATACCTGCTCTCTAGCAGGCATTTACGTCTGTGCTGCATTCTAGGTGCACTTTGTGCAGGGATTTGCCCTAGTATTTATAAAGGCATGTAGGCATCTACTTGTCTTTATAAAATAGGTTCAAATAGATGCTTTCTCCATTGCTTTACTTAGATACCCTATATCTGATCTAAGAAACAATTAATTTCCGTATTATGGTTATCCTAAAATCCACCAAGTGAAAATACAAGAAGTAACCAAACCCAACAAGCAGTGCCGCACCTAGCTCTGTGCAAGCGGTGCAGCTGCACAGGGCGCAGAGGATTAGGGGCACATTTCGGGCTACTGACCTCGGCTCCCTCCTACACTGCCTGTTGTTCTCCTGCCACCACCACCAGTTTTTGTTTTCTCAGCGGCGGAGGCGGCACCAGGAGCAGACCTGACTTCAAATTTTTTTTAAAAAGCAAACTGGTCTTTCCGACTACACGCTGCAGGTCTGGTCCCTCCCTTTCTTCTCTGATGTAGGTTATGTTAGAGAAGGAAGGAACCAGGCCAGCCATTCAAGTGTGGATTTGCAAAGACCTGCATTTGAATGGCTGGTCTGGTCCCTTCCTCCTCTGATGCAAACCTACGTCAGAGCAGGGAAGGATCAGATCTGCGTGCATGCACGGAGGAAAGACCCACGTGTTTTGTTTTGTTTTGTTTTTAATTTGAAGTCAGGTCTGCTCTGCTGCTGCCAGCGCTGCTGCGAAAAACAAAAGTGGCATCAGCAGGGCAAGGGCAGGCAGCTGGCTGGACGGAGATATAGTTGGGTGAGATGGAGGGGGGGGGGGCACACCAGATGTGCACGTCGCACAGGGTGCAATTATGGCTTGGTACAGCCCTGCCAGCAAGTATATAGACTAAAGTATCGTCCATTTGCTGATATCAACTTTAGTTCAGTCCTAAAAGCCAGGCTGATAGCCTCAAGAACTGGAGTTGTACACCCTGCTTTACTCTAACTAGTGTTACACAGAATTTTTTTTTCCAGATATTTTTGTTAAACCAATTGTTTTAAGTACTTCTTGTTTGTATATTTACAGCTTTTTGGGAGTCATTCTACTTATTGTTCAGTTACTATTCCCTCAGCACATGGAACTCTAGGTCCAAATGAAGAGGCAGAATTGATTGTAGAGCTGACAGCCTATACCTTGGTAAGTTACATTAAAAAACTTCATGACCCATTTAGCATAACCATTCATGATGCAATATCTCAGCCTACCGATCTGGATGTTCTTGCATCTTCTTTGTCTATCTCATGCTTTGTTTAATTATTTTACTGTTGTGGCCTCCATCACCTCCACTAAGAGGCTGATTCATGTATTCAGTACCCTTTCTGTGAAGAAATATTTCTATGTTAATCCTGAATCTATCCCAATGTGAGGTCAAAGATCTAGATCCCTTATGGTGCCCACACAAAAACTATTTGAATACTTTCTGTTTATCTCTTTATCTTTATCTTTATTAGAGACCTTTGATAGACCGCCCTTTACCGAAACGTTAGGGCGGTGTACAATAAAATAGGGCTGCTGGGAAACAAAGGAAGAAAGGAACGCCAATAAATAATAGGAAAGAAGTGGAAGAAAAGGAAGAAGGATAGAACAGGACAGGTATTGGCACAGACAGCATGATAATCTCAGAGTCTGGACTCAAAATCATCTCTTAGAATATATCTTAGTGCAGTTGCAACATACTAACAATATGTAGAATCAAGTCTACTTCTATACAGCCTTTAATTATAAGATTCTCCATGGTCAAGCAGGATAATATCCTCATATAAGGAACCCTGAGCAGCAACCACTTACCAGCTCCTTCTGGAAGCTTTTGGAATGGTTCCACTGCACAATGTATATCAGTTTCCGCTGAACCCATCAGACATGCATATCTCATGGTGAATGTTGCATTTTTTTCTAGTACTTCTCTTCTGCCTTTTTTTTGTGAGAGTCTCATTTTTCCCTCCTGCCAGTGCCACATGAGTTTTCTTGTTGCCCCAGTAGTTTCTTAGGTAGGTTTCCTTTATTTTTCAGTGTCACTGCTATAGGCTGCATTTAGGTCTCAGGCACTCCAGCTGGGAGATTTGTTCAAGATTGAGTTGTTTGATGTACCTGTGGCTATTTTTCTAGACAGCATGTCCCAGAAATCTTCTTTCAGGCTGAAGAGGGACATCCAGTGCAAAAGGACCATGTCGTTAGAGACAACTGCTTCAACTGTATTGAAGTCGGTGCATCAAGGCATCAAGCCGATTCTCAAGATTTGCCAGCTGTCTGCAGAAGATTCACCAACATAAAGACCTCTAAGTCCTTTGACACTAGTGATTGCATGATTGGTGTCCATATATGAGGCACTGGAGGGTATCAGTGCACCGACACTTTGGATTTAAGCCCACTTCCCAAGAGGAACAGAGGTTGACCCAGGTAGTGACTCAAACATTTCTAGAGTGCTTTTCTGAATCAGAATCATATGTGCTCAAGGGGCCCATTGTGATTCAGAGTACTTCTTGGAGGTCTCCTGAATTGCCCTCAGACCCCTCACCTCTGGAGGCACTGTCCTTTATTGAGGTTTTATGGGAAATGGTCTATTTCATTTAAGATAAAGACTGAGGAGCCCAAGGCTGAAGCATTAGAAATCGTCCCATTCCTTGATTCCTTAAAGAAAGTTATGACCATGCCCATTCATGGAATCCTGAAGGATGTACAGATGAAGATGTGGGAGACCCCCCCCCCCCCCACCTCCTCTCTGAACCAACCTTCTTGTTTATAGGTTGTACAATGTATTGAGTCTAAAAGACTCTTTGATTCCAGAAGCTTCAGCTGCTATACTACTCTATGGTCATTAAATCTGCTCTCAAAAGGGAAAAAAGCTCCAAGATGCATTCTTCAGTGCTCCTGAGAAAAGGCAGCTAGGTCATGAAATCTTTTCAGCAAAATTTTTCAGAACACTATGCTCGCATTCCACATAGCATCCAGCTCTTCTTGGGCATGCAATTGCAGAACATCATGTGCAGCATGCAGGAGTTTGCCAATATTCTCCCTCCAGAGGAAGGCTAAGCAACTCTATTCCATAGTGATCAAAAAGGAGTGCAGAAGATAAATAATTTGAGCGACTTATGATATTTTGAATACCTGCAGTATCAAGAGCCCCCTTTGAGTACTGGTGCCTTGTAGCTCTCATGGCTCTGGACTTCAGATTTACAATTTTATGTGAGGAGAAACTTGCTGGCTGCCATGCCATGCTATAGAGAGAATCTCTTCAGAGATAAGGTGCAAGTAGCTGCATATCAAGCAGCACAGTGACACTTTTAAAACCCTTTCTAGGTCCACTTCCGACCCAGCCTCCACAACATCTAGGGGTATCATGGCAGAGGACATAGGCGATGCTGTTACTCTGATACACATAGTTCTATGGGAACAAGCAGGATGTCAGTCCTCACATATGGATGACAGCGGCACCTACGGAGCCCACGCAGTATCCATTCCCCAGCTTTCATAGAGATTCTTTGGGAGTTCTACCACACATGCATGGTCACCTTCCCGCCCAAAAGTGCCATCTTCCCTCAGTCTTCTTTTTTCTGTGGAGCCCATCGGATGTGTAGTCTGTGTCCCTGGAAAAAGTTTGATTTTTGACGTGATTTTTTTCTTGATCCCTCTTTCTCCAGTCACTTACCATCACCTTCTCGGTTCCTCAATCTATTGCCTCGGCATCGCGTTTTTTGGGGTTCCCTCCTTTTCTTTTTTCTTCTCTTCAGTGCACGGGTTTTTCCCCCACCCTCCTGACCAAGACATTGGCGTTTGACCTTGAGGGAGCTGTTTTCCCTGCTATGTCTTTGATCAGTGACTTTAAGCAGTATGATCATTGTAACTGTACCATGTCTCATACGGATAGTCATGATTGCTGCCTGCGGTGCCTTGGCGCTGACCATGATGATTCTTCCTGCCCACTCTGTCTCTAGATGATGAGCAAGGGCCGGAAGAATCGTGAAAGGCAGCGGGAGTCACTGCTTGGCCCTAAGATCTCCCATTCAGCTCCATCGTTAACTGGGGAATCGGTGCCCTCGGGGGCCATGGATGAAGCCTCTGCCTCCTATGCGGACTGTGCTTGCTCTGAGTCCTGAGGTTGCGGGGCATTGGACCCCGGATCAGCCACAGAAGACTATCCCTGGAAGGATCAGACCCTGTCATAGTCAGCATCGAAGACCGATTCCAGTGCCAAGGGTAGTCTCATGGTCACTGGCATCGGAGGCCCTGAGCCGATGCTGAGGGTGAGGGCCGGGAGCAGCCTATGAAGCTGTCCGTGGGAGGAGACTCCCACAGCCTCGTGGGATCGGCAGTGGTCCTCTGAGGTCATCGTCCTCTACGAAAACTCCTCAACGGAGCTGGTGTTTGGCCCAATTCCCTCAGTGCCCACACCGGTGCCTGTGGAACCTACTGGCCTGCAGGTCAGGATGGGCCACCTAAGAGCACAGCATCGCTCCCCTCCTGGCACTGCAGCAGTCTTCGATGACTGGTGCCTCCAGTTCCTCGGGACCAGCAACCAGACCACCCACAGAGGTTCAGCTTGTGCTGTAGCAGTTCCAACCTGGCTCCAATTCCAGGCATTGATCCACCTCCCCCTCAAGGGCCCAGACCTCCCCACCGAGTGCCTCGGGGTAAGATCACTGGGTGCCCCGGCCCTGGTGACTCCCCCCGCCGGCCACCAAGCTGATGCCCGCTGGATCCTAGGGTATATTCCGATACCGATTCTGAGTGGGAGACCAATGACGAGTCCCCAGTTACTCATCAGCACTAGGACGTTCCCTCTTCTTCCAGGAGTTCATGTGGGACACGGCTAAGGCCTTGGCCTTCGCTATCAAGGATGAGCCTCGAGCAGAGGACCTCCAAATCCTCCAGTATGAGGCTCCCTCAAAGGAGGCACTCATAGTGCCCATTCCTCCCATTCTCGAAAGAGTGGTCTTCAGGATGTGGGAGACACTGGTTACAGTGCCAATAGTGAGCAAGCTGCCTGATTCCATGCATCGGGTCCACAAGAGCCTTGGCTTCCAGAATACACAGCTATCACACAACTCCATGATGGTAGAGTCGGCCATGCGTCGAATCAAGAGCCAGATGACACATTCCTTGGTGCCCCCGGGCAGCGAGTCCCACATCATGGATGACTATGGTAGGCCTACCAGGGCTTGATGCTTGAGATCCGTATCTAGGCCTACCAGCTGTACATAGGCATGTACTTGAGAGACCTGGCAAAGGAGCTTGCCAGGTTCTCCGCTAGTCTGTCTGATGAACCTCTCTAGCGGTTCCAGATCCTGATATCGATGGTCAAGGAGTGCTCCAAATATATGACTCAGGCAGCCTATGACAGCTTCAAGTCTGTGGCTGGAGTGGCTGCGGTTTGTATTGATGCCCAGTGCCTGGCATGGCTACAGTCCTCTGACCTGGAGCAATGGGTTCAGGACAAGTTGGTTGATGTCCCATATTGGGGAGAGAACCTTTTCTGCAAGCCCATGACTGAAAAGGCCACAGAGTTGGAGTCCAAGGTCATGACCAGAACTAGGCTCTCCAGGATGACTGCAGACCCTCACTGATGGAAGGCTTCGGGGAAAAAGGCCTTTTACCTGAAAAAGAGGAAGACTTATGGAACATACCCCCAATTTCCAGCCTATCCAGCTCCCCAACAGGGGCAACAGGTTAAAGGCCAGCAGAATGGCCCTCATAAGTCTAAGGCCCCCAAGCCCCTCCTCTGCAGACTGGGGGGAGCTTTTGACTCCTTGGACATAGCCGCTCTTCTCCGGGGTCAGAAACCATGGCATACAGGTGTATATCTTCGCTCACTGGTGGCTCAGCATCACCACTGATGCTTGGGCTCTGTGGGTGGTCAAGGAGGATTACCTCCTCTGCTTTGACCAGACACCACCTTCGTTCTTCCCTGGAGAACTTCCCATGAGTCCTCTTCACCGATGACTTCTGCAGCAGGAACATATGGGCCTGTTGGCAGACCAGGCAGTGGAGCCCATCCTCCCTACTCAGCGGGAAACTGGGTTCTACTTCCACCACTTCCTGGTTCCAAAAAGAAAAGGAGGGTTTTGGCCCATCTTGGATATGCAAGACTTCAATTGGTTCTTGGTGAACGAGAAATTCAAAATGGTTTCCCTTGGAACGTTGCCACCCTACCATCAACAGGGAGATTGGCTATGCTCCTTCGATCTCAAAGATGCCTATACCCACATCCTGATGCATCCCTTGTTCAGACATTTCAGTACTTAGAGTATTAATGAACTAACCTTTTCAAAGAAGAAAAAGCTATAGAACTAGAGGATGCCAATTCCTGCAGACAGTGGTGGAATATGCATATCAGCCTTGAAAATCTCTGCTTGACCTTGGCAAGCATCGCATTGGCCTTGTTGAATCAGCACTGTGTTAAGAGGCCCTGCCAGTTAAGGATCTCTCTCAGAAGGAAGTCACTGGTATATTGAATGTATCACATTCCAAGATGTCCCCCCTCCCCCTACATCTCCTACTGAAGTGTGCCCCTAGCTATAGATGGTTAAGAGGATGCTCGTTGGAATTTTTTGTGTTTTTCCACCAGTAAGTTTGTCTTTCTGGAGGGACTGTCTGGACCAATGTATTGTCCTATATCCACCCAAGCAACCCTTGACACAGAAGAGTCTTAGCATGGCTTTGACTTAACCCAGAAAGGTAAGTGCATCAGCGAAGGGCTCGGATGATTATGAAGAGATCTGATGACTATGGCAGGACCTGGCTTAGACTACTACAGTATTTAATGGAGATCTAGGCCAGAACATGAAGAGGAGCAGGAGAAGTTCCCTGTCATCCGATTGTTCAGAGAAATGCGTTGACGGCCTTGATTGCTTGGGTGTCCTCCCTAGAGCTGTCAGATGGCCCTGTTGAAGAGTAGAAGCTGAATGGATGCCCCATTCTACAAGGGGTTCATAAGACTGTTAGAGCAGGGGTGGCCAACTCCAGTCCTGGTACGTGACAATCAGCCTGGTTTTCAGGATGTCCCTAATGAATATTTATGAGATATATGTGCATAAAATGGGAGGCAGTGGATGCAAATATACCTCATGAATATTCATTAGGGACATCCTGAAAACCAAGCTGGACTGTGGTGCACCAGGACTGGAGTTGGCCACCCCTATGTTAGAGCATGGTGTTTGTGGGATGCGATTCATCAGACTTATTTATTTATTTAAAGGGTTTTCTATACTGCCTTATCATAAATTCAAAGTGATTTACATTAAAACTCAAAGTATAACTTATATTATAACATTGTATAGGGGTAGAGAACTTGGAGATTGACAATATAATAGGGAATAGGACTTAGAGTAAACATATCATGTGGGGTAATTAGAACATGTGGTTTACAGAGGCTCAAGTGCTTCAGTTCGTTTCCCCTTGAAGGGTGTCAGGCTGATGGGCAAACTTTGCGGTCTGCCATTGGCAGACCTGGATTAGTGGTTCCCTCTTTTTCCCAAGGTTGGGTCACCTGACAGCCTACCATTCTAATAGAGGCTGAAGTTGTCCTGAGAGACTAGTGGATCACAAGGTGGAAATTGATCCTCCAAGCAGTCAGTTGTGGAGATGTAATGTTCTGTGCTCTACTTCAGTGGATACAGTCTTCCCCAGGGGATAAGCATGTGGATCTTCAAGAGTCTGCAGTGCTTTTGTTTACAAGATACAACGTAGTGCAGCATTGACCTTGATTACAATTTGAGTTGCAGACAGGACTTCAAAATCCAAGTTATTCAAGTTCATCTTTAGAAGGAAGTTCTTGTTTGGATTAGACCTACTGAAGCTAATTAAGGACTTCAGAAAGTCCAAATTTCTGGTGACAGATGACTGTCATTTTCCATCTCTGTCCATCCTTTACGCCCTCCATACTCCACATATTCGCATTCTCTGGTCCAGTAGAGGTCCTTTTGAATGACTCACTAGGTCCATGACTGGTCCTTCCCATTTGGTGCAATGATGGGATAGATGGCACAGGCCAGGTTGCCGCTAGTGAGCAGCTGGTTCCACCTCCTCGATCATTGGGTTTTTGGACATTATTCAGCGGGATCTTGCTCTAGCGGGAAAAGAGACCATTTTTTTGGATACCATCATGGTCCTGTAATGTGGTTCTGAAACTAAGAAAGCCACCAGTCAGACCTCTCCACAAAGGCTGGTATGGGCCAAGGCTAGGGTTCCCATGCCTTAAGAATGGATAGACAAAGGTCGTTATACCATCTACTTCGTCGTGCCAAAGGAGGATGGGTTCTTCAAGCCAGTTCTCATTTGAAGGGGTATTAATGTCTCTGCATCTGTCACACCTCCAAATGGAGGCACTAAGAAAGTCTTCCAGGCAAGTTGATGTGAGGATTTTGCATGTTGTTGGAACTGGTGGAAGCTTACCTTCACATTCCCTTTTGGGAGGATCAATAGTTTTTCTGCAGTTTCCATGCTTGGCACGTGGCTTCAGTGCTTGGCTCTTTACTTCGGTCTCACTATGACTTCGATGACCTTCTTCAAGTTCATGATGCTCACAACTGCGGCTCTGCAGTATGAGGGTAATTGCAACCATCAGGGTGATTGCAAGAGTGGTTGATTCCTGGAGAGATTCGGCTGAGTGAACATTCACAGCAGAGGTCACGATCCTTCACTTGTGAGAGCATCTTGGAGCCCCTTTTTCAATACCGTTGCATGCAGATTCTTCTCAGCTGTCAAGAGAACAACTATGCTGGAGAGCTGTTACCTGGATTTTGTGTGTGGAGTTTGCCAAGTGCTGTGCAGGCAGTGTATTGGAGCCCTCCCTGTGCCGCCCGGTTTACCTGCACTGTGATTGGCTCCCTTGTCATCGGGGGCCTTAAAACGCGGCTCAGTGACTGAAGCCTTGAGTGCTGTTACCTGAATTTTATGTGTGGAAATTGCCACAGTGCTGTGCAGGCAGTGTATTGGAGCCCCTCTCTGCTGCCCGGTTCACCTGCACTGTGATTGGCTCCCTTGTCACTGGGCTTTAAAACGTGGCCTCATTCCGCAGGAAGCAGGCATGTCCAAAGGGGCATGTCCAAAGGGGCAAGATAGACCCCTTTGGTGTCCCTTTGGTGCACTGAGGAGCATATGTGTAGTTTGAAGCCCTGGAATGGGAAAGCAGAAAAAGAGGTCCATAACTGTGAGTGCTGTTAATCCTGCTAAAACTGTTAAGACTATTGGACCTATGGATAGGCATATATCAACCCTGAAGGAGAAAGAAGGAATGTCGCAGTCCCTGACCAGTGACTCTGAATCCACAGCGAGTTTGTCTTCCGTGTTGGGGGTTAACCCAACCCTGCAGGCATGCAATGGTGCAGTGGATCTCGCAACATCCTCTCCTATCGGGGAGGTTTTTTCACGACTCACGATAAGGTCAAGTCAAGTTGGACCTTCTTCATTTTTTTCTGATGTGGATGTTCTTCCTTTGCCTCTGGTGTTTCTGGTACCAGAAGTGTCCACTTGCTTGCAAGGTTTACCTGATTCGTCTACTGATGTTGATAAGAGTTTGGACATTCCTTTGTCTGATATTTGGGGTGTTTTAACTCGTATTGATGCCTCCTTGAGCGATACTTTTTCCCAATTATCAGATTTTACAAAGCAAACGGTGGCAAAATTTAAACAACATGATTCTCAATTTGTAGCCTTTGATGAGCAGCTTAAGAAGAGTGAAAATCAGGCTCAGAATCTATATGGGTCATCCTTATCTTTTTATGAAAGATAGCCTGGCACTTCATCGGCAACAGGAAATATTGGATAACAACCCTCGTGTAAAAAATTTGCGTTGTCTTAATTTTCCAATCACTCATTACTTATCACTATTAATATTATTTCGGAAATAAGTTAGTAAGGTGCTAGGTTATTCTGATGTTAAGCTTTTTTAAAATAATTTGTATTATTTACCTCGTGGAGTTAAAAGCACTAATGGGGAGGGTGGAGGGTTTGATAACTTTTCCTCTGTTGAAAGTGTAAATATTTCTGAATTTATTGAGTCTTCAACAGACAAGATATCCACTCAGCCACTCTATTGGTACCTTTCCATTCTGAAATGGATAAGAATATGTTCCTGTGGTTATTCTTTCAGAAGAAAGATGAGCTTTTTTGTGGTAAGAAGGTGACTATCTTTCCAGATGTTTCCCGTCAAACACAAGTTAGGCGCAAGGCTTTTTTGGCTTTGAAGCCACCTGTGCTTAAATTGGATGCCATGTTTTTTATTTAAAGTTTCCTTGTAAATGTTTGATTACAATTGGTGGGATAAGATATGTTTTTTCGGAAGTATCTCAACTGGAGGACTTTTTGAAATCTCAGTCTCGGGATAGTATTTGATATTGTTACCTTGCTCTGATACCCAGTAGTTTGTTGTTTTGCTGTCTGTAAAGAAGAGTTGGGTATTTAGGATGTAATATTTCTTTCTCTGACACACAGTGGTTTTTGATTTCTGTATTCTAAAGTTTTTCTGTAACTTGCTCTCCTTTTGATGTGGACTTTTGAAATATTGATTTCTTGCTGTTTCGGTTTACTTATTGTAAACAATTGAAAATGTAATAAATAAATAAAAAAGAGAACAACCATGCTGTTACAGTACTTCAGCTGCCCACATTTCAGCAGCAGCGGGTTTCTGAGGATTTTGACTACCTTCAACTTCTGGAATCAATGGCGGCGACGATAGAGCTAGTTCCCTGGGACTAGTCTCATATGAGGTCATGCCAAGGGTCGTTATCTGATTGAGTGCTTTGCTCTCAGGATTGTGAGGTCAGGCCTTCACTCCTACCCTAGATACTGAGCAGGCTTCCTCTTGCAATTTAAATTGAGACTGAAGAGCTTGAGTGGACTCCTCAACTCTGTCCAGTCGCTTGGAAACCGACCTCTCCAGCAAAACAGTGGCTCACCATATTGCATTCAGCATGACCACAGCAGGTTTAGCGTAGTTACTCACCTGTAACAGGTGTTCTCCTGGGATAGCAGGAATCAGTCCTCACATATGGGTGACATCAGCGCTGATGGAGCCCTTGTGGAAGCATCTCCCCGGCTTTCAAAGAAAGCCTTTGGGAGATGCATCATACCTGCGTGGTCCCCTTCCTGGCCAAGGGTGTCTTCTTGCCTTAGTCTAATGACATAGCTAAGATGGCAAAAAATAAAATAAAATACAGTAAAGAAGCAACTCCAAGGGGAGGAGGGAGGGTTATGAGGACTGATTCCTGCTGTTCCCTGAGAATACCCATTACAGGTGAGTAACTACGCTTTCTCCGGGAACAAGCAAGAAGTCAGTCCTCACATATGGGACTTCCCAGCTACAGGTTACCGAGAACTTCCCCGGCCCCTCCACCTCACTCAGCGGCGGCTCTCATCAGTGGCCCAGCGATCAGCCATCAGGGGAGGAAGCGGGTGCTGCTCGCCCCTCCCGCTCCCCCTGCCAAGGACCAATCAGTGACTGGAGTCCTGACTTAAAAGCCTGCACACCACCGGGCGTGCCCACGCCTGAGTGCCTCGCCAGAGGGCCCTTTGGCGTGGCCCTTAGGCGAGGTCGC
The DNA here is from genome assembly GCA_033557465.1 of Ichthyophis bannanicus. Taxonomy (NCBI): domain Eukaryota; kingdom Metazoa; phylum Chordata; class Amphibia; order Gymnophiona; family Ichthyophiidae; genus Ichthyophis; species Ichthyophis bannanicus. The sequence goes on from CM066031.1 coordinate 251,741,170, forward strand.
TTTCACCCCTCACAGGCGAATTCACCGAACACAACCGAAAGACTCATGTGCCAGCTATACAAACCATTCCACCCGCCATCAGCGATCGCCGCCAGAGACCCGCCATCGGACACAGCAACCCTGCTGTAAATATAACATAAATGCTGCAAAACCTGCTTTAGATAACATGTGTTGTAGATAACATGTGCTGCATAGCCTGATGTAGATAACATATGCTGCTTAGCCTGCAGATTCCACTACTAACTCTTTGCTACCTCACTAATACCTCACTGCTTTAAAGATAACATATGCTGCATAGCCTATTGACCCCATTGCTTGTTTGCTACCTCACTGCCTGTAAAATAACATACTGCATAGCGTATAGACTCCATTACCAGTATAGAGCTACATGAGAGGAGGAGAGACCGAACAAAGAGAGCAGGCAAGTATAGAGCTACAAGAGAAGGGTCAAACACCTACCACCACTGGGCCACAATTCAAGCTGATCCCAGGTCAATAAATTGCAAAAATGCACTCCACTCCCCACTACCTCATTGCCTACCTTACACTCCTCCACACTTTCGCACCCTGCACACAGGGCATCAGACCCAACGAACAAATCCCCTTGCTCCACCTACATACAATCCAACCCGTATGGACACCAGGCTCATCCCTCTCTAAAGAACACCAGCATACCAAGCCTGCAGTTCACAAACCGCATAATGCCACACATACTACGCCCACTCATCTCACAAATAGTGTACACACCAACCCAATCATAATGGCCAACATTAGGTGTACTTTACTAAACACCAGATCAATCAGGAACAAACCAAATACTATCCTCGACCTCATCCTCGACAAAAAACTTGATATAATCTGCATCACCGAGACCTGGTAATATTAAATTAAGTAACCCCAACAGGCTACTCAGCATTCAATTGCATCAGAGCACAAAAGAGAGAAGGAGGTGTGCTAATATTAGCCAGAAAGGAATACAGATTTAAAACAATCTCTTCCACTAATACGATTGAATCCAACACAATCACCATAACTAACAAGTACCTAAGCGTCTCCCTCACCTACAGGCCTCCTGGAGCCACAACTGAACATCTCCTGGAGCCACAACAGTACTTGAAGCAATATGTGCACAAGCAGAAGAGACAAACCCCTCATTGTACTAGAAGACTACAACCTGACCTCCACACCCACCAAGGAAGCCGCAGCATTCCTAAAAGCCATGGAGTCACTAAAATATTACCAAACAATCAACACCCCAATGCACCAGCATGGTACAACTCCGGATATGGTCTTTATTCCAATGCACTTGGTGGAACAGGGTAAAGCCACAACACCAACAATCACGCAGGTCTCTTGGTCAGATCATTATGTGATTGACTTCACCTTGACCCTAAATAACCCCACCCAACACATGGAAGATGAGAGCATAGCCAGGCATTTTAGAGCCTTCAACAAAGACACATTCATAGACGAAATCATTCCACAACTCCAGCAGGAATGCGACACCCTTGACGTAAGCATAGAGAAATGGAACTCCATAATATCTAATGCAGCATCAGCCCCTACGAGTACAGAACCACAAGCACGCAGGAGATCCAACGCCCCCTGGTACTCAAGTGATATCAGAAATGCAAAGCGCACTCCCCGAAGACTGGAAAGAAAATGGAGGCGGAAGAAGTCGCATAACACCCTGACGCAATACAGAGCCAAGCAACTGTAATATAACAATCTGATAAATGAGCGTAAAGCACCATACTAACCTAATCATGAAATCTGTCAACAAACCGAGAGCACCACGCAGCACTGTACCCACCATCTTGACCCACAGGAATCAGCGAACTACATGAAATCGAAAAACACCATCCAGACATGCTCCATCACACCACAGACAGATGACCATGAAATGAAAAAGCAACATCAAACCTGGGAGGACTTCAGCATACCATCAACACATCTAGTAGAGGACATAATAACTGGACTCAACACAACAACCTCACCATCAGACCCATGCCCAGTGTCCTGGCTCAAAGCCACAAGAAGCCAGCTCTCTCATCACATTCACAAAATCGTCAAAGATTCACTCCAACAAGGATACATGCCGCAATCCCTGAAGCATGCCATGATATACGACCGATACTTAAAAGCAACAACCTAAGCCCCTCTGAACCAAAATCATACCACCCCATTTCCAGCCTACCATTCCTTGCGAAAATCGCTGAAAAGACAATACAAAGGCAACTTTAGAACCATATTGACATGCCCCACTGGACATCCATCAGCATGGCTTTAAACCCCAGCACATTGTGGAAACGCTACTCACTTCCCTCATTGACAATCTCCTAAGAGGTATAGATAACATAAAGAACGGATTCCTGCTAGTGTTCATGGACACCTCGGCAGCCTTTGACAGTGTCCCACGCCAGATTACTGCAGCGCCTGCAACAGATAGGATTATGCAAGAATACCCTGAAGTGGTTTACTTCCTACTTGGAAGATAGAACGCAACAAGTCAAATGCGCCCAAAAGAAATCATTGCAGTTCCCCGTCACGCAAGGAATACCACAAGGTTCAGCACTGTCATCAATGCTCTTTAGTATTTACATCCAACCCATATGCAACATCATCAAACTCCACTATCACATCTATGCTGACAACATCATGGTGTATGCTCCAATCAACCTACTAGCATTTAACAATAACCAGATGCTTTGAAGACATGAATGCCTGGCTCACAGCCAATAACCTGACGGTCAACTATGATAAAACTGAGGCAGTGTTCGTCACCAGGAACCCCACCTTCATTCCACCACAAACTATCAGCATTCTAAACAAACTCATAGTAGTCAAAGATGAAGTTAAGTACCTGGGCATCACAATGGACAGAGCTCTGAACCTGAAATCCCACATCACCAAAACCGCAAACAAGGCCTATCAACGTTTGAGGACCATAAGAAAGATCAAGCCAGTACTCCGCCAGGACCACTTCCGCACAGTGTGCCAAGCACTCATCACACCTCTGCTTGATTACAGAAACTTGTTATATCAAGGCCTCCCTCAGCAGACCTTACACCCACTCCAAATGGTGCAAAACACTGCAGCATGCATCATAACAGACACTCCAAGAACTGATCACATCACCCCCGTCTTACAGCAACTGCACTGGCTCCCAATGATGGCCAGAGCAAAATTTAAAACAATCCTGATCATCTTTAAAATCATCCATCATCTCTCGACAGATGCACTCCAAGATATCATAACAAGGGATATCAGCAATAGACCAAGAAGGTCCAATAATGACAACATGTTCAGCACACCTGCAGGATACCACAAGACTAATCAAACTACTTCAAGAAGAGCTCCTTCACTAATGGCGTCCATACTTTGGAACTCCCTCCCAAAGAGCCTGAGGGCATTAAATGACATCATAGACTTCCACAAGGCCCTTAAAACCCTGCTCTTTACAGAAACCTATGAGCAGACAGACAACAGTCTCCAACCAAACAGTAATGCAACTACCTCTGCCAACTCGATACCCACTCATCCCAACTAGACATACGAGTTCACTGTATAATGTTGTTAAGTACCCTCATGTTAAATGTAACCCTCCAATTATGATGTGACCACATAAGAACATAAGATATGCCATACTGGGTCAGACCAAGGTCCATCAAGCCCAGTATTCTGTTTCCAACAGTGGCCAATCTAGGTCATATGTACCTAGCAGTTTCCCCAAGAGACACAAGTTCCACAATGCTTGTACTGGGTCAAGCATTGATATCTTCGGTCACTTCTTAATAATGGTTTATGGACCTTTCCTCCAGGAACTTGTCCAAACCTTTTTTAAAACCAGCTACACTAACAGCCTTTACTACATCCTCCGGTAACAAATTCCAGAGTTTGATTAAACGTTGAGTGAAAAAATATTTTCTTTTATTAGTCTTAAATAGTTTACCCTGTAGCTTCATTGCATGTCCCTTAGTCTTTCTATATTCTGATAACGTAAACAATCGATCTACATTTACCCGTTCCACTCCGTTCATTAATTTATAGACTTCTATCATATCTCCCCTCAGCCGTCTCTTTTCCAGGTTAAAGAGCCCTAACCTTTTTAGCCTTTCTTCATAGGAGTATCCTTCCATCCCCTTTACCATTTTGGTGGCTCTTCTCTGAACCTTTTCTAAAATCGCTATATCCTTTTTAAGATACGGCGACCAGAATTGCACACAATATTCAAGGTGCGGTCTCACCATGGAACGATATAGAGGCATTATAATATCTTTTGTTTTATTTTCCATTCCTTTCCTTATCATACCTAGCATTCTATTTGCTCTCTTGGCCGCCGCTGCACACTGGGCCGAGGGTTTTAACATGGTATCCACAATGACGCCTAAATCTTTGATTGTAGGATAAGGTGGTATACAAATCTGTCTAAATAAATAAATAAAATACCATGGTGGCTAGAGAAGGTGAGCCGTGAGCTGCAGCAGTTGAGTTCCAACTGAGAGACTCTCGCATGACCCAAGTGTCCGATGGAGAACAAGCACAAAGGTAGCCTGAACACAGAAGGGTCGGAGGGCAGGAGTTGCCTACACCCTGAATAGATTACAGAATATGGCCTGGCTGAAGGCGCTGTCTTGTCGGGACTCCCTTTTCAGGCAGTAGTGAGCTGTGAAGGTATGGACCAAAGACCAGGTGGCAGCCCGGCCGATTTTCATCACAGGTACGGAACGCAGATTTGCCATGGAGGTAGCCATGCCCTGACACGGTGCGCAGTGACCTGGTGGTCCAGTGAGATCCCAGTCTGCTCATAGGCGAGGGCACTGTAGTCCGCCACCCAAGTGGACAGAGTTTGCTTGGTCACTGGAAGCCTTAGTTGACCGGGGACATAGGAGATGAAAAGCCAAGGTGCTTTGCAGTGGCTCTGAGTCCATTGCAGATAGAAGGACAGGGCCCTCTTGCAATCCAAAGTATGGAGAATGGTCTCCGCCTTGCTGGCATGAGGCCTCAGGAAGAAGATGCAGCACACCACCTCCTGACTGAGGTGGAAGGGGGACACAGCCTTCGACAGAAACTTGGGGTGTGTGCGGAGCACCACACTGTTCTTGTAAAATCTCATGTAGGGAGGCTCTGCCATCAGAGCCTGGAGCTCGCTGACTCGAGTGCCACAAGAAAGACAATCTTCCAAGAGAGGTACCGCAAGTAGCAGGTAGCCAATGCTCAAACAGCGATTTAGTGAGCTGTGAGAGCACCACATTGAGATTCCATTCCACCAGAGGTGGGCAGACAGGGCTGAGAGTGCAATCCTGGAAGTCCTGGATTTTAAATTTCTACCTAAAAGCCTAAATTTGACTTCCAAAACCTCTCTCCTGCAAGCCCCTTCTTCCCTTCACCAAGTCATGCACGCTCTCCTCCCCTCCCACCCATCTTTGCACTTTCTTCCTCCTTTAACTTTCACTCCCTCCCTTGCACTTTCTATTCATGTGTTCCTCCTTAAACCCTCCCTTCCCAATGCTGCGCCTTCTACTTACCTCTTCTCTAGCCCCACTATTCCCTTATGCTCCACCTGATTTTTTCCTAAAACCCTTCCCCCTTCTCTTGCTGCTCTACCCCTCGCCCTTCTCTTAATGCTCTGTCCTCTCACTCACCACTTCTCTTGATGCTTTGTTCTCTAACTTCTTTGCTTCAACCCCACTCTTCATGCCAGTGAGTCCTAGGGACATCTACCAGCACTTTTAGGCTGAAGCTCTGCTCTTCATGCCAGTGGGACCTGGAGACTGCTTGCACTTTACCAATGCAACTCCACTCTTCCTGCCTGCAGAACCAGAGCACCTGCTGGCTCTTCATATTGTTGCTGTGTGCTGAGAAGAGTGTGAAGTCCTATGCATCTGTCTGTTTTTGCATGTGCAAAAAGACATATTCATACACAAACAAATGGCCCCTTTAGATAGGCGCTATTACTTCAGCAAAAAATACCTAATAAAAAAGGATCCATACCTGGCACAACATAAACCGGCCAAAGCTGTTTGTTCTAAAGCATATTATAGCTGGCAAAAGATACATTTTTAAGATAAATTGATGTTTCTCTGAGGTTCACACTGGAGAACTAGCATCTCTGACTATTCATTTACTAACTGCTGCTAGTGCTAAACTAAGGATGGAATTTATCTTCTCATTGGAATTGTCTGTTATAGAAACCATTGTATTCAGAGCTGGGCAAGATGCATATGAATATGAGCTCTACAAGACACTTTCTCAGGCAGGGGTGGCCCAAAGGGGGTGCGGGGCCATGTGCGGAGATTAATTGCGGGGCCTCATTTGCATAAGGAGCCTCATTTGCATAAATATTTGCATAATATTAACATGCACTTTTAGTAAACATGCCTCTTAATGAGTGTCTGGATAAAGAAAGACTAACAGATTTCTACATTACTATATAGCACAGTTACTTACCTGTAACAGGTGATCTCTGGGAACAGCAGGAATAAGTCGTCACATATGGGTACGTCAGTACCGACGGAGCCTGCACGGGAACGCTCCCCAGCGTCCAAAAAGAAAGCTTTTGGTAGCATCACACACGCATGCATGCTGCCTTCCCGCCTATTCACTTCCCTCTCATCAGTTGAGTTTGTAGCTGAGATCGAAGGAGGGAAGTAGACAAATTAGATAGAGAGAGAGAGAGAAACAACTCCTAGGGGAGGTGGGTGGGTTGTGAAGACTTATTCCTGCTGTTCCCAGAGATCATCTGTTACAGATAAGTAACTGTGCTATCTCCAGGAACAAGTAGGAATGAGTCTTCACATATGGGGACTCCCAAGCTAAGATGCCTGGAGGAGGTCCCAGCATGTTGCAAATCTAGTCGATGGGCCATGCTGTCTCCCAGAACCTGAGGCATCCAAGGGATGGAGGGTAGGAGTTGAAGTGAGAAGGGTGTGCTGTGGAACAGCTTGATTAAACAAGGCGTCTGGAGAGGAGTCCTTGTGTAGATCAGAAATGTTAGTGAAAATTGGATTCCAATTTCTAATGTGGACCTTAGTCAAAAATATTGCGAAAGTATTTGTTGAGAGTAATGGTCTGGTGCTAGAAACCAGTACATTATCCTCAAAGAAATACCTCACTGTGAATAGAGGAAATAAATTTCACAATACAGGCAGCAGAGGTCAGAAGCCTAAATGGCTAGAACTAATCCCAGAAGAAAAAATTGGAAGAGTTTAATGGGGTTGGACCTTGGATGAGAAGCTAAAGCTTCTGTAGGCCAACATTTGAAGCTCTTTGTCCTTGGAGCAGAAAAAAAAACTCTAGGAAAAAGAGGAGATAAATCTGACCAGTCTGCAGAAAAAGGATGGGTCTTTGAGACCCCTCTATCCAAATGAAAGAAAGAAACATTTGTAGTGGGCGGTGTAGCCTCCAATTTCTTGAAGATCAGGAAGGTCTTCCCCAAGTGATGTCACCTAGGATGACTTTACATGGAGAGCTTCAGATGTAACGTAACCAGAGAGGTTACAGTAAAAGAAGGTAGTTTGTGATTACCATAGAAATTGGTTGTCCATTTAAACCTTATGGCATGCTGGAACAGCATTAATATGGACAGTAACAAATCTTTCAGAGTGAGATATGTGTATTTATATACACATATCTATATCTATATATCGATATATATATTGTGATAAGGAAGCTTATCATAGCTCAGGAAGGAGCTATAGTAAAGGTGAAGTGACTCTGAACAAGCAACCTGTCAGTTCTGGTAGAAATAAGAAAACAGAATTTTTCCATAAAAGACTACCAGTCCCAGAATGCACCAGGTTTCCAACAGCCATTAGAGGAGCTGAAGTGGGGAAACGTGTGTTCAATCGAGAGGGCTATGAGGTAATCCCCAAGCACTCATCTCAAAGGGCAGGGCCTGAATTCAGCACAGCTGCGATGTGCTAGGGTGGAGCACTCATCTAAGCAGAATAAAGGTAGAGTTTATTCTACAGAGAATTATCCTCAGTGTCTTGATCAGCTTGGATATCCTCATCTTGGACAGCTTCATCATCTGGAGGATCATCGGAAGCAGAAGCCAGAGTGGACGGACAGAGAGGGCAAGAAACCCTTTGGAAGAAAGAAGAGAAAAGCATTTGGGAGGTCTAAAGGAGTCCAGAGCAGTACGTATACTGGGAGACATTCAAAAGGCCAGCATACACCATTGGACTGGGGAAAACCAGAGGAGTGGTGCTGCAGAGCTAGGAATCTCCAGACGGTACCTGTGAGGGAGACGGCTGCACTTGGAAGGGACCCTAGGACCCGTGCCAGAAGGTATGTGAAGAGAGATCCAGTGTCCAGGGATCTGGATTGGAAGGCTGGACATAAGAACTGGACTACATACTGGCCAGGCTATTTAGAGAGGAACTCTAACAGCAATGGAAGCTCAGGTATGAACACTGATCTATGCCCTAGCTATACCCTTGAAAGACAGCAGGGAAACAAGTATTCTCCTGAGAGTGCTCCATTGAGAAATTCCTCTGTGCCAATCCATGATATTGAACCCATGATTGTTGAAGAAGGGGAGAGGTTATAGACACAGGCTGTGAATACATGGATTGCTCTCTGTCTAAACTCCTTTGGTAATTTACTGTTACAAAGTACAACAACCATCACAAAGAAATACAAACTTGTTCTTTAATCTACTCAGAAAAGCTCCTGAGTAGGATTTGAGCCACACAGTAGAAAGCAAGCCAGCTAAGGGGTTTCAGCTGGGTAACTGCTAGCAATTGAGCCTTACCTAATTGCTTGTGAGCTCTGAGGAAATCACTTCTGAGTCTATGTGTGAAGATATAAGAAGTTAACCTGAAAAGAACAGTTTTTCCCTACTTTGTGGGTTTTGTTTGTTGATTAAAGCACTGCTAAGAAAATATTAGCTAGAGCCTACAGAAAAGACCAGTTTGTTACTAACCAGGTCTTTATTCTTTTGCTTTGATTGCCTGACAAGTTCAGCTGTTGTTTTCCTGATTTTGTTTTTCTAAGTTTAACACTGAAAGCAAGTATTCTGTTTTATGTGCTACCAAGCATATCTCTGTTGGGAGAAATAACCCCATAAATAAATATCTTATTGGCTTTACACTCAAGCACAACTAATTATTGTGAGCGGCTGTGTCTGGTGTGAATGGACTGCATTTCCCACAATCCCTTGCAAATCATATTGATATATGCCTTTGCCAAGACTGTGAACATTCTCACCCAGGCACCCGTCTGACAATATATATATTGTCATGAGGTAGACAGCACTAAGCCAGAAACATTAAAGAGTAACATAAAAGAAGAGCTTATCTGTCATGAGGTAGATAGTACAGACCCTGAAATATTAGGGAGTAATATCAAAGAAGAGCTTACCTTACAGCCACGTGTGCAGTTGCAGCATTCACAATGCAGAGAGGCAGGGAAAAGGGAAACAAACTTTCCTCATGGCTTTAGTGACGCAGTAAGAATTCAGGGTTCCAATCAGGCTCACCTGGAGCCAGACTCACGTTCTACGATTGAAGAGCAGAGAGATAAAAACAGGTGGGAAAGCTCACAGAGCAAGCTGGAAACCGAGCAAGAGCGCAGGCTGGAAATTGAGCGAGAGCTCAGGCTGGAAATCGAGCGAGAGCCCAAGCTGGAACTTGAGAGAGACGAAGAGCTCAAGCAGGAGCATGGACTAGGGCTGGAGCAGGAGTTTGAGTTTGAGGAGGAAAGCAGAGACCAAAGGAAGTCTGACTGCAGTTCCAGGCAGGCTTGGAGAGCTAGGACTAAAGTGCAGCCCAGGAGTTTGAGAGGTCAGTCTCAGAGAGAAGGTGAGACAAGAACTCCAAAGCAGTTACAGAAAGACACGTTGCCTTGGAGAACTAGGGCTGAAGAAAGGCAGGCTGATAAACCCGGGAGAGCTAAGAAAGACAGTGACAAAGTCTTCCCAGCCAGAGGGGTCCTCGTACCGAGGCAAACAGCCAAGCCAACAGAGAGCAAAGGTCACATCCCGGGAAGCTTACTGAAGGCAGGAAGTGAGTTTTATTCAGCCAAATTCACAGAGGAAAGCAGTGTGCAAGGCAGAGAGAAAGCCTTGGCTAGAAGCAGAAGGGCTTGAAACCATCTTCTCCACGGAAAGAGATAAGTACCCTGTCTTTTGTAAAGGGAGAGAAGTGGGTCCCCGTGGGAGAAGCCAGGCTTACAACAGGCTAGAGAATCCTTACTGGCAGAAGACGTGGGAGGAAATCCACAGCACCGTTCCTGCTATCTGTGACACCCAAAAGCAGCTCCAACTCACAGCAGCTGAAGTTTCCCAAGGGCAAGGCTCTGAGAGCAGCTTCACAGGGGCTCAGTGCCCATACACAGGACCAGGTCCTGGCCCTATGCAGTGGGAAAGCTATAGCCCAGAAAACATCCCTGAGCCCATGGAATGTGCTTTGGGTATAGCTGATGACATAGAGTCTCTCTGTTAAGAAAGGAGAAAGAAAGGAATTGTGTTTTACACATTTTTGAATGTGATGGACTTTATTTGCTGGAAAGAAGCATAATTATTATTTGTAAAATCCTTTGCACCGGTGAAGCAACCGTTCTTTTGTGTTGTCCTTATTTGAAGACATCCTCAAGGGAAAGGGAATAAAACCCAACCTTAATTTTCACTCTGGACACGACTGCAGTGTCTTTATTTCCACAACTTCAGGCCATGCCCAGGTCTAGGCAACCGCCTAAGACCGGCTTAGTCTCACAAATGGCGTAGTTTTTGGATGCCAGGAAAAGAGAACACCGTACAAGAAGGACGGAGTCACCAGCGCCAGAGGACGCAACCAGGACGGCGGTGAAACACGCCCAGACAATTTCCAGGATCAGGAGCAGTCAAGAACCTTCTCAAGGCCAGAATCACCACCTGACTCAGGTAATAGTATCTGGGTACAGCCAGGGTGGGATTCTGAGGAGGTATCTGAGGGACTGAAAATCCCAGTGTAGTAGTATTGGAAAAAAAAAAAAGGGGGTTCCGCACTTGTTTTTTTTTCTTCTTCTTTATTAAAGGCTATCAACATGGAGACTCCAGCGGATATCCTGAAATGGATGGGGCTCCAATTCGAGAAGCAACGCGAAACTTGCCCAGTAGTGCCAAGAACAAGTCCTGGCAGCGATGCAGATGCAGCAAAAGCCGCTGACGGACTTGTTGCAGGTGGTACTACAGGAGCGGCAAGCTGAGAAAAGAACTGAAGGACACTTTGGTGGGGTAGGCCCACAGACATGTGGAATTTTGTCTTTTGGACAGTGGTCAGGAATAGACAATATTGACGATTTCCTTGAAGCCTTTGAGCGTGTAGCTCGTAGTGCAGGATGGCCCGAGCAACAATGGGCGGTCCGCCTAGCTGCCTCCTTGACGGGAGAAGCCCTGGCGGCATACAAGGCTATGCCAGCCGCCCAGGCTAATGAATATAAGAATGTAAAAGCAGCCATACGGGATAGGCTAGGCCTGTCACCTATGGTATATCGTAGAATGCTGAGAGCTACAAAAATCCAACAAGGTGAAACTCCGAAGGCACTAGGCCAACGGATACGTAGCCTAGTATGGAAGTGGCTCATGCCAGAAGGAAAGACCATAGAAAGCATTTTAGATATGCTTGTGTTAGAACAGTTCTGCGAAGCTGTGCCAGCTGAGGTAAGGTCATTCCTCACTCTACAGAATTGCCAGACGACAGACGAGGCGGCTCTCCTAACAGAAAGATTCATGGAGGCTCAGGTAGCCCATGGATCACATGGAGGAGATGGCGACTCGCGTGACATGGCAAACTGTGGCAGAGTAAGGAAAGACCCGAGATTAAGCATACCAGCTACAGGAAAAGGTAGGAGTAAAGGTATAGCAAATGACTCTCACATAGTGTGTTTTAAATGTGGGAGGAGGGGGTCACAAGAGGTTTGAATGCAAAGAGCGCACAGCACTAATGGGTGAAAAAGCAAAATATAAGCAAGAAGGCTTTCGCCTTGAGGTGGAAGTGCAGGGGGTGTTGGCCAAGGCCTTATTGGATTCAGGGGCTGAACAAACAATGGTGTCAGAAAAATTTTGGGGCCTTCTACAGGATAGGGAGGCAGTTCCCCTGAATCAGCCAGAAGGCAGTAGCAAGATCCGTTGTATACACGGGTCATCCACCTCTTATCCTCTATATAGAGTATTAGTAAAAGCGCTAGGCACACATAGGAAGGTCCTAGTAGCAGTAATTCCCCGTTTACCCTATGACATAGTTTTAGGTCAAGATTGGCCACATTTCTATAGGGGCATAGGGGAGGGCATGCAAGAGAAAAGGGGGCTAGTGTCCACAAGGTCCCAGGCCCACAGTTCACGGGAGAGCTTTGAACCCGAGGAGGATATTGACCCTCCGGAGGAAGAAGCTGCACCTCAGGGAGGAGAAATCCTTAGAAGAGGGGCTAGGAGAACTACCCAGACATGAAGGTTTGATCAACCATCCAAAGAAAGCAGATAAGAAAAGTAAGGGTGATAAGAGGCGAGAGCACCACAATAGGGCCCAGCTAAGGTCAGGGGCAGGAGGGGGAATAGGTTTTCCCTGGGTACCCGAAGAGCTAGTACAAAAGTTTCCCTCATTTGCGAAGGAACAAAAAGCGGATCCCGCGTTAAGGCGCGCTTTTGAATATGCCCAGTCCGATGGAGACGCTCTTCCCAGATTTTTCCTAGAAGAGGAGTTACTGTATAGAGAGAGTAACGATCCACAGACTGGGGCTGTGAGGAAACAACTAGTAGTACCCACCGCTTTTAAGGCAACGGTAATGAGGTTGGCCCATGACCACCGGTAGGAGCGCATAAAGGGGTTGTAGGTACCCTGGACCAGGTGCTGGCCCGTTTCTATTGGCCGGGTGTGTTCCAGGAAACCAAGCGTTTCTGCGAGGCATGCCCTGCGTGTCAGAGGGTCTCTGCCGCAAAACCCAAGGGGGTGCCCTTGATATCAATACCCACTATATCCGAACCGATACGACGGATGGCGATGGACATCGTAGGTCCCTTAGTAAAGACCCCTAGAGGGTTCCAATATATCCTAGTCATAATGGATCAGGCCACCCGGTTCCCCTGGGCTATACCGCTGAGGAACATTTCTTCAAGAACAATAGCGGGGGAATTAATCAAGATATTTTGTGAAGTAGGGTTCCAGAAGGAAATGCTAACGGATAGGGGGAGCAATTTCCTATCCCGATACTTGACCCAAGTCTGGGATGCCTTCGGGATCCGTCACTTGAAAACATCAGCATACCATCCCCAGGCCAACGGGATGGTAGAACGGTTTAATCAGATCCTCAAACAATTGTTAAGGCGGGGATTGGACGGGAAAATGGCCGATTGGGACATTATGCTCCCATTTGCTTTGTATGCAAGCAGGGAGCGCACACAGGCCTCATTAGGAGTTTCCCCATACGAATTAATGTTCGGCCGAGCTCCAAGGGGCATCCTTGACATTTTAAGGGATCAGTGGGTGGAGCCAAAAGGAGAGGAAGTAGGGGTACCGCAGTTCCTACAGGAACTTAGATCGTGGTTGCAGAGGGCCTCACAAGCTGCTGAACAACATTTACAGGGTAGTCAACGGCAGCAGAAAAAATATTATGACTGGGGGAAAAAGCCCCGTCAGCTCACGATTGGGGATAAGGTAGTCGTGATGGTAGCGGACCCTGGACCGAAATTTGAAGCTCAGTGGAGGGGGCCCTACACGGTAGTAGCTCTCAAGGGACCAGTCTCCTACGTTGTAGAAACGGACAAGGGACGCCGTCAGGTGTATCACGTCAATGTCCTGAAACCCTGGCAAGAGTGGACGGCAGCAGTTGGGCAGTTGCAGGTACAGCGTCCGATCAAGGCGAATGCAGTAGCCTGTATTTCGTGCTGTAAGGACATATGTCCCCCAGCCCGAAATAGCTTAAGAGGGGGGATATGTCATGAGGTAGACAGCACTAAGCCAGAAACATTAAAGAGTAACATAAAAGAAGAGCTTATCTGTCATGAGGTAGATAGTACAGACCCTGAAATATTAGGGAGTAATATAAAAGAAGAGCTTACCTTACAGCCACGTGTGCAGTTGCAGCATTCACAATGCAGAGAGGCAGGGAAAAGGGAAACAAAATTTCCTCATGGCTTTAGTGACGCAGTAAGAATTCAGGGTTCCAATCAGGCTCACCTGGAGCCAGACTCACGTTCTATGTTTGATGAGCAGAGAGATAAAAACAGGTGGGAAAGCCCACAGAGCAAGCTGGAAACCGAGCAAGAGCGCAGGCTAGAAATTGAGCGAGAGCTCAGGCTGGAAATCGAGTGAGAGCCCAAGCTGAAACTTGAGAGAGACGAAGAGCTCAAGCAGGAGCATGGACTAGGGCTGGAGCAGGAGTTTGAGTTTGAGGAGGAAAGCAGAGACCAAAGGAAGTCTGACTGCAGTTCCAGGCAGGCTTGGAGAGCTAGGACTAAAGTGCAGCCCAGGAGTTTGAGAGGTCAGTCTCAGAGAGAAGGTGAGACAAGAACTCCAAAGCAGTTACAGAAAGACACGTTGCCTTGGAGAACCAGGGCTGAAGAAAGGCAGGCTGATAAACCCGGGAGAGCTAAGAAAGACAGTGACAAAGTCTTCCCAGCCAGAGGGGTCCTCGTTCCGAGGCAAACAGCCAAGCCAACAGAGAGCAAAGGTCACATCCCGGGAAGCTTACTGAAGGCAGGAAGTGAGTTTTATTCAGCCAAACACAGTAACCGGTGTTCACAGAGGAGAGCAGTGTGCAAGGCAGAGAGAAAGCCTTGGCTAGAAGCAGAAGGGCTTGAAACCATCTTCTCCACGGAAAGAGATAAGTACCCTGTCTTTTGTAAAGGGAGAGAAGTGGGTCCCCGTGGGAGAAGCCAGGCTTACAACAGGCTAGAGAATCCTTACTGGCAGAAGACGTGGGAGGAAATGCACAGCTCCTGCTATCTGTGACACCCAAAAGCAGCTCCAACTCACAGCAGCTGAAGTTTCCCAAGGGCAAGGCTCTGAGAGCAGCTTCACAGGGGCTCAGTGCCCATACACAGGACCCTGGCCCTATGCAGTGGGAAAGCTATAGCCCAGAAAACATCCCTGAGCCCATGGAATGTGCTTTAGGTATAGCTGATGACATAGAGTCTCTCTGTTAAGAAAGGAGAAAGAAAGGAATTGTGTTTTACACATTTTTGAATGTGATGGACTTTATTGCTGGAAAGAAGCATAATTATTATTTGTAAAATCCTTTGCACCGGTGAAGCAACCGTTCTTTTGTGTTGTCCTTATTTGAAGACATCCTCAAGGGAAAGGGAATAAAACCCAACCTTAATTTTCACTCTGGACACGACTGCAGTGTCTTTATTTCCACAACTTCAGGCTATGCCAAGGTCTAGGCAACCGCCTAAGACCGGCTTAGTCTCACAATATATATATGTATGTATGTATATATATATATATATGTATGTATATATAAAGAAAGACTCACTTAATAACAAGAAGGAGTAAGACCTGCTTGAAAAAATAGATAGAGAACCCCTTACTGGTTATGTGTGGAGAACACAGAAGAAGGTTACATGGAAACCAGTGGAATTTTCCTAGTCTGAAGGATAGGTCTAGATCTCTTTACAATCCTAGACTTTGAATAACCAGAAAAGGAGATCTATGTGAAGGGGTGCAGAGAAAACCTTAGTCTTAAGACGAGAAGTCTGGATTCTTCTATAACTTCAGTGTGGAGAAAAAGACTTCCTCAACATGTCGCTGAGCTCCCTTAGGGTTGAGCTCGCGTGGAAATAAGGAACCAAGCACAACGCAAATCGCAGCAAGTATACCTTACCAGAATAACGTTGTTGTCTTAACTGACTCACTTTGATCAGCCGACATTGCAGATTAACTACCTACTATACTGAAGAACACACTATTGTTAGTCATACACAAGCTGTCCCCAACCTTTCTCTAATTATTACTGTTGTCAGTATTTTACCCTGTAATTACTGCTATCAGTACTTTACCCTGTAATTACTGTTGTCAGTATTTTTATCCTGTAATTACTGCTGTCAGTATTCTGCCTGGTAATTAATGTTATCAATATTGATATCAAATAATTAATTTACCTTTAATTACTGTTGTCAGTATTTTACCCTGTAGTTTCTACAGTCAGTACTTTACCCTGTAATTACTGCTATCAGTACCTTACCCTGTAATTACTGCTATCAGTACTTTACCCTGTAATTACTGCTATCAGTACTTTACCCTGTAACTACCGTTGTCAGTATTTTACCCTGTGGTTTCTGCTGCTAGTATTTTGTCCTGTAATTACTGTTGTCAGTAATTTATCCTGTGATTACTCCTGTCAGTATTTTACCTGCAATTGGTAATTGGTGCAGTACTAACTTGCACCAATTGGTGCAGTACTAACTTGCACCAATTGGTGCAGTACTAACTTGCACCAATTACCCACAGTACACTTACTTCCGACCTCTTATCCTCACCTGCATAACTAACTATGGATCTAAAAAGATTTCTTACACTCACCTTAAACATTCTTATGCTCACACTATGGGTTCTACTCTCTCACACCCCTCCCATTCACTCTTTAACTCCAACCACAAACATTCTCAAGCCAGCACACATTCCTATCATTCCATACAAGCCCAGACACAACACACAAAAATATACTATTAGTGACCCCTCCATAAACAGTCCACGCACAAACCAACACATTCGTGTTCAAAGGCTTATCAAATTGAACCCTTCACCAATAAATAACCCCATACAAAACACTACACATTCAACACAATTAAATTGCATACTTATAAACGCCAGGTCAATTAGGAATAAAATACCTATCATAATAGATCTCATCATAGACGAAAATCCTCACCTACTCTGCATAACTGAAACCTGGCTAAATGAATCTGACTCAGTTCTCCTTAACCAACTAAGAGTACATGGTTATACCATACTCAACAACAACAGAGACAGAAAAAGAGGTGGCGGAGTTCTTATAATAGCAAAATCGCATCTCAATCTTTCGTCTACCTTACTAGATAAACATGATGGTATTGATATCCTTAGAGTGGAAAGTCACACCATGGCCATCTGCCTTATCTACAGACCCCCCACAATTGACATACATAGTCTAGACATAATACTTGAGGCTGCATGTAACTCCTCACTGAGAAAGCCCTCTGTTATCTTAGGAGACCTTAACCTTGCCTCATTACCAGATAGCCATGCACTATCCTTCCTTGAAGCAATGGAGGAAATGGAATTTAAACAAATAATGACCCACCCCACTCACTGCAAAGGTAATACCCTTGATTTAATATTCATACCATCACACTTCACACTCTCATCGATTCTTACACCACCCACCACAACTCAGGTACCATGGTCAGATCATTTCATGATACATTTCTCTCTCCCTTTCCAACCCACCAACTCTACTCATTTTAACAACAAATTCACAGAACAAAGATTTCGCCAGTTTAACAAGGAAAGTTTTCTGGAATCTATTTCCCCAAAATTAGACAACACCTCAAACAATCTTAACGATCTTGTTTCTACCTGGAACTCCATTATTGAAGCAGAAGCTAAATATTCAACCTCTAATAAAAGAAAATCTAGATCTAAATTGACTGAGAAATGGTACACCTCTGAGCTTGCTACACTAAAGAAAAACCTTCGGAAATTAGAGTCTAAATGGAGGAAGAAAAAAACCACTGAACTCAGGGTTCAATACTTCACAAGCCTTAAAACCTACAAGGAAGCCATTAACAACACAAAAAGACTATTCCACACTAAAACATTAGCTAATGCCATCAATCGACCCAGAGAACTTTTTGAGATTATTAAATCTCTAACTAAGGTTCCCGATAACACTCCTAACAAAACACCAATAGATCCACAACTCCTTGCAAACCATTTTGCTAATAAACTTAAACTAAGCGCCCGTCCAAGCATTATCTTGACCTCTCCCACACCAAAATCCATCACGGAATGGAGCTCATTCCATACAATTTCCAACAAACAACTGATAGAGATTATATCAAACCTTAATACTACCACGTCATTACTTGACCCTTGCCCGGTGTCTTGGGTTAAAGCAACAAAATCTGAACTAGCCCCATACATTTTGAAGCTGGTAAACCAATCTCTACTTCAAGGATTCATGCCGGATGATCTGAAATACTCGGCTATTCGCCCTTTACTAAAAAATAAAACCCTTAACAGTTCTGACCCTTCCTCATACCGCCCCATTGCAAGCATACCTTTCTTAGCTAAAATTATTGAAAAGGTAGCTCAGACACAACTTCAGGATCATATTGATATGAACTTCCCATTAGATGAGTACCAATATGGTTTCCGCTCATATCACGGAGTAGAAACCCTACTCATATCCCTTCTTGATTCACTTATCCGAGGTATGGATAATATAAAGCAGACCTTCTTGCTCATTTTCCTTGACATTTCTTCAGCCTTCGACAGCGTTGATCATATTACGCTCTTATCTAGACTATCCCAACTAGGTTTAAAAGATACCACTCTTAACTGGTTTAAGTCCTACATTTCTAATCGCTTCCAATATGTCCATTTAGACCATTCCCCCTCACTACCATTCCCCCAAGAGCGTGGTATCCCTCAAGGATCCTCACTCTCTGCATTACTCTTTAACCTTTACATACAACCTATTTGCACAATCTTTCAACGCCACAATCTAAAATATTTCATCTATGCAGATGACATCATGCTATTCGCCCCGTTAGACATAGCTAACCTTAATTTCAACAAAATCGCCACCTGCCTCTTTGAAGCTGAAAAATGGCTTCACTCAATCCATATGGATATCAATTTCAAAAAGACCGAAGCACTCTTCGTAACCAGAAATACCACCTTCACTCCTCCAACTTCCATCAACCTTATGAACATTACTCTCCCAGTCAAGTCTGAAATTAAATACCTTGGAGTTACACTAGACAAGACCCTAAGCATGACTAACCACATAAAACAGACTGCCAAAACTATATTTTTCAAACTGAGAACTATACAGCAACTCAGACCCCTCATCGACATCAATGACTTCAGAACAGTTGTCCAGGCTCTTATTATGCCACATTTAGACTTCTGCAATGGCATACTCCAAGGAACATCCAAAAAGAATTTACACATCCTTCAAAGAGCTCAGAATGTCACTGCTCGAATAATTATGAAAGCTAAAATATTCGATCACATCTCTCCTATCCTATACGCTCTCCACTGGCTTCCTATCTATAGTAGGATTCAATATAAAACACTTGTCACCACTTTTAAACTCATTAATGACCTAGCCCCATCACAGTTGGCCACTCTACTCCAAACCCCACAAGAAAACAGAACCAGAAGAAAAACTAACCTCAACATGCTATTAATTCCCATTGCAGTGACAAAATCAAAGCAAATAACCACCAACACTGCTTTTTCATATTATGCTCCCAGCCAATGGAATAAACTCCCACTATACCTCAGAGAGATTAAAGATCTTACATCTTTCAGGAAGGAACTTAAAACCTACCTATTTAGTCAACACTATAGCAACCTACAACCTGGAACCAAATTTACTACACAAAAACATGCAACAAACCAAACACAGGTCTACCCCACCTAATGCCGGACTTCATTTTCTCATCCACCCAAGTTAGTCTACTCCCAATACTTTATTTATGATCACAAATAACTATTATAGTCTCTTACTAACCATGTAAATCTACCCTTCTGGTTCCTTGTAACATAGTTTTATGACTCCTTGTAACATAGTTTTATATTTCCTTTTATGTTAATAACCCTCACATTGTTTTCCATTTAACCTAGTTATTATGTAACCTAGTTTATGTTCACCTAATATTTAATGTAATTCAATATTGCACTGTTCTGCTATATTGTTGTTTAAGTTCCTTGTTTTTGCTCAACTAATGTTTAATGTAATTCAATATTGCACTGTTCTGCTATATTGTTGTTTAAGTTCCTTGTAAACCGCCCCTGATCTCTGGAAGGGGCGGTATAGAAAAGCACTCAAATAAATAAAAATAAAATAAAAGGGAATACCATGTTTGCCCATCTGTGAGGGCAATATGAGTATAATGCGTTCTTTGTTCAGCATAAGCTCCAATGAAGTATTGGGAATTAGAAGGAATGTGGTAGACAAGGACTGACTGCAGTGAAAAGAAATGCATCCCTGTTAGAGAAGTTCCGTTGGAGATGTGGCACAACTCAGGGAATTAAGCCATTCTTTATGCTTTCACGTGACCTAGCCCTGGTTCATTTTCCCTAAAAGGAAATTTTAAGGAAGATGGTAAAGGTAGGAAAAAAACGGTCATGTGGGAGCATGACTGGGCAAGCCTTTGAACCATCTGGAAGCTACCCACCAGGAATGGCTCTGACGCTCTCTGGCAAAGGCCCATAGTTGCAGAGCTTTTTGTAGAATTGCAGAGAGCATGTTGTAGGTTGCCCAGGTGAGATCTGGTTGTTTAACTACCAGTGTACAACCTAATCTATTCTGTGGGAGCCAAAGAATTGAAGATGGCTAAGAATAGCAGACAGGCTGGTTGCCTGCAACAATAAATTGTCCAAGTAGGTTATTGGAACCTCTCTTGGAATTATGTGTTATTAAGGCAGCAAAAAAGGATAGGTCCTATAGATTGGACAAGGACCAACAGACAGAATTAGAAGTGACTAACTCTCAATTATGGTCTGATAAGCTGTCTTAAAAGAACTATTTGAAAGATTGCAGAGGGGAGAAACTCTGTATGGAATTACTTACTGGAGTAGGTATTGAGGACAATCCTATGGCTTAAAAGGTAAGCCCTCCAGTGAAATAATATCACTCTTAGATTGAAAAATGTCAACTAAGAGGGATAGAAGAAATACAGAGTTAGGAAGATTTACAGTTTGGTAGTCCCTAAAAAGGGTAAAGCTCCCTTGCAGTCAAAGTATAAGATATCCTCGTACAGGACAACTGCCAAGGTGAAGGGCATAGCATACCTTGTAAGTAGTTGTAACTCCTCTGTTTAAATTAAAAGGAGAGGAGAAAACCGTTATCTGTGGGGCATGATTATCCTCAATAGCTCTAAGAGCTGAAAGGATGGATTGCCCTTGGCAAGAGATTCATGCCTAAAGTAGAGGATTGAGGCAATGTATTACTGACCTCTTAATAAGGATGAGAAGAACTACAAATGCTTCTATAGTTAAGAAGTAGTGGTTCTGAAACTCAACAGGAAAAAAGATTTAATAAAATAAAAAAATCAGAAACCCTGCGACTGCTGAGTTTGCTGAGCCTGTTGAGACTTTGATTTTCTTAGCCTGGTATGATGTTGCCCTTCTTTGGAAACATCTGCATGATGGGTAGAAGATGAATAAAACTTTTTCCCCCTAGGGGAATAAAGTTTGATAGGAGATTTTTTAGTAGCTGGGGTAGAGGAAAGTTTTGACAATCCTCTGAAAGTAACACTATCAGTGTTTAACTGCTTAGCTTGAAATAAAGCATCCTTGTTAAAGAGATTTTCACCAGTACAAGGAGTATTTCCCAGCTTTTCTTGTACCCATTTGTCCAAGTCTGAAGCTTGGAGCCAGGCTATGCATTGTGCTCCTATGGCTATAGCAGAGGTTCTGCTAATAGACTCAAAATAGTCCAGGGAAGCACGATTAAGGAATTTAGAGACATTTTGAGCATGACTGACTAATATGGAAAAGTCTGCTCTTTTATGTTCTTGAAGAAAAGGGTTCAAAGACTTTAAGTTCTTTGTGACCTCTTCAAGAGATAATCCCATATAGAAAATATGAGATAATTCTTGCTGAAAGCATGGATGCCTGGAAGCATCGACGTCCATAGGCATCTAAAGTTCTAGACTCACAACCTGGCGGATAAGAAGAGTGCTTCTTTGTACTCTTAATACACCTCATTGCTGATTCTACAACAATAGAATGATGAGGAAGTTGAGTCTTTTGAAAACCTGGAGAAGGTGGCACTTTGTACATGGAGTCAAGTGTCTTAGAATGTGGTGATACCATTAAAGGAGTTTCCCACATTCTGAAAAGTAGATCTTGTAAGATCTGATGCAAAGGAAGCATGATGGCCTCCTCTGGAATCCGGGGGATTGCAGGATCTTTGAATCCCCTGGGAAGGATTCTTTACCAGGTATAGAAATGGCAAGTAATTTTGCCATATCAAGCAGAAAAGCTTGAAAAGAAATCTCCCCTGAGGGGGACCCTCTAAAATGAGGGGTAAAGACTAGACTTGTTGAAGATTCAGCCTTGGTACCGATGGATTCATCCGTCATCGGGATCGGAAGACCTGAAAGGGTGGAGCATCGGATTTTCCTTAAAGTAATGTCTTCGGTACTGCCCGAGGTCAGTACCGAGACGAGTCGGTACCGAATCATCCATGCTAGAGATCCGGCATCGAAGAAAGCGAGTCTGTCGAAGTAAGCATGGACGGTACCGACACCGATGCCCATGTCGATACCGGTACCGAAGCCGATACCGATACTGGAAGATCGGTGTGCAGCAACTCTAGCGGTACCAAAGTAACCGAGAGTGCTAGACTGCGATCATCGGTGAGGAGTGTTTCATCCATCACCATAGCCGATGCCGGGGTGTCAGTACCACTGGAAGCGGCCATAACCACCGAGCATGGCGCAGGTATGTTCATCGAGGTAAGAACCCCGGGAACAACCTGAAGCCCCGTTAATGCTTTGGAGCCCGAAGACTCCCGCCGGGGCTTTATTGCCAGTATGTCCTCGAGGGCAAGGCCAGAGCCATCTCGATACTGGGAAGGAGATCTACCACTCGAGGACTGGCTAGTCTTTACAGACTTTTGTTTGGTTACCTGATCCTGTGGAGATATTCTAGCTGGTGACATCGAGTGCGATGTGAACCAGGTATCGAGTTGTGCTCAATTCTGAAGACTTCTTCTGTTTGAGCTCCAGCAGGAAAGACACTCCAGTGGGCAATGGTCAGGACCCAAACATTTTAGACACCAAGTATGGGTGTCTGAAAACATATCTGTACCGCCACACTTTGAGCATTCCTTAGGGTAGTGGCTGGCTTTTCCATGATGGAAAGATAAAGGCCTAGTGGCCTAGAAAGTGTCAGACACTAAAACAGGAAAATTTCTGAAGAAAAAGAAGAAATTCTTAAGAAAAAGAAAGAAAAACACCGGCGGTACCGGTGGCGTCGAGGGAAGGCAGACGCGACCACAAAAAACTAAGAATAAAAAGAAGAATTTTGGAGGAAGTGACGTCACCCGCCGGCATGGCTGTGTGAGAGGAGAGCTCCGGACCCTACCCCGAGAAAAGTGTGATTTTCTGCCCTTCTTGGAAGCGGAGAGTGGTGGAGGAGATCGCAGTGCCCAGAGCAAGAAGTGGGGCCATGGCGACTCGCAAAAAGGCAGCAGACCTGCGCGACTATGCCTTTGGTGTAGCGAGTGCGAGTGGGGGGCCTGCTGAGGGCAAAATGGCGGGAGAAGAACGAGCGAGGAGCGAGCAGGCCCGCGAAGCAGGGAGCTGACCCAGAACGAGGGCCGGGAGGAGGTGGAGAGTCGGCGTCCCCGGTGGTGTCCAGAGAAGAGCTGAAAGAGTGTTTTGCAGAGGTGAAGGCAGAGGTACAATCTGCAAAGAAGGCATTGGGGGAGTTGATGAGTGGCCTGAGAGAGGAGGTGGGGGAAGTCACCACCCGAATGGGAGATCATGAAAATAGACTGCAAAAGCTGGTACTGGAACTGGAGGAACGGGAAGCGTATCGAAAGCAGGAGGAGGATTGGAAGGAGCAAATGCAGCTGAAGCTGGAAGATCTAGAAAATTGCTCCAGGAGAAACAACTTGAGAATAAAGAGGGTGCCAAAGGGTCATGAATTTCGTGATTGTGCTAAGGTGGCATTATCTATATGCCGGGAGGCCCTGCAGCAAGGAGAAGAAGATATGGCAGAGTTTGATATTCAATTGGACAGGGCTCACCGGGCATTGGGGCCTATACGAAATAACAGGCCCAGGGACATTGTAATTTGCCTGAAAGACTATAAGCTGAAGGAAATGATTGCGGCAAAGATGAGGGGGTTGAGTACCTTCATCTGGCAGGGGTACTCCGTGGCCATATACGCGGATTTGTCCCTTGGGACCCTGCAGCGGAGATGAGCTCTGGCCCCTATTACAAGTCAGCTAAGGAAGATGGAGCTGAGATATCGCTGGCTGTACCCCTTCGGTTTGGCGTTTACAAAGGGGGAGAGGACCTGGAAAGTGCACTCTCTGGAAATGGCGTATGCGGCATTGAAAGCGGCCGGGGTGGCGATTCCAGCGGAGGCGGAGCCCACGGAAGGGGACCAGCAGGACCAGGAGGAGGAGCAGAGGGATCGGCGTGGAAAGGAGCTCGGAGAGCGGTTGGAGGAGGGGGAGTGCGACCAGCGGCAGCAGCAGCGGAAAGGGGCCAAGCGTTGACCAACAGGAGGAGCAGTGTGAACCTGATGTATAATGTTGGACAGAGGATGGTGACACTAAGATATCAGGTCTTAGGGGGGTAGTAAGGGTTGCAGCGGAAGGAGGGGGAGGGGGGAATTTCTGGTTGAGTGGGGGGGAATAGGAAAACCGAGGAAAAATGGGATAGAGGATAAGGGGAGGGGGGATAGGGGTGTGGAATGGGCCGGGAGAGGGGGGGACATTAGGGGTGAGGAATGGGGAGGTATGTTGGGGAGGGCAGTAGAACATTGGAAGAAGGGTGAGAGGGGGAGTTAAGAGAGGGGGGGGTCTGGGAGAGGCGGGTGGGGCACGACTCCAAGATGGCCTCAAGTAGGAGTGAGGGGGTGTGGGGGGGGGGAAGGGGGTGCCCGTTGTCGCCCCTGTTGTTCGCGCTAGTTATTGAACCCTTGGCAGCTTTTATTAGGTATCAGGTAGATATAGAGGGGGTGCGGGTAGGGGAGCAACTTAGCAAGGTGGTGCTGTTTGCTGACGATGTGATCTTTACCTTGAGTAGGTCATTCTGGAATTTGCCAAATTTAGTAAAAGCAATTGGGAGATATAGTGAGGTGGCGGGGTATAAGATGAATGATAGTAAAACAGAACTTTTGGGGTTTAACTTGTCAGAGGGGTTGGAGCACCGGCTAAAGGCGGCCTTTCCTTTTAAGTGGGTGCAAGGAAGTTTCAGATATTTGGGTATACAGTTAAGAAAAAACTGGAGTAGGGTAAATGACTGGAACTATCGGCCTCTCATAAAAAACCTCAAACGGGATCTGGCTAGATGGCAGGGGATTCACCTGACGTGGTTGGGAAGAATAGCCACGATAAAGATGAATGTCCTCCCGAGGATTTTGTTTGTCTTCATGGCATTGCCGAGTCGGGTCCCGAGAAGGGTACTTAAGGAGCTTCAGGATATGATCATGCGCTTCATATGGGCGGGAAAGGCCCCTAGAGTAAGCCGGGAGATGATGTTTAGGGCACGGGAGGATGGGGGGTTGGGGGTCCCTAATGTAGTGTGTTACTATGAAGCGGTGCAGCTGCGGGCCCTGTTTGCTTGGAGAGACCTGGGGGAGACCCCGCAATGGGTGTTTATAGAACGGGAACGGTGGGAAAATTTGGAGGCAAAGGTTTGGGGGAGTTTAGGGGGGGGAGGAAGAGAAGGGATAACCCACTAGCAGAGATAACTTGGGAGATTTGGGAAAAGCGGAAGCGGATTTTGTTGAAGGGAACGCGATGGTCACGGGAGATGCATTTGCACTGTATGCCAGGGTTTGAGGCTGGGGCAAGTGGGGGGACTTTTCAGGAGTGGGAAGGGAAGGGACTGGTCCAGGTGGGGCAGGTGGTGGATGGAGAGGGAAAGATGGTCCCATACTCAGTGTTGCAGGGGAAGTTTGGGGTGGCAGATAGAGGGTTCTTTGCTTATGTGCAGCTGTGTTATTATCTACAGCGGGGGGAGGTGAGAGGGGACTTGGCACGGAAGAGTACGGAGTTTGAGGAGCTAATGGAAAAGAAGGAGGACCTTAAAGGTCTGGTCTCCCGGATGTATCCAGTATTAAACAGCAAGGAGGGGGGGAAAATGAGATGGCAGGAGAAATGGGAGGTAGAAACGGAGGGGCCTTGGGAGGAGGAGAGATGGAAGGAGATTTATGAAAGAGAGAGGAGATTAGGGTGGGGGACCATGTTGGTGGAGAATTGTATCAAGCTCCGGCTGAGAATGGTGTGGACGCCGGCACGTCTTAGGGCAGCAGGGAAGGAGGGGGAGGGTAAATGTTGGAGGGGGTGTGGGCAATGGGGAGATTTGGAGCATATGATCTGGGGTTGCCCGAACATGCAGAGGGTATGGAAGGAGGTGGGGAGGTTCTATCAGGAAGTGACAGGGGTGCGGATAAGGCTGGGATGGGGGTGGTGGGATTGTTAGAGGGACAGGAGGGGGGGGAGGGACATGGGATGTATCAGGTTTTGGCATTATTGTGCTGTGGCGTGCCGGTTGGCAGTGTTGCAACGTTGGAAGGGGGTGGAGGGACCTACGATGGGGGAAGTCCTGGGTAGAGTAGAATATTTTTGGCACATGAGTTTAGTGGGGGCTTATAGCAGGAATCAGAGGGAGAGACACAGGGATGTCTGGCAATCCTACGAGGAATGGGGGGCGGGGGGATGGGAGGGATGGGATGGGGGGGATATTGCAGGCGTGCAATGAATATATAGCTTCAGTTGTGGGAGTGCTATTTTGATTATTTTGTTTGTGTGTTTAAGAGGGGGTATAAAACCACGGCGCAACTAGCAGTAAAGAATGTGGTATGACGGAACTGCTAGTTCACAGGGTGGGGTATTAACATGAGGGGTGAGGGAACTGATAGTGTATATTAAAGGGTTGGTTGTTTTTTGGGCCTGTATTATTTAGAGGTATAGCTGAGTTAAGGAATAAGGATTGTATAAAGTGAGGATATTGTCTTTGAAGGGGGGGGGAACTATTGTAAGTCTTGAGGTGAGGAACGTATGTGGAGCTAAAGTTTGTATATGGTTCCATGATATGGTGGTGTATTTTTCTTTTTGCTGATGAATAATAAAAATTTAAATTACAAAAAAAAAAAAGAAGAAGAATTTTCTGCTGTGACAGGAATACGTCCTGCCGGCTCCGCGGAAAACGGAAAACTGATGAGAGGGAAGTGAATGGGCGGGAAGGCAGCGCGCATGCGCGTGGGATGCTCCCAAAAGCTTTCTTTTTGGACGTTGGGGAGCGTTCCCGCGCAGGCTCCGTCGGTACCGACGTACCCATATGTGAAGACTCATTCCTGCTTGTTCCTGGAGATTGCAGTGACAACCGCCAGGCCCATTAGGAAGTACTATAAACACTGACCATTTAGAACCCATAGCAAACCCACTGTATCATAACAGCACTACCAGGACTCACAAAGCATCAAATCCTACCTATCAAAAGGCAACACTGCAGATATTAAACCAATACATCTCGCTGGGGGGAAAGAGAACAAGTGGGACTGTCAAATAGAACCTACATGAACAGAATACTTCAGCGCGGTTACACATGCAGAACATAGACCATCACCACACAAAGAACAAGGGATCACAATTTAGAAATAGGAAGATAATAATTAAACTAGGAACCCCAAAAGCCAAACATGAAATGTACAATACTGGAGAAATAAAACTATAAAGTAATTTCCTCTTGCATTAAACAAAAACGCAAAGATGTTAGCAATACACACTTCCCAGACCAAGACATATTCTAGTTAATAAATTCAAAATAAAAAGTATTTTTCTGAGGATCACGTGATGTGGTGAGAGCAAGTGGAGGTGAGACGCTCGTGCTCCGGACACCCCGGCCCCTGCACCCATGAAAAGAGCCATGATTAAAGGACCGGACAGCCTGGACGGTTCAGGGAAGTGCGGGAGATGGCGCCAAGTGAGAGGGGCTTGAAACGCATGGTGGATGGCGGCGGCAGTGAAGGCAAGCAGGAGAGATAAAGACTGGCCTGTAGAGCCATGCAAGATGGCAGCATCGCCCCTGAGGCCCAGTCCCCTGGAATCCCCGGCAATAATCGAGGAGATCTCGATGGCGGTAGCCAGTGCCCTGTCGGCTTAGTTTGAAGCACTGAAAAGTAAAATGGACATGTTGCAGAGCTCGGTCAGCTCCCTGGGCACCCGGATGGAGGAGATGGAGAGCCGCATGGTGCAGAGCAAGGAGAGTGTGGCAGCGCTGTCTCAGGAGGTAGGAAAATTGCAGGGGGCCTTGAAAACACAAGAAGCCAAGCTGGATGATTTAGAGAATCGGTCCCGGCGTAATAACCTTCGCTTCATGGGCATACCTGATACTGTCCTGGATCGAGACTTAAAGACCCATGTGGAGTCCTTGGCCACTTACATAATGGGGGACAGTGCAGAAAATGGCCGGATCCTGATAGAGCGTGCGCACCGCGTGGGACCTAAACAGCCGAGGGACAGAAGGCCTTGTGTGATCTTGGAAAATTTTTGCAATTCCCACAGAATGAAGCCGTGCTGAGAGCAGCCAAGCAAAAGGGTGTCATTGAAAAAGACAATATGAAGCTGTGGGTGGCGCAAGATTATTCGGTGGCCTTAAGCCAGCGGAGAAGGGCCTATGCACCCATTTGTCAAAAGTTAGTAGATGCTAACATCAAATTCACGGTCCAGGATCCGGCCAGACTTTATATCACGCACGAGGGAACGCACAGGGCCTATGATTCGGCGGCAGAGGCGTCCCAATATGTGGAGGTATTACTGGGGAGCACAGCAGCGGCTACGGGAGGACTGACCGGAGGGCCCTGAGAACGCGCAAGGCAGAATCTGGATAGTGGGGAAAGTAGAGGAAGATCGTGACTGCGGGGGAGCAGCGTGAAGGACTGAAATGTTTAAATAAGATCCATGTGTGAGTGGTAGGAGGAGAGTATATAGTGGAGTATAAAATGCTGGGCTAGCCGCCTTGTGAAATGCCTTGGGGGGAGGTGTGACAGGGCATTTTGATGGCGGGAGGGGGAGGTGGGTAGAGTAATTGGAGATGTGTATAGTAGCATAGCCATGCTGAACTGTTTAACTGTATATGTGTGTATTTGATAAGGGGATGGGCTGGCACATAGTAGTGGGAAGGGTAGTGGGGGAGGATAGGGGTCGGGATCAATATTAGCAATGGAAAGGGATGGGTGTGGGTGTGGGGGAGGGGGAGTCCAGACACATCTCAAGTGATCAATTCAGAGAGGAGAACTCGGGTTACTAGGAGAGGGTGGGTGGAATAGGGATGAGTAAAAAGGGAGAGGGAGGGGGAGTGGGTAAGGGGGGGAGGAGGGGAAGGAATGGGGGAGGGTGGATGGCAGCCATAACATGCCACTTGGATTAGAATTGGGGAGCATACTAGCTATTAAGGAGGGACCTCAGGCTGGGGAGGTTCATCCTTGTACTAATTGGAGGGCCGAGAGGTCTGAAGCTGGCTGGTACCCACCAACCTGAAAATGATTTCATGGAATGTATGCGGGATAGGTAACCCTATTAAGCAATATAAATTGTTGCGAGCCTTAGCTAGGCAAAAATGTGATATTGCCATGTTACAAGAAACCCACCAGACAACTGAGGAACACTCTAAATTACAGAGGGAGTGGGTGGGGCAAGGATGGGGAGCCCCAGCGAAGGGGAAAAAAGGTGGAGTGGTCATTTTGATAAATAAACGGATTAGATTTGAATTGGAACAGGAGCATGCAGACACAGATGGTAGGTATGTGTTGTTGTATGGGATGTTAGAGGGGAAGCCTATTCTGTTGGGCAATCTGAATAGCCCAAATGTGTTGGATAGGGCGTTGTATGCCCGATTGGCTTCTCATGTGGAGCAATTGCTAGATGCTCCCTTGATTCTGGCCAGAGATTTCAATGAGGTGCTAGACATTGAGCTGGATACAACCAGAGGGGGAGAGGGAGCACGGGTACAGACCACCAGAGCGCTGCAGGGCTTACAGCGCCGATTGGGAACGGTAGACCCCTGGTGTCTGCTACACCCGACAGAAAGAGACTTCACCCACCAGTCGCAAGCGCATGGTTCGAGTGCTAGGATCGACTATATCTTGGTATCAGA
Source organism: Ichthyophis bannanicus (assembly GCA_033557465.1). Classification (NCBI taxonomy): domain Eukaryota; kingdom Metazoa; phylum Chordata; class Amphibia; order Gymnophiona; family Ichthyophiidae; genus Ichthyophis; species Ichthyophis bannanicus. The sequence goes on from CM066031.1 coordinate 251,771,210, forward strand.
GAGGCTTTTTGCACAGATAGGAGACGCACAAATTGGCCCTATGGAGATATCCGACCATGCGTCGGTTTGGGTGGATTTAGCATGTGGTGATCCGGCCTCACAGACTAGAATCTGGCAGTTCCCAGTGGAGTTGTATAGAGATACCGAGTTCCGTAATCATCTTAAACGGAGATGGCAGGAGTTTGTTTCATAATGAGCGACATAGAGAAGACCCCGAATTGCTTTGGGAGACCGTGAAGGTAGTTCTGCGTGGAGATGTTATTGAATATGTAGCGCGGAAGCGTAAATTGTTAATGGCACGGATTGTGCAATTAGAGAAGCAGGCGGTGAAAGATAGGAGACGATGCGCAAGTGACCCCTGTGCGGCAAATAAGAGACGACTCTGGGAGACTCAGACGACTCTCAATGAGCTACTTCATCAGAGGGCAAAGAAATCCTTCATGTATTATCGGTATCAGTTGTACTGGTTTGGAGACAAGCCCGGGAAGCTCTTGGCATGCTGCCTCCAAAGCAGCAGAGGCGCTCGTTCGGTACCAGCGTTGAGGGACGAGCAGGGGCGGTTGCATAAGGACAACCGAGCGATAGCCTGAGTGTTTCGATCTTTCTACCAAAAACTATATTCAGGGAGAGAGGGGTCCTTTACGGATATGGAGAAGTATTTGCACGAGGTGCGGATACCTAAATTAGCGGTAGAGCAGAAGGCACAGTTAGATGAACAGGTGACTCTTGGGGAGGTGCACCGGGTCATTCAGAGGGCAAGTTGTCGTCGAGCGCCGGGTCCGGATGGATTTGGGGCAGAATTTTACAAATTGCTGGGAGACCTGGTGCCCCCTGCCTTGGTGGCAGTGTATCACAGAAGGGTGGAGCAGGGAAGGTGCGAATCATGCGCATATTATACTAATCCCTAAGCCAGGGAAAGATCTTACACAGGCTGCTTGGTATAGACCCATTTCTTTATTAAATTTTGATTTAAAAGTGCTGGCTAAGATATTGGCAGATCGCTTAGCCTCGGTTTTGGGTGAACTAGTACATGACTCGCAAGTGGGCTTCGTGAAAGGACGTTATGCAGTGCGTAATTTGCGAAAAACTTTGGCGTCAGTGGAGTGGGTCCGGGGGCGGGACTTGCAGTCACTTTTGATCAACTTTGATGCAGAAAAGTCATTTGATCAAGTGAATTGGGACTATTTGAAATTTCCTTTGCCCCATTATGGCCTAGGACAGGGGTCGGCAACCCGCGGCTCCGGAGCCGCATGCGGCTCTTTCTCACCTTTGCCGCGGCTCCGGAGCACACTGCCCGCCCGGTATTTATGGCGTTATGGGCTCCCTCCCTTCTTCTGCAGCCGCGGTTCCCTGCCTCTTAGGGAACCGCGGCTGTGCTTTTAAAATCATCTCGGAGCCCTTCCTGTCTTGACGGGCTCCGTGCAGCATTGTCCCGCCTCTAAAGGAAGTTGTTTACCACTTCCTTTGGAGGCGGGACAATGCTGCACGGAGCCCGTCAAGACAGGAAGGGCTCCGAGATGATTTTAAAAGCACAGCCGCGGTTCCCTAAGAGGCAGAGAGCTGCTGCTGCAGAAGAAGGGAGGGAGCTGACAGGGAGGGAGCAGATATGGATGGATGGAGGGGGCTGACATGGAGGGAGGGAGCTGATATGGATGGATGGAGGGAGGGAGGGAGGGAGGGGGGCTGACATGGAGGGAGGGAGCAGATATGGATGGATGGAGGGAGGGGGGCTGACATGGAGGGAGGGAGCAGATATGGATGGATGGAGGGAGGGGGCTGACATGGAGGGAGGGAGCAGATATGGATGGATGGAGGGAGGGAGGGGGGCTGACAGGGAGGGATGGAGGGGGCTGACATGGAAGGAGGGAGCTGATATGGATGGATGGAGGGAGGGGGGCTGACATGGAGGGAGGGAGCTGATATGGAGGGAGGGAGGGCGGGGGGCTGACATGGAGGGAGGGAGCAGATATGGATGGATGGAGGGAGGGGGGCTGACATGGAGGGAGGGAGCAGATATGGATGGATGGAGGGAGGGGGGCTGACATGGAGAAAGGGGGGCTGACATGGAGGGAGGGAGCAGATATGGATGGATGGAGGGAGGGGGGCTGACATGGAGGGAGGGGCTGACATGGAGGGAGGGAGCAGATATGGATGGAGGGAGGGAGGGGAGCTGACATGGAGGGAGGGAGCAGATTTGGGTGGAGGGAGGGAGCTGATATGGATGGATGGGAGGGAGGGAGGGGGCTGACATGGAGGGATGGAGGGGGCTGACATGGAGGGAGGGGGGCTGACATGGAGGGAGGGAGCTGATATGGATGGATGGAGGGAGGGGGGCTGACATGGAGGGAGGGAGCTGATATGGATGGAGGGAGGGGGGCTGACATGGAGGGATGGAGGGGGCTGACATGGAGGGAGGGAGCTGATATGGATGGAGGGAGGGGGGCTGACATGGAGGGGGCTGACAGGGCGGGAGGGAGCGGTTATGGCTGGAGGGCGGGAGGGGGCTGACATGGAGGGATGGAGCACTGGTAATGGGGTTGAGGGGACGAGCACTGGAAATGAGCTGATTAGGGGAGGCTAGGACTGGTAATGAGCTGATGGGGGGGTAGGACTGGTATTGGGCTGATTAGGGGAGGCTAGCACTGGTAATGGGGTTGAGGGGGGATTAGCACTGGAAGGTACTGGGAGTGAGGACTGGAAAGGGGCTGATATTGGGGAGGGTTACTGGGACTGAAAATAGGCTGATGGAAAGAAGTGAAGAAAACGAAAGAAGAGATAAGAAATGGCAGATGGACCTTAGACCACAGAAAGAGAGCTAAGAGAAGACAGGAAAGCAGAAGCCTCAGATCGGGACCAGCATGATCAAAGAATAAATTGGTCAGACAACAAAGGTAGAAAAAATAATTTTATTTCATATTAGTGATTTGACTACAAAATCATCATAATTTTGAAATCAAATATTGTTACTTGTTGTTGTGATATTTTCTGGCGTTTTTTTTTTTTGGTGTGTGAAGGAAGAGGGGTAGTCTTATACGGCGAGTATAGGCCAAACACCTATATTTTAACAGGAAAAGTAGGGGGTCGTATATAGCATTAAGGTAAGAAACAATATATGCAGTGTTAGATTTGTTTTAAATGTCGCAATGGTTTTGCGGCTCCCAGTTTTTTTTTTCCCTTCGGAAACGGGTCCAAGTGGCTCTTTACGTCTTAAAGGTTGCAGACCCCTGGCCTAGGAGATTCCTTTTGCAATATGGTGGAGCTGCTTTATGTGGAACCTACCGCTAGAGTGTTATGTAATGGTGTGATGTCGGAGAAATTCGACCTGGAAAGAGGTACGGGTCAGGGCTGCCCGCTTTCCCCTTTGCTATTTGTGCTGACCTTGCACCCTCTAGTGCGGAGGATAGAGGAGTCCACGAGTATTCGGGGAGTGCGAATTGGGCCGTATGGGTTTAAGATGGCCGCCTTTGTGGACGATATGTTAGTGCACCTGCTGTCTCCTCAGCAGTCGCTGCCTAGTCTGCTGGACGAATTTTCCATATTCGGAAGGTTTGCAGGGCTACGTATCAACATGGACAAATAAGAGGCATTAGACGTGGCGGGTATGCTTCGGGGGAGCTGGCAAGGGACCTTTCCACTCTGATGGGCAGGTGAGTCTTTTGTATATCTGGGTATACTGTTGACCAGAGAGCCGAAGGAGCTGTACAAAAAAATTTTTGAATGAATCCTCTTTAAAATTCGTGCACAATTGCAGGCATGGACTCCTCTTCCATTGTCTCTTTTGGGGAGGGCAGCAGCCTTAGGTATGGTAATTTTACCGCGGGTGCTTTACTGTATGCAAACCCTACCAGTGTGGTTACTGCGGCATGATCTTAACTGCATAGAACAGGAGATCCGGGGGTTTCTCTGGAAAGGGGCAAGAGCGTGTATACCGTTAAATCAATTGCAAGGGGGTGGAGATCTGGAGGGATAGGAGTTCCAGATTTGTGGACATTTGCCTTGGCTTGTCAGGCGAGACATGTAGGGGATTGGTTAGGGAACACGGACGTGTATACCCCTAGAGCGTTAGAAGAAGCCTTTGTGGCCCCGCAGACGTTGACGGCGGTCCTGCATTTGGAGAGTTCATCTTTGCCAGGACGAGTGACGGGTAGTGTTTTGGTGCTTTCGGCACGGCGTACATGGCAACAACTGAATAGATATTGGGGTGGTTCCCCCGAGGTCTCGAGTTGGCTGTCTATACAGGGCAATGCTCGGTTTACCCCGGGGTCGGAAACAGTTCTCTTTCGGAAGTGGGAACGGTTGGGGATACGGAACCTTGGGCATGTGGTCGATCAGGAGGGGAGATGTAAATCCTTGGAGACGCTTTGCAGGGAATATTTTGCTAAATCTTGGGAATTCCTTTTTTGCGTATGCGCAACTCTCCCATTATGTTGTCTCTCTTCCGCAGCGGGAGTTAAAGATAGAACGCTCGGTGCAGATCTTGGAATTTTTTGCCTTGGGGACGGAACCCCCGCCCACCATAGCGAATTTGAAGAGATGGTTGGATAAGTATGGCACTCCTCCCGATTACTCGGCAGAGGAGGCCTTGTGGGCAACAGAGCTGTCGCGAGGTGACCCCGGGCTCTGTCCGTAGCACATTGGGTTGGATTGCGGGGTTGGTGGAAGGGGCTCGATGGTGTGAAATACAGTTTAAATCTATCATCCGAGCCTATTTTTCCCCGAGGCGAGCGCTGCGAAGTCACCTCACTTCATATGGAGGGTGCCCAAAATGTCCCTGTTCTTTGGAGGACCTGGGGCACATGTGGTGGGGATGCCCGCACATTTACCGGTACTGGATGCGGATTGGGACCTATATGAGTAGCTTACTACAGCTGCGGGTCTGCTGGACGGGGTCGTTGGTTGTGTTAGATCAACTTGGACCACTCCACCTGAAGGGGAGATGGGAGAGAATATTAGTGCAGAAGGCCTGTCTAGTGGCTAAGGGTCCTATACTTCATCAGTGGACAGAGCCTATAGCCCCTACCTTTTGGGAGTGGCGTAATAGTTTACACCAGCTGATGCTCTTTGAAAGGAGGGGTGCGAGAGGGAATGTTCAGCGGTGGGCCTCCTTTCTTCTGGTTTGGACACCCTACATTCAAAAATTGGGGCCACAAACCTGAAGTGAGGTGTTGAAGGTGGGTTAGCATTGGGACTGGCAAGCTGATAGGGGAGTTTGGACAGGGTTTAAGGTGTATGAACTGATACGTGGGTAATGTTAAGTGGTTGCTCCCAAAGGAGGGGGATGAGTGCATAAGGCTGCGAAGGGGGAGGGGGGAGGGGGGAGGAGTGGGAGAGGGTGGGGGGAGGGCGGGCGGGTGGGTAGGTGGGGGGGATAGGAGAAGGGGAAAGGGGGAAATAAAACACTGATTAAAATAATTGCGCCTTTTGTCTTAAATTGTGCTGCTGTGAAGCCCTAGGGTGGTGGACAAGAAACAGCCCTGCCCGGGGTATTGTAAATATGTGTATTGTTGTGTGATGTATTGTGGTGAATTAATAAACAGAGTTTTAAAAAAAAAAGTATTTTTCTACCTTCTGTTTGAGCATTTTATTTTTCAGTTGCAATTGCTCCAGTCACTTTCTTATGGTTTCTTTGTGTCTTCTGCGAGCTATCCTTTTGTCCTTTCTTTCTTTTAGATTTTTTCCATTCTCTCTCTATATCTGCTTTAACATACTGATTGTTTCCCTTTTGCTCTTTCCCCATTTCTTTCCTTATTCCTTTATCATCCACTCAAATTTCACCCTTCCATTCTCAATCCCCACTTACTCTCTTAATACCCGGCCCATCGTAGACTTTTCTTCCCTCCCATACAAAATATCTTTTCCCCTCTCCATTCTAATTCCCCATCCCCTTCTAGTCCCCCCCCCCCAAATCAGCTCCCTTATAGTTCTAGACCCACCCAGCATCCGCTGCCTTCTAGTCCCATTCTCCTATGCCCCCATATCAGCCCATTTCCAGTCCTATCCCCCATATGCTCTTTTCCAGTTCCATTCCAGCCCCCCAACAGTCCATTTCCACTCCAAGCTCTCACATCAGCCAATTTCCATCCCTATTCCAACTCCCATCAGCCCACTTCCAGTCCTGTTCCAGCCTCCATCAGCCATTTCCAGTCCTGTTCCAGCCCCCATCAGCCATTTGCAGTCCAAGCTCCCCATCAGTCCATTTACAGTCCTATTCCAGCTCCTCATCAGCCCATTTCCAATCCTAGCCCTCCCATCGCAGCCCATTTCCAATCCTAGCCCTCCCATCGCAGCCCATTTCCAGTCCCAGCTTACCCTCCCATCACAGCCTATTTCCAGTCCTAGTCCCCCATCACAGCCTATTTCCAGTCCTAGTCCCCCATCACAGCCCATTTCCAGTCCAAGTTTCCCCCATCGCAGCCTATTTCCAGCCCTAGCCCCCCCATCACAGCCCTTTTCCAATCCGTCCCCCCATCCACTGTTCCCCCTAAGCTGTGTGCGCGTGTGCGCGCGCGCACACACCTCGTCGAGTGAGTGCACATACTTTACAACAGAGCGCACAAAAATTATGGTTCTGATTCTGATAGAAAACACCACAGACGTCTTAAAATTTAAAAGTTGTGATTGTAATTACTAGAAATTTTCTGCTTCATTTAGTAATCGTCTATTTTCATTTAATTTGATTACAATCAATGTGGTGTACATACTGTATTCTGACGTGTAGTCAAATTTTAAAGTATATAACTCCGAGTGTCATTATGTGGCGCACAAAAATTTAACCTTCCTTCAAAAGCTGCACAGCTGATATTTTATGCGCACACAGCCTACAGAAAATTAGAGGGAACATTGCCCCCATCAGAGCCCTTTTCCAGTCCGTTCCCCCCATCACAACCCGATTCCAGTCCTAGCCCCCCCATCACAATATGATTCTCCAGGACCAAGCAGGAAGTCAGTCCTCACATATGGGTGACGTCGGCGCCGACGGAGCCCTCGTGCGGAGCATTTCCCCAGCTTTCAAAGAAAGCCTTTGGGAATGCAGCGCGCATGTGCGGTCCCTTCCTGCCCAAGGGAGCCATCTTGCTCAGTCTTTCTTTTTCCGTGGAGCCCAATGGACGTAGTTCGTGTCACCTGGGAAAAGTTGATTTTTTTCTGTGATTTTTTGCGTCTCTTTATCCGGTTCGACGCCGGTTCCCCATCCTGCCTAGGCTCGGTACACCGGTATTGAGTCCAGAACTTCTTTTTCGGTTTTTGTCCTTTGTGACTAGCGTTCACGCTTTTTCTGTTATTTTCACTGGCAACCCTGTCTTTTGACCTTGCAGGGGCCCTTTTTCCCCTGATGGCTGCCAGCGGGTTAAAAAAATGTGATCGGTGTAAGAAACTTATGTCTCTCACCGACGCACATGACTGCTGCCTCCGATGCCTTGGGCCCGACCATGACTCGCTGGTCTGTGGCCCATGCGGCAAAATGTCGTCGAAGGCGCTTCGGAGCCGTCAGCATCAACGTAAAAGAATTTTTTCGTAGTCCGCATCCGGCCAGGCCCGGACTTCGTCAGAGGCCTCGACATCTCAGGAGTCTGACCCCCAGTGCCGTCGTGGGTCCTCTGAGAGGGGGTCTCCCACCCGGGAGCACAAAAGGAAGAAGAAGCTCTTGAGGGCAGCATCAGTGGAAGCACCTGGATTCTCGAGGGCCAGGTCACGCAGCCCTGTCCATCGTCCCGGGCTCTCAGAGTCGGAGCGGCCGACCAAACTACCTCGATTGGAGCTGGAGTCCCCGAGTCAGGTAACTTCTGTTGTCCTCGTGGACTCTACTCCGGGAGAACCGACGTCGGGCCCGACACCGTCGGGGCCTGAGTTGGGGGGCTGCGGAGTCTCCTGAGCTCGGTCTTAGGTTGACGGCCCTGGAGAGCAGCCTGGCTGCCTTCATGGAGCAGTAGCGGGTACTGATCTCTGGTCTGACCAGTGCATCTGCCCCGACCACCGGGTCCTTGACATCTAAGTCGACCCCGGAGGCCAAGCTGATCTTCAAGTCCATTAAGTCTCGAGTCAATCCTCAGCCAAGGTCTCCCTCGACCTGCCGTGCGGGGCCGAGGTCATCAATGCAGGTGGCATTGAGGCCCACACGGCTGGAGCCGCTCGACGACTCCTTGAAAGAGTCGGCGTGGGAAACGGAGGACAAGGAGTCTCCTGACACCTTCTGGACCCGGTGTGGCCCGTCGGACTCCTCGGAGTCCGAGCCTTGGAGAAGGTCCCCCCCCCCGGAGGATACCCGGTTCTCAGATTTCGTCAGGCACATGGCCAAGGCTTTGGCATTCCCAGTGGACGCCGAGGAGGAGCCTCAAGCTGAAGAGCTTGATGCCCTCCAGTATGATTTTCCTCCGAAGGAAGCCTTTACTGTTCCGATTCCTCCGATGCTGGAATGGCTGCTCTTCCGTATGGGGGAAGCACCGGCCTCAGCGCCGGTTCTGAGCAAGCGGGTCGATTCCATTTATCGAGTCCATAAGAGCCCTGGGTTCCAAAAGGCGCAGCTACCGCACAACTCCATGGTTGTGGAATCGGCCATACACAGGCTGAAAAGTCAAAAGATGCACTCCTCGGTGCCTCCCAGCTGGGAGGCCCAGAACCTGTATGCCCTTGGTAGAATGTGCTTCCAGGGCTCTATGCTGTCTTGCCATGTCCAGACTTACCAGCTGTCCAACAAGAAAGCACTTATCCATGTGCAATAACAGAAACCAAACTAAACCGTGGATTGCAATGGAAGGAAACTGTTTATTCAATTAAAAGAAACCAGCCAAGGCCCCTCATCTAACTCCACCTTGTATAATTCCGATTTTTTGTTAGCTGTACTAATAAGTAAAATCATAAGATCTAAAGAACACATTTAAAATTGCGTTCCAGTACTTAATAAAACCATCTTCATTCATATATAAGCCTGGTGCCTTGTTCATTCTCAATCCTCTAGGGATTATCTTGGACCTGCAGCATTCGAGGAGGTATAACGCATGCATCTCTTCTTTTATTTGTCTTTGAGTGAGGCGAACTACTTCCTCCCACCGGTTTTGAACTTCATCCATTTTGACATCCGTTTGTGATGATAAAGTTGGCTGGTTTCTTTTAATTGAATAAACAGTTTCCTTCCATTGCAATCCAGACTTACCAGCTGTACATGGGCATGTACTTACGGGACCTGGCAAAGGAGATTCAAAGCCTTGTCTTCAGGGATCCGGGAGTGCTCGAAGTTTATATCTTGAGCAGCCTATGACGGCTTCGAGGCTTCAGCCCGGGTAGCCGCGGCCGGCATTCACGCCGTCAGGCCTGGCTACAGTCGTCGGACCTAGAGTCATGGGTACAGGACAAGTTGGTCGATGTCCTGTGCCGAGATGACAACCTGTTCGGCAAGCTCATGACTGAGAAGGCTGCAGAAATCGAGACCGAGACTCTCACCAGGACAAGACTGTCCAGAAAGACTTCTGCCCCTTCTCACAAAAAGAAGGGCTCGGGAAAGAAGCCCTTTTTCCCGAGGAAGGGTGCTGCCTACAAAACCTACCCTCAGTATCAGGCCTCTCCAGCTCCCCAACAGGGCCAGCAGGCCAAGGGGTAGGGGCATGGGCCCCATAGGCAGAAAACCCCCAAGCCACCAGCTCCAGCTACTGCACAGCAGGGAGCGGGGTTTTGACTTCCACAGCATAGCCTCTCCTCCGCCGGTGGCTCCACTCAGCACTGGGGGGTCGGCTGACCCTGTACGCCTACAGGTGACCAGCCATCACAGGGGATACCTGGGTACTGAGCATAGTCCAGAAGGGCTATATGCTCCATTTCCACCAGCTACCCCCCTCCTACTATCCAGGGGAGCCTCCAAGACTCCCTCTACACAGGAACCTCCTCCTTCAGGAGTTGGCAAGTCTTTTAAAGGAGCAAGCGGTGGAACCAGTGCCACACCACCTGGAAGGGCAAGGCTTCTACTCCAGGTACTTCCTGGTACCAAAGAGAACAGGAGACCTCAGACCTATCCTAGACTTGCAAAGTCTGAACAAGTTTCTGGAGAGGGAAAAGTTCAAGATGCTTACTCTTGGGTTACTGCTGCCCTATCTCCAGCAGGGAGACTGGCTATTCTCCTTAGACCTAAAGGATGCTTATACTCACATCCTCATCCATCCAGACCACAGACAATATCTCAGATTTGTGGTAGAAGGAAACCACTTTCAGTACAGGGTGCTTCCCTTTAGCCTGACCTCTGCCCCCAGGGTTTTCACCATATGCCTGGCGGTGGTGGTGGCTTTTCTCAGAAATCAGGGGATTTGTGTCTTCCCGTACCTGGATGACTGGCTAATCAGGGGCCAGTCACTCCAGGAGGCCCGACAGACCACTCTTCGCACTGTCTCTCTTCTTCAGCATCTGGGCTTTGTCATAAACTACGCAAAAGTCCACTTTGCTCCCCTCTCAGAACCTAGAGTTTATAGGGGCGAGACTAGACACCCTTCAGGCAAGAGCTTACTTGCCCGAGGACAGGGCCCAATGACTGATGGAGTTGGCCAACCAGTTCCAAAGCAATTCTCATGTTTCCGCCAGGCACTACCTGCAGCTTCTGGGCCACATGGCATCCACTGTACATGTGACCCCGAATGCCCGTCTGCACATGCGGGCGGCTCAATGGTGCCTCAGAGATCAGTGGACACAAGCCACCGGCGACCTTCGAGACAGAGTAAAGGTGTCCAGATGACTTCTGAACTCCTTACAGTGGTGGCTACATCTGCCAAACCTTCTCAAGGGTGTAACTTTTCAGGCTCCAGCACATACCAGGATGCTGACGACAGATGCATCCTTAAAGGGCTGGGGTGCACATTGCCAGGGCATGTGCACTCAAGGCCTGTGGTCCCCTCGGGAGGCCACACAGCAGATCAACCTTTTAGAGCTTCGAGCAATCCGCTTAGCTCTGCAAACCTTCTGTCATGCTCTCTCTCAACAGTCTGGCCTAGTTCAGATGGACAATCAGGTAGCAATGTTCTACGTGAACAAACAAGGAGGCACAGGGTCCAGGCTCCTATGTCAGGAGGCACTGGACCTTTGCTCCTTTACGGTCAAACAAGGCATGTTTCTCAAAGCAGTTTATCTACCTGGCCAGGAAAACTTCCTAGCAGACAAGCTCAGCAGAATTCTCCAGCCCCACGAATGGCAGTTGAATCCATTGGTGGTCCAGCAGATCTTCCTCCGATGGGGACTTCCAGCGATCTCTTTGCAAGTCCACTAAACCGTCAGCTGCCCAGGTTTTGCTCCAGACAGCCGCATCCCCTGAGGATGGCAGCAGATGCTTTTCTAATCTCTTGGTCTACGGACCTCCTGTATGCATTTCCTCCCATGCCCTTGGTGGCCCGAACTCTGTTCAAGATCCTCCGGGACAAGGCCTCAGTGATTCTAGTAGCCCCCAGATGGCCGAGGCAGCCGTGGTTTCCACGTCTTCTACAGTTGGCAGTGGAAGCTCTGTTCCCTTTGGGGCTGCAACACAATCTCCTGTCTTAAGAGCAGGGTTCCCTTCTGCACCCCAACCTCAGGTCCCTCAATCTGATGGCCTGGCTGCTGAAAGGATAGTGCTAGCTCCCTTACCTCTACCTAAGGAGGTTGAGGAGGTGGTCTTGTCCTCTAGGAGGCAGTCCACCAGAAAGTCCTATGCCCTCAAGTGGTGTAGGTTTACGGTATGGTGAGCTCAGCGCAATGAAGATCGTTTCTCTTGCATTGTGCCAGTGGTACTGCAGTATCTACTTCACCTTTCAGACCTAGGCCTTAAGTCTAACTCTGTTCGGGTCCACCTCAGTGCTTTGTCAGTGAACCACTCACCGGTGGAGGGACAGTCTCTGTCGGTTCACCCCTTGATGTCCAGATTTCTCAGAGGTCTGCTTCTACTCAAGCCTCCGGTTCATCCACCAGCAACTGAGTGGGATTTGAACGTGGTCTTGCAGCAACTTACTTGCCCACCGTTTCAGCCGCTGGCTACTTGCCATTTGCACTTCCTCTCTTGGAAAGTGCTCTTCCTGGTGGCTCTTACCTCGGCCAGACGTGTGAGTGAACTACAAGCTCTGGTTTCTGATAGACCGTACACGTGGTTCTATAGGAATAGGGTGGTCCTGCGGACCCATCCCAAGTTCCTCCCAAAAGTGGTCTCCTCTTTCCACCTCACTGAGGAGGTGGTTCTTCTGACCTTTTTTTTCCCAGGCCGCATGCCAGCCGGGCTGAAACAGTATTGCATACCCTGGACTGTAAAAGGGCGTTGTCCTTTTACATAGAATGTACGCGGGAGCATCGAAGGGCTACTCAGCTCTTCATCTCGTTTGACCCTAATAGGATGGGTTACCTGTCTCCAAGTGTACGTTGTCCACTTGGGTAGCAGATTGCATCTCCTGGGCGTACAGGGCAGCCGACCTCCCCTTGCAGGGTCGGGTCACGGCCCACTGTGTCAGGGCGAAGGCCGCGTCTGTAGCTCATCTCCACTCTGTTCCATTGGCAGACATCTGCCGGGCCGCAACTTCGTTTTCAAGCCAGACTTTTGCAGCCCATTACTGCCTGGAGAGAGAGTCCCGGAAGGACAGTGTTTTCGGCCAGGTGGTACTCCGTAATCTCTTTGAGGTTTAGGCAACTCCTACCCTCCGGCCCTTTGTGTTGGGCTACCGTACAGGGTGCGTTCTGAGAGAAAATTCTTATCATGGATGCTGAGGCTCTTGAGAGGGAGTCATTTTTTCAGCTGTGGGTTCACGGTAGCTTAGAGCTGGGGAGTCCCATATGTGAGGACTGACTTCCTGCTTGGTCCTGGAGAAAGCGTAGTTACTCACCTGTAACAGGTGTTCTCCAGGAGCAGCAGGAATCAGTCCTCACGACCCTCCCTCCTCCCCTGGAGTTGCAGTCCTATCCTTCATTTTGATTTTTGCTGTCTTTTAGTTATGTCACCAGACTGAGCAAGATGGCACCCTTGGGCAGGAAGGGGACCGCGCATGCGCGCTGCATTCCCAAAGGCTTTCTTTGAAAGCTGGGGAAATGCTCCACACGAGGTCTCCGTCGGCGCTCATGACACCCATATGTAAGGACTGATTCCTGCTGCTCCTGGAGAACACCTGTTACAGGTGAGTAAGTATGCTTTCCAGTCCTAGACCCCGCCCCGCATCACAGCCCATTTCCAGTCCAGGTTTCCCCCCATCACAGCCTGATTCCAGTCCTAGCCCCCCCATCACAGCCTATTTCCATTCCTAGCCCCCCATCACAGCCCATTTCCAGTCTTTCCCCCCCCCATCACAGCCTGATTCAATTCCTAGCCCCCATCACAGCATGATTCCAGTCCTAGCCCCCCTCACAGCCTGATTCCAGTCCTTGCCCCCCCATCACAGCCTATTTCCATTCCTAGCCCCCCATCACAGCCCATTTCCAGTCTTTCCCCCCCCCCCATCACAGCCTGATTCAATTCCTAGCCCCCATCACAGCATGATTCCAGTCCTAGCCCCCCTCACAGCCTGATTCCAGTCCTAGACCCCCCATCACAGCCTGATTTCAGTCTGAGCCCCCCCCATCACAGCCTGATTCCAGTCTGAGCTCCCCATCACAGCCTGATTCCAGTCCTAGCCCCGCCATCACAGCCTGATTCCAGTCCTAGCGCCCCCGCACAGCCTGATTCCAGTCCTAGCCTCCCTCACAGCCTGATTCCAGTCCTACCCCCCCCTCACAGCATGATTCCAGTCCTAGCCCCCCTCACAGCCTGATTCCAGTCCTAGCCTCCCCCTCACAGCCTCATTCCAATCCTAGCTCCCCCCATCACAGCCTGATTCCTGTTCTAGCCCCCCATAACAGCATGATTCCAGTCCTAGCCCCTCTCACAACTTGATTTCAGTCCTAGCACCCCTATCACAGCCTGATTCTAGTCCGTTCCCCCCATCACAGCCTATTTCCAGTCCATTCCCCCCATCACAGCCTGATTCCAGTCCATTCCCCCCATCAGAGCATCATTCCAGTCCTGCCCCCCCATCACAGTCTGATTCCAGTCCTAGCTCCCCCTCACAGCCTGATTCCAGTCCTAGCCCCCCTCATGCATGATTCCAGTCCTAACCCCCCCCCATCATAGCATTATTCCAGTCCTAGTTACCCTTCACAGCCTGATGCCAGCCCTGCCCCCATCACAGCCTGATTCCAGTCCTAGCCCCCTCACAGCCTCAGTCCAGTCCTAGCTCCCCCCATCACAGCCTGATTCCAGTCCTAGCCCCTCCTCACAGCCTGATTTCAGTCCTAGCCCCCCCATCACAGCCTTTTTCCAGTCCGTTCCCCCATCACAGCCTGATTCCAGTCCGTTCCCCCATCACAGCCTGATTCCAGTCCGTTCTCCCCATCACAGCCTGATTCCAGTCCGTGCCCCCATCACAGCCTGGTTCGATTCCATTCCCCCCATCACAGTATGATTCCAGTCCTAGTCCCCCCTCACAGCTTGATGCCAGTCCTGCCCCCCCATCACAGCCTGATTCCAGTCCTAGCTCCCCCTCACGCATGATTCCAGTCCTAGCCCCCCCCATCACAGCCTGATTCCAGTCCTAGCTCCCCCTCACAGCCTGATTCCAGACCTAGCCCCACCGCACCGCCGGGTTCCAGTCTGGGCCCCCACCCATCACAGCCTGATTCCAGTCATAGCCCCCCATCACAGCCTGATGCCAGTCCTAGCCCCCCATCACAGCATGATTCCAGTCCTAGCCCCCCTCACAGCCTGATGCCAGTCCTGGCCCCCCCAGCCCAGCCTGATTCCAGTCCTAGCCCTCCCTCACAGCATGATTCCAGTCCTAGCCTCCCCAATCACAGCCTGATTCCAGTCCTTGCTCCCCCCTCACAGCCTAATTCCACAACTAGCCTCCCTCATAGCATGATTCCAGTCCTAGCTCCCCCCTCACAGCCTGATTCCAGTCCTAGCCCCCCCTCACAGCCTATTTCCAGTCCTAGCCCCCCCCCCCATCACAGCCTATTTGCAGCCCTAGCCCCCCCATCACAGCCTATTTCCAGTCCGTTCCCCCCTCACAGCCTTATTCCAGTCCGAGCCCCCCATCACAGCCTGATTCCAGTCCTAGCTCCCCCTCACAACCTGATTCCAGTCCTAGCCTCACCAAAAGGCTTTTATTAAAATTTCTCGAAAGTTATACAAAGTTTCAAAAGTTTTGCAAAGTTCTGGAAAGCTCTAGAAAGTTCTAGAATTTTCCAAAACGTATGTCAAGTTTACTTTGCACTAAATCTATCTAGAATGTCCTGCAAAATAAGTAATTTTCCAAAATATCTCTTTCCTGGTTCCAAAAGCAATGTTTGAGGGCCATAATTGCCATTTCCTATAATTTTGAGAAATAAGATATCTGAAAATAACACTTACTACCCAGCAACAAGAAAGAAAGTAAACATATGTTAAACAGTGAATTAATAATGTTATGTAGTATTAGTGTACTATTGTGGATCAGGAACTGGTTAAAAGATAGAAAGCAGAGGGCAGGGCTAAATGGCCAATTTTCCAAATGGAGAAAGGTGAATAATGGTGTACCCCAGTGATCTGTGCTGGGTCCGCTGCTTTTTGACATATTCATAAATGACTTGGAAAAGGGAATAACGAGTGAGGTTATCAAATTTGCAGATGACACAAAACTATTTAAAGTTGTTAAAACCCATGAGGATTGTGGAAAATTGCAAGAGGATCTTGATAAATTGGAAGACTGGGCATCAAAACGGCAGATGAAAAACCCATGAGGATTGTGGAAAATTGCAAGAGGATCTTGATAAATTGGAAGACTGGGCATCAAAACGGCAGATGAAATTTAATGTTATGCACCTAGGGAAGAACAACCCAAACTATGGTTACATGATGCAAGGTTCCACATTAGGAACCACCACCCAGCAAAAAGATTTAGGCGTCATTGTGGATAACATGTTAAAACCTCCGCCCAGTGTGCAGCGGCAGCCAAGAGAGCAAATAGAATGTTTGGTATCATAAGGAAAGGAATGGAAAATAAAACAAAGGATATTATAATGCCTCTGTATCGTTCCATGGTGCAACCACACCTTGAATATTGTGTGCAGTTCTGGTCGCCGAATCTTAAAAAGGATATAGCGTTATTAGAAAAGGTTCAGAGAAGAGCCACCAAAATGGTAAAGGGGATGGAAAGATACCCCTATGAAGAAAGGCTAAAAAGGTTAGGGCTCTTTAACCTGGAATAGAGACGGCTGAGGGGAGATAAGATACAAGTCTATAAATTAATGAACGGAGTGGAACGGGTAACTTTAGATCGATTGCTTACATCATCAGATTATAGAAAGTCTAGGGGACACGCAATGAAGCTACAGGGTAAACTATTCAAGACAAATAAGAGAAAATATTTTTTCACTCGACATGTAATCAAACTCTGGAATTTGTTACCGGAGGATGTAGTAAAAGCTGTTAGTGTAGCTGGGTTTAAAAAAGGTTTGGACAAGTTCCTGGAGGAAAGGTCCATAAATCATTATTAAAAAGGGACCCAGGATATTACTGCTTGACCCAATACAAGCATTGTGGAACCTGTGTCTTTTGGGGAAACTGCTAGGTACATATGACCTAGATTGGCCACTGTTGGAAACAGGATACTGGGCTTGATGGACCTTGGTCTGACCCAGTATGGCGTTTCTTATGTTCTGGTATTTGTATCCTGCATGCCTCCTCCCTTTTTTCTTATTTGTAATGTATTTATTTGTTATGTGAGCCACTTTTATTGAAGGAGAAGGATGGTTCGAATCTTCCAATGAGGTAACAGGTAAGCTAAACTTAGGGGTATGTTTACTAAACTACGGTAATGTCATTCGCGTTAGGTTCCGTGGTAAAGGTACATATGCCCATATAAAGGTGTGGGCGTTGCATCGTTACAGCAAGCTGTAGCAGCTAACACGCGTTACAAGGTGCCCAGTAAGGTGCCCTGTAAGGTGTCTCATAAGGCGCCCTATAGGACCTCCTAGGCTAAGCGCCATATTAGGCACCCTTGGACAAGGCACCACAGAAGGCACCCTGGGCTACGGAACCATAGGTTAAGGTGGCCTAACAAGGTTATGGTGTCCTGGGTTAGTGTGCCCTAGGGACTGGAAGGTGCCTCAGGATGACATGCATGACCTGTGCGGAACAGAGACAGATGTAGCCCTAACACTAAATAGAGCACTCAGGAAAGGCAATGAACAGGTGAGTGAAGGAGGGAGAAGTGGGAGCCGCTGGACATGCCATATCTGCGGGCATCCCATGTGCCTGCTAATACTGATGACAAACATGGTGGGGCAGCTGTACCACAGCACAGGGTGTTGGCAATGTAAAGTACCGGAAAAACAGTTGGTGGCAGACGATGGGAATACGTGTCCCCCAGTGGAGGCGGAGGTGGCAGGATAGTTACAATGATGGGTGGACAGAGGAGTGGTGGTGCCATGCAGATCAGGCACAGGCGAGGCAAGCATGAAGAGGCGCAATGCAGGAAAGGGTAGCAGGGCATGACATGGGGTGACAGCCTGCACTGGCAGACAGGACTCTACACAGCTGACAGATGCAGATAGATGGACCGAGGGAATGTTGGCAATTGTGGCGAGGGTATTATGGGCTGGAAGCACAGATCTGCAAATATATGACCTCTACAGGCATGCACACTATTTGAGTAGGACAGGCATGAGAGGAGGGAACAATGAGGAACTGAACCCATGAACACTGCCAAGAATGGCATTGTATTAACCAGTAGGCTATACCTCCATGGTGTATGTCACAGCAATGTCTGGGTACAGAAGGACTGCAGGTCACCGCACTGTCCACTCTGAGTGCCAGGATAGGGTAACCCCACTAGTACCCATGATGCAATGCACATGCTGAATAGCAGTCTACAGCTGATCACCAAATGGGGTCTGCACCTCTCCGGTACCTCAGCTTGGAAAGACAAACTGACAGTGCGTGATACTGGCACAGAGTAGCTACAGACCATGCCATTGTGCAGGTCTGTGTTCACCCTGAGGGATAGAATGGGTGCCCAGCACTAGGTCCGCAGTACATGTGGTGCTAGAGATAGGTCCTGCTGTACATCCCCATCACTACCAGTGTGTGACAGGTGTTCCTTGCAGTGCAGCCAAAGGTAATTTGGTGTCCATCTGTATCCTTCAGTCACATGTGGCCCTGTGGGACCAGACACCAGCCAGATTGGTGTGTACCCTATGTTAGGGTCTGGCTGACATGGGCAGCTGTTATCAGGGCAGAGGGGTTCCTAGAATTGCATGAGATGTGTGTAGCATTGCCTTTATAGGTTGCAGTGGTATATGCATACCCCAAAGGGCCCACATCACCCTTTTTGTAGGTAAAGAACAGGTGCCCCTGCCATGGGGAAGCAACCTCCATCCAGTTTGTATGAGACAGCCCTCCAGGGTTGGTGGGCCAGAGCCATACCTATGACTGGAGCAGTGGCAGACCAGCAGTAATGCTGGGGTTAGGTCTGGAAAACCCCAACTGCCTCCCACCACTGTCTGCCAGTCACCAGCAGACAGCACAGTCAGACTGTACCTTAAAGGTGTTCTGACCATACACAGTCTAACTGCAGACAGTCCACCAGCCTGCTCACAGAGGAACTATGTGCAGCAAGCAGGCAACTCAGTGATTGGGACCCCAGGACTGGGGAACACAAATATATCACTGGAGGCAGATAGTGTAGAGCGCTATGTGGGAACCTAGATCTGCCATGGTCACTGCTCGGTCAGAGTGAGTGCCTTCTCAGCATGCCATGCTGTGGCCACCCTGTCCATGCAGGTGGTGGTCAGGCACTACAGTGTCCCAGCCATTGCCCCACACCCTGTGAAAATGCATCCTGGCCAATCTGCCCTGTCCGGGCCATACCCAAAATACCTTGCTCCTTATTATGCACCTATTCAGGCTAACGCTGGTAACAGTGGGACATTTTGGGCCCAGTGAAGGGTGGGCAGCCACAGAACAATGGATAGACATACACACACGCTCACTCCTATTGCAGCATTGTACAAAGATAGGGGTGGTTGGCAACCCTGCCCGCCACACTGGTCCTGATCACAGTGCCAAAATTGCTAAACTGTGCAGGGGGTAGTAGTAGTGCTCTGGTGATAACTTCAGCTCAATGCTGGGGCCAACAGCCTGACCCTCCATGCATCTTTGGATTGTGGAGCCTGTGTAGGTGGGTGTTTGTACCCCTGTTCACCGCTGCTTTGGGCTTTGCACATGTTGCTGTTGCATCTGCATTGTAGGGTAAAACATAGGGGTATGCTCTGCAGGAACCACAGCTGGGGCTTGAACCTGTGACCCTCTGCTTCTGGACACTGGCTGGGTGTACTGCACCACACTGTTGCCACAGATGCACAATAGTCCCTAGGGCTACCTGTACTTTTCCTCAGCCAGACTTTGTATGTTGCACTGCATACCACGTACTGATGCAGGGCATGGCCTAGGTCCACTGCAGGGAGGTGGCACTGCCCCCTCCAGCATGGGCACACCCCCCCCCCCCCCGCCAAGCTGACATGGCCATTTGCTGTTGGTGCTGGTAGTGCGCAGTCCCAGGCCATCCACTGTGTAGGTAGGCGGCCGCCTAGGGAGCGGATCCCGGGGTGGGGGCCATACATGGACATCCTCACATCCCCCCCATCACTGCCTACCAATATTATGTCCCTTCCACATGGGGGCGGGATGGCTGAGGGGATGTCAGGTCAGTGCCCTAGCAACTATTGGCTAGGGTGAACCAGGTAGATATAGGTGGATTGTGTTTGGCCTTGGTCAGCTGCTATCTTGCTGATTTCCAGTTTCTATGTTCCTAGGCACCTGCCTGGTCCCACCTGCGGCCCCCTATGCCCCATTTGCACCATCGCCATAGTGGCCATTCATACTTTGGCACTATGGTGTTGCTGAAAATGGAGCACTACTGTCATATTTCCTGGGCTCCCTGCCTTGGCTGTACATTGCTGGCACTTAAATGGTTTCTCTCTCCTGCAAATCTGCATCTAACGGCAGGTTTTCATTCGCGGTAGGATTCAGCCCTTCAGTTCAGCGCATTAGTGTGAAAGGGGCCTCACCCCGCCCGCTCTCCGCCCATTGACCCCTACTCTCCGCCCTCTCTCCACCTTCTGCGGTGTTTACCATGGACGGGGACGTTAACAATCATTAAGTAACGTTAACGCGCGTTATGTAACATTACCGCAATTTAGTAAACATACCCCTTAGGGCAGGGGTATGTTTACTAAAGTGCTGTAAGGGAACAAAGGTGCCATTAACGGGTGTTATCGACGCTCGTAAATGATTAACACTGCAGAAAGCCCCGATAACGCTTGATAAACATGCGGAAGCCAGGCCCGAAGCATTAAGGTGAAACAAGGTAGAAAGTGGGCAGTAATGGGGCAGAGAGTGAGCAGGGATAGTGTGTGTTCCTTTAAATCAGGTTTATGTAACTGTACATTAGAGCTCCCAGCGCTGGGAACCCTAATGTCATCCGAAAGGTAGCAATAAGGGCTATTTCTGAGGGGAGAGAGCCTGCTTCACTGTATGCCATGTGCTCCACCCACTGGAGTTCCCAAATCCATGATAGTAGTGCTCCATTGGCAGCAACAGCATTGTGCCCTATTAATAAAGGGCACTATGTAACAGAACCCACACGTGAAGGGGCCATACTGGACTTGGTGCTTACCAATGGTGAAAGTGTTTCTGATGTTATAGTGGGAGATCATTTTGCATCCAGTGATCACCAGATGGTGTAGTTCAGTATTAGGACTAGGGCTGTTAAAACCAATTCAAAAGCGAGGGTCTTAGACTTTAGAAAAACTAACTTTGCTAAGATGGGCCAATACCTCAGGGAGTCGTTAGCGGGATGGGAACAGCTGGGGCATGTAGGAAAAAAGTGGGCAAAACTGAAAGGGGATATTTTAAGGGCAAACAACCTTTTTGTTAAAATAGTAAATAAAGGTAAAAGGAAAAGAAGACCACTATGGCTTTTGAAAGAAAAAGCTGAAAAGGTGAAGAAAAAGAGGGAGGCCTTCATGAAATACAAGAGATCACAGAGAGAGGAAGCAGGCATCTATATTTGGAAAAACTTAGAGAAGCTAGCAAAGTAGTCAGGAAAGCAAAGATTCAAGAAGAGGAGGAAATAGCCAATGCAATAAAATGGGGGGATAAGACATTTTTCAGATATGTTAGTGAGAAGAGGAAAGGCAAAAGTGGTATTGTCAGACTCAAGGGTGAAGGGGGAGGAATATGTAGAAGCTGATGAGGATAAAGCGGAATTGCTTAACAAATATTTCTGTTCTGTGTTCACAGATGAAGAACCAGGAGTAGGACCTCAGAAAATACCCACAAACAGGAACAGAAGCAAGGGGCATCTTGAACAATTTTCAGAAGAATGTGTTCGTTAGAAACTAGCTAAACATAAAGTAGACAAAGCAGTGGGACCGGATGGGATACACCCTAGAATACCGAGCGAATTTGGGGACGTGCTAGCAGCTCCACTGACTGACCTTTTCAATGCCTCGTTGGAGTCGGGAGTGGTGCCAAAGGACTAGAGAGAGTCTCATGTGGTCTCTTTACACAAAAGCAGAAGTAAGGATGTGGTTGAAAACTACAGGCTGGTTAGTTTAACTTCGGTGGTGAGTAAATTATTGGAAGCGCTGCTGAAAAAGAAAAAGTGAGGTTTCTGGAGTCCAGCGGATTACAGGATCCGAGGCAGCATGGATTCAGCAGGGGCAAGTCTTGTCAGACAAATCTGATTGACTGGGTGACCAGGGAGGTTGGACTGAGGGAGATCCCTAAATGTGATGCATTTTGATTTCAGTAAAACCTTTGACACCATTCCTCACAAGCAACTTATAAACAAACTGAGCACCCTAGGGATTGATCCTAAAGTTACTGCTTGGGTTAGAAATTGGTTGAGTGGGAGGTGACAAAGGGTACAGGTAAATGGAGCTCACTCTGAGGGGAAGGAGGTTACCTGTGGTGTGCCCCAGGGATCTGTCCTTGGTCTGATTCTTTTTAACATTTTTGTTAGTGATATAGCGGAAGGAATGTCGGGTAAGGTTTGCCTCTTTGCGGATGATACCAAAATCTGCAATAGAGTGGACACCCAGGAAGGTGTAGATAACATGAGAAGGGATCTAGCTAAGCTTGAAGAATGGTCTAGAATTTGACAACTGAGATTTAATGTTAAAAAATGCAAGATGGAGGAGGAAATGACATCACCATCCTGAATGGCTGGGTAGATTTATTTATTTTTATTTTATTTAGACAGTTTTTGTATACCGCCTTATCCTTCAATCAAAGCGGTCACAACACAATTGGGGATACATTGAACACGCGGGGATATGAGAAACATACACTAATACTTACATAATAGATCGCGGGCTCCGGTCTAAGCCCCATTAAAAGTGCAAAATAAAGCCTCCCGGAGCAACGAGAAAGGCGGTGAGCGAGTGAGTAGAGGAAGCAGGCTGATTGGAGACATAGGAGGGATGACAACGAGGAAGAAAGCAGCGGATTTGTTGGAGTTTGCATACCAAGGAGCGGCGGGGATGAAGTTCGAAAATGGCAGCGGCGGGAGCGGAGAGCATGGAGTGCACAGTGAAGGATAAGAATGGCCAGAAGACAGTGGCGGAGGAGGGAAGCAACATCCAAATTCAGCAGATCACAAGGAGTGAATTAAAAGGCTGGTTTGTAGAGCTAAAGTTGGAGATACTGACAGTTAAGATTGAACTGGGGAGTATGCTTGGCGAGATAAAGGAAGAGTTAAGCGATTTGGTTCAGCGCATGGAGGCGCAAGAGCAGAATGTATTGCAGATGCAAGGGAAGATGGAGAGTCAGCTCAAAGATTTGGAAGGAGCAAGCCAAATAGAAGTTGGAGAATCTGGAAAACAGCTCAAGGAGGCATAATCTCCGAATAAGGGGCATACCGGAGGACTCTGAGTTTAAAGACTGTAAGAAAGTAGCTGAAGCGGTGTGCATTGAAGTGTTGAGGCAAGGGGGCGATCCCAATATACCAAAGAATATTTCACTGGACAAAGCTCATCGTGCATCAGGCCCGGCAGTTAAGAACAGGCCGCAGGACATTATCATTTGTGTAACAGACTATGGGATAAAAAACAGAATTGCGGAGCGAATGCGAAGTTTGGGACTATTTGAATGGCAGCGATATAAGGTCGCAGTCTTTGCTGATCTGGTGGCTGGAACTCTGCAGAGAAGGAAGGAAATGCAGCCCATAACTAAAATGTTGTGGGACAGTGGAATACAGTATAGATGGCTCTTTCCCATTTGGGTTGTTCTTTCAGAAAAATGCTAAAACTTGGCGAGTAAGAACACTGAAAGAAGCGAAGGAAGCACTTTCGGCAATAGGCCTGATGCAAAAGACGAGGACGGGGACGGATGAGCATGGACAGAGCATGAGAGAGAGTATGCATGGCAGTCCCAGAAGAGGCAAAGACACCAGCGGATTCGGAGCACAGGCAAATGTGGACAATTGTGATTGAAAGGATAAACAGATGTGAAAAGGTGGGAGACAGGACTTTAGCTCTGAGACAGATGTATAAAAAAAGAGTAGAGTGGAGTTGTGGGTGCTCTAAGGGGGGTTAATATGTTTAGAAGTTGATGGAAATGTATAAGGTGTGCTAATAGTATATAAGTATGGCTGTTATTACTATGGGGAATGAGCAGAGTCCTGAAGAGAGGGGGTGGTTAGGGAGGAGGGGGGAAGGTGGAGGGGGAAGGGTAAAAGGCAGCAGCGACTTATTGGCTGGGACAAGGGGAAAGGGTGAAGGAAGGAAGGAGGTGGGCCTGGGGTCCATTCAGGTTCGGTAGGGGGACCACTACTCCAGGAGAGACCCCAGGAGGTGGGGGGTGGGAGGGGAGGGGAAGGGTGGAAGGGGGGGAGGGGGGGAAAGGGGTGAAGGGATGGGCAAGATTGGGGGAGGGAGGGGGAGGGAGGGGGAGGGGAGGGAGACAGAGAGGGATGGGAATGCAAGAATTAAAGGAAGAACGAATCCTCAAACTTACTACCATAAATGTGAAGGGTCTCTGCACGTGGCAAAAGAGGAGGCTATTGGAGAAAGAAGGTATAAGGCAACAGGCTGACATTTTTTGCATACAGGAAACACACTTAAAAGTGGGGCAAGAAAGGTTATTGCAAACAAAGAAGTACCCTTATGTAGTATTGGCGGGACACAGAACAGAGCCACGGAAAGAAGGAGTAGGCATTATGTTGAGGAAGAAGGTTAAAGAGCAGGTGTTGGGAGTAAGCAGAGATAAAAAAGGGAGATGGGTAGGATTGCGCTTGCAGGTGGGGAAGAGGAGATATGGGTAATAAGCGCGTATGTACCCAATGAGGAGCAGAGAGACTTTTATGAAACTTTGATGTCTGATTTGGAAAAGCTAGGCAATGTCCCAATAATATTAGGGAAGGACTATAATCTAACAGTTAATCCATGCTTAGACCCTACTGGAGAGGGGAGATTGGGGGGGGGGGCGATCAGCGAAAAAGTGCCTTTGTCGTATGAAGGAAAGGGTTGGATTCATTAATGCCTGGAGGTGTAGGAACCCAGGGTGGCGGGGATATGCTTTTTTTTCAAAAAACCACATGGAACATACAGTAGGATAGATATGGTATGGGTGAGTGGTGGATGGATTGCAAAGGTGAAAGAAGTAGAGCATGGGTCCATTACCTGGACAGATCATGCTCCGGTGTCAGTAGTTTTCGGCTTGGGGGTTGGGGAGGAAGGTCTCAAATTCTGGCGGCTTAATGATTCATTTTTGGAGGATAAGGATAATGTCGATAGTATTATGGAGCCAGTCAGAAAACGTGGCAGGAGGTTCAAAAGTAACCTTTATTGATCCACGGATAAGGTGTGCCAAACCCAACACAGGCCGTGTTTCGTACACCACTTCCTCAGGGGTTATAGGCTCACTACAAAATATACATACATGTGAAACCAACAGCAAACAGAAATTGTTGTGTAAACATGAATACAAAAAGACAAATTATTTTATACCACATTAAATAAATAAATAACTAAGATAAATCATTATATTAAAATAAACTGATTATAAAAAATAATTAATAATAATTTAAAAACTTTAATAATAAACAAAAAATAAATCAATTAAAAATCAATTAAAAACATGTAAACACTCATAATGCGATAACTCACTTGATAAAACTATAAAAAATTACGTCACATTAAGAATATATATAGTGGTATTAATAATAACGGTAATAACAATAAAAGTGAAATATAATAATTTTAATTTTTAAAAAATCTTCTTTTTTTAAATTATTTTATTTTATTATTTTTTATATATTTTTTATATATTTTTATTTATTCATTTTTTATTTTCATTTTTAATATATTTATCATTTTAATATAATTTTTTATTTTTATCTTTTATTTTTTACAAAATTGTTTAATCTTTATTTTTATTTTAATTTTATTATATATTTTATATTTTTTAATTTTTATTTTATAATTAGTTTTATTTTAATTTGGACATTGGCATTAACAATTTATATCATTTTGTTTTTCAAGTCCTCCTCCTTTTTTCCGTTTTTCTTCGTTTTCTCCTGTTCTTGTGGTTATAATCAAAAGAGGTTTTATGAATATATATACACAGTTGACAAATCCTGTTTTTTTATTATTTTTTTATTATTATATTTTACTTTTATTGTTGTTATTACCGTTATTATTAATACCACTATATATATTCTTAATGTGACGTAATTTTTTATAGTTTTATCAAGTGAGTTATCGCATTATGAGTGTTTACATGTTTTTAATTGATTTTTAATTTATTTATTTTTTGTTTATTATTATTAAAGTTTTTTAATTATTATTTATTATTTTTTATAATCAGTTAATTTTAACATAATGATTTATCTTAGTTATTTATTTATTTAATGTGGTATAAAATAATTTGTCTTTTTGTATTCATGTTTACACAACAATTTCTGTTTGCTGTTGGTTTCACATGTATGTATATTTTGTAGTGAGCCTATAACCCCTGAGGAAGTGGTGTACGAAACACGGCCTGTGTTGGGTTTGGCGCACCTTATCCGTGGATCAATAAAGGTTACTTTTGAACCTCCTGCCACGTTTTCTGACTGGTTCCTGTTGCCTACGTGGTATTTTGCTGTTTCTTGGTGGACCCACCGATAGTATTATGGAGAACATAAGGGAGTATATTCAGTTTAATAATCAAGGGGAAGTGGCTACAGGAACTGTATGGGACAGGTTTAAAGCAGTTGTGAGAGGCCATCTGATAGGATTAGCGGTAAAAGCAAAAAGGGTGAGGGAGAAGGTAGAGCAGGAACTATTAAAGGAAATAAGGGAGTTGGAACTAAGTCATCAGAGCGACAGGAATCTGGTAATGTTGGGGGTTCTGACTAAATTGAGAGTGGAGTTGGAGTGGAGTTGGGGTGGCCTGTGTAATAGCGCATGAATTGAATGTGCTGAAACAGACATACATTGAAGGCGGGAGTAAGGCAGGGAAAGTGTTGGCTAGTAGGCTCAAGGCAAGGAAGCAGCAGGGGGTGATAAACTGTACAAGGAATAAAAAAGGCAAGTTGGAGTATGATGCGGCAAAGATAAAGGAAATCTTTAGAGAGTATTATAGGTCCCTTTATAGCAATGAGATACGTGAAGGGGAGGAAAAAAGTGTAAACTATTTAAAGAAGTGTACAGTAGTTTGAAGAAAATCAGCAGTAAGTAGGTGGGAAGGCTGGATAAGCTTATCAGTGGAAAAGAAATTATCACAGTCATTAGGAGACTCAGAGTTGGGAAACCCCGGGGTTGGATGGACTAACAGCTAAATTCTATAAAGTCTTCCAGGCCCAGGTGCAACCCTTATTGGTGGAAGTCTTTAATGACATTTTAATAGGAAAAAAGGTACCAAGTTCTATGGAGGAAGCGGGGGTCACTATTTTGCCGAAGCCGGGGAAGGATCCTACAGTGTGCGGGTTGTATAGGCCGATTTCCTTGATTAATGTGGATGCAAAAATTTTGAGAAAAATATTGGCAAATAGAATGCAAGAGGTAATGCCAAATTTGATTCATAGGGATCAAACTGGCTTTGTGAAGGGCAGGTTGGGTGTAGATAACATAAGGAAGATTGTTAATCTTATATGGCACACAGAAAGGGAGAGGCAGTCGGCTGTTATGGTCACGGTGGATGCAGAAAAGGCATTTGATAGGGTGGAGTTGCCTTTTATGTATAAGGTATTAGAGGATATGGGGATATGACCAAATTGTAGAGACTGGATTAAAGCATTATATGTGCATCCAAAAGCCCGTATAAGAGTGAATGGGAGCTACTCAGAGATTATAGAGTTACAAAGGGGTGCCCCTTGTCACCCCTATTGTTTGCACTAGTGATAGAGCCTCTGGCAGAGGTAATTAGGATGCAAAGAGGTATACGAGGGATACCGATGGGGGGGACGGAATCAAAGGTAGCGCTATTTTCTGATCACTGCCTCCGACTCTAGCAACATGCTCCCACGATCGGGGTAGAGCAGGAGAGTGAGAAGCAGGACTCCTCCCCATACCCAGCGCTCCCCTGCCAATCGCACAGCTCAGCTCACCTTTAAAAGAGGAAGCACCATCAGGCGCAGTGATTGCCACTGCCAACTCCAGCAACATGCTCCCACGATCGGGGTAGAGCAGGAGAGTGAGAAGCAGGACTTCTCCCCATACCCAGCGCTCCCCCGCGAATCGCACAGCTCAGCTCACCTTTAAAAGAGGAAGTGCCATCAAGCGTGCCTGTGCCTGGTGGACCCGCCCTAAGGGCCCCGCCAGAGGGCCCTTTGGCGTGGCCCTTAGGTGGGTACCTGAGGCATCAATGACACAAGCATACAGCAGCAAAGCAACCACCAAAGAAACAACACCACCACCCAAAGAGGACGTTAAAGGTACAACTGACTCTAGCTTTATCATTCCTCAACTCAAATCATTGTCTCTACTCAGCCCACAGTAATATTATAACCAACTGTTACAACTTGTAAGCTATACACTTCATTAATGTTACATTTATACCCAACAATTGATACAACAGCTAACACTAATTTTGATCAGCTTTATTCCTGAGTCTTTTATATTTGTATACAAATCCCCTGCCCCTTACCCTATTCTTACCTTCCCTTCCTTTACCCACAACCAACAAAAAAACTAGTTGCTCCAAAACATACTAGCATCAACAAATTTGCTAATCATCCAGATCTTGCATTCATGTGACGCACTCATAATACTCCCTCCCCCTAAGACACAATATATCCCAGGATTATCAAATAAATACATAGTCAACACTAACATCCTCTCCCTAAGCAAAAAACCTAAAGACTCCAAAGCATATCAGCTACTACCAAAAAAATGTCTACCCACAATGCAAATACGCTCCTCTTATGCTACTTAATAATTACCACATTAGTCACCATCCATTGCCTAACAGTAGTATAATGGGTACGCTACTCATCAAACTGATTGACAGGTGAGATAAGGATGACAGTAGCCAGTCAGCGCTCACTTCCGGTGTATGTCCCGCCTCTGGCCACACCCCTTCCCATAGAAATGAATAGTGAGCTATCTCAGCCCATCCATGCCCCCAGGTGTGGCCACACCCCCCACTCTAACATGGCCCCGCCCCATCCCCCAAGGATGACATCAGCCAATCAGCACCTACTTCCGGTTTTGTGCCACACCCACACCCTGCCCCACAATGATGGCATGAACCAATCAGCGCCCACTTATGGGTTTGTGCCACACCCACATACTCCCACCCTCAACCACGCCCCCAGCCTACATCATCGGAAATGACATCACCGGAAACAGGGTGTCGTCGGAAATGGACAGGGTCGCTTTTCAATGACATCAGCGGAAGCAGAGTGACCGACTCCGGAAATGCGTTTTGCTTCTGGTTAATGCTGACATCTGCAAAAGCAGGAACCCTGGAAAACAAAAGAAAAATGCTTTCTCTCCCCCTGCCCGAGTTCTTTTTCTCACAAAGCAGTGCAATGCTTTTGTGTGTATTGCAGACTATTTAGAACTGATTGTTAAAAATAACCTTTTGGTAGTAGCAGGAACATAAACCTGTGTCTGTACAGCATTTGGTATACAGGCTTTTCTTTACAAATGTTAAAATGCAATTAACACATCTTTGTTAGAGAAACCAGGGCTGTCCATGTGATAGAATTTTGCTTTTAAGACCTCACTGTTAGAGAGAAGTATTCTGGCAACAGAGTAGTTCAGGCTGAAACACAGGGAGGAGAGAGACCTGGGTTCAAATCCCACTACAGCTATTTTTTAGTGGCTTTGAAAAAATATAAACAATACAGAAAAACAAGTCTGAGCATGCTTCTAGGGAAAACGTCAACATGTGATTGGTAGAAAGAACAGGCTATACTTTAAAACACAGGATTTGTGGAATAAATCCATTCTGAAGATGTTTGCTATGCTCTGACTATTCTTTTTATTTTGCTATCATGAAGGAAACCTTATTGAAGAGCATTTACTATGACTCCAAAGCAATAGGGAGCTTTGGGGGCATAAATCTTCTACTTCAAGCTGCTAAAAAGCGTGATAAAACAGTCAACAGAAAAGATGTAATTAGATGGGTTACAGGACAAGATGCTTATACTATATACAGACCTGCTAGGGTCCGTTTTAAAAGAAACAAGATGATCGTGTCAGATGTGGATGCACAATGGCAGACTGATTTAGTTGATATGGTAGCCTTGTCCCATTATAACAATGGCTACAAATACATCTTAACAGTATTTCCCTCCCCATTTGTGTGAGTCCTTGTCCACTGTATCTATCTGCCTTTTGTTTCCTGTCCTGTGCTCCCCTACTTTCACTTTTCTGTCCTTTATAAAATATGTACATTTCTTTTTTCTTTTCTGGCTTCGGCCATCATTTTTATGTATTATGTATTGTTTGTATGTATTTTGTGATCTATACATTTTATGACCTTTTTATGTGTTTCACCATTGGTCACAGTTTTTATGTACTATGTATTGTCTATACGCATTATGTGATTTATGTATTTTATGACTTTTTATGTATTTTATTATTGTACACCGCCTTGATTGCTTTGAAAGGCAGTTTTTATCAAATTATTAAACCTTAAACCTTAGTAGACATCCTGTCAAAATATGCTTGGGCTGCAAGTTTAAAATCAAAAACCGGTCATGAAGTTGCTAAAGCCTTTTTTAGTGGCTTTGAAAAAAAACAAAGCAATACAGAGAAACAAGTCTGGGCATGCTTCTAGGATATGGTAACGTGATTGGCAGAAAAAAGAGACTTGTTCTGAGCATGCTCCTAGTGAGTGCAGGGGACTGAAGGGTATAAGCCTGTGTGTCCTGTGTGGGGAAAATTCTAACACAGAGATTCAAAAAGAAAAAATTGCTCTTTCTGGAACACCAAGCAGAATTTCCAACAGGGTGCATAACATTAATTACTTTCTTAAGGATCGTGATGCAGCAGCTGAAGGTTATCCACTGACTGAAAATCCATTTGAACAACAGGAGAGTCCGGCAGCGTCTGAACATGAATTAACAGAGATTGAATATTTTCCAGATGCACAAAAATTGTTTGACTCTCAAGAACGTTGTGACACAGGCACTGATATTGACTTACTGGATGACAACGCAATGGATCCAATGGACATTGAATTATATTATGCCGTGGGAGATGCAGAAGCAACCTTTTTACTGGAAGAACTAGGATCAGCAGATGTAAGAGAAGTCTTTTTTTTTTTTTTGGTAGAAAAGTGTTATAGAAAAGGTAGTTCATTTCACATCGGCACTGTTTTGTTTTTTGTAGGGAACTAACAAATCTTCGCTTCTACAAGAGCTAGAGGGCATACAGGCAATCAATCTACGCTGCTTGTGCTTTTTCTGTACATATCAAAGGGAAGCGTTTGATGTCATAGTTAACCAAAAGGTCAACTCAAAGCCTGAAGAAATAAACACATTTAAACCTGTTATATAAGCTACAGTGTACTGTATTATCAAGAAATGCTTGCAGGAGGTGTCATGCCACCACCACTCGCCTCTAGGTTAGAGGGGCGTGGTTATTATAGGAACTTTCTGCTATCTGCTTTTTCAGCTTTTTTCAAACTATTTCCCCGCAATGCCTTCTGGGAAAGGTAGTCTTTGTTTGGCTGTATGTGTGCATCAGGCAGAAAGCTGTAGTCAGGCTCAAAGAGGTAAGGCAAATGACAGAAATTTATTTTGTACACAATGGTTCGTTCATGCCACATACAGGATATTTGTTCAGGACTCTGTGAAGTAGAGCATTGTCCAAAAACAGACTCAAACCCAAAAATGTCTGTTTAAAGGTTCTCTATAGTTCAGGATACACAGTCTTTAACAGGAAGGATATTGCATTCCCTTTTTAGCTTTGCTGGCTAAAGCACCAAAAACAAAAATCACATTCACTGTCCGTGATAGTATAGCTTCTATTCAGCTTCAACCTTTCAAGCAACAAATATAATCCAGGGGCAAAAAGAAAGCCTTTGTTATAATAGCTACTTTAGCTTACCCCAGTGTCCTTATTCCAGCAGCAGGTGATTAACAAGCTTATCACAGTTCCAGGCTTGCTCCTTAGTCCCCGTGACCTTCCCCTTTACCAACACAAGGGAATCACGGCCACCCTGCTTGTGGACTATGGGTACCTTTTCCTGGTAGACTCTCTTTCAAGACTGGCTTGTTTTCTCTATGTTCCCAGGTTTAAAGTTTGGCAAAAGGAACAGTCCATGGGAGTGTCCTCATCATTCAACTTCACCTCAGGCTCTCCCAGCTGCATAGGTTCTGACTCCCCGTCCTGCTCACAGTGCTCAGCTACCAGCCTCCCTGGGAATCCTGGAATCTCTCTTGTTACTGGCTCCAAACCCTCTTGCAGACGTTCTATATGCCACTCTCCTCTCCTGGAAGCTCAGCTCCTCTGCTCTGCTCAGCACTAGTCAAGTTTCCCTTGCTTGCATCTGTGCCTCTGCTCGTGGCAGTCTGGCTTCCTGCTGCTCCTCCCTTTCTCTCATACTCTGGCCTAGGTTTATACTTCCAGGGCTCTAGCTCCAACTCCTCCCTACCCAGGTGATGGCAATCAGCCTGACTTCGGGCACCTGAGTGCTTGGAGCATTCACTGCCTAAGGGGTTCTGGGCTCTGTATCCCCTCTCCTACATTCCACTAGGGGGAGCATGAAATGTGGGCCATGTGGAAGTTTTCTGATTCCTGGAGGTGTTTGTGGCTTTCCTACCCTGCTTTGGCAAAAGGGGGCCCTTTACTAGGGTGAATTCCCTGTCTCTTTGTCCTCCCCCGGACTCTGGATAGGCCTCCTTGCCACAGAGGTTATGCACAGAGACTGTAATACATGCTCCAGGGCAAAGACATCATGATTGCCTGAGGTGGGGGCACAAGGAAATACAGCAGAAAATCCATAAAACTTGTAACAGGTTGTGCCTAGGACCTATTGTAAATGTCGCATTGATTGTTGGTCATAAAATAAAAGCAATTGACCTAGTTTATGAAAATTTCAATTTTTTATTTGAACTCATCAGAGATTTTAATACCAGTAAAAATCCAGGACAACTGCTGAATATTTTGCTTAGATCTGTGATAGACTGTGATATGGAGCTCGTGGAAGGTTTAATCTGTGACAGAGATTATAGATCGTTCTTTAAAAAACCCACAAAGTTTTGTAAAAATTGACTTTTTATGAAAATATTTGTATT
This sequence comes from Ichthyophis bannanicus, assembly GCA_033557465.1. NCBI lineage: Eukaryota > Metazoa > Chordata > Amphibia > Gymnophiona > Ichthyophiidae > Ichthyophis > Ichthyophis bannanicus. The sequence continues at coordinate 251,803,945 of CM066031.1, forward strand.
TCCAGAATCTATTAGCTGAACATACAGATGAATAAAAATTATATATCTATGCCTTTATATTAAAAAAAAACCTTGTAATGCCCAAATGAATCAGTTCACAAGATGAAAACATTTTATTTGAAATAAAACATTTTGAACCTGCAGTTTTGTGTGGTGTGTTTTAGGAATTCCTAGTTAACTAAAACCTACAGTGTGCTGTCTGGGAAAAAGTATGAATTAGCCGGGGGGGTGGTGACGGCACATAAAACAATAGGCCATATGATAAGCATGTGAAGAGCAGAGCTCTATTGTAGAACTAAAGCCACTTAAGGCGTCTGGGAATGGGGGATGTGTATTAGCCACATAGGTCCACATACACCATATATAGCATCTATTACAATGTACTGTCTGTGAAAAAAAAATGGCAGTGTGAATTAGCTAGGCCACATGATAAGATTATGAGATACAGAGCTGTTTCAGTTAGAGTCTGGGATTGTAAATCCCATCAAAGAATTTCATTTAAAAAGGTGCAGTACATTTCAGCTGACAGAAAAGATCACATAGTCTCTATAGATTGTAAGAAGAAGGTGAAATTAAGGAGCAGGAAGAGCAGGCTCGAGTGGTCCGTAGAGAAGAGTTGCCAGCCCTCATTTCTGAGTCTCTGAAGACTCTTAATATGCCAGCTGGTGGTCCGCATGAGGATGTTACTCTGGAAGACCCTTTGCTGCAAGCTGTTTGTAAGTCGCAGAGGGTTTTCCCGGTGCACAGAGTGTTTAAGGAGATGATTCAGGAAGAGTGGGATACGTCTGAGGCTGTGCTCAAGGGATCTAGGGTGATGTCGCGACTGTACCTGCTAATGGATCAGGATCGAGAACTGTTTAAGGCTCCTAAGGTAGATGCGGCCATCCCGGCGGTAACAAAGAAAATTACCATCCCGGTGGAAGGAGCGGCGGCGCTCAAGGATGCGCAGGACTGTAAACTAGAGACTTTGTTAAAGCAGGTTTTTGAGACAAATGCGTTGTCCTTACAAGCGTCCATCTGTGGAGCTTGGGTAGCCAGAGCCTGTTTGCGTTGGGCGCAGAGAATTCAGGGAGAATGCTCCGTGGAAGAGATCGAGAAGGCATCTCGATTGGAGTCTGGGGCGGCATATCTGGCGGATATCCATTATGATCTAATCAGGGGTCTAGCGAAGAGTATGGCTTCGTTAGTGCCGGGAAGGAGGTGTCTCTGGCTCTGTAATTGGGCAGCTGATGGTTCTTCTAAGGCTAGGTTGAATAAACTTCCTTTCCGCGGCAAGTTGCTTTTTGGTGAAGACTTAGAGAAGTTGGTGAAGGATTTAGGTGAATCCAAGGGCGGTAGATTGCCAGAGGACAAGCAGAAGCCAGGTTGGCCCGGGACCGGACCTCGGGGGCAGCATCGGGACTTTCGGCGGTTTCGGTCCCCGAGGTTTGGTCAAGGGCAACGGGGACAGTTTCCTACTCGTGCTCAAGGATTTCGGGGGTTTCGAGGGGCGAGCAGGGGGTTTGCTCCTGTGTCCTCTTCCTCCACGTTCAGAAAAGCACAATGAAGTCAGGGGGGCCCAGGGGGAGTTGATTCCCATGGGAGGTTGGTTACGGGAGTTTTATCCTGCCTGGGCCCGACTCATTTCCGATAAGTGGGTGTTAGAAGTGATTTGAGAAGGTTATGCGTTGGAGTTGCAGCGGCCCGTTTCCGATTCCTTCATTCAGTCCCCGTGCAAGTCCAGCGCAAAATGAAAGGCAGTGCAGGAAACGGTGCAATGGCTGCTAGACTTGAAGGCGGTTGTACCGGTGCCTGCCAGCCAGTTAGGAAGTGGTCGATACTCCATTTACTTTGTCGTCCCAAAGAAAGAAGGGTCTTGGCGTCCCATTCTGGATCTAAAAAGAGTGAATTGCTGTCTTCGCATTTCGCATTTTCGGATGGAGACCCTCAGGTCGGATATCGTGGCCATTCAAAAAGGGGAGTTTTTGACATCGCTGGATCTGTCAGAGGCGTACCTGCATATTCCAATAAGGCAGGAGCATCAGAAATTCCTCAGGTTTGCGCTTCCGAGGGGACATTTTCAGTTTCAGGCGCTCCCCTTTGGCTTGGCTACAGTGCCACGTACCTTCACCAAGGTGATGGTGGTGGTGGCGGCGGCCTTGCGAAAGGACGGGGTATTGGTGCACCCATATTTGGATGATTGGTTGATAAGGGCAAAGTTCCGAGAGGAGAGTGTATCTGCTACAGCCAAAGTAGTGTCGTTGCTGCAGAGTCTCGGTTGGGTGGTGAACGTGGCGAAGAGCAAGTTGGTGCCCTCTCAAAATCTAGAGTATCTGGGGGCCTGATTCGATATGGGCGTTGGTCAGGTGTTTCTTCCCCATCAACGCAGATTAGCGCTACAACAGTTGATTGTTTGCTTCCTGGGCATGCGGAGTCCCAGCGGTTGGGAGTACCTGAGGGTGTTGGGGACCATGGCGGCAACTCTGGACTTGGTGCCGTGGGCGCGGGCCCACATGAGGCTGTTACAGAGGGCTTTGTTGCGGAGGTGGCTGCATCAAAGGGATGCCCTGTCGCAGAGGTTGGTGTGTCTGCCCCAGACTCGACAAGCCCTGCAATGGTGGTTAAGTCCGGAGAATCTGAAGAAGGGCATGCCGTTAGAAGTGCCATCGTGGGTAGCCCTAACTACAGATGCCAGTCTTCTGGGCTGGGGAGCCCATTGCTAAGGTCAGATAGTGCAGGGAGAGTGGTCCGCCCAGGAAAAGACATGGTCGTTCAACCGGTTAGAGTTGAGAGCAGTGGCATTGACGTTAAGAGAGTTTCATCATTTTCTGAAGAGGACGGCCGTTCGCGTGTTCTCGGACAACGCCACGGCAGTGGCTTACATAAATTGACAAGGAGGCACCAGCAGTCGGTCCCTGGAAGCTGAGGCAGACAGCTTGTTTGAGTGGGCAGAGCAGAATCTGGGGGCCGTGTCAGCAGCGCACATAGCGGGGGTGGACAATGTGCAAGCCGACTTCTTGAGTCGCGTGTAGGTGGACCCCGGGGAGTGGGGTCTCCATCCGGACATTTTCGGAATGCTGGTTCGGCGCTGGGGAACGCCGGTCATGGATCTCATGGCGACATTTCAATCGGCAAAGGTCGATCGGTTCTTCAGCCGGAGAAGGGAAAGGATGTCCGAAGGACTGGACGGGCTGGTCCAGGCTTGGCCGGAGGAGCAACTGCTGTATGTGTTCCCTCCGTGGGTATTAATCGGAAGGGTGTTGCAGCGCATCGAACGTCACAAGGGGCGAGTGGTCCTCATTGCTCCGGATTGGCCGCGAAGGCCCTGGTACGCGGACTTGATAAGACTGCTGGTTGCAATTCCCTGGAGGCTTCCAGTGCAGAGGGACCTTTTGACGCAGGGTCCCCCTGTGCATGCCCCAAGTGGATCGATTCTCGCTTACGGCCTGGCTATTGAACGGGCTAGTTTGAAATCGAAGGGCTATTCAAGGGTGATGATAACGACCCTGCTGAAAGCGTGACGGAGGTAGACTTCCCTAGCGTATGTTAGAGTGTGGCGTATATTTGAGGCTTGGTGTGAAGATAGGAAGGTAATTCCCTTAAAGGCGTCAGTGCCGCAGGTGCTAGCTTTCTTGCAAGACGGGTTTCAGAAAGGTTTAGCGGCGGCGGCGTTGAAAGTGCAGTTGGCAGCGTTAGCCTGTTACAGGGGGAAGGTGCAGGGCACTTCCCTAGGTAGTCATGCCGATGTGAAGCGATTTTTAAAGGCAGTGACGTTGTTAAGGCCGCCGCGGAGGCGAGTAGTCCCGTCCTGGGATCTGCCCTTGGTTTAGAAGCATTGCAGAAAGCGCCTTTTGAGCCGTTGGAAAGGGCGATGTTAAAGGATTTGACCCTGAAGGTAGTGTTTTTGGTGGCCATTGCTTCGGCACGGCGAGTGTCAGAGTTGCAGGCGCTGTCCTGTAGAGAGCCCTTTCTGTCCTTCTTGGAGTCTAAGGTGGTTTTGCGGACGGTGCCATCTTTCTTACCGAAGGTGGTGTCGGGGTTTCATATGAATCAAGTGGTGTCGTTACCAGCCTTTCCGTCTAAGGGAAAGGATCAAACCGCAGCACCTCTGCATCGCTTAGACATTAAGCGAGCCTTGCAGACGTACCTAGTTAGGACAGCTAGTTTTCGTAGGTCGGACAGATTGTCCGTGCTGTTTGCCGGGGGACAAAAAGGTGAGGCGGCCTCTAAGGGTTCCATTGCTCGATGGTTGAAAGAGGCGATCGCTTCAGCGTATCTGTTGCGGGGCCGTTTGGCTCCAGCCGAGCTGAGGGCTCATTCCACTAGGGCGCAATCCGCGTCTTGGGCGGAATGTAGCTTGGTGCCAGTGGAGGAAATATGTAAGGCAGCAACGTGGGCGTTGTCTCACTCCTTTGTGAAGCATTACCGTCTGGATGTGCAGGCGGGAAGAGATACCTGGTTTGGTTCAGCAGTGCTTCAGGTGGGGTTAGTAGGGCCCTCCCGTTGATTGTTTCACTGCTCTGGTACATCCCCCAAGGATTCCGGGACTAGACTGAAGGGACGATCAGAAAGATTAAATTAGACTTACCTGCTAATTGTAGTTCCTGGAGGAACTCCAGTCTAGTCCCGGGTCCCACCCGGGTTGGAGAATGCTAGGGGGCCTGAAGCAAGGACATGGTTACAAGTAAGCAACAGCGGTTAGGTCATAGGCTCCGATTTAGCGCTCATGCAGGGGGAGTGGGAGGCCATCCTTCTTAACAGGAGGAGGGAGGACCTCATGGCGCATTCGGTAGGTTAGAGTTTTTGTACATATTTGGATCTTAATAAATTACTTTATTGTTAGAGTGGCACGTTTGCCCTAGTGTTTATATGTGTCTACTTACTTGTTGCTCCGGTGAGTCTGCTTTGTCAATAGGTTAACTAGTGAGAAGAGGAGGAGTCAGCGCTTATATGGCAGTGACATCACAACAGTGAAGTTTTCAGTCTCCAAAGCTGCTGGATGAGGTTGACAACCCAAGGATTCCGGGACTAGACTGGAGTTCCTCCAGGAACTACAATTAGCAGGTAAGTCTAATTTAATCTTTTTCCCAGACAGCACATTGTAGGCTTTAATTAACTAGGAATTCCTAAAACACACCACACAAAACTGTAGGTTCAAAATGTTTTATTTCAAATAAAATGTGAACTGATTCATTTGGGCATTACAAGTTTTTTTTTAATATAAAGGCATACATATAATTTTTGTTCATCTGTATGTTCAGCTAATAGATTCTGGAAATACAAACATTTTCATAAAAAGTCAATTTTTACAAAACTTCGTGTTTTTTTTTCAAGAACAATCTATAATCTCTGTAACAGATTAAACCTTCCACGAGTTCCATATCACAGTCTGTCACAGATCTAAGCAAAATATTGAGCAGTTGTCCTGGATTTCTACTGGTATTAAAATCTCTGATGAGTTCAAACAAAAAATTGAAATTTTTATAAACTAGGTCAATAACTTAAATTTTATGACCAACAATCATGGCAACATTTACAATAGGTCCTAGGCACAATCTATTTTATGGATTTTCTGTTGTATTTCCTTGTGCCTCCACCTCAGGCAATCATGATGTCTTTGCCCTGTAGCATGTATTAGACAAGCTGTACAGTCTCTGTGCATAACCTCTTGCAAGCATTTCTTTATAATACACTATACACTGTTGCTTGTATAACAGGTTTAAATGTGTTTATTTCTTCAGGCTTTGAGTTGTCCTTTTGGTTAACTATGACATCAAATGCTTCCCTTTCATATGTACAGAAAAAGCACAAGCAGCGTAGATTGATTGCCTGTATGTCTCTTGTAGGAGCGAAGATTCATTAGTTCCCTACAAAAAACAAAACAGTGTCGATGTAAAATGAACTACCTCTTCTATAATACTTTTCTAAAAATAAAAAAAGACTTATCTTACCTCTGCTGACCCTTGTTCTTCCAGTAAACAGGTTGCTTCTGCATCTGCCACGGCAAAATATAATTCTATGTCCGTTGGATCTGTTGCGTTGTTATCCGGTAAGTCAATATCAGTGCCTGTGTCACAAAGTTCTTGAGTCAAACAATTTTTGTGCATCTGAAAAATATTCAATCTCTGTTAATTCACGTTCAGACGCTGCCGGACTCTCCTGTTGTTCAAATGGATTTTCAGTCGGTGGATAACCCTCAGCTGCTGTATCACGATCTTTAAGAAAGTAATTAATGATCTCCAGGAACAAGCAGGAATGTAGTCTTCACATATGGGTATCGTCGGTACCGACGGAGCCTGCGCGGGAACGCTCCCCAGCGTCCAATTAGAAAGCTTTTGGGAGCATCCCACAGCGCCTGCGTGCTGCCTTCCCGCCTTTCCCAACAGCCTCTCTCCAGTTCTTCGTTTTCTGCTGAGCCAGCAGGTCGTTGTTCCTGTCACCGCAGAAAATTTTTTCCTTATTTCTTTTTTGTGGTCACGTCTGCCTTCCTCGACACTATACAGGTACCGTCGGTTCTCTTTTCTTTCTTTCTTTCGTTTTAAAAAATATATATATATATTTTTCAAAACTTTTCTTCCCAGTTGCATGCGCCATTTTGGGCCTTTGGCCCAAAATTTCCTCCACTATGGAAAAACCCACTTCGGGTTTCAAAAAGTGCACCAAGTGTGGCGGTACCATCTCCGTCACCGACACCCATGAATGGTGTCTTAAATGTGTAGGTCCTGACCACTCCATCGCCGAGTGTATGGCTTCTGCCATGCTGTCCAAGAGGGGTCGACAAAACCGAGCTGCTAAGCTCAGTGCTCTTTTTCCCTCTGATGCAGCTTCTGTGGCATCGACATCTTCCAGGGCTTTGTCTTCCTCCCATGGATCTCAGGTAACTAAACATAAGTCTAGACAGTCCTCAAAGGGTAGATCTCCTTCCAAGCATCGAGATGCCTCTGGCGTTGCCCTTGAGGATTCTGTACTGGCAAAATTGCTCTGGCGGGAGGCTTCGGCTTCCAAAGTATTATCAGGGCTCCAGGATGTTCTCGAGGCCTCGACCTCGGCAGAACTACTGGTGCCATGCTCTGGGGTACCGGCACCCAGGCATCGGCAGCATCGATAGACCAGAGGTTCCTGGCTATTGAACGCAGTCTGGCGGCTCTCCTTGCGGCATCAACACCCTCGGAGCCGCGTCAGACAATTCAACCGGTACTGGTACCGACGCCGGTACCGGTACCGATAGCATCGGCATCAGTATCGCCTTTGCTGGCACCCAGTCATGCGATGCCTTCTGGTGCTGATACACCGGTACCGATTCTCCCCGGTACTGACTTCGGTCGGTACGGGTATCGGGCTCTTCAAGAGCATCCGGACAAACGGTACTTCGAATCCTCGGAGTACTCCGAGGATTCTGACAGCTCTGCCGGTACCGGTATACTTCTCCCGGAGAAGCCTTTCTCTCCTAAACGTAGGATGTCTCCTCCAGAAGATATCTCCTTTCAGGATTTCATCAGGGAGGTGGCTCGAGGTCTGTCCATTACTGTGGCTCCTGAAACAGAGCCCAGGGCTAAGGAGTTGGAGATTTTACAATATCCCAAAGCTCCTAAGGAGGCAGCTACTCTGCCTATCCATGAGATTTTACATGATCTTATGTTGAGAATGTGGGAGACACCTCTTACCACCTCTCCTCACTCTCGCAGACTGGGTACCATGTATCGAGTCCCTCCTTGTCCTGGTTTCCAGAAAACTCAGCTTCCTCACTACTCTATTGTAGTGGAATCAGCTGAGAAGGATCAGGAGTGCAAAGAGGCATGCCTCTAATCCTCCAGGACGTGAGTGTAGAACTTTGGATGCCTTTGGACGTCGTACTTTCCAGGCTTCCGTGCTTTCTGCCAGGATCAGTTCCTATATTTTATATATGGGAATGTTCCTTAAAGAAGTCACAGGAGACTTAGAGGTTTTAAGCCCTCTCCTTCCTGAGGACAAGAGGCAGGATTTTCTCACACTAGTTAAACATGCCCAGGATGTTTCTAAGTTTGTCAATCGTGCAACTTTTGACTGTTTTGAGTGCATAAGCAGAACCTCTGCCAGTGCCATAGGTGCACGTAGAATTGCCTGGCTCCAGGCTTCCGATTTGGAGCTCTGGGTGCAGTACAAACTGAGAAATATCCCTTGTACAGGTGAGAACCTATTCGGCAAAAATTGGCAAGAAAAAGCCAATGAGTTGGATGCTGACAACTCCACTTTGGATAGGTTATCCAAAGCCACAGCTGATCCTGCAAGAAAGAAATCTTTCAAGAAACCTTTCTTCTCTAAAAAGAAGAGGTTTTATCCCTCTTAGTCCCAGCAGGGACGTTCTGCAGGTCAGCCTGTCCGGAAAGGTCAGCAGCCACCTAAACAAAGGAAAGCAAAGACTGCCAAGCCTCAACCGTCTCAGCAGTCTCAGCCTCCACAAGGCCTTTGACTTTCATCTAGCGAACTTAGCCTTCCTGGCCCTCAATGGTCCAGAGCCTTCCACCTTTCCAGGAAGGTTGTGTCACTTTGCCCCCAGATGGGGGCAGATAACAGCAGAACATTGGACACTCTCCATTATAAAAGAGGGGTACAAGCTTCACTTTCTGTGCATGCCCCCTCCCACAATGGTAAGACAGTTCAATTCTCAGACCTCTCTTATCAACCTGTTAGATCAAGAGGTCACTATACTTCTTGCCCAAGGGGCAATAGAAGAAGTACCCGTTCATCAACAGATTACAGGGTTTTACTCCACCTATTTCCTTATCCCAAAGAAAACAGGGGGACACAGACCTATTTTAGACCTCAGCGAATTGAACAAATTCCTGTTCAAAGAGAAATTCAAGATGATTTCTCTGGGAACTCTGCTGCCATACCTTCAGAGTCAGGATTGGCTGTGTTCTCTAGATCTCAAGGATGCATACACTCATGTTCTCATCCATCCAACTCACAGAAAGCTCCTTCGGTTCCTTTTTCAAGGAAAGCACTACCAATACAGGGTGCTTCCTTTTGGCCTGGCTTCAGCACCAAGAATGTTCATGAAATGCATGGCTGTGGTAGCAGCATTTCTCCGTACTCTAGGGATATTCATCTTCCCCTACTTAGATGACTGACTCATTCAAGCCCCTTCAGAGTCAGAGGCCAGGACTTCCTTATCTTGCACAATACGTATCCTTCAGTATTTGGGTCTGGTCATAAACATCCCAAAATACAGTCTAACTCCTACTCAGTCTCTAGAGTTCATAGGAGCTTTGCTGGATACCAGAAAAGCGAGGGCCTATCTTCCCCAGGCCCGTTGTCTTTGCATGGTGCAGTTAGCTTCTAAAGCAGTGCTAAAACCTCATCTCACTGCCCGAGAAATGTTACAACTACTAGGCCACATGGCATCTACAGTGCATGTGGTCCCTTATGCTCGCCTCTATATGAGAGCAGCCCAGTGGACCTTATCCACTCAATGGACCCAGGTATCATGGTGCCTGTCAGACAAAATAGCAAACACAAATCGTCTTATTTTGTCTCTCCAATGGTGGCAGTCCACTCAGAACCTGTTGCTGAGGTCCCCATTTCAACAGCCTTTACCCCAGGCAACTCTCACAACAGATGCTTCACCAATGGGTTGGGGAGCTCATCTGCAAGACCTCTCCACCCAAGGCACTTGGACTCCACAGGAGACTCATCTTCATATCAATCTCTTAGAGCTCAGAGCAATCTTCCTTGCTCTTCGAGTGTTCCAAACCCTGCTCAGCTACAAGACAGTCCTCATTCATACGGACAATCAAGTAACCATGTTCTATGTGAACAAGCAGGGGGGAACAGGCTCTCTGTCGCTTTGCAATGAAGCTTTGCGACTATGGGCCCCCACCAGAGAGCATCAGATTCATCTCCTGGCAGTGTATCTTCCAGGCAGCCAAAACTCTTGGGCAGACAGACTCAGTCGAGTTCTGCTTCCACATGAATGGTCTCTAGATGCAGACCAGGTGGCCAAGATTTTTCAAATTTGGGGAACCCCGGACATAGACCTCTTTGCAAGTCCGTTGAATGCCAAACTTCCCCAGTTCTGTTCCAGAATTCTGGCTCAGGGTTCTCAGGCCAGGGATGCCTTCCTCCTTCACTGGGGTCAAGATTTCCTTTATGCCTTTCCACCCATTCCCCTAATTCCTAAAACCCTGTTCAAGCTTCAGAGAGACAGAGGGCATATGATTCTCATAGCTCCATATTGGCCATGGCAAGTGTGGTACCCTCTGCTTCTTCATCTCTCTCAAGCCCCCTCCCTGGAGTTAGGATCTGCTCCAGATCTCCTGTCACAGGAGGATGGAATGTTATGGCATCCCAATACCCAATCTCTGCATCTCAGAGCTTGGTTGCTGAAGGCCTAGATCTTCATGATCTTAACCTCCCTCAGCAAGTAAAGGATGTCCTTTATGCTTCCAGGAAGCCTTCCAGAAGATGCTGTTATGCTTTTAAGTGGAAGAGGTTTACCATATGGTGTTCGCAGAAGGGTCTTAACCCCCTTGCGATGCATCTGGAATCATTACTGGAGTATCTCCTTCATTTATCCAATGCAGGACTTAAGACTAACTCAGTAAGAGTCCATTTGAGTGCTATTGCAGCTTCTTTCAATCCTCTAAATGGACAACCTATTTCCTCCCATCCTATTATAGCAAGATTTATGAGAGGCCTTCTTCTAACTAAGCCTCCCATTAGTCCACCACCGGTGGCATGGGACTTAAACCTGGTTATGGGTCAGCTCATGAAGCCACCTTTCGAACCCTTAGCTACTACCTCATTGAAATTCCTTTCTTGGAAAGTTATCTTTCTCATTGTAATCACATCAGCACGTCGCATCAGTGAATTGCAGGCACTAGTCACTGATCCACCTTATACAAGGTTCCATCATGACAAGGTAGTCCTTAGGACTCATCCACACTTTATGCCAAAGGTGGTCTCGCCTTTTCATCTTAACCAAGCGGTCTACCTGCCTGTGTTCTTTCCAAGACCTCATGCATCAAATGCAGAAAGGAATCTTCATACTTTGGACTGTAAAAGAGCTTTAGCCTTTTACTTGCAAAGAACACAGCAACATAGAAAGTCCTCTCAACTCTTTGTTGCTTTTGATCCTTCTTATTTGGGACTTCCAGTCTCCAAGAGAAAACTGTTCAGCTGGATTGCACAGTGTATTTCCTTTGCCTATCAGAGTAAGAACCTTCCTCTGGAGGGCCACGTCACAGCTCACAATGTGAGAGCCATGGCAGCTTCAATGGCTCATCTGCACTCTGTCTATCGACGACATCTGTCGAGCAGCCACTTGGGCCTCGGTTCATACCTTCAGAGCCCATTACTGCTTGGACAAGGACTCCCGCCGGGATGCTTTGTTTGGACAGGCTGTTCTCCAACACCTGTTCCATACCTAATCAACTCCTACCCACCATCCCTAGTTGGATGCCAGAGATCCATGGGGGGAAGTGGAGCCCTTTCACAGGGACACACAACTTCTGGGGTCTTTCTCTGGCATCTAAAGCTAGGGAGTCCCCATATGTGAAGACTACATTCCTGCTTGTTCCTGGAGATAGCATAGTTACTTACCTGTAACAGGTGATCTCCAGGAACAGCAGGAATTTAGTCTTCACAACCCACCCACCTCCCTTAGGAGTTGTATTTCTCTTTCCCTCTCTCTCTCTTTGTCTCAGCTTTAAACTCAACTGGAGAGAGGCAGTTGGGAAAGGCGGGAAGGCAGCACGCAGGTGCTGTGGGATGCTCCCAAAAGCTTTCTAATTGGATGCTGGGGAGCATTCCCGCGCAGGCTTCGTCGGTACCGACGATACCCATATGTGAAGACTAAATTCCTGCTGTTCCCGGAGATCACCTGTTACAGGTGAGTAACTATGCTTTATGCACCCTGTTGGAAATTCTGCTTGGTGTTCCAAAAAGAGCAATTTTTTCTTTTTGAATCTCTGTGTTAGAATTTTCCCCACACAGGACACACAGGCTTATACCCTTCAGTCCCCTGCACTCACCAGTAGCATGCTCAGAACAAGTCTCTTTTTTTCTGCCAATCACATGTTACCATATCCTAGAAGCATGCCCAGATTTGTTTCTCTGTATTGTTTTTTTTTCAATGCCACTAAAAAATAGCTGTAGTGGGATTTGAACCCAGGTCTCTGTGTTTTAGCCTGAACTACTAAATTCTTTACCCTTGTCTGTCTGTATTTTTTCAGGTATACGACCTAGATTAAATATTTTTTCAAAGGCTTTAGCAACTTCATGACCGGTTTTCGATTTCAAACTTGCAGCCCAAGCATATTTTGACAGGATGTCTACCATTATTAAGATGTAAAGGGTGAGCCAGTCAAACCTGCATTTTTGAAAAGGGCGGGAGAGCCGTGAAAGTGGGCAGAGCGAGTTAGCAAGGTTACCATTGTGTCCCCCACAACTAAGCATTTCAGTCACCATGGAGCAGTGGTCTAAACAACAACGTTCATTCGCTGTGAAAGCATTTTACCAAAGTGGTAGTTATGCAGCCACTCAGCGTCGTTTCCGGACGAATTTTCAAATTAATCGAAATAAGCCAGTGCCGTCTGTTATTTCAATCAAATTGTGGGTGACAAACTTTGAAGCAATTGGTGAAACGAGAAGCAGAAGGAGTGGCAGTGCAAGATCAGTGCGAACTCCCGCGAATATTGACCGCGTGAGAGTTGCTGTGGAAAGAAGCCCTCGGAGATCGGCGCGTCGACAGAGTGCTGCGCTTGGCATGGCAAACATGAGCGTCCGAAGAATCTTAAGGTTAGATTTACACCATCACCCGTACAAAATTCAGGTTGTTCAGGCTATGAATGAAAACGATTTTGCAGCTCGACGGCGTTTTTGTCAAACGTTGTTGGACATGTTTGATGAAAACGAGGACCTTGTTTACAACCTGTGGATGAGCGATGAGGCACATTTCCATCTCTCCGGTTTTGTGAATAAACAAAATTTCCGATATTGGAGTGATGAAAACCCTCAACAACTCCATCAAAAACCACTCCATTCAAGCAAGGTAACAGTTTGGTGCGCAATGTCCTCATTGGGAATCATAGGCCCGTATGTTTTTGAAAATGACAGGGAGCAAGCAGTTACTGTGAATGCACAACGCTATTCGGAAATGTTGCATTCGTTCTTCATTCCTCAGCTTCGTCAACATGGAATGAACAATGAAACCTTATTCCAGCAAGACGGTGCCACAAGTCATACAGCCCGTGTGAGCATGAATGTTCTCAACAATGTTTTTCCAAATCGGGTGATATCCCGAAATGGAGCAATTTCTTGGCCTCCCCGATCGCCCGACCTCACAGTGTGCGATTTTTTCTTGTGGGGGTACCTGAAGAGTAAAGTCTTTGAACAACGACCTCCAACGCTTGGGGAACTCAAGAGGAGAATCCGGTTGGAAATCGAGAGAATTCCTCAGCGTATGCTCCGTGATGTGATGGGCAGTTTCAGAAATCGCCTACAAGAATGTCTCAATCGGGAAGGACACCATCTTACTGGCGTTATTTTTAAACAGTGAATGTTGTTTCTTAAATGCTTTTTAATGTACATTAAGATAGTAACAATAAAATTTTGAAATATCCATCTGTTTATTTTTTACAGTCATTTCAAAAATGCAGGTTTGACTGGCTCACCCTGTATTTGTAACCATTGTTATAATGGGACAAGGCTGCCTATCAACGAAATCAGCCTGCCATTGCGCATCCACATCTGACACGATTGTCTTGTTTCTTTGAAAATGGACCCTAGCAGGTCTGTATATAGTATAAGCATCTTGTCCTGTAACTCATCTAATTATATCTTTTCTATTAACTGTTTTATCATGCTTTTTAGTAGAAGATTTATGCCCCCAAAGCTCCCTATTTCTTTGGAGTCATAGTAAATGCTCTTCAATAAGGTTTCCTTCATGATTGCTGTGCTTTGACTTTTTTTTATTTTGCTAACATCTTCAGAATGGATTTATTCCACAAATCCTGTGTGTTTTAAAGTATAGACTGTTCTGTCTACCAATCACATGTTGACGTTTTTCCTAGAAGCATGCTCAGACTTGTTTTTCTGTATTTTTTTTTCAAAGCCACTAAAAAATAGCTGTAGTGAGATTTGAACCCAGGTCTCTCTCTCTGTGTTTCAGCCTGAACTACTCTGTTGCCAGAATACTTCTCTCTAACAGTGAGGTCTTAAAAGCAAGATTCTATCACATGGACAGCCCTGGTTTCTCTAACAAAGATGTGTTAATTGCATTTTAACATTTGTAAAGAAAAGCCTGTATACCAAATGCTGTACAGACACAGGTTTGTGTTCCTGCTACTACCAAAGTGTTATTTTTAACAATCAGTTCTAAATAGTCTGCAATACACACAAAAGCATTGCACTGCTTTGTGAGAAAAAAAACTCGGGCAGGGGGAGAGAAAGCAAAGTTACTTACCTGTAACAGGGGTTCTCCATGGACAGCAGGATAAGTCAGCCACACCTGGTGACGTCCTTCGGGCGCCGCCATGCGGAAGTGCTCTCTAGAGCTCAGAACTCTGAGCCCGCCCAGGTAGCCCACCTCCATGCTCCGCCCCTAGACCGGCCAGTATGTTCCTAGCTGTGCCTTTCCGGCTAGGGGCAAGAGTTGCAGCGGACCTCCTTCAGGGAGGTGGGTGGGATTGTGTGGCTGACTTATCCTGCTGTCCACGGAGAACCCCTGTTACAGGTAAGTAACTTCGCTTTCTCCATGGACTAGCAGGATTGCGTCAGCCACACCTGGTGCCTCCCTAGCAGCGCGGTGTGCTAGAGGTGGAGGAGGGAGCGTGCAGGCAACTAAGATCATGCATATCTGGGCAAAACAGTTTAATGGTAATCACAGCATGTACAACGTAGGCAAGTGATGCGACAGCACTCAGGTGCAGCAAACAGTACAGGCAACAATAGTGCGGTAACAGTGCAGCAAGGTTTATACATGTTTATACATAGCTATATGTTTATACATAGCTCAGTTTTACACTGTTTTGTACATAGTTCCACTGTGTGTACATAGTTATAGTTTTATTACCCCCTGTTCCAAGTTTAATTTCCCTGTTATAATGTAAGCACACCAGTGTTTTCTGATTGTGCAGATCTGTTACTTGTAAACCGCACTGAAAACAAATAGCGCGGTATATAAAAATGTTAAATAAATAAATAAATAAAATAAAGGTGCGGTAACAACGTAGTAGAACAACAGTGCAGTATAGTGCTGAAAGGTGCAACAGTGTAGTACAGTGCAGTAAGGTGCAACAATAGTGCATGTTTTAGAATGAGCAGGAGTGAGTCCGAGTCATTGGCTGTAGGAGTGCCTCAGCTGGTAGCTGTTGGGGCGTTGCTGGAATCCTCTCTGACGGCGGAGGCGAGGACAGCTGCGCCCAGTGCGCAATCCTCCTTTGATCGCAGGTCTAGGCAGTAGTGCCGCTGGAAAGTGTGCTGTGCAGACCATGTGGCTGCTTTGCAGATGTCCAAGAGTGGCCCGGAGCGTAGGTTTGCTATGGAGGTAGCCAAGCTCTGAGCCGGTGCATGCCGACTTTAGGCGGTGCCTGGCCATCCTGTGAGTCCAGGCCGAAGGAGATGCAGGAGGCTACCCAGTTAGAAAATGCCCTCTTCGAGACGGGTTGGCCAGGCCTATTCGGGTCGAAGGACACAAAGAGCTGGTCACTTTTCCTGACCGAGAGCGTCCTCTGGAGGTAGATCCTGAGGGCACGGAGACAATCCAGGGTATGCAGGCGTTGCTCCTCTATGGAGGAGTGAGGCTCTGGGTAGAAACAGGGGAGCTCAATGGATTGATTGACATGGAAGGCCGATGCGACCTTTGAAAGGGTTGGTCCGTAAAGACGCTCGGTCCTGGAGCAGTCGTGTGTATGGAGGGTGTACCACTAGAGCCTGTATCTCGCCGATCCTCCTTGCGGATGTTATCGCCACCAGAAATAGAGTTTTCCATGAAGCAAACTTCAACTCTGTAGATTGCGGGGGTTCGAAGGGCTCCTGCATTAGACGTTGCAGGGCAGAATTGAGATCCCAGGGCGATCCGGGGGTCTGACCGGGGGCTTGAGACTGGCTAGGCCCTTCTTGAAGCGCGTGGCTATGGGCAGTGCGGCGATGGAGTTGGCTCCCTCCAAAGGATCGTGCAAAGCTGCTATCGACGAGAGGTGAACCCGGATGGATCGGGTTTTGAGCCTGCTGTCGGACAAAGCGTTGAGATATTGTAGGACTTGCGGAACAGGACAAGTGGCGGGGTTGAGGCCTTGTCTTGCACAGCAGATGCTGAATCTTTCCATTCTAGCCCATAGGACTTCCTGGTGGACGGTCTACGGGCTGCTAAGACCACGTCCTGTACTTCTACTGGTAGGCGAAGGGCAGAGAGGCTCAACAGCTCAACCTCCAGGCAGTGAGTGCGAGGGCTTTGAGGTTGGGGTGGCTCGTGCTGCCCCCGTTCTGTGTCAGCAGGTCCTCTTTGGGGGGAAGACGAATGGGGTCCCTGTGGGCCAGACGTTGCAGGAACGTGAACCACATCTGTCGAGGCCAGTGAGGGGCCACCAGAACGACATGCGCTTTGTCCTGGATGATCCGCTGCAAGGTTGATGAGATGAGGGGGGGTGGGTGGGAAGGCGTACACTAGAGACCACTCCTCCCAGTACATGTCGAATGCATCCGCTTCCAGTCTGCTGGGTGAAGGATGTCTGGAACAGAAAAGTGCGCATTTCGTGTTCAACTGCGTGGCAAAGAGGTCTACAGCTGGGGTCCCCCATCGCTGGAAGAGTACATCCCATACCTCCTGGGAGAGGGACCATCCGTGTGGTTGCAACTGCCTGCTGAGTTTGTCGGCCAGGGTATTCATATCCCCCGGCAGGTAGGATTCCCGTAGCTTGCAGTTGATCTCCAGGGCCAGGGACCATATCGCTGTCGCTTCGTTGCAGAGGGGGCGAGAGCCGGTCCCTCCTTGTTTGTTCACGTAGAACATGGCTACCTGGCTGTCTGTCCGTATGAGGATGGACTTGTCCCGCAGGTGTGGGAGGAAGGCTAGGAGAGCGTATCTGATGGTTCTGATGTGCAGCCTTTTCTCCTTTGGAGACCATGCGCCCTGGGTGCTGAGATGCTGGAGATGTGCGCCCCAACCAGTGTTGGACGCGTCCGTGGTCAGAATCACTTGGTGCCCGTACTGGTGAATGTCCTTGCCACCAGACAGGTTCAATGGGTTCGACCACCAGCGTAGGTGAGCTCTGATGCCTAGTGGAATCGGTACACGGGTGGAAAGTGGTTGGGAATGTTGAATCCAGGGGGAGCGTAGGTGCCACTGGAGCGGTCACATACTCGACTTCGCTGTAGGCAGGACTGAGGTCGTAGCTGCCATATGCCCCAGGAGACAGAGGAGGGCTCGAACAGGAGATTTCCGCCTCGGCCGTCTTGTCTGCAAGCGAGACAATGTAGAGCAGCCGGCACTCTGGTAGATAGGCTCGTGACCTCCGTGTGTCGATTACCACTCCGATGAACTCGAGCTGCTGGGCTGTAGTTGCGACGAATCCCAGAGAGGTAATTATTGCCGTCGCTTTCTGCAGAGGTGCCTGCAGTTCCTGGGCTGAGGGTGCCGTGAAGAGCCAGTCGTCCAGGAAGGGAAAGACAGATATCTTCAGCCTGCGGAGGTGTGCTGTGACAACGGCTACGCACTTCGTGAAGACCCGAGGTGCGGGAGACAGGCCGAAGGGGAGAACTCTGTACTGGTAGTGCTGCCCTAGCACCTGGAAGCGAAGGTACCCCCTGTGCGATCTGTGGATGAGAATATGAGTGTAGGCTTCTTGCAGGTCCAGGGACGCCATGAAGTCGCCGGATTGAATCAGAGGGAGGATGGCGCTGAGGGAGTACATCCTGAACTTCTCTTTGATGATGAATTTGTCCAGCCTGCGCAGATCTAGGATAGGGCGCATCCCGCCTGTCCTCTTTGGAATGAGGAAGTATCTAGAGCAGAATCCAGAGTTGATCTCGGAGGCTGGTACTTCTTCTATGGTGCGTGATTCAAGGGGGTGTATCAGCTCTGTCGCCATGGGGAGGTGTAGGTGAGGTGAGGTCCTGCTGTCTGGTTTGCTGTGCTGGCAAGGCGGTGCGCGAAACCTCAAGCGGAATCCCTCGTGAATGACACGCAGGACCCAAGAGTCCGAGGATATTTTCTTCCACTCCGGAAGAAAGCGCGACAGGCGACCCCCAGTTTGGGTGGGCGCCTGTGAGAACATCAAAGGAAGAGGCTCCTTTGGCTGCCGGTGTGTTGGTGCCCTTCCTTTGTTTGCGGTCCCTCTGGGGCTGGCGCTGGTTGGAAGGTCCGTGGTAAGAGTTGTTCTTGTACCGCGGAGTCTGTCAGTTCCGGTTGGAGGGGTATCTCTTGTTTGAACCGTAGGTGTTGGGGCCATAGTAGTTTTTCCGCTGGTAGCTGCCTTTCTGAGGGGCGCCCCGGCGCTCAAGCCCTTCGACTGCCAGGATTTGTAAGGTGGTGCAATATTCTTTCATGACGGTCTCGGCATCGGTGACTTTTTCCACAAAAGCGACCCGCCCGAGTAGGGGGCGTCCGCGATTTTATAGTGCGTGTCGTCACTCAGGCCTGATGCTCTGAGCCATGCCCACCACCTGGCTGAGATGGCCGTACCTGCGGTCCGCACAGATGTGTCAAAGGCATCAAGGCTGTGCTAGCCAGATGTTTGTTGCATTCTGAGATGTCGGCGAGAGAGCTCGAGATCAACACTTGTGTCTCCTTGGGAAGGGCTGTGATTGCGTTTTTATGGTTGCCACACAGGTGTCCTGGAACAGGATGTGTTGAAACTGATGTGTGGCGATTCTGGCACTGAGGCAGCTGTGGTGTCGTGAATCCCGGTGTGGGTTGGACTTGGTATTTTGGGTCCAGCCTCCTGGCGAAAGCGCGTCCTGATGCGGGAGTTTGCCACTCGGAGGTAGTTGTCCCGCAGCTTGCGGTGCATTGGTAGGGTAAAGGAAGGCTTGGGGCAGAGAGGTATCTCAGGGCCTCCGGATCCTGTTCCTCGGTTTGTTCGGGCGAGGTAGGGCCAGCGCTGTTGCCACCTTCTGCAGGAACTTGGGACTGGTCCTCTGGGGGTGGAGGGGGGCCCTTCCAGCTCAGGGGAGTGCCTGGTCTCAGAGGATGTCCTGTTGTTGGAGGCAGAGCCCACGACGGCTTCTATGTCCCGTTCCTCCGCAGTGCTATCGGGAGGATTGTCCGGTGTTGCGGCAGCAGTTAGATCACTGTCTGGGGGGGCTCTAGCGGGGGACCTAGAGCGAGACTTGGCAGTGAAGATCTCGGGAGGCAGAGGTCTAGGTGTTACAGCCGTGTGCACTGTCTGCTGGACAATCTGCGCCAGTAATTTTAGAGTAGCAGAGTTATTTGCCGCATCAGTAGAATGGCTACAAGACCTCTTTTGGCTGCTTCTGCTAGAGTTGGCTGAATTCTTTCTACCAGTTCTGTGCCGTCTGCTGTGCCTCTTGCGTGCCGGTTCTGAACTGCCTGCCGAGGAGACAGAGCTGACAGAGCGCTTCCTGCGATGTCTGCTCTCCCTGCGATATCGCCGGCGTTCGTGGCTCCTTTCACATTGTTGTGTGAAGAAGCCCTGGCTGTGGCAGCAGCAGCGCCGGTGAGGGTTGTGTCCCAAGCGTCGAGCCCCGTAGACGCGGCCAGTCCCGCAGCACAGAGCACCAGAGCAAGGGCGGTCCCGAAATGCCGAACCCGGAAGCAGGGGGGCAGGCCCACAGGAGTAGCATGAGAGCTTCCTCTCACGTCAGCAGCGTAGGTCTGACGGAGGGAGGAGTTGGAGGACTGGTTCCTCAGGAGGGAGGAGTTGGCTGACTTCTCTCGGGCGCCATTATTTGAATCCACATGGCCTCGAGGAGAGTTAGAGTGCCCACTAAACGCCGCGGCCGTAATGGAGGGACAGGCCTTACCTCAGTGCTGTCGTCAGCGACAGAATTGCTCATCTCCGGAGCAGAAGGGAGGGCAGTCAGCTGATTTAGACGCATCCTGTGCCAGAGCCCCGATGGGGGGATCATCAATCGCAGCGGTGGCACGGCTGGGGATGGAGGCCCGTTCGGGCACATCCTGAGCCGGCGGGGGCCAGCGACGCTCCGGGGGCCAGAACCAGAGCCGGAGACGTCCTGTGATGCCCTTTCCTCCTGATGGTTTCAGCTGGGTTCCCATAGCTACTGCAGCCGAGCGACGAAACGTAAGTTCTATTGCAGCATTTTTTTAAGTTGGATTTAGCATGATTGAAAAACTTTTAAAACTTTTAAAACAAAGAAACAAACAAAGTGTTGCAGGAGAGCAGGGTCCATCTTGCAGGCAAGGCGGAAGGAAGAAGACTGGCCGGTCTAGGGGCGGAGCATGGAGGTGGGCTACCTGGGCGGGCTCAGAGTTCTGAGCTCTAGAGAGCACTTCTGCATGGCGCCGCCCGAAGGACGTCACCAGGTGTGGCTGACGCAATCCTGCTAGTCCATGGAGAAAGCATTTTTCTTTTGTTTTCCAGGGTTCCTGCTTTTGCAGATGTCGGCATTAACCAGAAGCAAAACACATTTCCAGATTCGGTCACTCTGCTTCCGGTGATTTATTTATTTATTTATTTAACATTTCTTATATACCGCCTTTCATGATATCAAGGCGGTTTACATTGAACAAACTGAAATTACATTGAACAGGGCATTATAACTTGGAGATAACTATTTTACAGGGAACATGGGCTATGGAGGGTTAAGTGGCTTGCCCAAGGCCACAAGGAGCACCTGTGGGACTAGAAACCCCAGTCCTTCCGGCCCAAGGTTGCTGTCCTCCAGTGGGATTTGAACCCCCGACCCTCCATCCTGAAGTACCTTGCCCCAACCACTAGGCTACTCCTCCACTCCATTGTCATCGAAAAGCAACACTGCCCATTTCCGACGACACCCTGTTTCCGGTGATGTCATTTCCGATGATGTAGGCTGGGGGCGTGGTTGAGGGTGGGAGTACGTGGGTGTGGCACAAACCCGGAAGTGGACGCTGATTGGCTAATGCCATCATTGTGGGGCGGGGTGTGGGTGTGGCACAAACCCGGAAGTGGGTGCTGATTGGCTGATATCATCCTTGGGGGGTCGGGGTGGGGGCATGTCAGAGTGGAGGTGTGGCCACGCCTGGGGGCGTGGATGAGCGAAGCTAGCTCACCATTCATTTCTATGGGAGGGGGTGTGGCCAGAGGCGGGACATACACCGGAAGTGAGCACTGATTGGCTACTGTCATCCTTATCTCACCTGTCAATCAGTTTGAGTAGTGTACCCATTATGCTACTCCTAACCAACATTCAAATATACAAATATACCAGTAATCTATAGCACAAACGTTATATACACACACCATCGCTCTACACCACTCACAACTATAAAGTAAACTGTAACCGACTGGCCAGCATAAAAACAAACAAAACCCTTCATTTACCCCCAGCAGCCGGCCTGTTAGAACCAAAATTCCTTACATGCTACTATACCAATGCTAGGCCCATAAGAAACAAACTTCCGATCTTCCAAGATTTACTCACAAACCATACCCCTGACATTTTATGTATCACTGAGACATGGCTGAGTGAAACAGACTCTGTCATAATCAACCAACTAATGAGACCGGGATATGAAATATTTCATACCCATAGATCATCTGAAAAAGGAGGAGGAGTCCTTATTGTTGCAAAAGACTCACTTAAAGCCTCCCTAACAACTTCTGAAAATATTGACAACATGGATATCCCAAACATTAACACAAAAAATCACATAGCATTAATCTATTGACCACCAGACCCTAAACCCTACAATTTAGACACAATAATCAAATTCCTTGGTAACACAAACAAATCTAAACCACTAATACTTCTTGGAGACTTTAATTTACCTTCCCTCTCCCAGAACCATGCAGAGACCTTTCTCAACACCACAATCCAAAAGAACTACACCCATATCATCAACAACTGTACTCACCGTAAAGGGAATTCTCCAGGACCAAGCAGAAAGTCATTCCTCACTTATTGGTGACATCGGTGCCGATGGAGTCCCCGTGCGGAGCATTTCCCCAGCTTTCTAAGAAAGCCTATGGGAATACTGCACGCATGCACGGTCCCCTTCCCGCCTAAAGGTGCCATCTTGCTCAGAAGGAAAGGATTTTTTCAGATTCTGCCTCCGGCCGGGCCCGGACCTCGTCTGAGGCCTCGACGTCTCGGGAGTCTAATCACGAGCATCGCCGGGGTTCCTCGGACAGGGGGTCCCCGACTGGGAATGCAAGAGGAAGAAACGGCTCGTGAGGGCGGAGTCAGAAGAGGTCCCTGGTTCCTCGAGGGCCAGGTCTAAGACCCCCGACCGCCGTCATGGGCCTTTGGAGCAGGAGAAGCCGTCCAAAGTACCTCGTGTAGAGCCGGAGACCATCGGACACATAAGTCCTGTAGTCCTCGTGGACCCCCCCCCCCCCCGAGGGAGCCGACGTCGGGCCCGGCGCTGCCGGGGCCCGAGTCGGTGGCTGCTGAGTCTCCTGAGCTTGGACTCAGGCTGACAGCCTTGGAGTGCAGATTGTCTGCCTTCATACAGCAGCAGCGGGTACTGATGGCCAGCCTCGCTGGTGCATCTGCCCCGACCACCGGGACATCGACGTCAAAGTCGACCCCGGAGACCGAGCCGATACTCGAGACCATGAAGGCTCGAAGTCGTCCTCGGTCAAGGTCTCCCTCGACCTCCCGCTCGGAACTGAGGGCGTCGACGCTCTGGCCTTCGGCGTCGTGGCGGGGTGCACCTCGGCCCACGTGGTCAGAGCCCCTCGATTCCTCTTTGGATGAGTCAGCATGGGAGGCGGAGGACGAAGAGTCCCCCGACACCTTCCGGACTCTGTGCGTCCCTTCGGACTCACCGCAGTCTGAGCCCCAGAGTAGGTCCCCTCCGGAGGACACCCGGTTCTCGGAGTTCGTGCGGGATATGGCCAAGGCCTTGGCGATTCCCGTGGACCCTGAGGAGGAGCCTCGAGCCGAGGAGCTCGAGGCCCTCCAGTATGACTCTCCTCCGAAGGAGGCCTTTACTGTTTTGGTTCCTCCGATGCTGGAACGGCTCCTCTTCCGGATGTGGGAGGCACCGGCCTTGGCGCCAGTCTTGAGCAAGCGAGTCGATTCCATTTATTGACTCTGTAAGAGCCCTGGCTTCCAAAAGGCGCAGCTGCCGCACCATTCCATGGTGGTGGAATCAGCCATGCATCGTCTGAAGAGCCAGAAGATGCACTCCGCGGTGCCCCCCAGCAGGGAGGCCTGGAACCTGGATGCTTTCGGCAGAAAGTGCTTCCAGGGCTCGATGCTTGCTTGCCGTGTCCAGTCACACCAGCTGTACATGGGCATGTACCTCCGGGACCTGGCAAAGGAGCTTGCCGGGTTCTCTGCTGGCCTCTCCGGGGAACCTTTTCAGAGGTTCCAGTCTTTGTCTTCAGGAATCCGAGACTGTTCCAAATTCATGTCCCGAGCAGCCTACGATGGCTTCGAGGCTTCGGCTCATGTGGCGGCCGCCAGCATCGGGGCCCGACGCCAGGCATGGCTGCAGTCATCGGACCTCGAGCCTTGGGTACAGGACAAGTTGGTCGATGCCCCTTGCTGAGGTGAAAACCTTTTTGGCAAACCCATGGCCGAGAAGGCGGCTGAGCTCGAAACTGAGCACCTGACCAGGCCAAGGCTGTCCAGAAAGACTTCTGCCCCTTCTCACAAGAAGAAGGGCTCGGGTAAAAAGTCCTTCTACCCGAGAAAGGTGTCTGCCTACAAACCTTTCCCTCAGTACCAGGCCTCCCCAGCTCCCCAACAGAGGCAGCAGGCCAAGGGGCAGGGACACGGGCCCCGTAGGCAGAAGACCCCCAAGCCTCCGGCTCCTGCTCCTACCCAGCAGGGAGGGGGTTTTTGACTTCCAAAGCATAGCCTCTCCACCCCTGCTGCCCTATCCCTGCACAGGAGGTCGCCTAGCCCTGTTTGCCCACAGGTGGCCACCCATTACAGGGGATGCTTGGGTATTAAGCATCATTCACCAGGGTTATATGCTTCATTTCCAACAACTACCTCCTGTCTACTTTCCAGGAGAACCCCTGAGGCCTCTCCTGCACACCAACCTCCTCCTCCAAGAACTTCAGGGTCTGCTTCTGGACAAGGCGGTGGAGCCTGTACCTCCTCGCCTACAGGGGCATGGCTTCTACTCCAGGTATTTTCTGGTGCCAAAGAGAACAGGGGGCCTAAGGCCTATCGTGGACCTCAGGAACCTCAATAAGTTCTTGGAGAAAGAGAAGTTCAAGATGCTTACTCTTGGAACACTTCTGCCCTACCTCTAGCAGGGAGACTGGCTATGCTCCTTTGATCTAAAGGAAGCGTACATTCACATCCTCATTCATCCAGACCACAGAAAGTACCTCAGGTTCGTGGTGGGAGGAAACCATTACCACTACAGGGTGCTGCCTTTTGGTCTAACGTCCACCCCACGGGTCTTTACAAAGTGCCTAGCTGTGGTGGCGGCCTACTTGAGGACTCAAGAGGTTTTTGTCTTCCCCTATCTGGAGGACTGGCTTATCCGAGGTCAGACTTACCAGGAGGCCACCTTCAGGACTGTCACACTCCTTCAAGACCTTGGCTTTGTCATAAACTTCGCAAAGTCCACTTTGCTCCACTCCCAGAACCTCGAGTTCATAGGAGCACGGGTGGACTCTCTGCGAGCAAGGGCTTACTTGCCAGAGGACAGAGCTCTAAGGCTTATGGAGTTGGCGTCCCGGTTTCTCAGTCTGCCCAGGGTTCCTGCCAGGCTCTGTCTGCAACTCCTGGGACACATGGCATTGACTGTGCATGTGACCCCCAATGCCCGCCTCCACATGAGGCCTGCACAGTGGTGCCTCAGAACTCAGTGGAAGCAGACCACAGGGAGCCAAGCAGATGCAGTACGGGTGTCCAAACCCTTCCTGCATTCTCTTCAGTGGTAGTTACACCCCCCCCCAACTTGCTGCAGGGAGTGCCTTTTCAGGTGCCTGCCCCCACAGTGGTGTTGACTACCAATGCCTCCTTATAGGGTTGGGGTGCACATTGTCAAGAGAGCTGCACCTAAGGCCTCTGGTCCCCATGGGAAGCCACGCAGCAGATCAGCCTACTGGAACTGTGGGCTATTCGCTTAGCCCTCAAGGTTTTTTCTCACACTTTGGCTCACCAGTCTGTTCTAGTTCAGACGGACAATCAAGTAGCCATGTTCTATGTGAACAAACAGGGCGGCACTGGATCCTGGCCTCTATGCCTGGAAGCACAGGCCCTTTGCTCTTTTGCCCTCAGGCACCAGATGTTGCTGAGGGCTGTTTATCTTCCTGGCCAAGAGAACTTTCTGGCAGACCGATTAAGCAGAATTCTGCAGCCCCACGAATGGCAGCTGCACCCTTTGGTGATTCAACAGATTTTCCTGAAATGGGGACTTCCATCCATGGATCTCTTTGCCAGTCCCCTGAATCACCAGCTGCCCAAGTTTTGTTCCAGGCAACCACATCCCCTAAGGGTGGCGGCGGCGGATGCTTTCCTGATTTCTTGGTCCCAGGGCCTGCTCTATGTGTTTCCTCCCACACCTCTGGTGGCCCGAACCTTGTTCAAGATTCTCAGGGACAAGGCCTCAGTACTTCTGGTCGCTCCCAGGTGGCCGAGGCAGCCCTGGTTCCCCCTGCTGCTTCAACTGGCAGTGGAGACACCAATGCCTCTGGGATTCCAACCCGACCTTCTCTCTCAGGATCAGGGTTCCCTTCTGCATCCAAATCTCAAATCTCTCAATTTGATGGCCTGGAGGCTGTAAGGGTAGTCTTGGCTCCCTGGGGCCTGCCTCAGGAAGTGGAAGAGGTGGTCTTGGCCTCTAGAAAGCAATCCACCAGGAAAACACATGCCCTGAAGTGGAGGAGGTTCTCCTTGTGGTGTCAGCAACGCAAGGAGAATCTTTTCGGCTGCACTGTGCCTGTAGTGCTCCAGTACCTTCTGCACTTGTCCAATCAGGGCCTTAAGTCCAATTCTGTTCGGGTCCACCTCTCTGCTCTGGCAGCTCACCACTCAATGGTGGAAGGACACTCTTTGTCGGTTCATCCCTTGTTGTCCAGATATCTCAGAGGCTTACTATTGCTCAAGCCTCCTCTCCGTCCACCGGCCCCTGAGTGGGAGTTGAATGTGGTCTTGCAACAACTGACTCGCCCACCTTTTGAGCCAATGGCTACATGTCCTTTATGCTTCCTTTCTTGGAAGACTCTATTCCTAGTGGCCCTGACTTCGGCCAGGCAAGTGAGTGAACATCAAGCCCTGGTCTATGACAGGCCATACACTCGCTTCCATACACTCCGAAGTTCCTCCCCAAGGTTGTCTCCTCTTTCCATCTCATCCAGGAGGTGGTTCTTCCAACATTTTTTCCTAGGTCCCATGCCAGCCGGGCTGAGACAGTCCTGCATACCCTGGACTGTAGGAGGGCCTTATCCTTCTACCCTGAGTGTACGCAGGGGCATAGGAGGGCTACTCAGCTCTTCGTATCTTTTGACCCCAATAACTTGGGGGTACCTGTGTCCAAGCGTACCTTGTCCATCTGGGTGGCTGACTGTATCACCTGGGCTTACAGGGCAACTGACCTTCCTTTGCAGGGTCGGGTCATGGCCCACCGTGTCAGGGCAATGGCTGCCTCAGTAGCTCATCTATGCTCTGTCCCATTGGCAGACATCTGCAGGGCTGCAATTTGGTCCTCAAGCCAGACTTTTGCGGCCCATTACTGCCTGGAGAGGGAGTCCCATAGGGACAGTGCTTTCGGTCAGGCAGTGCTCCGGAATCTCTTTGAGGTTTAGGCAACTCCTACCCTCCAGCTCTCTGGTTGGGCTACCGGTAGAGGTATGTTTCAGTGAAATCCTTTCTCTGATACTGAGGCTAGAGGGAGCTCATTTTTCAGCTCTGGGTCCCCGGTAGCCTGAAGCTGGGGAGTCCCATAAGTGAGGACTGACTTCCTGCTTGGTCCTGGAGAAAGAGTAGTTACTCACCTGTAACAGATATTCTCCAGGAGCAGCAGGAATCAGTCCTTACAACCCTCCCTCCTCCCCTGGGAGTTGCAGTTGTACATAGTTTATTTTTACATTTTGTGTGCTGTTTTTTTAGCTGTCATTTGACTGAGCAAGATGGCACCTTTAGGCGGGAAGGGGACCGCGAATGCGTGCAGTATTCCCAAAGGCTTTCTTAGAAAGCTGGGGAAATGCTCCGCACGGGGACTCCATCGGCGCCGATGTCACCCATAAGTGAGGACTGATTCCTGCTGCTCCTGGAGAACACCTGTTACAGGTGAGTAACTACTCTTTCCCTAGACCTAGTCTACCTACCAAATCGCCTTATCACTTCACATGACACCCCTATAATCAAAATCCAACCTACTCCCTGATCTGACCATTACCTGATAAAAATCATACTCCCCTCTCACGACAGTACACGCCCTAGACCTCCAACCCAGAAACACTTTAACAGATTTTTAAAAAATCAATAAAGACGAGTTCCTGAACCAGATGAACCCAGAATCTAATTCAAAACCCTTCAAACCTTGACGAAGCAATTTTAAATTAGAATGCTACAATTTCAAATGCTGCTATATCAAAGTACCACCTCCCAACACACGCAACAAAACAAACACAACAGAACTAA
This sequence comes from Ichthyophis bannanicus, assembly GCA_033557465.1. Classification (NCBI taxonomy): domain Eukaryota; kingdom Metazoa; phylum Chordata; class Amphibia; order Gymnophiona; family Ichthyophiidae; genus Ichthyophis; species Ichthyophis bannanicus. Next base: position 251,831,638 of record CM066031.1, read on the forward strand.
CCATGGTTCCAATCTGAAATTAAACAAATAAGATCAGACCTGCGTAAAGCAGAGCGCAAATGGAGAAAGTCTAAATCCAAAGACCACCAATCAATATACTTAAATAATCTCAAAAGATACAGAGGAAGCATTACCACAGCAAAGAAAAACTACTACTCCAATATATTAAATAAATCTCTGAACCGTCCAAGAGAACTCTTTGGAATAGTACAATCCTTAACAAAAAATAATACAAACAAAATAACCAATGATTTCAAAATAACATCCCAGACTCTAGCTTGCCACTATAGTGACAAACTCAAACAAAAAACACTCCCTTTTAGTGATGACACCACTGAGTATCCTCCCCACATAACGCCCTGGGCCACCTTTTACCTCCCAACCAAAGAATTATTCAAGAACATCATCTCCAAATTAAACACCACTACATCACACCAAGACCCATGTCAAGTAGGCTGGATAAAAGCCTCCTTTACTGAACTAGCCTCATTCATCATCCCTATCATCAATCTCTCACTTACAAATGGACACATACTAAGTACACAGAAACATGCTCAAATTCGACCAATCCTAAAAAACAAAACATCTGACATAAAAGCCCCTACTTCATATAGACCCATCTCAAGCCTCCCCCTATTAGCAAAACTATTAGAGAAAACTGTCCAAATACAATTATAAGACCATATTGACACATCTGCCCAATGGGATGAACAACAATATGGCTTCTGCCCATTCCATGGGGTGGAAACACTCTTTACTGTCCTAATTGACACCCTTGCAAGAGGCATAGATAATACAAAATACACATTTCTGCTCATATTTCTTGACATCACAGCAGCTTTTGATAGTGTTAACCACCATAGGATGCTAAACAGACTCAAACAAATAGGAATCAAAGATATTGTATTAAAATGGTTCACCTCCTACTTAACCAACAGAACACAAACAGTTAGAATAGACCACCAATCCTCAGACACTTATCGACAAGAACAAGGCCTCCCTCAAGGCTCCACTCTTTCTGCTCTTCTTTTTAACATTTACATCCAACCCATATGTTCCATCTTCAGAAGATTCCGAATAAATTATCACATTTACGCAGATGATCTAATGCTATATCTACCATGGGACAGCTCAAACCCTCCAACCCAGCTACTTGCTGACTGTCTTTCGGAAGCCATAAAATGGCCAGAGAATCACAACCTATATATCAATTTCTCAAAACGGATGCCATATTTATTACAAGAAAACAGAACCTATCCCTCCCCTCTATGGTTAAAATCAAAGATTTTAACATCCCTGTCAAAAATGAAGTTAAATACTTAGGGGTGATCATTGATAGATCCCTTAATTTCACATCCCACATAAAACTAACCACCAAAATGATATGCTACAAGCTCAAAATACTAAAACAACTCTGTCTCTTTCTTCACCCCCATGATTTCCGATCAGTAATACAAGCCATAATCACACCACACCTAGACTTCGCTAACTCTATCCTACATGGCTGTACAAAACAAGATCTAAAACGCCTTCAACTAGCTCAAAATGTCACAGCTGGAATTGTCATAAATTCCAACACAACCAAACACATTACACCAACCCCCCTCAAAGCACTCCACTGGCTACCGATACAAAGTCGCGTTATATACAAAATCCTTGTTATTACCTTCAAATTATTAAACCAGATTTCCCCATCCTACCTTTCAACCCTTATTACCAAAGAAAATAACCATCGTAACCAGCGCAAAGGAAACAAAAACGAGCTTTCGATGCCGTGCGACTTTAGGAAAGCTAGACATCTAACCAGCAACAAAGCCTTTTCCCATGTTGCCACCCAACTTTGGAATACCCTTCCTAGCTATCTCAGAGAACAAACTGACATAACATTCAGAAAAAAACTCAAAACAAATCTATTCACCCTACACTTTGACAATAATGACCAACACGGTACCTCTACAACACCCCCTTCCCACACCTGCTCCCAACTCTAACCTAATAATCCCTATCCAAAGATGAACTGTAAATAGTTATACTGTACTTGTTTCATGTTTAAGTTGCTGCCACTGTTAAGCACGCAACACATGTAAGCCTGTACATAGTTCTCTGTTCCATGTAATTGAAGACTGTATATCTTCATGCACTCTTCATAAATGTTGTTTACTGTAAACCGCATTTGATTTTCGAAAATTGCAGTATAGAAATCATTTCAAAATAAAATTAAAAAAACAAAAAATTTGCTGCTGATGTCAAATTCACGGTTACAGAACCATTTAGCTCTTTCCCAGTGCTTATGCAAGAAATTAAACAGTATAGTGAAGCATCGGGGTATAAGATTAATATCAGTAAATCGGAAATTTATTTATTTATTTAACATTTCTTATATACCGCCTTTCATGATATCAAGGCGGTTTACATTGAACAAACTGAAATTACATTGAACAGGGCATTTTAACTTGGTGATAACTATTTTTCTCCAGGACCAAGCAGGAAGTCAGTCCTCACATATGGGTGACGTTGGCGCCGACGGAGCCCTCGCGGAGCAATTTTCCCCAGCTTTCAAAGAAAGCCTTTGGGAATTGCAGCGCGCATGCGCGGTCTCCTTCCCGCCCAAGGGTGCCATCTTAGCCAGTCTTCTTTTTTCCGCGGAGCCCTACAGACGTACCCGTCGTGTCCCCGCGAAAAAGTTGATTTTAGTATTGTATTTCTCTTTTTTTTTCTTCGGTTCGACGCCGGTCTTTTTCCTGCCCGGACTCGCGACGCCGTTGCGAGTCCTTCTCTTATTTTTCGGTTTTTCTGATTTTAGTCAGTTTCGTTTTCGGTTTTTTCGCTGGCAGCCCGGTCCTTTGACCTTGCAGGGGCCCTTTTTCCCCCGATGGCTGCCAGTGGTTTCAAGCGGTGTGTTCAGTGTGACAGAAATATGTCACTCACTGACACACACGATAATTGCCTCCGCTGCCTGGGCCCGGATCATGAAGAACTGATCTGTGGGGCCTGTGGCAAAATGTCCTCCAAAGCGTTGAGAAGTCGGCGGCGGCACCAGCGGGATAGAATCTTTGCTGACCCCAGCCGTACCCGGACCTCGTCGGAGGCCTCGGCGTCCAGAGGTTCCAGCTCTGACCATCGCCGAAGCTCCTCCGACAGGGGTTCTCCCTCCGGGGACCATCAACGGAAGGTGAAACCCGCGAGGGCGGCGTCGGTGGACGCTCTTGGCTCCGCGAGGGCCAGGTCGCATAGCCCCGATAGCCGTCCCGGGTCTTTGGGGAAGGAGCACCTCCCGAAGCGACCTCGCCTGGAGTCAGAGTTGCCTGCTCGGGTAAGTCCTGTAGTCCTCCTGGACTCGCCTCCGAGAGTGCCGACGTCGGGCCCGACGCCGTCGGGGCCCGAGTCGGGGGCTGCTGGGTCACCTGAGGTCGGACTCAGGTTGACGGCCTTGGAGAGCAGACTATCTGCCTTCATGGACCAGCAGCGGGCACTGATCGCTAGCCTCGCTGGCGCCGCTGCCCCGACCGCCGGGACGTCGACGTCTAAGTCGACCCCGGAGACAGAGCCGATCCTCGAGTCCATGCGAACTCGAGTCGATCCTCGGTCGAGGTCACCCTCGGCCTCCCGTTCGGGACCGAGGTCGTCGATGCCGACTCCCTCGGTGTCGGGGTGGCCGACGCCTACGCCCGCCCGAGCCGACCCCACCGATTCCTCCTCGGAGTCGGTCTGGGAGTCTGAAGAGGAAGAGTCACCTGATTCCTTTCGGACTCGGTGTGTCCCCTCGGACTCGCCTGAGTCCGAACCTCGGAAACAGTCCCCTCCGGAGGATGCCCGGTTCTCGGACTTCGTCAGGGATATGGCCAAGGCTTTGGCCTTCCCTGCGGATCCCGAGGAGGAGCCTCGAGCCGAAGAGCTCGACGCCCTTCAGTATGACTCTCCCGCCAGAGAACACTTTACTGTACCGGTTCCTCCCATGCTGGAACGACTACTCTTCCGCATGTGGGAGAGTCCGGCCTCGTCGCCGGTATTAAGCAAGCGGGTCGATTCCATCTATCGAGTCCGCAAGAGTCCTGGCTTCCAAAAAGCACAGCTACCACACCATTCCATGGTAGTGGAATCGGCCATGCATAGGCTTAAGAGCCAAAAGATGCACTCCTCGGTGCCTCCTGGCAGGGAGGCCCGTAACCTGGATGGCCTTGGTAAGAAGTGTTTCCAGGGCTCTATGCTTGCTTGTCGTGTCCAGACCTACCAGCTCTACATGGGCATGTATCTCAGAGACCTGGCTAAAGAGCTAGCCGGATTCTCCGCTGGATTGTCCGAGGAACCTTTGCGAAGGTTCCTGGCCTTGACAACTGGTATTCGGGAATTCTCCAAATTCATGTCCCGAGCAGCCTATGATGGCTTTGAAGCATCGGCTCGAGTGGCCGCAGCCGGCATCGGTGCCCGCCGACAGGCTTGGCTTCAGTCGTCTGACCTTGAACCCTGGGTGCAGGACAAGTTGGTCGATGTCCCCTGCCGAGGTGAGAACCTCTTTGGCAATCCCATGGCGGAAAAGGCTGCACAGATCGAGACGGAGACTCTCACCAGGACTAGGCTTTCTAGGAAGACCTCCGCCCCTTCCCAGAAAAAGAAGGGCTCGGGAAAGAAGTCCTTTTACCCGAGAAAGGCGGCTGCCTATAAACACTACCCTCAATATCAGGCCTCCGCAGCTCCCCAACAGGGCCAGCAGGCCAAGGGACGGGGTAACGGGTCCCGTAGGCAGCAAGCCCCCAAGCCTGCACCACCAGCCCCTGCTCAGCAGGGTGGGGGTTTTTGACTTCATCAGCATAGCCTCTCCCCCTCAGCTGGCTCCTCCCAGCACCGGAGGCCGGCTGGTTCACTTCGCCCACAGGTGGTCCAACATCACTTCAGATGCCTGGGTGCTTCAAGTCGTACGAGAAGGCTATCTTCTCCACTTCCACCAGGTCCCTCCCTCTTATTTCCCGGGAGAACCTCCACGACTCCCTCTGCACAGGGACTTACTCCTTCAGGAGTTAGCAAGTCTTCTTCAGGAACAGGCGGTGGAACCGGTGCCCCACCACCTGAAAGGTCAAGGCTTTTATTCCAGGTATTTTCTAATACCAAAAAGGACAGGAGGCCTCAGACCCATCCTGGACTTGCGCAACCTCAACAAGTTCCTCGTGCGGGAAAAGTTCAAAATGCTTACCCTTGGAATCCTTCTGCCCTACCTCCAGCCGGGAGATTGGCTATGCTCCTTGGATCTAAAGGATGCCTACACGCACATCCTCATCCACCCAAGCCACCGCCAATACCTAAGGTTTGTGGTGGCAGGAAATCATTACCAGTACAGAGTACTGCCCTTTGGCCTGTCCTCCGCACCGCGAGTCTTCACAAAATGTCTCGCGGTGGTGGCGGCCCATCTCCGGCTTCACGGCCTCTGTCTTTCCGTACCTCGACGACTGGCTCATCAGAGCATCGTCCTCTCCGGAAGTCACCAACGCCACACACCGCACGGTGACTCTTCTGCAGTACTTGGGCTTTGTCATAAACTTCGCAAAGTCCACTTTGCTCCCCTCACAGGATCTCGAGTTCATCGGCGCAAGACTGCACACTCCTCAGGCGCGAGCTTTCCTGCCTCTCGACAGGGTTCAACGGCTCATGGACCTAGCCGGCCGTTTTCGCAGCCAGTCCCTGGTCTCCGCCAGGCGCTTCCTGAGACTGCTCGGCCATATGGCTTCCACCGTCCACGTGACCCCCAATGCCCGCCTGAATATGCGGCCTGCTCAATGGTGCCTTCGCAAGCAGTGGCAACAAGCCACCGGCGGCCTAGCCGACTTAGTGCGCATCTCCGGGCCGCTGGCCTCTTCTCTACAGTGGTGGCTTCATCGGCCGAACCTGGTACTCGGCATGCCTTTTCAGTCACCTCAGCCGGCTCAAGTGCTGACGACAGATGCGTCCCTCCTGGGTTGGGGAGCACATTGCCAAGGGGCATGTACTCAGGGTCTCTGGACCGCGTGGGAGTCTGCTCAGCAGATCAACTTCCTGGAGCTCAGAGCAATCCGTCTGGCGCTCAAGGCTTTCTCCCACCTGACTTCTCACCAGTCCGTCCTTGTCCAGACGGACAATCAAGTTGCCATGTTCTACGTGAACAAACAGGGGGGCACGGGCTCCTTCCTTCTCTGCCGAGAAGCTCAGAAGCTCTGCTCTTGGGCCGTCAGTCACGGCATTCTTCTCAAGGCAGTTTATCTCCCAGGCCAAGAAAATTGCCTGGCGGACAAACTCAGCAGAATCCTCCAGCCGCACGAGTGGCGCCTGGATCCCTTGGTAGTTCAGAAACTCTTTCTGAAGTGGGGCCTCCCCACGATGGATCTCTTTGCCAGTCCTCTCAACCGGCAACTTCCTCGCTTCTGCTCTCGTCAGCCACATCCCCTTCGGGTAGCGGCAGATGCTTTTCTACTCTCATGGTCGGAGAGCCTTCTGTATGCTTTTCCTCCCATCCCGCTAGTCTCTCGAACTCTTTTCAAGGTTCTCCGAGACAAAGCTTCCATGATCCTGGTGGCCCCTCGCTGGCCCAGACAGCCGTGGTTTCCACTCCTGCTGCAATTAGCGGTAGAGGATCCGTTCCCTCTGGGGTTTCAACCGGATCTCCTCACACAGGATCAGGGGTGTCTGCTACACTCCAACCTCAGATTTCTCAATCTAATGGCCTGGCTGCTGAAAGGGTAGTCCTTGCTCCCCTTCTCCTGCCGGCAGAGGTGGAAGAGGTCGTCCTAGCTTCTCGGCGACCTTCTACCCGCAAATGCTATGCCCTTAAATGGCGTCGCTTTTCCGTTTGGTGTACCCAACAGTCTCAGGATCCCTTCTCCTGCTCGGTGTCGGTGATCTTGCAGTACTTGCTCTACCTCTCTAATCTGGGACTTAAGTCCAACTCCGTCAAAGTTCACCTCAGTGCTCTTTCAGCACATCATGTACCGGTGGACGGCAGACCTCTTTCCAGCGACCCTCTCGTAGCGAGGTTTCTCCGAGGTCTCCTTCTACTTAAACCACCTCTGCGCCCGCCAGCGCCTGACTGGGATCTGAATGTGGTTTTACAGCGGATCACCTGTCCGCCTTTTGAACCTATGGCTACCTGTTCTCTCCGTTTTCTTTCTTGGAAAACCTTATTCCTGATAGCCCTCACTTCCGCTAGACGCGTAAGTGAATTGCAGGCCCTCGTGTCTGATCCCCCTTACACTCGGTTCTACAAAAATAGGGTAGTCCTACGGACTCACCCAAAATTTCTTCCAAAAGTGGTCTCCCCTTTTCACATCAATCAGGAGGTGGTACTTCCGACCTTCTTTCCCAGGCCACACTCCAGCCGAGCTGAAATGGTCCTACATACCCTGGACTGTAGAAGGGCATTGAACTTCTACCTTGACCGTACGCGGGAGCACCGTAAAGCTGCTCAGCTTTTTGTGTCTTTTGACCCCAATAAATTGGGGCTCCCGGTCTCCAAGCGTACTCTGTCCATCTGGGTTGCTGACTGTATCGCTTGGGCTTATGGGGCAGCCGGACTCTCGTTAGAAAGTCGAGTCACGGCTCATTGTGTTCGGGCGAAGGCTACGTCAGTGGCTTACCTCCGCTCTGTTCCGCTGGCAGACATCTGCCGGGCCGCTACTTGGTCTTCGAGCCAGACTTTTGCGGTCCATTACTGTCTCGAGAGGGAGTCCCGCAGGGACAGTGCTTTCGGACAGGCAGTCCTCCGAAATCTCTTCGAGGTTTGAGCAACTCCTACCCTCCATCCCGGATGTGGGCTACCGGTGGGTAATAATTCAGTGAAGATTCCTTCCTTCTGTGCCGCTGAGCTAGAGGGAGCTCATTTTTGTGCTTAGGGTCTCCGGTAGCCTTAAGCTTGGGAGTCCCATATGTGAGGACTGACTTCCTGCTTGGTCCTGGAGAAAGCGTAGTTACTCACCTGTAACAGGTGTTCTCCAGGAGCAGCAGGAATCAGTCCTCACAACCCTCCCTCCTCCCCTTGGAGTTGCAATCATCTGCTTAAGTTTTTTTGCAAATTTTTATGCTGTCTTTTAGCTATGTCATCAGACTGGCTAAGATGGCACCCTTGGGCGGGAAGGAGACCGCGCATGCGCGCTGCAATTCCCAAAGGCTTTCTTTGAAAGCTGGGGAAAATTGCTCTGCGAGGGCTCCGTCGGCGCCGACGTCACCCATATGTGAGGACTGATTCCTGCTGCTCCTGGAGAACACCTGTTACAGGTGAGTAACTACGCTTACAGGGAACATGGGCAATGGTGGGTTAAGTGGCTTGCCCAAGACCACAAGGAGCACCTGTGGGATTAGAAACCCCAGACCTTCCGGCCCAAGGTTGCTGTCCTCTAGTGGGATTTGAACCCACGACCTTCTGGCCTGAGGTAAACCTCCCGGAGGAGTTGGAAAGGAGGTTGCAGGATTAATTTTCCTTTAAATGGGTACAGCAGAAATTTTGATACTTGGTCATTCAATTGGGATGCAAGATAGAAAGGCTAGTGGAGTGGAATTATGTACCATTAATTAAGGCGGTTAGTCAGGATCTACAAAAATGGAAGGGGCTGAACTTAACGTGGGTGGGGCATATAGCAGCGATTAAGACGAATGTTCTGCCTAGGGTGCTGTTTTTATTGGCCACCTTGCCTTGTAGGGTCCCAAGGGGGATGCTAAAAAAGATTCAGAATCAAATATTTCAATTTATCTGGGGAGGGAAAATGCCCAAAATATCTCGGAAGGTGATGTTTATGGGCAGGGAAGATGGGGGGTTGGGGCTGCCACATATTGTGAATTACTACAAGACTACACAATTAAGAGCATTGGTGCTGAGTAGAAGCACAGGTGAGGTGCCTCAATGGGTGCAAATGGAGAGGGAGAGCAAAGATAGTTTGGAGGAGTGGATTTGGAACCCCCAACTAGGTAAAGAAAGAGGAGAAGATGGAAATCCCCTTAAATTTGTAATGAAGGATACATGATGGGAGGTAAGAAGCAAACTTACGGGTAAAAGGAAATATTTTAGGGGTACATACATAACAGGGCTGCTAAAATTCCCACCAGGGTTTCAGGGAGGAGTATTTCAGGATTGGGGGAAAATGGGATTGAAAAAATTGGGGCAGTCGTAAAAGAGGACAACACAGTGCTGGCTTTTGAAGCATAGTGTAGAAGATATAAGGTAGAGCATAAGGATTATTATGCATATGCACAAGTATAATTTTTTTTTCAAAAGCCTGGGATAAGAGAGGAGTTGATGCAGTGAGGGGGTAGGAATTGAGCAGATGATGATGGAGGGAGAGTTGCCTAAACAGTTGATTTCCAGGTTATATAGGGAGTTGTTGAAGATAGAGAGGATGGAGATTAGAAGCCATCAACAATGGGAACAAGAACTGCTGGGGGAATGGGACCAGAAGAGATGGCAAGAAATAGTGGTGAAAGCTAGGAAACTGGCCCGGGAGCAATTTATCTAGAAAGCAGCCTTAAGGTGCGGCTGCGAATGTACTAGACTCCGGGGAAGATGCAGGTTAGGCAATTACAACAACGCAGCAAGGGTACAGCAAGTGTGGGATGTGGTGAAGGAATTACACTATGAAATCACTACGGTGTGGGTAAAGATTAATCCAAACATGACAATTTTAACAGAAATAAGAGAAGAAAGTGATAAACATTTAGACCAATTTTTGGGTTATTGTATTAATGCGGGGCAAATGGAGTTATTGGTAAAATGGAAAGACCCTACGGTACCTACCAATAGTGAGATAATGAGGAGGCTTGAAAGAATGTGGTATATGTGTGAAATTGAGGCCTATAAAAATCATAATAAGAAGCACTTTGATGGTACGTGAAGGTGACATAAAGGATAAAGGGGGACAGTGGCAAAGATGGGGGTAAGGGGGACGAGAAGAGAAGAAGGGATGTAAGGGGAGGGGAAGAGGGAAAGGGGAGGGGATGGGAGAGGGTAGGGGACTTAGGACTTCGGGGGGGGGGGAAGGGGAAGATCGGGGAGAGGGAAGGGTATAAAAGGATCTTCAGGAGCAAGCAGGAATCTAGTCATCACATATGGGTATTGTCAGTACCGACAGAGCCTGCGCGGGAACGCTCCCCAGCGTCCAATCAAAAAGCTTTTGGGAGCATCCCACAGCGCCTGCATGCTGCCTTCCCGCCTTTCCCAACTGCCTGTCTCCAGTTCTTCTTTTTCCGTGGAGCCAACAGGTCGTGTTCCTGTCACCGCAGAAGAATTTCCTTATTTCTTATTTCTTTATTTCTTTTTGTGGTCGCGTCTGCCTTCCCTGACGCTCTACCGGTACCGCTGGTATTTCTTTTCTTAAAAAAAAACAAAAAAAATAATTTATCCATTCTTTTCCTTTCTTCAGGTGCACCTGTATTTTTTGGGCCTTAGGCCTCAAAAATTTCCTTAACATGGAAAAACCTGCTTCAGGTTTTAAAAAGTGCACAAAATGTGGCGGTACCATTTCCGTCAACGACACCCATGTATGGTATTTAAAATGTTTAGGTCCTGACCACTCCATCACAGATTGTGTGTCCTGTGCTATGATGTCTAAAAGGGGTCGACAGAACCGAGCTGCTAAGCTCAGTACCCTGTTTCCCTCTGATGCGGCTTCGGTGGCATCAACGTCTTCCAGGGCTGCTTCTTCTTCCCGTGGATCTCAGGTAACTAAACATAAGTCTAGCCGGTCCTCAAAGGGTAGATCTCCTTCTAAGCATCGAGATGCCTCTGGCGTTGCCCTCGAGGATTCTGCACCGGCAAAATTACCCCGGCGGGAGGCTTCAGCTTCCAAAGCACCATCATCGGGATTCCAGGATGTTCTCGATAGCTCGGCCTCGACAGATCTCCTGGTGCCATCCTCTGGGGTACCGGCGGTTCCCAAAGGTGCCGATTTCCAGGCATTGGCAGCGTCTATGGACCAGAGAATTCTGTCCATAGAACGCAGTCTAGCGGCTTTCCTTGTGGCATCGATGCCCTTGGTACCGCGACAGACAACTCCACCGGTATCGGTATCGCAACTGGTACCGATAGCATCGACATTGGCATCAATGCCTGCTATGCTGGTACCCTGTCCTTCGATGCCCGCCGGTACCGGTTTTTCCCGATACCGATTTTGCTCGGTATGGGTATCGGGCTCTGCAGGAGCATCCAGACAGGCGCTACTTCGATTCCTCAGAAGAATCTGAGGATTCTGAAAGTTCTGTCGATGCAGCGATGATGCTGCCACAGGAGTCCTCCTCCCCTAAACGCAGGATGTCTCTTCCAGAGGACATGTCTTTCCAAGACTTCATCCGAGAGGTGGCTCGGGGCCTCTCCATCACTGTGGCCCCTGAGACAGAGCCAAGGGCTAAGGAGTTGGATATTTTACAATATCCTAAAACTCCTAAGGAGGAAGCTACCCTACCCATTCATGAGATTCTATATGATCTCATGTTGAGGATGTGGGAAACACCTCTTACCACCTCTCCTCATTCTCGTAGGTTAGATACTATGTATCGTGTCCCTCCTTGTCCTGGTTTCCATAAAACTCAGCTTCCTCACCACTCTATTGTGGTGGAATCTGCTATGAGAAGGATTAGAAGTGCAAAAAGACATGCCTCTAATCCTCCGGGACGTGAATGCAGAACTCTGGATGCTTTTTGGATGTAGAGTCTTTCAAGCTTCCATGCTTGCTGCAAGAATCAGTTCCTATAGTCTCTACATGGGAATGTTCCTAAAGGAAGTTACTGATCATCTACAGACTTTAAGTCCTTTCATCTCTGATGATAAAAGGCAGGAGTTTCTCACTTGGCTCAAACATGCCCAAGATGTCTCTAAATTCTTCAACCGTGCAGCCTTCGACTGCTTTGAATGTATAAGCAGGACCTCGGCTATTGTCATAGGTGCACGTAGGATTGCTTGGCTCCAAGCATCTGATTTAGAGCTCTGGGTACAAGATAAATTGGGAAATATCCCTTGTACTGGTGAGAACCTGTTTGGTAAAGATTGGCAAGAAAAAGTCAATGAAATGGATGCTGAAAATTCCACTTTGGATAGACTATCCAAGTCTACTGCTGATCCTATTAGGAAAAGGTTGTTCAAGAAAACACCTTTTTCTAGAAAGAAAAGATTTTATCCTGCTTATGGTCAGCAGGCATCTTCTGCAGGTCAGTTTTCAACCAAATGTCAGCAACCACCCAAACAGAAGAAAGCAAAGGCCTCCTCAGGGCCTTTGACTTTCAGCTAGAGAACTTAGCCTTTCTGGCTCTGGAGGGACCAGAACCATCCACCATTCCAGGAAGGTTATGCCATTTTGCTCCCAGATGGGGGCAAATAACAGCAGAGCATTGGGCACTCTCCATCATAAGAAAGAGGTACAAACTTCATTTTTCAAGCATGCCCCCTCACACAATAGTGAAGCAGTTCAATTCTCCAATCTCTCTCATCGACCTGTTAGGTTACCATCCTTCTTGCCCAAGGGGCAATAGAAGAAGTGCCTCTTCATCAACAGGGCACAGGGTACTATTACCCTTATTTTCTTATCCCAAAGAAAACAGGGGGATACAGACCTATCTTAGATCTCAGAGAATTGAACAAATTCCTTGTCAAGGAGAACTTCAAAATGATCTCTCTCGGAGCTCTGCTTCCATAACTTAAGAGTCAGGATTGGCTTTGTTCTCTGGATCTCAAGGATGCGTACACCCATGTTCTCATCCATCCAACCCACATTAGGTTTCTTCGGTTCCTGTTTCAAGGAAAGCACTACCAATACAGGGTGCTTCCTTTTGGTCTGGCCTCTGCACCAAGGGTGTTCACGAAATGCATGGCTGTGGTAGCAGCATTTCTATGCACTCTGGGAATATTCGTCTTCCCTTACTTGGACGACTGGCTCATTCGAGCTCCAACACAGTCAGAGGCCAGGACTTCTCTATCCTGCACAATGCGTATCCTTCAGTATTTAGGGCTGGTCATAAACATCCCAAAATCCACTCTAACTCCTACTCAGTCTCTAGAGTTCATAGGAGCCCTGCTGGATACCACAAAGGCAAAGGCCTACCTTCCCCAAGCCCGTTGCCTTCGCTTGGTGCAATTAGCTTCTCAAGCAGTCCTAAAGCCCTTTTTAACTGCTCGAGAAATGTTGCAGTTACTAAGCCACATGGCATCCACCGTGCATGTGGTACCATATGCTCGCCTTCACATGAGGGCAGCTCAGTGGACTTTATCCACCCAATGGACCCAGGCATCAAGTTGCCTGTCAGACAGAATAGCAAACACAAGTCATCTCATTTTGTCTCTCCAGTGGTGGAAGTCCACTCAAAACCTGTTGCTGGGGTCCCCCTTTCAGCAACCCCTGCCCCAAGCAACTCTTACAACAGATGCATCTCCAATGGGTTTGGGAGCTCATCTGCAAGACCTCTCCACCCAAGGCACCTGGACTCCACAAGAGAGTTGTCTACATATCAATCTCTTGGAGCTCAGAGCAATCTTCCTTGCTCTGCAAGTGTTCCACACCCTGCTCAGCTACAAAACAGTCCTTATTCATACGGACAATCAAGTAGCCATGTTCTATGTGAACAAGCAGGGGGGAACAGGCTCTCTGTCGCTTTGCAACGAAGCTCTGCGACTGTGCGCCCTCGCCAGAGAGCATCACATTCATCTTCTGGCAGTGTATCTTCCAGGCGTTAAATATCTCTCCCTGCTCTGTCCCCAGAACCTGCTGTGTTTTAAACTTTTTTTCCTGCTCTAGCCTACCTGAAGGACTACCCCCCCTGCTGAGGGTACAGGACAGGGTACCTTGTAACAGCCCTCTTTTAATAGATCTTATTTCCCTCCCTCCCTCCACAACACCCACCCACCCCTGGGGTAATTGTAGCTTTATAGGTACTTACAGGTCTTAGAGGAAAGGGGCTGCTCTCAGGTGCAGCTCTTTATCCAAATCAGTCATACATTGAGGACCTGAGATTAATTAAGCTTCAGGTGAACAAGGTATACTAGAGGTATTAGATACATGTTTATTAGTATAAGCATCTACACCAACCCTTAGTAAATACAGAATTTAAAGACCTAAACACAAGCTTTAAACTAAGATGCAGACAACAGTCCAGCAGTGAGATGGGGGCTTTCCAGTATTTTACATTGAGTGTCACATGTACGATTTTTCTCCCAGTTGGTGAGAGGTCTTACATATTGTAGTGATGAAAGCTCCGAGGAAGACATGCAAGTGGAAGAAAATCCTAGTTTCCCCTTTGAAATGAATGACAGTTCACTTGTGCATAAGACTTGCAAGCCAGATCAGGAAAAAACCCAGCTCGCTGCTAAGGTCAGGACACACCCTAGCTCAGGGTAGAGACCAGCTTGCCTGATTGGTCACATAGGTGCAGAGATCAGGGAGTGCCTAGCAGCCAACAGTTCTTAAAACCACGAGCAGAGCAGAAAGAGGAGGAAAGGAGGAACGCAAAGGACAACAGAGAGAGCAAGGCTGAGCATAGCTGGAGGAGAAAGAAAGAAGAAAACTCCCAGGAAGGCAGCTACCTAAGAGGGCCTGGAGAAGGACATAAGGAGGCTGAATTTCAGAGCCTGGAGGATCCCAGGAAGAAAGAAATCAGCGTTTGTCTGAGGAACCATCCCCAAGGTAAAGCCAGCAGTTTCAGAGCTGAGAAATCAACAGAGAAACAGTTTGCTATTGCTAAGGTCCAGGAAGCAGAGCCCTCACCGTCTACTGCTAAGAGGTGGGTGGAAGGTTTTACGTATGGGAAAAGTCATAGCCCTGATAAAAGCAGAACAGCTGAGTCTTCAAAGCTGGAAGCACTGAGAGAGTTGTTTGCTGAGGGAAAGGTTTAATCCCCTAATACAACTGTGCCTTTACAAGCTGAATTGATGTGGAATCAGTTCCAGGAATTTCTAAAGGAGAGAAAGTCTGGGAGAGTTTGTAACTTTGATAGAGATACCGTATATCCTGATGCCATAGAAGGAATGCAAATAGATTCCTGTTTGCCAAGCTCTGAGTGTGAACCTGTACCAATGGATTGCTCATTGTGTTTAAAAGAAGAGTCTGCATTATTGAATTGAGCTGAGAAACAATATAGGAAATAACTGAAATACCAATATGATATGATTGGAATATCAGAGACATGGTGGAAGGAGGACAACCAGTGGGACACTGTGATACCTGGGTACAAACTATATCGTAATGCTAGAGCTGATCAAATTGGTGGAGGGGTTGCTCTCTATGTTAGAGAGGGTATTGAGTCAGAAAGGATTAAAGTTTTTCAGGAAACAAAATCTGCTGTAGAATCAATATGGATTGAAATTCCATGAAAAAGGGGGAAGCCAATGGCAGTGGGGGTGTACTATCGAGCGCCTTGCCAGAATGACCAAATGGATGATGAAATGCTCAAAGAAATCAAGGAAGCTAACAAAAGTTACAGTGCAGTAATAATAATGCGTGATTTCAACTACCCCGGTATCGACTGGATCAGTGTCACTTCAGGACATGCTAGGGAGATAAAGTTCCTAGATGAAATAAATGACTGCTTCTTGGAGCAGCTGGTTTATGAACCAACCAGAGGGGAAGCCATATTAGACCTAGTCCTTAGTGGAACACCAGATCTAGTGCAAGAGATAAGGTTGTTGGGGCCACTTGGCAATAGTGATCATAGAATGATCGCCTATGATTTAATTAGTGGAGGAGGGATAGTAAGGAAATCCACAGTACTACCTTTTAACTTTCGAAAGGGAAACTATGATAAAATGAGGAAAACAGTTAAGAAAAAACTAAAAGGAGCAGTTGCAAAGGTTAAAGACGTACATCAGGCTTGGCTGTTGTTGAAAAATACTATCTTGGAAGACCAGACCAGCTGTATTCCACGCTTTAAGAAAAGTGGAAGGAAGTCCAAAAAACTGCCAGCATGGTTTAAAGGTGAGGTCAGAGAGGATGTTGTTGCCAAAAAATCATCTTTCAGGAAATGGAAAAAAGAGCCAAACGACGAAACCTGGAAACAGCACAAGCACTGGCAAGTCAAATGCAAGGCATTGATAAGGCAGGCAAAGGCAGAATTTGAGAAGAAGCTTGCTGCGGAAGCAAAAACGCAAAGTAAAGACCTTTTCAAGTACATTCGTAGCAAAAAACCTGAGAGAGAGTCAGTTGGTCCATTAGATGATAAAGGGGTTAAAGGAGCACTAAGAGGCGACAAGGCGATAGCGGAGAGATTGAATGAATTCTTTGCTTCAGTCTTTACTGAGGAAGATATAGGGATGTTACCCATGACTGAAGTGGTATTTAAAAGTGCGGAAGAATTGAAGGAAATATTGATACATCAGGAAGATGTATTACAACTATTAGATAAACTGAAGAGTAGCAAATCACCTGGGCCGGATGGTATACATCCAAGGGTGTTGAAAGAACTGAAATACAAGATTGCAGACCTGCTATTAGTAATCTGTGAACTATCATTAAAATCATCTCTAATACCTGAAGATTGGAGGATCGCCAATGTAACACCAATTTTTAAAAAGGGTTCCAGGGGTGATCCGGGAAACTACAGACCGGTGAGCCTGACATCAGTACCGGGAAAAATGGTAGAAACCATCATAAAGAATAAAATTACTCAGCATGTAGATAGTCATGACCTAATGGGAGACAGCCAACATGGCTTTAGACAAGGAAGATCTTGTCTTACTAATCTGTTAAGTTTTTTTGAAGGAGTGAATAATCAGGTGGACAAAGGTGAGTCGGTTGATATTGTGTATCTGGACTTTCAGAAAGCCTTTGACAAGGTCCCTCATCAGAAACCTTTGGCAAAACTAAAGAGTCATGGGATAGGAGGCAGTGTACTATTGTGGATCAGGAACTGGTTAAAAGATAGAAAGCAGAGGGTAGGGCTAAATGGCCAATTTTCCCAATGCAGAAAGGTGAATAGTGGTGTACCCCAGGGATCTGTGCTGGGTCCACTGCTTTTTGACATATTAATAAATGACCTGGAAAGTGGAATAACGAGTGAGGTTATCAAATTTGCAGATGACACAAAACTATTTAAAGTTGTTAAAACCCAAGAGGATTGTGGAAAATTGCAAGAGGATCTTGATAAATTGGAAGACTGGGCATCAAAATGGCAGATGAAATTTAATGTGGACAAGTGCAAGGTTATGCACCTAGGGAAGAACAACCCAAACTATGGTTACACGATGCAAGGTTCCACATTAGGAACCACCACCCAGGAAGAAGATTTAGGCGTCATTGTGGATACCATGTTAAAACCCTCGGCCCAGTGTGCAGCAGCGGCCAAGAGAGCAAATAGAATGCTAGGTATGATAAGGAAAGGAATGGAAAATAAAACAAAAGATATTATAATGCCTCTATATCGTTCCATGGTGAGACCGCACCTTGAATATTGTGTGCAATTCTGGTCGCCGTATCTTAAAAAGGATATAGCGATTTTAGAAAAGGTTCAGAGAAGAGCCACCAAAATGGTAAAGGGGATGGAAGGATACTCCTATGAAGAAAGGCTAAAAAGGTTAGGGCTCTTTAACCTGGAAAAGAGACGGCTGAGGGGTGATATGATAGAAGTCTATAAATTAGTGAACGGAGTGGAACGGGTAAACGTAGATCGATTGTTTACCTTATCAGAATATAGAAAGACTAGGGGACATGCAATGAAGCTACAGGGTAAACTATTTAAGACTAATAAAAGAAAATATTTTTTCACTCAACGTGTAATCAAACTCTGGAATTTGTTACCGGAGGATGTAGTAAAGGCTGTTAGTGTAGCTGGGTTTAAAAAAGGTTTGGACAAGTTCCTAGAGGAAAGGTCCATAAACCATTATTAATAAGGGACCCAGGATATCAATGCTTGAACCAATACAAGCATTGTGGAACCTGTGTCCCTTGGGGAAACTGCTAGGTACGTATGACCTAGATTGGCCACTGTTGGAAACAGAATACTGGGCTTGATGGATCTTGGTCTGACCCAGTATGGCATATCTTATGTTCTTATACCTGCTTAGAATTAAGGAAAGCTAATACTGTGTTTTACTAAGCTTAATTGCCTTCTGAAGCTAAGAAGCAGTGCTTAGAAGAAGTTTGCTTTGAGAAAAGAAAATCACAGCTGCTGCAAGATTATCTGTATTTCTGTTGAATGACCACTCGAGGCAGTCCTCGGTGTAAGCTTGTGGGAATAAGAACAGCTGAGCAGTGAAAAGAGGTTTTTGTTACGTCATTCTCTGTTACCTGATTTATCCTTTATGTTGGAGAAGCATCCTTTTTGCCTTGTTTGTGTATTGAGCTTAAATGCCCTGGTAATCCCCACAAAATAAATTTTCTTGCTGCCTTGAACCACCGACTCACAACTACAATTTGTACTTAAAGAATAAACTAACTACAAGTTCTAGCATACCTCTGGTGACAACAAGGGAAGCTTTATTCAAAAGTTGACAACATAAGGCTGTTTCCTGCCTGTAAGCTCTTGGGCCCAAGCGGAAGCATCGCAATATGCACTAAGTGCAAGGAGCTCTTTGCTCTCAGGGAACAAGTCCATTCTCTAGAGGCTAGAGTAGCAGACCTGGAAGACTTAAGAAAGACAGAGAAGTACATGGACGAGACCTACAGGGATATAGTCCTGAACTCCCACCTTCAGTCTGGCAGCATCCCTGTTGCCATGGAGGAGAGAGGTCACGTGACAGGAGAGCATCACCCTGGTGTGGCAGGACGTGATCCTGTAACTAGGACCTGTCTTCCAGGTGATGTAAAACCCTCTCGCACCAAGGATGTTTCTCCAGGGAGGGTTAGGACAGCTGTTATAGTTGGTGATTCGATCATTATGCATGTAGATAGCTGGGTGGCTGGTGGATGTGAGGATTGCCTGGTAACATGCCTGCCTGGTGCGAAGGTAGCGGAACTCATGCACCGCCTAGATAGGATCTTAGATAGTGCTAGGGAGGAGTCTGCTGTCTTGGTACATGTCGGTACGAATGACATAGGAAAATGTGGTAGGGAAGTTCTGGAGGCTAAATTTAAGCTTTTAGGTAGGAAGTTGAAATCCAGAACTTCCAGGGTAGCGTTCTCCGAAATGCTTCCTCTTCCACGTGCAAGACCCAAAAGGCAACCGCAATAGATCCAAAAATCTTCAGAGTAATATCACTGTTTAGCCAATAAATAAAATTAATTACTCCAATGTGTGAATATTTCCTTCATTCAATTTATTCTATAAAAAGTCTTCCTTACAAAACTACTTATCTTTTTCTAAGCGGGTCTCAGACTTGCGGGCAACTTTCTGTGATATATATCACTTAGTGCACCTTTTTGCATCAATGACCCATTTTCATGTCATTCTTATAACTTTCTCATGACTTTTTCTAAACTATTATTTCAAACATCCAGTTGGATAATATGAGATATTTTATAACAGCAAGCTTATCTTTTGTCTTTTTCTTCAATGTCCCAACGCCAGACTGGGCGCCTCTGCGTTTCACAGTCTTTATGTTTCTTCAGGGGATTTTACTTAGACAGGCTTGTAATATCAATTATCTCATCTGTTACTTCTGAGATTGAACCTAGTTTTGGATAGCAAAGGGATGCGCGTCCCTTTGCTATCCAAAACTAGGTTCAATCTCAGAAGTAACAGATGAGATAATTGATATTACAAGCCTGTCTAAGTAAAATCCCCTGAAGAAACATAAAGACTGTGAAACGCAGAGGCGCCCAGTCTGGCGTTGGGACATTGAAGAAAAAGACAAAAGATAAGCTTGCTGTTATAAAATATCTCATATTATCCAACTGGATGTTTGAAATAATAGTTTAGAAAAAGTCATGAGAAAGTTATAAGAATGACATGAAAATGGGTCATTGATGCAAAAAGGTGCACTAAGTGATATATATCACAGAAAGTTGCCCGCAAGTCTGAGACCCGCTTAGAAAAAGATAAGTAGTTTTGTAAGGAAGACTTTTTATAGAAT
Organism: Ichthyophis bannanicus; assembly: GCA_033557465.1. Taxonomy (NCBI): domain Eukaryota; kingdom Metazoa; phylum Chordata; class Amphibia; order Gymnophiona; family Ichthyophiidae; genus Ichthyophis; species Ichthyophis bannanicus. Next base: position 251,851,571 of record CM066031.1, read on the forward strand.
AAATTGAATGAAGGAAATATTCACACATTGGAGTAATTAATTTTATTTATTGGCAGACCCAAAAGGCAGGCAGAGCTCCAGAGTCTCAATGCGTGGATGAGATGATGGTGCAAGGATGAAGATTTTGGATTTGTTAGGAACTGGGGAACATTCTGGGGAAAGGAGGGGCTCTTCCGAAGGGATGGGCTTCACCTTAACCGGGATGGAACCAGACTGCTGGCATTAACCTTTAAAAAGGAGATAGAGAAGCTTTTAAATCAGATAATAGGGGAAAGCCGACAGTCACCCAAGAGCGCATGGTTCGGAAGAAGGTATCCTTGAAGGATACTTCCGAAAGCAGTGAGGTTCCAAAAAAAGAGTAAAGTAGCCCAAATGCCCTTCAGTATGGTGCAGACAGAGCATAAAGATTCAAAATTACCCATGCCTACCAATAGCCAGATTAATTTTAAGAAAATACAGTCTCTGAAATGCTTGTATGCAAATGCTAGAAGTCTAAACAATAAGATGGGAGAGTTAGAATATATAGCACTAAATGAGAGGTTAGATATGATTGCAATCTCAGAGACATGGTGGAAGGAGGATAACCAGTGGGACACTGTGATACCTGGATACAAACTATATCGTAATGATAGAACTGATCAAATTGGTGGAGGGGTTGCGCTCTATGTTAGAGAGGGCATTGAATCAGAAAGGATTAAAGTTTTGCAGGAAACAAAATTTGCTGTAGAATCTCTATGGATTGAAATTCCATGTATGAAGGGGAAGATGATGGCTGTGGGGGTGTACTATCGACTGCCTGGCCAGAATGAACAAATGGATGATGAAATGCTCAAAGAAATCAAGGAAGCTAACAAAAGTCACAGCACAGTAGCAATAATGGGTGATTTCAGTTACCCTGGTATCGACTGGGTCAGTGTCATGGCAGGACATGCTAGGGAGATAAAGTTTCTAGATGAAATAAATGACTGCTTCTTGGAACAGCTGGTTCATGAACCGACCAGAGGGGAAGCCATACTGGACCTAGTCCTTAGTGGAACACCAGATCTGGTGCAAGAAATAAGGGTGTTGGGACCACTTGGCAATAGTGATCATAGCATGATCGTGTTTGATTTAATTAGTGGAGGAGGGATAGTAGAGAAATCCACAGTACTACCTTTTAACTTTTGAAAGGGAGACTATGATAAAATGAGGGAAATAGTTAAGAAAAAACTAAACATAGAAACATGATGACAGAAAAAGACCACATGGCCTATCTAGTCTGTCCTTCCATAACAACTACAACAGTCCACTTTTTACCTTTAGAGATCCTCTGTGTTGGTCCCATGCTTTTTTGAATTCAGTTACTGTCCTCATCTCTACCACCTCCACTGGGAGACTATTCCATGGATCCACTACTCTTTCCGTAAACAAATATTTCCGCAAATCACTCCTGAATCTATCTCCCTTCACCCTCATCCCATGTCCCCTCATAGCAGAACTTGCTTTCAATTGAAAGAGGCTCTCTCCCTGAACATTTATGCCATCTCAATCATATCACCTATATCCCGCCTTTCATCTAAGGTGTACATATTAAGATCCTTAAGTCTGTCCTCATATGCTTTATAATGAAGCCCATTAATCATTTTAGTAGCAACCCTCTGCACCGACTCCATCCTGTTCACATCCTTTTGAAGGTGCGGTCTCCAGAATTGCACACCATACTCCAAATGAGGTCGCACCAAAGACTTATACAGAGGCATTATCACCTCCTTTTTTCTGCTAGCCATTCCTCTCCGTATGCACCCAAGCATCCTTCTAGCTTTTGCCGTTGCCTTTTCTACCTGTTTAGCTACTTTAAGATCATCAGACACAACCACGCCTAGGTCCCGCTATTCTTTAGTGGACAAAAGTACTTCACCTCCTATACTGTATTGCTCCCTTGGATTGCTGCAGCCCAAATGCATGACCTTACATTTTTTAACATTAAATCCCAGCTGCCAAATTCTAGACCATTCTTCAAGCTTAGCTAGATCCCTCCTCATGTTATCTACACCTTCCTGGGTGTCTACTCTATTGCAGATTTTGGTATCATCTGCAAAGAGGCAAACCTTATCCGACAGCCCTTCCGCTATATCACTAACAAAGATGTTAAAAAGAATCGGACCAAGGACAGATCCCTGGGGCACACCACTGGTAACATCCTTCTCCTCAGAGTGAGCTCCATTTACTTGTACTCTTTGTCGCCTCCCATCCAACCAATTTCTAACCCAAGCAGTAACTTTAGGGTTCATCCCTAGGGTGCTCAGTTTGTTTATAAGTCGCCTGTGAGGAACAGTGTCAAAGGCTTTACTGAAATCTAAATACACCACATCTAGCGCTCTCCCTCGGTCCAACTCCCTGGTCACCCAGTCAAAGAAATCAATCAGATTTGTCTGACAAGACCTGCCTTTCGTGAATCCATGCTGCCTCGGATCCTGTAATCCACTGGACTCCTGAAACCTCACTATTTTCTCTTTCGGCAGCATTTCCAATAATTTACTCACCACCGAAGTTAAACTAACCGGCCTGTAGATTTCAACCACATCCTTACTTCCGCTTTTGTGTAAAGGCACCACATGAGCCTCTCTCCAGTCCTTTGGCACCACTCCCGACTCCAACGAGGCATTGAAAAGGTCAGTCAGTGGAGTTGCTAGAACGTCCCCAAGTTCCCTCAGTATTCTAGGGTGTATCCCATCCGGTCCCATCGCTTTGTCTACTTTAAGTTGAGCTAGTTTCTAACGAACACAGTCTTCTGAAAATTGTTCAAGATGTCCCTCGCTTCTGTTCTTATTTGTGGGTGTTTTCTGAGGTCCTGCTCCTGGTTCTTCATCTGTGAACACAGAACAAAAATATTTGTTAAGCAATTGCGCGTTATCCTTATCAGCTTCTACATATTCCCCCCCTGCACCCTTGAGTCTGACAATACCACTTTTGCCCTTCCTCTTCTCACTAATATATCTGAAAAATGTCTTATCCCCCCATTTTATTGCATTGGCTATTTCCTCCTCCTTTTGAATCTTTGCCTTCTTGACTACTTTGCTAGCTTCTCTAAGTTTTTCCAAATTCAGATGCCTGTCTTCCTCTCTCTGTGATCTCTTGTATTTCATGAAGGCCTCCCTCTTTTTCTTCACTTTTTCAGCTACTTCCTTCGAAAACCATAGCGGTCTCCTGTTCCTTTTGCCTTTATTTACCATTTTAACAAAAAGGTTGGTTGCCTTTAAAATACCCCCTTTCAGTTTTGCCCACTGTTTTTCTACATCCCCCAGCTGTTCCCATCCCACTAACGACTCCCTGAGGTATTGGCCCATCTTCGCAAAGTTAGTCTTCCTAAAGTCTAAGATCCTCACCTTGGAATGGATTCTAACAGCCCTAGTCCTAATACTGAACCACACCATCTGGTGATCACTGGATGCAAAATGATCTCCCACTACAACATCAGAAACACTTTCACCATTGGTAAGCACCAAGTCCAGTATGGCCCCTTCACGTGTGGGGTCTGTTACCAATTGCATGAATAGTTCTCCCTGTAGAGAATCCAGGATCTCCTTACTTCTAGATGATACTGCAGCAGGAATGTGCCAATCAACATCTGGCATATTGAAATCTCCTATCAGTAGCACTTCCCCTTTCCTAGCAATGCTGCGTATGTCTTCAATTAACTCTCTGTCCACCTCTTCCTCTTGTGAGGGAGGTCTGTATATCACACCAATGCAAATAGATTTCTCTTTCCCTCTTTCTAGTTTAACCCTCAATGCCTCCTCTCTCCCTTTTAAGCTCTGTAATTCCAAAGCTTTAATAGTAGTTTTTACATATAGTGCCACTCCTCCTCCCCTTCGTCCGACCCTGTCCTTTCTGAATAAAGTATAGCCAGGTATAGTTACATCCCAGTCATGGTTTTCTGTGAACCATGTTTCTGTAACTGCCACTAAATCCAAGTCAGCCACTCCCACCAAAGCTTCAACTTCAGGGATCTTATTTCCCATGCTACGGGCATTAATACACACTGCTTTCCATATGTTACCCCTGTTACCCATTAAAAGGAGCAGTTGCAAAGGTTAAAGACTTATATCAAGCTTGCGTGTTGTTTAAAAATACTATCCTGGAAGCCCAGAACAGCTGTATTCCACGCATTAAGAAAAGTGGAAGAAAGTCCAAAAAACTGCCACCATGGTTTAAAGGTGAGGTCAGAGAGGCTGTTGCTGCCAAAAAAGCATCTTTCAGGAAATGGAAAAGAGAGCCAAACAATGAAAACTGGAAACAGCACAAGCACTGGCAAGTTAAATGCAAAACATTGATAAGGCAGGCAAAGCGAGAATTTGAGAAGGAACTTGCTACGGAAGCAAAAACGCGAAATAAAGACTTTTTCAAGTACATTCGTAGCAAAAGGCCTGTGAGAGAGTCAATTGGACCATTAGATGATAGAGGGGTAAAAGGCGGCAGTAAGAGGAGACAAGGCTATAGCGGAGAGACTGAATGAATTCTTTGCTTCAGTCTTTACTGAGGAAGATGTAGGGATGTTACCCAAGACTGAAGTGGTATTTAAAGGTGATACTGCAGAGGAATTGAGAAAAATATTGCTACACCGGGAAGATGTTGTATTACTATAAAAAATCAAACTGAGTCCTCACTGACATACCAACCAGGCACAATTGGATAGTAATACTAGAATACTTTTTATTGTATAGTAAATAAAAGATTATAAGTAAGTATAGCATGAAATGAAATGTTCAGACCACTCAGTGCAAGCTGTTATGCCCTATAATAACCCCAATAGCTACATGGCTACTGAATCCATTCCATTCAAGTTAAAACCACAACTTTTCACATTCGTATCACATTCGGTCCTAATGGATTCAGTAGTACATGTAGGATGCCGACCGAATTGACGGCCGATTATAATTTATGACATATACAGCGATTGCAGATAGAGAGGATAAAAACAACTATCACCAGTAACAAAACTGGATGGATCAACATATTTAAAACACTAGTAGCCGAGGGGGAATATCCCATAAAAATGCCATACCAATGGTGGGAGGTAGCCTTGGCAATACTGGATCCTAGGTATGCCAAGTTATCTGCCATCAGCACGGTATGCACTTGGTGCATTGCAATAGTCCTGTTTAAGTGTTTCAGATGATTATGCAACAACGCAGAATCATTGAACAGCTTATGTAATCTTGTCAAATTTAGATCCCAATTCGGGACATCAATTGGCATGGGCGTCCAATAGTGATGTACAGCTTTATGAGTGACAGAATAAAGTAAATAAGTTTCATTATGCCACCGTAGTGTAGTTACATTCTTCAAGCAACCCACAAAGGGGAGAACCATCTTAGGTATAACTTCAGTATTGACTACCATGCATACTTCTTGTGGAGCTATTTCAATCAAGTATTCATAAACTGGTGGCAAGATAATGAATTTACACGTTAACACTATTCTGCAATAAGCAAGGTTCATATACATTAGATTGGATGCGACAGATTGTTCCTCCTATCACCTAAGTACAGGTAGATAGATCATGAGTACAGTTATTAGAATCAATATGGATCCCTGAGAATTCCAGAAGCCAATATGAAATTCTCCCTGGGGTTCCCATTATCAATGGAAGCACTATAAATTTACACATTTGCATTTTCTTAGTTATATTGTATACTGTAGCTTGTCCGGTGCAACTGGTCTCATTGCACAGCACTTTAGAGGCACTATACATCAACCATTCATTAGTGACATTCAATATTTCCAAATTTGTTCATTGCCGGATAGGAGTCCGGCCTGAAACCTATTGCGTTGTTCAATAATTGTCATGGCTTGTAGAGTACATATTGTCCAATTAGCAAAGCGAATTATGTTTTCTGACATATTCAACGTATATAGAGTAGCATTTGTATATAAATTCAAAAGTCCAGAAGAGACAGCTGCATGTTCTTTGGCTGGATGCCAAATGGTGGGAGCCCACCGAGCCTGTAAAGTCATTAATGCCGGCCCCAGCCTTATGCATACTATTTGATAAAAACTTTAGAGGCCTTGGTATGATTACAAACTGTGGTCCACTCTCGAGAGGTCCTGCGGGGAACCTCTGAGATGTTACAACAAAACAGTGTTACATTGGACGTAATATTAATCGTCCCACTTTTTCGGTATAGCGCATAGGCTGCTCTATAATCCCCCGTCTGAGGGTCACCCGCCCATAATTGTCCGGAGGTAGTGAGATTCAAAATCTGACATTGTTGTCCCGCAGGGCAGGTGAAATTATCTTGTGGTCGTTCTCGGGTAGCATTTTTCCAGCTCCAGTACATTTTGATTCGGTCCTGCGGCTGTGTTAGCAGTATTCCAGGGGTCCATGTTTCACTTAGGTAACCCACCACCATGAGGAAAGGATGCCAAGGAACAGGGTCTGAAATGCAAAAGATATACCTTATTCTCTTAAATAACACTTGTCTTCGGGGATATATTCCCATTGCTCCTTTCCAGGTCGCATTACCAGCAACACCTTATCCTTACCTACAGCAATAACCTCCCCAGGTGATGGCGGTCCTTGAGTTTCATGAATCCATATTTTGGCCCCCACATTGACTTTGTTAGTAGACCCAAAACCTTTCCCCCCCCCCCCCCCCCCGGAGAGAGAGAGTTCTGTTGGTGCCTCTCCTTCCTTGATGATGTCAAGGGTTAATGGGATTCCCCTACTTTGAGCCCACCTGAAAGTGGCTTTTTCTCCCAAGTGACCACTTTTTCGGTGTGCCCAAAGGGCTGTACCCTGAAGCCATTCCGCTTTTTCAGAAGGATGCGGCTCAGTCGGCTGTGTCGTTTCTGCCACTGATATCGAAGTTGCTGCATCTGCTTGGGAATTAAACAAACGATCAAGTGAGTCAAGGGGCATATGTGCATCCTGCAATGTAAACCATAGTTTCTCCAAAATTGGCATATCTGTCTCATTGGGGTATTTGTCCAAATACCCAGCTACCAGAATTTGGGACAAATTCTGAGTCCCCACCCCCACATTTTCCTGAAAATACTGTCGAATTGCCCTCTGTATCGCAGACTTACGGCTTAGTGTAATGAACCGCAAAACATCCTGGGCATCTAAACTCACTCCTCTCCCTCCAGTATCATAAACTCTGACCAGCCATTGTAAATCTCCTTCTCCCGGCTGCTGGAGAAACCGGGTTAATATATCATCTACCTCAGCCTACGTGAAATCCTCCACGGTGGTCCTCATACGTGTATGAGGGACCAACTCAGTAAGATATTGGGGCTGCCCATCTGGCCCCAGCAGCGGTTCCCCTCCAGGCCCCATCTGCTGTATGGGTTGCCCATCATTAGCAAGTATCGGGCGTCTCTCGGGCCCCAACACAGTTTTTTCTTATCTCCTATTAACAGGTTGAGCCTGTCTGTATGGTAACTCCTCTTTTACTTCTTCTTCCGAGTACCCATCTGGGTCTGAGGAATCCCAACTATCTCCGTCCCACCTATCCGGTTCCATTCTGCAGTGGCAATAGCCACCGCCTTATATACTTTCTGCTTATTGACCCTGCCTCTTCTTTTTCTATATTTATTTTGTGCTATTTTTACTGTGGCTTTTTCTGCTATCCCCTGATAATGATCCAGCTTATCCCGCAATAGCTTCTGATGGCATTCCAAAACCACCACTTTCCCTTCTGCTTCTAGCAACTTGTGCTCAACTTGGCTCAATTCCAGCTGCTTGTCCTGCAGCTGGGAGTGAACCTTTCGATAGGCTGATAACAACACCCAGGTCTGTCTTCCTAGGGTAACTGCATCACCCGGTTTCCCGGGGAGCCCCTTGAGTACTTTTTCCACATCAAGGGGCGTTGCTTGCTTTAACAACACCCAGGTCTGTCTTCCCGGGGTAACTGCATCACCCGGTTTCCCGGGGAGCCCCTTGAGTACTTTTTCCACATCAAGGGGCGTTGCCTGCTTTAAAGATGCATCCCATGATTCTGCAAACCCATTGTTCCCTAATTGCAAAGCTAAAGTATCATAAGGAGTATCAGTCCATCCTGGGATGGTAGGTCTGCCACTAGGGCTCTTATTCTTGCGTTTAAACATGGCTTGGCACTATGCCAAATCGGCGATTTTTTTGGCACTCTGCCAAGTGGGATTCAATCAATATAGGGCTTCGCCATGCACTGCTTGCCCCTCTATTGATTACATCACCTGGCTGCAATATCAATTAAGTCATCTAATATCCCACCCTTGTCGCCACTTATGTATTACTATAAAAAATCAAACTGAGTCCTCACTGACATACCAACCAGGCACAATTGGATAGTAATACTAGAATACTTTTTATTGTATAGTAAATAAAAGATTATAAGTAAGTATAGCATGAAATGAAATGCATCAATACAACACCGGATATTGTAGGCGTCACTTCAGCAAGCGGGGGAACATTCACGATGCTGCAAGGAATCCGGGAGAGCTGCCAAAGCAGGAGTCTGCTTTGTCCCTGGTACCGTCCCGTCCTCCTTGGAAAGTTCCACGTTTGATATACATTTTTCCTTAGTTGTTTACTATTAGAGATGTGTGTTAATTGGATACTACAGCGTAAGTTTCACGTGAAAGCAGGCTACTCATGATTATGATTGGATATAGATTTCATACACAATTTACGTACAGAGAATGTGTTTAGCATAACAGCCAGGTGCTTCTGACTCACTATACTAGTTCTAGCTGGTTTCAGACCACTCAGTGCAAGCTGTTATGCCCTATAATAACCCCAACAGCTACATGGCTACTGAATCCATTCCATTCAAGTTAAAACCACAACTTGTCACATTCGTATCACAGATGTATTACAACTATTTGATAAACTGAATAGTAGCAAATCACCTGGGCCGGATGGTATACATCCAAGAGTGTTGAAAGAACTGAAATATGAGATTGCAGACCTGCTATTAGTAATCTGTGAACTTTCATTAAAATCATCTGTAATACCTGAAGATTGGAGGATCGCCAATCTAACGCCAATTTTTAAAAAGGGTTCCAGGGGTGATCCGGGAAATTACAGACCAGTGAGCCTAACGTCAGTACCGGGAAAAATGGTAGAAACCATCATAAAGAACAAAATTACACAGCATGTAGATAGTCATGGCCTAATGGGAGACAGCCAACATGGCTTTAGACAAGGAAGATCTTGTCTTACTAATCTGATATTTTTTTTTGAAGGTGTGAATAAACAGGTAGACAAAGGTGAATCGGTTGATATAGTGTATCTGGACTTTCAGAAAGCCTTTGACAAGGTCCCTCATCAGAGACTTTTGGCAAAACTAAAGAGTCATGGGATAGGAGGCAGTGTACTATTTTTTGGATCGGGAACTGGCTAAAAGATAGAAAGCAGAGGGTAGGGCTAAATTGCCAATTTTCCTAATGGAAAAAGGTGAATAGTGGAGTACCCCAGGGATCTGTACTGGGTCCGCTACTTTTTGACATATTCATAAATGACCAGGAAAAGGGAATAACTAGTGAGGTTATCAAATTTGCAGACACAAAACTGTTAAAACCCAAGAGGACTGTGGAAAACTGCCGGAGGATCTGGATAAATTGGAAGACACGGCATCCAAATGGCAGATGAAATTTAATGTGGACAAGTGAAAAATTATGCACCTAGGAAAGAACAACCCACACTATGGTTACACAATGCAAGGTTCCACATTGGGAACCACCAACCAGGAAAAAGATTTAGGAGTCATCGTGGATAACATGTTAAAACCCTCCATCCAGTGTGCAGCAGCGGCCAAGAAAGCAAATAGAATGCTAGGTATCATAAGGAAAGGAATGGAAAATAAAACAAAGGATATTCTAATGCCTCTGTATCATTCCATGGTACGACCGCACCTTGAATATTGTGTGCAATTCTGGTCGCCTTATCTTACAAAGGATATAGCATTATTAGACAAGGTACAGAGAAGAGCCACCAAAATGATAAAGGGGATGGAAGGCTACTCCTATGAAGAGAGGCTACAAAGGTTAGGGCTCTTCAACCTCGAAAAAAGACGGCTGAGGGGTGATAAGATAGAGGTCTATAAATTATTGAATGGAGTGGAACGGGTAAACGTAGATCAATTGTTTACGCTATCAGAATATAGAAAGACTAGGGGACATGTAATGAAGCTACAGGCTAAACTATTTAAGACAAATAAGAGAAAATATTTTTTCACTCAACGTGTAATCAAACTCTGGAATTTGTTACCAGAGGATGTAGTAAGAGCTGTTAGTGTAGCTGGGTTTAAAAAAGGTTTGGAGAAGTTCCTGGAGGAAAGGTCCATAAGCCATGATTAAAAAGGGACCCAGGATATCAATGCTTGACCCAATACAAGCATTGTGGAACCTGTCTTTTGGGGATACTGCTAGGTACGTATGACCTAGATTGGCCACTGTTGGAAACAGGATACTGGGCTTGATGGACCTTGATCTGACCCAGTATGGCATATCTTATGTTCTTATCTTATGTTCTTATGTTCTAAGCAGACATAGGCATACCCCAACTCATGCTCATATGCATCTTGGCAATGACCACTCATATACCCATGGATTGATGAACACACACAGCTGTTCAGTGGCTCAAAACACATGGCCAGTGTGTGTATGAGAGAAGGGTCACAGATTCAAGACCAATCTGTGGATCAGGAAATGTATGTCCAGGTGCATTAATTTTATTCTACGTTCTAGAACAGTATCAGCTTGTGCAACCTTCACCATTTTGTCCAGCAAGTGTCCACGCACTCAGCTGCCACAGTGAGAAGCTGCACCAGCCAAGACTGGATGGCAGAGCATGCTAATAGCACCAGCACACTGAGCGGGCATTGACAGCACCTGAGCATTACAAAGCATGCTAATAGCGCCTGCACACTGAGCAGGCTTGACAATGGTGGAGCATCAAAGGAGGCCTAAGGGGCAGGTACGAATGCCAACCTGCACCAATTTTGGACAGTGGAGTTGTGTGTCTCCAAAGTAGTGCATGCCTCAGCAATGCACCATGCATGCATGTAATGCTCAGGCTTTATGGCTGTGCATACAACATGCTGCAGGTCAGCTATACAACAACCCTACATACTGTGTGAGACACCATTTACAAGCAAAGGTTAGTTTGCAGTAAGTAGTTGCAACCTGTGGCTGTGATGCTGTAATGCATTCCTTACACCATCAACAAGACCCATCTCTACAGCATTCCCCTACACTTACCTCCCAACATGACACTATTGTGCAGTTCCCAAATTGTCTGCTGGCTTGACAGGAGTGAGCAGGAGAGACAATTTGTGTGTTGCAACTTTCATCTCTGACTCTGCCTCCAGGCATCAGGACACAACAATTTGCACAGATGAGAGGCCAGCTTAATGCCAACTGCCATAATAGCTGTATCCATGGCAACAGTGTCAGCCCACCTGGTGCAGGTGCAGCCTATAAGGAACTAGGCTATAAGAAACTAGGCTCGGGGGGAGGGCTGGTCTCTGTGAACGTCCAATCAGTTCACTTGGTGACATTGGCAGGAATCTGTGATTTACCTGCATGCCGTTGCTCTTACCACATGCTGCATTCACAGAGTGACTTTTGCTCCATGCAGTGTATGCACATACAGGGAAGTATGTATCAGGCAAATTCGCACATAAGAAACACCACCTCTAAACTATCCACTGATCATTGGCCAATGCATCCAGCAGTACATTACCTATTAACCAAAATGAGAGTCCAAATGCACATGTGTGCCTGATTGGGACAGTGGGAAGGACTACAGCCTGAAGGACTTCAAAAGGGGACTGCTACTTCTGGAGAGAGATCTGCAATAGTGAGCATATACTTCTGGGAATTTTTCTGAAGGGAGTTCTTTGGATTAAAGCTGATTAATCTGTGAACCCAGTGTATTGGTTAAATCAGTCAGGGCCTAATAGCAGCAGTTTAAGTTAACGTTTTAATTTAAAACACAGAAGAGAGCTTTCTGGTTAAATTTAGAACTCAGCAGAGAGCTTCTAGTTTAAATTTCATACTCATTCATGGCCTAGCAGCAGCAAAGAGCTTTAATTTAAATCAAATCAGAATATAACTTAGCATGAAAGGCAAAACAGGGTCAGTATTCATTGAACAAGAAATAAAGTCTTCTAGAGACCTTTACAAAGAGGCCTTCTACCTAGGGGGCAAGAGACCTGTGAAACTTTTTAAATAGGTGTTCAAGCCAGGTGGCAGGTCAAAAGGCCATTTTGAAAGACTCCTTCTATCCAAGCAAGGACTGTTAATCACCCAGGAAGTTGGTCACAGCTTAACTTAGAAGCACAGGACAGGGTACTGTGTAGCAGCTCTCTTTTAATAAGTCTTATTGCTTTTCTGATTCCAGGGGTGTTCCGGGCAACTACAGACCGGTGAGCCTGACGTCAGTAATGGGAAAAATGGTAGAAACCATCATAAAGAACAAAATTGCTGAATATGTAGATAGTCATGGCTTAATGGGAGATAGCCAACATGGTTTTAGAGAAGGAAGATCTTGTCTTACTAATCTGTTATGTTTTTTTGAAGGTATGAATAAACAGGTAGACAAAGGTGAGTCGGTTGATATAGTGTATTTGGACTTTCAGAAAGCCTTTGACAGTGTCCCTCATCAGAGACTTTTGGCAAAACTAAAGAGTCATGGGATAGGAAGCAGTGTACTATTGTGGATCAGGAACTGGTTAAAAGATAGAAAGCAGAGGGTAGGGCTAAATGGCCAATTTTCCCAATTGAGAAAGGTGAATAGTGGTGTACCCCAGGGATCTGTGCTGGATATGCTGCTTTTTGGCATATTCATAAATGACCTGGAAAAGGGAATAACGAGTGAGGTTATCAAATTATCAGATGACACAAAACTATTTAAACTTTTTAAAACCCATGAGGATTGTGGAAAATTGCAAAAGGATCTTGCAGACGACATCATGATTTACACCCCAGTCAACCTCGACAACCCTGACTACACAAAAATAATAGACTGCCTCAACCACATGTCCAATTGGCTCCAAGACAACAACCTGACCATAAACTACAAGAAGACAGAAGCACTTCTCATCACACGAAACACCAGCTTCATCCCTCCACCCTCCATCAATGTCAACTATACAACAATACCTTTTAAACAGGAAGTGAAATACCTCAGAGTGACACTCGACAGAGAGCTAAACCTACAGTCACACATCAGCAGGACCATCAAAAACGCATACTTCAAGATGAGAATAATCAGACGCCTCAAGCCCCTCCTTACGCAAGATCATTTGCGCACAGTCTGTCAAGCCCTAATAACTCCCATCCTTGACTTCTGCAACCCGATCTATAGCGGCATGCCTAAACAGTCACTCAAAGCACTACAAATGTCCCAAAACACGGCGGCACGAATAATATCCGGATCATCAAAACAAGACCACCTCACCCCCATACTAATAGACCTCCACTGGCTCCCAATCAGCTCCCGCATCAAATACAAAACAATCCTAAACATATTCAGAATCAAACACAGGAACTCAGCACTCTGCCTCCAACCTCTCATACAACCCCACACCAGCGCAAGACCTAGGAGGAGACCTACCGCACGAAGATCACTATCAATGGCAGCACCTATAATGTGGAACGCACTCCCCGATGAACTTCGATCGACAGATGACACTAAGAACTTTCAAAAGCAACTAAAGACTTTGCTGTTCATGGAGCACTACGGCCTGAACACATAATGGGATCACCAACCCCGGACTAATGACTTACCTGCATGCTCATTGCACATAACACTGTATAAAAGCTCATGCTGTAATTAGCGCACTTAAATCAACCTACCACACTCGCACACATTCACTGTACAGTATAAGAACACAAATGGCAATTTAAATTGATTGTTTGCTGTGTACACCACCTTGATTGAAGGATAAGGCGGGATATACGGTAAATACCCTTTAAATAAATAAAAATAAAAAATGATAAATTGGAAGACTGGGCATCAAAATGGCAGATGAAATTTAATGTGGAAAAGTGCAAAGTTATGCACCTAGGGAAGAACAACCCAAACTATGGTTACACGATGCAAGGTTCCACATTAGGAACCACCACCCAGGAAAAAGATTTAGGTGTCATTGTGGATAACATGTTAAAACCCTCCGCCCAGTATGCAGCAGCAGCCAAGAGAGCAAACAGAATGCTTGGTATCATAAGGAAAGGAATGGAAAATAAAACAAAGGATATTATAATGCTTCTGTATTGTTCCATGGTGAGGCCGCACCTTGAATATTGCGTGCAATTCTGGTCGCCGTATCTTAAAAAGGATATAGCGTTATTAGAAAAGGTTCAGAGAAGAGCCACCAAACTGGTTAAGGGGACAGAAGGATACCCCTATGAAGAAAGGCTAAAAAGGTTAGGGCTCTTTAACCTGGAAAAGAGACGGCTGAGGGGAGATATGATAGAAGTCTATAAATTAATGAATGGTGTGGAACGGGTAAACGTAGATCGATTGTTTACGTTATCAGAATATAGAAAGACTAGGGGACATGCAATGAAGCTACAGGGTAAACTACTTAAGACAAATAAGAGAAAATATTTTTTCACTCAACGTGTAATCAAACTCTGGAATTTGTTACCGGAGGATATAGTAAAGGCTGTTAGTGTAGGTGGGTTTAAAAAAGGTTTGGACAAGTTCCAGGAGGAAAGGTCCATAAACCATTATTAAAAAGGGACCCAGGATTTCTCCAGGACCAAGCAGGAAGTCAGTCCTCACATATGGGTGACGTCGGCGCCGACGGAGCCCTCGCGGAGCAATTTCCCCAGCTTTCAAAGAAAGCCTTTGGGAATTGCAGCGCACATGCGTGGTCCCCTTCCCGCCCAAGGGTGCCATCTTGCTCAGTCTTCTTTTTTCCGCGGATCCCTACCGACGCTGTTTGTGATCGCCGCAGAAAAAGTTGATTTTATTTACTATTCTTTTCTCGGTTCGACGCCGGATCCTTTTCCCGCCCGGACCCGCTACGCCGGTATCGGGTCCGTTCTTTATTTTTATGTTTTTTGTCCTTCGTGACAAGCGTTCGCGCCATTTTTTCTTTTTCACTGGCAGCCTTGTCTTTTGACCTCGCAGGGGCCTTTTTTCCTCCGATGGCTGCCAGCGGGTTTAAAAACTGTGATCAGTGTAAGAAACTTATGTCTCTTACCGACACACATGACTGCTGCCTCCGCTGCCACGGACCCGATCATGACCCGATGACCTGTGGCAAGATGTCCTCAAAAGCGTTGAGGAGTCGGAAGCATCAAAAAGAACGAATCTTCTCTGACTCCGCGTCCGGCCGGGCCCGGACCTCGTCAGAGGCTTCGACGTCCCGGGACTCCGGTCCTGAGCATCGTCGGAGTTCCTCTGAGCGGGGGTCTCCTGCCCGGGAACATCATAGGAAGAAGAAACCCGCGAGGGCGGCGTCGGTGGACGCTCCTGGTTCCTTGAGGGCCAGGTTGCATAGCCCAGATAGCCATCCCAGGTCCTCGGAGTCGGAGAGGCCTTCGAAACATCCTCGTCTCGAGATGGAGTCTCCTGGACACGTGAGTACTGTAGTCCTCGTGGACTCACCTCCGAAGGAGCCGACGTCGGGCCTGACGCCGTCGGGGCCCGAGTCGGGGGCTGCTGGGTCTCCTGAGCTCGGACTCAGGTTGACGGCCTTGGAGAGCAGTTTGGCTGCCTTCATGGACCAGCAGCGGGCATTGATCACTGGCCTCGCAGGTGCATCTGCCCCGGCCACCTGGACCTCGATGTCCAAGTCGACCCCGGAGACCTAGCCGATCCTCGAGTCCATGCGAGCTCGAGTCGATCCTCGGTCGCAGTCTCCCTCGGCCTCCCGTTCGGGACCGAGGTCATCAACCCCGACACCCTCGGCGTTGGGGCGGAGGGCATCGGTGCCCGCCCGACCGGAGCCGCTCGATTCCTCCTCCGAGGAGTCAGCCTGGGAAACGGAGGACGAAGAGTCACCTGGTACTTTTCGGACTCGGTGCATCCCATCGGACTCGCCCGAGTCCGAGCCTCGGAGACGGTCCCCCCCAGAGGACACCCGGTTCTCGGACTTCGTGTGGGATATGGCCAAGGCCTTGGCATTCCCCGCGGATCCCGAGGAGGAGCCTCGAGCCGAAGAGCTCGATGCCCTCCAGTATGACTGTCCCCCGAAGGAGGCCTTTACTGTACCGGTTCCTCCGATGCTGGAACGACTTCTCTTCCGCATGTGGGAGAGCCCGGCATCGACGCCGGTGTTAAGCAATCAGGTCAATTCCATTTATCGAGTCCGCAAGAGCCCCGGGTTCCAGAAGGCACAACTACCGCACCATTCCATGGTGGTGGAATCGGCCATGCATCGACTCAAGAGTCAGAAGATGCACTCCTCGGTGCCTCCCGGTCGGGAGGCCCGGAACCTGGATGCCCTTGGTAGGAAGTGCTTCCAGGGCTCTGTGCTTGCTTGTCGAGTCCAGACCTACCAGCTCTATATGGGCATGTATCTCCGAGACCTGGCAAAAGAAATTGCCAGGTTCTTTGATGGTCTCTCCGAGGAACCTTTGCAGAGGGTCCAGGCGTTGTCCACTGGTATTCGAGAGTGCTCGAAGTTTATCTCTCGAGCAGCCTACGATGGCTTCGAAGCATCGGCTCGAGTAGCCGGAGCCGGCATTGGTGCCCGCCGACAGGCTTGGCTTCAGTCATCCGACCTCGAGCCATGGGTACAGGACAAGTTGGTCGATGTCCCCTGCAGAGGTGAAAACCTCTTTGGCAAGCCCATGGCTGAAAAGGCTGCAGAGATCGAGACCGAGACTCTGACCAGGACTAGGCTGTCCAGAAAAACCTCTGCTCCTTCTCAGAAGAAGAAGGGCTCGGGGAAAAAGCCCTTTTACCCGAGGAAGGCGGCTGCCTATAAACAATACCCTCATTATCAGGCCTCAGCAGCTCCCCAACAGGGTCAGCAGGCCAAAGGACGGGGTAATGGGTCCCGTAGGCAGCAGGCCTCCAAGCCCACAACACCGGCCCCTGCTCAGTAGGGTGGGGTTTTTTGACTCCATCAGCATAGCCTCTTCCCCTCCGCTGGTTTCTCTCGGCACAGGAGACCGGCTGGTCCACTTTGCCCACAGGTGGTCAGCCATCACATCAGATACCTGGGTGCTTCATATAGTTCAAAAAGGCTATCTTCTACACTTTCACCAGGTACCTCCCTCCTACTTTCCAGGGGAGCCTCCAAGACTCCCTCTGCACAGGGACTTACTCCTTCAGGAGTTAGCAAGTCTTCTTCAGGAACATGCTGTGGAACCGGTGCCCCACCACCTGAGGGGTCAAGGCTTTTATTCCAGGTACTTTCTGATACCAAAACGAACAGGAGGCCTCAGACCCATCCTGGACTTGCGCAACCTCAACAAGTTCCTGGCAAGGGAAAAGTTCAAGATGCTTACCCTTGGAATCCTGCTGCCCTACCTCCAGCAGGGAGACTGGCTATGCTCCTTAGATCTGAAGGATGCCTATACTCACATCCTTATTCATCCAGACCACAGACAGTATCTCAGGTTTGTTGTGGGAGGAAATCATTACCAGTACAGAGTACTGCCCTTTGGCCTATCCTCCGCCCCAGGGTGTTCACCAAATGCCTAGCAGTGGTGGCGGCCTATCTAAGACTTCAAGGCCTTTTTGTGTTTCCATACCTGGACGACTGGCTCATCAGGGCCCAGTCTTCCCAAGAGGCCATTCAGGCCACTCATCGCACTGTGACTCTGCTCCAGCACTTGGGCTTTGTCATAAACTTCGCAAAGTCCACTTTGCTCCCCTCTCAAAATCTCGAATTCATCGGCGCAAGGTTGAGCACACTTCCGGCGCGGGCCTTCTTGCCTCTAGACGGAGCACACAGGCTCATGGATCTCGCCAGCCACTTTCACAGCAATTCCCTGGTCTCTTGCCAGGCAATTTCTGAGACTGCTCAGCCATATAGCTTCCACGATCCATGTAACCCCCAATGCCCGCCTGAACATGCGACCTGCTCAGTGGTGCCTTCGCACTCAATGGCATCAGGCCACGGGGAGCCTGGCGGACTCAGTACAGGTATCCAACCTACTGGTCTCTTCTCTGCGGTGGTGGCTTCATCTGCCAAACCTGGTGCTGGGAGTGGATTTTCAATCTCCTCCGCCTTCTCGGGTGCTGACAACCGATGCTTCTCTCCTGGGTTGGGGAGCACATTGCCAAGGGACATGTACTCAAGGCCTCTGGACTCCTTGGGAGTCTGCTCAGCAGATAAACTTCCTGGAGCTCAGAGCCATCCGCCTAGCTCTGAGAGCCTTCTCCCACCTCACTTCTCACCAGTCTGTGCTGGTCCAGACGGACAATCAAGTTGCAATGTTCTACGTGAACAAACAAGGAGGAACAGGCTCCTTCCTTCTCTGTCAGGAGGCACAAAAACTGTGCTCTTGGGCCGTCCACCACGGCATCCTCCTCAAAGCTGTCTATCTCCCAGGTCAGGAAAATTACCTGGCAGACAAGCTGAGCAGGATCCTCCAACCTCACGAGTGGAGATTGGATCCATTGGTGGTTCAGCGGATCTTTCTCAAGTGGGGCCTCCCCACCATGGATCTGTTTGCCAGTCCTCTGAACCGGCAACTTCCCAGATTCTGCTCTCGACAACCGCATCCTCTCAGAGTAGCGGCGAATGCTTTTCTGATTCCATGGTCCACAGGCCTCTTGTATGCCTTTCCTCCCATGCCGCTGGTGTCTCGCACGCTCTTCAAGGTTCTCAGAGACAGAGCCTCGATGATCCTAGTGGCTCCCTGGTGGCCGAGACAGCCCTGGTTCCCGCTTCTGATGCAGCTGCCGGTGGACACCCCTCTTCCTCTGGGGTTTCAACCCGATCTCCTGTCACAGGATCAGGGGACTCTCCTACACCCCAACCTCCGGTCCCTTCATCTGATGGCCTGGCTGCTGAAAGGGTAGTCCTTGCTCCCCTCCTGCTGCCTCGGGAGGTGGAAGAGGTCGTTTTGGCCTCCAGGCGGTCCTCCACCCGGATGTCCTACACTCTTAAGTGGCGTCGGTTCTCCGTGTGGTGTGCTCAGCAGTCTGAGAATCCCTTCTCCTGCTTGGTGGCAGTGGTCTTGCAATATTTGCTTTACCTCTTCAATCTGGGCCTTAAGTCCAACTCTGTGAGGGTCCACCTCAGTGCTCTCGCTGCACATCACGCACCGGTGGATGGCAGGCCTCTTTCCAACCACCCTTTGGTGGCTCGTTTTCTCCGAGGCCTCCTTCTCCTTAAGCCTCCTTTGCGCCCACCAGCCCCTGAATGGGATCTGAATGTGGTCTTGCAGCGGATTACCTGTCCGCCCTTTGAACCTATGGCTACCTGCCCTCTTTGTTTTCTTTCCTGGAAAACCTTGTTTTTGGTAGCCCTTACCTCTGCTAGGCGAGTTAGTGAACTGCAGGCCCTAGTGTCTGATCCTCCTTACACTAGGTTCTACAGGAATAGGGTAGTCTTATGGACTCACCCTAAGTTTCTTCCAAAAGTGGTTTCTCCTTTTCATCTCAACCAGGAGATGGTTCTTCCGACCTTCTTTCCCAGGCCGCAAACCAGCCGGGCTGAAATGGTCTTGCATACCCTGGACTGTAGGAGGGCCTTATCCTTCTACCTTGACCGTACGCGGGAGCATAGGAGGGCTGTTCAGCTCTTCGTTTCTTTTGACCCCAATAAGTTGGGGCTCCCTGTCTCCAAGCGTACTTTGTCCGTATGGGTTGCTGACTGTATCGCTTGGGCTTATGGGGCAGCCGGCCTCTCGTTGGAGGGTCGAGTCACGGCTCACCATGTTAGGGCGAAGGCTGCATCAGTGGCTCATCTCCGCTCTGTTCCGTTGGCAGACATCTGCTGGGCCGCTACTTGGTCTTCAAGCCAGACTTTTGCGGCCCATTACTGCCTGGAGAGGGAGTCCCGCAGGGACAGTGCTTTCGGTCAGGCAGTCCTCCATAATCTCTTTGAGGTTTAGGCAACTCCTGCCCTCCGGCCCTGGTGTTGGGCTACCGGTCGGGGGGCGTTTTCAGAGAAGATTCCTTCCTTCTGTGCTACTGAGCTAGAGGGAGCTCATTTTTCCACTTGAGGTCTCCGGTAGCCTTAAGCTAGGGAGTCCCATATGTGAGGACTGACTTCCTGCTTGGTCCTGGAGAAAGAATAGTTACTCACCTGTAACAGGTGTTCTCCAGGAGCAGCAGGAATCAGTCCTCACAGCCCTCCCTCCTCCCCTTGGAGTTGCAGTCCTATCATTTCATTTTTGCTAATTTTTTTGCTGTCTTTTAGCTATGTCATCAGACTGAGCAAGATGGCACCCTTGGGCGGGAAGGGGACCGCGCATGCGCACTGCAATTCCCAAAGGCTTTCTTTGAAAGCTGGGGAAATTGCTCCGCGAGGGCTCCGTTGGCGCCGACGTCACCCACATGTGAGGACTGATTCCTGCTGCTCCTGGAGAACACCTGTTACAGGTGAGTAACTACTCTATCACTGCTTGACCCAATACAAGCACTGTGGAACCTGTGTCTTTTGGAGAAACTGCTAGGTACGTATGACCTAGATTGGACACTGTTGGAAACAGGATATTGGGCTTGATGGACTTTGGTCTGACCCAGATTGGCATATCTTATGTTCTTATGATCTCTGAATGGTGCATGAACACCTCCGGCTGTTGAAATGTGGCACAAGAAGTCATGTTGGTCTCTGTATCGCCCGGCACAATATGAGAAGGCATTGCCTGGAGGTGAATGTTGGGATGGGGATAGGGGTGCAGGGAACAGTACCATACATGTTTAGTATATGCCCTTCGTAGGTGGCATTGCTGGCCAAAGCCTATGTTCACATGGCCAGAACCTATGCGGGTCTACTCAGTGTCTGCATGTGTTACATCAGAGGGCCTACATGGCAGCCTCACTGTCTCTCCATGTGCACACAGTGTGACAGTCACAAGGATGGTGTTAGAGTACAAAGAAGCAGGGTATGGTAGTGTATGTGTCACCAGCAACTGTTCCAACATCCAACCCCATGTGCAATCTGCCATGATTCCATGCACTCTTGGGGGGGGGAGCAATGCATCTGCAGCATGGGAGTGTGCATGTGCTGCATCGTCCAGGTCATATCCATGGCCAGGGATATGACATTATATGCAAGTACAGGCATTGAACTAGGTTCAATGCCCACTGCCAAGAGCTGTGTAGGGGACACCATGTTTGTGTATGTGACAGACGTAGCCCACTTTGGGCTAGCATGAACTCTCAGCCTGACTCTGGCCCACTTTCCACTGTTCCTCATATTGCATGAGCTGTGCCCAAGTCCAGGCTACAAGGGTAGATAATGAGGAGCAGAGGATTCTGGGTATTACCTAAAACAGAGTGGGTTACACAGGATGTATATGTGTTGGAGGGTTGGTCAGTGGCTGAGCCAGCTTATCATGGGTCTGCCACGAGCATGGCCTTTGTGCACACATCTATTCATGCTGAGAGGCCACTCTCACTCTGACTGAGCTGTGACCATATCACAGCTATGTATGCACATGTGCTATATAGGGTCAAGTTGTAGTGATATGTGGGCTGTTTCCTTTATGGCAGTCCAGTCACTACACAGGCTGCTGGTTGTCCATACTGTTTGTACAAAGCCAATGTGTTCATGGTAGCTATGTGCACATGCAGCATGTGTTGACTAGCAGACTGGATACAGATGGTATGTGAGATGCTGATACAGGACAGTGTTGCCCAACATATGTAGGCTGCCTGGGATTTCTCTGGTTGATTGGAATTCCCAGAAAGTGTGACTAGCAGCTGTTCTTGGGCTGTTGGTAATCTGCTGGTTAGGTAACTGTGGTTTGGCAGGCCCTTCTGCTTGTTGTCAGCATACCCTCCCCCTTCTCCTGCCTAGACAACACTCACTGTATTTGAGTAATTTGTCAACAGCTGCCGCAATCTTAGCAAACGACATGAGATATTATAGGAGAGTCCCTGGCCAACAGGAGCAGGACACAAGGCCCAGATAAGACAGGCCACTCCGGCATGCTGCAGTTGTACAGAATACCAAGTGCTAGCATCACACACACACTGCAGACAATGCCATTACTACACTGGCAGTGATAGTGATCTGCTCCAGAACCTGGAGTATCAATCTATTGCAGGGCTTGCTCTGGGGACCAAGTGATGTGTGCCTTCCCTCACAGTCAGGGTGACTGCAGAAACGGGTCATTTGCAGGAAACACACATTGTCCCTGGATAGTGCAGTGCTGATCTCTGTATTCTCCATATGGCCACCAGTTGCATATATGCACTCAGGTTATGCAGTGCATCATAGGTAATGGAGGGGCTAACTGATACCGGCACTCAGAGCCCCAATTGCAGCCATAGCGGTGACTGTGATCACTGGTACATTGCCCAGTACCTGCTTGTCTTCTATGATGGTGGGGGACATGTGCATGTCCCTCTGAGGAGGGCAGGATGGTCAGCGATGGACCGCAGGGGTCATGAATGTGGTTTGAGTTAGGTAAACCTGTACATACACCTAGCTTGCAGTGTTCAGCAGGTGACAAGGGACTGCCCACCCTGCACATGTGCTGCCTCAGGGGTTAGTGCCACACTGAGGCACAGCAGACCTCTGCCTGTGACTGTTGCTTGGCGTTGGAGGTACAGTGGAGGGGCAGGCATCTTCCCCTCACATGTGGCTTGACCTTTGGACAAGGGATGTATTCTGAAGCTATGTTTCTGTTATGTAGGTTGTGTACTGAGTGTATAGTGCAGTGCATACTGCATATTCACCACTGTAGGCAGGCCATAGATGTGGTGTACCACTGTCTCAGATTGTGCCAGCCACGTTGTTTCTTTTTTATATTTTTATATTTATTGATTTACAAAAGGCAAGATAAATGCTTACAAAAATGAGCCAAATGAAAAACAAGGCGAAGTACAGGAAAATAGAATTATAGGAAATTAACGACTCGCTAGTCCACAATAATCAGGGATTATATAACAGAGATCATTTTAAGTACAATTTACAGGAAAAACAGACAACAGCAAGCAAGTCCATCCTAGCCATACACTCACAAGGATGCAGATCCCAAATCTAAAGGGGGAGACGGAGCAACTATGGTTCTAGCAGAAAGGAAAGTAGTTAAGTGCGTTTGTTCAAAAAACATAAACCTTTTGTCCTGGTACATAACTAAATATTTACAGAGATAATGTAATCGAAAAGTAGCCCCTAGCTGCAAAACCTGGGGTTGGAGCAGTAAGAATTGCTTCCTTCGCTTCTGGGTATTCCTGGCAATATCCAGGAACATTCATATCTTAAGGTTCTCCAGGACCAAGCAGGAAGTCAGTCCTCACATATGGGTGACATCGACTTCGATGGAGCCCTTGCGGAGCATTTCCCCAGCTTTCCATGAAAGCCTTTGGGAATGCAGGCACGCATGCACGGTTCCCTTCCCGCCTAAAGGTGCCAACTTGCCTCAGTCTCTCTTTTTCCGTGAAGCCCACCGGACATGTGTCCTAGTTATCCCGGAAAATAGTTTGATTTTTGGCGATCCTTCGCTATTTTTTCTTCTCCGGTTCGACGCCGGTTCCCCTCCCGCCGGGTTCGGTACACCGGTATCGAGCCCGATCTTCTTTTTTTTGTTTTTGCCCTTCGTGGCTGGCGTTCGCGCCCTTTTTTTTCTTTTTCCCTGGAAGGCCGGTCCTTTGACCTCACGGGGACTCTTTTTCCCCCGATGGCTTCCAATGACTTTAAAAAGTGTGATCGGTGCAAGAAGCTGATGTCTTTCACCGACATACATGACTGCTGCCTTCGGTGCCTCGGTCCTGATCACGACCCTAAGACGTGTGGACCATGTGGGAAAATGTCTTCCAAGGCACTGCGAAGTCGTTAGCACCAAAAGGAAAGGCTTTTCTCTGACTCGGCCTCCGGCCGTGTTCGGACCACGTCTGAGGCCTCGACATCTCGGGAATCGGATCCCGAGGACCGTCGTGGCTCCTCGGACAGGGGGTCCCCTGACCGGGAACGCAAGAGGAAGAAGAGGCTCGCGAGGGCGTCATCAGAAGAGGTCCCTGGCTCCTCGAGGGCTAGGTCTCAGACCCCCGACCGTCGCCCCGGGCCGTGGAACAGGAGAAGCCTTCCAGAGTTCCTCGAGTGGAGCCGGAGTCTGCTGGACACGTAAGTCCTGTAGTCCTCGTGGACTCTCCTCCCAGAGAGCCGATGTCGGGTCCGGTGCCGCTGGGGCCCGAGTCGGGAGCTGCTGATTCTCCTGAGCTGGGTCTCAGGTTGACAGCCTTGGAGAGCAGACTGTCTGCCTTCATGGAACAGCAGTGGGCACTGATGGCCAGCCTGTCTGGTGCATCTGCCCCGACCACCGGGACATCGACATTGAAGTCGACCCCGGAGACCGAGCCGATACTCGAGACCATGAAGGCTCGAAGTCGACCTCGGTCGCCGTCTCCCTCGACCTCCCGTTCGGGACCGAGGGCGTCAACGCCGGTGCCTTCGGCATCGGGGTGGGTGCTCACAGGCCCCGCGAGGTCGGACCCCGATTCCTCATCGGACGAGTCCACCTGGGAGATGGAGGACGAGGAGTCCCCCGACACCTTCAGGACTCGGTGCATCCCATCGGACTCACCACAGTCTGAACCCCGGAGTAGATCCCCTCTGGAGAATACCCGGTTCTCGGAGTTCATCCGGGATATGGCCACCGCGTTAGCTATCCCTGCGGACCCCGAGGAGGAGCCTCGAGCTGAGGAGCTCGAGGCCCTGCAATACGACTCTCCTCCGAAGGAGGCCTTTACTGTTCCGGTTCCTCCAATGCTGGAACGGCTCCTCTTCCGGATGTGGGAGTCACCGGCCTCGGAGCCGGTTTTAAGTAAGCAGGTCGATTCGATCTGTCGACTCCGGAAGAGTCCTGGCTTTCAAAAGGCGCAGCTACCACACCATTCCATGGTGGTGGAATCGACCATGCATCGCCTGAAAAGTCAGAAGATGCACTCCATGGTGCCCCCTGGCAGGGAGGCCCGAAACCTCGATGGTTTTGGTAGAAAGTGCTTCCAGGGCTCGATGCTTGCTTGCCGTGTCCAGTCTTACCAGCTGTACATGGGCATGTACTTGAGAGACCTGGCCAAGGAGCTGGCCGGGTTCTCTGCTGGTCTGTCCGGGTAACCCATGCAGAGGTTTAAGTCCTTCTCCTTGGGGATCCGGGAATGCTCCAAGTTTATGTCCCGCGCTGCCTACGATGGCTTTGAGGCTTCGGCCCGTGTTGCGGCAGCCAACGTTGCGGCAGCCAGCATCGCGGCTCGATGCCAGGCATGGCTGCAGTCATCGGACCTCGAGCCATGGGTTCAGGACAAGTTTGGTCGATGTCCCTTGCCGAGGTGAGAACCTTTTTGGCAAGCCCATGACCGAGAAGGCCACACAGCTCGAAACCGAGCACCTCACGAGGACGAGGCTGTCTAGAAAGACTTCTGCCCCTTCTCACAAGAAGAAGGGCTCGGGTAAAAAGCCCTTTTACCCGAGGAAGGGCACTGCCTACAAACAGTACCCACAATATCAGGCTGCCCAAGCTTCCCCTCCGGGTCAGCAAGCCAAGGGGCAGGGTAATGGGCCCTGTAGGCAGAGGACGCCCAAGCCTCTGGCCCCTGCTCCCACTCAGCAGGGTGGGGGCTTTTGACTCCTTAGGCATAGCCTCTCTGTCCCTGCTCTCCCAACCCTGCACAGGAGGTCGCCTCGCCCTGTTTGCCCACCAGTGGCCACTCATCACTGGAGACAGTTGGGTGTTAAACATAGTCCACAGGGGCTATGCACTACACTTCCAACAAATGCCTCCTTCATACTTCCCAGGGGAGCCTCCAAGGCCTCCCCTGCACACAGATCTTCTCCTTCAGGAGATACAGGGTCTGTTGGTGGAGAGGGCGGTGGAGCCTGTGCCTCCCCACTTACACGGTCGAGGGTTTTACTCCAGGTATTTCCTGGTACCCAAAATCTATCGTCTTCAACGGGTTCAAAATGCTGCTGTTCGTGTCCTTTCTCATGCTTCACGGTTCGATCATGTTACCCCTCTGTTAATACACTTTCACTGGCTCCCCGTTGTCTTTCGTGTTCAGTTTAAAATTCTTATCTTTGTCCACAGGGTGATCCACTCAGGTACCCCCCTGCATCTTGCCAGCCAGGTTCACCTTCACACCCCTCACCGTTCTTTCCGCTCTATTCATGCCAACCGTATGTTCCTACCCTCCCCCTCCCAAGCACACCTAGAATCCACCCGGTCTTCCGCTTTCTTTTTTCTTGGTCCAAGGCTCTGGAACTCCCTTCCCCCCTTTCTACGTCTCGAAACCTCCTACCCATCCTTCAAAGCCACCCTCAAAACCCATCTTTTTTGTTCTGCCTTTAACCTTCCTTTCCCGACCTCATCCTCCTCCCCTCACTAGGCCTTTGACAGCAAACCCCTGCCCCTGTCTTACATTTTTCTCTATGTTGTTGTTGTCTACCCTTTGTTACCCGTCTTTACCCCCACTCTGTATCTCTGTTTCTATCCCTTTTCTTTGATTTTATGGCGTCGTTCTTCTGGCTCTTTTTCGCAGCTCTCTCTCTCTTTTAGCAATTTTAATTGTTTTTATGTATTGTGAACTGCCCAGATGCTAATTGTATTGGGCGGTATATAAAGTTTTAATAAACATAAACATAAAAGAACCGGTGGTCTTCGACCTATTCTAGATCTCCGAAACCTCAACAAGTTCCTAGAGAAGGAAAAGTTCAAGATGCTTACTTTTGGAACACTTCTGCCCTACCTCCAGCAGGGAGATTGGCTATGCTCCTTAAATCTAAAGGATGCGTATACTCACATCCTCATTCATCCAGACCACAGAAAGTACCTCAGGTTCATTGTGGGAGGAAACCATTATCAGTACAGAGTACTGCCTTTTGCTCTCACCTCCGCTCCCAGGGTCTTTACCAAGTGCCTGGCAGTGGTGGCGGCCTACCTGCGAAATCAGGGAGTCTTTGTCTTCCCATACCTGGACGACTGGCTCATAAGGGGTCAGATGTGCCAGGAGGCCCGACAAGCTACTCTCAGAACTATTGCTCTTCTTCAAAGCTTGGGGTTCGTCATAAACTTTGCAAAGTCTACTTTGCTCACCTCCCAGAACTTGGAGTTCATAGGGGCAAGGTTGGACACTCTGCTTGCAAAGGCATTCTTGCCAGAAGACAGAGCCCAAAGACTGATCAACTTGGCAAACCAGTTTCTCAGCAGGTCACTGGTCTCCGCCAGACTCTGCCTGAGGCTTCTAGGCCACATGGCTTTGACAGTACATGTGACCCCCAATGCCAGGCTACATATGAGGCCTGCACAGTGGTGCCTTCAGACTCAGTGGTCACAGGCAGCCTCAGAGACAGGATAAGGGTGTCCAGACATTTTCTGAACTCCCTCAGCTGGTGGCTGCACCCACCCAATCTGCTACAAGGGGTACCTTTTCAGAGTCCTGGGTTCACAGTGGTGTTGATCACGGATGCCTCCCTGCAAGGCTGGGGGGCTCATTGTCTAGGCAAGTGCACCCAAGGTCTGTGGTCTCCCTGGGAAGCCGCACAGCAAATCAATCTCCTGGAGCTCAGGGCTATTCGGTTAGCCCTCAAAACCTTTTCTCATGGCCTGGCTCATCAGTCTGTCCTAGTTCAAACAGACGACCAGGTAGCCATGTTTTATGTGAACAAGCAGGGCAGAACTGGGTCCAAGCTCCTTTGCCAGGAAGCACAGGACCTTTGCTTGTTTGCTCTCAGACACAACATGCTCCTCAAGGCAGTGTATCTACCTGGCCAGGAGAACTACCTGGCGGACAGGTTGAGCAGAATTCTGCAACCCCACGAGTGGCAGCTCCATCCTTTGGTAGTTCAGAAGATTTTCCTGAAATGGGGACTTCCATCCATAGACCTCTTTGCCAGTCCTCTGAACAAACAGCTGCCAAAGTTCTGCTCCAGGCAACCGCATCCGCTGCGGATAGCAGCAGATGCTTTTCTGATTCCTTGGTCTCAGGGCCTCCTGTATGCGTTTCCTCCCACGCCCTTGGTGGCCCGAACTCTGTTCAAGATTCTTCAGGACAAGGCCTCAGTCCTGCTGGTGGCTCCCAGGTGGCCAAGACAGCCTTGGTTCCCACTTCTGCTTCAGTTGGCAGTGGACCCCCCCCCCCCAACCTGCCTCTGGGGTTTCAACCCGACCTTCTCTCTCTGGATCAGGGTTCCCTTCTGCACCCCAATCTCAAAGCTCTCAATTTCATGGCCTGGAGGCTGCAAGGGTAGTTTTGGCTCCCTGGGGCCTACCTCAGGAAGTTGAGGAGGTTGTCCTAGCCTCTAGGAAACAATCCACTAAGAAAACCTATGCTCTAAAGTGGAAAAGTTTTTCTGTGTGGTGTCAGCTACGTACAGAAGATCCTTTCTCCTGTACTGTACCAGTAGTGCTTCAGTACTTACTGCACTTATCAAATCAGGGATTTGAGTCCAATTCTGTTGGGGTCCACCTCTCAGCTCTAGCAGCTCACCACTCACTGGTGGAAGGACATTCTCTGTCGGTTCACCCATTGGTGTCCTGGTTTCTCAGAGGTTTGCTTTTGCTCAAGCCTCCAATCCGTCCTCCTGCTCCTGAGTGGGAGCTGAATGTGGTCTTGCAGCAACTGACTCGCCCACCTTTTGAGCCGATGGCTTCTTGTCCACTACGCTTCCTGTCCTGGAAGACACTCTTCCTGGTAGCCCTTACCTCAGCTAGGCGAATTAGTGAGCTTCAGGCCCTGGTCTGTGACAGGCCTTACACCAGATTTTATAGGAACAGGGTAGTCCTCAGGTCTCATTCAAAGTTCCTCCCCAAGGTAGTCTCCTCTTTCCACCTCAACCAGGAGGTGGTTCTTCCAACATTCTTCCCTAGGCCTCATGCAAGCCAGGCTGAAGCAGTTCTGCATACCCTGGACTGTAGGAGGGCCTTATCCTTCTACCTTGACCGTACGCAGGGACATAGAAGGGCTACTCAGCTCTTCCTCTCTTTTGACCCTAATAATTTGGGGTTAGCTGTGTCCAAGCATACCTTGTCCACCTCGGTGGCTGACTGTATCACCTGGGCTTACAGGGCGGCTGACCTTCCTTTGCAGGTTCGGGTCACGGCCCATCGTGTCAGGGCAGTGGCTGCCTCAGTGGCTCATCTCCGTTCTGTACCGTTGGTAGACATCTGCAGGGCTGCAACTTGGTCTTCAAGCCAAACTTTTGCAACCCATTACTGTCTGGAGAGGGAGTCCCGTAGGGACAGTGCTTTTGGCCAGGCAGTACTCCGGAATCTTTTTGAGGTTTAGGCAACTCCTGCCCTCCGTTGGGCTACCGGTGGAGGTTCTGTCAGTGAAAAGCCTTTCTTTGATGCTGGGACTAGAGGGAGTTCTCTTGTTCAGCCTGGGTTCCTTGGTAGGCCAGGGTGTAGGGAGTCACCCATATGTGAGGACTGACTTCCTGCTTGGTCCTGGAGAAAGAGTAGTTACTCACCTGTAACAGGTGTTCTCCAGGAGCAGCAGGAATCAGTCCTCACAACCCTCCCTCCTCCCCTGGGAGTTACAGTTGTACATACTTTATTTTACTTTTTTGTGTGCTGTTCTTAGCTATGTCATTTGACTGAGGCAAGATGACACCTTTAGGCGGGAAGGGAACCGCGCATGCGTGCCTGCATTCCCAAAGGCTTTCATGGAAAGCTGGGGAAATGCTCCGCAAGGGCTCCATCGACATCGATGTCACCCATATGTGAGGACTGATTCCTGCTGCTCCTGGAGAACACCTGTTACAGGTGAGTAACTACTCTTTCATAAATAAAACATCTCTTTGTTTAAAAACCTTTTTTAAGAGCCAGTCTCAATCAGAGTCCAGGGCTAATTGTACCATCAAAGTAGCTCTCTGTGCAACTTCCTCAACAGATTGTTCAAGAATATTCATAATATTCAAAAGATCCATACCAGAAGCCTGTGCACCAACTGTGAGTAAGCTTTACCAGAAGGAATATAATATATACTAGCAATAGGCGGCACTGACTGCTCAGGAACTTTCAAACTTTCAGGCAAATACTTCTTGAACATCTTGTAGGAGGAGATTGTAGCAGATTTTAGAAAATTCAAACGATGAAGATTCCTACAGCTATCAGCATTCTCCAGATGTTCTATTTTTAACTGCATTGCAGAATTATCCTTCATAAGGGCCGCATTATGCAACTCTAAAACCCTAATTTTTGATTCCTGTGCTCCAGATCTCTTCTCCAAAGATTCGAACATCGGAGCGGCAATACAATAAGTCTGTAGAGAACTGCATTGTATGCTGTGCCAAATTCTGAGATAACAAATTAACAGAAGCCTGGAGACCTTGAATGGCTTCCCATAGAGTCATTAGGTTAATTTCTGCTGGTTGACCAGTCATTAACCCAGAGGGGATGGAAGGTTCCGATAGAACTGAAGAAGCACTCACAGAAACTCCCATAGAGCTCTCCTCTCCTCTCATGAGCTGTTCCAAGGGAATTTGAAGAGTCAGGTTAGCTGCCGTAGCACCACCACCTGATTCATCAACCACATTCCTAAGTCCTTCTGGAGTCGCGGCCCCAGAGCTGGTGTCCCTGGAGCTATGCGCTGCAGCCAGCATGTAACTCGCTAACATCCCAGCAAACATCCTCCCTCCAGGAGATAGCGAAATTGCCTCCAAGAAATCTGAGGAAATCTCCGGTCCAACTGCAGATTCCAGCAACGCACATCTGAAGGCAAATGGCACAGGAGACTCCTTAACAAGAAAGGAGATGATAGGAGGCTGAATAGGCATCGATGTTCTACTGGGTCCCAGGCCCACAGCCTTGGCTGGGACAACATGGATTTTTGCCTTCCTCTTGCCCGTAATCAGGGTAGCGATCCTCCAACACGCCTGCTTGTGGCCGCCATGCCCCCCCCCCCAGCCTGCGTCCCACCCCCCCAACATTGTTTCATGTCTTAGGTTTCGCCAGTTGTAGCCAAGGACCTGCAGTCTCTTTGATTCTAGACAGTGCTTTGGCAAAGAGTGTGGAGGTGTAGCCTAATGGTTAGAGCACTGGTTTGTTAAGTGACAGAGCAGTGTTTGATTCCCTCATGTTCTCTGTGTGGCTGTGGGAAACTCACTTCATTATCAGGGGCAGCCCAAGGGGGGTGCGGGGCCATGTGCGGAGACTCGGTGCGGGGCCTCATTTGCATAAGTGGCCTTATTTGCATAAATATTTGCATAATGCTAACATACACTAACTTTTAGTAAACATGCCTCTTAATGAGTGTATGGATAAAGACAGACTAAAAGATTTCTACATTACTATAATCCAGTGCCAACCGCCAGGCACATTAGGAACTATACAAACACTGCCCATTTAGAACCAATAGCAAACTCGCCGTATCCTAACAGCACTACCAGGACTCACAAAGCACCATACCCTACCTATCAAAAGGCAACACTGCAAATATTAAACCAATACATTTCAGAGAACAACAATACATGACCTACTGGGGAAAGAGAACAAGTGGCAATGTCAAATAGGAATTACATAAACAGAATACCTCAGCTCAGTTACACATGCAGAACATAGACCATCACCAAACAAGGAATCACAATTTAGAAACAGGAAGGCAATAATTAAACTGGGAACCCCAAAAGCCAAACTTGGAATGTACAACAACACTGTAGAAATAAAACTATAAATTAATTTCCTCTTGTACCAAACAAAGCGCAGACGTTAATGATGCACATTTCCCAGAGCTTTCATATTCCAGTTAATAAATTCAAAATAAAGAGATATCTTTCTACCTTTTGTGCATTTTTTTTTCAGTTGCAATTGCTCCAGCCACTTTCTTCTGGTTTCTTCATGTTTTCTGCTAACTCTCCATCATCTGCTGTCCATTTGTCCTTTCTTCTCTCTTCTAGTTTTTTTTCCATTCTCTCTCTCTACATCTGCTTTAACATACTAATCTTTCTCCTTTTGCTCTTTCCTCATTCCTATTTCATCCACTCAAATTTTACCCCTCCATCCTCAATCCCCACTTACTCTCCCAATACCCGGCCAATTGTAGATTTTTTATCCCTCCCACACAAAATATTTTTCCCCTCTCCATTTTACTCTCCCAGCCCCATCCCATTCTAATCCTCCCCCCACATCAGCTCCCTTCTAGTTCCAGCCTCACCCAGCATCCATTCCCTTCTAGTCCCTGCATCAGCCCATTTCCAGTCCTAGCCCCCCATCAGCCCATCTCCAGTCCTAGCAACCCCCCAACCCAATACCAGTCCTAGCCCCCCCATCAACCCACTTCCAGTCCTAACCCCATCAACCCATTTCCAGTCAGCCCCCCATAGCCCATTGCCAGTCCTAACCCCCCATCAGCCCACAGCCCATTACCAGTCCTAACCCCATCAGCCCACCTCAAGTCCTAACCCCTCCCCATCAGCCCATTTCCTGTCCTAGCCCCCCCCATAGCCCATTATCAGTCCTAACCCCCCCATAGCCCATTACCAGACAGCCCCCATCAGCCAACAGCCCATTACCAGTATTAACCCCCCCCATAGCCCATTACCAGTTCTAACCCCATCAGCCCACAGCCCATTACCAGTCCTAACCCCATCAGCCCACCTCAAGTCCTAACCCCTCCCCATCAGCCCATTTCCTGTCCTAGCCCCCCCATAGCCCATTATCAGTCCTAACCCCCCCATAGCCCATTACCAGTCCTAACCCCCCATCAGCCCACAGCCCATTACCAGTCCTAACCCCATCAGCCCACCTCCAGTGTTAACCCCCCCATCAGCCCATTTCGTCCTAATCCCCATCGCCCAATTTTCAGTTTAAGCCCCCCATACCCCATTACCAGTCCTAACCTCCCCATCAGCCCACTCCCAGTCCCTAATCCCACCAGCCCATTTACAATCCTAATCCCCCATCACCCAATTTTTAGTTTAAGCCCCCCATAGCCCATTAGCAGTCCTAACCCCCCATCAACCCACTTCCAGTCCTAATCCCATCAGCCCATATAAAGACTTAGCTCCCCCATAGCCCATCACCACTCCTAACCCCCCCAGCCCCCCATAGCCCATCACCAATCCTACCCCCCCCCAGCCCCCCCATAGCCCATCACCACTCCTAACCCCCCCAGCCCCCCATAGCCCATCACCACTCCTAAGCCCCCCCAGCCCCCCATAGCCCATCATCACTACTAACCCCCCCAGCCCATCAGCACTCCTAACCCCCCAGCCCATCAGCACTCCTAACCCCCCCCAGTCCCCCATAGCCCATCAGCACTCCTAACCCCCCCAGCCCCCCAGCACTCCTTACCCACCCCAGCCCCCCATAGCCCATCAACTCTCCTAACCCCCCCCAGCCCATCAGCACTCCTAACCCCCCCAGCCAGCCCATCAGCACTCCTAACCCCCCCCCAGGCAATCAGCACTCCTAACCCCCCCCCCCAGCCAGCCCATCAGCACTCCTAACCACCCCCCCCAGCCAGCCCATCAGCACTCCTAACCCCCCCCCCCGCCAGCCCATCAGCACTCCTAACCCCCCCCCCGCCAGCCCATCATCACTCCTAACCTCCCCCCCCCCCCCGCCCATCAGCACTACTAACCCCCCCCAGCCAGCCCATCAGCACTCCTAACCCCCCCCCCCCCAGCCCAGCTCAGCTCAGCCCAGCCCAGCCAAATTTTTTTTTTTAAAAAGCTGTCTTCTCCCGCTGCCGGGGCCGCCGCGGCAGAATCGAGTGTGCCGCGGGGCCCTCCCCTGCCCAGCAGAGCCTGCCCTCCCCTGTATCCGCTCTCTCGTACAGCTGCCTGCAGTCTCACGCGCCGGCTTTCAGAGCGCGAAGGGACTAGTTTCCCTTTCGCGGCTCTGTTAAGCCCGCGGGGGCTGATGGGAACTTATATAATACAACTTATATAATACAAACCAAAGAGTCGTCCATGGGGTTTGATTACATTGCAAAAGAAGATCTCTTTATGCATATTTTGCCCTACAATATAGGCTTGTTTGACAGCCGAAGTTGGAGACACCCTTGAGAGAAATCGTGACATCAGAAGCTTGGATTCCATTTTAAATTGTTGATCAGTAGAGCAGACACAGTGAGCACGTAGAAATTGACTAATGGGGAAGATTTGATTTCAATCTATATATGTATATACATTTATATGTATATAATTTATATATATCTATATATGTATATATGTATATAATTTTAACTGATCCTATTAAATGTATATAATTCCAAACCTGTTAAATGTATATAATTCTAAACCTGTTATATGAATATAATTTTAACGTGTTATATGTAACTGTTGATTTGCTGTGCCCAAGTTATAATGTAAACCGCTACTGATCGCTGGAAGAAGTGGTATAAAAATATAACCAAATAAATAAATAAAATAAAATATATGCATGAGAGCTACTAAATTGCAAATCGGCATTACAATCCACTAGTTTACAATAAATAGAAGTAACAAAGGCAGTAGCAGTCTTCATACTCGTACGTCCAGAAAATCTATCACTGAAGTATGAGGACTAAGAGTAAATTGCAAGTTATTATCCAATATATTTTGTTAATACTGTTTTGGATTTATATGGGCTATGAAGCTTCAGTCTACAAATCCTGCTGTGACAAGGCTTTCAAAATGTTCCTTTATTTTTAGAGGACATTTTTGGAGTCCCTGCTCTTAATCTGTGCTGGGTGGTAAAGTAATGGAGGATGGACCAAGTTGTCCATCAAAGTGAGTGGGACATTCCCATTCTGTGATTTTGAAGAAACTAAAAAAGAACAGTCTGATTGGGTACAGGTGATTTTCCAGTGCCTGGCTGAGAGTGCTGTACAGCCCATAGAGGCTCAGGGGCTGTTGAGAAAGAGCAAGGAGTTGCCTTTCTTCATGGCTAGCTAGGCCTTGAACAATGAGAGGAGTTTCTCAGGCAGGTTTTGCCTAATGTCTAAAGGAAGAGTTGGGAGAAGAAACAGACCGTAGAGGTCTGGAAGAGATTTTTGAACATAGATCCATCTGAATGCTGAGGATGAGTTCTTCCAAACTTCCTGTTGGAAAATATGCTGCAGGAAATAACCAAGAACAGGAATATACCAAAACATTAGTGAAAGTGGGATTGTGGGTCCAAATAGGTGCATCCCAGCAAAAAACCTTGAAAGCCCATTCTTATTTGTAAGGGAATGAGCCCTGGTGCCTCATAAGCATACAGTAAGGAGGTCTTGAGAATTTTCATTGTATGTTTGACTTTGGGAAAATGTTTGTATTTTTCATCTTTGCTTTGCCCTGAAGTGCAGATCTGGAAGAGAATGTGCATTTTGGGGATTTTCATCTGAAGTTCAGAGCATATGTATATGGATGTACATCATTCAAGTAGTTTTGTAGAATATGTATTTTGAGGTGTTTTTCAGGAATCTGAAGTAGCAAGATGCCCATTTCATGTCCCAAAAGAAGAGGCAAGTAGAGACTTACAGAGGGAAGAGAACAGCCCAATTTGCAGTGAGGCAAACCAAAGATAACAGGAGATAACTTGCACGGCTTTAAGAGAGAGAGGTTTATTTTACAAAAGCCTGTTATATTTAAACTGGCCATGCTTTTTTCAGTTTTCCCATTTCTATTTTTCTTCTTATGCTGACTTTATTCTTAC
The DNA here is from genome assembly GCA_033557465.1 of Ichthyophis bannanicus. Classification (NCBI taxonomy): domain Eukaryota; kingdom Metazoa; phylum Chordata; class Amphibia; order Gymnophiona; family Ichthyophiidae; genus Ichthyophis; species Ichthyophis bannanicus. Next base: position 251,887,241 of record CM066031.1, read on the forward strand.
AGTGTGTCGGTTTGGGGAAGCACAATTAAAGATGAATTTTAGAAAAAGACAGTTCTGACTCAATTTGTTTTTGGAATGGAGTGGAATTATGTTTTGCATAAGAACATAAGATATGCCACACTGGGTCAGACCAAGGTCCATCAAGCCCAGTATCCTGTTTCCAACAGTGGCCAATCTAGGTCATACGTACCTAGCAGTATCCCCAAGAGACACAGGTTCCACAATGCTTGTATTGGGTCAAGCATTGATATCCTGGATCCCTATTTAATAATGGTTTATGGACCTTTCCTCCAGGAACTTGTCCAAACCTTTTTTAAACCCAGCTACACTAACAGCTCTTACTACATCCTCCGGTAACAAATTCCAGAGTTTGATAACACATTGAGTGAAAAAATATTTTCTCTTATTTGTCTTAAATAGTTTACCCTGTAGCTTCATTACATGTCCCCTAGTCTTTCTATATTCTGATAGCGTAAACAATCGATCTACGTTTACCCGTTCCACTCCATTCATTAATTTATAGACCTCTATCATATCTCCCCTCAGCCGTCTCTTTTCCAGGTTGAAGAGCCCTAACCTTTGTAGCCTCTCTTCATAGGAGTAGCCTTCCTTCCCCTTTACCATTTTGGTGGCTCTTCTCTGTACCTTTTCTAATAATGCTATATCCGTTTTTAAGATACGGCGACCAGAATTGCACACAATATTCAAGGTGCGGTCATACCATGGAACGATACAGAGGCATTATAATATCCTTTGTTTTATTTTCCATTCCTTTCCTTATGATACCTAGCATTCTATTTGCTTTCTTGGCTGCCGCTGCACACTGGGCGGAGGGTTTTAACATGTTATCCACAATGACTCCTAAATCTTTTTCCTGGGTGGTGGTTCCCAATGTGGAACCTTGCATTGTGTAACCATAGTGTGGGTTGTTCTTTCCTAGGTGCATAACTTTGCACTTGTCCACATTAAATTTCATCTGCCATTTGGATGCCCAGTCTTCCAATTTAACCAGATCCTCCTGCAGTTTTCCACAGTCCTCTTGGGTTTTAACAGTCAAGCAGTATGGACCTTAGGGCAGTAGCCTTCCCTAGCCCACAAGGACCCATCCTTTTCAAAAAAAAAATAGCCACTGCTGAGTAGCCTCACAAACCCACTCATAGGATGGATGGTTACATTTCTTCTCTTAGTCCTTTACATAGAAGTCCATTTTCAGCAGCAGTGGTGATCATATCAATTTAAATGTCAACATTGGCGACCATATCAATTTAAGTACTGATGCTGGTATTTTGATTAAGTATATTCAGCACCACTATATGTATAGTTATCGGTGCTGAATGTATGTATTAGTGCTGAATGTACATATTATGCAGTCACCACATTATTGGTTTATGTTTAGTTTAAGCCTGTTATTTAGCAGGCTTAAACCAAAAGGCATATTTTAGACAATATGGGCCCGACACCATCCCACACGTAGATCCCCTCTGTGCGTCCAATCTGCACCAGACGCACAGAGGGGATCATGATTCTGATCCCGTGGGGCATGTGTAGCCCCTCGGGATCAGAATCAGGAACAGTACTACACATGCAGGCCGGGACTGCGATTCAGTCCAACCTGCACATGCAAGACTGCCCTCGGCTAACTCTGTCAAGGCTTCTCAATGGAGCCGTGGCGCCATGGCATCATGTTGCCATGGCACCGCAATTCCATTGAAGAGCCGCGATGCCGGCTGCCAAATGAAAGTTTTTATTCCCTGCAGCTTGACCCCCCCCCCCCGAGCTAGCCTCCTAAGGCCAGGGTTGGGCTGCAGGGAATAAACCCTGGCCCCCCCCCCTTGCCCCATCCACGCCCCCAGCTGTTCAAAAAATCACATCCAGAAAAGTTATTCCACCTCAAAGGTGAAATAACTTCCCCAGACATTTTGTTGGCCCTGGACATACAGGGCCTACATTAGAATTGGCCCTGTACATCCAGGGCCAACAACCGCCCACTGCCTGCCCAGACTCTGCCCCCAGGCCGCCCATTCCCTGCCCCCGTCTAACTTCCCTGCACAACCAGCGGGGAAGTTAGTCGGGAGCAGGAGCTGGCACAAATAACCCCCTATGTGGTCATTCCAGAACATGAATAGGCTTTTTATACGTGGTGCTGGGGACATTTATGTGCCGAAAATGTCTACAAACGTATTCTGGTACTTGGCACCCATGCACATTTATCTTGCTTGTACGGGGATGGCCGCACGCATCCCCAAGGGGGCGGAATGTGGACATAGCCAGCCGCAGAGATGTGTAAAGTGTATTCCCAAAAGCTGTGTGCAAGTTTATGGCAATCTCCAGGAACAAGCAGGAATGAGTCTTCACATATGGGTATCGTCGGTACCGACGGAGCCTGCGCGGGAACGCTCCCCAGCGTCCAATAGGAAAGCTTTTGGGAGCATCCCACAGCGCCTGCTCGCTGCCTTCCCGCCTTTCCCAACCGTCTCTCTCCAGTTCTTCTTTTCCGCGGAGCCAGCAGGTCGTGTTTCCTGTCACCGCTGAAGAATTTCTTATTTTCTTTTATTTTTCTTTAGTCGCGTGTCTGCCTTCTCGACTCCGGACCAGCACCACCGGTCTTTTTTCTTTCTTTCTTAAAAAAAACCCTACTCTTCTTACTTCAGTGCATTTTTTCTTCTGTGGCCTTAGGCCTGCAGATATATTTTTTCCTCATTGAAAAACCCGCCTCCGGGTTTAAAAAGTGCACGAAGTGCAGTGGCAGTATTTCTGTCACTGACACCTATGACTGGTGTCTCAAATGTTTAGGTCCTGACCACTCCATCGTGGATTGTGAGTCCTGTTCCATGATGTCTAAAAGAGGGTTACAAAATCGGGCAGCCAAGCTCAGTACCCTGTTTCCCTCCGATGCAGCTTCTGTGGCATCGACGTCTTCCAGGGCTTCTTCTTCATCCCATGGATCTCAGGTAACCAAACTTAAATCCGGCTGGTCCTCAAAGGGTACATCTCCCTCTAAGTATCGAGATGTCCCCGAGCTTGAGGAATCCACACCGGCAAAATTACCCCGGTGGGAGGCTCCGGCTTCCAAAGCTCTATCTATGGGGTCACAGGTTGACATCGATGGCTCGGCCTCGACCGATCACCTGTTACAATGTTCTGGGGTACCGGCGATTTCCACCGGTACCGACATCCAGACATTGGTGGCGTCGATGGATCAGAATATTCTGACCATGCAGCATGCCATCGCATCATTCATACAAGCTGCGATGCCTACAGTACCGCAACAAACTCCATGGCGGTACCGATACCGATTCTGGTACCGGATCCGATATCGGTTCCGATACCGGTACCGGTACCGCTTGCATCGACATCAACATCGACCGCAGCGGTACGCTATCCAGTGATGCCCATCAGTACCGACTCGGTACCGATTACACCCGATGTCGATACGGTACGCGTATCGGGCTCTGCGAGAGCATCCAGACAGTCGATACTTCGATTCCTCTGAAGACTCTGATTCTTCAGAGGCCTCCATTGAAGCATCGGGGATCCTTCCTCAGGAACCTCTTCTCCAAAAAGGAGAATGTCTCCTCCTGAAGACTTGTCTTTTCAAGACTTCATCAGGGAGGTGGCCAGAGGCCTGTCCATCTCAGTGGCCTCTGAAACTGAACCTAGAGCCAAAAAATTAGATATTCTACAATATCCTAAGGCTCCTAAAGAGGCAGCCACCTTACCAATACATGAGATTCTTTATGATCACATGTTGGGCATATGGGAAACTCCTCTTTCCACCTTCCCTCATTCTCGTAGACTGGACACCATATATCGTGTCCCTCCTTGTCCTGGTTTTCATAAGACTCAGTTTCCTCACTCCATTGTGGTAGAGTCTGCTATGAAAAAAATCAAAAGTACAAAAAGGCACTCTTCTGCTCCTCCAGGAAGAGAATGCAGAACCTTAGATGCCTTTGGCAGGAAAATTTTCCAGGCCAGTATGCTTGTAGCCAGAATCAACTCCTATAGTCTCTATATGGGGATGTTTCTAAAAGAAGTTACAGATCATCTGCAAACCTTATCTCCTTTTATGTCAGAAGATAAGAGAGAAGAATATATCACCTGGCTTAAACATGCACAGGATGTATCCAAGTTTTCCAATCGTGCAGCCTTTGACTCTTTTGAGGGTGCCAGTAGAGCCTCGGCTATTGCCATAGGTGCACGCAGAGTTGCTTGGTTGCAAGCCTCTAATTTGGAATCCTGGGTACAGGATGGTCTAGGTAACCTTCCCTGTACAGGGGAAAATCTGTTTGGCAAAGATTGGCAAGCAAAGGCCAACCAGATGGATGCTGAAAATTCTGCTTTAGATAGACTTTCAAAGTCTACTTCTGCTTCTTTTAAAAAGAGGTTATTCAAAAAAGGATCTTTCCCAAAAAAAGTGAAATTTTCTTCTGGTTATGGTCAGGCCTCTTCTCAAGGTCGTTTTGCTGCAAAGAGACAGCAACAACCAAAACAGGCCAAGCCTCAGACTGCAAGGACTGCTACAGCCCAACAGCCTCAGCCTCCTCAGGGCCTTTGACTTTCCACTAGAGAACTTAGCCTTTCTGGCTCTAGAACATCCAGAGCCTCTCACCATCCCAGGAAGGTTAGCTCACTTTGCTCCCAGATGGGAACAAATCACAGCAGAGCAATGGACCCTCTCCATCATACGGGATGGGTACAAGCTTCATTTCTTAAACCTTCCCCCTCACACCATGGTGCAACAGTTCAATTCTCCAAAATCTCTCCTCGACCTTCTAGGTCAAGAGATTGCTACCCTTCTTGCCCAAGGGGCAATAGAAGAAGTACCCCTTCTTCAACAGGGCTCAGGGTTCTACTCCCCCTATTTTCTCATCCCAAAGAAAACGGGGGGTTACAGACCCATATTAGATCTCAGAGAGTTGAACAAGTTTCTATGCAAGGAGAAATTCAAGATGACTTCTCTCTGAACTCTCCTTCCATACCTCCAGAGTCAGGACTGGCTTTGTTCTCTAGATCTCAAGGATGCGTATACTCATGTCCTCATCCATCCAACACACAGAAGGTTCCTTCGGTTCCTTTACCAAGGAAAGCACTACCAATACAAGGTGCTTCCTTTCGGTCTGGCCTCTGCTCCAAGAGTGTTCACAAAATGTATGGCAGTGGTAGCTGCATTTTTACGCACTCTAGGGATATTCGTATTTCCATATCTGGACGACTGGCTCATCCGAGCTCCATCCCAGTCAGAGGCCCAGGCTTCCCTGGCCTGCACAAAGCGTGTTCTTCAGTATCTGGGACTGGTAATCAACATTCCAAAATCCCATCTCACCCCTACTCAGTCTCTAGAGTTCATAGGGACCTTACTGGATACCACAACTGCAAGGGCCTATCTTCCCCAGGCCCGTTGCCTATGCTTGGTGCAGTTAGCCTCCCAGATTCAGTTAAAATCCCATTTAACTGCTCGAGAGATGTTACAACTCTTAGGCCACATGGCATCCACTGTGCATGTGGTTCCTTATGCTCGCCTTCACATGAGGGCAGCTCAATGGACTCTATCCACCCAATGGACCCAGGCATCAGGTTGCCTGTCAGACAAAATAGCAACCTCCAGTCGCCTCTTTTGGTCCCTCCACTGGTGGAAGTCCACTCAAAATTTGTTGCTGGGGTCCCCCTTTCAGCAAGTCTTACCCCAAGCAACCCTTACAACAGATGCCTCTCCAAGGGGTTGCGGAGTTCATCTACAGGATCTCTCCACCCAAGGCATCTGGTCTCCACAGGAGACATCTCTACATATCAACCTCTTAGAGCTCAGAGCAATCTTTCTGGCTCTCAGAGTCTTCCACACCGTACTCAGCTACAAGACAGTCCTCATTCACACGGACAACCAAGTAGCCATGTTCTACGTGAACAAGCAGGGAGGAACTGGCTCTCTGTCGCTTTGCAACGAAGCTCTGAGATTGTGGGCCTTCGCCAGAGAGCATCAAATCCATCTCATGGCAGTGTATCTTCCAGGGGTTCAGAACTCTTGGGCAGACAGACTCAGTCGAGTTCTGCTTCCACACGAATGGTCCCTCCATGGGGACCAGATAGCCAGGATTTTTCGGATTTGGGGTACCCCAGACATAGACCTGTTTGCAAGTCCGTGGAATGCCAAACTTCCCCGGTTTTGTTCCAGGATTCCGTGTCAGGGAGTTCAGGCCAAGGATGCCTTCCTCCTTCACTGGGGGCAAGACTTCCTCTATGCCTTTCCACCTATTCCCCTCATCCCCAAGACTCTGTTCAAGCTTCAGAGAGACAAGGGGTCTATGATCCTCATAGCACCACGTTGGCCACGCCAAGTGTGGTACCCTCTTCTTCTGCATCTCTCTCAACCTCCCTCCCTGGATCTGGGGTCTGCTCCAGATCTCCTCTCCCAGGAGGAGGGAACGTTGTGGCACCCAAATCCTCATTCTCTTCATCTCAGGGCCTGGTTGCTGAAGGCCTAGACCTTCAAGATTTACACCTTTCTCAGCAAGTGAAGGATATCCTTCATGCTTCCAGAAAGCCTTCCACCAGACGCTCTTATGCTTTTAAATGGAAAAGATTTTCCATTTGGTGTGCAGAAAATGGTCTTAACCCTTCTGCAATACCTTTGAATTCTTTACTAGACTATTTGCTGCATTTATCCCATGCAGGCCTTAAAACAAATTCAATCAGAGTCCATTTGAGTGCTATTGCAGCATCCCTGAAGCCTCTTAATGGACAACCTATTTCCTCTCATCCTCTTATAGAAAGATTCATGAGAGGCCTTCTTTTGACTAAACCTCCCATTAGACCACCTCCAGTGGCATGGGACTTAAATCTGGTTCTTGGCCAGCTTATGAAGCCACCCTTTGAACCCTTAGCCACTACCTCCTTGAAATTCCTTTCCTGGAAGGTTATTTTTCTCATTGCAGTCACCTCAGCTCGCCGTATCAGTGAGTTGCAAGCTCTAGTGGCTAATCCTCGTTATACAAGGTTCCATCATGACAAGGTAGTTCTCAGAACTAATCCACACTTTATGCCTAAAGTGGTCTCACCTTTTCATCTGAACCAGGAGGTATATTTACCTGTCTTCTTTCCAGGACCTCATGCATCAAGTGCAGAGAGGAGTCTTCATACCCTGGATTGTAAAAGAGCACTTGCTTTCTATTTACAAAGGACACAGCAACATAGAAAGTCCTCTCAACTTTTTGTTGCTTTTGATCCTTCTCATTTAGGACTTCCAGTCTCTAAGAGAACTCTGTCCAATTTATTTATTTATTTATTTATTTGCATTCTCTTATATACCGCGCTATTCTGCATCAGCGCAGTTTTTTGTATACTCTGTTTATTAAAGAACCAACAGCATAATAACAATCAACAGGTTCACAAAACAACAGCAGAAAAAGTTTTTCCCCATTTTCATTGCGGAACCCCTCCAGCGTGGTTTTGTCTGATCCACCGCCGGAGGCTGCGAACCTCAAACAAGGCAAGCAAACCGGTCAGAGCTATCCCCGCCATATAACCCCCCTGCCCACCCCCCCCCCCGAAACCCAATAAACACCCTTCACACTAAACCAGGAGCATCTCTATCCAACCTGAAGCACCGCGCTGCGGGCAATAGGGCTCAAAGTTTGAACATAGGGCAGCCAGACCAAGAGGAAATGGGCCCAGCGCCTGGGAGACCCCAGCGCACGGCGGCGCTCAAAGAGCATAAGCTGGTGAAAGCTATTGCGCCATTCACAAAATGTAGGGGCTGCTGCCTCTCTCCAGCGATGTAGTATCGGTCCTTTCCCCACCAGACAAGCCTTACGCACCAGAAAACGCTCCCACCGCCCCTTAGGGTGGAGTGGTCCCAGGCAATCCAACACGACTAATAACCCCGTCCAAGTAACCCGCTGCCTCAAAAGTCCACTAAGATAATCTCCAATGCGCCGCCAGTAAGATTGGATCGCCGGGCAGTGCCACCACATATGACCCAGGTCAGCTAGGGAGCACAAACACTTAGGACAGCCGCCAGACTCGGCCAGATGACTCCGCAACGCCCTCCGCGGGGAGAAATGCGTGCGCAGAATAGACTTATATTGCACCTCCCGCCATCGGGCCCCCTCCGCTAAGTATCGGATCTGACGCAAAGCGGCCGATACGGAGCCCGGGACGACCGCCCGGCCCAGGTCCCGCGCCCATGCCTGCTCCACGGCTGTAAAATCCGCGGGGGTCCCAAGGCCGTCCAAACGCTTTTTCAGGTCAGCAATAGATGGGGGGCTCTCTGCACCCAAACTCAAAAATTCCAAAATCTGCGTCGAGTGCTCCACCCGGAGCTCCGACGGGGACAGAGAACCTACGTAGTGGGAAAGTTGGGCATACGCAAAACCAGAAGTGACCCGATTCAAGCCAAATTCCACAGCAAGCTCCTCCAATGGCTTACACTTCCCCGTCAGATCTACTACATTCCCTAAACGGCCAATGCCTGCTCTCTCCCAGTGCAAGAAAGCAGACGAATCGGAACCCGGGGTGAATTGGGCATTGCCCCGAAGTGGTAACCAAGATGAGACCTCAGGGTTGCTGCCCCAATATTTATTCAGCTGTTGCCAGGTACGCCGCATCGCCCGCAATAGCACACTATTGGTCAATCGAGCCGGTAACTGCGCCCCAGGCAGCTGCAAGGCCGCTTCCAGGGCATGCGGCGCCATAAAGGCCCGCTCGAACTCCCGGGGGGTGTACACCGCCGTGTCCCCCAGCCAGTCGCTAAGATGACGAGCCTGACAAGCTAGCGCATACTTCCAAAAATCTGGAACTCCCACCCCTCCGGTCCTCCAATTACCTCTCATGCGAGAAAGCGGTATGCGCGCTCGGGCCCCCTTCCACAAGAAGCGTCGGACTTCCCGCTCCAGTCGGAGTACGTCCCGCCGCAACAACCAGGTTGGGAGGGTTTGCATCCAGTAAAGTATTCGTGGAAGGATAACCATCTGTAGGACCGCCACGCGGCCCAACAGAGACAGAGGCAGCGGCATCCAGGCCCGTAGTTGCGCCTGGAGCTTGAGAAACACCCGATCAAAGTTTGCTTTATATAGGGACGCGGGCACCCTAGTCAACTCTATACCGAGATATGTAAAGGCCTCATCCGCCCAACGCAGGGGAAATGCGCCCAACCATTGAGCCCGCAACGAACCCCCCACATCTAAGGCCTCAGATTTCTCCGTGTTAATGCATAAACCTGCAAATCTCCCATAAGTTGAAAATGCCTCCATCAAAAGTGGGAGGGAGCGCTGGGGAGACGTGAGATGAACCAGGATATCATCCGCAAAGGCGGCCGTCTTAAAACCCACTGCCCCAATCTGGACCCCCGAGATGGTCGTGGAGTCCTCCACGGTGCGTATCAGCGGATCTAATGATAAAATGAAAAGTAGAGGTGACAGCGGGCAACCCTGGCGTGTGCCCCGTTCAAGAGGAAAGGGATCGGAGAGCAGTCCATTGCAAAGGATGCCCGCTGTCGGGTCCGCATACAACAGTGTCACAAAGCTGCGAAAGGTATCACCCAGGCCATAATGTGGTAACAGACCCTGCAAGTAGTCCCAATGTACTTGATCGAAAGCTTTTTCAGCGTCGAAGCTGATCAGCAAAGAGGGCAGTTCTCGCTCCCGGACCCATTCGAGAGATGCCAAAATCTTCCGTAAATTACGAACAGCGTAGCGCCCTCTCACGAAACCCACCTGTGACTCGTGGATCAGACCATCGAGCACCGCAGCCAGTCGATCCGCCAATATTTTTGCCAGTATCTTTATATCAAAATTCAACAGCGAGATAGGGCGATATGAAGCCGCCTGGGTAGGATCCTTCCCAGGCTTGGGTATTAGGGTAACATAAGCATGGTTTGATCCCCAGGTGAATCGCCCAGCCCTTGCCCTACAACCGTACACGTCCACGAGGACCGAGGAGACCGCGTCCTCAAGCACCTTATAAAACTCGGCCCCATATCCATCCGGCCCGGGCGCTTTACAACACTGTGCTCTCTGGATAACACCGCGAACCTCCTCTACAGTAATAGGGGCGTCTAGGGCCGCGCGCTGTGGTGAGGACAACCTCTGCAACTGTAGTTTCTGCAAATAACCCTGCATCTCTGCCATGGAACCCTCTCGTCGCGCATAGAGTTGTTGAAAAAAGGAGCGGAACTGCCCCACAATAGCCCGATTATCCTTATGCAAGTGACCCGACCGGTCCCGCAGGGCGGCTACCGTACGAACACCACGGCTGCCACGTAGGCAGCGAGCCAAAAGACGGCCGGGTTTGTCCCCAAACTGATATAAACAATAACGGTAATAGAAGTGTGATTTTTTCGTCCGCTGATGTATAAGTTCATTGAGCGAGGTTTGCAGTTCCCAATAGCGTTTACGGTTGGCTCCGGAGGGGTCCCCTGCGCAGCGACGACGCGCTCTGACCACCTGTTTTTCCAAGTGCACTATTTGCCGCGCCAAACGTCGACGCTTACGCACCACATATTCAATTATATTGCCCCTCAACACAACCTTAGCAGTCTCCCAAAGCAATTCCGGATCGGCAGCGTGTACTTCGTGGTGAGTCATGAAGTCTTCCCAACAGCTCCGCAGATGGGCCTGAAACTCCAGATCACGGTCCAGGCCTGCGGGGAACCGCCAAATGCGCGTCGTATCGGCCACCACCCCCCACGCTAAATCCACCCAAATCGGGGCATGGTCCGATACCTCGGTAGGGCCAATCAGCGCCTCATCTACTTGTGAAAAAATCCCTTCCGAGAGCAATATGTAGTCTATACGGGCACTAGTCCCGTGCGCCCGCAACTGATGGGTGAAGTCCCTTTCAAGGGGGTGCAATAAACGCCACGGATCCACAACACCCAAACGTCGACACAGCTCCCGAAGTGTAGCCGTAGTAGGGGCCCGCCCCCGGGTGCCCCCCGTCCCATCCGTATCCACATCTATGTCAAGAACCCCGTTTAAATCTCCAGCTAGTATCAGAGGAACATCGGGTAGCTGTTCCACCTGGGACGCCAGGCGGTTATAAAACGCTCGGTCCAAAACGTTGGGGCCGTACAGATTCCCCAGAACTATCGGCTTGCCCTCCAAGTGACCATATAGCAGCAGGTAGCGTCCTTCGGGGTCCGCAATTTCTTTACTTAGGTCAAAACGTATCTTTTTACCAATGAGTGTGACCACTCCACCCTTTCTACCCACGGCGGGGGCCCCTCTACTCTGCCCCACCCAGGTCCGTTGCAATTTCACATGCTCATCGGCCGTCTGGTGGGTCTCCTGTAGTAAGGCTACATCGCATTTAAGTCGCGCCAGAACCTGTAACACTTTGGATCGCTTAATGGGGTTACCTATCCCGCAGACATTCCAGGAAATGATCCTCAGGTTGGATAGTAGACATCCAGCAAGTATAACACGAACTGACTAGCATAGTGTGGGCGGACCTCCCCAGCCTGAGGTCCCCCCCTAATTGGAAGAATGCTCCTGGTTAGCCACACACATAAACCCCCCCTCCTCCCTCCCACTACCTTTCCCAACCCCATCTGATTATCTCCCCCCACCCCCCCCTGCCCCCACCCCCACCCCCCCCTACCTTCCCCCTCTCCCAACCAATAGCACTCCTCTCCCTTCCCATTAGAGACCTAGGATGTGAGTAGGACCCCCCTCCCCCACCAAGAAGCCAAACCCCCCCCCACCATCTCCCCCTACTTAAATCCCTGTTCCCCCTACACAACCCCTTCGCCTCCCGCTCTGCCCCTTCTCCAATGTGTTCCCCCCCAACCCCCCGTGATACCACAACACAACAACACATAAATAAACAGCTAAGGGGGGGAACATGGCAAAACAGCCCAGCTATCCCAACGCTGTAGCAACCCAGCAGTCAGGTATACAAAGGCTGGGTGGGCAGCACTCCACCCCCTCCACGAGGGGGGACCGTGGTAGAAAAAAGGAAAAAAACACACAGCCAGACCCCATCGAGCAAGGCAAACAAAAATAAAAGATAAAGGAAGAGAGAACCCCTCGGGGGCCAACTCAGAGGGGTTAGGCCACCGAGCGTTACTGCGTCTGGTCTGATACACACAGTGTGGAGTGCTCCCCCCCCATGCGGCCCTCCCGGCACACCCAAATAGCCAGATGGGAGGCCACCCGGACAACACTAAAGCATACATTCAGTCTGTGGGTTGATATGGATCAAGATGGAGCCGTCGGGGCGGAGGGGGGCAAACGTCGAATATCCGGTGCCTGGCTCAGTGTTCACCGTACTCCCCGTCACCCCGGGTCTGCGGGCCCCTTCCGGAGGTCCCCCAGGCAGCAAGGAAATCCTCCAAGAGAGGGCAGATTATATATAAAAAAAACAGGAAGTGAGAGTAGGCCTCCGGCCTAGTCCACACTAGCTGCTACATTGTTACTCCATTCGAAGTCAGAAGGAAACTCAAAAAACAGTGTAACAAAACAATAGTAACAGAGTTGCCTCGGCTATTTTAAGTCCAGCTTCTGCCCTCTGCACCAGGCTCTCCTTCCAAGGGGAGCAAAAATTCTTGAGGGAGCCCTCCGCCCGCCGGCCGTACCGGACCAGATGGGGTCTGCCCTCTCACAGTGCGCAGCCGAGGGTCCCCCCCTCATGGCAGTGCGTAGTCCCAAAAACATTTGTCAGTTAGGGCAGAACAGTTAGTTAAAAGTCCCGCTGGGCAGCAAAACACCCTGGAGGTTCTCGGATACAACCGGGGCTAGGGTGAACCGAGTTTCATTCCGTTCGCGGGATCGTCAGGGTAGCAACTAACCTTCCTCTGTCCCCAGCACAGGCAGCAGTGCCTCACTCCCCGGGCGAATTGCTCGAATCTGTTACAGGTGTCGTGAGCTTGTCCACATAGGCAGTAGCCTCGCTCGCTGATTCGAAGCTCCGCCGAGCCCCTCCGTGCCAAATCACCAGGCGCGCTGGATATTGTACCTGGAAGCGAAGATTAGCACCGATCAATTTTTGACAGAGGGAGGCATAGGCTTTTCGTCGTTGGCTCAGCGCGGCTGAATAATCCTGTGTGACTCGGAGGCGCATATTCTGCCATTCCACCGCTCCCTTTTGCCGCACATTCTTAAGCAGCTCTTCCTTTTGAGGGAAACTTAGAAACCTTGCCAAGACCACGCGAGGTCGGCGGTCCTTCGCCGACTGCTTGGGCCCGATCCGGTGAGCGCGCTCCACTATAATGGGGCTGAGCGTGTCGGTCTCAGAGCGCAGGGATGTCGCCAAAGCCTCCACAAACCCCCGAAGATCTTGGTCAGGGACCGTGTCAGCGACACCTAAAAATCTGAGATTGTTCCTCCTGGACCTGTTCTCTAAGTCGTCTAGCTTTTGTGCTTGGTCCAGGGCTAGCTTTTGCGCCGCACGGAGCTCCCCCTGAAGAGTCGCCAGGCTGTCCTCGTTGTGGGCTATCCGGGTCTCAGCTTCTTGCATGCGAGATCCTAGCGCCCCTATTGTGCTCTGTATTGCGTCCATTTTAGTGTGCAATGCCTCGAACTGCCCCGACAGCGCACTGGTCACCGCTGCCGAGACTTCAGCCGTCAGGACCGGCGAAGTAGGAGGCCCGATCTGCCTCGGGGGAGATTCCACCATTTTGGACGTCCCGGTGGCCCGGTCTTTTTCCCTCCGCCCGAGTTTAGCCGCGGAAGCCATGGCGGTCTGGTAGGGAGATGCGGTACCGGGGGCCAAGCTAACCGCCGCCTGCACTGGGGTAGCAGGTGGGGGCTGATCACGGCGAAGTTTTACGGTTTAGGGGGCAGGGGGCCCAGAGCTCAAACCGGACACGTCCGCTCGAGCTCACCACATCACGTGGTCTTCGCATCAGCGCAGTTTACATTGAACAAACTGAAATTACATTGAACAGGGCATTACAACTTGGAGATAACTATTTTACAGGGAACATGGGCTATGGAGGGTTAAGTGGCTTGCCCAAGACCACAAGGAGCACCTGTGGGACTAGAAACCCCAGTCCTTCCGGCCCAAGGTTGCTGTCCTCTAGTGGGATTTGAACCCCCGACCTTCAGGCCTGAAGTACCTTGCCCCAACCACTAGGCCACTCTCGATTGCTCAGTGTATTTCCTTCGCCTACCAGAGTAAGAACCTTTCTCTGGAGGGCCATGTCACAGCTCACAATGTGAGGGCCATGGCAGCCTCTATGGCTCATCTAAACTCTGTGTCCATCGACCAAATCTGTCGAGCAGCCACCTGGGCCTCGGTTCATACCTTCACAGCCCATTACTACTTGGACAAAGACTCCCGCCGGGATGCCTTGTTTGGTCAGGCTGTTCTCAAACACCTGTTCCATACCTAATCAACTCCTACCCTCCATCCCTGACTGGATGCCTGAGATTCATGGGTGGTGGTGGAGCCCTTCCAGGGACTCACAATCTGGGTGATCTCCCAGGCATCTCTAGCTGGGGAGTCCCCATATGTGAAGACTCATTCCTGCTTGTTCCTGGAGATAGCACAGTTACTTACCTGTAACAGGTGATCTCTGGGAACAGCAGGAATAAGTCTTCACAACCCACCCACCTCCCCTAGGTGTTGTATCTCTCTATCTATCTTTCCTTTCCTCTCTCTCTCTTTGTCTCAGCTTTAAAACTCGAACTGGAGAGAGACGGTTGGGAAAGGCGGGAAGGCAGCGCGCAGGCGCTGTGGGATGCTCCCAAAAGCTTTCCTACTGGACGCTGGGGAGCGTTCCCACGCAGGCTCCGTCGGTACCGACGATACCCATATGTGAAGACTTATTCCTGCTGTTCCCAGAGATCACCTGTTACAGGTAAGTAACTGTGCTTTCCCGGTAGATGTAGCCGTTATTCCTGCCGGAGACGTGGAATAAGACCAGTACTTAAAAAATATTCTGCTGTGTTCTACAATTTGTCCCAGATTGTACAGAGGTTGTGACAAGTATGTTTTAAAATGGTGTGACTGCAGTCTGGAAAAACACCACAAGATGCAGTTATAAAGAACAGAAATCAGAGGTGAGAGAATTTTGTCTGCTAAAGAGTCATTAATAACTACCCTTAAAGAAATATTAAGAAGAGCAATAGTGTTTGTTCTGGCTATGCTGAAATTTGCTGTTTGTGCAAAAAGAGCTAATCTAGGGGGTCCTAGCAATTTCTATTTTATGAGAAATGGGAATGTTGATGTAAGAATTGTATGTGAGTGAGTCTGGAAAATAATTTTCTTTGAGTGAGAAAGGGAGATCATATTTGTAGTCCTGAGACTTCATGCTATTATGGTATCTTTTTGACAGAATTATGTCTTTTGTGACAAGTGAGAATGTGCGTGTGTGGTTTGAGGGTTGCATGGAAGATCTGATGTGTTGATCTGAAATTCAGGGAGGACATGAATGCTTGGCCTCTACCCGGACCTTGTGGATGACCGCAGTGTCACCAGCTGCCAGTGTGATAAGGCAGCCATACATAAGCTCTGGCAGGCACTGGGAGACATGACTGATGTTGTGCCATTATTCCCCAGATTGTGCCATGAGACCTACATACTTACCCAGTCCAGGATCTATGCAAGCTGCGAGAGTGGTGATATATCCGGAGGCTGGCTACTTGGTATGAGGGCACAAGGATCCCCCTCCCATGCCTACCAAGGCCTGACCAGAGGAGCATTGCCACAAAGCAGACTGTGGGAAGGCAGGCAGGGTTGCCCCACAGATAGTAGATGTATACAGACCAAAATAATCCAAGACAGAGAGTAGACATTGTATGAGACAGGTGTAGCCGCATGTAGGAAGCTGCTGTGAGAAATGCCAGTACCTAGATATGTGGGAAATAGATGCCATAGCCAGAAGGCCATAGTCATTAATAGAGCATACTTTTGTAGCTCAGCAATTTTATGTATCCTTTGGGGGAACTGCAACATTAGGTTAGGTTTGATGAACTTGGTAAGTGTCCATATTTAACATTTTAAAGAGTGTTTATAGAGATGACCAATGCAAGAATAACTGAAGCCTTTTTATAATGCCAAGTACTTTTTGATGGAAGGTATGTCTTGACATTCATGTTCATATTTACATTCTCTTATAATACAGTTTCCTTATCGTTCCTCCAGTTCAGTCCTCTACCTCTGGGTTGTCAACCTCCTCCTGCAGCTTGGAGACTGGTACGTCAGAATCATGACATCACTGGATATAGCCTGCTGATCTCTCTCTCTCCCTCCAGTGTGACCAGTCTCCATGCAGGAGGAGGACGTAGTGAGCCTGATAGGGGCTCCCTGGAGAAACGAATAAGGAGCTTTAGGTTGGCTAGCTGATTAGGTTTGAAGGAAATTGTGTTTAAAAAAAAAAAAAAGAAAAACATACAGAGCCTAATAATACTTGGGCTACTTCTAAAAGGGGTACTATTCTTTTAAAAAAGCATAGTGCAGGGCAGGCTGACTTTCTCATTCCCGGACTGTCAGAGACAGGTTGGAGAAAGGGGAGTTACAGTCTGTTTTCTCTTCCTTTCAATTGGGACCATTCTTTAATAGAGCGGGTGAAGTTCTCTCCCCCAGGACTTTCGGGGGAGAGCCCTTTGGTGACCGGCTGTCTGATCCGGACCGCGTCGCGATTCTCACGGTCCGGTGGAGACACGTTTTGGAGACTTCACATGCAGCCTTGTTTGCTCCGCAGCCAATATACAGCCTCGGGGGCCTCAGCGCAGACCTGGTCGGTCAGCTATAACTGGTGGCAGGCTGCGTTTTTGGCTGGGGAAGCTTGTTAAGAGCGCGGCAAATCTGGTAAGCTGTTTTCACGCCTCTTTTTACTGCCCTGCAGTTCCCAGCGGCCATTTTAAGTGACGCGGTGGAACCGCATGGCCGCCGGACGAAAGTTTTAGTTTTAGCTTTAGTTTTAGCGCCTTCAGTAATAACCGCGGGACTCTGCTGTGCCTCGGGTGCTTAACGGCAAGTTGTGGTGAAGGGGGGGGGCCTCCCGCAGTGCGGAGGGAGCCTTTGCTTCATCAGCACAGAGCAAGCTGCTGCCCTTAGGGTTCTTTTGTTTTCTGATTTCTTTATTTCTTTTGTTTCTTCCCTTCCTTGTTGGGGGCAGGGCGGCTTAGCTCTGGATTTGCATTGGAATGTCCACCAGACCGCAGTGCATTGTCTGTGGGACGCGAAGGGGCACAGTGGCGGACTCGGGGGTCTGTCGTGGCTGTGCTGCCTTGTCATCCACAGTTGAACAGCAGATGGAGAGTCAGGAGATTCAGGAGGCGCAGGCGGGGGCCGCCGGAAGCGGTATCTGCGGTTTCTCAGAGCCCGGGGCGAGATGTAGCATCAGAGGAGCTAGCTAGCTTGTCAGGGACCCAGGTGGTGTCGCCAGCAGCGGAGCACGCAGAGTTTAGCCCGGAATTTGTTTTGTTGTTGCACCAGGCGTTTTGTTTGCGGCATCAAGATCGTTTGCCCGGCGCTTTGCCACTTCCCGGTGTTTCCCAGCCTCAGGAGTCCAGGGCGGGGGTTGGGGCGGCACCGGTGGCTGCCAAGAAGGTGAGGATTCAGGCGTCCACGTCTGAGGAAGTTGCTTGGAGTGTTGAGGAGGATCCTGATTGGGAGCAAGATGAGCTGGTTCCAGATCTCGAGGATAGAGAGATTATGGAGCTGGAGGATCAAGCCAAGATCATTAGGTTGTTCCGTAGAGAGGAACTCTTGGTGTTAATTGCAGAGGCGCTACAGGTGTTGAATTTCTCCTCGCCAGTTGCTGCAGAGGAGGAGATTGAGGACCCGGTTATCCAGGCGGTCCGGCAGTCACAGGTGGTGTTCCCAATGCATAAAGTAGTGGACAAAATGATCCAGGAGGAATGGGATAGGCCAGAGACGGGTCTGTGTGGCATGCGAACCATGAATAGGCTCTATCCCTTGGCTGAGAAGGATAGAAACATAGAAACATGATGACAGAAAAAGACCACATGGCCTATCTAGTCTGTCCTTCCATATCAACAACTACAACAGTCCACTTTTTACCTTTAGAGATCCTCTGTGTTGGTCCCATGCTTTTTTGAATTCAGTTACTGTCCTCATCTCTACCACCTCCACTGGGAGACTATTCCACGGATCCACTACTCTTTCCGTAAAGAAATATTTCCGCATATCACTCCTGAATCTATCTCCCTTCACCCTCTTCCAATGTCCCCTCGTAGCAGAACTTGCTTTCAATTGAAAGAGGCTCTCTCCCTGAACATTTATGCCACGGAGGTATTTAAACATCTCAATCATATCACCTCTATCCCGCCTTTCCTCTAAGGTGTACATATTAAGATCCTTCAGTCTGTCCTCATATGCTTTATAGTGAAGCCCACTAATCATTTTAGTAGCCACCCTCTGCACCGACTCCATCCTGTTCACATCCTTTTGAAGGTGCGGTCTCCAGAATAGCACACTATACTCCAAATGAGGTCGCACCAAAGACTTATACAGAGGCATTATCACCTCCTTTTTTTCTGCTAGCCATTCCTCTCCGTATGCACCCAAGCATCCTTCTAGCTTTTGCCGTCGCCTTTTCTACCTGTTTAGCTACTTTAAGATCATCAGACACAACCACGCCTAGGTCCCGCTCTTCTTTAGTGGACAAAAGTACTTCACCTCCTATACTGTATTGCTCCCTTGGATTGCTGCAGCCCAAATGCATGACCTTACATTTTATAACATTAAATCCCAGCTGCCAAATTCTAGACCATTCTTCAAGCTTAGCTAGATCCCTCCTCATGTTATCTACACCTTCCTGGGTGTCTACTCTATTGCAGATTTTGGTATCATCTGCAAAGAGGCAAACCTTATCCGACAGCCCTTCTGCTATATCACTAACAAAGATGTTAAAAAGAATCGGACCAAGGACAGATCCCTGGGGCACACCACTGGTAGCATCCTTCTCCTCAGAGTGAGCTCCATTTACTTGTACTCTTTGTCGCCTCCCATCCAACCAATTTCTAACCCAAGCAGTAACTTTAGGGTCCATCCCTAGGGTGCTCAGTTTGTTTATAAGTCGCCTGTGAGGAACAGTGTCAAAGGCTTTACTGAAATCTAAATACACCACATCTAGAGCTCTCCCTCGGTCCAACTCCCTGGTCACCCAGTCAAAGAAATCAGTCAGATTTGTCTGACAAGACCTGCCTCTGGTGAATCCATGCTGCCTCGGATCCTGTAATCTGCTGGACTCCAGAAACCTCACTATTTTCTCTTTCAGCAGCGTTTCCAATAATTTACTCACCACCGAAGTTAAACTAACCGGCCTGTAGTTTTCAACCACATCCTTACTTCCGCTTTTGTGTAAAGGCACCACATGAGCCTCTCTCCAGTCCTTCGGCACCACTCCTGACTCCAATGAGGCATTGAAAAGGTCAGTCAGTGGAGTTGCTAGAATGTCCCCAAGTTCCTTCAGTATTCTAGGGTGTATCCCATCCGGTCCCATCGCTTTGGCTACTTTAAGTTGCGCTAGTTTCTCACGAACACAGTCTTCTGAAAATTGTTCAAGATGTCCCTCGCTTCTGTTCCTATTTGTGGGTGTTTTCTGAGGTCCTGCTCCTGGTTCTTCATCTGTGAACACAGAAGAAAAATTTTTGTTAAGCAATTCCGCTTTATCCTTATCAGCTTCTACATATTCCCCCCCTGCACCCTTGAGTCTGACAATACCACTCTTGCCCTTCCTCTTCTCACTAATATATCTGAAAAATGTCTTATCCCCCCATTTTATTGCATTGGCTATTTCCTCCTCCTTTTGAATCTTTGCCTTCTTGACTACTTTGCTAGCTTCTCTAAGTTTTTCCAAATACAGATGCCTGTCTTCCTCTCTCTGTGATCTCTTGTATTTCATGAAGGCCTCCCTATTTTTCTTCACTTTTTCAGCTACTTCCTTCGTAAACCATAGCGGTCTCCTTTTCCTTTTGCCTTTATTTACCATTTTAACAAAAAGGTTGGTTGCCCTTAAAATATCCCCTTTCAGTTTTGCCCACTGTTTTTCTACATCCCCCAGCTGTTCCCATCGCGAGTCGACACGGTGGTTTCGGCCGTTACCAAGAAGACTACCATCCCGGTGGAGGGTAGTTCAGCTTTAAAGGATTCCCAGGATAGGAAAGTGGATAGTTTATTGAAACAGACCTTTGAAGCAGATTCGCTGTCCCTAAAAGCTTCCATATGTGGAGCTTGGGTGGCCAGAGCATGTTTGCGTTGGGTGCAACGGCTGAGGCAGTCAGCACACCTGGATCCGGAGGGACTCAAACAGCTGGATCGGCTGGAGTCTGGAACGGCCTATCTTGCCGACGTGCATTATGACTTGATCAGGGCCCTGGCTAATAGTACGGCATCCATGGTGGCTGCTCGCCGCTCAGTGTGGTTGCGGAATTGGGCAGCGGATGGTTCCTCAAAGTCTCAACTCGGCAAACTGCCATTTAAGGGCGGTCTACTTTTTGGAGACGATCTGGATAAGTTAGTGAAGGATCTCGGGGAGTCCAAAGGGGGTAGGCTTCCTGAGGATAAGCCGAAGCAAGGCAAGCCGAGTCAAAATTATGGAGGTCAGCTTCGGGACTTCCGCAGATTTTGTTCCTCACGGTTCATCTCTTCGCAGAGGGGTCGGTTCCCGGCTCGTGCACAGGGGTTTCGCGGTTTCCGAGGAGCTAATAGAGGTTTCGCGTCCGGCGGTTCTCCCGCCGTTCGCAAGTCGCAATGAGATATGGGGGGGTCCCACCGGGGGGGCCTCCCATAGGGGGACGTCTCCGGGAGTTTCTTCGAGCTTCGACCCTTATCACCTCCGACCGCTGGCTGTTAGAGATAATTCAGCAGGGCTATGCGCTCGAGCTGGATCGTCCAGTGCGGGATTCCTTCGTCATGTCCCCTTGCAGGAGCGCTTCAAAGGTCGGGGCCATTCGCAGTACCTTAGATCACCTCCTTCAGTTAGGGGCGGTGGTCAACGTGCCCAAAGCAGAGTACGGCACGGATCGATACTCCATTTATTTCGTGGTGCCAAAGAAGGGCGGAACGTTAAGGCCCATTTTAGACCTGAAAGCCGTCAATCGTTGCCTCAGAGTACCGCACTTTCGGATGGAAACCTTACGATCCGTCATAGTGGCAGTGCACCAAGGGGAGTATTTGACGTCTCTCGACCTTACAGAGGCGTACTTGCACATCCCTATTCGCACAGCGCATCAGAAATTTCTACGGTTCGCTTTCTTCTGGGGTCATTATCAGTTCCAGGCATTGCCCTTTGGTTTAGCAATGGCGCCGCGAACCTTCACGAAAATTATGGTGGTGGTGGCGGCGGCGTTGCGCAAGGAAGGCATTCTAGTACACCCGTATCTCGACGATTGGTTGATTCGTGCAAAGTCCGAATCGGAGAGCGTTCGCGTGACAGCCAGAGTGGTAGAGTTCTTACAGAGTCTGGGTTGGGTGGTCAATCCAGCCAAGAGCCGTCTGCAGCCTTCTCAGGACATAGACTACCTCGGGGTGTGCTTCGACACTCGGCAGGGTTTCGTGTTCCTACCGCACAGCCGGGCCCAGGCGCTCAGGTCTCTGGTCCGGAAGTTCCGGTCAGTCATGGCTCTGTCGGCATGGTCTTACTTGCAGGTGTTGGGAACAATGGCGGCAACCTTGGAGGTGGTGCCGTGGGCCAGGTTTCATATGCACCCGTTGCAAAGGGCACTCCTGCGGCATTGGTCGCATCAGAACGATTCCTTAAGCAAGCATCTGCCGTGCCCTTGGAAGGTCCGACAGTCGCTCCGGTGGTGGCTGTGGGAGTCTTCCTTGGTGGCCGGCATGCCCCTGGAACAACCGCAGTGGCTCCCGTTATTGACGGATGCCAGTCTGACGGGGTGGGGTGCCCACTGCCAAAACAGGTTCGTGCAGGGGGTTTGGGCGCCCCAAGAGCGGTCTTGGTCGATAAATCGGCTGGAGCTTCGGGCAGTAATGTGGGCGCTGCAAGCATTCGAGGAATTGGTCCTGGGCCATCCGGTTCGGGTGCTGTCGGACAATTCGGTGACGGTGGCATACATAAACCGCCAAGGTGGCATGGGAAGTACTGCAATGGAGGAGGAAGCAGATCTGTTACTCACATGGGTAGAAAGATGGTTGACGGCATTTTCGGCAGCGCACATAGCGGGAAAGGAGAATGTCCAGGCGGATTTTCTCAGCAGAGTGCAGGTAGATGCGGGGGAGTGGGAGCTTCATCCCGACGTGTTTGCACTGATAGTGAGCCGCTGGGGAATGCCGGTAATGGATTTGATGGCGATCTTTCAGTCAGCGAAAGTCGGCCGGTTTTTCAGCAGAAGGAGAGAGCGCATGTCCGAGGGCATCGACGCGCTGTTGCAGCCGTGGCCAGTCTCGGGACTCCTGTACGTCTTCCCTCCGTGGGCGTTAATAGGCCGAGTGGTTCAGAGGATCGGGGCTCACCCGGGATGGGTGCTCCTCGTGGCGCCGGACTGGCCGCAACGTCCGTGGTATGTGGATCTCGTCCGTCTCCTCGACGGCACACTGTGGCGGTTACCGGTAAGGGCGGATCTGTTGCTTCAGGGTCCGCTTTTCATGCCCCAAGTTGATCGGTTCTCGCTTACGGTATGGCCATTGAAAGGGCCCGGTTGAAGAGAAAAGGCTATTCGGCGGCGGTAGTATCTACGCTGCTTCGGGCAAGGAAGCAGTCCACTTCATTGGCGTATGTGCGGATTTGGCGTATTTTTGAGGATTGGTGCTCCAGACATCAAATTCGGGCAGCGACGGTAGCCATTCCTCCTATCTTAGAGTTTCTGCAGGATGGTTTTGAGAAAGGCCTGGCGGCTAGCTCTTTGCGCGTTCAGTTGGCAGCCCTTGCCTGTTTCCGCGGTAAAGTGCAGGGGCGGTCGTTGGGCACGTACACAGATGTGATCCGGTTCTTGAAGATGGTTTCCCGGTTGCGGCCATCGCGCAGGGTGGTGGTCCCGCCCTGGGATCTCAATCTTGTGTTGACGGCGTTATCGGGGCCTCCCTTTGAGCCGTTGCATTGAGCTTCCGTGAAAGATTTAACTTTGAAGGCGGTTTTTCTAGTGGCGATCTGTTTGGCTCGGCACGTTTCGGAATTGCAAGCATTTTCGTGTCGGGAACCGTACTTGAGCTTTTCAAGGGAAAAAGTGGTGCTGCGACCGGTTCCTTCCTTTCTCCCTAAGGTAGTGTCTCCCTTTCATTTGAACCAAGTGGTGTGTCTGCCTGTTCTCGGTTCTTTGGAGGGGGCCGATCGTGATCGGGGGTTGCGTCGGCTGGATGTTAGAAGAACGTTGCGAAAGTATTTGCAGGTTACTGAGGTGTTTCGCAAATCGGATCATTTGTTTGTACTATTTGGAGGTGTCCGCAAAGGTGAGGCAGCATCTAAGGCTTCAATTGCCCGGTGGCTCCGAGAGGCTACAGCGTCTGCTTATCTGCTTCAAGGTCGGACAGTGCCTGAGGGCTTGCGCACGCATTCCACCAGAGCGCAGGCCTGTTCCTGGGCGGAGCACAGTTTGGTGCCGCCAGGGGAGATCTGTCGAGCAGCGACATGGTCATCTCTTCATACTTTCACTAAGCATTACCGTCTGGATCTTGCGGCGGCCGCGGAGGCTCGGTTCAGTTCGGCGGTATTGCGGGCCGGATGGCGGGGTCCCTCCCATGATTACTGCTCTGGTACATCCCAGAGGTAGAGGACTGAACTGGAGGAACGATAAGGAAATGATAATTACACTTACCTGGTAATTGTAGTTCCTTGAGTGATGACAGTTCAGTCCTCCATCCCTCCCAGTTTTTTTTCCAGAGGCGGATGGCTAATGGGGGGCATAGGTCCATTCTTACAGGTAGGTGTACTTCGCTGTGCTTCATTTTCACTTTTTGATACTCCGCAGTTTATCTGGCAGTAACTGAGTAAGAAAGTCTAGCCAACTATTATAGTATTTAATCCTTATGGGCTAGTAAAGTTTAAGGTTTGGTTATTGTTGTTAGCTACTTATTTGTTTCTCCTTTGAGTCTGCTTTGTTAATAGTTCACACTGGAGGGAGAGAGAGAGATCAGCAGGCTATATCCAGTGATGTCATGATTCTGACGTACCAGTCTCCAAGCTGCAGGAGGAGGTTGACAACCCAGAGGTAGAGGACTGAACTGTCGTCACTCAAGGAACTACAATTACCAGGTAAGTGTAATTATCATATATTAGAGTGCACTAAGATAACTTAGCACTTTTCTGGGCATGAAAAAGACTACTATATAGTCTAGTTTGTATCAGTATTCATTTATTAATAGTATTTATTTCTAGTTTGCATCAGCAAATTACTGTCCGTGAGAACAGCAGCTTAGGAGATGCATGTTTTGACTGAGGAGGCGTGGCTGTCAGAGACATACACAGGTATATCGCAGCGACGGGCACGATCAAATACAGAATCAGAATACAGTGCGCTTGGGCACATCCAAAATGATAGCATTTACACATGTTTCATAATATTAGCTGGAGACGTGTTTCTACACTTCACTCTATGGCCCGTGTCTGTATCCGTGTGCAGTCCTCGTGCTGGATATGTGCACTGGCCGGCTGAACCGGATGCTAGATGTGCTGCCCCAGACACATCTGATGAGTCGATCCCAGAAATACAGGCGCATCTACACACGCGGATCCAAAATTAGGTGTAAATTGTGCCTATGCCTGATTTAAAAATTTTTGCCAGAGATAACTGGCCTATATGGAATCTGCCTCTATGTGGAGAGTGGAATTGAGATGTTGAAGTCAAGATGTACACAATTGTAGCAGTATTTTAGAAAGGGCTCTGCTAAACATTTAAGTGCCCTCGTTCTTTTGATGATTACATGAATATACATATATATATATTTTATATTCTCCCCCCTATTTTTGGGTGTGATTTTATAAGTTCATTTTGATTCTCTAATTGGTTTTTTTTTAGCATTTCCATCTGATCTCCATTTTCTTAATAAAACTGTATTCTTTGTAATATAGTTAAGATATAGTAATTTTCACAATAATATCATCTCTAGATGGCACTTGCTATATAAAAAAGCCTTCGTTCTTAGTATTTTCATTCCGGCATGCCAATTGGGTAATTTTAATAATTTGTGTAGATGCACTCTTGTGAAGCCCTTTAGTATATCACTGTTCTGCATATGCAGTGTCTACTTCGATGCCAAATCTGTGACTTGAGAATTGCAAGTACACACATGAGCATAAACTTTGTTATTTACGTTTTCTGTTGTTTAATTATATTTTTCTTTGAGGCAGCCACATTCAATTTATCCGATACAAAAGATCTGATTTTCCCTTATTTGTTGATCACTGTGAATGATTTTGATGCCCTGCAAGATGCTGTGGTTAATTACCGTATTTTGAGCACTTCCCATCATCGTTATATGGATGTGAGATAACATATCTTTGACAAATTAGGGAAAGATGATTTCTTTGATGTATATTTGGATTTATTTTTACTCCAAACTAGTATATAGTCCTCTATTTATATATTGTGTGGCTATCATCGCTTCCCAATATATTTTATCTATCCCATGATGAGTTTGGCCTTACTTTTATAGTTTCTATATGGCTTTTTATAAATATATAAAGTACTTTTGTCCACTAAAGAAGAGCGGGACCTAGGCGTGGTTGTGTCTGATGATCTTAAAGTGTCCAAACAGGTAGAAAAGGCGACGGCAAAAGCTAGAAGGATGCTTGGGTGCATACGGAGAGGAATGGCTAGCAGAAAAAAGGAGGTGATAATGCCTCTGTATAAGTCTTTGGTGCGACCTCATTTGGAGTATAGTGTGCAATTCTGGAGACCGCACCTTCAAAAGGATGTGAACAGGATGGATTCGGTGCAGAGGGTGGCTACTAAAATGATTAGTGGGCTTCATTATAAAGCATATGAGGACAGACTTAAGGATCTTAATATGTACACCTTAGAGGAAAGGCGGGATAGAGGTGATATGATTGAGATGTTTAAATACCTCTGTGGCATAAATGTTCAGGGAGAGAGCCTCTTTCAATTGAAAGCAAGTTCTGCTACGAGGGGACATGGGATGAGGGTGAAGGGAGATAGATTCAGGAGTGATATGCGGAAATATTTCTTTACGGAAAGAGTAGTGGATCCATGGAATAGTCTCCCAGTGGAGGTGGTAGAGATGAGGACAGTAACTGGATTCAAAAAAGCATGGGACCAACACAGAGGATCTCTAAAGGTAAAAAGTGGACTGTTGTAGTTGTTGATATGGAAGGACAGACTAGATAGGCCATGTGGTCTTTTTCTGTCATCATGTTTCTATGTTTCTATATATATATTGTGACACAGTAGGCAGTACAGAGCCCATGGAGGTAGGAGAAAATGAGGAACTTACCTCAGATTTAACTGAACAGCAAAACTCAGTACACGTAGAAACAGCCGAGCAGCAAATGCTTTCAGCACAGGAAAAGCCAAAAGGCATTAGAATGAATTTTCCCTGTAATAGTCCTGACGTAGGGAGAAACAGAAAGGCTCATCAGGAGCACCTGTTCCCAAAGACCCACGTAACGTGCAGAGAAGGGAAGCATATAAGCTCCTGGTCAGAACCAGGAAGGGACAGATCCGGAGAGGAGAGACTCAGAAGCAGTCCTAGAGAGAGTCCCAGCAGGAGCAGGAGGAGTGGCAGCAACTCAGGAGGACTGAGCAAGCAACCAATGAGCACAGGTCATTCTGAAGGAAGTTTGCCGTTAGAAGGAAACAGTTGGTGTGACATCAGAGCAAGAAACAGCTGGGGACGTAACCAGGATCTTGCTAGCTCTGAGGGTGGTTGGAGAGTCCGGGAGAAAGTTCTCAACAGCCCAGAAGCAAGGGTCAGAAACAAGGTAGAAAGGTGGGAACCTTGTTTTTCTAAGGAAGAGGCTAAAAGCTCTGTATGTTTTAAAGGGCGTGGCCCTGGAAGTAACTTTAATGCTGAAAGATATCCAGTGTTCCCACTAGGTGGGAAGGGAAAGGAAAGCCAGCAAGAAGATATTCTCATACCGGGCATTAACAGCCCTAGGTTTAAAGAACACTTTGTGGGAAAAGAGATCCATGTACCACAGGAGGGTTTGCAGGAAACCAGCACATGTAAAGAGTGTGACCCTGGTATTATCGGGAGTGAACCCGAAGTAATGCAGTGGGAGAATAACAGCTATCCTTCAGACCCAGTCCCTATGGATTGCACGATATGTTTTTCGGATGATGTCATTTCTTTATGTTAACCCTGAAGAAAACAACCTTGTGCTAATAACAAAGTAAAAGAAGATATTTTTCTCTGTAGCCATCTTTTGTTTTGATGCTGTTTGTTGTGTTTGTATCCAAAGAATATCTGTTTCGGGAAAGGGAATAAAACCCTGATTTTATTTTGCTTTACCATTCGACTGAAAGACTCTTTTTAGTAGAAAAGGCATCTTGAAACTCAAACCCCTAGGCAGCCGCCTAATAGGGTCTATCATACGGGCCCCATCACTATATATATATACTGTATGTATATATATATATATATATATATATATGTGTGTATATATATATATATATATATGTATATATATGTATACTGTATATATATTTATATTTATAACCTATGTCAATCTGCTGCATATCATGTTTTTTGCTTTTCAATTATATGTATATTTGAGATGACTTTTATGTTTTTATTCCTCTTTTTTAGTGATTGCTGTTTTTACAGATTTCTTAATGTGTATTTGTACCCACATTTTGAGAATCTGGTATGTTGTTCTTTTTAATTGTCCTTTTATTTTTACCATTATTGTGTTATTAATGTCAATATATTTTTTATTATCACGATTAATTTTTCTTTTTGGAAACATTTTTCTGTTTGCTGTTATTATCATTATAGACCTCTGATGAAGGCTTAATTGCTGAAACTTGGCCAAGTCAGGCTTTTTTGCAATAAAGACTTTTGTTGACAAGGCCTGGTCTGTTTTCCACTCCTTTTGTGTTGGTTAAAAAGCTATATATTCCAGGGAGCAGTTGTAAATCCCAAGGTGAACAATGCTTTCTCTATATGAATTGCGGACTACACATGTCTAATTTTGACCCATCCAGTGCCCTAATCATGGCACCGTCCCCTTGCAATTTCTACATAGTAAGGATATCAAATGTAAATTCAGTCTTTTCTAAAATCATAATTTAAATGTGGATGCCTTTTCTACATGTAAAAGCCTGAATTTATATGTGACTACTGCAAATAGTACTTCTAAAACAATACCCTTTATCCAGAAAGTGGCTGAATATTGCCACTATCCAGTTAATTTCGTGGCCTGCCCTGACTTCTCCCTCTCTCCCCTCCTTTCCAGAGATAGGGAAGCTATCAGGATCCATTCCTGCTTGTTCGTGCCTCTTCCTGGTCCCATTTACCTTTCCCGCGTCTTGTATGAAGAAAGTAGACGGGGCTTGAAAGGGGCAGCTTGGGGGCAGTGTTAGGGTGGGCAGTGGGCTGTCGTCTTCCCCAGACGTACAGGGCCAATTCTAATGTCGGGCCTGTACATCTGGGGCCGGCAACTTGCCCGGGGAACTTATTCCACTTCCGAGGTGGAATACGTTCCCCTATTTGGACGGGGGATTGTGGGCCCAGGGCGTGGATGGGGCAGGGGGCCAAGGACATTCCCTGCAGCCTGACCCTGGCCTTAGGAGGCCAGATCAGGGGTCAGGTTGCGGGGAATTTGCTTCTGGAGCCGGTGGCTGGGGATCGCGGCTCTTCAATGGTAATCCGACGCCATGGTGCTGCGGCTCCTTTGACATCTGAGCCCTGACTGAGCTAGCCGGGCAAGGCCTGTACGTGCAGGCTGGACGAAATTGGGATCCTGGCCTGCACATACAGGCCTGTTCGCGATTCTGATCCCTCAGAACTAGATGTGCCCTGCAGGATCAGAATCGCGACTCCCTCTGTTTGTCCAGTTCTGGCCGGATGCACAGAGGGCCCAGACGTGCGGGATGGAATAAGGCCCTATATGTTCACAAGCTGCCAGTGAAAGCATATCTTCTTATTAATACTGGTTCTATGTTCTTTTTATTAGGATGAACTAAGTGATCTTGCAATCTGCTGTAAGGTGGAAGATATGAAAACCCCTCTTGTTCTGAGCATTAGTGCTAAAGCAAAAGGGCTGCATGTCACTTATTCAGTCTTCTGTGAAAAAGAGGCTGGCAGGTAAGCAAAAAAACATATAGTCAGTGTTTCAGGAAGTCCATTTAGAGGGTAATTTTAAAAGCCATTTATGTCCATAAACAAATTTATGTGCAGAAATGGCATTGATTAAAATTGCTGGGACTGGTGGTTCTCAACCCAGTCCTAGTGTACTCCCTAGCCTGTCTGATTTTCAGGATATCCACAATGAATATGCATTAGATGGATTTGCATGCCCTGCTTTGTGCTGCTGTGAGTAGGGTGAAAAAGTAAAGCAGGGTTCCAGGGTAGGTTAGATGTCATTTTCATAATGTCCTGTGTGGCATAGTTTTCTACAGGGTGGTTTTGGGAGTGTGATGTCACTACTCTTGAGATACAATACATTGGTCTTAGAATAGCAAGGGGGCGATAAGGAAGGGAGGGATGGGAGATAGTAGTGTGGGATGCATATTTGAACTAAAGCTCAGTAGTAGTTTGTTGGCTTATAGAATTGTATCTGCGGAATGTGAAAGGTCTTAATACGAATATGAAGAAGCAATTATTGCATAGAGAAGCGAAACATTTCAAATCAAGTGTACTTTTTGTACAAGAGACCCATGTGAGAAAGGCAGATAAATACTCACTGAAGCATAAAGAATATCCACACATCTACTGGCAGCAAATTGGAACTGAAAAAAAGAGGGATGTGGACTTTAATAGGCAATCAACATGGGAGGCGTGGTCTAGTGGTTAGGACAAAGTACTTCAGGCCGGAGGGTCGAGGGTTCAAGTCCCACCTGGGGACAGCAATCTCAGGCCGGAGGGATTGGGATTTCTAGTCCTATAGGCACTCCTTGTGGTCTTGGGCAAGCCACTTAACCCTCCAATGCCCATGTTCCCTGTATGTATTAGTGTGTGTGTCTCATATCCCCTCATGTTAAATGTATCCCCCAATTGACCGCTTTGATCCGGTGAAAAGCGGGATATAAATACAGCTAAATAAATAAATCAACATAAGATAGAGTTGTTAGATGTAAATAGGGACCCTGGAGGGAGATTCCATCTAATTAATTTGATATTGAATGGAGAGAAATTTACATTGGTTTCTGTATATGTTCCCAACTTTATTTAGGAGGATTTTTTTGAGGATCTGAGGTAAGGATTGTAAATTTTTCTAATGGACCATAGTATTTCAATATGGCAATCCACCCAAATTTAGATAGCTCAAAAGAATTGTTGGAGGGGAGGGAGTGGTTATGAAAAGGTTAGGAGATCTCTGCAATGGCTTCTTCAGGAGCTAAATGTGATGGATACAGTATCTGACCTGCATTGGGACCCCAGGGATTATACATTTTACTCTCACCCACATGATCCTTACACTAGAGTTTCTGTTTGTAAATGTTTTTATTTTTCATAGCACAAAACCACAACAGCAGCAATAACAGTAACAAACACTGTGCATTACATCATCCACCAGTCAATTATATAAGCCCCACCCCCAGTAACAAAGCCATCAAGTGGGTTCCAAATGCCAAAATAATTCATCAGCATTGCCCTTCTTTCTGCAATTGCTTTCTCATGTCGTCATACAAACTAAGTTCCATCAGTGAGACATTTATTTATTTATTTATTTATTTAACTATTTCTTTTATACCGCCCCTTCCAGAGATCAAGGGCGGTTTACATATAACAAGTTAACAGACATTGAGTTGTCTTTCCAAGAATGGAGAATGGAGACAACAATGGATCAAACAGCTTAGCCTGAACCTTAGACTATACAGAATGACATCCTTGCAATTTCATTACAACCCTGTATGTTAAAGGTTCTGTGAGGCTTAGTATAGAACAGGTGTGTTCAACTACAGCCTGTGAACGAAGAACATCCCACAGTAGGGTGTGCCATAATTTTAAAAAGCACTAGTGAAAAAATGGTACAATTTCATGTAGCAAATCAATAACTAGATTTAAATTTTGTGTAATATGTTATTTACCTACATGTATTTTCTAGGAAATTATGCAAAAATACACAAATTACTGAAATATGTTTAAGTGCTCTGATAATAGTCTTTATATGTTTGCATTGCATATTAATGCCTTTTGTGCCTCAGTTATCAATTTATCTTACTTATTTACCCATATTGACACTAACACATTAGTTTCATTTTCTCATTCACAGGTTTTCAACATAGCATCATCATTGCAATAATCTTATATTGAAAATGTCCAATAGAAAAACAAGACTGCAAGTTTGGAATCATTTACATCATTTGGTGGGATTAGGCAGAAAACTACCTGTAAATGAACTACCGTCAGAGATCTCATTAGATATGGGTTGTATTTGAGAGACCTCAGTGATCAAGACAGACTGAATTACAGCATTGATAAACTGGTCAATGTTCTAACAACTGGATTACTTGCTCAGTGGTACAAAGCAAATACATATATTCAGTGGTCCTGTTATTAACAGCCACGTTAGGATTAAAGCAAAGTTGAAATCATGTGTGAACAAGCCAGCAAAGTTTCTGTGGGCACAGCAAAACAGGAGGAGAAAGACAGTTTTATGGAGAAGTTTGACAGACTGATGGACATACTTACATGCAAGTGTGAGAAAAAGAGTTGTACTAATGTGGGACACAATTCTGCTTGTGTCAGTGGAATACACATACTTTGTGAGTGCAGTAGAGAGAAGATTCCTGCGATTGAGTTAGCCTTTGTAAAAGGTCAAAGAGAGAATGTTGGGAATGTTGGACCTCATCAGATTGGATCAGTCGACCTCCCTGAGGCCAGAAGTCAAGAACTACAGAAGGAAAGGCAGACAAAAAGGAAGGAGAATGAAGAAAAGTGGAGAATGAAGAGTGAAAAAAGAACAGCAGAAGATCAAGAAATGATGGAGAGGTCTGTGCTTGAAATAGAACAGGAAGATTTGGGTGACGTGGTGGAAGAACCAATGGAGGAAACTCCTGTTGCCTTGCCTCAGTCTGTCTTTCCATGGAGCCCTGCAGACATCCCTTCTCTGTAAAGAGTAGATTTTTCAACCCTTACTCGGTTTTCCTTTCCCCTTATTGAGTGCTCAAATCAATCACCTTCCTCGCCCAAGTTCTTGGCACTTCATTTTTCACTCGGGTATCTTTTTCTTTCATTTTTCCTTTTTTTGCCTGTGGGATTTTTTTCTCATAGCTTACCTGGTCGAGACGTCTGAGTTTGATCTTGTGGGTCTCATTTTCCCATTATGTTCTCCACCAGCGGTTTTAAGCAGGGTGCTAAGTGCAATTGCACTATGTCCCGTACAGGCCACCATAGCACTTACATCAAGTGCCACGGAGCAGACCACGACAGGTCTTCCTGCCCACTTTGCTTCCTCATGTCAGCCAAAACCTGGAGGGAATGTAAAAGGTGCCAGGGGAAGCTGTTTAGCGAATCTGGTTCCAGTTTGGCATCGGGGGCAGGATCCCTTCCATTGATGCCAGCGCCGGGCAATACGACATTACATGCCCAAGCTCGTTCGGAGCCTAGGGGGCATCAGGCATCTCAGTTGTCCTCGGACAACATCCCACATGCTTAGGTGACCCCCTGAAAGTTGACGCCGAGGACCAGTGGCAAGTCCTCTTCGACTCTGCCTCGGAGCCCTTGGTGCGATTTGGGGGATGACAGGCGGAAGCATCCATTGAAGCAATCCTGAAGGGACGGGTCCCCAGTGGCCCCGAAGGAGCAGCATCCCAACTCCATCATAATCTGGGACTCCCCAGCCAGGGAGTCGACTCCGGCCCCGACACTGTCGGGTTCTTGTCCTGCTGCAGAGCCCTCTGGAATAGAGGCCTGTATGGCTGTCCTCGAACATAGCTTCAGTGCATTCCTTGAGTCGCAGCGGGGCCCGACTCTCGGTCCCTCCAGGTTGTCGGTGCCCTGCATGGGGACCTCCTCATTGAGTACTTCACCAGAGGAGGCACCTCCCATCCTTGAGCGCCTTGCTTGATTGGTGTCGAGGCTCTCGACGACTGACATGACGCCATCGGACCAGCATCAGGAGTCATAGGTGCCGTGTCGGTCCAGTGACCAAGGGGTGCTCATCGACTCCTCAGGTTCGGAGTCAGGCTGGGAGACCAACGAGGAGTACCCCAACACTGTGCTCCACCGGGATGTCCCCTCTGACCTCTCTCCGCCTCACCATCAGTGGAAGTCCCCTTCAGAGGACTTAACCTTCCTCAAGTTCATGAGGGAGATGTCCCAGGTACTCATCTTCGAGCCTTGTGCTGAGGACCCGTAGATCCTCCAGTATGAAGCTCCTCCTCGGAAGGCACTGGCGGTGCCCATGCCTCATATCCTGGAGCACCTATTGTTCAGGATGTGGGGAGAACCTGGTAATAGTGCTGATTGTGAACCGTCGACTCGATTCCCAGTATCGAGTTGGCAAGAGCCCAGGATTTCAGAAGAGACAGCTTCCACACAATTCCATAGTAGTGGAGTCAGCTATGCATCGGATTAAGAGCCAGAAGATGCTCTCTTTGGTGCCCCGTGGCAGGAAGGCCCATACCATGGGTGCATTTGGTAGAAAGTGCTTCCAGGGCTTGATGCTCACAACCTGGATCCAGGCCTACCAGCTGTACATGGGCATGTAATTGAAAGACCTGGCGAAGGAGCTCGCCATGTTCTTGGCTGGTCTTTTAGGAGAGCCCCTTGAAAACTTTCAGACCCTGATTTCCTTGGTCAAGGAATGTTCCCAATTTCAGACTCAAGCAGCCTTCGACAGCGTTGAGTCAGTTGCTCGTGTGGCTGTGGGGGCATTAGTGCCCACCACTTTGCCTGGCTGCATTCCTCCGACTTGGAGCAATGGGTGCAGGACAAGCTAGCTGATGTCCCCTGCCGTGGCGATAACCTCTTCGGCAAACCCATGACTGACAAGGCTGATGAGTTGGAGAAGGAGTTCATGTCAAGGACCAGATTGTCCAAGAAACTGACAGATCCTTCCCGTCAAAGACTTTGGGGAAAATGTCCTTCCTTCCAAAGACAAAGAAGGCTTACAGAAACTACCCTAAGTTCCAGGTCTACCCCGCTTCCCCTCAGGGGCAGCAGGCCAAGTGCCAAGGGCACAGCCCCCTTAAGTCCAAAGCCCCAAACAGTGGCTCAGTCACAGCCTGGGGGAGGTTTTTGACTTCTTGGGCATAGCCTCCCTCCCTCAGGAGATTATGGGCTCAAGGTTCACGGGGGGAAGGCTCGTCTACTTTGCCCACAGGTGGACCATGATAACCGCGGACACCTGGGTGCTGTGAATGGTCACGGAGGGCTACCTCCCTCATTTTGCCCAGCTGCCTCCCCCCTCATTTACAGGGGAATTACCAATGGAGTCCTTGCACAGGGACCTCCTCTTGAAAGAGCTCGAGTTGTTGCTCGAAGTTCGGGCGATCGAGTCCATACCGCCTCATCTGCAGGGACAGGGGTTCTACTCCCGCTACTTCCTGGTCCCCAAGAAGACAGGGGGCTTCAGGCCCATCCTGGACTTTCAGACCTCAACAGCTTCCTGGTCTAGGAGAAGTTCAAAATGTTTTCCCTTGGAACCTTACTGCCCTACCTCCTCCAGGGAGATTGGCTATGCTCCTTGGATCTCAAAAATGCCGATACCCACATTCCGATTAATCCAGGGCACCATCAGTACCTCTGCTTTGTCATGGGGCCTCCACTACCAGTTTAGGATGCTGCCCTTTGGCCTTGCCTTCACCCCACGGGTATTCACAAAGTGCCCAGCGGTCATGGTCGCTCAACTCGGGGTCCTCAGAGTCTGTCTTCCCCTACTTGGACAACTGGCCTGTGTGGGCCAGCACTCCAGGCAAAACGTCCAATGCCACTCAGTACACGTTGGGGCTGCTGCAGCACCTAGGGTTCATGGTGACCTTCCCCAAGTCCCACCTCATCCCAATCCAATGCATGGAGTTCATCGGGGCCCTGCTCGACTCCACATAGGCAAGTAATTTTCTACCCCTCGGACGGGCCCAGTGCCTCGATGCCCTAGCGAGGGAGGTGCATGGAGCCGCCTCCGCAACTGCCTGACAGAAGCTCCGCCTCTTAGGGCATATGGCACCCACCATGCACATGACCCCTTTGCCTGCCTACATATGCGGCAGGCCCAATGGATGCTCAGTGCTCAGTGGGCACAGGTAACGGGCCACCTGGAAGACCCTATCCAGGTCACTCTCACCTTGGCAACCTCCCTGACTTGGTGGCAGGACCACTGAAACATGAGGGCTAGCCTGCCATTCCAGGTCCTCACCAGCATGTCCTCACCATGGACACATCCAGGTTGGACTGGGGAGCCCATTGTGACCACCTTCAGTCAAGGGACCATGGTCGCTGGAAGAGAGTGCATCGCATATCAACTTGCTCAAGCTCCAAGCAGTCTACTATGCCCTGTGGGTCTTCAAAGACCACCTGGAGGGGAAGGTTGTCCAGGTCCAGACGGCAGCAAGGAACATGTTCCTCAAGGCAGTGTAACTGCCAGGCCAAGACAATATACTGGCCGACTGCTTGAGCTGCATCCTCCAGCCCCATGAATGGAAACTGAACTCCTCCATCCTGGAGAAGATCATCCAGCAGTAGGGCACTCTGGAGATCGACCTCTTTGCCCACCCAGAGAATGCATAACTCCCAAGGTTCTGCTCCAGGATACCAGGCCGGGGTCGGGAGGCAGAGGATGCCTTCCTTCTCCCCTGGTCCAAGGGCTTTCTGTATGCCTTCCCGCCAACACTTCCGTTGCCATGGGCCTTACTGAAGATACAGGCAGAAGTGGCCTTCATCCTCTTCATTGCGCCCCGATGGCGAAGACAATCCTGGCTCCCCCTACTACTGCAGTTATCGCAGGTGAACCCATGGCCGCTGGGGTGTGCCCTGGACCTGCTCTCAAAGGAGGATGGCATGCTGCACCACCCCATACTCCCATCCCTCTCTCTGATGGCCTGGTTGCTGAAAGGGTAGCTATCGCTCACTATGGCCTGACCCAGCCAATGGAGGATGCCCTGCTGGCCTTGCATAAGGACTCTACATGGCAGGCATATGCATTTAAGTGGCACAGATTCTCCCTCTGGTGCATGGAACAGGGCTTTAACCCCTTCTCTTGCGCCATAGTTGAGGTATTGCGGTACCTCTTATACCTGTTGGGCGCAGGCCTGAAATCCAACTCGGTCAGGGTACACCTCTGCGCTATATTGGCACATCACCACGAAGTGGAGGGCCAGACCATGTCCATCCACCCCTTGGTGGGCCACTTCATGTGTGGACTCATAAGAACATAAGAACATAAGATATGCCATACTGGGTCAGACCAAGGTCCATCAAGCCCAGTATTCTGTTTCCAACAGTGGCCAATCTAGGTCATATGTACCTAGCAGTTTCCCCAAGAGACACAAGTTCCACAATGCTTGTACTGGGTCAAGCATTGATATCTTCGGTCACTTCTTAATAATGGTTTATGGACCTTTCCTCCAGGAACTTGTCCAAACCTTTTTTAAACCCAGCTATACTAACAGCCTTTACTACATCCTCTGGTAACAAATTCCAGAGTTTGATTACACGTTGAGTGAAAAAATACAGTCAAACCTTGGTTTTCATGATTAATCCGTTCCAAAAAGTCTGACTAAAACCGAAACGTATGAAAACTGAAGCAATATTTCCCATAAGAAATAATGTAAATCCAATTAATCCGTTCCAGACACCCAAAAATATTCACAAAAAATACATTTTATAGTGAATAACTCTATTTTACATACATAAAACAATGAGAAATAAATATAAATGACTAATGAAATGGATAAATGAACATTTAACATCACTGAAAGCAAGCTAAGTTCAGTACTGTACAGTACAGTATGTTAACATCTGGCCTTAGCCACCCCTGACAAGCTGCTGTGCCCAGCTCTCTTCGGAATCACATTGGATTCAGCCCATTAAAATACCTTTACATTATCTGCTCAATGCTTCAGAATGGCAGAAAATCTTAATGATATAGCTTGAGACGTACCCTGCAAGAGAAAGAACTGCCTCCCACATTCATGCAACATCTCCTGCTTACATTGACAGCTTTTCTTCCCTGCTACCTACGAGCCTGAGGGGGCGCTCCAGAGAACGGGCAGGCGGTGGATGAGATCGGGGCCTTCCTCTCTGCGCAATCCTTGCCTCTCTGACTCTGACCAGGCTCGAGGATGTTTCATTTACGTGCTCAGCTAGCTTTCGCTTCTCATCACGCTGGCGATCGGTGAGTCCGGGGGGCAGTGCTGCCGGGACCGGGCGGGCGTTCCTGCAGTGTATACAGACCGGTGTGCAGCGCGAGGGTGTATGTATTTACAGTACTGTACTTTACGAAAACCGAGGCGATGTACGAGAACCGGGACAAAATCTCAGTCAAAAAAGACGTTGAAAACCGAAGCGATGTATGAGAACCGGGACAAAATCTCAGTCAAAAAAGACGTTGAAAACCGAAGCGTATGAAAACCGGGGCAAATGAAAACCGAGGTTTGACTGTATTTTCTTTTATTAGTCTTAAATAGTTTACCCTGTAGCTTCATTGCATGTCCCCTAGTCTTTCTATATTCTGATAACGTAAACAATCGATCTACGTTTACCCGTTCCACTCCGTTCATTAATTTATAGACTTCTATCATATCTCCCCTCAGCCGTCTCTTTTCCAGGTTAAAGAGCCCTAACCTTTTTAGCCTTTCCTCATAGGAGTATCCTTCCATCCCCTTTACCATTTTGGTGGCTCTTCTCTGAACCTTTTCTAAAATCGCTATATCCTTTTTAAGATACGGCGACCAGAATTGCACACAATATTCAAGGTGCGGTCTCACCATGGAACGATATAGAGGCATTATAATATCTTTTGTTTTATTTTCCATTCCTTTCCTTATCATACCTAGCATTCTATTTGCTCTCTTGGCTGCCGCTGCACACTGGGCCGAGGGTTTTAACATGGTATCCACAATGACGCCTAAATCTTTTTCCTGGGTGGTGGTTCCTAATGTGGAACCTTGCATCGTGTAACCATAGTTTGGGTTGTTCTTCCCTAGGTGCATAACCTTGCACTTGTCCACATTAAATTTCATCTGCCATTTTGATGCCCAGTCATCCAATTTATCAAGATCCTCTTGCAATTTTTCACAATCCTCTTGGGTTTTAACAACTTTAAATAGTTTTGTGTCATCTGCAAATTTGATAACCTCACTCGTTATTCCACTTTCCAGGTCATTTATGAATATGTCAAAAAGCAGCGGACCCAGCACAGATCCCTGGGGTACACCACTATTCACCTTTCTCCATTGGGAAAATTGGCCATTTAGCCCTACCCTCTGCTTTCTATCTTTTAACCAGTTGCTGATCCACAATAGTACACTGCCTCCTATCCCATGACTCTTTAGTTTTGCCAAAAGTCTCTGATAAGGGACCTTGTCAAAGGCTTTCTGAAAGTCCAGATACACAATATCAACCGACTCACCTTTGTCCACCTGTTTATTCACTCCTTCTATTGGTGGTTTTATTTTCACAAGAGTGGCTTTCATTGGCCACTATTTTCCATGTTCTGTCACATTTGTTTAGGGTGGAATGATAACTGTGGTGGGTTCCTTGGAGGAGGAGGGGGTGGGTGGATAGAGGTGAAGAAGGCTCGTTGGGACTGATGGAGATGGAAATCCATAGTTTTAAAATTAAGTCACTTTTCTGGATTTGTGTTAAACTGCTAATCCATATAAGTAATACTGTGCCTTCTTTTTTACTATGTATTCTTTTTCTCTTTGTTACCACTATAACAATATTGTTATATTGCTTGCAGTTCCAACTTCCAAGCCCATCAGGCTTTGGATGAAATGCGTTGGGGCATTTCTTTTGAATAATAAAGCACCTGCTGTAACCACCACACCACTTTTAAAATGTTGAAATCAATAGCAATGAGAGGTGCAAAACGTAAGAGAACGGCCAGAGCTTTTAAGTCTGAATGGCTTGAAGAAATTGTTGAAACGGAGACACCGAAATCTCGGGATAAAACGTGCGTTCAACTGTGTGAAATATTCACTTACGAAGAGGATGACGGAGTAGTCTGTTTATACTGCCGAGATGCAAAAACCAACAGAGTTTTTGAATGGCAAAATTTGGGATGATGTGTGGAAACTGGACTTTTTGAAACGACATCTGTCTAGTAAGACTCATACTGAAAGTGTTAAGAAACTTAGAGCTAAAAATCCAAATTTAAGAGGAGGATTATTTAACTTGTTGCTTGAGAGCACCGCTGAAAAAGAGAAAAGGCAAATTAGTAATGAACGGAAGCGTTCTACACCAGAAGAAATTAAAATTCTAATTGATAGTGTTTTGCTGGCTGTTCGGATGAATATTTCCATGCTCTCTGTTCAAGATATTAATGAACACATGTCCAAGTACATAACCATACCTGAAAGCTGGAGAAGCAAAAACTATTCGTTTGAATTTCTTGAAATTATAAACATGAATGTCCAAGATAAGCTCATGGCAGATGTTGCATCAGCAGCATATCATACATTAACTATTGATGAAAGCATAGACATTTCTATCAAATACTTAATGTTGTTAAGTGCCGTCGAGTCGGAGTCGACTCATGGCGACCCTCTGGATAGCTATCCTGAATTGTGTTCGGTCTTCAGTCAGGCGGCTCATTGTTGACAGACTGGTACCCGTAGCTGCTGTTATTGTATCGATCCATCTCATTGCTGGCCTTCCTCTTTTGCGCTGACCTTCTATCTTGCCAAGCTTGATGTCTTTCTCTAATGATCTCTCTCTTCGCATGATGTGTCCAAAGTATGAAAGTCAAAGTCTTGTCATCTGAGCTTCTAAAGAAAGCTTAGGTTTGATCTCCTCTAGTACCTACTGGTTTGTTCTTCGGGCAGTCCATGGTATACACAGTATTCGCCGCCAGCACCATAATTCAAAGGCATCAATTTTCTTCCTATTTGTCTTTTTCACTGTCCAGCTTTCACATCCATATGATGTTATTGAAAATACCATGGCTTGAACAAGTCAAATCTTTGTATGGAGAGAGACATCTCTGCTCTTGAGAATCTTATCTAGGTCTTTCATAGTCATTCTGCCAAGAGCAATGCGTCGTTTCATTTCTTCACTGCTTGTTGCTTCTTTATTGATAGTTGATCTAAGTAGGTTAAAGTTGTTCACAATTTCAATTTCTTCTCCTTCAACGATGAACCTGTTGATTATGCCAGTTGTCATGATCTTTGTCTTCTTTACATTAAGATGCAGGCCCATTTTGAGACTATGTTCTTTGATTGTGAGAAGCAAATGTTTCTGATCATCTTCACTTTCAGCCAGTAATGTGGTATCATCAGCATAGCGAAGGTTGTTGATGAGACTTCCACCAATCTTCACACCTCTGTTGTCTTCATACAATCCTGCTTCTCTGATGATTTGTTCTGTATATAAATTAAACAGGTAGGGGGAAAGTATGCAGCCTTGTCGTACACCTTTGCTTATTTTAAACCATTCTGTTTCTCCTTGTTCCATTCGAACTGTTGCTTCTTGATCAATGTACAGATTGCGCAAGAGAACGATCAGGTGTTCTGGTATACCCATGCTTCTTAATGTGGCCCAGAGTTTCTCATGGTTTACACAGTCAAAAGCCTTGCTATAGTCAATAAAGCACAAATAGATATCCTTTTGGTATTCTTTAGTCTTTTCAAGGATCCATCTCACATCCACAATGATGTCTCTTGTTCCTCGCCCTTTCCTGAACCCTGCTTGCACTTCAGGTAGTTCTTGTTCCAGGTATGGTTGTAGTCTCTTTTGAATAATCTTCAGTAGAATCTTGCTGTCATGATTAAAGAAGAAACTTGCAAGAACTGTAATGAAATACAATGCAGTCAGCGAACACTTAATCTCTATTCGTCTACGAGGATTGCCTATCAACACAACTATAATTCAAGTATATGCCCCAACAACAGCTGCAGAAGAGAATGAAATTGAAGAGTTCTTTGAACAAGTACAAGCTGAAATTGACAGAACATGCAAACAGGATATCCTGATAGTCATGGGTGACTGGAACACAAAAGTTGGCAACAAAGAAGAAGGCAAAGTTGTTGGAAAATATGGACTTCGCAACAGAAATGAAGCTGGAGAAAGACTGATAGAATTCTGCAAGACCAATGATCTATTCATCTCAAACACCTTCTTCCAGCAACACAAGCGGCGACTGTACACATGGACTTCACCCAATAGATTGTATAAAAATCAAATTGACTACATCTGTTGAAGTCAACGATGGAAATGTTCTATAACATCAACAAAGACAAAACCTGGAGCTGACTGTGGTACAGATCATCAACTACTAGTATGCAAACTCAAGCTAAAGTTGAAAAAGAGCAAACCACTCATGAATGCAGCAAAATATGACCTTGAGAATATACCACTGGAATTTAAAGACTGCCTGCAAAATTGATTTGCTGCTTTAGATACAAATGACAGAGCTCTGGAAGAGTTATGGAATGACATCAAGAAGGTTGTGTTGGAAGAAAACGAGAAGTCTCTACAAAAGATGAAAAAGCAAAAGCGGCCAAAATGGATGACGGAAGGAACTCTGAAAATTGCCCAGAAACGCAGAGAAGCTAAAGCCAGAGGATAAAAGACAATCACAGAACTCAACAGAGATTTCCAACGTGCAGGAAGACAGGACAAGAAAAAGTACTACAATGACACTTGCAAGGAAATAGAAGCAGAAACGATTAGAGGAAGAACAAGATCGGCTTTCCTAAAGCTACGAGAGTTAAAGAAAAAGTTCCAGCCTCGAATTGGAATGTTACAAGATGCTCAAGGTTCTATGTTGAATGATGCTGAGAAGATCAAGAAAAGGTGGAAGGAATATACAGAGTTTTTATATGATAAAGATCAAGTGGACCAACAGCCGTTTCAACCTGTATCTTATGATCGGGAACCATTGGTGATGAAAGAAGAAGTTGAAGCAGCATTGAAAGCCTTATAAAAGAACAAAGCACCAGACATTGATAGCATTCCTATTGCAGCAATCTGATGCAGCTGTTACCATACTTACAAGGCTCTGCCAAGAAATATGGAAGACAACATCATGGTCAACTGACTGGAAAAGATCTGTGTTTATACCAATACTAAATACTTAATACTGTACTTCAAATATCGGCCAGTAAATTCATATCTGTATAAAACTTAATTTGGTGGGATGCTACAGTTGGAAGCATGCGATGCTGCATCAATAGTCAGTGCACTCCGGGAATTCTATGGGTAATACAAGCTTGACCTTAACAAAATGGTCATGTTTACTTCCGATGGTGCCTCTGTCATGTCAGGCAGAATAAATGGTGTTGCTGCGCAGCTCAAACAAAACGTTTCGCATTTAGTGCAGCAGCATTGTGTTGCCCATCGTGAAGATTTGGTGATCTCTGAATCATGAAAGGAAGTAAAGTTGATGAAAGAAGTTGAAACTTTCATGAGAACTTTTTACACAACCTTTTGTCGATCTTCTACTAAAAGGTCAAAATTTAAAGAATTAGCAGATGCTTCTGAATGCGAGTCAATTGCTTTTAGACCTCTGAACAAAGTGCGGTGGTTATCTAGACATTTTTCTCTTCAAGCAATTATTTGAAATTATGATCCATTATTAAAATACTTTGAAGAAGAGAAGGATAATGATCCCATTGCAAAGTACTGTTATAAAAAGCTAAACAGCCATCAATTCCATATAACACAGCAAATTTTGAATGATGTTTTATCTGAACTAGCTTCATTAACAATGGCATTTCAAAAACATGGGCTAACACCACTGGAAGCATATCATCTTGCACAGGGTAAGCTGAACAAAATCCGAATGCAATACTTGGGTGACACAGTAAAATGGACTGATAATGTTAAAAAAAACTTCGACAAGATACCTGGAGACGTTTCAGTGGATATTGGTTCCACACTTACTTTCATTAATATGCTGTGTCTGCATTTAGGGGAAAGATTTCCTGAAAATGAAATTGAGGAATGGTCTGCTTTTGACTTGACAGCAATAGCACAGTGTGATTATGAATTTGGAATTGAAAACGTCCGATCACTCTGCTTAAAGTACAAACAATTTCTTATGGAGGAACATATTGCTGTTCAGCAGTACAGTGACTTCAAGTTTTTAATCACAGAAAAAATCAAAAGCAAACTGATAAACAGTTTTCCGGATATGGTGACTTTGGCGTTTCAGAATGCTCAGTTTGCAGATTTTAGCGAAATTGATGGATATTGGTGGAACATTTTTGTCTTCTAGTGCAGATTGTGAGCGTGGTTTCAGCTTGATGAACAGTTTAAAAAACAAAATAAGGAATCGCTTACATTTAGAACATTTGGAAATGCTGATGCGTGTTAAGAGTCATCTTCAAGATGGCGGATCAGTAGACCTTGATAAAATTTATTCAGACTGGGTAAATTTGAAAGATCGAAGAGAAAAATTTGAGAACGAACTCTTCTTCCATACATAAATTATTTACATGGAATAACAATTGCTTTCAATAAAAATTAACTGAAATAATACCACATTTGTGATTGTAATTACTAGAAATGTTCCGCTTCATTTAGTAATTGTCTATTTTAATTTAATTTGATTAAATCAGTGTGGTGTACATACTATATTCTGACGTGTAGTCAAATTTTAAAGTATATAACTCCGAGTGTTGTTATGTGGCGCACAAAAATTTAACCTTCCTTCAAAAGCCGCACAGCTGATATTTTATGCGCACACAGCCTACAGAAAATTAGAGGGAACATTGGCTGATAGAGCTTGGACTGGAAATGGACTGATGGGGACCTGGAATAGGACTGGAAATGGCTGATTGGGGGGCTTGGACTGGCAATGGGCTGATGCAAGGGCATGGGAGAATGGAACTAGAAGGGAGCAGATGCTGGGTGGGACTCGAACTAGAAGGGAGCTGATTTTGCGGGAGGACTAGAAGGGGATAGTGCTGGGGGAATGAGGATGGAGAGGGGAAAATATATTTTGTGTGGGAGGGAAGAAAAATCTACGATTGGCTAGGTATTGGGAGAGTAAGTGGGGATTGAGGGTGGAAGGGTGAAATTTGAGTGGAAGATAAAGTAATAAAGAAAGAAATGGAGGAAAGAGCAAAAGGGGAAAGATC
This sequence comes from Ichthyophis bannanicus, assembly GCA_033557465.1. Taxonomy (NCBI): domain Eukaryota; kingdom Metazoa; phylum Chordata; class Amphibia; order Gymnophiona; family Ichthyophiidae; genus Ichthyophis; species Ichthyophis bannanicus. The sequence goes on from CM066031.1 coordinate 251,931,469, forward strand.
AGTATGTTAAAGCAGAGGTAGAGAGAGAATGGAAACAACTAGAAGAGAGAAGAAAGGACAAATGGAGAGTTAGCAGAAGACACGAAGAAACCAGAAGAAAGTGACTGGAGCAGTTGCAACTGAAAAATAAAATGTCCAAACAACAAAAGGTAGAAAAATACTTTTTTATTTTGAATTTATCAACTGAAATATGTCAGCTCTGGGAAATATGCATTGCTAACGTCTTTGCATTTTGTTTAGTACAAGAGCAAATTAATTTATAGTTTTATTTCTCCAGTGTTGTACATTCCAAGTTTGGCTTTTGGGATTCACAGTTTAATTATTGTCTTTCTGTTTCTAAATTGTGATTCCTTGTTCTCTGTTTGGTGACGGTCTATGTTCTGCATGTGTAACCAAGCTGAGGTATTCTGTTCATGTAGTTTCTATTTGACAGTGCCACTTGTTCTCTTTCCCCAGTAGGAGATGTATTGGTATTCTCTGAGATGTATTGGTTTAATATTTGCAGTGTTGCCTTTTGATTGGTAGGGTTTGGTGCTTTGTGAGTCCTGGTAGTGCTGTTATGATTCAGTGGGTTTGCTATGGGTTCTAAATGGGCAGTATTTATAGTACTTCCTAATGTGCCTGGTGGTTGGCACTGGAGTATAGTAATGTAGAAATATGGTAATCTTTCTTTATCCAGACACTCATTAAGAGGCATGTTTACTAAATGTTAGTGCATGTTAACATTATGCAAATATCATGCAAATTAGGCTGTTTATGCAAATGAGATCCCACAATGAGTCTCCGCACATGGGCCACCCTTGCAATTAAGATGTGGCTTTTTTGCTGAATTTTGTTAAATAACATTAAATTAACTGCATAAATGACATTTTAAAGAATTTTATGTGGCTACAGGTATTGTTCAAACTGCTTGTACGTTCAAATAAATATTACTTAATTTCCACATATTTTGACTGTGATTTGATGTAGGTAAGACTCACTTTAAGCAGCTTCTGAAATTAGCTTTAGATTCCGCATGCAAAACTGCATAATTTGGTCACGTAGTTTGGAAAGTTTGGGAAAATAAAAATCGACCCCTAAAATTGACTCGCCACAATCCCACAGGCACCTTTTACCACCTACCAAGCCACCCCTCTTGCACATCAGAATCTGGCCTGCAGCATTTCCTCCATGGTGGTGATCTGACCCCTAACCTGCCATTCTGTAGGACCATCCTTAATTTATGAAAAGCCTCCAGTGTAAATCTAATCACTTAATTCTCCTCAAAAGCAGAAGAGGCAGCCATACCATTGTGAATCAAATCGGAATGGGGTGGAGAAGATCCTCTTTCAAACATAAGCCATACCAGTTTCTTAGCCTCCATCCTTATGCTAGATTTGATATGATCCGGTTGGACTGTACACAAGCTTTGCTAGTAGGGGGCATCCAGACAGAACCTATTGCATGGTCAGGCCACGCCCCATTGGCCTTGGGCTCTATAACAGACACGGGGGCCTCTAATTTTGAAACTCAATGAAAGGCTGCTTGATGACCCTATGATATGTGGAAATGTAGAGATAGAGATGCAGCAGTTCTTTCGGATTAATAACAGTGAGATGGATCAGATCATGATTTGGGAAGAGATGAAGGCAATGCTTTGGTGGGGGGGATTGCTTGCAATAGCATGGCATTTGAAGAAAACAAATCACTAAGATAGTATATAAAAATGTTGAAATAAGTAAATAAAATAGAGAATTTGAATTAAGGCAAAAAATTGGCAATGTAGAAAGGCAGTATAAAGCTACATTATCGTCCTGGGTATATAAGCAATTAGAGGGGGCCAGGAAGGAATTGGCTACTTGGGGAGCAGATGAGATTTCCCATAATATTAATAAAGTTAAAGGAGGCGCCTTTTGAACCTTTTCTGTTCTGTTCTGTTCATTGTAAACTGCCCTTGATCTCTGGAAAGGGTGGTATAAAAAGACCATTTAAATAAATAAAATAATGCTATTAAGTCCTATCTTGAAAGAGTGCCTCTACCTACTCTGCCCTGCAAGGAGTCTGCGATCTTAAATAAAGATATCTCCAGGAAAACATTTTGGAAGTGATTAATGTTTGGAAACAAAGAAAGTCACTGGGGTTGGATGGTGCTGTTGGCTTACTGCTACTTTTGTTACCAAACTATGCAATCTTCACATATGGGTGATGTCGGCACTGATGGAGCCCATGCAGGAATGCTCCCCAGAATCCAATAGGAAAGCCTTTGGGAGCACTCCACTGTGCCTGTGCATCTGCCTTCCCAACTCCTCTCCTCAGTTCTTTGTTTTACACGGAGCCAGCAGTTTACTAAATCTTGTTACCGCCAAAAAACGTTTCTTCTTTTGGTGTAATACCGTGCTCTGCTTTTCCATTGACGTCGGTTCTGTCAGAATCAACACTGGTTCTGATTTTTTTAGTTATAAAATTTTCTTTTCTGCAGGTTCACAGCTCACTAGGCTTTCAGGCAGGGGCGGTTCTATAATGAGGCAGTTTCAGGTGGCCGCCTCAGGTGGCAAATTTTTAAAGGCAGCAAAAAAATGCCCCCAAATCACATCAGTGCCGGCTGCCTCACACTGCAAAAAAATAAAACCTCCAAATTCCAGAAGATCAGCGATTTGGTGCAGCTCTGCCCTGCTGCTTTTGCTGTGTTGAGTTTGTCAGCAACAGAAGCAGGCTGCTGAATTTGGGAGTTTGAATTTAAAAAAAAAGACAACCAATTAAGCAAAAGAGCGGGCCCCTACCTCATTCCGCTCATGTGAGCAGCCCGGCCGGTCCCACCCCCTAACATGACATCAGAGGGGGCGGGACCAGCTGGGCTGCTCACATGAGTGGAATGAGGCACGAGCCTGCCCTTTTTTTTGGTTGGTTGTTTTTTTTTTTAATTCGAACTTCCAGCTGTGGTGGCCTGCTTCTGCTGCTGCCGACCCCAACACAGCAAAAGCGGCAGGGCAGAGCTGCGCCAATTCGCTGCCAGTTTGGCAGCAGTCGGAGAAGTCACCTCAGCGCAGCCAGGTGGTGCTGCAGCTACCAGAGAGAGCTGTTTTGGGCATGTGTTGTTATTTTTTGTATCTCAGCAAGGCAGAGCAGGTTAGTGGGGCTTGGGGGGGGGGGGCAGCATCAGACAGTTTGTCACTGGCGTTGGTAGAGAGCCAAATTTTGGTGGGACATGCTGCCATTGTATCACCTTTAGGGCAGTTGGCCTCAGGGAAGGCCCTTCGGATTTGAGCTGGGCAGAGGATATTGCACAGAAAATAGTCCAGTAGCTCTGTTGGAAGGACCATTTCACCTTCAGAGGTGCCTGTTATGCCAGAATTTGCACATCAGATTTATTTTGCTATGACCAGATTGATAATGAGGGAAGATATAAAATGAGCAAAACTAATCCTGATAGCCATGAAAAAATAATTTTCTCTTATTAGTCTTAGTCAGCTGTAGGGTGTTGGTGGGGTTTTGCTGAAATATGGAGTGTCTTTGAGCTTTGACGTTTTGCGTTCTTTATGCTGCCAGACTGAAATTTGAAATATTTTGTCTGTTCAGACTCAAGGAAATTTTGAATTTTTAAGGGAATCTCTCAGTTTAATTTTGTTTAGTATCCTGATATTTTCACCGTTGCTGAGTTTCGGACTTTCCAGCTCTAGCACAATCCAATCCAGCTTTTGAATTCATGGCTACCAGGATTTGTTTTTTCTCATTTTATATCTTCCCTCCTCATCAACAATCTGGTCATAGCAAAATAAATCTGCTGTGCAGATATTTAGATTGGTTTGATTGGGGGGGGGGGGGCGTTGGCGTTTAAGTGGCTTTTCATTAATCATATTCAATGTTTTATTATTATGTTTGTTTTATTCTAACTTCTGTTTTAGTAGATTGCATGTGTGTGTTTGGAAGCCACCTAGTATTTTAGATGGGTGGCATATACATTTAAAAATAAAGTATACTAAATTTATGCACATGATGTCTCAGTGAGTCTCTTTGCACATGGCCCTGCGTCACTGGGAGATAGAGGAAAGCAGAAACCTCAGATTGGGACCCACATGATCAGGGAATAAAATGGTCAGACAACAAAGTTCAAATAGAATTTTATTTTCAGTGTAATTATCTGACTTGGTGCTTTCTTTATATTTTATACAGTACATGGAAATGCATCTTTTTCTATTTCTCTGGTATTGCACTGTATGCAGAATCTGGCTTCTTGGGGTTGCAGTTTAATTTTTATCTGCATACTGTATTTTTATTTTTAAATTGTGGTCACTTGTTCTGTACTTGGTAAGGGTCTGTGTTATGAGTGTTCTGTTAACATGGAGTTTGTATGTAGGGATCTGTACTGTAGTAGTCTGAATTGTTCAAGCTTTCCAAATAGGTGTTTGGATGTTCCAGGGCCTACTGTAGTATTTACAGTGATTTTTTTTTTGGATGTGCTCCTTATGTGAGTTTTGGAAGTTGGTGCTGATACGGTATGGTATGGTAGATTTTCTGTATAGATCCTCAGTGACTTTGTTGAAGGGTTTTGTATTTGTTCACAATATTCCTGGTACTGGAGAATGTTTGTTATTCTTCGTGAGATGATCAGAATCAGATTTTTTTTAAGATATTGAGTTCTGTGGGTGAGTGTCCTGGTTCTGCTCTGCATCCACTTTTGAAGTGAGTTCTGTGGAAGCAAAATATTTGTTCAAAAAGAAAAAGCAAGAACCATAATGCAGTTTATAACAAAATAAAAATGAGTTATAATTTAGTTTTATAAATTGTGCTGTGGTTCTCGCTCTCTTTTAGTTCCTTGGTGTGCAAACATCTTGCATTTCCTCCATATGATCTAGTCTACTTTTTGGTTTGGTTCAGTCCCTGAGTGGAGTTTTGAGAAAGCCCCTCCCCCTCCCTACGAGGAGGGGGTGCCATTTCATCCTTTGCCTCAGGCAGCAGATTGCCTTGAGCTGCCCTAGCCTTCAGGCCTCCATATCTCCTTCAATTTTTGAGGAATATTTTCTAAAATGGAAAAAACAGCTAGTGGTTTAAAAAAAAAAAAAGTACTAAATATGCAGGTACCAATCAGTCACGGATAAACATGAAACTTAGAAACATGACGACAGAAAAAGACCACATGGCCTTTCTAGTCTGTCCTTCCATATCAACCACTACAATGTTCCCTCTAATTTTCTGTAGGCTGTGTGCGCATAAAATATCAGCTGTGCAGCTTTTGAAGGAAGGTTAAATTTTTGTGCGCCACATGACACTCAGAGTTATATACTTTAAAATTTAACTACACGTCAGAATACAGTATGTACACCACATTGATTGCACTAGAAAATATTGTAGAACTTGTGAAAACCGTAAATACACAACAACTTTTACATTTTAAGACGTCTGTGGTGTTTTCTATCAGAATCAGAACCGTAATTTTTGTGCGCTCTGTTGTAAAGTATGTGCGCTCACTCGGCGAGGTGTGTGCGCGTGCACACGCGCACAGCTTAGAGGGAACAGTGAACCACTACAACAGTCCCCTTTTTTTCCTTTAGAGATCCTCTGTGTTTGTTCCATGCTTCTTTGAATTGAGATACTGTTCTCATCTCTACCACCTCCACTGGGAGACTATTCCACGGATCCATCACTCTTTCTATAAAGAAATATTTCCACATATCACTCCTGAATCTATCCCCTTCACCCTCATCCCATGTCCTGTCATAGCAGAGCTTGTTTTCAATTGAAAGAGGCTCTCCTTCTGTGCATTTATGCCACGGAGGTATTTAAACGTCTCAATCATATCACTTCTATCCCGCCTTTCCTCTAAGGTGTACATATTAAGATCCTTAAGTCTGTCCTCATATGCTTTATAATGAAGACCACTAACCATTTTAGTAGCCACGCTTTGTACTGACTCTAGCCTGTTTATATCCTTTTGAAGGTGCAGTCTCCAGAATTGCACACAATACTCCTAATGAGGTCGCACCAAAGTCTTATACAGAGGCACTATCACTTCCTTTCTTCTGCTGGCCATTCCTCTCCCTATGCACCCAAGCATCCTTCTAGCTTTTGCTGTCGCCTTTTCTACCTGTGTCTAAAATGTTTGAGCCCTGACCATTTACCAGATTCTTGTCCTTTGTGTCAACAAATAACAAGGAGAGGCCTAAAGATGTGGACAGTATGGATCACAGACAGTATGGATCACTGTTCACCCCAGACTCAATTTCAGTGGCTTCCACATCATCGAGAATATCGGCCTCCTCTCATGGATCTCAGGTCTCTTCCAAGTCCAAACATAAGAGTAAGTCTTTGATTTCTAAGAAGTTATTGGCATCAAAGATTGATACAGAGACAAGAGGAAAGTCACAGCATAAGCATCGAGACTCCCCTAGGGGTGCTTCTGATGCAGACCGGCCAGCCAAGCAGCCCCGGCAGGATGACCTGTCCTCCAAAGCACAAGAGGTGCTACGGGACGCTCCCGAGGAATCGACCTTTGGAGAGCTACTGGCTCCATGTTCTCTGATGGTAGCTCAAAGCCCCATTGGTGATTCCACCTAGACATCGGCCATCTCCCTGGACCAGCACATACTGGCTCTCGAGAGGAGTTTGGCCACACTCCTGGTAGCCTCAGTACCGACAGTATTGACAGCTCCAGAAGTGCAGACTTTGGCACCCTGCCTACAGCCTAGTGTATCGGCTTTGATGTCAGCCCTCAAGCCCACATCATTGGAACTCCTGAGGTTGATGCTTCCGTTGGAACCAGCCAATACCACTGGTATCCAACAGGCTAAGACTGCCATGGCTTCCGATGCCAATACCTCTGAACATCGGTACCGGCATTGACCTTCGACATCAATGAAGCATTGAGGTCAAATGCAAGACTGCTGATACTTTGACTTCTTGTTAGACTTGGATTCCACTTCTTCTGATTATGATGAGGGGTCACTGGATTCCCATGAACTGCCAGACATCCCTTCAGACCCTTCCCCTTCACATGAGCGGCACAGGTCACCACCAGAAGATATGTCTTTCCAAGATTTCATCCATGACATGGCAGCAGGACTGGCCATCGCTCTAGCCTCAGAGAAGGAACCAAGGGCAGAGGAATTGGAGATACTCCAGTACCCTATCACACCCAGGGAAGCAACTACTTTACCGATGCATCGCATCTTACAAGATTTTATGCTCCGCATGTGGGCGGCTCTTCTCATGATTCTGCCTATCAGCAAGAGGCTCGATACCATATACTGAGTTCCAGAGTGCCCAGGTTTCCAGAAGTCTCAGCTCCCACATCACTCGATGGTGGTGGAATTGGCGATGCACCGAATAGAGCTCAAAAAATCACTCTTCCATGCCTCCAGGTAGAGACTTAAGGACACTCAATGCCTTTGGGCGTCAATGCTTTCAGGCATGCATGTTGGCCTCTAGGATAAACTCCTACATGCTATACATGGGCATGTTTCTAAAAGATGTCACCGGGGATCTAGAGATATTTGCCCCCATGCTTCCTGATGATGAGTGGACTGCATTCCAGACACTCATCAGGCAAGGTCAGAATACTTCAAAATTTCTTAGCAGGGCATCTTTTGATGCCTTTGAGTCAAAGAGCAGAGCTTCAGCAGTCTGCATTGGGGCTCAGAGGATGACCTGGTTACAGGCATCTAATCTTGAACAGTGGGTCCAGGACAAGATGACCAACATCCCATATATGGGAGAAAACCTTTTTGGAAAAGTTTGAAGAGAAAAGGCCGGGGAGATTGAGACAGATAATCTCATCCTCAAATGCATTTCCAGAAAAACGACTGACCACTCCAAAAGGAAGGCTTTTCCCAAGAAACCTTTCTAGTCTAAGAAGAAGAGATATTTTCCTTCCTACCCACATTCAGCTGCTTACGAGCCTCAACAGCAGCAGCAGGGCCCTCGCCAACTCAAAAAGCCCAAGGCCCCTAAATCTCAACCAGCGGCTCGGGCACAACCTGTGTCTGGTCTTTGACTCCTTCCTAGAGAGCATTGCCACTCTGCCTCTGGAGAAGAGGTGTCCACCCTGTTCTCCCATGATCCAGTAGAAAGAGTTCCTTCTCCTCAAGAATTGATGGGCTTCTACATATTTTCTCATCCCAAAGAAAGCAGGAGGGTTCAGGTCCATCTTGTATCTCAGAGACCTAAACAAGTTCCTGCTCTGAGAAAAATTTAAAATGATTTTTATGGGAACTCTTCTCCCATATCTCCAGAGACAAGATTGGCTATGTTCTCTCGACTTAAAGGAGGTGTACACACACTTACTGATCCATCCTCAGCACAGACAGTATCTGCACTTCATGTTTCACAGGAACCATTACCAATATCGGATGCTGCCCTTCAGCTTAGCCTGTGCACCGTGAGTATTCACAAAATGCATGGCAGTAGTCTCTGCCTATCTTCTCACTTTTGGGGGTCTTCGTCATTCCATACTTAGATGACTGGTTAATCAGGGGAGACTCCCCTCAGGAGGTAAAACTCTCCCTTCATCACATTATCACGGTGCTCCAACATCTGGGATTTATCCTAAACTTCCCAAAGTCTCACCTCGCTCCATCTCAATGCCTGGAGTTCATCAGAACATTCTTAGACACTCAACAGACCCAAGCTTTTCTTCCTCAAGATCGCTGTGCCTGCCTTATTGACCTTTGGGTTTGTGGATCTCTAAAGTAGTTGGTGTTGAGGGTTTTCTCTCTCAAGATCATACGGGGCTGGGGCCCTGAAAAAAAAGATAAAAAAGGAACATTACACCTTGAGAGGAAGTTAATTCTTCATGGTGAAGGTTACGACAAAAATTTTGTGTGTGTTTCCCTTGTGGTTTGGATATTTATGTGGGAGATATACGGGGGTTATATTGCGTTAATGGGTGCCTTATTGAGCTGGCAAAAGGAATGCAACAGCAAAGCTGAGTAATGGCTCGAGAAATGCTACGTCTGTTGGGACACATGGCCTTCCGCAGTCCATGTCATCCCCTATGCTTGACTACACATGTGACAAGCCCAATGGACTCTATCCTTTCAGTGGATGCAAGCAAAGGGGCATCTCAGAAACAAGATCCACATCACCCTCAACTGAACAAGTCTCTTCAGTAGCAGTGTTCTCCACAGAACATACTCAGCGGGTCACCTTTTCAGATGCCTCCATCTCAATGCACCCTGACAACGGATACCTCCAAAGTGGGTTGGGGGGCACATCTCAATGACCTAACCACATAGGGATTGTGAACACAACAGGAATTTGCTTTACAGATCAATCTCCTAGAACTACAGGCACTGACAAATGCCCTTCAGGTTTTTTAACCCAAACGTTTGGGGCAACAAGTATTAGTCAGGATGGACAGCCAAGTTGCCATGTTCTATGTGAACAAACAGGGGGAGACAGGATCCTATCCCCTATGCAAGGAAGTGCTTTGCCTCTTGTTCTTTGCCATTGCACATAGCATTCATCTCAGAGTGATGTGCCTCCTGGGCAAGCTCAGTGTCCTTGAGGACAGGTTAAGCCGAATCCTTCGTACACACGAGTGGACCTTACATCAAGAGATGGCTGCTTGGATCTTCTAAATGTGGGGAACCCCACTCATAGATCTCTTTGCCACTCTGCAGAACATACAGCTTCCACTCGTCTGCTCCAGGCTTCCATCCTGCACCGACAGGCCTCAGACGCCTTCCTTCTCCACTGGGGACAGGATCTGCTCTATGTTTGTTTATGTTTATTTCATTTGATATACCGCCCTTCTGGGGAGACAGAGTGGTTTACAATGTACAAACATTTCAAAGAAGGCACAAGGCCGGAAAGAAGGAAAGAGAAGTTACAATTGTTGATAGGAAAGCAGGAGAGAAAAGGGAAACAGGACAGGACGCAGAGGCTGGGATCACACAAAAGGGGAGGAAAGGTCAAAGGCCAGGGAAAAGAGATGGGTCTTTAGGTCACGCTTAAAGGAAGGGTGATGGGGCTCAAGTCGAAGGGAGGCGGGAAGTGAATTCCAGAGGGCAGGGCCTGCGAAGAAGAAGGATGAGGAGCGGGTGGACTGAAGGTGAGCAAGGTAGGGGGAGGGAAGATTGAGGTGGTTGAGATGAAATGAACGAGGAGTGTGTCTGGAAGTGTGAAAGGTGATGAGATCTGCCAAGTATTGTGGGATATTGGTATAAAGAGCTCTGTGAATAAGGGTGAGGAGCTTAAATCGGGAACAAAAGGGAACAGGTAGCCAGTGAAGATGAACAAGTAGAGGTGACACGTGATCTCATAGGAAATAGTGGGTGATAATGCGGGCAGCAGGATTTTGGGTCCTCTATAGTCTGTTAAGTTGGGATTTGGGAAGATCGATGAAAACAGAGATAGAGAAGTCAGTGCGTGACATAACTAGTGACAATAGCAGAGTGGTAAGGGCAGATGGTGTGAGAAAGGAGCGAATCGCACAAATTTGGCGAAGAAAAAAGAAAGAAGTCTTGGTGATATATGAAACATGAGCCTGAAAGGAAAGGTCGGAGTCAAAAAGCACACCCAAATTGCGAAAAGTGGAAACCAAGGGTATGGGAGAGTCCGAAAAGGATGGAGCAAGCAAAGGGGGCGGGCTGCCATGGGAGAACCAGATTGCGATGGTGTTGGTTAGGTTGAGGTGAAGGCAGTTCTGGGTTAGCCAGAATGCAACGGTGGAGAGACAGGAGTTGAGTGCAGAGAGGTCTGGGTGAGAGGGGGAAGTGTGTTGAAGGAGGACTATGTCATCTGCATAATAGAAAGCAGAAATTCCAGTTTGTTGTATCAGTAGGGCATTTCCTCCTAACCCCTTGATGCCCAAATTCTGTTCAAGCTACAGCCGACAAGGGCCCCATGATCCTCATAGCCCCTTTTTGGCCCCATCAACCATGGCTTCCTCTGCTTCTTACCCTTGCACAGACTCAACCTCTCATACTCGGATGTGTGCTCAAACTCCTATCTCAGGATTAAGGGACACTCCTCCATCCCAATCTTCACTCCCTTCGTCTCATGGCATAGTTGCTGAAGGGATAGTGCTCACTGACCTCTATCTGCCACAGGAGGTCAAGGATATCCTTTTTGTATCACACAAGTGGTCCACCAGGCAATCTTATGCCTTCAAATGGTGAAGGTTTACCCTCTGGTGCTCCCCATTGACCCCTTTGCTTGACCAGTGGATTCCTTTACTTGTCCTTGACAGGTTTTAAGACTAACTCAGTGAGAGTTCATCTTAGTGCCATTGTGGCCTTTCACAAACCACTGAGTGGACAGCCAACTCCTCACACCCCTTAGTGGCATGCTTCATGGGGGGTCTCCTACTATCCAAGCCATCCATTAAGCAGACTCTGGTGGCCTGGGACCTCAACATGGTTCTCGCTTAACTTCTAAAGCCTCCTTTCGAGCCTTAGACACCACTTCACTGAAGTTATTGTCTTAAAAGGTAATCTTCCTCATTGCCATTATGTCAACTTGCCACATCAGCAAACTGCAGGCTCTGGTGGCAGAACCGCCATATACCTGGTTTCCACCATGACAAGATTGTCCTCCATACCCACCCACACTTCCTTCCAAAGGTGGTCTCCTCCTTCCATCTAAACCAGTCGGTAATCCTACTGATTTTCTTCCTGAGGCCACATGCGTCTCGGGCTAAAGCAGCATTCCACACCTTAGACTGCAAGTGAGCACCAGTTACTACTTGGATAGAACTAAGGTTCACAGGAAATTCTCTCAATTACTCATTTCCTTTAATCCCAGTCATCTTAGCCTACTGGTGACAAGACAAACTCTATCAAGATGGATGGTAGATTGCATTTCTTTTGTTTATGACAGGCAGAACTCTCCCTGGAGGGTCACGACACTGCTCTTAATGTGTGGGCTGTGGCAACCTCCGTAGCCAACTTCCGTTCAGTCTCCATTGAGGAGATCTGTCAGGCAACTACCTGGTCCTCTGTTAATACTTTTGCTGCACATTATTCTGGAACAAGCAGGAAGTCAGTCCTCACATATGGGTGATGACACCGACGGAGCCTTCGCGGGACCATCTCCCCAGCTTTCAAAGAAAGCCTTTGGGAGATACCACCATGCATGTGAGGTCCCCTTCCTGCCCAAGGGTGCCATCTTGCTCAGGCTCCTTTTTTCCATGAAGCCCTTGAGATGTCATTTGTCTTTCCCCCAGAAAAAGTTGATTTTTTTCTTCTTGAGTAATTAACTCGTCTCCAGTATTGGACTGGTACTCTTCCCGCCTACCGATCTTGGTGCTTCGGTGTCGAGTTCGGTTCCTTTTCTGTGTTTTGTTATTTTTTGGCGCTTAAGCACCTTTTTTCCCGCTGGCAGCTCGGAGGGTCTTCGACCTCGCAGGGGTTCTTTTTTTCCCAATGGCTACCAGTGGTTTTAAAAAGTGTGATCAGTGTGCGACCGCACCTTGAATACTGTGTGCAATTCTGGTCGCTGTATCTTAAAAAGGATATAGCGTTATTAGAAAAGGTTCAGAGAAGAGCCACCAAAATGGTAAAGGGGATGGAAGGCTACCCCTATGAAGAAAGGCTAAAAAGATTAGGGCTCTTTAACCTGGAAAAGAGACGTCTGAGGGGAGATATGATAGAAGTCTATAAATTAATGAACGGAATGGAACGGGTAAACGTAGATCGATTATGTCATCAGAATATAGAAAGACTAGGGGACATGCAATGAAGCTACAGGGTAAACTATTCAAGACAAATAAGAGAAAATATTTTTTCACTTAACGTGTAAACAAACTCTGGAATTTGTTACCGGAGGATGTAGTAAAGGCTGTTAGTGTATCTGGGTTTAAAAAAGGTTTGGACAAGTTCCTGGAGGAAAGGTCCATAAACCATTATTAAAAAGGGACCCGGGATATCACTGCTTGACCCAATACAAGCATTGTGGAACCTCTGTCTCTTGAGGAAACTGCTAGGTACTTATGACCTAGATTGGCCATTGTTGGAAACAGGATACTGGGCTTGACGGACCTTGGTCTGAACCAGTATGGCATATCTTATGTTCTTATGTCCTTAACTGACACACATGACTGCTGTCTCTGTTGCCTCGGGCCGGACCATGACACAGTGGCCTGCAGCTTATGCAAACAAATATCTACTAACACCCTAAAGAGCCACCAGCAGCAGCATAATAGGTTTTCCCTTGACTCCCCGATGCCTCTGAACGCCAGGGCCTCTTCTGAGGCGCCAACATCTCGGGAGGAGTTCTCCAAACCCGAGCACCATCGTGGGTCCTCAGAGAGGGGGTCCCTCTCGAGGGAAGACAGAAGGAGGAAAAAAACCTTCGAAGGCGGCATCCTTGGATGGCTCTGATGGGACAGGGTTCCTCCAGGGCCCGGTCCTGCATACCCAGGCACCTGCCCAAGACTTTGGAGAGGGAGCAACTGGCGAAAGTCCCCCAGAAGGATCCAGCAGTGGACCGGCCTCGTTCCTCGGAGGCTATCCTCATCAAGGATTCCCCTTCGGTGAAGCCAGCGTCAGGCCTGAGTCCCTCGGTGCCCACACCAAAAGCTGCAGAGCCTTCTGGCCTCGAGTCCAGAATGGCGTCCTTGGAGCGCAGCTTGTCTGCCTTCCTGGATCAGCAATGGGCACTGTTGTCTGGCACGTCCGGTTCCTCCTCCCTGACCATTGGGCTTTCGACATCGAAGACATCCCTGGAGGCCGAGCCGATCCGCGAGGTCCTGCGGCCTCAAGTCGATCCTCAGTCGAGGTCGTACTCAATGTCCTGCTCATTGAGGCTGCGGTCATTACCGATCTCTGGGGACGGACCGTTTGGCCTCGGGGCCTTCGAGGCCCATGGAGCAGCCTACCCTTGAGTCTTCCTCGGACTACTCCAAGTGGGAGATAGAGGATGACGAGTCTCCAGATACCCATCAGCACCGCAATGTCCCCTCGGACTCCCCAGTCTCAGATCCTTGGAGAAGGTCCCCGCCAGAGGACATGGGATTCTTAGACTTTGTAAAAAACATGTCTAAGGCCCTGCCGTTCCCGACCGAGTCGGAGGAGGACCCTCGGGCTGATGAGCTCGAGATCCTCCAGTATGAGGCTTCCCCTCGAGAATCACTCATGTTGCCCATTCCTTCCATCCTGGAACGGCTCATGTTCCGCATGTGGGAAATGCCAGCGTCGGTGCTGGTAGTGAGAAAGCGGCTCGACTCGATGTATCGAGTCCGCCGGATCCCTGACTTCCAGAAGTCGCAACTGCCACACAACTCCATGGTGGTGGAGTCGGCCATGCGTCGGCTGAAGAGCCAGAAGATGCACTCCTCAGTGCCCCCTGGTAGGGAGGCTCGCACCTTGGATGCGCTCAGCAGGAAGTGCTACCAGGGCTCAATGCTCATTTGTCGAGTCCAGGGCTACCAGCTGTACATGGGCATGTACCTGAGGGACCTGGTGAAGGAACTCGCCGGTTTCTCAGCTAGCCTCTCCAAGGAACCCTTGCAGTGGTTCAGCGGCCCATTCAAGGTTGTCCGTGAATGCTCCAAATTTATGTCTTGAGCGGCCTATGACGGGTTCGAGTCGGCGGTCCGGGTAGCTGTGACAGGCATCAGTGCATGCCATCAGGCTTGGCTCCAGTCGTCGAACCTTGAGCAATGGGTCCAGGACAAGTTGGTTGATGTCCCCTGCCAGGAAGAAAACCTCTTTGACAAGCCCATAACTGACAAGGCTGCCGAGTCGGAGACTGAGTTCATGACGAGGACCAGGCTCTCTAAGAAGACCGCTGCCTCTCCCCGAAGGAAGGCCTCGGGTAAAAAGCCCTTTTACCCGAGGAAGGGAGCTGCTTACCGCAACTACCCACATTTTCAGGCTTCCCTGGCTCCTCAACAAGGGCAGCTGGACAAGGGCATGGCCCATGTAAGCAGAAGGCTCTGAAGCCCCTGGCACCGGCTCCGGCCCAGCCAGGGGGGAGTATTTGACTACTCCAGCATAGCCACTCTACCCCAAAGAGGTCACCAGCCTACAGGAGGACGACTGACTTTCTATGCCCCGAGGTGAGTAACCATCACTACCGATAACTGGGCACTGAGGGTGGTCAGGGAGGGTTACCTCCTCCACTTGGCCCAGCTGCCTTCTCCTTATTTTCCGGGAGAGCCCTCCAGGTCTCCCCTTCAGTGGGACCTTCTTCTGAAGTAACTGGCAGGTCTTCTCGAGGACCATGTTGTGGAACCGGTGCCCCACCACCTCCAGGGCAAGGGGTTCTACTCCAGATACTTCCTCGTCCCAAAGAGGACAGGGGACTTAAGGCCCATCCTTGACCTGTGCAACCTCAACGCCTTCCTGGTGAGGGAGAAGTTCAAGATGCTCTCCCTTGGAACGTTGCTGCCCTACCTCCAGCAGGGAGACTGGCTATGCTCCTTAGACTTCAAGGATGCTTACACTCACATCCTGATCCACCTGCACCACAGGAAATACCTGCGGTTCATAGTGGAAGGCAGGCATTTTCAGTACAGGGTGCTCCCATTCGGGCTTGCCTCTGCCCTAAGGGTGTTCAAAAATGCCTGGCAGTCATGGCCATCTTTCTCAGGCTTCAGGTAGTCTTTGTGTTTCCCTACCTGAACAACTGGCTTGTAAAAGGGGACACGGCGTCCAAGGTGCGCACCATCCAGGTTCTCCAGCACTTGGGCTTTGTCATAAACTACCCCAAGTACCACCTTCTTTCAAGGTGCCTGGAATTCATCGGCGCAAAGCTCAACACCCACCAGTCAAAGGCTTTCTTGCCCACTGACCGAGCAGACCACCTCAGATCTTTGGCCCGGGACATACAGCACCATCCCTCGGTGTCTGTCCGCCATCTTCTGCGCCTCCTCGGACACATGGCTTCTACGGTCCACGTCACTCCAGATGTCCATCTCCACATGAGAACGTCGCAGTGGTGTCTCCAGGACCAGTGGTCCCAGGCCACGGGCCGCCTCGGGACAGGATTCAGGTGACCTGCCAGTTGGTGGACTCCCTTGTCTGGTGGCAGTCGTCTCAGCACCTGGAAACGGGCATGCCTTTCCAAGGCTCAGGGCAATCGATTGTCCTCACCATGGATGCCTCCCTACTTGACTGGGGAGCCTACTGTGAGGGTCTCCACACCCAGGGCCAGCTGGTCACCAGACAAGAACACCCAGCAAATCAATCTCCTGGAGCTTCATGCCATTCACCTTGCCCTGAGAATTACGGCCATCGCCTCTGCCATCGGCCAGTCCTGATCCAGACGGACAACCAAGTGGCCATGTTCTATGTGAACAAGAGAAGGGGGCACAGAGTCACGTGCCCTCTGTCAGGAGACGCTGGCCCTCTGCTCTTACGCAGTCCAGCAAGGGATCTTCCTCAAAGCGGTGTAACTGCCAGGACAGGACAACCTACTAGCCGACAGGCTAAGCTTGGTTCTCCGACCGCACGAGTGGCAGCTGGACCCCACGGTAGCCAGCCGGCTTTTCCGTTTATAGGGGGAACCCATGATGGACCTGTTTGCCAGCCCAGACAACTTCCAGTTGCCCCGCTTTTGCTCTCGGCAGGCTCACCCCTCCAGGGTGGCGGCGGACACGTTTCTAGTCCCATGGTGGGGGGCCTCATGTACGCCTTTCCCCTGACACCACTGATTGCCAAGACCTTGTTCAAGACCCTACAAGACAGGGTCACGCTCATCTTGATAGCCCCCCATTGGCCCAGGCAGCCGTGGTTCCTGTTGCTTCTGCAGCTGGCGGTGGAAGCCCCCATCCCCTTGGGGACTGCCCCTGGGCTTCTATCTCAGGAGGGGGGCTCTCTCCTACACCCCAATCTGGGGTCTCTTTTGCTCATGGCTTGGCTGCTGAGAGGGTAGCATTGGCCCATCTCCACCTTCCCACAGAGGTGGAGAATGTTCTGCTGGCCTCACGTAAGGCCTCTATGAGGAAGGCATACGCCTTCAAATGGCGCAGATTCTCAGCTTGGTGTGCTGAGTGAGGGGCTGACCCTTTCTCTTGCCCAGTGGCCATTGTTTTGCAGTACCTTCTCCACCTTTTTCACTCCGGGCTCAGGTCTAATTCTGTTAGGGTGCAGTTCAGTGCCCTGGCGGCTCACCACCACCTGGTGGATGGTAAACCCCTTTCTACCCACCCTCTGGTGAGCCGCTTTCTACAGGGTCTGCTCTTATCTAAGCCCCTGGTTCGCCCTCCAGTGACTGAATGGGACATCAATGTGGTGTTTGGGTATCTCACCCGTCCACCATTTAAGACCTTGGCTACTTGCCACCTTCGCTACCGTTTGTGGAAGGTGGTTTTCCTGGTTGCGCTCACTTCCGCTCGCAGGGTTAGCGAGCTCCAAGCTTTTGTGGCTGAAGCGCCCTACACCAGGTTCTACAAGAACAGGGTGGTGCTCTGTACGCACCCCAAATTCCTCCTGAAGGTAGTGTCCTCATTCCATCTCAACCAGGAGGTAGTACTCCCTACCTTCTTTCTGTGACCTCACGCCAGTCAGGCAGAGATGGCCCTCCACACCTTGAGAACCAAGAGGGCCTTGTCCTTCTATATCCTATGCACTCAGGACCACTGCAAAGCCTCCCAGTTTTTCATCTCCTACGATCCCAGCAGGCTGGGGGAAGTGGTGACTAAGTGTACGCTGTCCACATGGGTGGCGGACTGTATTGCTCTCGCCTATGAGCAGGCAAAGCTCCCGCTGCACGGTCGTGTCACAGCACACCATATCCGGGCCATGGCGGCTTCAGTGGCAAATCTGTGGTCTGTCCCAATGGCAGACATCTGCTGGGCCGCAACCTGGTCTTCAGTCCATACCTTCACAGTCCATTACTGCCTGGAAAGAGAATCCCGATGGGATAGCGCCTTTGGCCAGGCGATGCTCCGTAATCTTTTTGGGGTCTAGGCAACTCCTACCCTCTGACCCTTTGTGTTCAGGCTACCAGAGTGCTGGTTTCATCGGACACAGGGGTCCTGCTGTAGTCTGTACTCCAGACTAAACTGTTTCTGCTTGCGGCTCCCCTTGAGGGAACCCAAGTTTTGCTATGGGTCTCCAGTAGCCTGTAGCTGGGGAGTCCCATATGTGAGGACTGACTTCCTGATTGCTCCTGGAGAAAGCGTAGTTACTCACATGTAACAGGTGTTCTCTAGGGACAGCAGGAATCAGTCCTCACAACCCTCCCTCCTCCCCTTGGAGTTGCTCCTTTACCTTCTCTTATTTTGCTATCTTCAGCTATGTCATTTGACTGAGCAAGATGGCACCCTTGGGCGGGAAGGGGACCATGCATGCATGGTGGCATCTCCCAAAGGCTTTCTTTGAAAACTGGGGAGATACTCCCATGAGGGCTCCGTCGGTGCCGACATCACCCATATGTGAGAACTGATTCCTGCTGTCCCCGGAGAACACCTGTTACAGGTGAGTAACTATGCTTTATTGTCTGGACAGGGACTCCCATCGGGATGCTGTCATTGGACAAGCTGTACTCCAGCACCTCCTTAGGACTTAAGCTCAACTCCTACCCTCCGTCCCACACTTCTACAAGAAACCAGACTATCATTAGAGGGGGTATAGCCTCCTGGAATTGAATCCAATGAGATACATCATGTCCATACTCTTCCATGCTCTCCCCCCCCCCCCATGCCAGTTTGCTACCTGGGAGCAAGTGAGTCCCATATGTGAAGACTGCATTCCTTCTTGTTCCTGGACATAGCATAGTTACTTACCTGTAACAGGTGATCTCTGGGAGCAGCAGGAATCGGTCTTCACAACCTGCCCTCCTTCCCTTGGAGTTGTAGGGTTGGTTTATCTTTTTCTCTTCCTCTCAGCTACAGACTCAACTGAGGGGAGGAGTTGGGAAGGTGGGAAGGCAGAGGCACAGTGGAGTGCTCCCAAAGGCTTTCCTATTGGACGCTGGTGAGCGTTTTAGTGCGGGCTCCATCGGTACCGACGTCACCCATCTGTGAAGACTGATTCCTGCTGTTCCTGGATATCACCTGTTACGGGTGAGTAAGTATGCTTTTTCTGTTTCCTATCATTATTATCGAGTTCCTTTCCTTTTTTTATTTGTATTTGTAAACTGCCTTGATATTTATGGTATAAGGTAATATAATAAATTGATGAAGAAACATACCTTTCTACATTCTATAAGCAATTCAAGGAGAGTTTGATAGAATTAGTAATCTAGGTGTTTAATGCAGTGTTGCGAGGTGGGGTCTCTATCACAAGAAATGCCAATAGTGGGAATTATAGTAATTACAATATCAGGAAAAGATAGGACCCTGTGTAGCTTGTATGGGCTGGTTATCTCATTGAATTTAGATGTTATGTTACTTGCAAAGATTCTTGTGAACCATCTACAGGTATTCATTCCTAGACTAATATATACAGACAAATAAGGCTTCACACCAAGCAGGCATGTGAGTGATAATATTAGGCATCTGCACAACCTAATATGAAAAGCATGAATGGAGGGTGGTGTTTGCTGTTGATGCTGAGAAGTCATTTAACAGGGTCCATTGGGACTTTGTTTAAGTGTTCAAAAAGATGGTTATAGGGGATAAATTCATTGGCTGGGTGAGGGCATTCTATTCAAGACAGAATGCAAGGGTACAGGTCACTGTTAGTTATTGTTGGAGAGTGTCTTTTGTCTCTGTTGCATTTTTTCACTTTGGAGCCATTCATGGAGACTATCAAGCAACAGGGTGATATTAAAGGGTTACAGGTGGAGGCATCAGAATACAAAATATCTTTGGAGCCTGTAGTATGCAGAGAACTTTAGAGTGGCATGTTTTTGATGCTTTTCCTGTGCTAGGCTTTTTTGAGGATGCAGAAAGCAAGCTAGCATTGGAAAAATGCCAAAAAAACAACTATGCTAAATCGCAGTGCACCGGGCATGCAAATTGCTGCATACTTAATTCCACCCAATGTAAAAGCTTTTGCTGAAACAGTGCAGTTTTTTACACTGTTTTTTAGGCTGGATCGTCATGCCAGCTTCAGACAGGCATAAAGATCTAGCCAGGAGCAAAAACATCATTTGAAGTGAAGTATGACACTTCACCTCAGATGATCCAGGCATGGGGGAAGGCCCCAGATGCCATAAGCACACTGTCAGGGGGCTAGTGCCCTCTCCTGGACACCAACCTCGTAACAGAAACAAAAGAACTGGTGGCCCAGCGGCCCCATCCCCCCCACCCAACCAAGCAAAGCCTTGGTGGCCCAGCAGTTCTGATACCCCCACCCAGTACTTTAAATGATGGGACGGGAGTCTTGCCCACACACTTCTGCCCTTGTGCTATCATCTTGTAAAAGGCAGCACTTGACCCTGAGTAGTGCATTCTAGGATGCACCAGACAGAGTCAGAGTGCCATATAAGGCAAAAAATGCCTTATAAGGCAGGGTGACCCTCTCCCCCTGTTTTGTATCCTGAGACAGCTTGTGCATCCCATATAAAGCATTTTTTGCCTTATTTGGTAAACTGACCCCACACGGTGCATCGCAGAATGTACCGCGCTTGGCCAGACATCGCCATTTTATAAGATGGTAGTGTGGGGGCAGGACCGTGTGGACAATGCTTCCAACCTCAACATTTTAGGTATGGGGGAGGGGAGGGGTTCAGGGCCACTGGGCCACCAGGGTTTGTTTGGTTGAGTGTGGGGGGATTGGTGCTGCTGGACCACCAAGTCCTTGGTTTCTGTCTGGAGGGAGAGCACCGGCCCCCCAACAGTGTGCCGTTGGCATCAGAAGCTTTTGCCAATGTCTGGATCATTTGAGGTGAAGTATCAAAAACCCACTAGGTTTGTGAGGAAGGTGGTCAGATCATAGAAAAGGTGGTTCCAAATGTTAGAAGCTACCATCCAACGGTGCAACTTCATGGGATCTTTTGGTGGGGGGAAGGGGAGAGAGGGCAAACAGTAAGTGAAGATCAAGCAGGGCCAAGTAGATGACATTCCCTTGGGGAAACTAGTCTGGCTGCCTAAGAAGGTAAGGCCACATTTACAACAGAGAATCCATTCGTTAGGAACACTCTATATAGATGGGATAAGACGGTTAATCACTTATTACAAGTGAAGAGGGTGTCCAATTTTGAACCTGTTTGTTATAATAATAGCTTTAGATCATCTATGAGGTCTTTCAGCTGGTTGTCTAAGATGGGGCAGTTGGTTGGGGAGAAAGAAGGGGTCCTGAATTTTGAGGATTTGAAGGAGCAGTTTGGGATAGGTAATAAGGATTTTTATATATATCCATAGGTAAGACAATATGTGATGAAAAGCACAATTTGGAGATTTCAGTAATGGTTTGATGACTTTTGAGGAGCTTTATTGAAGATATAAGGGGACAAAGGGTCTTATTCAAAGATATATGCACTACTATATGCACCATGTTTCTATAAAGGTAAAAAGGGGACTGTTGTAGTTGTTGATATGGAAGGACAGAGTAGATAGGCCATGTGGACTTTTTCTGTCGTCATGTTTCTATAAAGGTAAAAAGTGGACTGTTGTAGTTGTTGATATGGAAGGACAGACTAAATAGGCCATGTGGTCTTCTTCTGTCGTCATGTTTCTATGTTTCTACTGGTTCTATCCCTGGAGCCTCTAAAAACATGCTGTGGCATGGGAAAAGGATCTAGGGGGAGCTCTGAGTGAAAAGATCTGGTCCAGTACCATGCAGCTGTTGGTAGGGATGTAGAGGTATGGGCACCTTTTTCATATATGGTGGCAGTGTTCTCTGGCTCATAGGTTTTGGGGGAAAGTTGAGGGTCTTATTGAGGAAGTGATAGCTAAAAGGTTGCAAGGGATCCCCAATGTTATCTTTTACATAGACTGCCAAAGGAATTGAACAAGGGTAAAGTGAATGTTCTTTAACTATGTTTAATAGCAACTACCTATATCTACTACTACTTCTACTAATCATTTGTATAGCGCTACAAGGCATATGCAGCACTGTACAGATACATGTAAGAGACAGTCCCTGCTCATCAGAGCTTACAATCTAATCAAGACAAACACAACAATTAGGGACTAGGATACAGTATATCTAGGTAAATGGTAAGGAAACATATATTTGGAGTGCATGAAACTAACTGGATGAGAATCCAAAAGCAGCCTCAAAGAGGTGTGTTTTTAGCCTGGATTTGAAAAGGGCCAGAGATGGAGCCTGACATATCGACTCAGGTAGTTTGTTCCAAACATAAGAAGCAGTTAGGTGGAAAGATCAGTCTGGAGTTGGCAGTGGAAGAGAAGGGCACAGATAGAAGCGATCTGCCAGAAGAGCGGAGTTCCTGAGGAGGGATGTAGGGAGAGATAAGAGAGGAAAGGAGTGAGGAGCAGCAGAATGAATGCACTTATAGTTCAGGAGGAGAAATTTGATCTGGATACAGAAACAGATATGGAGCCAATGAAGTGACTTAAGAAGAGGGGTTATATGAGTATAGTGAGACTGGTGGATTATTAGCCATGTAGCTGAATTTTTAACAATTTGAAGGGGCGAGAGAGGATCCAGAGGAAGACTACCAAGGAAGAGTTTGTAATAGTCTAAACGGGAGATGACTAAAGAGTAGTGTGTTCAGAAAGGAAAGGGTGAATTTTGTTATAGCAACCTAGTGGGAGGAAAACTGGCCAATGGAGGGCCCTGGTGGGAAATTTCTGGCAGTCTGAACTCTGAAGAGCGAGTGGAAGAATCTGGAGCAGGAGCCAACCCCATTGCCGCCTGCTGAACTGGACAAGCAGAAGAGAGGTCTGTGTCCAACAATTGAAAGGACAACACCTCAGAGAAGTGAACAGAGCCTCTGTGCCATGATTGCAGATAGAGGGCAGTGTCTCCTCCTAGAAGACAAGCACCTATGCTGAGCAAAGCAGCTTCCTGAAGTGAGTGCTTCTGTCCACCCAAGACGTGCTGTTGCAAGCCACGCATATAGCATGTGCACCAGAAATGCAGAGCTACCATGCCTTGTGGAGATAGCACACAGATAGCATGTGCACATGGCACACATTGAAAGTATGTAGATACCGTGCATACCAATGTGCATATTGTCAAATGCGGGTTAAAGCACAACCCTGCAGCAGTAGTGCGGGCATGCAGCACAAATACAAGGCGGGCACTAGTGGGAGAAAAAAAAACTGCGAATACCAACGGTCCTGTTTCCAGATCTGACAATCGCCCCACCAAATGGATGAAGTTGTAGGCCCCCACAGATACTTTATTTAAGCAGAGAAGCAAAGATTTGGTACAGAAAACTGGAACTTAAATCTGGTACTCTCCCTTGAGAAGCCCAAGCACCAATGGTGCTAGGCTCAAAGCTACTCCCCTGTGTGCAAGGCCTGTAGGCACATACTTCTTATGATCTTCATCCACATCTTTGGGGGAGAGCTGAGGGGAAGAAGAGGCAAAGGGAGCTCTGGGCTGTGCAATCAAAGATTCCTCCAGGGTCCTGATCCAACATTTCTTGCTGTTCAACCAGCCCTTAACAGGATAAAGACGGGGAACTGAACCAAAACCCCTCCTCCATTGGCAAAATCAGGAGGGTACTGGTTTTAAGGATGACCCAACGGGAACCTCCCACATTGAGCTCAAGTGAGGAAGTTGCCCCTGAGTGGTTACTGATAAGCTACATCAGTCTTTCCTCTAAGGTTTTACAGAGCTACTCCAATGTGTCCACACACTGCTGGAGATAGAGAAATACTGGGATTGTATGCCCCTAGCTGCTGCCGATATGGTTGCAGGATGAGGTCTCCAGAAATCTCTGGATTTTTCTCTATCTTCACCTCTGCTGATAGGGAAACATAACACATTTTTCTCCAGGACCAAGCAGGAAGTCAGTCCTCACATATGGGTGACGTCGGCACCGACGGAGCCCTCGTGCGGAGCATTTCCACAGCTTTCAAAGAAAGCCTTTGGGAATTGCAGCGCGCATGCGCGGTCCCCTTCCCGCCCAAGGGTGCCATCTTGCTCAGTCTTCTTTTTTCCGCGGAGCCCGATGGACGTAGTTCATTTTTCGCCGAGGAAAAAGTTGATTTCCCTGTTTTTTGTACTTCTCCTTTGGTTTGACGCCGGATCCTTTTCCCGCCTGGGCCCGATACGCCGGTATCGAGCCCACTCTCCCTTTTTCGGTTTTTGTCCTTTGTGACTAGCGTTCGCGCCATTTTTTCTTTTTCACTGGCAGCCCTGTCTTTTGACCTCGCAGGGGCCCTTTTTCCCCCGATGGCTGCCAGCGGGTTCAAAAAGTGTGATCGGTGTAAGAAACTCATGTCTCTTACCGACACACATGACTGCTGCCTCGGACCCGATCATGACCCGATGATATGTGGTCCGTGTGGCAAAATGTCCTCGAAGGCGTTGAGGAGTCGGCAGCACCAGAAGGATAGGATCTTCTCTGACTCCGCGTCTGGACGGGCCCGGACCTCGTTAGAGGCCTCGACGTCTCGGGACTCTGGCCCCGAGCAGCATCGGGGTTCCTCTGAGCGGGGGTCTCCTTTGCGGGAACAGCGCAGGAAGAAGAAACCCGCGAGGGCGTCATCGGTGGATGCTCCTGGTTCCTCGAGAGCCAGGTCGCATAGCCCCGATAGTCGTCCCGGGTCTTCGGAGTCGGAGAGGCCTGCCAAGCAACCTCGTCTCGAGATGGAGTCTCCTGGACACGTGAGTGCTGTAGTCCTCGTGGACTCTCCTCCAAGGGAGCCGACGTCGGGCCCGACGCCGTTGGGACCCGAGTCGGGGGCTGCTGGGTCTCCTGAGCTCGGACTCAGGTTGACGGCCTTGGAGAGCAGCCTCGCTGCCTTCATGGAACAGCAGCGGGCATTGATCGCCGGTCTCACCGGTGCATCTGCCCCGACCACCGGGACATCGACGTCCAAGTCGACCCCGGAGGCCGAGCCGATCCTCGAGTCCATGCGGGCTCGAGTCTATCCTCAGCCACGGTCTCCCTCGGCCTCCCGTTCGGGACCGAGGTCGTCGACGCCGGTACCCTCGGCGTTAGGGCAGAGGGCATCGATGCCCGCCCGACCGGAGCCACTCGACACCTCCTCCGAGGAGTCGGGCTGGGAGATGGAGGACGAAGAGTCACCCGACACCTATCGGACTCGGTGTGTCCCATCGGACTCGCCGGAGTCCGAACCTCGGAGACGATCCCCACCGGAGGATACCTGGTTCTCGGACTTCGTGCGGGATATGGCCAAGGCCTTGGACTTCCCCGCGGATCCTGAGGAGGAGCCTCGAGCCGAGGAGCTCGAGGCCCTCCAGTATGACTCTCCCCCGAAGGAGGCCTTTACTGTACCGGTTCCTCCGATGCTGGAGCGGCTGCTCTTCCACATGTGGGAGACCCCGGCCTCGACGCCGGTGTTAAGCAAGCGGGTCGATTCCATCTATCGAGTCCGCAAGAGCCCCGGGTTCTGAAAAGTCAGAAGATGCACTCCTTGGTGCCTCCCGGCCGGGAGGCCCAGAACCTTGATGCTCTCAGTAAAAAGTGCTTCCAGGGCTCTATGCTTGCTTGCCGTGTCCAGACATACCAGCTCTACATGGGCATGTATCTCCGAGACCTGGCAAAGGAGATTGCCGGGTTCTCTGCTGGTCTCTCCGAGGAACCTTTGCAGAGGTTCCAGGCCTTGTCCACCGGTATTCGAGAGTGCTCGAAGTTTATCTCTCGAGCAGCCTACGATGGCTTCGAGGCTTCGGCCCGAGTAGCCGGGGCCGGCACCGGTGCCCGCCGACAGGCTTGGCTATAGTCATCCAACCTCGAGCCATGGGTACAGGACAAGTTGGTCGATGTCCCCTGCCGAGGTGAAAACCTCTTTGGCAAGGCCATGGCTGAAAAGGCTGCAGAACTCGAGACCGAGACTCTGACCAGGACTAGGCTGTCCAGAAAAACCTCTGCCCCTTCTCAGAAAAAGAAGGGCACGGGAAAAAAGACCTTTTACCCGAGGAAGTCCTCTGCCTATAAACAATACCCTCATTATCAGGCCTCTGCAGCTCCCCAACAGGGTCAGCAGGCCAAGGGGGCAGGGTCATGGGCCCCGTAGGCAGAAGGCTCCCAAGCCACCAACACCGGCCCCTGCTCAGCAGGGTGGGGGGTTTTGACTCAGAAAGCATAGCCTCTTCTCCTCAGCTAGCTTCTATCAGCACAGGAGGCCGGCTGGCCCACTTTGCCCACAGGTGGTCAGCCGTCACATCAGATACCTGGGTGCTTCATATAGTCCAAAAGGGCTATCTTCTCCATTTTCACCAGGTACCTCCCTCCTATTTTCCAGGGGAGCCTCCAAGACTCCCTCTGCACAGGGACCTCCTCCTTCAGGAGTTAGCAAGTCTACTAAAGGAGCAGGCTGTGGAACCGGTGCCCCACCACCTGAGAGGTCACGGCTTTTATTCCAGGTACTTTCTGGTACCAAAAAGAACAGGAGGCCTCAGACCCATCCTAGACTTGCGCAACCTCAACAAGTTCCTGTAGAGGGAAAAGTTCAAGATGCTTACCCTTGGAATCCTGCTGCCCTACCTCCAGCAGGGAGATTGGCTATGCTTCTTAGATCTAAAGGATGCTTATACTCACATCCTTATTCATCCAGACCACAGTCAATATCTCAGATTTGTTGTGGGAGGAAACCACTATCAGTACAGAGTACTGCCCTTTGGCCTGACCTCCGCTCCCAGGGTGTTCACCAAGTGCCTGGCAGTGGTGGCGGCCTACCTAAGGCTTCAAGGTCTTTTTGTGTTTCCATACCTGGACGACTGGCTCATAAGGGGCCAGTCTTCCCAGGAGGCCAGTCAAGCCACCCTTCGCACTGTGGCTCTGCTTCAGCACTTGGGGTTTGTCCACTTTGCTCCCGTCACAGAACTTAGAGTTCATAGGAGCAAGGCTGGACACTCTTCAGGAGAAGGCTTTTCTGCCAATGGACAGAGCCCACAGACTAATGGATCTAGCCAGGCAGTTTCACAGCAATTCCCTGGTCTCTGCCAGGCAATTCCTGAGACTTCTCGGCCATATGGCTTCCACGGTTCATGTAACCCCCAATGCCCGCCTGCACATGCGGCTTGCTCAGTGGAGCCTTCGAACTCAGTGGCATCAAGCCACAGGAGGCCTAGCGGACTCAGTAAGAATATCCGACCTACTCGTCTCCTCTCTGCAATGGCTGCATTTGATAGCGTACACCACACAATAATGCTTAATAACCTGAGGCAAATAGGCTTAAACTCCACAGTACATAATTGGTTCTCATCCTACCTAAACAATAGAACGCAAAATGTAAGAATTGGGAATCAAAACTCAACCGCATATAAACAAGAGATTGGATTACCACAAGGTTCAGCGTTGTCAGCCCTACTTTTCAATATTTACATAAAACCAGTTTGCAACATATTCAAAAATTTTGGAGTAAAGTATCATTTATACGCAGACGATATTATGATGTATATACCATTCACGATACCAAACCTACCGCTACAACTCCTATCGGACTGCTATAATGAAATCTCAACGTGGCTAAAAACACAAAACCTCCACATAAATCACTCTAAAACCGAAGTTCTAATTGTGACCAAGAACAAAACCTACATCCCCCCAACACACATAAGACTTCAAAACCAAGAAATTAAAATAAAAAATGAAATAAGATATCTAGGCGTTATACTAGATACACACCTTACGATGGAAACACACATTAGCAATACTATAAAGAAAATTTATTTCAAACTCAAAACACTCAAACAACTTCGTCCGCTAGTATTTACACAAGATTTTATCAACATAATCCAGGCAACAATAACTCCACATTTTGATTTTGCCAATCTAATTCTAATAGGCATATCAAAACAAAACATCAAACGATTGCAATTAGCGCAAAATGCAGCTGCAAGAATCATATTGAAAATTAACTCACTCCAACACATATCACCAGTACTAGCCTCCCTTCACTGGCTACCAATTCAAAGCAGAATAATCTACAAAGCAATAATAACAATATTTAAGGCCTTAAATGATATGGCCCCAACAATGCTTTGTAACTTAATACATAAAGAACCGTCCAAGCCAACACACAGAAAAGGTCAATTAAACAGACTAAAGATCCCGAAAAATTATACAAGAGCCCATAAGGCAACTAATAACAGAGCCTTCTCCCACATAGCCCCAATAATCTGGAATTCCCTCCCAGAGGAACTACGAACACTTACGGAAATCATGGAACTCCGTAAAAAATTGAAAACTTATCTGTTCACCAAAAACTATAACATAGATAACTCAACACCCACTTTAGACAAAGGTTAAACAGGAATATGTCTACATTAAGCAAAAGCCCCTATCATACACAGATAACACATACATACGATGACCTCACAGCCTATGTCCATTCACCTCCATGTATATGTATATATGTATGTATGTGTGTATATACACATATATATGTATGTGTGTATATATGCGTGTATGTGTATATATATATATACATATATATAAAACTGTATATAGTTTAATCTGTTCTATATTATCTCAAATTGTTAAGACTGTATATGCTATATATAATATGATGTTCCTTGTAAATATGTTCTGTTATAATATGATGTTCCCTGTAAAACAAACTTGCTTTGTTAATTGTTGTTCACTGTAAACCGCGACGGAACTTTGGAAGATGCGGTATATAAATGTATGTATAAATAAAAAATAAAAATAAATAAATGGTGGCTTCATCTTCCGAATCTGGTACTCGGAGTGGTTTTTCAATCCCCTCCGCATTCTCAAGTGCTGACGACAGATGCTTCTCTTCTAGGTTGGGGAGCACATTGCCAAGGGACATGTACTCAGGGTCTCTGGACCCCTTGGGAGGCTGCTCAACAGATAAACGTCCTTGAGCTATGGGCGATACGCCTAGCTCTGAGAGCCTTCTCCCACCTCACCTCTCACCAGTCTGTACTAGTCCAGATGGACAATCAAGTTGCCATGTTCTACGTGAACAAACAAGGAGGCACAGGCTCCTTCCTTCTATGTCAAGAGGCACAATGGCTGTACTCTTGGGCCGTCAATCACGGAATCCTCCTCAAGGCTGTCTACCTCCCAGGTCAAGAAAATTACCTGGCGGACAGACTGAGCAGGATCCTGCAACCACACGAATGGAGATTGAACCCGTTGGTGGTTCAGCAGATCTTTCTCAGGTGGGGCCTCCCCACCATTTATCTTTTCGCCAGTCCTCTGAACCGGCAACTCCCGAGATTCTGCTCCAGATAACCGCATCCTCTCAGAGTAGCAGCGGATGCGTTTCTGATCTCGTGGTCCACAGGCCTACTGTATGCGTTTCCTCCCACGCCACTGGTGTCCAGAACACTGTTCAAAGTCCTCAAGGACGGGGCCTGAATGATCCTGATAGCCTCCAGGTGGCCGAGGCAACCGTGGTTCCCGCTTCTGCTGCAACTGGCGGTGGACACTCCTCTTCCTCTGGGGTTTTAAGCACGATCTCCTGTCTCAGGAACAGGGGACTCTCTTGCACCCCAACCTCCAGTCCCTTCATCTGATGGCCTGGCTGCTGAGAGGGTAGTCCTGGCTCCCCTACTACTGTCTCGAGAGGTGGAAGACGTAGTCTTAGCCTCTAGACGGCAATCCACCAGGAAATCCTACGCTCTTAAGTGGCGTAGATTCTCCGCATGGTGTGCTCAGCACAGCGAGAATCCCTTCTCGTGCTTGGTAGCGGTAGTATTGCAATATTTGCTTTACCTCTCAAATCTAGGCCTTAAGTCCAACTCTGTCAGGGTTCACCTCAGTGCTCTCTCGGTGCACCACTCGCCGGTGGACGGAAGGCTTCTTTCCAACCACCTTTTGGTGGCTCGTTTTCTCAGAGGCCTCCTTCTGCTTAAGCCTCCTTTGCATCCACCAGCCCCCTCAGTGGGATCTGAATGTGGTCTTACAGCGGATTACTTGTCCGCCATTTGAACCTATGGCTACCTGCCCTCTCCGTTTTATCTCCTGGAAAACCTTGTTTTTGGTAGCTCTTACCTCTGCTAGGCGAGTAAGTGAACTTGAGGCACTGGTGTCCGAACCCCTTACACTAGGCTCTACAGGAATAGGGTATTCTTACGGACTCACCCTAAGTTTCTTCCTAAAGTTGTCTCCCCTTTTCACCTCAATCAGGAGGTGGTTCTTCCGACCTTCTTTCCCAGGCCGCATGCCAACCGGGCTGAGATGGTCCTGCATACCCTGGACTGTAGGAGGGCGTTGTCCTTCTACCTTGACCGTATGCGGGAGCATCGGAGGACTGTTCAGCTCTTCGTTTCTTTTGATCCCAATAAGTTGGGGCTCCCTGTCTCCAAGCGTACTTTGTCCATATGGGTCGCTGACTATATCGCCTGGGCTTATGGGGCAGCCGGCCTCTCGTTGGAGGGTCGAGTCACGGCTCATCGTGTCAGGACGAAGGCTGCATCAGTGGCTCATCTCAGCTCTGTTCCGTTGGCAGACATCTGCCGGGCAGCTACTTGGTCTTCAAGCCAGACTTTTGCGGCCCATTACTGCCTTGAGAGGGAGTCCCGCAGGGACAGTGCTTTCGGACAGGCAGTACTCCATAATCTCTTTGGGGTTTAGGCAACTCCTACCCTCCGGCCCTGGTGTTGGGCTACTGGTCGGGGGCGTTCTCAGAGAAGATTCCTTCCTTACGTACTGACGAGCTAGAGGGAGCTCATTTTTTCGGCTTGAGATCTCCGGTAGCCTTAAGCTGGGGAGTCCCATATGTGAGGACTGACTTCCTGCTTGATCCTGGAGAAAGAGTAGTTACTCATAAGAACATAAGAACATAAGATATGCCATACTGGGTCAGACCGAGGTCCATCAAGCCCAGTATCCTGTTTCCAACAGTGGCCAATCTAGGTCATACGTATCTAGCAGTATCCCCAAAAGACACAGGTTCCACAATGCTTGTACTGGGTCAAGCATTGATTATCCTGGGTCCCTTTTTAATACAGTCAAACCTCGGTTTTCATTATTAATCCGTTCTAAGAAGACTGACTAAAACCGAAACGTACGAAAACCGAAGCAATATTTCCCATAGGAAATAATGTAAATTCAATTAATCCGTTCCAGACACCCAGCTCCTGTCACTTCTCTCACCTGCCCGATCGTCCACAGGACAGCAAACACACAGATATTGTACTGTACGGCACTGCAACATCTCCTGCTTACATTGACAGCTACCCTGCTACCTCCGAGCCTGAGGGGGCGCTCCAGAGAACAGGCAGGCGGTGGAGAGATCGGGGCCTTCCTCTCTGTGCAATCCTTGGCTCTTGACTCTGACTCTTGCTCAGCTGACTTTCGCTTCAACACGCGATCGGTGAGTCCGGGGGGTAGTGCTGCCGGGACTGGGGAGGCACATGGAGGCTGGCAATTTGTCCACATTCCTGCCCTTGCCCATAGGAGGAGCAGCACCAGCCACTATTGGGACCATCAGCTGTTCAGTAACACAACGAAAACCGAAGCGATATCCGATAACCGAGACAACATCTCAGTCAGAAAAGACGTCGAAAACCGAAACGTACGAAAACCGGGGCCAACGAAAACCGAGGTTTGACTGTAGTGGTTTATGGACCTTTCCTCCAGGAACTTCTCCAAACCTTTTTTAAACCCAGCTACACTAATAGCCCTTACTACATCTCCGGTAACAAATTCCAGAGTTTGATTACATGTTGAGTGAAAAAATATTTTCTCTTATTTGTCTTAAATAGTTTACCCTGTAGCTTCATTGCATGTCCCCTAGTCTTTCTATATTCTGATAGCGTAAACAATTGATCCACGTTTACCTGCTCCACTCCATTTATTAATTTATAGACCTCTATCATATCTCCCCTCAGCCGTCTCTTTTCCAGGTTGAAGAGCCCCAACCTTTGTAGCCTCTCTTCATAGGAGTAGCCTTCCATTCCCTTCACCATTTTGGTGGCTCTTCTCTGTACTTTTTCTAATAATGCTATGTCCTTTTTAAGATACGGTGACCAGAACTGCACACAATATTCAAGGTGCGGTCATACCATGGAACGATACAGAGGCATTATAATATCCTTTGGTTTTTTTTTCCATCCCTTTCTTTATGATACCTAGCATTCTATTTGCTTTCTTGGCTGCCGCTGCACACTGGGCCGAGGGTTTTAACATGTTATCCACGATGACTCCTAAATCTTTTTCCTGGGTGGTGGTTCCCAATGTGGAACCTTGCATTGTGTAACTATAGTGTGGGTTGTTCTTTCCTAGGTGCATAACTTTGCACTTGTCCACATTAAATTTCATCTGCCATTTGGATGCCCAGTCTTCCAATTTATCCAGATCCTCCTGCAGTTTTCCACAATCCTCTTGGGTTTTAACAACTTTAAACAGTTTTGTATCATCTGCAAATTTGATAACCTCACTCGTTATTCCCTTTTCCAGGTCATTTATGAATATGTCAAAAAGTAGCGGACCCAGCACAGATCCCTGAGGTACTCCACTATTCACCTTTTTCCATTGGGAATATTGGCCATTTAGCCCTACCCTCTGCTTTCTATCTTTTAACCAGTTCCCGATCCACAATAGTACACTGCCTCCTATCCCATGACTTTTTAGTTTCACCAAAAGTCTCTGATGAGGGACCTTATCAAAAGCTTTCTGTAAGTCCAGATACACTATATCAACCGACTCACCTTTGTCTACCTGTTTATGCACACCTTCAAAAAAACATATCAGATTAGTAAGACAAGATCTTCCTTGTCTAAAGCCATGTTGGATGTCTCCC
Source organism: Ichthyophis bannanicus (assembly GCA_033557465.1). Taxonomy (NCBI): domain Eukaryota; kingdom Metazoa; phylum Chordata; class Amphibia; order Gymnophiona; family Ichthyophiidae; genus Ichthyophis; species Ichthyophis bannanicus. The sequence goes on from CM066031.1 coordinate 251,964,104, forward strand.
ATTAGGCCATGACTATCTATTCACCTGTAACGAGTGTTCTCCAGGAGCAGCAGGAATCAGTCCTCACAACCTTCCCTCCTCCCCTTGGAGTTGCAGTCATACGATTTATTTTGCTAATTTTTTTGCTGTCTTTTAGCTATATCATCAGACTGAGCAAGATGGCACCCTTGGGCGGGAAAGGGACCGCACATGCACGCTGCAATTCCCAAAGGCTTTCTTTGAAAGCTGGGGAAATGCTCCGCACGAGGGCTCCGTCGGCGCCGACGTCACCCATATGTGAGGACTGATTCTTGCTGCTCCTGGAGAACACCTGTTACAGGTGAGTAACTACTCTATGTGGACTGGCTTAGCAAGATGATATGGAAAACAATATATTCTGATAGTGATGATTTATGTAGAATGCCATGACATTGTGCAGTTTTTCGTTTTTCTTTTTTTTTGTGCAGTCAGTATAAATTTTAATTTTGTTATTTTTTAAATTAATAATTTTTATTAGACCTCTATGTATAAACAACAGCAACAATTTGACAACAGAGCTATCCTCAAACTATTAACAAATACAGGCCATCAAGATTACTTGTCAAGACATTTTTTCCCAGAATCCAACCCTTTGACCCTCCAACCCATCCACCACCTTATTTATTTGTGGCTGCATCGCTCAGGGCTCAAAAGCTAAATCATCAGCTCTATCCTTGCTACTCCACTCATAGAAGGTCTCCATGTATCATAGAACTTGTCCATTGTCTGTTTTCTGACAGCAGCAATTTCACTCACCAGCTGAAAAAGTCCTAGCTGCTTAACAACCACACATCTACCTAGCAGATATGATCTCTTCCACCCCAGCACAATTTCAGTCCTGGTTGCTATAACATCAACAAAATTTACACCTTCCTTTCTGAACACACTACCAAGACCCTTACCCACTCTTTAGTCACCTCTCGTTTAGACTATTGCAATCTCTTCCTTGCTGGCCTTCCTCTGAATGCTCTCTCTCCCCTTCAGTTGTTCAAAATTCAGCTACGTAGCTAATATTCCACCAGTATCACTATACTCAAATAACCCCTCTTCTTGAGTCACTTCATTGGCTCTCTATCTGTTTCTGTATCCAGTTCAAACTTCTCCTCCTGACCTATAAATGCATTCATTCTGCTGCTCATCTCTACCTTTCCTCTCTTATCTCTCCCTACATCCCTTCTCGGGAACTCCGCTCTTCTGGCAGATTGCTTCTGTCTGTGCCCTTCTCTTCCACTGCCAACTTCAGACCTCCAAGCCTCTGGCCTGTCATTTCCAGACTTTCTTTCTCTCTTCAGCAAGCATGGTCTTTCTGGTGCGCCAATTTGGATCAATGGCATCAGAGCCTTCTTGTTCCCTCTCCTCTCACTCAAAGGTAAGCCCCTTTTCACAGAGTGGACAGAGCTCTGCAGGGGCCCCTCTGTAGAAGCAGTTCCGGAAGAGGATGGATTTGGGGAACTCAGATCATCTCTTCTATACTTAGGATCCTGCCTTGAGTTCCAAGAGATTTGATGGTGGCTCCACGTGAAAAGGTGAACCTCTGGTGCCAGACAATTAGGATGATTCCCTCATTATCCGTTGCTTTGGAAAGAGAAGCTGGTGGCACTGCTTGATCAAGTTTCCTCTGCTTGCGGCTGTCAGATGTTCTGTCAGTGGAGCAGGAGCCACTTCCTGCACTTCTCTGTTCTCAGCTTGCACCTTCAATTTAGTGCTGTACCCTTCAGCTTCTCCTCTGCACCATTGATGTTGTGGCTGCTGCTGCTCTGCAGAGCAAAGTTATCCGTGTGCATCCTTACCTGGCAACTGACTTGTTCAGAATGGGTCACGTTTGAATGTGTTGCAGTATCTGGAGTCTGGGCTTGGTGATCACTTATGACAAGAGCTACCTGGAACCAGCCCACTCAGAGCATCTTAGGGCACAATTCTTCAACAGCTCCAGAAGGGTTTTTTCCTGTCCAGAAAGAGGGCAGAGAGTGTTTTGGAGGCAGCAGGCTCTCAAGGCTTGCGACTTACTCCATCTCCTAGGGTCGATGACAGTGACAATGAAGATGGTCTCTTTTGCACGAGCACACATGCTTCCACTGAAAAATTCTTTGCTGTCCTGCTAGTCGTCTTGTTCAGGATTTTGACATTGGACTTCCTCTTCCCCCACTGGTAGTGACCAGCCTGAAATGATGGGAATAGCCCATTCATCTGCTAAAAGGCCTTCTCCTGGACAATCTCAAGTGGCTTCTGCTGATGATGGATGCCAGCCTGTTCAGCTGAGCATCTCATTGCCAGGAGCAGACTGCCCAGGGTCTCTGGAGCAAGCGGGAGCTGGCTTGGCCCATCAGTCAGCAGGTGATGAGAACCATTCACTTGGCCCTTTTATGGCTCCAGAACATGATCCAATGCAAGGCAGTTTGGATTTTCTCGGGCAGTGCTACAGTGATAGCCTTTGTCATCGGCAAGTGGACATGATCTCTGGAAGGGGCGGTATAGAAGAATTGTATTAAATAAATAAATACATAAATGAAAAGTTCCAGGGTCTCCCAGGAAATGACCCTCCTTTTCTGGGCAAAGCAAGCTCTGGGAATGGACCACGTGAAAGTGGACTATCTTCATCAGCACTCCTTTATTTCTGGAAAGTGGGAGTTGAGCCGATTAGAGTTCCAGAGGATCCTGGGTAGGTGGGGTCACCCAAGATGGATCTGACGGCACTGCAAAGAGGCGGGTTCTGAGGGCATGAACTCCATAGTTCATCCTTGGCCAAGACAAATTCTGCTTTACATGTTTCCTCTGTGGCCTCTTGTAGGGTGTGTCTTTGCCATGTAGAATGCCATCAGGGTCCAGTGGTGGTGTTGGCACCAGATTGGTCGAAGAGACTGTGATATGCGGATCTGATGCACCTCTGGCAGGGATCTCTCCTGCATTTCCTATTGGTACTGGGGCTCTGAGGAAGTGGCCAGTCCTGTATGATCTGGTTCCCTTCTCACTTAGGGCTTGGCTCTTAAGCAGCGATGCTTAGCACTTAAGGGCTATCCTGCTGTGATTTCCATGATTCTGAAGGTGAGAAGAGGCTCCTTCTGTCTTGCCTATGTGTGCATTTGGTATTTTTGATCACTGGTGCCATGGGCACTAGGGCAGCATTAGCCCTGCAGGCTTATTGGCTCTGCTCTCCTTACATCAGGATGGATTAACAAAGGCCTTTCCCTCAGATTGCTGTGGGTTCAGTTGGCGACCTTGGCTTATTTTAGAAGGCTAGTTGCGGGGGACTCCCAGTTCTCACACCCGGATGTGGCCTATTTCCTACGGGATGTTAAACACTTGTGTCCTCCCCTGCGCTTGGTAATACCTTCTAGGGATCTCAGTTTGGTTCTTTGTGCCTTGATAGCTGAGCAGTTTGAGCCCTTGAGGAGGGCTTTGCTCAAGAATTTTCCTCTTAAGGCAGCCTTTTTGGTCACAGTTTGCTCAGTGAGATGTATCTCAGAGTTGCAGGTCTTATCATGCCAAGATCCATATCTGTCTTTTTGGAAGAGGCATGTTTTATGGCCCGTTTCTTGTTTATTACCCAAAGTGATGTCGGGCCTGATATAAGAAAGGCAATCTACAATCTGGCTTTCGTCCTTTACAATCTACTGAAATGGCTCTTGCTAAAGTCTCCAGTGATCTGTTTCTGGCAAAATCCAAGGACTTTTATTCAATCCTAGCTCTTTTTTATCTTTCTGCTGCTTTTGACACTGTTTACCACAACCTTCTCCTTGATATCTTGTCTTCGCCTGGTTTTAAGGGCTCTGTGCTATCCTGGTTCTCTTCTTATCTCTTCCAGTGTTTCTTCTGGTGGATCCTTCTCTACTGCTATTCCACTCTCAGTTGGTGTACCCCAAGGATCTGTCTTGGGTCCACTCCTTTTCTCTCTCTTTACCCAGTCCCTTGGTGCACTCATCTTTTCCCATGGCTTTCAGTACCATCTTTATGGTGATGACTCCAAGATCTATCTCTCTACACCTGAAATCTCTCTGGCAAACCAGACCAGGATCTTTGCTTGCCTTTCTGACATTGCTGCTTAGATGTCTCACCGCTGCTTGAAATTGAACATGGCCACAACTGAGCTTCTTATTTTCCCCCCTAAACCCTCCTCTCCCCTCTATCCTTTCTCAATCTCTGTGGATAACTCTCCACTCCTCCCTCGCAACTTTGGGGTCATCTTTGACTCCTCTCTCTCCTTCTCCACACACATCCAACTGATAGCTAAAACCTGCCGTTTCTTTCTCTACAACATCAACAAAATTCACCCATTCCTTTCTGAACACATTGCTAAGACACTTAAACACTTCCTAGTCACCTCCCATCTAAACTATTGTAACCTACTTCTTGCTGGTTTCCTCTGAATTCTCTCTCCCCTTCAATCTGTTAAACACTCTGCTGTGCGGCTAATCTTTCACCAGCTTCGTCTTGCTCATATTATCCTTCTTCTTAAGTCACCTCATTGGCTCCCTATCGATTTCTGCACCCAGTTTAAACTTCTCCTGCTGACCTATAAGTGCATTCACTCTGCAGCTCCTTTACCTACCTTTCCTCTCTTATCTCTCCCTACACCTCTCCTCGGGAACTCTGCTCGTCTGGCAAATCGCTTCTATCTGTGCCCTTCTCTTCTATTGCTAACTCCAAACTTCACTCCTTTCACCTTGCTGCTCCTTATGCCTGGAACAAACTACCTGGGTCTGTACGTCGGGCCCTTCTCTGACCCTTTTCAAATCCAGGCTGAAAACTCACCTCTTTGCTGCTGCTTTCGGATCTTAACTCACCTGATCTTCCTTCCATTTCCTTACCATTCCCCCTAGATGTATTCAATATCTACAGCTACTGTGTTGTCTGTCTTGACTAGATTGTAAGCTCTGATGAGCAAGGGCTGTCTTTTACATGTGTCTGTGAGCGCTGTATACATCTTGTAGCGCTATATACATCTTGTAGCGCTATACAATTATTCAGTAGTAGTAGAAGTGGTTTACAGCCCAATAAATACCTTTAATTGGGATATTCAATGGTATGTACGTGGTTAGTGCCATTGAATATCCCCTTCTAACCCTGCTACACGTCCCAATGCTATCTTTAAGGCACAGGAGTTACTGTTAGTTACTGTGGCTTCTGGCATGTGTGGCGATCCCTGGATATTCAATGCCAGGGCTGCATATGACCCCAGCATTGAATATATGGGCTTAAGGGTTGGGGGCAGGGCTATGTGCCATAGGAGCGCATATCCCGCCCAACTCAATATCAGGCCTTTCATCTTTCCATGTTAATCAGGTGGTCTGCTTGCCTTCATCTCTGAAGGAACAATGCCAGGGAAAAGTTAGGTCCTTCACCTGGATGGACGTTAGGAGGGTTCTTCTTTGATTCCTGAAGGTAGATAACTCCTTCCAAACATCTGACAGACTTTTTTAGGTCCTTTTTGCAGGCCTGTGTAAGGGCATAGCAGCCATGAACTCTATCTTCGGTCTCGGGATAAAGGAGATGATAGCCCCAGCCTATCTGTTACAGATCTGGCCAGTCCCAGAGGGTTTGCATGCTCATTCTGTATGGGCTCAGGCTTCCTCCTGGGTGGATCGTAGCTCAGTTGTTCCCTTAGACATCTGTTGGGTGGCAGCATAGTTATCACTTTCCACCTTTGTAAAGCTTAACCACTTGGATGTCCATGCTCAGGTGAACACGTCCTTTGGTGCAGTTATCTTGCATAGTTCTTTCCACCCAGTGAAGGCAGAGCTTTGGTACATCCCACTTGTCTGGACTGGCCTAGCAGGATGATATGGAAGGTGATATTTTACTTACCAGATAATATCCTTTCCTTGAGTCCTGCTAAACCAGTCCAGAATCCACCCATATGATTGGCTATGATCTGCTATTTTCTGCTATGATCTGATCTGATCTGATCTGCTGTAAGCTGTCATGATCTGTTATTTTCTGCTATTTGGCCTTGCTGGCTAGATTCCTCTTTACAGTACTCCTTTATAAGGGTGTTCTTTACATAGTAATGTTCCTTGGACTGTTGGTCCTTGTTGCCCTCATCGGAGTTGTGTGCAGCCAGGAATCTTCTCCATAGCTTGGGTACTAAAACTGGGGTTGTATGCTGCTAATTGCTCCAGCTATGGTTGCAAGATGAGGTCGTCAGAGACCTCAGAATTTTTCTCTGTTCTCACCTCTGCTGGGAACACAAACCCACTTGTCTAGACTGGCCTAGCAGGACTCAAGGAAAGGACTTTATCTGATAAGTAAAATGTCACCATATACAATACAGCACTAGAATCAGTCATAACTGAATTCTTTGACTATTAGAAATCTAACAACATGTCTTCCAGTGACGTCATTGGGGCAAATGGTGGTGTAGAGAGTGAGTTCCATCACCAGAGCCTGTAATAAGGGGGATAATGTACCCCTTCAAGCGATAACTGCGAGAGGCAAAGGAGAGGCAGAACTGGAGCCCAAAACGACACCGAGGAGCAGGGGGAAAAGTGCATCGGGCAGGAGTAAACCCGCAGGAACGCTGCCGCTCGAAGATAACCATAGAGGGACGTCCCACCTGCAGACCGCATGGCGACGGAGTGGCAGAGAGCAGGGCGGTGAACCCGCTGTCGAGAGAGGAGCAGGCAGTACCGGCATTGTTGGAGGCACAAGGAAGGAGGCGAACGGAGCAGGGCAGCTGCCTAGACCCGCAGCAGAGAGGCGCGAGCCAGAGGCACTGTCCTCGATCGGCGCGGGAAGCCCAGTGCTGATATCGGGGGAATGGAGCAGACTGGAAAATAGAGGCTGCGAGAGGGGAAGGGAGCGGCGGCAGAGTCAAGTGGCCACGGAGAGTGGGAGCAGGAGCCCGGTGTGAGCAGGCCGAAGTGGACTCGAAGTGCTGAACTGTGGAGCAGCGGAGAGCAGCTGCAGAGGGCCTTGGAGAGTGGAGGAACATCCCAGAGAGACAAGTGAGCAGACAGGTGGAGGAAGTAGCCCCGGCAGGGGAGAAGAGGAGGAGTAGCGCCACAGGAGAGCAGAACAAGGGCCTGTTGGGGGAGAAGTGCTGATTGTGCAGAAAAAAGACGATAAGACTCCAAATACAGGAGCAGGGGGTAGGGCTGCCCTACTTGCTCACGCCTGACACGGATAGAGAGGCCTGTCAGCTGTACAGGGCTATGGAAGAGAAAGAAGAGGAACATGGCCCCAGGTAGGAGCAACTGACCAGGGAAAATCTTGACAACCTGCAAGCCGCCTAGAGACATTCAGGGTCAGTATGGAAAAAAATAAAGGTGGTCTGTCTGTCCGGAAGAAGTTGGCAGACTTCCGCTCCCCCTATGCAGCAAATAAGAGGAAGAGAGGGAGAGAAGGAGGGCCGACCGCAACCTGACGAACCGCATGATTTGGTGGAAGAGCTGGAGTGGAGCTGCAGCCCAGGAGGGGTAGTTAAATTGAAAGCCTGGCTCACCGAGCTAAAAGATGAGATTAAGATGGATATAGGTGGGGTGACGCGTGAACTTAAGGAGGCCATACAATCTTTGAGGCAAGATATTGGGGACATTGCAAATCGTGTGGAAGAACTGGAGACCCGGACGGAGCACCAAGGGGAGGAAATCGAGGACTTACAAAAAGGCTGGGAGGACCTCAAGTAGGCTCAGGAGGAACAAGCAGGTAAAAATAGAAGATTTGGAGGATAGATCTTGGAGATGTAACCTACGCATACGGGGCCTTCCTGAGGAGCCCAAATACCGAAATTGTGAAGAAGTAGTCGTTAAAATTTTCAAATCGTTAATAGTGACAGCGGATCTGGAAGGGGGCACTACGATAGAACTATCGCAAATAGAACGGGCACATAGGGGCTTAGGCCCCGTAAGAGACAACAAACCAAGAGATATAGTAGTGTGCCTAGGCTCCTTTAAAACCAAAGAACGGCTGTTGAGTGCAGCGAGGAAGGTGCATCAGTTCACCTGGGACGAATATCAACTGGAGCTCTTTCAAGACCTCTCTGCAGGAACGTTGCAGCGCAGACACAACCTTAAGGAGGTGGCGGTATATTTGAGAAGAGAGGACATAAGATATAAATGGATGTTCCCGTTCGGTTTACTGATAACGGCCAAGGGGAAGTCGAGAAGGGTGCAGACAAAAGAGGAAGCATGGACAGTGCTTAAAGAAATGGGTTTACCTAACTTGCCAGAGGGGGAGAGATCATCAGCAGGGAATCCGGCATCGCCTGCTTTATCATCCAATCCACAAAAGAATGCCCAGCGATGGCACAGAGTTCCAGTGGCGGGGCGACGTCTGGCGAGACTGAATAGAGAGCGTCAAGGAGCGCAAGATGCGGGGAAAGGCACTGGTTGAAAACGTGGACTGTGTTCAGTGCTCTACTGCAATGTATTTCTCTGACAATGCCGTAGAATTATATAAGTGGGGGGAGGTCAAAGGGTGACAATTAGGGTAAGGGGGGAAGGGTAGGGGTGGATGGAGGGGGATGAATATAAATGAGGTAGGAGAGTTAGGGGGAAGGGAAGGAAGGTTAGAGAGGGTAGGGGATAGGGGTTGGGTTAGGGAATAGGAAGAATGGGTAGTGTTGGAAGGGGAGTTATGGGAGATAGTATAAAGATAGAGGGGGGATGTGGAATGGAGTGGTATAGACAGGCATGGCCTGATAATCAGTACCACAATGGAAGACGCATCTCTCTTTAAGAGAGGGGGAAGGGTTGGGGGGGTGGGGAGGATGGGGGATAGAAGAGGGGAGGGGGAGGGGGGATAGGGGTATAGTTGGGAAGGCGGGAAGAGTACAGGGTGAATGACAGAATGGGTGAATTAAAATTAGTCATACTCAGTGTAAAGGGGCTTAATTCACATTTTAAACGTCAGCAACTGTCGACTGAGCTTGCACGCCAAAAGGCGGAGATAGTGATGATTCAGGAAACGCATTTGACAAAAGCCACAGAGTACCTGCTAAAGCCAAAAGGCTATGGGGTGTGCATCCATACCACTAATACAGTAGAAAGGAAAAAAGGGGGAGTGGCTATACTGCTTGCTACTAGGTTAAAAATGCAGTTGCATTCTACGGTAAGGGATAAAGAGGGGAGATATGTATTGGTGCGGTTGAAAGTGGGAAATTTATGGTATTGCATAGTGAATGTGTATGCACCAACGGGGGCCCAGCATGAATTCTGGACAAAACTGAATGAGGACTTGGGAAAAATGGGGGAGGGTACCCTTATACGCAGAGGCGACTTTAACCTTATGTGGAATCCAGCCCGAGACGCCACAGGGACAAGAGTGGGTAAGCAGGCGGACAGGAATAGATATCATGAATTTGTCATGCAGCATTGTTTGATAGATGCCTGGAGATTACAGCATCCAGGGAGGAGGCAATTCTCGTACTTTTCACCAGTACATGGGTCATACTCACGAATAGACGCCATCTGGGTCTCAAAGGAAGTGGGGAGTCGGATTGCAGAGGCTGAAATGGAGCCTATAATGTGGTCTGACCATGCTCCAGTGGTGGTATGCCTACAGATCGAGGAGGAGGGGAAAGGAATACAGTTTTGGAGGCTCAATGAGTCATTGTTGGAGGATGAGAGGGTCCGGGAGGACATAGAATGGGAAATTCTGGAGTACTTCAAATTTAATGATAATGGGGAGGTCGCGTGGGGAGGAGTATGGGATGGGTATAAGGCTGTGGTGAGAGGAGTACTAATTAAATGGGGAGCGTGGACCAAAAAGGAAAAAGAGAACAGGGAGTGGGCACTAAGAGAGCGTCTGAGGGAATTGGAAGACATGGATGGGCAAGGGCGGATGGGAGCCTACAGAGGACAGGAGGACAGGTGTTGGCAGTGCGAGCTCAGTTAAATGAGCTGCAGGTCGCAAAGATACGGTACCAGATGCAGCTCTTAAGGCAGGAGGTTTTCGAGGGGGGAAACAAAGAGGGGAGATATCTGGCGCAGAAGTTGAAACAGAGGAAACTGCGCTCGCACATCATACGAATCCATAAGAGGGGAGGTGAGGTGGCAACTAAAGATGGGGAAATCAGAGATGCCTTTCGGGAATATTATCAGGAGTTGTATAAGGCCAGGGACTCCCCAACGGATGAGAGAGTAAAAAGTTATCTTGATTCCATAGACTTGCCAAAACTGGAGGAGGAGGAGCAAGTGGAAATTAACCAGCCCATACGAGGGGAGGAGGTGCAGAGGGCAATCAAGCAGCTAAAATTAGAAAAGGTGCCAGGGTTGGATGGGCTAACAGCGCGATTCTATAGACGATTTGAAAATCTCTTGATTGAGCCCCTGATGAAGTTATTTAATCAACCCAGGGAGGGAGGGAAGATAGCGGGCACGATGGGGTGGGCCAGTATAACGGTAATACACAAAGAGGGGAAGGACCCACAAGAGTGCGCATCTTATAGACCCATCTCGCTGTTCAATCTGGATGCTAAATTGTTTGCTAAGATACTCACCATGCGGCTCAATAAGATTATAGGGAAATTAATACACCAAGATCAAGCAGGCTTTATCCCTGGTAGGCAAGTTGCTGACAATATCAGAAAGATCCTTAATATTATCTGGTCCACTGAGTGAAGTGGTGAGGAGGCCTTGCTGCTATCATTGGATGCAGAAAAGGCTTTCGACCAGGTGTCCTGGCCCTTCCTTTTCCAGGTATTGGAGAAAGTGGGATTGGGGAAAGAGTTTTTAACATGGGTAAAGGTTCTTTATAATCAGCCCAAAGCTTGTGTGAGGGTGAATGGGGCTCACTCGGGTTTTTTCAAACAGGGGAGAGGAACAAGACAGGGATGCCCCTTGTCACTGCTGCTATTTGCAATAGCCTTGGAACCTTTTGGACAGCGGGTAAGAGAATGGGCCGATATATTGGGAATTAGGGTGGGAAAGAGTGCATATAAAATTTCTCTCTTTGCAGACGATATTATTTTAAGCATGGCCAGACCCCGGGAAAGCATCCCAATAGTAATGTGGGAATTAGAAGAATATGGGAAGTTATCGGGCTTTACAATTAACTGGGCTAAATCTGAAATCTTAAACTTAGCGGTACCATGGGCTGTACAGGAATACTTGAATAAGAAATATCCCTTTAGGTGGGCTCGGGAGAGCATCCGGTACCTTGGTATCCGTATAAGCAACAGGACGGAAGCGCTCTATCAACTCAACTATGTGAAAGTATTTGGGCAGATAGAGAGCTGGTTGGATGGGTGGGGGAGGGGACATCTTTCATGGTTTGGGCATATATAGCGACTGTAAAAATGATGCTAGTGCTACGCCTACTGTTCTTGTTCCAGACACTCCCAATCAGGATACCACAGAATAGACTAAATCGGGTACAAAGGCTGGTTAACAAATTTATATTGGTGCAGAGGCGTCCCAGGGTGGCGATGCGAGTCTTACAGAAAGCAAAAGGAGAGGGAAGGTTGGGTGTGCCTAATTTGAGAAAATATTATTAGGCTGCACAGTTGAAAACCATTTATGAGTGGCAAAGAGGTACAAGGAAACAATGGGTCCAGATGGAGCAGGAGTTGGTAGGGGGTGTGGGCTTGGAACGAGTGATATGGAGGGGGTGTAAGAGTCCCGATACTTGCCTCCTTAATCCCATGGTAGTGCATAGTTTGCAAATTTGGAAACGCCATAAGACACAGCTAGTACATGATAAAGGCTATATTCAGAGCATGACTATAGAGGCATGTTTTGAGAAGGGGCAAGGGCCTGAGGTGCATATCCTGTGTAGCTGGGCAAATGGAGGGCTGACACACATACACCACTTCCTACGCTCCCAGGGGATCTACGAGTTTGAGGGCCTTAAAGACCTCTATCGGTTGAAGGAGAGTAATTACTTTGCATATCTGCAACTTCGCCACTTTCTCAGACAACCAAAGGTATGGAGTGATTTATGGGACAATAGAGGCTGGTTTGAAGCTTTACGTTTGGTGACAAGAGGAGGAGCGTCGCTCTTGCAGAACAAACGAGGAACAAACGGAGCAAGAGACGTAGGTTGGTAACAGACTGCTTTATTGATGAAAGTCCCTACGCGTTTCGGCAAACGCCTTCCTCGGGGGACATACAGCTAACATAAATGAACAAACAATGTAAAAACAAAGCAATATTAAATGCCATATCTGAATAAATAATACATGTAATAAAAAATGATAAAAATGATAAATAGATAAATAATGAAGTACATTCAGATAACCATGCAAATAATAAGAATAAGAAGGGCCGAGACAAGAGACAGACAAATTTATCCAAATATTAAGGATTATAAAACCTAATGAGGAGCAGTAACAATCAACATATAAATTAAAGATAAAAATGACTAACAATCGTACATGTATAACCTGGATAATAGAGAAGGAGGGACAAGGTTAGCTGTATGTCCCCCGAGGAAGGCGTTTGCCGAAACGCGTAGGGACTTTCATCAATAAAGCAGTCTGTTACCAACCTACGTCTCTTGCTCTGTTTGTTCCTTGAAGCTTTACGTTTGGGCCATCTGGGTCAAAAGAAGGTGTTGTCCAGAATTTACAAGGGTCTGCTGGAGGTGGGGGAGAGTAAAATGAGCTATATGGTGAAATGGGTGGAAGATCTGGGGGTGAGTTGGACTGATGAGGTATGGAACAAGATAATCCAGACTATGCAAATAAAAGAAAATGCCTATAAAGTATTATTTAGATGGCACTGGACGCCAGAGCGTAGGAAATGGGCTGGAAAAGGGCAGGATGATCTCTGTTGGCGGGGATGTCAAGAGCGGAGAGACTGGATGCATATGTGGTGGAGGTGTGCTAAGATACAGGCCTATTGGGCACAGATTATCGACGTGATCTCTGGCATGACTGGCTACTGCTTGCCGCAAAGACCGGAGACATGTTTGCTGTACCAAATGGAGGAGGATATTCCTAGGCGGGATGAGGGGGTACTGCATCACTGCATAGTAGCAGCTCGATGCGAGATAGCTCAGCACTGGGGGGGGGGACAGAGCACACCGCAGCTGGCCGGGTTTGTTCGAAGAGTGGCAGAGGTGAGTCTGATGCATAAACTGACCGAGCATCATCGCGGGAAGGGTGAGAAGAGAGGGGAAGCATGGAAGGGGGGTGTGGAGGTGGGTGGAGGGAGGAGGGAGGAGGAGAGGGGAGGAGGGAGGATGTACGGCTGGCTGCATGGTAGAGCAATGAGTGCGGATGTGTGACATAAGTACTGAGCTGGAGGGTAGTGTAATGCAAGGAGTGAGATATGTTTATGCAAAAGTAGGGGGGAAGGGGGTGGGGGGGCAAAGGGGGTAGGGTAGTATAGGTAGGGATGGGGGATATGAGAATGGCCCATTAGTAATGTAAACACTTGTCATGGGTAATTAAGTAGAAGTAAGTACAATGTAAACTGTAGTGTAATGCATACGGTGCTTGTAACGACTGTGGTGTATAACGCATGTTGTATTTGATTGTGTTCTTTACAATAAAATATTTAAAAAAAAAAAAAAAAGAAATATAACAACTTGGTGAAAGACAGCACATAAAAACCAATATGGCATTGAGGTGGTCAGTGCTGTGCCTGCCGTTCCATACAGGTTAGCCCCCTCTATTTTCTGAAACATATAAATTAAGTTTGCTTTGATTCTATCCTCTTGCTATAGAGGGATCCTTTTTGTCTGTCCCATGCCTTTTTTAATTCCATCACTGTTTTTGCCCCATCACCTCCTCTGAGAGGGCATTCCAGACATCCCCAACTCTGTAAAGAATTTCTTGATGTTGCTTTGAGTTTTCCTTCTTGCAGCTTCATTTTATGTCCTCTAGTTCTACAGCTTCCCTGTCTTTGAAGAAGTTTTGTTTGTTCATTAATACTCTTCAAGTATTTAAACATCTGTATCATACCTCCTCTGTACCTCCTGTCTTCCAGAGTATTCATATTTAGGTCTTCAAGTCTCTTCTCTTATGTCTTGGGGACAAGAATCATATTATTGTGGTCACCTTCCTCTGAATCCCTTCAAAATTCTTTTATATCCTTTGCGAGGTACGGTCTCCAAAACTGAGCATACCATCGACTTGTATGAGGGCATTAATACCTCCTTTTGCTGGTTATGCCTCAGTGTATGTTGCCTAGCATCTCTTTGGCTTTGGCCCCCACCTTATCATGTTGTTTTGCCACCTTGCAATCCTAAGACACTATAACCCCGAGATCCCTCTTCTGTCTGTGCATACTAGCCTCTTGTCCTTATCACATACCGCTTCTTTGGTTTTCTGTATCCCAGGTGCATCACTCTGCACTTCTTTACATCAAAGTCAAATCTGAAACAAAATATCTGGGTATAACAATCAACAAACAACTAATATTCCAACCCCACATAAAGAGAATGTCTACCACAAACCACCTCAGTCTACCACAAACTAAGAACCCTGAAGTACCTCTGCCCACTTCTCACCCCAGATCTATTCCGAACCATATTCCAAGCAGTGATTACACCAGTGCTAGACTATTATAACATTATCTTCCAGGGCCTACCAAAACAAGCTTTCCACCCACTCCAAATGGCCCAAAATACTTTAGCCTGAATAATATCTGGAGCCCCTCACTGATCACACATCACCCCCATACTAATATAACTTCATTGGCTCCCATCGCAGCTAGAATAAGATACAGAGTTCTTACCTCTATATTTAAAATCCTCCAAAAGGAATCTGCCACATGTCTCCAGACCCGGATCTCAATCCCAAAGAATGAAAGACTACGAAAAAACTCTACCAACAACCTACTGTACTCGCCAGACCGCAACAGAGGACAAAGTGCGAGCAGTCCACTTGCAATAGATCGTTCATATTATTTGCCCCATCTCTATGGAATAGCCTACCGCCAACACTAAGAGGAGTCTCAGACCTGTCCGAATTTAGGAAGAAATTAAAAACACACCTTTTCAAGGAAGAGTATAACATGGACTCAGACCTAGAGACACATCCACCATAAACTCCAACCGTTAAAATCCCTCAATTCCATACCCCGGACATAAATAATGTTAACAATGATCCACTATTGAATACTAACAACCTCTTACCACAACAATACTGTAAATAGTTCAAGGTTAAATGTATTGTTATGCTACTATAGGGCCTGATTCCGTCCCGAACGTAGATCCCCTCTGTACATCCGGTCTGAACTGGACGTACAGATGGGATCGCGATTCTGATCCCACGGGGCACATCTAGCCCCGCGGGTTCAAAATCACGAGCAGTCCTGCACGTGCAGGCCGGGTCTGCGATTCAGTCCAGCCTGCATGTGCAGGACTGTTCACGGCTAACTCAGTCAAGGCTCTTCTATGGAGCCTCTGCTCCATGGTGTCATGTTGCCATGGCACTGTGGCGCCATCGAAGAGCCGCAATGCTGGCCGCCGCAAAATAAAGCATATTCCCCACAACCCGACCCCTGATCTGGCCTCCTAAGGCCAGGGTCAGGCTGCGGGGAATGTCCTCCGGCCCCCCTGCCCCATCTGCACCCCAGCAGTGCAATAAAGAAACATCCTGGGAAGTTATTCCACCTCAGAGGTGGAATAACTTCCCCGCACATGTCGCCGGCCTTGGACGTACAGGGCCGACATTAGAATCAGCCCTGTACGTCCAGGGCCGGCGACCACCCAGACCCCGCCCCTGTCTAACTTCCCTGCACAACTGGC
The DNA here is from genome assembly GCA_033557465.1 of Ichthyophis bannanicus. Lineage (NCBI taxonomy): Eukaryota > Metazoa > Chordata > Amphibia > Gymnophiona > Ichthyophiidae > Ichthyophis > Ichthyophis bannanicus. The sequence continues at coordinate 251,979,755 of CM066031.1, forward strand.
GGGGAAGTTAGTTGCAGCCGGGAGAAGGCACGAATAGCAGGGATGTCCTTCCTCGCTATTCATGGCACAGTATAACCCCCATAGTGTTTTGTGTTATATTATTCCAGTTCCTTGTAAAACAGTGCACCTTTCAGGTCCTGTTAAGTTGTTGGTTCACTGTAAACCACTTTGAATAGTAGAAAGGTGGTATAAAAATAAATTTTAATTAATTAATTACATTTTAACTGCTAAGCATTAGACCATTCTTCTGTTTTAAATCAGTCTTCTCTGTCATCACTTATATTCACAGGGAAGGTGATTTTCAAAACTCAAATGTAAATCAATACAGTATTAAACACTTAAAAGGCTACAGTATTTAAAAACTGCATACACCATGTGCAGGTAAAAGTATTCATGTCATTTTACCTTGTGCGAAATTTTAACTCTATTTTCGTAAAGACATTCCTGGGGCAGGGGTAGGCCAAGAAAGCAACAGAACATTGCAAAGGGAGCCTGGTGAATCTCCAGTAGTTTTGGCAGACTCTGGGGTTATGTAAATGATTTTTTGTATTTAAGGGTCCTGAGGCCTGGGTGAGAAACTCTTCTGTAAGGCCATTTACCGTTACTCTATCAGCAAGACCCACTTTCTCCTACTTCAGAGATCATACACTGTCCTAATTTCTATAGCGGATAATCACGCAGACATGCTGATCAGCTTAACCTTGCTCCATATAGAGATGATTATGGTAAATAACTCCACAGCACGCAGTGAGGTATGCTGAAACTCCAGCTTTACTGCTTAACATTAGGGTAACTTAACTTGTTACAGTGCCTTTAAAAGACACTTCAGAATACTTTTACAGGCAGGGTCGGTGCAAGGATATGAGGCACCCTAGGCAAACCTTCTGCTGCCACGTCTGTTCCCTGCTGCCAGTGCTGTAACCCCTCTCCAGGACCTGCAGTGGCAGCAATGACAATAAAACAGTCACATAGCACTTACCCAGAACCTCTGACTGCATGCTGTTTGTTGGTGCTATGCCCTAACCATCCAGTCAGACTTCCTGTTTTCATTGGGACGAAATCATCTGATCAGAGCATAGTATCAACAGTAGGCAGCATAAGAGGCTCTGGGTAAGCCCTGCATTGCTGTTTTATTGTTATTGCCACTACCGCGGCAGGTCTCTGAGTGAAGCGGCAATAGCAGGAATGGACCTCCCTTTAAAGGTTGGCGCTCTAGGTGACCACCTAGTTTGCCTAATGGTAGTGCCAGCCCTATTTACAGGTTCCTCACACCTCACTCCATCTTCTTCCAGTTCATCAGATATTCTACTGGAATTTTACGCAGGATACTCAGAGTCAGCTCCTTGGTCCAGTTCAGAAATATTTCTTTACGGAAAGAGTGGTAGATGCGTGGAAGTTTCCCAGTGAAGGTGGTAGAGATGAGGACAGTATTTGAATTCAAAAAAGCATGAGACAAACACAGAGGATTTCTAAAGGGAAAAAAGGAACTATTGTAGTAGTTGATATGGAAGGGCAGACTAGATAGGCCATGTGGTCTTTTTCTGCTGCCATGTTTTTATGTTTCTCCTGCCTCCTGTGGCCCCTTTCCACTAACGGCCTCCTCTCCATTTTAAGAGTCTCACAGGATCTGAAGCTCTCTTTCCTGATCAGAAGTCAAGAGAGCTGAGAGGCAAGGATCAGGTATCGAACACCCTCCTCTCCTGAGAATCTGCTTTCTTTTTCTGTTGCCTTGTGATCTGGGTGATTCCTCAGAGCCCAACTCCACAAAGCTTTGTCCTGCTGTATGCATCTATTGCCCTTGCTGGTGTGTGACAGAAAAGAGGCAGATAAAAAAACGCTTTCCCTTCAAAAGTGGGACCTTAAATAATCTACTGGAGCTTATCCCTCTATGCTGCTTAGAGGGCACATTTCATCCCTGAAAAGACATGGAAGAGAATCTTCACCATCAGCTGCAGGGTCTATTAGTAACACTTTGGTTACACTCTCCACTACAAAAATAAATTGAAAATGTATAAATACAAATCTCCAGGAACAAGCAGGAATGTAATCTTCACATATAGGTGATGTCGGCACTGACGGAGCCCACGCAGGAACGTTCTCCAGCGTCCTATAGGAAAGCATTTGGAGCACTCCACTGCACCTGCGCGACTGCCTTCCCGCTCTTCCAACTCCTTTTCTTCAGTTCTTTTTCTATGGAGCCAGCAGGACACCATTCCTGTTACCACAGAGAAAATCTTCTGTAAGCGCTTCTGCCTTCCCGTTCCACACTGACATCGCGAAAACAGCTTCCAGAACTGTTTCTATCCTTTATTTTTTCATTTATTCAAATTTCTTTTTTGTTTTTTTTTACATTTTTCCTCATGGACCTCACGCCCCCTCAGGCCTCCAGCCTATCATCTTCACTATGGAGAAAATCCATAGCAATTTCAAAAAGTGTACCAAGTGCTTAGCATCTTCTCTGTCACCGACAGACACGACTGGTGCTTGAAATGCCTTGGTGTGGATCATTTGTCAGAGTCTTGCTCACTACGTAAGGACATGACCAAGAGGGGTCTTGGAAACTGGACCAAAAATTGGGTAAACTATTTCCCTTGGACTTGGTCTTTTTGGCCTCGACATCCTCAAAGACATCGTCTTCCTCCTGAATTTCAAAAATCTCTAAGAGCGCCAAACATGGACAGAAAACACTGAGATCCCTGTCGAAGACTTCACAGTATCCAAAAGAAAAACCTCGGGACTCCAAAGACAAATCCACGGAATTGAGTGACAGATCCAGGGATTCCAGAGAGAAGTTGTGAGGACAAAGGAGAGGTCCCACTCCGAGCACTGAGATTCTCTGAGGGTTTCTTCTGACTTTGGCTATCCAGCCAAACATCCCCAGTGGAAGGACTTGTTCTCCAACGCCTCTGTGGAGAATCAGGAGGCTACCGAGGCATCGACCTCTGGAGAGCCCCCGGTGCCATGCTCTGGTGTGGTGGCAGCAAGCCCCATTCTTCTAATAGACCAGACATCGACAACCTCCTTGGATCAGCATATGCTATCCATAAAGAAGACCTTGACAGCACTCCTCGCTGCATCGGTATCCTCCACACCAATAGCACAAGGACTGTTGACATCGGCATTGACATCGGTGTCAATACTGGTACAGACATCTGATGCCCCAGGTCTCCATATTCCAGCCCCAATGCCGGGACTGGCTTTGGGGGCTGCATCCACTTGGTTGGTACCGGGCATGATACTTCTACCAGGACAACAGCACGATGTCACCGAGGAGAACCGGTATCAACAACACCGATCCCACGGGCATCAACACCGATAGTACTGCCCATGCTCAGAATCTGATTCCTCCTATTCCGATCATCGATCTTTTACTCCACATAATTCCAGGATGTTGTCTCAGAACCCTTGCCTCTGAGTACCAGTACCTGCCAGAAATCACTCCCGAAGGACATGTCCTTCCAGGAGTTTATATGGGACATGTACCGAATACCGGCCATCCCGGGCTTCCAGAACTGCAGTTGCCGCACCACTCCATGGTAGTGGAATCGACAATGTGCAGGAGAGCTGGAAACAGATGATACCACATTGAAGAGGCTCTCTAGAAAAACTGCTGATCTCTCAAAAAAGAAATCAGCAGCCCAAAAACCTTTTTACCCAAAGAAAAGGAGATTTTACCTCTCCTATTCCCAACCTGCTTACAGCCTCAACAGAAACAACATGGGCCAAGACCAGCAAAGAAGCCTAAAGTTGCCAAGCCATAACCATCCACACAGACACAAACAATGCCTAGTTTTTGACTCCTTCCTAGGGATCATTGCCACCTTGCCCCTGCAGGTTCCCAATCCTCTCCATATAGCAGGCTGGCTTTGCCATTGCGCACACCAGTGGCACCTCATCATCTCAAAGCAGTTGACACTGCACATCATCCAGGGAGGTTATCAGTTGAACTTCCATCATCGTCCCCTCAACATTTTAGAGGGGAATATGCCATGCATTCTTCCCTAAGGGCTCTACTCAAACAAGAGGTGTCCACCTGTTTTCTCCAGGAGCCCCATAGAAAGGGCTCCACAAGACCAACTTCTCGAGGGCTTCTACTCCCCTTACTTCTTTATTCCAAAGAAGTCAGGAGACTGCAGGCCCATACTCCACCTCAGGGATCTCAACAAATTCCTGATCAAAGAGAAGTTCAAAATTATTTCTCTGGGAACTCTATCGGCAGGAACAAAACTGGTTATGTTCCCTAGACCTCAAAGAGGTGTATACGCATGTCCTAATACATCCAGGATACATGCAGTATTTCCACTTCATCTTTCAAGGGACCCACTATCAATTCAGGGTCCTCCCCTTCGGCCTGGCATCTGCTCCCAGGGTATTCACAAAGTGCATGGCAGTGGTGGCAGCATATCTATGCAACATGGGGATCTTTGTCTTCCCTTAGACGATTGGCTGATAAAGGCAGACTCTCCTGGAGAACTCTGCACACCACTTCAAGGAACCCTTGCAATCTTACAACATCTGGGCTTTGTCGTAAACCTCCCAAGTCCCATCTATCCACAACTCAAAGGTTAGAGTTCATCGGAGCCATGCTAGATACTCAGCAAGCCAGAGTCTTCCTACCACTAGGCCGCCTGCACTGACTAGTGTGCCTAGCCAACCACATGCATCAGCAAACAAGCTCAACAGCTCAAGACTTCCTACATCTCTTAGGCCACATGCTGTCCACAGTGCATGTAGTTCCATATGCAAGACTACATATGCACCTAGTGCAATGGACCTTAGCATCTCAATGTACATAGGCCACAGGGAACCTGCGGGACCTGATTCAAATTACCCACCCCCTGGTCCAATCCCTCCACTCATGGTGCATCCCAGCAAACCTTCTAGGAGGATCACCTTTTTGGATGCCTCAACCTCAACACACCCTCACCACGGATGCATCCAAGCAGGGTTGGGGAGCAACCTGAACTCCATCTCCACACAGGAACTGTGGACATTTCAGGATCAGCTCTTCAAATCAACCTGCTCAAACTTCAAGCAATTACGAATGCCTTGCAGGTGTTCCCAGCACCACCTCTGGAACAGCCAAGTGCTAGTCAGAACAGACAATCAGGTCGCAATGTTCTATGTGTACAAGCAAGGAGGGACAGGCTCTCTTCCCCTCTGCAAGGAAGCCTTTCACCTTTGAAACTTTGCTATCCCCCAGCACATTCACCTCTGTGCATTGTATATTCCGGACTATCTCAGTCACCTGGCAGACAAACTGAGTTGGAACATGCACCCACATGAGTGGAGCCTCGATCCTCAAACAGTGGCACAAATCTTCCAAGCCTGGGGAACCCCAGCCATCAATCTCTTTGCCACTCCACAGAATAATCAACTCCCGCAGTTCTGCTCCAGAGTACCATCCAAACTCAGCCAGACATTCTATGCCTTTCTTCTTCACTGGAGTCAGGGTCTACTGTATGCATTTCCCCCCACATCCCTCATACCAAAGACCCTATTCAAACTCCAGGCAGACTGGGGCAATATGATACTCATAGCCCCCTTCTGGCCCCTTCAGCCTTGGTTTCCCCTGCTACTATGTCTGACACAGACATCTAATGCGACTGGGTTGCAATCCAGGTCTTCTGTCACAAGACAACAGAACAGTCCTAATCCCAATCTGCGATCTCTCCGCCTAACTGCATGGCTTCTGAAGGGATGATGCTCCTGCATCTTGACTTCCCCAGGAAGTAAAGGACATCCTCCTGGCTTCCAGAAAACCATCCACCAGATGAGCATACTCATTTAAATGGCGTAGATTTGGATCGTGGTGCTCGCAGAATAACCTGAATCCTTTCAATGCACCAGGGTCTACATTTCTACAGTATCTACTACACTTGTCCTCTTCAGGACTGAAAACCAACTTGGTACGTGTTCACCTCTGTGCAATCGCAGCTTTTCATAAATCAATTAATGGTCAACCCATCTCCATGCACCTTCTTATGGCATGTTTTATGAGAGGACTTCTATTCTCTAAGCCACCTTTTCGACCTCCAGCGGTCGCATGGGATCTTAATGTGGTCTTGACTCAGCTTCTCAAATCTCTGTTTGAGCCCCTAGCGACCACTCACCTTGGTACTTGTCTTGGAAAGTCATATTCCTCATTGCCCTGACCTCAGCCAGGTGGGTCAGTGAACTGTAGGCCTTGGTGGCTCATCCACCATATACCAGGTTTCATCAAAACAAGATTTGTCTTGCGGACACACCCCAATTCTTAACAAAAGTGGTATCGCCTTCCCACATCAATCAATTGGTTATCCTTCCAGTCTTCTTTCTAAGACTTCATTCTTCTTGTGCAGATGCATCTCGGCACACCCTGGATAGTAAATGAGCCCTGGCCTATTGCCAAAGGACCCAGGATCTCTGAAAATCCTCACAGTTGTTTGTTTCCTTTGATCCTCACTCACTTGGCACTTCCTGTAACAAAATGAATGCTCTCCAGATGGATAGAAGACCATATCTCATTTGCTTATGATTGAGCAGGCCTAACCCTCACCGGGCATGTCACTGCTCACAATGTCCAAGCTATGACAATCTCTGTAGCCAACCTACACTCAGTGGCCATTGAAGAAATCTGTCAGACAGCAACTTGGTCCTCCATACACACGTTTGCTGCCCACTGTTGCTTGGACAAGGACTCCCGCTGGGATACAGCCTTCGGCCAGGCAGTCCTCCAACATCTCTTTGGAAAATAGCTACAACTCTTTCCCCGACTCACACTTTTCTTACCAGATCTTCACAGTAGGGATGTCAGTGTCAAACTGAACCCTGTCTGACTACTCTGACCTGGTCTCTAAGTCTCTTGAGATATGGAAGCTAGGGAGTCCCATATGTGAAGACTACATTCCTGCTTGTTCCTGGAGATAGCATAGTTACTCACCTGTAACAGGTGATCTCCGGGAACAGCAGGAATTTAGTCTTCACATCCCACCCTCCTCCCCATGGAGTTATAGGGTTGTTTTTACTCTTTCTTCTCAGCTACAAACTCAACTGAAGAAAAGGAGAGAAGAGCGGGAAGGCAGTCACACAGGCACAGTGGAGTGCTCCCAAAGGCTTTCCTATAGGACACTGGAGAGCGTTCCTACGTGGGCTCCATCGGTGTTGACGTCATCCATATGTGAAGACTAAATTCCTGCTGTTCCCAGAGATCACCTGTTACAGGTGGACAACTATGCTTTATTGGTATATTTTCAGTTTTCTTCTTTAAGATCATCTCTTTCCCAGAGGACATGGAGAAGTAGCCTAATGATTAGAGCAGAAACCTGACAACCAGGGAAGCCAGGTTCAAATCCTACTATCACTTTTTTTGATGTTGGACAACTCACTTAGCCCTCCATTGTCTCATGTAAAAATTAGATCATAAACACTCTAGAGATAGGAAAATACCTACTGTACCTGAATGCAATTCACTTTGAACATCTTAGAAAAGGAATGAACTAAATCCAATTCCCTATAGTGCTATAATTCCCTTAATGGGAAATTTAAAATCCATAGGTATTGTTGAACCCTATCTGGCCCTACCCCCATGCTATTTGGCGGTGCCGCAGTCAGGACCTTGATATGGCCTGGAAATCACTGGTTCTTCTTGCTCTTAGCAATTGTTCTCTGATTCATAGAGCTTGTGACAACAGGCCCGACAGCATAAATATGTCACACAAAGAGCTTGCTGCACATGACTGCCTAGCGCGTTGTTTCGCAATCATTGACAGTGATCCACACCCTGTTCGCCCTTGGGTGGTGGGCCTTGCCAATCTCCTCATCTCCAAATGTCTTCAACATTTTAGAGCAATTGAAGCTTCCCACACAATGAAGGCAGCAGTTAGAAATCCTAGCACTAGATAAGGGTATTGAAGCACTCGGCTCTCAGGCTTAGCTGGGACATGAAGCGCTGCTGGCAAAGTTGCAGTCACCTCCATATGGCTTCTGGCAGGCATCTCCCAGTCCAAGCTGGAAACTCATATGAGACACTTTCTACTTGCAAAGGATTGATGTCAATATTTTCCTCAATTGATGTCACTGTGCTCCTGATTGGCTCTAGAATGATCACCTGCCCCATCATATACCCAGAACCAGCCTGAGAGTTGGTTTAAGGTTTTGGCACCCTAGGTAAACCTTAAGCCTTTTGCCCTTCTGGCTGTCAGAATCTTTTGTTTAGTTTTGAATGCCCTGATCTTTGTCCACCCCCAGAAATTGCTACCCTACGAGACTGCCTAGTTTGCCTGATGGTTTGACCCACCCCACATACCCCTCTATTTATTTATTTGAAAGTTTTTAGATACCACATTTGTGACAAAAGTCATTCAAAATAGTTTACTTGTCAAAATAAAACCATCAAAATTTCAGACATAGGGGATTACTGTAAAAGGCAAATCAGAATTAAAGATAATAAAGCAGCGGTTCTATTACTTAAAATCAAGTCAGCTACAGTATATGGATCAATAATTCACTGTCCTACAGGAAACAATAGGGTTTTACCCCCTTTCTAAAACTCAGTAAGTTGGTTTCCTCTCTTAAATAAGGTAGTAAAGCATTCTGACACTCGGAACCTTTCACACTAAAGCCCTTAGATCTCCATGTTACATTCCGAAAGAACATCATGCCTGGGGTGTCATGCCACTAAGGATTGGAGGCACTCTTTCACAGGCTTTTTCTGGGTGGGAAGAGTCACAGCAACTATCTTGAATCTTCAGGCTTCAGCGCACTCCTGCCTTCAGATGTCTTTAATGAATGATTCAGAACTCCTTCTGAAGTCTTTATTTTCAAAATAGGGAGGACGTCTGATAAAAATAGGGGGGAAGTCTGATGAAGGCCTGGGGAAGAGTCTTCCTCTTTTAGAACCAGTATTGATGACTGGCTTTGTCTGAGGGCATGGGTTGTGCACAAGAACATTGTTATTAAGTGCTATTGAGTTGGTGTCGACTCATGGCGACCCTCTGGATAGTTGTCCTAAATTGTGTTCAGTCTTCAGTCAGGGGGCTCATTGTTGACAGACTGGTACCCGTAGCTGCTGTTATTATATCAATCCATCTCATTGCTGGCCTTCCTCTTTTACACTGACCTTCTATCTTGCCAAGCATGATGTCTTTCTCTAATGATCTCTTTCTCTAATGATCTCTCTCTTCACATGATGTGTCCAAAGTATGAAAGTCAAAGTCTTGTCATCTGAGCTTCTAAAGAAAGCTTAGGTTTGATCTCCTCTAGTGTTTGTTCTTTCATCAGTCCATGATATACACAGTATTCACCGCCAGCACCATAATTCAAAGGCATCAGTTGTCTTCCTATCTATCATATTTGCCATAATGGGTCACACCAATGGTCCATCAAGCCCATTATCCTATTTCCAACAGTGTCCAAGCCAGGTCATAAGTACCTGGCATCATCCAAAAGGTAGACAGATTCCCTGCTATTTATCCCAGGGGTAAACAAGGGATTACCCCCCCCCCCCCCAAGCCCATTTTAAGAATGATTTATGGGCTTTTCCTATAGGAATGTGTCTAAACCTTGTTTAAACCCAACTACACTAACAGCTTTAACTACATCCTCTGGCAATGAATTCCAGAATTTTATTACTCATTAAGTGAAAAAATATTTTCTCTGATTAGTCATAAATATACTTCTTTGTTACTTCATTGCATGTCCCCTAATCTTTATACATTTTAAGGAATAAACAACTGATTCACGTTTACTTATTCTACTCCGCTCATTATTTTATAGACCTCTATAATATTTCCCCTCAGCATCTGAAAGTTTAGGGCTTAAGAGCTCTAATCTTTTAAGTCTTTTCTCGGGGCAGCCTTCCATCCCCTTTATCATTTTGGACCTTCTCCATTACCTTTTCCATTTCCACTATCATTTTTAGATGTGGCACTCAGAACTGCATGCAAAAATCAAGATGCCCTCACCTTTAACAGCTGCCGAAGTGGAGAGGCAAGATGGCGGCGGTGTGATGCTCCTGGCAAGAGGCCTGGTTCCTGCAGCGTGTGCTGTTGGCGTTTCTCTTCTTCTGGAGCCGATATGGGCAGGAGGAAGCGGAAACAAGCTTGCCTACCCTCTGGTGAGGCTGGGTCCATTGGTGCCGACCAGAAAACGTTGCAGATGTGCGGATTCTCGAAACCAGGGGTGGAAGCGGCGTCTTCGGCGGGTCCGGAGTTTTTGCTGGACCTGAGCACATCCAGGGTCTTTCTGTCCCCGGAGCAGCGGGCCCCCCCAGAAGCGGTTTTCCCATCGGAGGAGAGACTCCCATCGGCGTGACGGCTAGCACGCCGAAGCAGGGAGTTCTTGAGGGCTCTGAAGGCAGTTTGAAAGCTCCGTGTGGGTCCCCTGGAAGTGAAACAAGATCGGGGGCTGGCTCGAGGCTAAGAACCAACCCTGTCTAGGAGAGTGTTGCCCCGGTGGTCAATGCAGGTGTCGGTGGTTTGGTGAGGCCCGCTATAGTAACACTTGAGGTGCTATGGGACGCTATTTCCACAATGAACTCTTCTCTTGCGACAATTGCTGCATCTGTGAGTACTGAAATTAAAACTTTGCGTTCTGATTTGCAAGAGGTCTCCAGGGTTCAAAAGGAACAGGAGGGGAAGTTGGCACGGCTGAGTGGAGAACTGGAGCAATTCCAAGATCTACACTGTGCCCACATGAAAGACCGGAATGTGAACACCAGGAGGTTGGAATATTTGGAGAACCAAGTCCGAAAGAACAACTTGAGACTGGTCAGCTTCCCTAGGTCTCCGGTGCTTTCCCCTCTGGAAATGGTTCGTAGATACTTCCAGGAGGTTTTGAAGATCCCCAGAGAAGATCTCCCGCCATTAACCAGAGCTCAGTATTTAGTAGTGGGTAGGCGTAGTTAGGGAGTAAGCAGTGACGCTTCGGGGGTGCCTGGGGACCTTATGGGGTTTCTAGAGAGCTCCCTGGAGTTCGTCACTGCCCGTACTACTCTCCTTATTACTTTGGCCCTTGAGACCGATAAAGCTTTAATTCTTCGGTTGTATTTTCGAAATTTCAGTGAGCAGTTTATGGGCTCACGTGTGCGTATTTTTCCCGACCTTGCTAGAGATACCCAGCTGAGGAGGAAGGAATTTCTGGGTTTTAAGCCCAGAGTGCTTTCCCTCAGCAGGACATTTTTGTTGAAGTTTCCTGCTAGATGTTATGTTTCATATAAAGAAAAGTTATACATGTTTTTTGAGCCCCGCCAGCTGCTGGAGTTCCTGATAGCTAGGGAGGAATTAGTTGTGGATCTTCCGTCTCATACGGCTGACGTATAAGCCTTCCACTGCTATCTTATTATTTTTACATATTATATAAGTATTTTCCTGATGCCTCTCCTCTAGTATTGTGGGCTGATTATGATAATGTAATGATATATATTGTTTCTTGCTGTATAAGCATTTAAGATTTTTACTTTCTTATTACCGTTTTTCTTTCTTTCAATTGTTTGAATGTATTCTTAAAATTCAATAAATATTTAAAAAAAATCAAGATGCAATCTGTGCCAATACCAGATTCTCATCAGATGACAGAAAATCTTTTGAAGATGAATGATTGTTTTAGACTTTAGCAGTCTTCAAATTAATTGAATATTCTCGGGTTGGGATGACTTTCAAAGATGGTTTTCCATTTTAAGGAGTTCTTGAACAGTTTCACTTTGTTACACTTTATCAGGATAATTTTATAAGTGAACGTGACTTTTAGGCACAGTGTATATGTCTAATGGGGGTTTTATTTTAGTTATTAGTATGCATATGTGGGCACATATGTGCATTAACGACCACTTACAAAAATAGTGGCCAGTTTAAAAAGAGACATATTGCATGATGGCATGTGCTTTGCAGGTGGGCGTGCATAGTTTGGATAGAGTGTGGGTGGAGCATATAAGTATACATGTAAATTATAAAATACTATACATTTCACACACTCTTGAAAAATCTAGGTGTGAGCATTTACACTAACTCTAGGGCTGATGTAAATGTTGACGTCTTAACTGAAGGCATGATTTTTACCACTTACACTGATATTTTATAAATACAAGTAGGCGACTACTTGTTTTTATAAATAGGCTTAAGATAGGCATCTTAAATAGTGCTTTAATAAGGTGTCCCCTTTTAAAATACCCTCATTATGGTTTTGAGACAATTGTACTTTAATTAAGATATTAGCACTTCAATGTATACAATTGTGAAGCATTTACGCTTTGTTTTAAAAATATTTGGCTGGGTTTTGAGCATTAAAAGGAGATACCCACTGAATGAGCATCCCTCATGACAGCTGATAGGTACACTGTTTCTAAACATCTTAAAGCAGATTTCAACCCATGTGGCAAACTCCATGGATGTGTGAAAGCTTTCCTAAAATGCTTTAGAAGGATTCTCCAGTTTTGCACACAATCTAGGCCATGTGACACATGTGGAGGCCAATTCCGTCCGGACATGCAGAAAATGAACGTGGCCGATTTGATTCAGATTCTGTAATCGCAGGAGCTGTACGTTCCAACTGTCCCAGAATCAGGGCACTTGGATGGTTCGGTGTACACAGCAATCTCCAGGAACAAGCAGGAATGTAGTCTTCACATATAGGTATCGTCGGTACCGACGGAGCCTGCGCGGGAACGCTCCCCAGTGTCCAATTAGAAAGCTTTTGGGAGCATCCCACAGCGCCTGTGTGCTGCCTTCCCACCTTTCCCAACTGCCTCTCTCCAGTTCTTCATTTTCCACGGAGCCAGCAGGTCGTCGTTCCTGTCGCCGCAGAAAATTCTTCTTATTCTCCACCTTTTTTGTGATCGCGTCTGCCTTCCTCGACGCTATACCGGTACCGTCGGTTCTTTCTTTCTTTAAAAAAAAAAAAATAATAATATATAGTATTTTTTTTCCAAACTTTTCTTCCTCAGGTGCACGCGCCATTTTGGGCCTTAGGCCCAAAATTTCCTTCATTATGGAAAAACCCGCCTCGGGTTTTAAGAAGTGCACCAAGTGTGGCGGTACCATCTCTGTCACCGACACCCTTGAGTGGTGTCTTAAATGTTTAGGTCCTGACCACTCCATCTCGGAGTGTATGGCCTGTGCCATGATGTCCAAGAGGAGTCGACAAAACTGAGCTGCTAAGCTCAGCACCCTTTTTCCCTCCGATGCAGCCTCAGTGGCATCGATGTCTTCCAGGGCTTCGTCTTCCTCCCATGGATCTCAGGTAACTAAACATAAGTCTAGCCGGTCCTCAAAGGGTAGATCTCCTTCCAAGCATTGAGATGCCTCTGGCGTTGCCCTTGAGGGTTCTGTACCGGCAAAATTGCCCCGGCGGGAGGCTTCGGCTTCCAAAGCATTATCGGGGCTCAAGGATGTTCTCAAGGCCTCTACCTCGGCAGAACTACTGGTGCCGTGCTATGGGGTACCGGCTGCTTTCTCCGGTACCGATACCCAGGCATCGGCAGCGTCGATAGACCAGAGGTTCCTGGCTATTGAACGCAGTCTGGCAGCTCTCCTTGCGGCATCGACACCCTCAGAACTGCATCAGACAGTTCAACCGGTACCGGCACTGGTATCGGTATCGGTACCGGTACCGAAGGCATCGACATCTGTGTCTGCTTTGCCAGCACCCAGTCATGCTGTGTCTTCCGGTACCGATACACCAGTACCAATTAACCCCGGCACCGACTTCGGTTGGTACGGGTACCGTGCTCTACAAGAGCATCCGGACAGTAGGTATTTTGAATCCGCGGAGGAGTCTGAGGATTCTGACAGCTCTGTCGGTACTGGAATACTTCTCCCGGAGAAGCCTTCTTCACCTAAACGTAGGATGTCTCCTCCAGAAGATATCTCCTTTCAGGATTTTATCAGGGAGGTGGCTCAAGGTCTTTCCATTACTGTGGCTCCCGAAACAGAGCCCAGGGCAAAGGAGTTGGAGATTCTACAATATTCCAAGGCTCTTAAAGAGGCAGCTACTTTGCCTATCCATGAGATCTTACATGATCTCATGCTAAGAATGTGAGAAACACCTCTTCTCACTCTCGTAGACTAGATACAATGTATCGAGTCCCTCCTTGTCCTGGTTTCCAAAAGACTCAGCTTCCTCACCACTCTATTGTGGTGGAATCAGCTAAGAGAAGGATCAGAAGTGCAAAGAGGCATGCCTCTAACCCTCCAGGACGTGAGTGTCGAACTTTGGATGCCTTTGGACGTCGTACTTTCCAGGCTTCCATGCTTTCTGCCAGGATCAGTTCCTATATTTTATATATGGGAATGTTCCTTAAGGAAGTCACAGGAGATTTAGAGGTTTTGAGCCCTCTTCTTCCTGAAGATAAAAGGCAGGATTTTCTCACACTGGTTAAACATGCCCAGGATGTTTCTAAGTTTGTCAATCGTGCAGCTTTTGACTGTTTTGAGTGCATAAGCAGAACCTCTGCCATTGCCATAGGTGCATGTAGAATTGCCTGGCTCCAGGCATACGATTTGGAGCTCTGGGTGCAGGACAAACTGGGCAATATTCCTTGTACAGGTGAGAATCTATTCGGCAAAAATTGGCAAGAGAAAGCCAATGAGTTGGATGCTGACAACTCCACTTTGGATAGATTGTCCAAAGCCACAGCTGATCCTGCAAGAAAGAAATCTTTCAAGAAACCATTCTTCTCCAAAAAGAAGAGGTTTTATCCCTCTTATTCTCAGCAGGGACGTTCTGCAGGTCAGCCTGCCCGAAAGAGTCAGCAACCACCTAAACAAAGGAAAGCAAAGACTACTAAGCCTCAACCGTCTCAGCAGTCTCAGCCTCCACAAGGCCTTTGACTTCCGTCTAGAGAACTTAGCCTTCCTGGCCCTCAATGGTCCAGAACCTTCCACAATTCCAGGAAGGTTGTCTTACTTTGCCCCCAGGTGGGAGCAGATAACAGCAGAACATTGGACTCTCTCCATTATAAAAGAGGGGTACAAGCTTCATTTTCTCTGCATGCCCCCTCCCACGATGGTAAGGCAGTTCAATTCTCAGACCTCTCTCATCAACCTGTTAGATCAAGAGGTCACTATGCTTCTTGCCCAAGGGGCAATAGAAGAAGTACCCATTCCTCAACAGGGTACAGGGTTTTACTCCCCCTATTTCTTTATCCCAAAGAAAACAGGGGGACACAGACCTAATTTAGACCTCAGAGAATTGAACAAATTCCTGTTCAAAGAGAAATTCAAGATGATTTCTCTGGGAACTCTGCTGCCATACCTTCAGAGTCAGGATTGGCTTTGTTCTCTAGATCTCAAGGATGCGTACACTCATGTTCTCATCCATCCAACTCACAGAAAATTCCTTCGGTTCCTTTTTCAGGGAAAGCATTACCAATACATGGTGCTTCCTTTTGGCCTGGCCTCTGCACCAAGAGTGTTTACGAAGTGCCTGGCTATGGTAGCAGCATTTCTTCGCACTCTAGGAATATTCGTCTTACCTTACTTAGACGACTGGCTCATCTGAGCCCCATCAGAGTCAGAGGCCAGGATTTCTCTATCTTGTACATTGCGTATCCTTCAGTATTTGGGTCTGGTCATAAACATCCCAAAATCCAGCCTAACTCCCACTCAGTCTCTAGAGTTCATAGGAGCTTTGCTGGATACCAGAAAAGCAAGGGCCTATCTTCCCCAGCCCCGTTGCCTTCGCATGGTGCAGTTAGCTTCTCAAGCAGTGCTAAAGCTGCATCTCACTGCTCGAGAAATGTTACAACTACTAGGCCACATGGCATCTACAGTGCATGTGGTCCCTTATGCTCGCCTCCATATGAGTTTCCAAAACAGGTACTACGTTCAGATAAAGTACAATCACAATCAAACACACAAGGTCTCAGTTTTAAACAGTATTAATCGTAAATCAAAAAAATCGGGGAGAAAAGTTAATTTTGAGGCGGAGAGTGATTTCAGCCGGACAACGGGGGAAAGTGATTTTTTGGACGAAGGCAGCGATCGGGAGACAGCAAAAAAGAAAAAAACAGCCTCATCGGGTCCGAAGTCCGATCGCCTGTTGTGACGACGAAACTAGGGGGTCTCCGTCAACAGTCCTTGCCGGGGTCTCCCTTAGTAATAAATATTTCGGGACTTGAATTACCGGATGATCAATTAGCTTTACTAAATAAAGAACTATCATTCGTTCCGGGAACTCATCATGACCCTTTTAATTTTCGGATTGATTTTGAAAATCTCATCAGGAAATTGCAGCTTAAAATATTTTTTTCTGAACAATCTCATGGGACTGCATCGCTGGCTACTACGATCACAACTGCTACCCCTTTAGAGGAGCTGCCTACGGAGAGGCGGGCGCACCTTCCGCTTAGGTCCTCTTAGGTCCACTTGGTATCCCCCTGGACCGTTACATCCAGCTATATCTATTTTTAGAGACTTGGTTCTTCAAGATCTGAGAGAGGTGGAAAAGACCTCAAAACATCATTCGACAGTGTTAACAAAGAATGAACGTCAGGTCCTGCAACAGCTTCAAAAACGAGATGATATTGTGATCAGAAGGGCCGATAAAGGGGGAGCAATTGTGATTTTGAATCGTTCCTACTATCTTACAGAAGCCCTAAGTCAATTGGGGGACACTTCTGTTTATGAAATTTTACCTGTAGATCCGACATTGGAGCTACACTCCCATATTCAAGAGATTTCAGATATGGCTTTGACAGGGAAGTTAATTTCCAAAAAGGAATGGAGATATTTGAACAAATCTAGTTCCCGGGGAGCTACATTCTATACTGTGCCAAAAATTCATAAGGATTTAGGGCATCCCCCGGGCAGTCGCATAGTTTCCATTAGGGGTTCCATTTTAGAGCCCTTATCGACTTATGTAGATTCTTATCTTCGTCCATTATTGTCCCAGATTCCTTCTTATCTCAAGGATACAACTGATTTTCTTAATCTGCTAGCGAGGAATCACAGTTGGGCCGATTATGATAACATTTTGTTAGTGACATTAGATGTGTGCTCATTGTACACGAGTATCCCTCAGGAAGCTGCTTTTGACGTAGTAGAATTTTATTTACGCTCCCGGGGGGATCTTAGTGAAGAACAACTGGCCTTCATTCTACAGTTGGCACGTATTGCCATTTTTCAAAATTTGTTTTGGTTTGAAGGCATCATTTATCATCAGCTGTCGGGAGTGGCCATGGGCGCCACGTGCGCTCCATCTATAGCCAATCTCTATATGGCCCGGTATGAAGAACAGTGGCTTAAATCGAGTCCCTATAAACACCATATTAAGTTATGGAGTAGGTTTATAGATGGCATTTTTTGCTTTGGGAGGGCACGGCTCAGCAGCTTGAGGTTTTTCATCATTGGCTCAATGAGTGTGACACTAATATCAAATTTACTTATGAATTTAGCGAGGTTGAAATAACTTACCTTGATGTTAAGGTCACCAAAGGTCAGGGGTTTTGGGCCACTACAGTTTTTCGCAAATCAATCGATCGGAATACGTTTTTGCATTTTAGAAGTGTCCATCCTCACCGCCTAAAAACAGGCCTGCCCTTCTCCCAATTTCTCAGATATAGGAGAAATTGTTCCGATCGCCAAGATTACAAAACACAGTCGCAACAGTTGATTACTAATTTTGTTGATAGGGGATACCCGCCTTCGGTGGTTCAGAGGGCATATCAAAGGGCCTTAAATAATAATCGTGATCTGCTGTTACACAGTGGATCTCGATCAGCCGAACAGTTGGATGATAGTAAAGTTAATCTTATTACCCAGTATTCTCCGCTGAGTCGGTCTATTCAACATATTCTAAAAAAACATAGTTCGGTGTTACAGGTAGTTCCTGCTCTCCAATCTAAAACCATTAGGTGTGTTTGGCAAAGGGGGAAAAATTTTAAAGAGTATCTAAGTCCTTCAAGATTACGGAATAATGTTTCCCAAGGGTTCACTCCAGGGGGGCATCGAAAATGTGGTAACTGTAGCATTTGCCTGATTACAAAAGAGGTGAATACTTTTTTCCATCGGGGTATAGAATATCGGTTACGACACTCTTCAAATTGTGAGTCCACCCATGTAGTTTATTCGTGCAGTGCCCGTGCGAATTGGTGTATGTGGGGAAGACCAGCAGGGCGTTTAAAACTCGCATGATAGAACACAGGAGCCGACTTAAAAATCAGATAGTAGAAGCGCCTATGGTACAACACTGTTTGTTATGTAAGCATTCTTTTGAAGACTTGCAGTGTTTTTGTATAGAGGTTATAACTACGGGTCAGTTGGGTAGGACAGTTGATCAATGGCTCACTATTAGAGAACAAAGATGGATTTTTGAGCTAGATTCCGTTGCTCCGGGAGGGTTGAACGGAATCATCAAATGGAGGGCTTTCATGGTCTGACTGACGCATTAACCATGAGTTTTTAGTGTGTTTTTTTCAGAAAATCCATGTTAGTTCATTATTTTTCTGGGGTAGTCGTTTAAGGATTGTTCCTTTAAGAATTGAGGGGATGTCATTGACGTCATTACGTCGGGCGTTGACTTAGTTTTTAGTTTAAAAACCTTAGAGTTAGCTGTAGTCCGCATGCGTGGCGTTTTCACCTAGCTATGTTTGGTACAGTCAAAATCTAGCTATCCTAGTTTTGGAGGTGAACGTGAGCAGCAGTCTGTAAGTTTATGAAGTAGAGATGAGTTGTTGGATTAGAAGTAAATTTTGGGGTTAGCAAAATTTTGGTAGAGGACGTTAGTATGGAGTGGGTAGTTATTTTTCTTGTTCTTTGTCTTTGAATTTGATTTTTAGGTTGGTGATGAGCTGTTTGGTATGAACGTTTGGCATTTAACTAATTGCCCCTGATGAACCGCGTAGTGAAACGCGTAGGCAGTGCCAGTTGACGGCGTTGGGAAATTCCATCCATTCCGAAGAGTCTTTTGGCCAGTTTGTTTTGTGACAGCGGAAAAGATAAGATCATCTTTCAGCAAGTTGTTTTTATGAGATACTGAGTTATATATACGAGTATTCATTTGAACAGGACTAAAAGCTTTTTACAGTACATTTTGTTATTTTGAGAAAACAGAAAAGGTCATTGATGTAAATTACATGCCGTTGTTTGTCATGTTTGACTACGGCACTGTTTAAAACTGAGACCTTGTGTGTTTGATTGTGATTGTACTTTATCTGAACGTAGTACCTGTTTTGGAAACTTTTGAAAAGTTTGTCTACTATGATTTGATATACTTAGAGTGTATTTTTGTGACTTCAATATAAGCACACTCTGTGATAAAGACCCACTGTTAAGCGCCTCCATATGAGAGCAGCCCAGTGGACTTTATCCACTCAATGGACCCAGGCATCAGGGTGCCTGTCAAAATAGCAGACACAAATTGTCTTATTTTGTCCCTCCAATGGTGGCAGTCCACTAAAACCTGTTGGTGGGGTCTCCATTTCAACAACCTGTATCCCAGGCAACTCTCACAACAGATGCTTCACCAATGGGTTGGTGAGCTCATCTGCAAGACCTCTCCATCCAAGGCACCTGGATTCCACAGGAGACTCAATCTTTTAGAACTCAGAGCAATCTTCCTTGTTCTTCGAGTGTTCCACACCCTGCTCAGCTAGAAGACAGTCCTCATTCATACGGACAATCAAGTAGCCATGTTCTATGTGAACAAGCAGGGGGGAACAGGCTCTCTGTCACTTTGCAACGAAGCTTTGCGACTATGGGCCCTCGCCAGAGAGCATCAGATTCATCTCTTGGCAGTGTATCTTCCAGGCAGCCCAAACTCTTGGGCAGACAGACTCAGTCGAGTTCTGCTTCCACATGAATGGTCTCTACATGCAGACCAGGTGGCCAAGATTTTTCAAATTTGGGGAACCCCGGACATACACCTCTTTGCAAGTCCGTTAAATGCCAAACTTCCCCGGTTCTGTTCCAGAATTCCAGCTCAGGGCTCTCAGGCCAGGGATGCTTTCCGCCTTCATTGGGGTCAAGACTTCCTTTATGCCTTTCCATCCATTCCCCTAATTCCCAAAACCCTGTTCAAGCTTCAGAGAGACAGAGGCCATATGATTCTCATAGCTCCACATTGGCCACGGCAAGTGTGGTACCCTCTGCTTCTACGTCTCTCTCAAGCTCCCTCTCTGGAGTTACGGTCTGCTCCAGATCTCCTGTCCCAGGAGGAAGGAATGTTATGGCATCCCAATCCTCAGTCCCTGCATCTCAAGGCTTGGTTGCTGAAGGCCTAGATCTTCATGATCTTAACCTTTCTCAGCAAGTAAAGGATATCCTTTATGCTTCCAGAAAACTTCCACAAGACGCTCTTATGCTTTCAAGTGGAAAAGATTTACCATATGGTGCTCGCAGAAGGGTCTTAGCCCCTTTGCGATACCTCTGGAATCATTACTGGAGTATCTCCTTCATTTATCCAATGCAGGACTTAAAACTAACTTAGTAAGAGTCCATTTGAGTGCTATTGCAACTTCTTTCAAGCCTTTAAATGGACAACCTATTTCCTCCCATCCTCTTATAGCAAGATTTATGAGAGGCCTTCTACTAACTAAGCCTCCCATTAAGCCAACACCGGTGACATGGGACTTAAACCTGGTTCTTGGCCAGCTCATGAAGCCACCTTTCGAACCCTTAGCTACTACTTCATTGAAATTCCTTTCTTGGAAGGTTATTTTTCTCATTGCAATCACATCAGCACGTCGCATCAGTGAGTTGCAGGTACTAGTGGCTTATCCACCTTAAACAAGGTTCCATCATGACAAGGTAGTCCTTAGGACTCATCCACACTTTATGCCAAAGGTGGTCTCCCCTTTTCATCTTAACCAAGCGGTCTACCTTCCTGTGTTTTTTCCAAGGCCTCATGCATCAAATGCAGAAAGGAATCTTCATACTTTGGACTGTAAAAGCTTTAGCCTTTTACTTACAAAGAACACAGCAACATAGAAAGTCCTCTCAACTCTTTGTTGCTTTTGATCCTTCTCATTTGGGACTTCCAGTCTCCAAGAGAACACTGTCCAACTGGATTGCACAGTGTATTTCATTTGCCTTTCAGAGTAAGAATCTTCCTTTGGAGGGCCATGTAACAGCTCACAATGTGAGAGCCATGGCAGCTTCAATGGCTCATCTGCACTCTGTGTCTATCGACGACATCTGTCGAGCAGCCACTTGGGCCTCGGTTCATACCTTCACAGCCCATTACTGCTTGGACAAGGACTCCCGCCGGGATGCTTTGTTTGATCAGGCTGTTCTCCAACGCCTGTTCCATACCTAATCAACTCCTACCCACCATCCCTGGTTGGATGCCAGAGATCCTTGGGGGGAAGTGGAGCCCTTTCACAGGGACACAGAAGTTCTGGGGTTTCTCCCTGGCATCTAAAGCTAGGGAGTCCCCATATGTGAAGACTACATTCCTGCTTGTTCCTGGAGATAGCATAGTTACTCACCTGTAACAGGTGATCTCCGGGAACAGCAGGAATTTAGTCTTCACAACCCACCCTCCTCCCCTAGGAGTTGTATCTCTCTATCTGTCTCTTTCTCTTTCCCTCTCTCTCTCTCTTTGTCTCAGCTTTAAACTCAACTGGAGAGAGGCAGTTGGGAAAGGAGGGAAGGCAGCACGCAGGTGCTGTGGGATGCTCCCAAAAGCTTTCTAATTGGACGCTGGGGAGCGTTCCCGCGCAGGCTCCGTCGGTACCGACGATACCCATATGTGAAGACTAAATTCCTGCTGTTCCTGGAGATCACCTGTTACAGGTGAGTAATTATGCTTTCTGCGCTGGTCCACGTCCAAATGCCTGCCCGTCTCTACTGCACATTGCTCCTACTGGAGTCCGATGCTGTGGTGTTCCTTTGCCATGGCCCTGGGATGCCCAGCAGGAGCAAACAAGGCCCAACAGCAATCCTGATCTTCTTTTCCTGCCACCCTACCCTCGGCTAGGGCGTCCAGGGCCTGTATCAGGCAATGGGGACCTACCTGCAGCTGCTGCATGACTTTGAGGGGTCTACGTGCCCAGATTGCTGCCGCCCCTGGGATTTCACCTCTGAGGTGGAATAAGTCTGACGTCCATCTTGCACCCAGAGAACGTACAGGGCCATGATCAAAATAGGCCTTGTATGTCCGGGTGCTACAGCCCACCTATGCTTTGCCCACTATCTGCCTCCTTACTACCGTCCAGCACACCTGCCCCCATCCAGCACTCCCTCCACAAGCCCTCTGTACGTGTGGGAGGGGCTGGACACAGAATAGCATGCTGGGCCTGTTTGGAAGTTGGACGTCCATCCCGGACAGCCAACCCCACTATTCAGAGGTCAGAATTGGGCCCTTAGTATTATTGTGGATCTGTCTTCCAACAATGATACTTACAGGTAATCACTTGGCATGGTTTGGATATTATAATGCCTCTGTATCATTCCTTGGTGCAACTGCACCTTGAATATTGTGTGCAGTTCTGGTCGCTGTATCTTAAAAAGGATATAGCTGAATTAGAAAAGGTAAAGAGAAGAGCCATGTAATCAAACTCTGGAATTTGTTACCGGAGGATGTAGTAAAAGCTGTTAGTGTAGCTGGATTTAAAAAAAGATTTGGACAAGTTCATGGAGGGAAGGTCCATAAAACATTATTAAATAGGACCCAGGCATTATGGAACCTGTGTGTCTTTTTGGGAAACTGCTAGGTACTTGTGACCTGGATTGGCCACTGTTGGAAACAGGATACTGGGCTTGATGGATCTTGGCATGACCCAGTATGGCATTTTTTATGTTCTTATTTGAAGAAGTTGCACATTTATGAGAAGACCGATAGCTTTACTATATTGATACAAAAAGCTACCTCATTGATATCAGTTATACCTGCCTTTGATTGAAGTATATTTTGTTACATTTTTGACCAGGTATACAAAATATTTTCAATAGATACAAAATGGAAAAGACCTTTAATAAATCTTATATTTCTAGAAGATGTGTAATTGGATTTGATAGTGATTCTGTTATTAGATTTTGTACTTTTACTCCTCCATTTAGTTGTTTAAAAGATTATTGTTATCAATTGAAAAGAACAGTAAAATGCAAATCAGTAATTCCTTAGAAGAAGTTATTATTACCACCCCAGTCTGAATTCAAACGGAATAAATTAAAGTCCAGTTGCTTACATTAAATGTCTTTTTGTATCTCCAGGAACAAGCAGGAATGAGTCTTCACATATGGGTACGTCGGTACTGACGGAGCCTGCGTGGGAACGCTCCCCAGCTTCCCAAAAAAGGAAAGCTTTTGGGAGCATCCCACAGCGCCTGCGCGCTGCCTTCCCGCCTTTCCAACCGCCTCTCTCCAGTTCTTCTTTTCCGCGGAGCCAGCAGGTCGTGTTCCTGTCACTGCTGAAGAAGTTCTTTGTTTTAGTTTATTTCTTTAGTCGCGCGTCTGCCTTTTCTGACGTTGGACCGGTACCGCCGGTCTTTCTTTCTTTTCTTTAAAAAAAAACAAAAAACAATCAAACAAACATATTTTTCCCTCACTTAGTGTGTTTTTCCACTTTTGGGCCTTAGGCCTCACAAAAAATTTCCTCATGGAAAAACCAGCCTCCGGGTTTAAAAAATGCACTAAGTGCAGCGGTACTATTTCTGTTACCGTCACCCATGAATGGTGTCTCAAATGTTTGGGTCCTGACCACTCCATTTTGGATTGTTCGTCCTGCTCCTTGATGTCCAAACGAGGTTTACAGAACCGAGCAGCTAAGCTCCATGTTCTTTTTCCCTCTGATGCAGCTTCAGTGGCATCGACGTCTTCCAGGGCTGCTTCTTCCTCCCATGGATGTTAGGTAACCAAACATAAAACCAGCCGGTCCTCGAAGGGTAGATCTCCTTCCAAGCATCGAGATGCCTCCGGGCTTGCCCTCGAGGATCCTGCACCGGCAAAACTACCCCGGCGGGAAGCTCCGGCTTCCAAAGCTCCACCTATGGGGTTACAGGTTGACATCGATGGCACGACCTCGACCGATCACCTGTTAGAATGCTCTGGGGTACCAGCACAACCTTCCGGTACCGATTTCCAGGCATTTATGGCGTCGATGGATCAGAATGTTCTATCCATGCAGCAGGCTATCACGGCCTTAATTCAAGCTGCGACGCCGCTGATACCACAACAAACTCCGTTGTTGGTATCGGCCCAGGTACCGGCACCAATGCCGGTACCAGTACCGACTGCATCGACATCGGCCATGGTGTCGACTGCAGCGGTTCCCTGTCTAGGGATGCCCATCGGTACCGAACCGGTACCGATAACGCCCGATGTCGATACGGCTCGGTACGCGTATCGAGCTTTGAAAGAGCACCCTGACAGTCGTTACTTTGATTCCTCCGAAGATTCTGATGCATCGGAGGCGTCTGCTGAAGTATCCATAGCCCTTCCTGAAGAGCCCCCTTCTCCAAATAGAAGAATGTCTCCTCCAGAAGACTTGTCTTTTCAAGACTTCATAAGAGAAGTGGCTAAAGGGCTTTCTATTTCAGTAACTTCTGAATCAGAGCCTAGAGCTAAAAAACTAGATATTTTAGGTTATCCCAAGGCTCCTAAGGAGGCAGTCACCTTGCCAATTCATGAAATTCTTTATGATCACATGATTGACTTATGGGAGACTCCTCTCACTATCTCTCCTCATTCTCGTAGGTTGGACACCATGTACTGTGTCCCTCCTTGTCCTGGTTTGCATTAAACACAGCTTCCTCACCATTCTATTGTGGTGGAGTCAGCTATGAAAAAGATAGAGGGCAAAAAGACACTCCTCTACTCCTCCAGGAAGAGAATGCAGGACCTTGGATGCTTTTGGTAGGAAAATCTTCCAAGCCAGTATGCTCATTGCCAGAATCAACTCCTATAGTCTTTATATGGGGATGTTTTTGAAAGAAGTTGCAGATAAGCTGCACACTTTCCTTCCTTTTCTTCCAGAGGATAAAAGGGAGGAATTTCTTATTTGGCTTAAGCATACTCAAGATATTTCAAAGTTTTCCAACCGTGCAGCTTTTGACTCCTTTGAGGGTATCAGCAGAGCTTCGGCCATTGCCATAGCTGCACGCAGAATTGCTTGGCTCCAAACTTCTGATCTAGAATCTTGGGTCCAGGATGGCTTAGGAAATCTTCCTTGTACAGGAGAAAACCTCTTTGGTAAAGATTGGCAAATAAAAGCCACTCAAATGGATGCAGAAAATTCTGCTTTGGATAGACTTTCAAAGTCAACCTCCATTCCTGCCAAGAAAAAACTTTTCAAGAAGTCTTTTTTCCCCAAGAAAGGCAGATTCCATCCTGCTTCTGGCCAGCAATCATCTACAGGTCGTTTTGCGACTAAGCGTCAGCAACCTAAGCAGGCCAGGCCTAAGTCTACAGGGGCTGCTGCAACTCAGCAGACCCAGCCTCCTCAGGGTTTTTGACTTGATGCTAGAGAACTTAGCCTTTCTGGCTCTGAAACAGCCAGAGCCTCTCACCATTCCAGGAAGGTTAACTCACTTTGCTCCCAGATGGGAGCAAATTACAACAGAGCACTGGACCCTCTCCATCATAAGGGAGGGGTACAAACTTCATTTCTCAAACCTTCCTCCTCACACCATGGTGACACATTTCAAGTCTCCAACATCTCTCCTCGACCTTCTAGGTCAGGAGGTGTCTGCCCTTCTTGCCCAGGGGGCAATAGAAGAAGTACCTCTTCTTCAACAAGGGTCAGGGTTTTACTCCCCCTACTTTCTGATTCCAAAGAAAACAGGGGGCTACAGACCCATATTAGATCTCAGAGAATTGAACAAATTTCTATGCAAGGAGAAATTCAAGATGCTTTCTCTGGGCACTCTCCTTCCATACTTTCAGAGTCAGGATTGGCTTTGTTCTTTAGATCTCAAGGATGCGTACACCCATGTCCTCATCCATCCATCTCACAGAAGGTTCCTCCGTTTCCTTTTCCAGGGGAAGCATTACCAATACAGGGTGCTTCCTTTCGGTCTGGCCTCTGCTCCAAGAGTGTTCACCAAATGCATGGCAGTAGTAGCTGCATTTCTACGCACTCTGGGAATATTTGTATTCCCATACCTGGACGACTGGCTCATCCGAGCTCCATCTCAGTCAGAGGCCCAGACTTCCCTGGACTGCACAAGGAGCATTTTGCAGTATCTGGGACTTGTGGTAAACCTCCCAAAGTCCCAGCTCACCCCTACTCAGTCCCTAGAGTTCATAGGGGCCTGGCTAGATATTACCACTGCAAGGGCCTATCTTCCTCAGGCCTGTTGCCTATGCCTAGTGCAGTTAGCCTCCCAGATTCAGTCAAAGAGCCATTTAACTGCCCGGGAGATGCTACAACTGCTAGGCCACATGGCATCCACAGTGCATGTGGTCCCCTATGCTCGCCTTCACATGAGAGCAGCTCAATGGACTTTGTCCACCCAGTGGATTCAAGCATCAGGGGGGTCTGTCAGACAAAATAGCACCCTCCAGGCACCTCTTTTGGTCTCTCCAGTGGTGGAAATCCACCCAAAATCTGTTGCTTGGGTCCCCCTTCCAACAGTTGTTGCCCCAAGCAACCCTCACAACATATGCCTCCTCAACAGGTTGGGGAGCTCATCTACAAGACCTCTCCACTCAGGGCACTTGGTCTCCACAGGAGACCTCTCTGCATATCAACCACTTGGAGCTCCGAGCAGTTTTTCTAGCTCTCAAGGTCTTCCATACCCTGCTCAGCCACAAGACAGTCCTCATTCATACGGACAATCAGGTAGCCATGTTTTACATAAACAAGCAAGGAGGAACTGGCTCTCTGTCGCTTTGCAACAAAGCTTTAAGATTGTGGGCCTTCGCCAGAGAGCATCAAATCCATCTCCTGGCCGTATACCTTCCAGGAATCCAAAACTCTTGGGCAGACAGACTCAGTCGAGTTCTGCTTCCACACGAATGGTCCCTGCACGTGGACCAGGTACTCAGAATCTTTCAACAGTGGGGAACCCCGGACATAGACCTCTTTGCAAGTCCATGGAATGCCAAACTTCCCCGGTTCTGTTCCAGAATTCCGTGTCAGGGAGTTCAGGCCAAGGATGCCTTCCTCCTTCATTGGGGTCAAGACTTCCTGTATGCCTTTCCACCCATTCCCTTAATTCCCAAGACTCTGTTCAAGCTCCAGAGGGATCAGGGATCTATGATCCTCATAGCTCCACGCTGGCCACGCCAAGTGTGGTATCCTCTACTTCTGCATCTCTCTCAAGCTCCCTCCCTAGACTTGGGAGCTGCTCCAGATCTCCTGTCCCAGGAGGAGGGAACTTTGTGGCACCCAAACCCCAAGTCCCTTCACCTCAGAGCTTGGTTGCTGAAGGCTTAGACCTTCAGGATTGGAATCTTTCTCAGCAGGTGAAGGATATCCTCCATGCTTCCAGAAAACCTTCTACTAGACGTTCCTATGCTTTTAAATGGAAAAGGTTTTCCATTTGGTGTGCTGAGAAGGGTCTTGACCCTCTAGCACTACCTTTGAATTCTCTATTGGAATATCTCCTGCATCTCTCCAATGCAGGCCTTAAGACGAATTCAGTAAGAGTCCATTTGAGTGCTATTGCAGCATCCCTTAAGCCTCTCAATGGACAGCCTATTTCCTCTCATCCTCTTATTGCAAGATTCATGAGAGGCCTATCTTTAACTAAACCTCCCATTAGACCTCCTCCGGTGGCATGGGACCTAAATCTGGTTCTTGGTCAGCTTATGAAGCCACCTTTTGAACCCTTAGCCATTACCTCCTTGAAATTTCTTTCCTGGAAGGTTATTTTCCTCATTGCAGTCACATCAGCTCGCCGTATCAGTGAGCTACAGGCCTTGGTGGCTAATCCACCTTATACAAGGTTTCATCATGATAAGGTAGTCCTCAGGACCAATCCACACTTTATGCCTAAAGTGGTCTCACCTTTTCATCTGAACCAAGAGGTATATTTACCTGTCTTTTTTCCGGGTCCTCATGCATCAAGTGCAGAAAGGAATCTTCATACCCTGGATTGTAAAAGGGCTCTTGCCTTTTACTTACAAAGGACTCAGCAACATAGAAGGTCTTCCCAACTCTTTGTTGCTTTTGATCCTTCTCATTTAGGACTTCCAGTCTCTAAAAGGACACTATCCACTTGGATTGCCCAGTGTATTTCTTTCGCCTACCAGAGTAAGAACCTTTCTCTGGAGAGCCATGTCACAGCTCACAATGTGAGGGCCATGACAACTTCTATGGCTCATCTAAATTCTGTGTCCATCGACCAGATCTGTCGAGCAGCCACATGGGCCTCGGTTCATACCTTCACGGCCCATTATTGTTTGGACAAGGACTCCCGCCGGGATGCCTTGTTTGGTCAGGCTGTCCTCAAACACCTGTTCTATACTTGAGCAACTCCTACCCTCCATCCCTTTTTAGATGCCTGAGATCCAAGGGGGAGGTAGGGCCCTTCTCAGGGTCTACAACCCTGGGATCTCCCCGGCATCTCTAGCTGGGGAGTCCCCATATGTGAAGACTCATTCCTGCTTGTTCCTGGAGATAGCACAGTTACTTACCTGTAACAGGTGATCTCTGGGAACAGCAGGAATAAGTCTTCACAACCCACCCACCTCCCCAAGGAGTTGTATCTTCTATCTCTCTTTCCTTTCCTCTCTCTCTCTCTTTGTCTCCGCTCTGAAACTCAAACTGGAGAGAGGTGGTTGGAAAGGCGGGAAGGCAGCACGCAGGCGCTGTGGGATGCTCCCAAAAGCTTTCCTTTTTTGGGAAGCTGGGGAGCGTTCCCGCGCAGGCTCCGTCGGTACCGACGTACCCATATGTGAAGACTTATTCCTGCTGTTCCCAGAGATCACCTGTTACAGGTAAGTAACTGTGCTATGTTGCATTATGTCTTTTTTGTTGTTAGCCTTGTAAAGGTTTCAGCTCTATCCATCTATTTTGTTGGTTTTATTTAGTTCAGAAGAGATGTCACCAATTCCTGACTTGATGTTAGATTTTGGGTCTGATGTTATGCTTCATAGCATAGCAAGGCTTTATCTGGTGCTCACCAACCACACAGCCATTGCAGCTTCATTTATGTTGGAGACTGTCTTTTTCACGGGGCACCCCCCATACCAGTCAAACAAACAAGG
Source organism: Ichthyophis bannanicus (assembly GCA_033557465.1). Lineage (NCBI taxonomy): Eukaryota > Metazoa > Chordata > Amphibia > Gymnophiona > Ichthyophiidae > Ichthyophis > Ichthyophis bannanicus. The sequence goes on from CM066031.1 coordinate 252,008,821, forward strand.
AAAGAGATCGTAAGTTTTTCTCAGTTTTATTCTCAATATTCTAAAGCTAGATTATGTATCTGAAGTATTACAGATCTGCGTTATAAATAATGCAAAGTTTTACTGTCATGAGATCTGTGTAACTGAAAATGATCTGAGAACATCCTGAATTTAGAACTATATAGGGAAATTGGAATTTGGGAATGAAGACTGAGGGCCATTTCACCCATCTCTGGCGATTTAAGCCCTAATTTATGGAATTTCTTGCTCAGTGCAGTCCAAGCAGAGTCAGATTTGATTGTCTTTTAGGAAGAAGTTAAAAGCATATTTTTTAAATCTTGTCTTTAGCAATTCTTAATCAGAATAGTTAAATAGTACTGTATTGGAAAGTTGACTATGTTTAATTTGGAGTATGAATTTATTTTATGACTTGTTTTTAATCTGGATTATTACATATGTATTTTGTTACAAGCCTAGTAATTAGTGATAAGTGGGATACAAATTATAATAAATGAAAAATTATTAATTGTTAGTGACCACTACATTGCCTGAAAATGAATTATTTGCTATAATTAATCTCTATGTGATATAACTTTCTCATTTTCCAAACATAGATGGGACAATATTTAAACATGGTGGTCAGCATTTTTTAATTGCTGCCTGCCATGATTAAATAAATTCTCCAGAGATATGCAGGAAGTTAGTCTTCACATAGGGGTGACGTCTGTGTCGACGGAGCCCATGCAGAAGCATCTCCCCAGCTTTCAAAGAAAGCCTTTGGCAGATGACACCACACATGCACTTGCCCCCTTCCCACCCAAGATTGCCAACTTGAAGCCCAATGGAGGCACATCCAGAGTCCCTTGAAAATTTTCTTTAAAACTTAGTAATTCAGTTTAGCTTTCCGGTAAGCGTATTGGTTCCTCTTCCCGCCCTGAGCTGGCATTTTTGACACTGTCTTCGGCCCGTCCTTTTCCAGTTTTTTTTCTTCGGGATTCCCTCAACTGGAGCTTCGCACTCTTTTTCGCCCAATGGTCGTCGACCCCATCCGGATGCAACCCACCATGTCCCCCAGTGGGTTCAAAAAATGTGACCACTGCAATCAAACCATGTCCATCACTGACACCCACAACTGCTGCCAGCGTTGCCTGGGACTGGACCATGACAGTTCCAATTGTGACCTTTGCCAGCCCATGTTGGCAAAAAACAACAAAAAGAGGTTGGAATTGCAGGAAAAAATGTTCTTGAGATCTGACTCCCCACCCCCGGTGCCCAGCTCCAAGGCAAGCACATCCCGCAATGCCCTGGCTGCAGATCCTCTGAGAAGACCCCAGAGCAGGAGCAGAAGAAAATGAAGTCCTCAAAGATCTCAGAGGTAGGTCCAGAGAAACCCAGTAAATTGCACTGGAAAGACTCGAGGAATCGGAGAGACACCCGGCCAAGCTTTCCAAAAGGGACCCTTCTGCAGGTGGAGACCAGCCAAGGGCCCTTGAGGCCATGGTGGTTATCGAGGACAGAGTGTTGGCATCAGGCTCAAAGCCGTTGGTGTCTGTGATGAAAGTTGCAGAGCCTTCTGGCATGGAGACCAGAATGGCGACTTTGGAGCAGAACATCACTGCTATCCTGGTCCTGCAGCAGGTGATGATGGCCGGTTACCTGTGGCTCATCTACCCCGACGACCAGCCCCTCAACTGCGAGGGGGTCACTAGTCATCGAGCCAAGCATTGAGTGCCGCTGGTCTTGAATAAGTTCTCGGTGCCGGTCGAGGTCCCGGTCCCATTCCTTGGGTATCCAGTCCTCACTGGCTAGTATCCGCAACTCAGACCTTAAGTCCTCGACAGGCCCCCGGGCATGGGCCTTGACCATCGGAGTCACAGGGCTTCTGAATCCTCGTCAGTACTCAATTCCAAGTGGGAGTCAGAGGATGAAACTTCTCCAGACACCCGGAAACACCAAGATGCCCCCTCGGACCCATCTCCACCAGCGCCTCCATGCCAGTCCATGCCTGAGGATGTGGCCTTCCATGACTTTGTACGGGATATGACTAAGGCGCTCTCAGTCCAGACTGAGGCCGAGGAGGATCCGCGCACTGAGGAACTGGAGATCCTCCAGTATGATGTCCCTCCCCAGGAGAGCCTCATGGTGCCGGTACAACCGATCCTTGAGCAGCTACTCTCCCGGATGTGGGAAACACTGGCATCAATGCCCATTGGCAGTCGCAGTCTCGATGCGATGTACCTTGTCTGCAAGAGCCCAGGGTTTCACAAAGCCCAGTTACCACATAATTCCATGGTCATTGAGTTGACTATGCACAAACTAAAGAGCCAGAAGACCCACTCCTCCATCCCCTGGGTAGGGAGGCTCAAACCCTCGACACCCTCGGGCGCAAATCTTTCCAGGGTCAATGCTAGTGTGCAAAGTCCAGGCCTATGAGCTCTACATTGGCATGTACCTCAAGGCACTAACCAAGGAATTTGCTGGGTTCTCAGCAGGCCTCAACGGGGAAACCCTCAGTGGTTTAAGACCCTGACCTTGGTGATACAGGACTGCTCAAAATTCCTCACTTGAATGGCTTATGAAGGCTTTGAGTCGTTGGCTCGAGTCACGGCTGCCGGCATTGGATCCCAATGCCTAGTCTAGTTGCAATCATCCAACCTCGAACAGTGGGTGCAGGACAAACTACTTGATGTTCCCTGTACCAGTGAGAATCTTTTCAGCCAATCTATGTCTGAAAAGGCTGCTGAGATCGAAAAAGAGTTTGTTACTCGACAAGAGTTCTCCAAAAAGACCTCAGGGCCTCCCTGCAGAAAGCTACCAGGGAAAAAAACTTGTTTTTACCTAGAAAGAAGGGAGCCTTCTCTCATACCCAACAATACCAAGGCTACTCAGGGTCTCTGCAGGGTACCCAGCCCAAAAGACAAGGGCAAGGGACCCAGAAGGCCAAAACCCCTAAGCCTCAGACTTCGGCTCCGGACCAGTCCAGGGAGAGCTTTAGACTCCCAGGGCATGGCCCCCTCTCCTCTAGTAGGCCTTCCACAGCCCACAGATAGGCCTCAGTCACCACAGACCTCTGGGCATTGCAGCTTGTCAGGGAGGGTTACTTCCTCCATTTACAGCAGGCACCTCCAGACTTCTTCCCAGGAAAGCCACTGAGGCCTCTCCTTCACCAGACCTTGCTCCTCACAGAGCTTGCAAGTCTCCTCAAGGACAAGGCAGTAGAGCCGGTACCCAAGCACCTCTGGGGCAAGGGCTTCTATTCCAGGTACTTTCTTGTCCCAAAAAGGACCAGAGGCCTCGGGCCCATCCTAGACCTGCGAAACCTGAACAAATTTCTGGTGAGGGAGAAGTTCAAGATGCTCTCCCTTGGAACACTGCTGCCTTACCTCCACCAGGGAGACCGGCTTTGCTCCTTGGACCTAAAGTATACTTACTTACATATCCTAATCCATCCCTTCCACAGGCAGTACCTAAGGTTTGTAGTGGGAGGAGGGCACTACCAATATAGGGTGCTGCCCTTTGGACTGGCCTTTTCAGCAAGGGTGTTCACCAAATGCCTAGCAATGGTTGTAGCCCACCTCCTTCTACAAGGGGCCTTTGTCTTCCTCTACCTGGACGACTGGCTCATAAGAGGCAGCACTGCCATAGAGGTACATCAGGCCACACGGCACACCACCCTCTTACTGCAGCACCTGGGGTTCATAATCAACCACCCCAAGTTTCACCTGACCCCAGCCTAAAGCCTGGAGTTCATAGAGGTTCAGCTAGACACTCGGCAGGCCAAGGCCTTTCTTCCCAGAGAGAGGGCAGAACACCTCAAGGAGCTAGCAGCTCAAGTATAGTGCTGGCAATCAGTCCTGGCCCTCCTCCTCCTCTGCCTGCTGGGCCATATGGCCTCCCCGGTCCACGTGATCCCACTAGCTTGCTTACACATGAGGGCAGCTCAGTGGTGCCTATGCTCTCAGTGGATCCAAAAATAAGGTACACCCTGGTGCCCAAAACACAGTTTTCAAAACCCTTTAGGTAACCGATTTTTTTGTCGGAAAGGCCAGCCCAGCTAAAGAGGATCAAACCTCAAGCCGTCGTGGCCCGTCCATTTTATTCACTTAACAGTTAAAAGAAACCACTTTGGAAGCAGCATATATCAGTACTTAGCTGAATCTGTGGAAAGTGGAAGAGCCATAATTAAATTGCTACAGTCAGCTCGTAGACGACGTGACACATTTCGGGGTATTATCAACGATCCCCTGCTTCAGGTCAAAGCCGCTGCACAAAACCGCTATCTCCTCCGTCATTAAAACCTTATTCTGCCGAAAACTGCCGGTTTTATATCCAGCTCGCAAAACTCTTGCTTAATCACACCTGAGTGCAGCCAATCCAAGTGGTTACGGGGAGGGATCATGGAAACAAGCTCCACCCCCATAAAAAGATAATAGAACCAAAAAAGTGGAAATATATAACTGCCCCCTCAATAGATCGTATGCCAATCAACTTGTACATTCATTCCATGGGGTTGAGTTGAATTTAGACGAAAAATCCACCATTGTTCTAAATTTTGGAGCCGCTGTAAACGATCACCACCTCTAGGGTGTTCAGGCACATAGTCGATCACCCGCCATCTGAGATCTTCAAACCGATGTGTTAATTTCAGGCAATGATCCACCATCGGGGCCGTTAAGGTTGCCGTCCTCAGCCTGGAAGCATGTTCCCCCAATCTCACTTTAATGGCCCGTGAAGTACGGCCTATGTAAAAAAGTCCACAGGGGCAGATGATTAGATATACAACAAAAGAAGATGTACAATCTGTATGCCAACGAGAGGAATAGGTGAGCTGAGTGTGACCATCCACCCAATCCAGCCCCGAAATGGTATTATCACAGTGTAGACAGGCTCCACATAAATAATGCCCCGCAGATTCATGAAAGCGAGGAGGGCAGTCGATAGCCGCTGCTGTACAGACCAGTCGATCCCTCAAATTAGCCCGTCGAGAATATGCAATCTGAAGAGGATGACGAAAACAATCATGTAAACCCAATAAAGGCCAAAACTTGTGCAGAATCTTTATAACCATCGGGGACCCCATCATGTATGGAAAAACACCCGTGATCTTGTTCTGGGGTTGTAGAGTATCAGAAGACTCAAATAACCACTCTCGATGATAATAACGGGCCCGTTTAAATGCCTTGTAAATAACAGAACGGGGATAGCCCCGCGCCAGCAAGCGATAACTCAATTCCTTCGCATGTGTTCGGAAATCTGCTACAGTAGTGCAATTCCAGCGTAAGCGTAGGAATTGGCCAAAGGGAAGTCCTCGTTTTAGCGCTGGTGGATGAAAACTCTCAAACCTTAATAAGGTGTTGCGCTGAACGGGTATTCTAAAAAGGGAAGTGTTAAAACCCAATGGTGACAAAGTAACAGAAATGAACACACTAGCTATCCCAAACGACACCACAAGATGTGCCAGATCAACAGCCAACAGAGCATTCCGACTCTGTGCCCCCACTTTATGGAACACCTTACCAGCACAAATCAGATCAGTACCAAATTTGAGTCAGTTCAGAAAGTCACTGAAACATTTCCTCTTCCTTAAATATCTCAATGACAGCTCAGAACATAACCTCCAGGTGAATAGCAGGAGTGGCCAAACAGACAGACCATCGCAACAGGCCAACTACACAATGTAAATACAAACAGTTCCATATACTATTGCACCACCTTTGTATATAGTTAACCATGATATCTCTTGTCAGATAACACACCTTTGTATATAGTTTCCCCTATTTCCCAAGTTTATATCTCCTGTTAAATGTAATTGACCAGACATATGTAAATTGTCGGATGTTTTTTGTTCAATGTAAACCGCGCTGATGTCTAATAGTGCAGTATATAAGAATTGTTAATAAATAAATAAATAAAATAAATAAATATCCAGAAATTGAATTTCAGATAATTCAATTTGAGCAGTAAACTGAATATTTGATTTGAAAGTATTTAAACTGCTCAAAAAAGAATCTAACTCCAGTTTAGTGCCAGTCCATATAAAAAAGATGTCGTCAAGAAACCTTCGCCAAAAGGGAATCATCAAAAAATACGGGGGTGGAGCTTGTTTCCATGATCCCTCCCCGTAACCACTTGGATTGGCTGCACTCAGGTGTGATTAAGCAAGAGTTTTGCGAGCTGGATATAAAACCGGCAGTTTTCGGCAGAATAAGGTTTTAATGACGGAGGAGATAGCGGTTTTGTGCAGCGGCTTTGACCTGAAGCAGGGGATCGTTGATAATATCCCGAAACGTGTCACGTCGTCTACGAGCTGACTGTAGCAATTTAATTATGGCTCTTCCACTTTCCACAGATTCAGCTAAGTACTGATATATGCTGCTTCCAAAGTGGTTTCTTTTAACTGTTAAGTGAATAAAATGGACAGGCCATGACGGCTTGAGGTTTGATCCTCTTTAGCTGGGCTGGCCTTTCCGACAAAAAAATCGGTTACCTAAAGGGTTTTGAAAACTGTGTTTTGGGCACCAGGGTGTACCTTATTTTTGTATATCAATTATAACCTGGTTGGGGGTTCTGTTTTTTGAGTACTCAGTCACTGGCAGACTATGGGACAGGGACAGAGTAACCTGCCAGTTAGCAGAGTCCCTTGATTGATAGCAACGCTTCTGCCACCTCCAGGCCGGGACGCCCTTCCAGACATTTCCCCCCCCCCCCCCCCCCGAGAGTCCTGACCTTGGATGCCTCACTCCTTGATTGGGGAGCCCATTGTGAGGATCTTCGCACACAGGACTGCTGGTCCCAGGCGGAATCTCAGCTACAGATCAATCTCCTGGAACTCAGGGCGATCTTCCTGGCCCTTTGGGCATTCTGCCTTCAGTTGCGGCACCAGACAGTACAGGTCCAGATGGATAACCAGGTCGCAATGTTCTATGTCAACAAGCAAGGGACACAGGGTCATATTCCCTCTGCCAGGAGATGGTAGCTCCCTGCTCCTATGTGACTCACAATGGCATGCACCTCCAGGCAGTCTATCTCCCGGGCCCAAACAATGCCCTGGCAGACAGGCTGAGCAGAGTCCTTCAGCTGCATGAATGACGTCTGAACTCCAGAGTAGCCTCTCAGCTGTTCTGTCTCTGGGGGCTGCCCCCTGATAGACCTTTTTGCCAGCCCGGGCAACATGCAACTACCCCACTTTTGCTCACGGCAATTGCACCCATCGAAAGTAGCGAGGATGCATTCCTAATTCCGTGGACAGAAGGCCTCCTCTACGTCTTCCCACTGACCCCACTGGTCACCATGACCCTCTTCAAGTTCCAGCGCGAGGGAGCTTCACTGAAACTAATTGCCCCCAGATGGCCCAGGCAGCCCTGGTTCCCAATACTGCTCAAATTGTTGGCGGCACTCCCGGTCCTACTGGGCTGTTTACCAGACCTTCTGTCCCAGGGTGTAGGAGGGAGCCCTCCTCCTAACTTGGGGTCCCTGACATCAACAGCATGGCTACTAAAAGGGTAGTTATGACTCTCTTTAACCTCATGCAAGAAGTAGAGGAGGTCTTGTTGGCCTCCTGCATGCCCTCCACAAGACAATTGTGCACCTTTAAGTGGTGCTGGTTCTCAGTGTGGTGCTCAAAGAGGCAGGAGAACCCCTTTTCCTGCCCCATGCAGGTGGTGCTCCAATACCTGCTCCATTTGTTGCAAGTCTGGCCTGAAGTCCAACTCAGTCAGAGTGCACCTAAGCATGATAGTGGCGCACCACCACCCCACTGAGGGAAAACCCTCTCAGTTCAGCCTCTGATCTCTCAATTCCTGTGGGCCCGTTGCTATCTAAACCCCTGTCCACCCCACAGCGGCGAAGTGGGACCTCAATGTGGTGCTCTCGCAGCTCACTAGATCGTCATTCGAGCCTCTGGCTACTTGCCACCTGCATTATCTTTCCTTGAAGGTCACCTTCCTGGTGGCTCTTATATCCACTCGCAGAGTAAGCGAGCTCCAAGTTCTGGTGGCAGAGCTTCCTTATACAAGGTTCTAAAAGAACAGAGTGGTTCTTCGCACACACCCCAAATTCCTCCCAAAGGTGATATCCCCTTTCCACCTTAATCAGGAGATGGTCCTCCCCACCTTCTTCCCAAGCCCATGCAGGTCGGGAGGAGACCGTACTCCATACTTTGGATTGTAAAAGAGCTCTGTCCTTCTACCTTCAATGGACTGAGGGCCACTGGAAAGCTTCTCAACTTTTTGTTTCATATGACCCCAATAGGCTGGGGCTCCCGGTGACTAAGCGAACTCTGTCCGCTTGGGTGATGGACTGTTTTGCCCTAACCTATAAGCAGACTGGACTCTTCCTGGAGCACTGGGTCACAGCGTGTTGCATGAGAGCGTTGGCCACTTCGGTCTCAAACCTGCGCTCAGTGCCAGTGACGGAGATCTGCAAGGCTGCCACATGATCGTCAGTTCATACGTTCTCAGCTCACTACTGCTTGGAGAGCAAGTCCTGTCGGGACAGTGCCTTTTGGCAAGGCAATACTCTGCAATGTATTTGAGGTGTAGGAAACTCCGGCCCTCTGACCCTTCTGTGTTCAGACTTCTGGAGTGATGGCCACTCTGGGCACTAGGGTCTCGCAGAGTCTCTCAATAGGGGACTCATCTTCTGCAACTGGTGTGGTTCGGTTCCCAGCATTCTGGAGCTCGGGAGTCCCATATGTGAGGACTGGCTTCCTGCTTGTTCCTGGAGAAAGCGTAGTTACTCACCTGTAACAGGTGTTCTCCAGGGACAGCAGGAGTCAATCCTCACAACCCTCCCTCCTCCCCTGGGAGTTGTCTCCTTTACCTTATTTTATTTTCATGCCTTCCCAGCTGTGTCATCTGACTGAACAAGATGGCACCCTTGGGCAGGAAGGGGACCACGCATGCTTGGTGGCATCTCCCAAAAGCTTTCTTTGAAAGCTGGGGAGATGCTTCCACACGGGCTCTGTTGGCGCTGACATCACCCATATGTGAGGACTGATTCCTGCTGTCCCTGAAGAACACCTGTTATAGGTGAGTAACTACGCTATCTGGATATTCAGCACCAGTATTTGTATTTGGATACTGTGGTGACCAATACCATGCTCTAGATAGTAGCAATATTCAGCCTGCTATCTGGATAGCAAACTATGTGAAGTTAGGACAGCCTTTTCACTGTCCTACCTTAATGTGGTTAGCCATCCAGATAGTGGGCTGGATATCACCGCTATCCAGATAACTCTCATCTCTGCCTCAGCTCCATCCACAGACCACCCTGGTACTTTCCAATAGCGCTGAGCCGGTCAGAGGAAATACTCAGCAGCACTATTGAGAGAGTGATACTGAATATTCCTCTCTTCAACAGTTATCCAGTTCGAAGGCTCTGCTAACCAGCTAAGTGCATTGGAATATTGCCTCCAGAGTTTCAGTTGCTTGTGGTATTCATGGAAAATATAAACAAATTGTTCTCTCTGACTCAATCCAAAAAAGAATTATTTAGATATTAATTCATATATTTCTCTAATCCAAAGCTATTTGTTCAGAGTAGAGAATAGTATAATAAAACAATATAGCATATAACTTTAAAAATATACATACAGTCACATGCAACAAATATAATAATGTTCTGTACTAACCACATCTATATAATACAATACTAACAGGGGTATTACTAACATAATTGAAGGGACTAACACAGGACTTTTGCCATTTTAAAGTGTGTTAATTGGCAAAATCCTGTGTTATTTACTTTTAATGTATGTTAGTTTACTGCAACATAAGCCAAATAATGAGATACAAAGCCTTCAAATATATGCATGCAAAGCACTTCATTATTATGCAAAATGAATAATAGAGCTTGCATTTAATTTTGCAAGGTGTTATTCCTAGAAAATAGCACCGACTTTATTTGACTGCTTAAAATAAGAACATAAGATATGCCATACTGGGTCAGACCAAGGTCCATCAAGCCCAGTATCCTGTTTCCAACAGTGGCCAATCTAGATCATACATACCTAGCAGTTTCCCTAAAATACACAGGTTCCGCAATGCTTGTACTGGGTCAAGCATTGATATCCTGGGTCCCTTCTTAATAATGGTTTATGGACATTTCCTCCAGGAACTTGTCCAAACCTTTTTTAAACCCAGCTGCACTAACAGCCTTTACTACATCCTCCAGTAACAAATTCCAGAGTTTGATTACACGTTGAGTGAAGAAATATTTTCTTTTATTAGTTTTAAATAGTTTACCCTGTAGCTTCATTGCAAGTCCCCTAGTCTTTCTATATTCTGATAGCGTAAACAATCGATCTACGTTTACCCATTCCACTCCGTTCATTAATTTATAGACTTCTATCATATCTCCCCTCAGCCATCTCTTTTCCAGGTTAAAGAGCCCTAACCTTTTTAGCCTTTCTTCATAGGAATATCCTTCCATCCCTTTTACCATTTTGGTGGCTCTTCTCTGAACCTTTTCTAATAACGCTATATCCTTTTTAAGATACGGTGACCAGAATTGCACACAATATTCAAGGTGCGGTCTCACCATGGAACGATATAGAGGCATTATAATATCTTTTGTTTTATTTTCCAATCCTTTCCTTATGATACCTAGCATTCTATTTGCTCTCTTGTCTGCCGCTGCACACTGGGCCGAGGGTTTTAACATGCTATCCACAATGACGCCTAAATCTTTTTCCTGGGTGGTGGTTCCTAATGTGGAACCTTGCATCGTGTAACCATAGTTTGGGTTGTTCTTCCCTAGGTGCATAACTTTGCACTTGTCCACATTAAATTTAGTCTGCCATTTTGATGCCCAGTCTTCTAATTTATCAAGATCCTCTTGCAATTTTCCACAATCCTCTTGGGTTTTAACAACTTTAAATAGTTTTGTGTCATCTGTAAATTTGATAACCTCACTCGTTATTCCACTTTCCAGGTCATTTATGAATATGTCATAAAGCAGCGGACCCAGCACAAATCCCTGGGGTACACCACTATTCACTTTTCTCCATTGGGAAAATTGGCCATTTAGCCCAACCCTCTGCTTTCTATCTTTTAACCAGTTCTTGATCCACAGTAGTACACTGCCTCCTATCCCATGACTCTTTAGTTTTGCCAAAAGTCTCTGATGAGGGACCTTGTCAAAGGCTTTCTGAAAGTCCAGATACACTATATCAACCGACTCACCTTTGTCCACCTGTTTATTCACACTTTCAAAAAAACATAATAGATGAGTAAGACAAGATCTTCCGTGTCTAAAGCCATGTTGGCTATCTCCCATTAGGCCATGACTATCTACATGCTGCGTAATTTTATTCTTTATGATGGTTTCTACCATTTTTACCAGTACTGACGTGAGGCTCACCAGTCTGTAGTTTCCCGGATCACGCCTGGAACCCTTTTTAAAAACTGGTGTTACATTGGCGATCCTCCAATCTTCAGGTATTACAGATGATTTTAATGAGAATTCACAGATTACTAATAGCAGGTCTCCAGTCTCATATTTCAGTTCTTTCAACACCCTTGGATATATACCATCCGGCCCAGGTGATTTGCTACTCTTTAGTTTATCTAATAGTTGTAATATATCTTCCCGATGTATCGATATTTCCTTCAATTCTTCCGCACCTTTAAATACCACTTCAGTCATGGGTAACATCCCTACATCTTCCTCAGTAAAGACTGAAGCAAAGAATTCATTCAGTCTCTCCGTTATCACCTTGTTGCCTCTTAGTGCCCCTTTAACTCCTCTATCATCTAATGGACCAACTGACTCTCTCACAGGTTTTTTGCTACGAATGTACTTGAAAAAATCTTTATTTCGCGTTTTTGCTTCTGCAGCAAGCTTCTTCTAAAATTCTCCCTTTGCCTGCCTTATCAATGCCTTGCATTTGACTTGCCAGTGCTTGTGCTGTTTCCAGGTTTCGTCGTTTGGCTCTTTTTTCCATTTCCTGAAAGATGCTTTTTTGGCAAAAACAGCCTCTCTGACCTCCCCTTTAAACCAGGCTGACAGTTTTTTGGACTTCCTTCCACTTTTCTTAAAGCGTGGAATACAACTGGTCTGGGCTTCCAAGATAGTATTTTTCAACAACAACCAAGCTTGATGTAAGTCTTTAACCTTTGCAACTGCTCCTTTTAGTTTTTTCTTAACTATTTTCCTCATTTTATCATAGTCTCCCTTTCGAAAGTTAAAAGGTAGTACTGTGGATTTCCTTACTATCCCTCCTCCACTAATTAAATCAAAGGTGATCATGCTATGATCACTATTGCCAAGTGGTCCCAACACCCTTATCTCTTGCACTAGATCTGGTGTTCCACTAAGGACTAGGTCTAATATGGCTTCCCCTCTGGTCGGTTCATGAATCATCTGCTCCAAGAAGCAGTCATTTATGTCATCTAGGAACTTTATCTCCCTAGCAAAGCCCCGCTTTGCTACATGCCGATGTATAAGGCAAGATTATAATAAACAAACATAGTACTGCGAGATTACTGTTAGGGGTCGGCTGGTGCTATTTTGATGATGGCAGTCTAGGGCCCAGACGTGACAGAAGATCAGTCCTGCATCCCTCGCTAGACCCCATAGATAGCCCCAGTAGGTCCCAAGTGGCTTGATGTGATGGAGGATCTGTTTTAAGGTGCAAGATTCAGGATGGGGAGCTTAGATCAGTCGGCCTATTCTGTCTGTGCAAGGGGGTCATGTATTTCTTGGAGGAGGACTGTGACCAAGGGACTGCGAACAGGGGAGAGTATTTATTGGGGAAATCAGGAAGGGGATGGCACCATTAGTAGGAGTGGTTGCAGCCCATTTTTATGATAATTTTATTTATTTATTTATTTATCATTTGTATACCGCTACTTCCAGTGATCAGAAGCGGATAAACTTGCACATCAGACATAACTATGGTTACATCTGTGATGAGTCAAAAATTTACATTTGATTTTCGAGTGAGAACATTAGAAATTACTAGTAATTACAGTGTAGGAGTAACATATATACAATATAGGAGTGAACATATATACAATATGAGAATATATATACATATATACAATATGAGAATATATATACAAGTTTTGCATGAGAGGAGCCGTATGGCTATGCTTGTGGTGGTTCTATAGACAGTGATTCATACTAAAAATTTAGGAGTGTTTATTTTGGCTCTTAGGTATAGTTAAGTTGGATCATATACTTCATTAAAGAGGTGTGTTTTTAATTTTTTTTCTAAAGTCTTTCAGGTTGTTAATTGATCTCAGGTCTGTTGGCAGTTGGTTCCATATGGTAGGTGCTGTGTATGTGAAAGCTCTCTTACTCGTGCAGGTTTTGGCTGATCTGATACTGGTTGGTATGCATAGAGTGTTTGTGTTGCAAATTCTTCTATTTCTGGAAGGGGGTTGAGTGTTTATGAAGTTGTTGAGGTATGATGGTGCTATGTTGTGTATGAGTTTGAATGTTGTAACTAGTAGTTTGTATTTTATACGGGCAGTTATGGGTAGCCAGTGTAGTTCGGCTAATATTGGTGTGATGTGTTCAGCGATTTTCTTCTTCATGATCACTCTGGCTGAAACGTTTTGAACCATTTGAAGAATCTTTAGGGTTTTTTTAGCAGGCCTTGAAGGATTGAATTACAGTAATCGAAGTGCGGGATGAGCAGAGTTTGTGCTACAGTTCTGAAGTCTGAGTGGTCGAGGATGTTGCGTAGGGGTTGAATAACCTTTATTTTGTGGAAAATTGCTCTGTTGGTTAGTCGGAGGTGTTTTTCCATTTTTAAATTTGTGTCAAGGGTTACTCCTAGATATTTTATTTCTTCCTTTACCGAGTAAGTGTTGTTGTTCATTGTTATTGTTGGGGGTGGTTTGAAGCCTTGATTTTGGGAGTTGTACATTACTTCTGTCTTTTTATGGTTTACGGACATATTGTTTTGCATCAGCCAGGTTTGCATCTCTTTTAGGCAGATCTCGAGATGATTGTAGTTTGGGTTTTCTGTGTCCAATTGTGTGTATAGCATTATATCATCGGCATACAAATGGATTGTATCTTGTGCTTTTGAAATATTGAGCAGATCGGTTTTATGTAGAAGTTGAAAAGTAGAGAAGATAACGCTGATCCTTGCGGACTTCCTTGGGTTTGTGGAAATGTTTTTGCCTTTTCGCTGTTGAATTGAACTTGTTGCCTCCTGTTTGTTACGTAGGATGTGAACCACTTCAGTGTAATTCCTATAGATGCCAATCTGTTAATGAGTGTTTTGTGTTGGACTGTATCAAATGCCGCTGATAAATCTATAAATATTAATATATACATTTTCTTCCCGTCTTCAAGTCCTTTGAGTAGATTATCTAAAAGTACCAGAAGTAGTGTTTCAACACCGTGGTGTGGCCGGAAACCATACTGTTGGTCATCTAGTTCTTCTCTTGAGTCAATATGGTCCTGTAATTGTAGTTGAACTGTTTCTTCGATAGTTTTGGCTAGGAACGGAATACTTGAAATTGGGTGGTAGGAGGTTGGATCGTCCTTTTTGAGTGCTTTGTTTTTCAGTATTGGTCTTATGAGTGATTTTTTAAGGGGTGTTGGCATGATTCCTTGTTGTAGAGATTGGTTCACAATATGTGTAATGAATTGGACAATTTCTAGTTTAGAGGTTTTGATCCAGGCTGCAGGACAGGGATCTAATTGGGAGGTTGTGGTGTTTAGGTTCGAGATTAGGTTTACTATTTGTTTCTCATCGGTTTTATGAAATGTGTTCCATTTCTCCATTGTGTTTAAGGTTGCAGGTTGTTGTATCGAGTTGTCATTTTCTTGGCTTAGTGAGGGTAGTGAAGTTGCTGTTGGGTTTAATTTGCTGGCTTAGTGGTCCGCCAACGTTTGCGCTTTAATAGGGTAGTTTGTGATGTCTTCTTGGGATGTTTTTGTAAGTGATTTAATTAATTCAAACAATTTTCTGGGCCTGTTCAGTGATTTGTTGAGTAAGTTGGTATGGTATATCTTTTTTGCCTGATTGATTTCCTCTTTGTATTTTGTGAGGAGCGTTAAGTATTGTGTTTTATGTTCCTGTGTTTTCTCATGTCTCCATTTCTTTTCCAGTTTTCTTAGGTCCTTTTTCATCATTTTTAGTGTTGTGGTGTACCATGGTTCTGATTTAGTTCTTGTTTTGTGGGGCATCTGGTTGTGAGTCATGGATTTTGGTTCTGCGATTTTCTCAATTCCTTTGTTCCATTGGTCAATTAGAGTTTCTAAGTTGGAGTGGCTCAGGTCTATGTGACTTGCAATAGATTGTATCAACGCTTCTTTGTCAAGCTTTTGGAATTTTCTTTTGGACAGTGTTGTGGGTCTAGGTTGGTGGTTGGTGTCTTTGTTCGGAATAGGTAATGAAAATTTTATTAGATGGTGGTCAGACCACGGGACCTGTAGGATCTGCGGGGTGGGATTGTTGGTTACTTCTTGTTGATGTTTTTTGGGTATGAATACTAGATCCAAAGTATTCCCTTTGTTGTGTGTGGCCTCATGTATTATTTGTTTGTAGCCAAGTTGGTCCATGGCTTCAAGGAATGCATTTGAATGTGTAGGTAGTGTTGAAGCTAGATTTATGTCTCCCAATATTATTTGGTATTTTTTGCTGGCGGTGGTTGATATTATCTCTAGTACTGCGGCCAATGTTTCATGAGGCGATGTAGGTGGTCTGTATATGAGGCAGATGGCCTGTGTTGTATTCTCCAGTTTTAGTATATCGATTCCTTCGATGGTGACTTGTGATGTATCGGTTAGGTTTAATGAATCTTTGGCTAGGATTAGTACTCCTCCTCCTCTTTTGTTTGTGCGTGGAGAGTTGAAAAGTTTGTATCCAGGTTTGTTTAGTTGGTTGAGTATGATAGGATCGGATTCAGTGATCCATGTTTCCGTGACACAGAGGATGTCTGGTGTTTCATCTGTGATGATGTTTTGAATAATATGTATTTTGTTTCTTATTGACCTGGCATTTATTAGTATGTATGTGTATGAGGCATAGGTAGCCTTGTGGTGTTGTGGTATATGAGTAATTTTGCAATGTTGTGGGATTTTGTGCTTTTTTGTCATGTTTCCTGGTTGGTGTGTTTCTTTTGTCTTTGTGTTGTGGTGATTGCGTGTTGTGTGTAGGACTTTGTTGTGCATATGGTGTGGAGAAGTGAGTATTGTATGAGTGTGTATTGTATGTAGGTTGTGTGAATGTAATGATTGCCATATAAATAGGTTTTGTGGGTAACATGGTTGCCATATGTAGGGGAGGATATAGATTGGGTTTGCAAAGCAGTTATAAGTACATGCTGTTAGATATAGTAAGAACAGTAAAATGACATTAAGCAGCTCCATTGTTAAAAGTTCTTGTGGTACAGTCACTTGAGGATGATACTACTTGTAGTTCCGTCACTTAGAGCTGGGCATTTGCTAGCCGGTTATAATGTTAAGGAAGTTTTACCTTATACCTCCAGGGGTTGATGGTTCAGGTGCTCTCGTGTTCGATTTCTGAGAGGGCGTTTGATCTATGATTAATTCTGTGCAGTGTTTATGCCTTGTCAGGCTAGGAGGTGGGGGCTGCTTTGATGGGATAGGAGAGGGTACTGTTTCGTCTGGAGTATTCCGGGTTTAGTGGGAGGGAGCCTTACTCCGGTGAAATCTGCATAGGCGAAGAGGAGGCCCAAAGATCAGCACTTTGTTTCGAGAATTGGAGATTTGGTGGTAGCTGAATTTAATAAGATCTTTTACTCTGGATCAGGACGGGTGCGATCGTTCTCTACATACAGGTCGGGCGCGGGCCCGCCTAATGGCATGCTGCTTTTTAAACGTGGGTTGCCTGCCCCGATTGGGCAGGGATGGCAGCTGTTGATCCCGCTGCTGGAGGCTCCGATCCCCGGGAGGGGAGAGCTGATGATGGTGGCAGGAGATGTCTCCTGTAGTGCCTAATGGCACGCTGCTTTTTAAACGTGGGTTGCCTGCCCCAATTGGGCAGGGATGGCCGCTGTTGTTCCCGCTGCTGGAGGCTCCGATCCCCGGGAGGGGAGAGCTGATGATGGTGGCGGGAGATGTCTCCTGTAGCGCCCAATGGACCTGACGTGGGGCCTGCTATTTGTGCTCCTGCAGCCAGGAGCATGCCATTTTCCTAGCTGCAGCTATGCAAATTTATATTCACCTTGGTAATCAATGAGATACCACAGGTTAGGGATGCCCATGGTAAATATTGCTTCAGTAAAATGTGCTATTTTACCATTTCTTAGTAGCTACCCTCCGATGTGTTAAGATAACATATCAACTATATCTTAAATGAGTTCTAAAATACACATGGTATCCTAGCAGGAGCATTGGACATAAATAACAATTAAAAAACCAACATATATAATACAACCTAAAATCATGTAATATTACATCATAACACAAATAATTGCACCCGACATACTGAGAGTAATTTTCTCAGCCATTTCCATGTATAAAAGTGTTTTAATCAATGAGCAAGGCGAATGAGACATGAGCAAGGCGAATGAGACATCCAAGTGGGTGATGTCATCTGATGAGTCTGAGAGGGATAGCTCTCACAAAGCTCAGAAAGAATCATATAAGTACTATAAGTTTTCATTTCCTCTGCCTATCACATGGACATTGGTCTTGAAGGACTAGAAGGAAGGGACTGTTACTTCTGGAGAGAGATCTGGAACTGTGAGTATATACTTCTGGTAATTTTTCTAAAAGGAATTCTTTGTATTAAAGCTAATTAATCTGTGAACCCACTATTTTTTGTTAAATCAGTCAGGGCCTAGTAGCAGCAGTTTAAGTTTAAATATGAAACACAGAGGAGAGCTTTCTGGTTACATTTGGAACCCAGCAGAGAGCTTGTAGTTTAAATTTAATAGTCACTCAGGGCCTAGCATCAGCAAAGTACTTTTAGCTTAAATTTAAAACACAGAAGAGAGCTTTCTGGTTAAATTTAGAACCCAGCAGAGAGCTTGTAGTTTAAATTTCATAAGAAGTTAGAGCCCAGCAGCAGCTAAGAGCTATAATTTAAATCAAATCAGAATATAGCTTACCTCAGCAGCACAAGACAGGGTACTGTGTAGCAGCCCTCTTTTAATAAGTGTTATTTCCTTCCCTCCCTCCCCACACCCACCCACCCCTGGGATAATTGTAGCTTTATAGGTACTTACACATCTTAAAAGACAGGAGGTGCTCTCAGGTGAAGCTCATTACCAAATCAGTCATACACTAAGGACCTGAGATTAGTTAAGCTTCAGGTGAACAAGGTATATTACACGTATTAGGTACAGTTTTATTAGTATAAATATCCATAGCAACCTTTAGTAAGTAAAGAACTTAGATCTAAACACAAACTTAAAACTAAGATGCAGACAGCAGTCCAGCAGCGGGATGGGGGCTTTCCAGTCTTTTGCTTTGAGTGTCACATGTATGATTTTCTCCCAGTTGGTGAGAGGTCTTACGTGTGCACTAGGTGCAAGGAGCTCTTTGCTCTCAGGGAACGAGTCCATTCTCTAGAGGCTAAAGTAGCAGACTTGGAAAGCATAAGACATAAGAGGTACATAGACGAGACCTACAGGGATATAGTCCTGAAGTCCCACCTCCAGTCTGGCAGCATCCCTGTTGCCATGGAGGAGAGAGGTCACGTGACAGGAGAGCATCACCCTGGTGTGGCAGGAAGTGATCCTGTAACTAGGACCTGTCCTCCAGGTGATGTAAAACCCTCTCGCACCGAGGAAGTTTCTCCAGGGCCATGTGCCCATAAGGGAAGGGTTAGGACAGCCGTTATAGTTGGTGATTCAATCATTAGGCATGTAGATAGCTGGGTGGCTGGTGGACGTGAGAATCGCCTGGTAACATGCCTGCCTGGTGCGAAGGTAGCGGACCTCACGCGCCACCAAGATAAGGTCTTAGATAGTGCTGGGGAGGAGTCTGCTGTCTTGGTACATGTCGGTACCAATGACATAGGAAAATGTGGTAGGGAGGTTCTGGAGGCTAAATTTAGGCTTTTAGGTAGGAAGTTGAAATCCAGAACTTCCAGGGTAGCGTTCTCCGAAATGCTTCCTGTTCCACGCGCAGGACCGAAAAGGCAGGCAGAGCTCCGGAGTCTCAATGCGTGGATGAGACAATGGTGCAGAGATGAGGGTTTTGGATTTGTTAGGAACTGGGGAACATTCTGGGGAAAGGTGGGGCTCTTCTGAAGGGATGGGCTTCACCTTAACCGGGATGGAACCAGGCTGCTGGCATTAACCTTTAAAAAGGAGATAGAGCAGCTTTTAAACTAGATATTAGGGGAAAGCCAACAGTCGCCCAAGAGCGGATGGTTCGGAAGAATGTATCTTTGAAGGATACTACCAAAAGCAGAGAGGTTCCACAAAAGAGTAAAGTAGCCCTCAAGTATGGAGCAGACTGAGCTTAAAGATCCCAAATTACCCATGTCTAACAATAGCCAAATTAATATGAATAAAATACATTCTCTAAAATGCTTGTATGCAAATGCTAGAAGTCTAAAAAATAAGATGGGAGAGTTAGAATATATAGCAGTAAATGAAAGGTTAGATATTATTGGAATATCAGAGACATGGTGGAAGGAGGACAACCAGTGGGACACTGTGATACCTGGGTACAAACTATGTTATAATGATAGAGCTGATCAAATTGGTGGAGGGGTTGCTCTCTATGTTAGAGAGGGCATTGAGTCAGAAAGGATTAAAGTTTTGCAGGAAACAAAATCTGCTGTAGAATCTATATGGATTGAAATTCCATGTAAAAGGGGGAAGGCAATGGCAGTGGGGGTGTACTATTGAGCGCCTTGCCAGAATGACCAAATGGATGATGAAATGCTCAAAGAAATCAAGGAAGCTAACAAAAGTTACAGTGCAGTAATAATAATGGGTGATTTCAACTACCCCGGTATCGACTGGGTCAGTGTCACGTCAGGACATGCTAGGGAGATAAAGTTCCTAGATGAAATAAATGACTGCTTCTTGGAGCAGCTGGTTCATGAACCGACCAGAGGGGAAGCCATATTAGACCTAGTCCTTAGTGGAACACCAGATCTAGTGCAAGAGATAAGGTTGTTGGGGCCACTTGGCAATAGTGATCATAGCATGATCGCCTTTGATTTAATTAGTGGAGGAGGGATAGTAAGGAAATCCACAGTACTACCTTTTAACTTTTGAAAGGGAGATTATGATAAAATGAGGAAAACAGTTAAGAAAAAACTAAAAGGAGCAGTTGCAAAGGTTAAAGACATACATCAGGCTTGGCTGTTGTTGAAAAATACTATCTTGGAAGCCCAGACCAGCTGTATTCCACGCTTTAAGAAAAGTGGAAGGAAGTCCAAAAAACTGCCAGCATGGTTTAAAGGTGAGGTCAGAGAGGCTGTTTTTGCTATAAAAGCATCTTTCAGGAAATGGAAAAAAGAGCCAAACGACAAAACCTGGAAACAGCACAAGCACTGGCAAGTCAAATGCAAGGCATTGATAAGGCAGGCAAAGGGAGAATTTGAGAAGAAGCTTGCTGCGGAAGCAAAAACGCGAAGTAAAGACCTTTTCAAGTACATTCGTAGCAAAAAACCTGTGAGAGTCAGTTGGTCCATTAGATGATAAAGGGGTTAAAGGAGCACTAAGAGGCGACAAGACGATAGCGGAGAGATTGAATGAATTCTTTGCTTCAGTCTTTACTGAGGAAGATGTAGGGATGTTACCCATGACTGAAGTGGTATTTAAAGGTGCGGAAGAATTGAAGGAAATATCGATAGATCGGGAAGATATCTTACAACTATTAGATATACTGAAGAGTAGCAAATCACCTGGGCCAGATGGTATACATCCAAGGGTGTTGAAAGAACTGAAATATGAGATTGCAGACCTGCTATTAGTAATCTGTGAACTATCATTAAAATCATCTCTAATACCTGAAGATTGGAGGATCGCCAATGTAACACCAATTTTTAAAAAGGGTTCCAGGGGTGATCCGGGAAACTACAGACTGGTGAGCCTGACATCAGTACCGGGAAAAATGGTAGAAACCATCATAAAGAATAAAATTACTCAGCATGTAGATAGTCATGACGTAATGGGAGACAGCCAACATGGCTTTAGACAAGGAAGATCTTGTCTTACTAATCTGTTATGTTTTTTTGAAGGAGTGAATAATCAGGTGGACAAAGGTGAGTCGGGTGATATTGTGTATCTGGACTTTCAGAAAGCCTTTGACAAGGTCCCTCATCAGAGACTTTTGGCAAAACTAAAGAGTCATGGGATAGGAGGCAGTGTACTATTGTGGATCAGGAACTGGTTAAAAGATAGAAAGCAGAGGGTAGGGCTAAATGGCCAATTTTCCCAATGCAGAAAGGTGAATAGTGGTGTACCCCAGGGATCTGTGCTGGGTCCGCTGCTTTTTGACATATTCATAAATGACCTGGAAAGTGGAATAACGAGTGAGGTTATCAAATTTGCAGATGACACAAAACTATTTAAAGTTGTTAAAACCCAAGAGGATTGTGGAAAATTGCTAGAGGATCTTGATAAATTGGAAGACTGGGCATCAAAATGGCAGATGAAATTTAATGTGGACAAGTGCAAGGTTATGCACCTAGGGAAGAACAACCCAAACTATGGTTACACGATGCAAGGTTCCACATTAGGAACCACCACCCAGGAAAAAGATTTAGGCGTCATTGTGGATTCCATGTTAAAGCCCTCGGCCCAGTTTGCAGCGGCAGCCAAGAGAGCAAATAGAATGCTAGGTATCATAAGGAAAGGAATGGAAAATAAAACAAAAGATATTATAATGCCTCTATATCGTTCCATGGTGAGACCGCACCTTGAATATTATGTGCAATTCTGGTCGCCGTATCTTAAAAAGGATATAGCGATTTTAGAAAAGGTTCAGAGAAGAGCCACCAAAATGGTAAAGGGGATGGAAGGATACTCCTATGAAGAAAGGCTAAAAAGGTTAGGGCTCTTTAACCTGGAAAAGAGACGGCTGAGGGGTGATATGATAAAAGTCTATAAATTAGTGAACGGAGTGGAACGGGTAAACGTAGATCGATTGTTTACCTTATCAGAATATAGAAAGACTAGGGGACATGCAATGAAGCTACAGGGTAAACTATTTAAGACTAATAAAAGAAAATATTTTTTCACTCAACGTGTAATCAAACTCTGGAATTTGTTACCGGAGGATGTAGTAAAGGCTGTTAGTTTAGCTGGGTTTAAAAAAGGTTTGGCCAAGTTCCTGGAGAAAAGGTCCATAAACCATTATTAAGAAGGGTCCCAGGATATCAATGCTTGAACCAATACAAGCATTGTGGAACCTGTGTCCCTTGGGGAAACTGCTAGGGACGTATGACCTAGATTGGCCACTGTTGGAAACAGAATACTAGGTTTGATGGACCTTGGTCTGACCCAGTATGGCATATCTTATGTTCTTATGGCATGATCTTTCAGTTCTCAAAATATTTTCATACCTTGCAGCTAAAACGTTTTTCCCTTTTTTCTTCTCTTAATTCTTATCAGTCTGCATCCCCTCCAAAAAAAAAAGTCAAATTGCTTACATTGTATGTTTTGTTACATTATATTTCTTTTTTGTTGTTAGCCTTGTAAAGATATCAGCTCTATCCGTCAGTTTTGTTGGTTTTATTTAGTTCAGATCAGATGTTGTCAGTTCCTGATGACTTGGATTTTGGGTCTGAGGTTATCTGCAGAGTACAGTAAAGCGTTATCTGATTGAGTTTGACCTAGTGTGCCACTTCTTCAGCATGCCTGCCTTCAGGTTTTAATAAACAATGAAGACAAGCACAAATTAATAGAACTGAATGTAAAGAAGTACAGAAAGCAATTTAAGCAAAAAAATATTTAAACAAGAAAGTATTATTTTATTGGTCCTAACATGAAATACTAAAAACCATCTTTAAAACCCAATATGGCCATGTCTTGACTTGTTTCTGCATCAGGGTATAAATTTTAAATAGAGTTATGGGGCGCTCTTGGTTAAACCGTTCCAAGCAGCAGATAGTTCTTACATATTTGCCACTATAATAAAGAATACATTAACTTCTGCATGTGACTATCCAGATTTCATGTCAACATGGCTTGTGGCACTTTACCCTGCAGTTCCAGGACTATGGGTACAGCTACCTCAAGATTTCCACATTAGCAGGTATTCCACAGTTGTTATAAATCAGAATGATGCTAGCCATTGAGTTGTCTGTCAGTGAAACAATTCTGTTTCAGAAATGACATTTCTTCTTTAAATTGCTTTTTGTTTAGTTTCCTGTATTTCTTCATGTTTTGCTGTATTATTCTGTGCACAGTCTTCCTTCATTCACTGTTTATAATTCCACCATTTTTGGTGACCTAGTGGTTAGAACAATGGGCAGAGAATTAGGGAAACTGGGGTTTGAACCCCACTTCTGCATTGGCATTCTTTTTGAACCTGGGCAAATCATTTTTATCTCCCATTGCCTCAGGTATGCACTAAGATCGTAAACTACTTGGGACAGGGACAAATTATGCCTGAATACGTACCACAACTGTACAGCACTACATATGTCCAGTAGCTTTAAAAAATGTATTATTATTCACAGTACTCTGCCTCTCCTTTGTTTTCCTTGGCTTTAACAGATGCACCTATGGGTGGAAGATGGCTTTCATGTACACCCACCAGTAGTGCTACCTCTATCTGGGACAGGACCACAATGTCCCTGATTGTATGCACTGTGCCAAGATGTTCACAAGAGCAACATGGTTCAGAATTTATTTATTTATTTGCTTGTTTTTATATACCACTTTGTCATGGTAATCAGAGCAGTTTACAATGAACATTTTAACTACTGCACAAGGGAGTTTATAAGGAACAATTACAGAGAACAGTTACAATACAGATGAATGCATTAACTATTTACATGAAGAGGATCATTAGTGGTTAAGGGTGATTTACATGAGGAAGTGTGGCACAATAGTTAGGAAATGGAGACATTTTCTAAATTGAGTGAGGTCTTTGGTCTCCCTTAGAGTATTTAGGTAGATTATTCCAAATGGCAGGTGCATAGAGCGAGAATGCTCTATTGGTTGTTGATTGATTTACTCTTCTTATATTTTTGGGGGTGGATAGGATGTTTTTTAAGTTGTCTCTTGTTGTTCTTGTGTGTTGGTGAATGTTTATCAGTGTGCTGAGGTATGTTGGTGCTATGTTTATGATTTTGAAGATGTTCATAAGGGCTTTGAATTTGATTCTTTGAAGTATCAGGAGCCAGTGGAGTTGGAACAAGATGAGTGTTACATGATCTGATCTTTCAGCTTGCATTATTGTACATAATGCAACCGTGTTCTGGGCAAGTTGTAAGGGCTTTAGGGTTTTCTTGGGGAGTGCTTGAGCTATTGAGCGGAAGTCAGAGTTGGAGAGCAGAGGTCTCAGATGTTGTATCATTTTGGTTTTATTGTAAATTGCGTTAGTAGTTATGAGGATGTGTTTGGTCATGTCAAGATTTTGATCAAAGTAGATTCCAAGGTATTATATTTATTTTTTAATTTCAAGTGTGGCATTGTTTACATGGAGTGAGCAGGGTGGGTCGAATGCTTTGTTCCTAGTAATGATGAGTACTTCTCTTTTCTTCAAGTTGATTGTAAAATTAACTGAATTGAGCCATGCAGAGATGTCATTGAAGCAGTTCATGATCTTTGTGTAGTTAGGGTCTGAAGTGTCAAAGGTTGTGAATAACATTATATTGTCTGCATAGATTCTGTAGTCAGCATTGTGCGATTGTATGACTTTGCAGATAGGTTGTAGATATATGTTGAAAAGTAATGCAGATAATGCAGATCCCTAGAGGACTCCTTGGGGTTGGGCGAATAGGTTGGAGGTAGTCTTGAAACCATCGTAGAGTAGTGCCACCTATACTAAGGTGTTTTAAGCAGTTTAGAATATTGTGGTTTACAGAATTGAATGCCGAGGATATATCTGGGAAAATAAGGATGAATGAATGTTTCATGCTGTCGATTCCTTGTATGATTATGTCAAGTAGGGATGTTAGTAGCGTTTCAACTCAACGATGTGCTCGAAATCCGTATTGATTTGGGTCAAGAGGAGCGCTTGAGTCGATAAAGTCCTGCAGTTGCAATTGTACTGATTTTTCAATGATTTTGGATAGAAAGGTTAGGCTAGGTATTGGTCTGTAGGAGGTGGGGCAGGATTTATTTAGTGCATTTTGTTTCAAGATTGGGCATAAGGATGCTCTTTTTAAGTTGTCTGGCAGGTGACCTTGAGACAGAAAAAGGTTGGCAATTTTTTGGATGTATGGTGTAAGTTCTGATTTTGTTGATTTAATCCAGCTGACAGGACAAGGGTGGTAGTGGTGTTCAGTGATTTGATACACTGATCTATCTTGTCTTTGCTTATTGGTGAAAATAAGGTCCAAGTTGTAGGGCTGGTAGGTTCTGGATAAGAGGAGGTTGTGTTGCAGATTAACTTGATTTTGGATTTTTCCATGTAGTGGTTTCCGAGATGCTGAGCAGTTAGGTTAATCTTTGATGGGTTTTCAGACCTTGGTTGTTTTGTTAGGTTTTGGATTATGAGGAACAGTTCTCTTGGCTGGTTAAGAAATTTTGATATGAGTTTTGAGTAATATGGGGGTTTTTTGTGTTTAAAACGTTCTGACACTAGATTTTTAATGTGTTCATGTAACTGTGTCTGTGTTCATCGGATTTGGTGAGTCTCCATTTTCTTTCAGCCTTCCTTAAGCCTCTCTTCATCTGTTTCAAGGACTGAGAATACCAAGGTTGAGAGTTTCTGTGTTTTTTTTAATTGCTGTTTTTGATGGTTTACTGATGCTTCACTTAGGGCTCTGTTTCATGTTGTGGTGAGAACATTGATATCATCATTGCTGATTGAGAGATCTGGACTTATCTTGTTATTGAATTCCTCTTTGTCAAATGTTTTGAAACGATTATACAAAAGAATTTCAAGAGTATTATTGGATGGAAAGGGGTCTGATTTAGTACTAAAGTATATGAGATAGTGATCTGACCAAGGAACTGGTTGAATATTTATAATAGGTATGTTTCCATTTTGAGACCAGGTTTTGGGATAGAAAATGAGGTCAAGGGTGTTCCCTTTATTGTGTGTTGCAGTATCAATTTTTTGTTTGTAGCCAATGTCTTCCATTTGCTTGAAGGAAGGATGTGTTTTGTGTATGATGTTGTGAAGATAGGTTGAAATCACCTAAGATGATGTGTTCTTTGCCTGGTGGTGAAGCAGAGCATGCAGTTTCAATTATGTTGTCCAATGCGTTGGTTTCAGAGAATGGGGGTCTATAAATTAAAGTGATTGTAAGGTTTCTTGTATTGACTGTTAATATATCTGATGCTTCGGTGCTTGATGAGGAGATTTGTTGAGCTCTTAGTGATGTTTTGCATAGAATGATTATACCGCCACCCTTTTTGTTGAGCCTAGTGCAGTGGTACAGTATATATTGTATCCTGGAGCTTTCATTTCATTGAGGAGTACTGTGTCTGTGTCATAGAGCCATGTTTCAGTTAAGCATATGAGGTCTGATTTTGAGTCATTGATAAGGTCAAGGATGATGGGATTTTCTTCTTTAGAGATCTTGCATTTACCATGAACCATTTTAAAGGTTCAGGACGTTCTTTCCAGTTTGGTTTGAGGGTGTCTTGACTAGGTTGCGTTTTTATGGGTATGAGCCTAGATGGTCTACTAGTTGAATGGAGGTAGAGAGAAGGGTGGGATGTACATAATTCTCTTTGTAATGATAGGGTATTAATGGTATAAAAAATTGATATTGGGATAGGGAGTTTGCTTGGTTGAAGTAGTTGCAGGTTTATATGGTGAGAAGGAGGAGTATTGCTTTTGTTAACATTATTACAGGAGGTTAGATGGTGCAATATGCTACAGAGGTGAATGGGATACAAGTTGAATAAAGTAAATGAAGAGAAAAATGTGATATGATATTAAAACAGTGCTAGGAGTATAAAAGATACAAAGTAATCAGCAGGTCAATTGCTATGGATGAAGCAAGGTTAGAACAGCAGAGGGTGCAAAACTACATGGTAAACTGCATAGAATTAAGCAATTCTGATTCCTTATCGCTTCTCCGGGCCAGTCCAGGGAAGGTTAGGGTTGTCAATCCCCTTTAGCAGCTGAGGACTGAAGACTTCAAGTTTTCTTGAGAGGTGAAGCCACTCCCCCTGAGGTCAACCAGCCAGTCTTTCAGTCCTCAGCAGCTGAAGAGGATCGATTCTGTCTTTCTCCCTCATGAATGTATAGTGCTTGATTTCATTTATTTTCTTTATGGCAGTACAAGTTGGCTCTAGCAGAGCTGATTTTATTCTATAGTCCTGAGAATCCATTTTCGTTCCCTATTATTTAGGGACAGTAGAGACGTCGGGCACTTGTTAACACGACGGTATAAGGTAGAGCCTGCCTTTTTAACCGTCTCCGTCTCTCTGAGCAGATTGAACCTGGGAGCCCCAGTACTTCCTCTGCCGTTGACATAGCCGCGCTTGTCCATGTCCCGCTAGCAGCGGAACGAAATCTCAGCGCTACAGCGTTTCCTGTCAGGGGTGAGTGTGTGTAGCTGTGCGGTGTCCGTTTTCACCGGCGCGATCAGAGCGAGCGGCGATTTCTCTGCCCTCAGCCGTAGCGCGGCCAGCAGAAGTGTTTTGTTCTCTGTTCGGGGTTAATTTCTATAGGCAGGAGTGATGGCAGAAAAGCTGACCGGATACAGAGAAGACGTCTTTGCCCGCGGAAAAGGCGGGAAAGGCAGCCATTTTAGGCGCGCCGGCCATTTCAACGGCCGACCAGCACCGGCCTGCTAAACGGAAGGCTAAGTCCTCTAAGGACGTCTCTCGGCAGGAGAAGCCTGCGCATCCCCTGCCTGACGCGCAGGAAGGCATATTGTCTTTCTTTTCTCCAGAATTTATCCTGGCAATGCACAGAGCATATTTGATGAGATCTTCTCAGTCTGCTCCTGTGGGAACGCTTCAAAGCTCTGCTGCAGTTCCAATGGGTGTTACTGTGCCAGAGGATCCTGGAGAGGGTCCTTCCCTGCCTAAAGAGATCTTGAGGGATCCTTTGGACCCTTTTGCTTCACAGCTCTCTGTACCCCTGGGTCAGGGGGAAACAGAGTGTCTGTCGGAAGCAGGCTTGGACCTGGCTCCGGAAGAACTAGAAGAGGGTGAAATTGCACCAGGGGACGACCCTAATATCTTTCGCGTTTTTCGCAAAGAAGAGCTTTCAGCTGTCATTTCCCAGTCCTTATCTGCCTTACACCTGCTGCTTCCTTCAGCATCCCAGGAACCTTTGGAGGATCCGTTATTACAGGGGTTTAAAGCGGAGCACTGCTGTTTCCCGATGCACCGGGTGATAAAGCAGATGATTGAATCTGAATGGGAGTGTCCGGAGGCCACGCTCCGTGGGAGCCGCGCCTTAGCTCGCCTTTACCCCATGCCGCAGGAAGAGAAGGATTTATTACGCATGCCCAAGGTAGATGCGATAGTATCGGCAGTGACCAAAAAGACTACCATCCCTGTAGAAGGGGCGGCGGCGCTTAAGGATCTACAGGATCGAAAATTGGAAATTCTTCTCAAGCAAGCATTCGATTCTAGCGCTTTAGCTCTGCAGGCGGCTGTTTGTGGAGCATATGTCTCTAGGGCGTCCATTCGGTGGCTACAAGGAGACGTATCCGCAGATTCCGCTTCGGTGCAGGGGGCGGAAAGTGCAAAATTGAAATCGGCCGCGGCTTATATGGCCGATGCCTTCTATGATCTGCTGCGGATTGCCGCCAAGACCATGGCCTCCCTGGTCGCGGCCAGGCGTTTTTTATGGTTGCGTAACTGGTCGGCGGATGTTTCATCTAAGTTACGGCTTAGCAAATTGCTCTATAAAGGAAAATTGCTTTTTGGGGAGGCATTAGAGAAGATTGTTAAAGATCTGGGTGACTCTAAAGGAGGGCATTTGCCAGAGGATAAGCCCAAGCCCGGGCGAGGCGCAGGAAGTCTCCGAGGCTCCGGTCGAGACGCCTGTAGATTCCGAGGAGCGCGCTTTGCTCCCTATTCCAGAGGCCGTGCGGGGTTTCACGGTCAGTCCTTTCGAGGAGCCAGAGGTTTCGGCAGGTCTTACTTCAGTGCTTCTTAGTCCTCAGCTAAGAAGCCACAATGAAGGTGTGCTGGTCCAGGCGTCGGTGCCTGTAGGGGGGTGCCTGCAGGATTTTCTAGCAGCCTGGACCGCAATTACTGCAGACAAATGGGTATTAGAGATAATTCAAAGAGGGTATGCGCTGGATTTCGCTTGCCCTTTGTCGCCCGCCTTTGTAATGTCTCCCTGTGCGCCGGGACTAAAGGCGCAGGCCGTCTCAGACACGCTTTTTCGCCTCTTGCAGCTTCGGGCGATAGTCCCCGTGCCTCGAGACCAATACGGTCGCGGTCGATACTCGATCTATTTCGTAGTTCCCAAAAAGGAAGGTTCTTTTCGACCGGTACTCGATCTCAAGGGCGTCAACCGTGCTTTGCGGGTGCCTCATTTTCGCATGGAAACATTACATACCGTGATTCGGGCAGTGCATCCCGGAGAATTCCTCTCGTCCATAGATCTCACGGAGGCCTATCTTCACATTCCCATCAGGCCATCTCATCAACAATTTTTACGTTTTGCCCTGCCTATGGGTCATTTCCAGTTTCGAGCATTGCCGTTCGGACTTGCCACGGCTCCGCAGACATTCACAAAGCTCATGGTAGTGGTAGCAGCGGCGCTGCGGAAGGAAGGGATCCGTGTTCATCCGTATCTAGACGATTGGCTTATCAGGGCCGATTCTCATTTGGCCTCCGTAGCAGCAACGGCTCGAGTTGTTCAACTTTTGGAGCAACTAGGTTGGGTCATAAATCAGGCCAAAAGTCACTTACAGCCAATAAGGCAACTGACTTATCTAGGGGCCTTCTTCGACACGGCTCGAGGTGCAGTTTTCTTGCCTGAGATCAGAGTGAACAAGATTTTGCAGCAGGTGCAGGCGTTTTTGCGAATCCCGGCTCCGTCGGCGTGGACGTACTTACAACTCTTGGGCTCCATGGCGGCGTCCTTGGATCTGGTTCCGTGGGCCAAGGCTCACATGCAGCCCTTACAACAGGTGTTGCTTTCCCGATGGTCGCCGCAGCTTCATCCTCTATCACAGCACCTGTTTTGTCTGGAGCTGGTGAGACAAAGTCTAGAGTGGTGGTTGAACCCTGTCCATCTCAGAGCAGGCGTTCCTTTGCAGGAGCCCTCGTGGGTTTTAGTCACCACAGATGCCAGTCTCGCAGGCTGGGGAGCGCATTGTCAGTCGCAGCTCGCTCAAGGATCTTGGTCTCTGGAGGAGAGCTCGTGGTCGATCAACAGACTAGAGCTACGCGCTGCTCGGCTCGCCCTTCAGCACTTCGAAGCCCTGCTAAAGGGGACTGCAGTCCGGTTGTTCTCCGACAATGCCGTAACAGTGGCATATATCAATCGGCAGGGGAGGGACCAAGAGTTCCTCTCTCCTCACCGAATGTCAGGAGTTGATGACTTGGGCAGAGGGCCGTCTCCTGGCGTTGTCAGCTGCTCACATGGCTGGCAAAGAGAACGTTCAGGCCGATTTTCTCAGTTGCAATGTCCTCGATCCCGGAGAGTGGGAGTTGAACGTAGCAGTTTTTCACGAGCTGACCTTACGGTGGGGACAACCAGTTATGGATTTAATGGCGACTTTCAGCAATGCCAAGGCGAACCGCTTTTTCAGCAGACGCAGGGAACGCATGTCAGAGGGTCTAGATGCTCTGGTTCAGCCATGGCCGGTGGACACTCTCTTGTACATTTTCCCTCCTTGGCCGATGTTGAGTCGCGTTATTCAACGCATAGCGGGACACCGGGGTTCGGTGATTCTGATTCCGCCAGATTGGCCTTGACGTCCCTGGTATGCCGATCTGATTCGGCTCCTGATAGCTCCTCCTTGGCATCTTCCGGTCCGGATCAATCTCTTGAATCGGACCGGTGCTCATGCCACAGGTGGATCGCTTCTTGCTTACGGCTTGGCTCTTGAGAGGGCGCGCTTAAGACGCAAAGGTTATGCGAGCTCCGTCGTGGCCACCTTACTTAGATCTAGGAGGCCAGGGACTTCCCTTGCGTATGTTCGGATATGGCGGCTCTTCGAGGATTGGTGTGGACGGCGCAACGTTCTTCCTCGTTCGTCTACCTTGCCTCAATTGCTTTTATTTCTCCAGGAGGGTTTGGATAAAGGTTTGGCGCTGAATACCCTTAAAGTTCATGTGACAGCGCTAGCATGTTTTAGAGGATTGGTGCAAAACCGCCGGCTATCGATGCATCCAGATGTGCAAAGATTTTTTCGGGCGGCTAAGATTCTTCGTCCTCCACTGCGCCAGATCGTGCCTCCGTGGGATTTGAATGTCGTTTTGGAGGCGTTTTCGAGCTCGCCATTGGCGTCGGTTTCCTCGCGGTCTTCACTGGAGTGTTCCTGGAAGACGGCTTTTCTGGTGGCCTTATGTTCCGCGTGGCGGATTTCCGATTTACAGGCCTTGTCTTGTTGGGAACCTTATCTGCAATTTCTCCCTGAACGAGTGTTACTTTTTTGCCGAAAGTGCTGTCTGTTTTTCATGTTAATCAGTCTGTGGCCTTACCCATTTTTTCGAATTTGTCAAGTTCTCCGATTGACCAAGCTCTCAGAAAGTTGGATCTTGGTCGGGTCTTAAAGGCGTACCTTAGGGTCTCGGAGCCCTTTCGAAAAACAGACAGATTGTTTGTCCAGTATGCTGGGCCCAATAAAGGGCAGGCGGCATCAAAGTCCACGATTGCTCGTTGGGTACGCTGCGCTATTGTGGCAGCTTACCAGGCCGGAGGACGCTCTCCCCCAGCTGGGCTGAAAGCTCATTCCACTCGAGCTCAAGCGGCTTCCTGGGCGGAATTTGCTTTTGTTCCTCCCGTGGATATCTGTAGAGCGGCGACGTGGTCTTCATTGCATACGTTTACGAAGCATTACCGATTGGATGTTCAAGCCAGGGAAGATGCGAAAGTGGGGGCGTCGGCTCTTATCGAGGGGCTGGCGGGTCCCTCCCGAGTTTAGGTACTGCTTTGGTACTGCCCTAACCTTCCCTGGACTGGCCCGGAGAAGCGATAAGGAAGATGAAATTAGATCTTACCTGCTAATTGCCTTTCCTTGAGCATTCTCCGGGCCAGTCCAGGGTCCCACCCCTTTTTTTCATTTTTTCGGATACCTCTGCCGCAGAGCAGACATCATAGCGCAATGTGGGTGTTCGTGCGAAGGGGGTGTATTGGGGTTCTATGTTTCTTTCTCAGAGATTGGCGTGCATCATTTAAAAAAAAAAAAAAAGGAAATTCAACCGCATCCTCAGCAGCACTGTTTTGTTTGCTTCCTCTTTCCCACGGGACTATGGAGCATTATCAGTTTTACAAAGTTAACCTTGTGTTTTCAGTTCTTTACTAGTTCGCTGCTTTGTCAAGAGAAGACTGGCTGGTTGACCTCAGGGGGAGTGGCTTCACCTCCCAAGAAAACTTGAAGTCTTCAGTCCTCAGCTGCTAAAGGGGATTGACAACCCTAACCTTCCCTGGACTGGCCCGGAGAATGCTCAAGGAAAGACAATTAGCAGGTAAGATCTAATTTCATCTTAAAGCAGTGCTAGGAGTATAAGGGATACAAAATAATCAGCAGGGACAATAAGTCATTGCATGGAGAAAATGCTATGGTTAAAATAGGGGCAGAGTAACAGAGACTGCAAAACTATGCAGTACACAGTGCATTGAGTTAAGCAATATTGTTTAAAGAATAGTGTAGGGACGTACATTTGGAAGATCGAACATTGAGCATGACTTGGGACGCCTCAGGTCCGTACCTAAGGGCCCTGCCCTTAGGCAGGGGAGCGCCTGCATGCCTTTATTTTAAAAGGAGAAAGTGGCGCCTGATAGGTCGTGGTGGTGGGGAGCGGGGAGGAGCTCACCTGCCTGCTCTCTTGCTGCAGCCAATCGGGTGGCTGGAGGTGGCTGGAACTGCTCTTCGTGCCTTTATTTTAAAAGGAGAAAGCGGCACCTGATAGCTCCCAGCGATGGGTAGTGGGGAGGAGCTCATCTGCCCGCTCTCTTCTGCTGCAGCCGATCGGGTGGCTGGAGGTGGCTGGAACTGCTCTTCACACCTTTATTTTAAAAGGAAAAAGAGACGCCTGAGAGGTCCCGGCGGTGGGGAGCGGGGAGAAGCTCACTTGCCCACTCCCTTCTGCTTCGGCCGATTGGGTGGCTGGAGATGGCTGGAACTGCTCTTCGTGCCTTTATTTTAAAAGGAGAAAGCGGCACCTGATTACAATATGAGGGCTTTTCAGTCTTCACAAACAAACTTGCCTCTGCCACTTAAGACATATAAAGGAGTGAGAAGAGCAGATCAGTTCCTTTACAGCAGCGGTTCTCAACCTGTGGGTTGCGACCACCAAGGGGGTCGCCACACTCCGCCAAGTTAAAAAAAATAAATAAATAAAAAAGCACGCAAGTTGCTGCCACTGCCAAGTCCGCTTCTTGGCAGCAGCAAACTCACTGCATCCCTTCTTCTGCAGCTGCGGCTCCCTGCCTCTTAGGGAACCACGGCTGTGCCGGTGAAGCCATTGCGGAGCCTTCCCGTCTCTCGACGGGCTCCGTGCAGCATTGTCCCGCCTCCCTCCCTCCCTCCATGTTAGCCCCCCCTCTATCCATGTCAGCCCCGTTGCAGGTTCCCTGCTTCCTCATCCCCTCTCCCTATGTCTGCCTGCTACTTCCCTGTTCTTCTGTAGCCACGGTTCCCTGTCTCTTAGGGAACCACGGCTGTGCCAGTAAAGCTGTTGCGGAGCCTTTCTGTCTCTTGATGGGCTCCGTGCAGCATTGTCCCGCCTCCAAATGAAGTTGTTTACCACTTCCTTTGGAGGCGGGACAGTGCTGCACGGAATACACAGCAAACTCTTATCCATGCCTTTATTAATCTTGCCTGGACTGTTATAATATTGTTTATTCCAGGATTTCTACCTCCAAACTCAAACATCTCCAGACAATACAGAACACTGCAATTCAACATCATCCCTGTTACTGAAACACTATCACTGATTTCCTCTTTCATGCCAAGTTCAATTTAAGATTTTAGCTCTTACTCACAAGGTTTTGTATGCCAACTCACTGTCCCCACTAAAATCGGGGACAGGAGGTAATTATCATTCGTGGAATTTGGGACACTACTTCAAAATCAGGGACAATTCCTGAATATTAGGGACATCTGGTAACCTTACTTAGATCCCTTTACCTGATCCATATGCAAAAACAGCCTACATGCCTTCTATATTTGTCAGGTTCAGCTTTAAAGATCAATTCTGTTAGAGTACACCTTTGTGCATTTGTTATATATCACCCTCAAGTAGAAGGTAACCCTATCTCTGTACAGCCTGTTTGATTCATGCCAGGCTTGCTTATATTAAACCTTCCCATCAAGCATACTGCTGTATCATGTGACCTCAACATTATCTTAAACCAGCTGATGAAAGCTTCTATAGAACCACTGGATACCTGCGAACTGAAGTAGCTTATCTGGAAGGTCTTGTGTTTGGTGGTGGTAATTTCAGCACACAGCATATGTGAGCTCTAGGCTATAGTATCTCTTCTACCTTATACAACATTTTACAACAACAGGCTGGATCTCCAGGAACAAGCAGGAAGTCAGTCTTCACATATGAGTGACATTGGCACCGATGGAGCCCGGTGCAGGAACACTCCCCAGCATCCAATAGGAATGCTTTTGGGAGTGTTTCTCCACACATGCGTAGCTGCCTTCCCACCTTCCCTCCTGGTTTCGTCAGTCATCTTTTTTCTACAGAGCCATCGGGACCTCGTCCCTGACAGCTGCGTTTAGAGACTTCAAATGTTTTTCACTAGTACCGTCAAAAGTACTTAGGTTGCCTTCCCATTGACTGGCTCGACTCCCCATCGATTCTGATTTCCCTTTTTTATTTTTATTTTACATAATTTTACTTTATTTTCAGTTTTCTCACAAACTTTTGTTTGAGGCCAATGGCCTCATTGGGCACCATTTCCTAGTTCGATTTTGCTTCCGTATTATTCCCTAATATGGAGAAGCCCCTGTGTGGTTTCAAAAAAATGCTCCAAGTGTTGCAGCACAATTTTGATCACTGATGAGCATTCTTGGTGCCTAAAATGTTTAGGCCCAGACCACGATGTCGATTCTTGTCCTTCCTGTCACCACATGACTTCTTGAAGTAGAAAGAACCGGGACAAACAGAAGGCTAAGTTGTTTCCTACAGACTCAGCTCCTTCGGTGCACTCCTCGGGGGGCATCAATTCCTTCAAAGTCTTCCCATGCGTCCGAGTCCTCACCAGCAAAGGAAAAGCTTCACTCAGAGTCACCAGTGCTTAAGAAAGAGAAGACATTGGCCTCGGCATCGATGTCCTCGACTTCCAGGTCAGCATCTGCTTCGGACTCCGAGCATCGGCACCGTCATTCATCGCATTCCAATGCAGACCATCCATGGTAGCATCCTCAGTTGGAGGTATCGCCGTCCAAAGCTAAACAGGGGTTCAGGGATGTCCCCAAGGTCCAATCCTCGGTGGAGCTTCCGATACCGGCATTGGCAGTTGTGGCCCACACAGTTGTGTTTGGAGCCACTCCTCCCCTGGTACTGTCATTGGATGACCATGTCATCGCCATCGAGTGCAGCATTGCTAAGCTCTTAGCTGCAGTAATGCCAATGACAATGAGTACTCCGCAACTGGCACCGGTTCTGCTGATGCGGACAACAACCACAGAGCTTGGCCCGCTTATGCAGGCATCCCCTGCCTTGCATAGCTCCACGGAGCAGCCAATACCAAGGTCCTTGGCATCATCTTGTCTGATACCCTCTATATCGAAACACCAAATCTCTGAGCATGAGGATTATTTTTACTTCCTTCCAGACTCCGATTCCGAAGAGGCCTCCGAGATGGAATCTATCGATTCTGATACCCATAGGGAGGTACCATCTGATCCATCGCCACCTTATGAATGTTGATGTTCACTGCCTGAGGACATGTCCTTTCAAGATTTTATTAAGGACATGGCGGCAGCTCTCGATGTTTCAGTGGCTACAGAAATGAAACCGAGAGCTGAGGAGCTCGATATTCTTCAATATCCATTGGCACCGAAGGAGGCTGTTACCTTAAAGAATCTAATGGCTTGGATAAAAGTCTTCACATGCCCTCCCATTTCCCCAAGGAGTTGTATTCTGCTTTAAGCCATTAGACTGAGTTGGTCCCGTGTGACAGTGGCAGGCAGGGAGTGGCACACATCCATGGTGAACCTCTCAAAAGCTTTGAGAGAAATCTTAAGCTGGAGAGCTGTTTCCTGTACCAGGCTTTGTCAGTGATATCGTCCTTTTTTGGGAGGACTTGTATCCTGCTATCCACGGAGTGCACCTGCTACAGATAAATAACTTGTTTTTTCCTGAAGACACTGCTTCAGTTGCTGCTCTTGTCATAAAGGTTACCTTTTCACCCATACATCTTGTCCAGTTGACTGCAGCAGTGATGTTGGATTGCTACTTTTCCCTTTCCCCTTCATGTAGGCTCCAACCCCTTTCTTCCACATCATTCTTACTCTATTTCCTTTTTTAAAGTTCACGTCATCCACCTATTCATTCCACTGTCTCTCCGGGTAGCTGTCATTTATTGACCTCCTGATAGCAAATTCCTGAACATAAGACTTGTCATAGTGGGTCAGACCAAAGATCCATCAAGCCTAGTATCCTGTTTCCAACAGTGGCCAATCCAAGTCACAAGTACCTGACAGGATCCCAAATGTAGCCAGCTTCCATTCTACTTCTCTGCAGGTCCACCTTAACAGTTGTCCAAACAGTTGTCCGAATATTTTGTAAACCCAGTTATGCTAACTCTTATCAATTGATGATATACTAGTTTGAATGGACCTCTGGTGCAGGCAAGCTGCCAAAATATATAGCCATGGTAAGGTGTTTTTTGAATAAAACTGGTTTGTCCTCAGACCTTCATCCCTTATGTAATTTGTTCCATGGCCTGTCTCCACTGTCCTTTGCTGCTTTGGCTTTTCTGAGGGGGCTGTTTTCCTTTTGGTCTTCTGGACATACCAATACAGTTTTATAAATTTACTCCAATAGGAGATTATTTTGTAAAGTCATTAGTAAACATACGTGGCAGTTTTTCACATGTTAATGACCGCTTATAAAATACCAATCAGTGTAAAAATACATGTGTTGGCATGAATGCTTGTACTTTGCTGTTAGGTGTAGCCGGAGTCATGGTCTGGACAGAGTATGAGTGGAGTTCACAGATATATGCATTGATTATAAAATGCCTTAAATTACATACATACTTGTGTATTTAAGGTGTGTTCATTTACACCTGCTAAATCTTACTTGTCTTTATAGACTAGGCTTAAAATAGGTTGGCTGCTTTTACCTAGATGCCCTGTTATAAAGTTGCGTTGATAATGTCTAGTACAGTCATATTAGCAGTTTACCATAGACCGGTTAGTCTATATGGATTATTTTTTGTATGCTAAAAATGATACAGTTAAGTAAATAGGTTTATTGAATATTTATCTGACTGAAACTAAGGTTATTTTTAGGAATCATTTTACATCACAAGGAGATCGCTGTTGTAGTTGGTAACATTATTTTTTTTCTCTATTAAAGTTATACAGCACTTCTGATGAAAAGAACAAAACAATATGAAATACATGCAGCAACCAAAGCACAAAATGGTATGGAAACCGACTAATTATTTATTTATTTATTTAACAAGTCTTTTATACTGCTCTCTCTTCCATTCAGGGTGGTTTACATTACAACAACAACAACTTTACAGTGAACTAATTAGTGTATAGTGATTCCTGAGTTACAAGTATCTCTTTTTTGCTTTCTTTGCTGTTATTTTGAAAGTGTACATCTAGCCAGCTCTGTGGTTAACTCATTTTTTTTTCTCTTTGGAGGTCTAAGAACTTCTGGTGTAGCGTGATCACTCTTTGAATTGGGAAGGACAAGCCCAGCCCTCACAATTCAAAGCATGATTGTATTGCACACCCTCCCCCCATCAGCAGGAGTGCCAGCAAACTCACTCACAGCTTGAAGCTGCTTAGTGTGAATGTAGGTTGCTTCTCTTACATTTAAGTAAATTGAGATACAGTGACTTGTCTATGTTCATAAAGGAAGGAATTTAAATTTACATCTCTGGAATTTTGTTTACATAAATTTGATTCCATATCATCCTGCTAGACCAGTCCAGACAAGTGGGTTGTGTTCCCCTACCAGCAGATTGGTGGAGACAAAGAACCAATGAAAAGCCCAAGTTTCAATGGCATCACTCCCATGCCTCTATCTGCCTCAGCCACCAGAGGTCTCTTTAGTATTTCTTTGTCTCTAGCAGATAGTGGATATATTTTCTCCTCTCTGAAGAAAATTCTGAAGATTAAGAGGAAAAGATTGATTAAATGCTCATGAACGACCACCTTGAAGGTGACTCCCTCACTTGAGCATGATGTGGGAGGCTGCACTAGACTGAGGTCTTTTTGGTAGCCTTTGGAGGAGAGAAAATTGGTTCAACTCCACACACTTATAAGAGCCTGTTGAGCAACCAGAAAGTGGAAGGATTTGGAAGGATCTGGAAGAGTGGAGCAGCCTCACACAACCTCAGTGCCCCCTCCCTGCTCTTTTCCCCCCTGCTCTCTTCTGAAAATTGCAGAAGGCTCTCAGAGGGCCCTGCCTGCCAGCCATCTTAAACGCAGTAATGCAAAAGCCAGTGAAACAGTAAAAGGGAAGTAGAGCTGAGCCTGGCAAGGATCCTCTGCTTGAGGCTCTCAAAGGATGAGTACCAAGGCTTGACCTCCTCATTGTCCTTGTTTGGGGGTCCCAATTCCGTTTGTGTGGGATGCAACTTGAGTAGACCGCTTGTGACCGTTGGCGTGGTGTGGGGGTTTTCCATCATTTTCTGCATGTGCTTGTAGCATTTTCTCCTATTGTGCATCTGGAGGTTGCCTGGTCGGTATGCATGTTCTGCCCTAGCAGCTTCAATGCACCTTCCTACCCTAGCGCCTGTATCACTCGCCACAGTAAAAGCACAGTTAACGCACACCTTCAGGCCGCACGGCCTTAGCGCACACTGTTGTGATACTTGCCTTAACTTTCTTATGTCTTCTTCCAGGAATCATTGTTGGAACAAGTGGCAAGCGTGGTGCCTCATCTCCATTTTCTGGACTCTGCTCTTCTAGCATGGCAGCTTCTGAGTTGTTTCCCCTCTCTGTATCAAGGGATGTGGTTAGTCTGGCCTTGCCTGCCTAAGGGTAGGAAGTGACGGATGGTGCTGTGGGTAAGGATATCTAGCTGGCCAGAGGTTCTGGCGACTGTGCTGTGTACTACTCCCCAATCTCTAGGAGATCAATGGCGACTATATACCCTGGTGTAGGGGGTCACTCCCATGATGAGAGAGCTTTCGGAGTCTGGATTGTCCTCCCCAGAATTCCTTTCCTTTTACAACAGGCCTCATCATTCTGGCATGGAAATTCAGACCCCGTGGCCTCTTGGTTCCCCAGAGCACAATCTCGTGAGGGGCAGTCTGACAATGGAAGTCCTGTATGATTGCCTATGGCTAAGAGTCCCCGGCAAAGGGAGATGGGGATTAGCTGGGATCTGTCTTGAGATTTGGATGAAGAAGTACTCTCGTCTTCAGAGGATTGTGAAGAGACAGATGTTATCTAGCTATTCCAGAAGGAGGAACTGATTTCCAGGGTCTTATCCACCTTAAGCTTGGCAGATGCTCCAGGCACAGAACAGGAAACAAAGATGCACCCATTCCTGCAAGGGGTGTGGAAATCCACCCCTTGCAGGTGCTATTCCAGTCAGAGTGGGATTCCCCTAACTCCCTGCCTAAGGGGCTAAGGGTGTATAAGAAGATGCATGCTCTCCCAGGGAAAGGATGCATTGTATGGTTTGATATTTCCAAGATGACTTCACAGATCAGGGCACTTACAGATGGACCACCATTCTTGTGGAAGGCAGATTGGCCTTAAAGGATACTCTGGACTGAAAGGTGGATTTGTGTTGAAGAACCAGTTCGCTGTGATGGCTGCTATTTTTCTGTTGGCGGTATGTGCAGGACTGACATCTCGAGCCCAGCTCCAGTGAATTCATTCTCATCCGCCAGATGATTCTACCCCTCTTACGGGAATCTGCTAAGGCCTTTCTTTCTGATGCTATGTATGGTCTGTTACGTCTAGCGGCCAGAGATTGTGCCCATTCAACGGTGACGTGTCTTTGGCTTAGCTCTGACACAGGGCAACGGACTCATCTTCCAAAGACTGGTTGCCCATCTGGCCTTAGAGGGATTCTTCTCTTGGGTCCAATTTGGAGAAGCTGGTGAAGGACTTGGGTGAGATGACATCTTAGCCACCTTCTAAAGAATAGATCCAAGAGGTCTTTGAAGCGGGCAGGAGCCCCTTTTCTGTCAGCTTTCATCTGGTCTTCGCAGGCGCACTGGTCGAGTCCCATGCTAACCTGGAAATCCTTTCTTCCCTTCTGCTTATGGACTTTGGGCTCATTCTCAGTCCTTTCATGGAGCACTTGGGCCTAGGGACCCAGTCCTATCCAGAGGAGACCCTCCCAGGCTGCACAATGAAGACTTGGGAGCCCATTCCTAGTTTCCTTCAGTTGGGGGCAGGCTTTGCCTTTTCTTTCAGGAATGGGCCCAGGTCACCAAGGATCGCTGGGTGCTAGTCCCCTTTCAGTACGGCTATGTCCTGGAATGCAATAGCTAATCTCGAATGCTTTTATCTTCTCCCCTTATGGGTCTGCAAACAGCAGGACCCCTGTGCGGATCCCCTTCAACAGGTTGCCTCTCCTGGAGGCAGTGGTGCCCATTCCCCTGGACAACTGGGGCAAGGGCAGGTATTCTGCCGACATGAAAGGAACATTCTGGCCCATTCTGGCCCTCAAGTGTGTCCATGAGTGCTTGCACGTCATGTGCTTCTGGATTGAAACTTTGTGATCCATGATTCAAGCGGTGTGCCAAGGACAGTTCCTGGTATCTGTGGATTTGGCTGTATTTCCATATCCTGATCCAGGAGATCAGCAAAGTATCTGGGGTTTGCCATGCTTGGCTCTCTCCTTCAGTTTGCCGCCCTCCCATTCAGACTCTCCACTGCCCCAAGGACATTCTCCAAGGTCATGGTGGTGGTGCTACAGCGCTACAGCACCAAGGGATTTGTGTGCACCCATATCTGGACTGCTGGCTCATCCATGCCCATTCTTTTTCAGAGGTATCTCAGGTAGCTTCCTGTGTGGTGTTCTTTCTGATAAGCCTTGGTTGGGTGATCATTTAGGGAAAGAGACAGTTGTTGCATTCCCATTCCCTGGAGTTTCTGGAAGCACGTTTCAATACTTGAGTGTGCAGTATCTTCCTGCCAAAGGAAAAAGTCAAAACTGTTGGATTGCCTAGCGCTGTTCTGTTTGCAGCAGACTCCCAGAGTCGGGGATTATCTTTAACTCTTCAGATTGATGGCAGCAACAATCAAGATGGTGCCATGGGCGCATACTCTTTTGCAGCCACTCCAGTGGTCCATGCTGACTCAATGGACCTCAAGTTCTTAGCGGTTCGAGCTCAGGCTCCCACTCACAATGATGGTGATGGCCAGGCTGCAGTGGTGGCAGCAGCCCAGTTTTCCAAGGAAAGGCATACCACTGGACAATTGCTCATGGATCTTTCTGTCAACGGATGCCTATCTTTTGGGCTGGGTAGCCAATTGTCAAGGCCGAATGGCCCAGGGCCATTGGAACCACAGGGAAGCAGTGTGGTCCATCAACTGCCTTGAGGTGAGGGCCATTAGGTTGGCTCTTCTGTGTTTCCATCACCCAATCAAGAGCCAGGTGGTTTGAGTGTTCTCGGACAGTACCATAGTGGTGTCTTATGTCAATTGGCAAGATGGCACGAGGAGTGCAGGGTAGCCTTGGAGATGGCTTTCCTGTTTGCCTGGGTAGCAAAAACCTCCTAATTTGTCAGCTCTGCACATTGCTGGGGTGGCTACTGTGGAAATGGATTTTCTCAGCTGGCACTCTCGTTCCAGGAGAGTGGGAGTTAGTCAGGAGTTGTTTCAGTTGTTTTTCCACCACAGGGATCTGATAGTGACCAGCTCCAACGCCAAAGTGTACTGCCACATGGAGATAGGATCTGAGGGCATCGGCGCCCTGGCTCAACTTTGACCAAGTCAACACCTGCTGTATGTGTTCCTTCGTGGCCCCTGGTGGGACATGTGGTTTGGTGCATGGAGTACCACCTGAGATGGATTATCCTGGTAGCACCAGATTGGCCAATGAGAGCGTGATTCGCAGATCTGATATGGCTCCTGCAAGCACCACCTCTTTGTTTGCTTCCATCTCGGGACCTATTCTGTCAGGGGCCACTTGTCCCGGAGGACCCAGTTCCCTTCTTGCTAACCTGTAAGATGGTTAGTATGTACAGGCTACTCTCCGGTGGTGGTTTTCCACTCTGCTCAGAGCCCGGAAAAGGTCTACCAACATGGCATAAGTGCGGGTCTGGTGCTTTAGGTATTGATGTGGCGCACGGCAGCTGGCTTCTGAGGCAGCCAAGGTGCCATCTCTATTTGCCTTTCTGCAGGATGGTCTGAAGAAGCTCTTAGCTCTCTGAAGATTCAGATGTTAGCTTTGGCCTATTTCAGAAGTCCGTTGGCTGGTAAGTCTCTAGCCTTACATGTTGAGGTTGTGTGAGGCTTGCCATGTTTTCCTATATGTTTTGGGACGGATACTGAAGAGACCTATAGTGGCTGAGGCAGATAGAGGCATGGGACTGATGTCTTTGAAACCTAAGCTTTTCATTGATTCTTTGTCTCCATCAATCTGCTGGTAGGGGAACACAACCCACTTGTCTGGACTGATCTAGCAGGACTCAAAGAAAAGACATTATCTGGTAAGTAAAATGTCACCTTACATGCTTTACAGTACAAACTCCAAGTGAGTTACAAAAAAATAACTAATAAAATATAAATATTCCCACTACCCTTCAGCCATTGTTAGTGCTAAATCCTCATATAGTTCCCCTTCCCCCTGCTCCCTGCAACTTAATTCTGTGGGAACAATTTCTAAAACAAATGTGTTGCTCGCAGACCCATGGGTACCTCATGTTGAGTCCTTAACGAATCATGTATTCTCACAGCTGCTAACATGTAGATGATAACAGAAGTGGTAATATCTGTGCATATGCATTGCTAGGCTCCTGTGGACATGATCATAAAGGGACAGCTAGCCCCAAGTTAGGCCCCTCCAGCAGCTCAATGGTAAAAAAAACTTAAGGGCATGTTTACTAAAGCATAGCACATGTTAATGGATGTTGCCATACGCTAACTACTGATATGGCCAAAGGAATCAAATGGGCCATGGCAGCACTTAGCACACGGTAACAAACTTACCACACACTAAGCTTTAGTAAATATACCCTCTTTGGTGTCCCCAGAGAGAGAGGCTCAGACTTTGGAGTCTTTTGCAAGAAAGGTGTGTCAGAACGTTATGCTCAGTTCCTGCATAACATCCAACCAGCTCTTCATTGGCATGCACTTGCAGATTATCATGCACAGCATGCAAAATTTGGCGACTCTCTACCTCCAGAGAAAGCCAACTTAATTCCCTACTGAGCAAAAGGAAAGAGTGCGAAAAATACATAGTCCAAGTGACTTATGATAATATGGCATTGAGAGCCTCTTTGTTAGTATTGGCACCCATAAACTCTCATGGCTTCAGGCTTCAGACCAGTACAATCTCCAGGAAAAGTTCACTAATATGTTGTGCCATGGAGATAAGGTGCAGGAGGCTGCAACACTTATCAAGCAGCACACTAATATGATAGGTACCTTCCAGCGTCCTACTCAACCGGGACTAAGCAAGGTCCTCACTCTCACTCTCAGCAGAGGGCCAAAAATCACAGCCTGCTACCCAGCCAAAAGCTGGGACTGGATTTTGACTGGCTTCTACAGGACATAGCCAGCACTCCAATACTGGTGCCAGACATCCTTCCAGTGAGGAGGAAGCTTCCGTATTTTACATACTAGTGGTGCCTAATTCAGGGGCGGCCCAAGGGGGGTGCGGGGCCATGTGCAGAGACTCGGTGTGTGGCCTCATTTGCATAATGTTACCATACACTAACTTTTAGTAAACATGCCTCTTAATGAGTGTATGGATAAAAAAAGACTAAAAGATATCTACATTACTATAATCCAGTGCCAACCGCCAGGCACATTAGGAACTACTGCAAACACTGCCCATTTAGAGCCAATAGCAAACTCGCCGTATCCTAACAGCACTACCAGGACTCACAAAGCACCATATCCTACCTATCAAAAGGCAACACTGCAAATATTAAACCAATACATTTCAGAGAATAACAATACATGACCTACTGGGAAAGAGAACAAGTGGCAATGTCAAATAGGAATTACGTAAACAGAATGCCTCAGCTCAGTTACACATGCAGAACATAGACCATCACCAAACAAGGAATCACAATTTAGAAACAGGAAGACAAACAGGGAACCCCAAAAGCCAAACTTGGAATGTACAACAACACTGTACAAATAAAACTATAAACAAAGCGCACACATTAATGATGCACATTTCCCAGAGCTGACATATTCCAGTTAATAAATTCAAAATAAAGAGATATTTTTCTACCCTTTGTGCATTTTTTTTCAGTTACAATTGCTCCAGCCACTTTCTTCTGGTTTCTTCGTGTCTT
This sequence comes from Ichthyophis bannanicus, assembly GCA_033557465.1. Lineage (NCBI taxonomy): Eukaryota > Metazoa > Chordata > Amphibia > Gymnophiona > Ichthyophiidae > Ichthyophis > Ichthyophis bannanicus. The sequence continues at coordinate 252,053,608 of CM066031.1, forward strand.
CTGCTAACTCTCCATTGTCTGCTGTCCATTTGTCCTTTCTTCTCTCTTCTAGTTTTTTTTTCCATTCTCTCTTCTAGTTCCAGGCCCACCCAGCATCCGCTCCCTTCTAGTCCCCGCATCAGCCCATTTCCAATCCTATCCTAGCCACACCAGCCCATTTCGAGTCCTAGCTCCCCCATCCATTTCCAGTCCTATCCGAGTCCCTCCATCAGCTCATTTCCAATCCCAGCCCCCCTTCAGCCCATTTCTAGTCCTTTCCTAGCCCCACCATCAGCCCATGTCAAATCCTAGCTCCCCTCCACTCAGCCCATTTCCAATCCAAGCCCCCCATGAGACTACTTCCAGTTCTAGCCCCTCCATGAGTCCATTTCAACCCAAGCCCCCACCACAGCCTATCTCCAGTCTTAGCACCCCCAACAGCCCATTTCCAATCCTATCCTAGCCCCTCCATCAGCCCATTTCCTATCCTAGCTCCCCCCACTCAGCCCATTTCCAGTCCTAGCTCCCTCTTCTCACAGCCCATTTCCATTTCAAGCCCCCTCCCCATCAACTATTTTCAGTTCAAGCCCCCCTTCCACTCAGCCCATTTCCATTCCAAGCCCCCATCCCCATCAGTTATTTGCAGTTCAAACCCCCCTTCCACTCAGCCCATTTCCAGTCCTAGCAACCCCCCAGCCCATTACCAGTCCTAGCCCCCCATAGCCTATTACCAGTCCTAAGCCTCCCATCAGCCCACTTCCAGTCCTAACCCCGCCATCACCCCATTTTCATTCTTAGCCCCCCATAGCCCATTACCATTCCTAATCCCCCCATCAAGCCACTTCCAGTCCTAACCCCCACATCAGCCCATTTCCAGTCCTAGCCCCCCCATAGCCCATTACTAGTCCTAACCACCCCATCAGCCCACTTCCAGTATTAGCCCCCCCATAGCCCATTACCAGTCCTAACCCCCCTCCCCCCCATCAGCCCATAGATTAAAAAAAAACAACTGGCTGCTGCTGCCATTGCCGCCATGGCAGCGGCAGAATCAAGCATCCCGCGGGGCCCCCCCTGCCCGGCAGAGCCCTCCTGGCATCAGCTCTCAAAGCGCGGGCTTTTCAGAGCCGCGAAGGGAGAGTTTCCTTTTCTTGAGGCTCTGTTAAGCCTGCCGGGGCTGATGGGAAACAGGAAGTCCCATCAGCCCTAGCAGGCTTAAGAGAGCCGCGAGAGAGAAACTCTCTCTTCGCGGCTCTGAAAGCCGCCGCTGATAGAGCTGATGCTGGGAGGGCTCTGCCGGGCAGGGGGGGGGCCCACGGGATGCTTGATTCTGCCGCTGCCATGGCAGTAGCAGCAGCAGCAGCAGCAGCAGCCAGCTTTTTTTTTTTTAAATCTATGGGCTGATGCAGAATGTTGTTTGCGCGGGGCCCTGTGCAAAAAACATGCTTGCTCAATGGATGGGCCGGCCCTGGCCTACTTACTCTGACAGTTGGATTCTAAAGATTTTTTGGTTTGGATACCAACTACATCTAGTTGAGCTCCCACCAAATTGCCCTCCAAGAGTTTCATCCAGCAAATCTTGGTATCAGGAAATGCTCAGATAGGAGCTCTCTTCCCTTCTTCAGTCAAGTGCCATCAGGCCTCTTCCACCAGGACAAGAAGAGCAGGGATTCTACTCCAGGTACTTCCTGATCACAAAAAAGATAGAGGGAGTCCATCCCATGCTAAACTTGAGGAATCTGAACAAATTTCTAATTCAAGAGAAATTCAGAATGATTTTCATCAGCACTCTGATGCCCTACCTTCAAAAAGGAGACTGTCTGTGTTCATTGGATTTAAAGGATGCCTATACCCACATACAGATATATCCCAGTCACTGGAAGTATCTGCAGTTCATCATAGGGAAGCATCACTGCCAGTACTGTGTACTGCCTTTTGGGCTTGCGTCAGTTCATCTCTTTTTCACCGTGTTTATGCAGACAGGAAAACATGTGGATGCCCAATTTGGACAACTGGCTGATCAAGAATACCTTTCCAGAAGGAGCTCAAGATTTCATATGTACAATCATTCAGGTACTGGAGTTACTAGGGTTGTCCATAAATTACTCCAAATCCAATTTAAGTACGTCACCTCAATTGGAATTCATAACAGCTCTGTTAGACACCATTCTGGCAAAAGCCTTTCTTCCACAAGAAAGACTCACCAGGCCGGTTACCATTGTGGAAGATATATGGAAAAATCATCAGATGTTGTTAATGATGGATCATATGGTTTCACAGTGGCCATAACACCCTTGGTACATCTGAAATGAGATAAGCTGAGTGGAGCTTGAGCACATAGTGGACACAGGCCAATCACAGGCAGGAGAAGACGGTGTTCTACAGACAAGCTGAGTCATGTGCTCCAACCTAACAAGTGGACTCAAGTGGATATCCTGATAGTCATGGGTGATTGGAACGCAAAAGTTGTCAACAAAGAAGAAGGCAAAGTAGTTGGAAAATATGGACTTGGCAACAGAAATGAAGCTGGAGAAAGACTGATAGAATTCTGCAAGACCAATGATCTATTCATCTCAAACACCTTCTTCCATAACACAAGCGGCGACTGTACACATGGACTTCACCCAATGGATTGTATAAAAATCAAATTGACTACATCTGTGGAAGTCAACGATGGAAAAGCTCTATAACATCAACAAAGACAAAACGTGGAGCTGACTGTGGTACAGATCATCAACTACTAGTATACAAACTCAAGCTAAAGTTGAAAAAGAGCAAACCACTCATGAATGCAGCAAAATATGACCTTGAGAATATACCACTGGAATTGAAAGACTGCCTTCAAAATCGATTTGCTGTTTTAGATACAAATGACAGAGCTCCGGAAGAGTTATGGAATGACATTAAGAAGGTTGTGTTGGAAGAAAGTGAGAAGTCTCTACAAAAGGTGAAAAAGCAAAAACGGCCAAAATGGATGACAGAAGAAGCTTTATCGACTATAGCAAGGCTTTTGACTGTGTAAACCATGAGAAACTCTGGGCCACATTAAGAAGCATGGGTATACCAGAACACCTGATCGTTCTCTTGCGCAATCTGTACATTGATCAAGAAGCAACAGTTTGAACGGAACAAGGAGAAACAGAATGGTTTAAAATAAGCAAAGGTGTAAGACAAGGCTGCATACTTTCCCCCTACCTGTTTAATTTATATGCCAAACAAATCATCAGAGAAGCAGGATTGTATGAAGACAACAGAGGTGTGAAGATTGGTGGAAGACTCATCAACAACCTTCGCTATGCTGATGATACTATATTACTGGCTGAAAGTGAAGATGATCTGAAACATTTGCTTCTCACAATCAAAGAACAGTCTCAAAATGGGCCTGCACCTTAATGTAAAGAAGACAAAGATCATGACAACTGGCATAATCAACAGGTTCATCGTTGAAGGAGAAGAAATTGAAATCGTGAACAACTTTAACCTACTTGGATCAACTATCAATAAAGAAGCAACAAGCAGTCAAGAAATCAAATGACGCATTGCTCTTGGCAGAATGGCTATGAAAGACCTAGATAAGATTCTCAAGAGCAGAGATGTCTCTCTCCATACAAAGATTCGACTTGTTCAAGCCATGGTATTTTCAATAACATCATATGGATGTGAAAGCTGGACAGTGAAAAAGACAGACAGGAAGGAAAATTGATGCCTTTGAATTATGGTGCTGGCGGCGAATACTGTGTATACCATGGACTGCCCGAAGAATAAACCAGTCGGTACTAGAGGAGATCAAACCTAAGCTTTCTTTAGAAGCTCAGATGACAAGACTTTGAATTTCATACTTTGGACACATCATGCGAAGAGAGAGATCATTAGAGAAAGACGACATGCTTGGCAAGATAGAAGGTCAACGCAAAAGAGGAAGGCCAGCAATGAGATGGATCGATACAATAACAGCAGCTATGGGTACCAGTCTGTCAACAATGAGCCGCCTGACTGAAGACTGAACACAATTTAGGATAGCTATCCAGAGGGTCACCATGAGTCGACTCCGACTCGAAGGCACTTAACAACAACAATAACAGCTCTGTTAGACACCATTCTGGCAAAAGCCTTTCTTCCACAAGAAAGACTCACCAGGCCGGTTACCATTGTGGAAGATATATAGAAGAATCATCAGATGTTGTTAATGATGGATCATATGGTTTCACAGTGGCCATAACACCCTTGGTACATCTGAAATGAGATAAGCTGAGTGGAGCTTGAGCACATAGTGGACACAGGCCAATCACAGGCAGGAGAAGACGTGTTCTACAGACAAGCTGAGTCATGTGCTCCAACTTAACAAGTGGACTCTTGACAGAGAGGTGGCTCTTCGGATCTTTTGGGAGTGGAACACCCCCTAATAGATCTAGTCGCCACTCTGCAGAATGGGTAAGCACCTCGGTTCTGCTCCAGAACAGTGACACACGGCAAACTAGCCTCAGATGCCTTCCTTATTGACTGGGTCTTCTACATGTGTATCCTCTAATACCTCTCATAGCAAAATCTTTGCAAAACTCAAGGGCAACAGGGAGACAATGATCCTCATAACGCCCTTCTACCCCAGAAGTCATGGTTTCCTGTGTTCCTGGAACTATCAGTCAGGGAGCCCATTTGATTCAGCAGTTCACCAAGCCTAATCTCGAAGGATCAGGAGACACTGTTGCATTCCAACATCAATCCTCTATCTCTCATTGCTTGGGTGTTGAAGGACTAGCTTTGTCTTTGAACCTACAGGTTAGTATAACTAATATCCTCCTTACTTGCACTAGGAGTTCATGTGGTTTTATGTGGAAGAGGTTTGCCCTCTAGTATGATGGAATTAACTGTCCCACACATGAACTACTTTAATATCTTCTACATTTATCAGAGGCTGATTTGAAAACCAACTCAGTAAGGGTACATCTCAGAGCAACTGGCTCTTAACATCATTATGTAGAAGGTAAACCTATCTCTCTACAGTCTTTAATTGTTCATTTCATACGGGCTTGCTTCTTTCAAAGCCTCTCTTAAAGCCTACCACTGTGTCCTGGGACTTTACTGTGATTTTAATTCAGCTGATGAAAGCTCATTTTGAGCTACTTGATACCTTGGACTGAAGTATCTGACTTGGAAGGTCTTGTTTTTGCTGGCAGTAACTTCAGCACAGAGTTAGTGAACTCCAGGCTGTGGTAACTGATCCACCCTATACCAAGTTTTTCAACAATACTATGGTTTTGCGTACTCATCCAAAGTTCCTTCCTAAGGTGGTGATTGGATTCCACCTTATCAGTCAATGGAGACACTGCAAACAGATCTATCATACACATACTCATTGTGGCTATCCTGAAAACTGGATTGGCTGGGTGTGCTCCAGTGACTGAATTGAAGTCCTCCTGCTTTAGGTTAATAGGTGACTAGTAATTACTTGCAAAGTAATTACTTCGACTTTCATACTTTAGACACATCATGCGAAGAGAGAGATCATTAGAGAAAGACATCATGCTTGGCAAGATAGAAGGTAAACGCAAAAGAGGAAGGCCAGCAATGAGATGGATCGATACAATAACAGCAGCTACGGGTACCAGTCTGTCAACAATGAGCCGCCTGACTCAAGACCGAACACAATTTAGGATAGCTATCCAGAGGGTCACCATGAGTCGACTCCGACTCGACAGCACTTAACAACAGTAATTACTTTGTTTTATATAGGGAGATAGTTACTAATCTGCTTTAAGGGAATACAGTAATGCATAATATTTGCCACTTAATGCACACTTTACCATTACCCACAGTAGTTTGCCACAAGTGCACACTACATAATAACATTCAAAGCATGAAGCTGCATGCAGAGCAACTCATTATTATGCATATCAAATAACTCCAACTTGAACTGAACTTTGCAAGTTGCACTATTTGTGGAAAAACACCATCTTTCATCTGGCATTCTTTTTTCCTTCACAAGAGCATCATGCTTTTAATAGGTGGCCCAGTGCTCTCTTGATGAATCCTAAAGGGGCTGCAGGTAAATTTAGTGCCCATTCCTCCTGAGCAAAGAACCCCCACCCCCAAAGTTTTCCATGGACCCCTCTAGAACAGACCCTCCACCACCCCAAAAACACCCCCTAACCTCTTCTCCTCCCCAGAAGAGGCCTCTATCACCCCCACCCTTGCAAAGATAACCCCATTGGGATCTGGTGGGGGGTTCCAGGTGTCCAGTCGGTAGGGCAAGAGTTAAGCCGAGTTATTCCTGTCCCGTCAAGTGCCAGGTCAAAATGGCACTAGTCAATATTTGTAGTAATCTTGCACTACTACAGCTAGGGATCAAGTTGCCAAATAACAAGCTTGACCCTTAGCATTGGTATTGTGAGACTTCTGCTAGTGGGCAACTGGCACAATCTTGAACTTGGAACTCTGTGTGACAAGAATGACGGAGATTTGCTCCTGCTGCATCTGATAGATACCAGTGAAACTACCAGTAGGACCCGAGGGGTAATGAATGGGGATTATGCATCCTTTCTGGGGAGAGGAGGAAGGTCCAAGGATGTCTTACAGGGTGGATAATCTTTGCTGGGGAGACTCTCTTGGGTGGGAAGGGGCCAGTGGGGTCTTTTTTAGAGTCTGATCAGGGGTGGATCTTTGTTGATGAGGGGTCAGGATGAGCACCACATTTTGAAAACCTCCATCTCCTTTATGATGGACCTTGATAAACTAGAAGACTGGATGTCCAAATGGCAGATGAAATTTAATGTGGACAAGTGCAAAGTTATGTCCTTATGGTAGAACAACCCAAACTGGTTACATGAATAAATAAATAAATAAATAAATAAATGATGCAAGATTCCACATTAGGAACCATCACCCAAGAAAAGGATTTAAGCGTCTTCGTAGATAATAAATTGAAACCCTCCACGCAGTGTGCAGCGGCGGCCAAGAAAGCAAATAGAATACTAGGAATCATAAGGACAAGAATGGAGAATAAAACCAAGGATATTATAATGCCCCAGTATCATTCCATGGTGTGACTGAATCTTGAATATTGTGTGCAATTCTGGTCACCGTATCTTAAAAAGGATATAGCAAAATTAGAAAAGGTACAGAGAAAAGCCACCAAAATGGTAAAGAGGATGGAAGGATATCCCTATGAGGAAAGGTTTAAAAGGTTAGGGCTCTTCAAATTGGAAAAAAGACGGCTTGAGAGGAGATATGATTGAGGTCTATATATTAATGAATGGAGTGGAGCGGGAAACGCAGATCGGTTGTTTACTCCATCAAAAAGTAGAAAGACTAGGAAATACCAAATGAAGCTGCAATGTGTAACCCATTTAAGACTAATAAGAGAAAATATTTTTTCAATCAGTGCATAATCAAAACCTGGAATTTGTTACCGGAGGATGTAGTAAAAGCTGTTAGTGCAACTGGGTTTAAAAAGGGCTTGGACAAGTTCCTGGAGGAGATGTCCATAAACCATTATTAAAGAGGACCCAGGAAATCCACTGCTTGCTCCAATACAAGCATTGTGGAACCTGTGTGCCTTTTTGGGAACCTGCCAGGTGCTTGTAACCTGGATTGGCCACTGTTGGAAAAATGATACTGGTCTTGATGGGCCTTGGTCTGACCCAGTATGGCATTTCTTATGTTCCCCTGAAACATTGAGTATTGGGCCACACACTGGCAGCCTAATGCCCCCAAGGATGGAAAATTACTGCAGCTTGTGAGGTTACTTACAAGTTGCATTATTCTTTTACTGCAGAAGTTACTAACCTGTGGTACTGAGTTACCACAGGTTAGTGACTTGTGTGGTAAATTAGACTGCAGTGAAATGCTAATTTTACCACAGCTTAATAACGTCCTCCATTGGTGTTGTACTTTAGCTTAATTCTTAATTTATCATTTTGCATTTTTTGCTCTTACTGCTGTCACCAAGAGTACCTGGATTAGTGGTATATCTTTGATTTGGCATGCTGCAAGTGCATTTAATTACTAATGCAATCCTCATTAAAAAAAAAGTGAATATTCTTCTTTTACAGTATCTTAGGAGGGATATTCAAAGGCATTTACACAGTTTGCAGACTTGCAAACCATGTAAATGCCGGTTAGCAGGATATACAGTGGTACTAACATGGATGGTGCCACTGGATATCCACGACTGCCACAGGTACATGCACTGATGCTACGTGATTAGCATCGGGGCATTCAGGGGTGGAGCGGAGGTGGCACCCATCGCTAACTGGGCAGCGGTGATATTGAGCCGCTGCCTGGTTAGCGAACCATGGATAGGATCAGGATCAGCAAAGGCTGGCCTAACCTCATCCACAGGAGCTAACCGGGCAGTGGCTCAATATCGCCACTGCTCAGTTAGCTTCCGGCATCTGAGGCAACCAAGATATTCAGTGCCAGTGGCCAGATACGGCTCCGGCATTAATTATCCAGGGTTAGTTTTCAGCGATGATGGCTAGCTGTGTTAGCCATGCTAGCCATCAGCCCTGAATATCCCCCTCCCCACACCCCATGCTTAGTTTATTTGTTCCATAATTTTATTGAGCAGAGAAGAAATACTGCTTATTTGCTGCTGTTCTTTGGACTTGAACTGCACATTGGGTCTTTCCAGTTACAAACTGCATTACATGATACCACAGATTACTATCTACTGCCTTTTACTGGACCTGTGAATTCCTTTCATTTGAATATGAAAATCACAGTACAGAATATATTTCATTTATCAAATACTAAAACATTTATCTCCATTCAGATTTTGTAGCAGCAGTACTGTCTGATGGTAATGGAGCTGCTTTCATTGCGCAGCCTTCTACAGGAACACTGGAAGCTTTTCAGCAACTTGTCATTGAAGTATCTGCTTATAATAACATGTGGGGAGAGTACCATGATGAACTTATTTGTAAGGTAAACATCAGTTCTTAGCTCTGGTCAACAAATACAAATTGTATTAATTATAGGGATAATACTATTTTCTCTATAATTTATTTTGGGCCCCTTTCTAAGTTTTTATCCAAATGTGTGAACCCTACATGGACTGACTTTATAGAAGTCGTTTTAGAAAATCTTTAATGCTCATAAAGCCTCTTTCACCTACAGAAAAGAGGCTTTTGTAAAATTGTGTGACTATATAGGCATGTATACGTGTAGTAAAACTCATATGAATATGTGTAGGCTTTCCCGGGGTCAAAAGTTGGGGTGGAGTTGCACTGTACAAGCATATATGCATAGATTATGCACACACATTTACTTATGCCTAAGAGCAGGTGTAAACTTGTGCATTTGAATTTATGCACTACTGGGACTGTTGCTCTGTGCTTATTTTATGAAAACACATAGGCACTGATGTTGCTTTTATAAAATGAAAAATCAATACACAGATAACTGTGTTCAGATCAACTAAGTGCATTCAAACAATCCACACCAGGACAAACACTATGGGCCCAATATTTGGCAGTAGCAGCTAGCATGAGTATAGAGCCTAGCTGTTGCTGCTGAAGATTTAACCCAGATATTCAATCCAAGACCATATCCAGCTACCAGCATTGAACATCTAGGTTTGCCCCACTAGAAACACTAGTCCCTCCAGTCCAAAGTTGCTGTCCTCCAGTGGGATTTGAACTCCCAACCCTGCCACCCAAGGCAACTTACCCCAACCACTGGGACACTCCTCCCTATGTTATCCCTGGGTACTGCCCCTGAAAAACCCCAAAGCTAAGCGGTTAGCATTGGGGCATATAGTGACGTTATTCAGGGATATTCAGTGGCACTAACAGCATTTGTGCCGCTGAATATCCCGCTTAGAGGCAGTTGTATGGTTTACTGGTCTGTAAACAATGTAACTGCTTTGGAATATTGGGCCCTATGTTCATAAACTAAATCTAAGAAAGAACATTTTGCAAAGTAGAGGTATCATAATTCAAATACAGTTATAATATTCATATTGGAGAAATAATCTAATGATTAGCGTGATTGGCTTGAAAGCCAGAGAAGCCCAGTTCAAATCCCACTGCTGCTGCACTTAACCCTCCATTGCCTCAGATGCAAACAGATTGTAAGCTCTCCAAGGGATTGGAAAAATGCATAATGTACTTGAGTGTAATTCACCTTGAGCTACTCCTGAAAAAAGCATCAAAATCCCCTTTGCTTCCTAGTACAAGTTCTCCATCAGACAATACCATATTTCAGATTGTCCTGCTAGACTAGTCCAGACAAGTGAGTTGTGTTCCTTACCAGCAGATGTGGAGACAGAGAAAGAAATAGAAACTTCATCACTGCTACTAATTCTGATGTAGCTTCAGTATTTCTCTGTTTCCAGCAGATGATGGATGCTGTACTGATGCAGCTTGTTTTTAAATTGTGCAAGCTCCTGGGCAACCGATTGAAGGGTTTTTTTCTCCAGGACCAAGCAGGAAGTCAGTCCTCACATATGGGTGACGTCGGCGCCGACGGAGCCCTCGTGCAGAGCATTTCCCCAGCTTTCAAAGAAAGCCTTTGGGAATGCAGCGCGCATGCGCAGTCCCCTTCCCACCCAAGGGTGCCATCTCGCTCAGTCTTCTTTTTTCCACGGAGCCCGACGGACATGTGTCATCACCCAGTAAAAAGTTGATTTTTCCTGCGTGGATTAGTGTTTTTTGCCCAGTTCGATGCCAGTTCCCCTTCCTGCCTGGGCCTGGTATACTGGTATCGAGCCCGGAGCTAAGTTTTTCGGTTTTTGTCCTTCGTGACTAGCGTTCATGCTTTTTTTCTCTTTTTCACTGGCAGTCCAGTCTTTTGACCTTGCAGGGGCCCTTTTTCCCCCGATGGCTGCCAGCGGGTTCAAGAAGTGTGATCAGTGTAAGAAGCTGATGTCTCTCACCAACACACATGACTGCTGCCTTCGGTGCCTCGGGCCCGACCATGACCCGGTGGTCTGTGTCCCGTGCGGCAAAATATCCTCTAAGGCTCTGAGGAGCCGTCAACATCAGCATGAAAGACTTTTTTCTGACTCCGCGTCCGGCCGGGCCCGGACTTCGTCAGAGGCCTCGACATCTCGGGGGTCCGACCCCGAGCACCGTTGAGGCTCCTCTGAAAGGGGGTCTCCTTCGAGGGAACACAGAAGGAAGAAGAAACCCGCGAGGGTGGTGTCGGTGGATGGTCTTGGCTCCTCGAGGGCCAGGTCGCATAGCCCCGACCGCCGTCCCGGGTCCTCAGAGTTGGAGAGGCCTGCCAAGTTGCCTCGAGTGGAGCCGGAGTCCCCGAGTCACGTGAGTGCTGTTGTCCTCGTAGACTCCCCTCTGGGGGAGCCGATGTTGGGCCCGACGCCGTCGGGGCCCAAGTTGTCGTCGGGCCCTGAGTCGGGGGCTGCTGAGTCTCCTGAGCTGAGTCTCAGGTTGACGGCCTTGGAGAGCAGCTTGGCTGACTTCATGGAGCAGCAGCGGGTACTGATCGCCGGTTTGACGGGTGCATCTGCCCCGACCACCGGGACCTTGACGTCCAAGTCTATCCCGGAGGCCGAGCCGATTATCGAGTCGATGCGGTCTCGAGTTGATCCTCGGCCAAGGTCGCCCTCGGCCTCCTGCTCGGGGCTGAGGTCGTCAACGCCGGTGCCCTCAGCATTGGGGCGGATGGCATCGGTGCCCGCCCGGCCGGAGCCACTCGATTCCTCCTCAGAGGGGTCAGAGTGGGAGACGGAGGACGAGGAGTCCCCGGATACTTTCCAGACCCGGTGCGTCCCATCGGACTCACCAGAGTCCGAGCCTCAGAGACGGTCCCCACCGGAGGATATCCGGTTCTCGGACTTCGTGTGGGGCATGGCCAAAGCCTTGGCCTTCCCCGCGGATCCCGAGGAGGAGCCTCGAGCCGAAGAGCTCGAGGCCCTCCAGTATGACTCTCCGCCTAAGGAGGCCTTTACTGTACCAGTTCCTCCGATGCTGGAATGGCAGCTCTTCCGCATGTGGGAGGCACCGGCCTCGGTGCCGGTTCTCAGCAAATGGGTCGATTCCATTTATCAAGTCCGTAAGAGCCCTGGGTTCCAGAAGGCACAGCTACCGCACCACTCCATGGTTGTGGAATCGGCCATACATCGTCTGAAGAGTCAGAAGATGCACTCCTTGGTGCCCACCGGCCGGGAGGCCCAGAACCTGAATGCCCTCGGTAGAAAGTGCTTCCAGGGCTCTATGCTGGCGTGTCGTGTCCAGACTTACCAGCTGTACATGGGCATGTACCTTCGGGACCTGGCAAAGGAGATTGCCGGGTTCTCAGCTGGCCTCTCCGAGGAACATTTGCAGAGGTTTCAGTCTTTGTCATCTGGGATTCGAGAGTGCTCAAAATTTATCTCTCGAGCAGCCTAGAATGGCTTTGAGGCTTTGGTCCGAGTAGCCACGGCCGGCATCGGTGCATGCCGTCAGGCCTGGCTACAGTCATCGGACCTCAAGCCATGGGTACAGGACAAGTTGGTCGATGTCCCCTGCTGATGTGAGAACCTTTTTGGCAAACCCATGGCTGAAAAGCCTGCAGAACTCGAGTCTGAGACTCTCACCAGGATAAGGCTGTCCAGGAAAACTTCTGCCCCTTCTCAGAAGAAGAAGGGCTCGGGGAAAAAGCCCTTTTACCCGAGGAAGGCTACTGCCTACAAATCCTACCCTCATTTTCAGGCCTCTGCAGCTCCCCATCAGGGTCAGCAGGCCAAGGGGCAGGGACATGGGCCCCGTAGGCAGAAAACCCCCAAGCCATCAGCTCCGGCTCCTGCACAGCAGGGAGCAGGGTTTTGACTCCCATTGCATAGCCTCTTCTCCTCAGCTGGCTCCTCTCAGCAGAGGAGGCCGGCTGTATGCCCACAGGTGGTCAGCCATAATGGGGGATACCTGGGTACTGAGCATAGTCCAAAGTAGCTATTTGTTCCACTTCAACCAGTTACCCCCCTCCTATTTTCCAGGGGAGCCTCCAAGACTCCCTCTTCACAGGAACATCCTCCTTCAGGAGTTGGCAAGTCTTCTAAAGGAGCAGGCGGTGGAACCGGTGCCTCACCACCTGAGAGGCCAAGGCTTCTATTCAAGGTACTTTCTGATACCAAAAAGGACAGGAGGCCTCAGGCCCATTCTAGACTTGTGAAATCTCAACAAGTTCCTGGAGAGGGAAAAGTTCAAGATGCTTACCCTTGGGATCCTGCTGCCCTACCTCCAGCAGGGAGATTGGCTATGCTCCTTAGACCTAAAGGATGCTTATACTCACATCCTCATTCATACAGACCACAGACAATATCTCAGATTTGTAGTGGGAGGAAATCATTTTCAATACAGAGTACTTCCCTTTGACCTCACCTCCGCCCCCAGGGTTTCTACCAAGTGCCTGGCAGTGGTGACGGCCTATCTCAGAAACCAGGGCATCTTTGTCTTTCCATACCTGGACGACTGGCTCAGTCTCCACAGAAGGCCGGCCAGGCCACCCTTTGCACTGTTTCTCTTCTTCAGCATCTAGGCTTCGTGGTAAACTTCGCAAAGTCCACTTTGCTCCCCTCACAGAACATGGAGTTCATAGGGGCAAGATTGGATACCCTCCATGCGAAGGCTTATTTGCCCAAGGACAGGGCCCACAGACTGATGGCATTGGCCAATCAGTTCCAGAGCGGTTCTCTGGACTCCGCCAGAAATTTCCTAAGGCTCTTGGGCCACATGGCATCCACGGTCCATGAAACTCCGAATGCCCACCTGCACATGCGACCTGCTCAGTGGTGTCTCAGAGCTCAGTGGGTGCAAGCCACAGGCAACTTGAAAGACAAGATAAGGGTGTCCAAACTGCTGACAGCCTCCCTATGGTGGTGTCAGCATCTCCCAAACCTGGTCCAGGGGGTGCCTTTTCAGGAGCCTCCCCACACACGGGTGCTGACAACTGATGCTTCCCTTCAGGGCTGGGGTGCACATTGCCAAGGGACTTGCACTCAGGGCCTCTGGTCTCCTGGGGAGTCCACACAGCAGATCAATCTATTGGAGTTGCGAGCTATCCGCTTAGCTCTACAGACTTTCTCTCATGTCCTCTCTCACCAGTCTGTCTTAGTCCAGACAGACAATCAAGTGGCAGTGTTCTACATGAACAAGCAAGGGGGCACAGGCTCCAAACTTCTGTGTCAGGAGGCACGGGCCTTGTGCTCCTGGGCAATCGAGCACAGCATGTTTCTCAAGGCAGTTTATCTGCCTGGCCAGGAAAATTGCCTGGCAGACAGATTGAGCAGGATTCTACAGCCTCACGAATGGCAGCTGAATCTCTGGTGGTCCAAGGGATCTTTCTAAGATGGGGTCTTCCAGTCATCGATCTCTTTGCCAGTCCACTGAACCATCAGCTACCCAGGTTCTGTTCCAGACAACCGCATCCTCTGCGAGTAGCAGCAGATGCGTTTCTAATCTCTTGGTCTACGGGCCTACTGTATGCGTTTCCTCCCACGCCTCTAGTGGCCCAAACCTTGTTCAAGGTTCTTCAAGATAAGGCTTTGGTGATTCTGGTAGCCCCCAGATGGCCGAGGCAACTGTGGTTTCCACTCCTTCTGCAGTTGGCGGTGGACACTCCACTCCCTCTGGGGGTGCATCACGATCTCCTGTCTCAGGACCAGGGATCTCTCCTGCACCCCAACCTCAAATCCCTCTATCTGATGGCCTGGCTGCTGAAAGGATAATTCTAGCCCCCTTACTTTTTCCTAAGGAGGTGGAAGAGGTGGTTTAGGCCTCTAGGAGGCAATCCACCTGGAAATCTTATGCCCTCAAGTGGCGTAGGTTCTCCACCTGTTGTGCTCAGCGCCAGGAGGATACTTTTTCGTGCCTGGTTCCAGTGGTGCTGCAATACCTGCTCCACCTCTCAGACCTAGGCCTTAAATCCAAATCTGTTCGGGTCCACCTCAGTGCTCTATTGGCACACCACTCACAGGTAGAGGGCCAATCTCTGTTGGGCCATTCCTTGGTGTCCCACTTCCTCAGAGGCCTGCTTTTGCTCAAGCCTCCGATCCGTCCACCAGCCACTGAGTGGGATTTGAACGTGGTCTTGCAGCAACTTACTTGCCCACCGTTTAAGCCAATGGCTACCTGTCATTTACGCTTCCTTTCCTGGAAGACGTTGTTCTTAGTGGCTCTTACCTCAGCCAGGCGTGTGAGTGAACTACAAGCTCTGGTTTCTGATAGACCGTACACACGGTTCTATAAGAACAGGGTGGTCTTGCGGACTCACCCTAAGTTCCTTTCGAAGGTTGTCTCCTCCTTCCACCTCAATCAGGAGGTGGTTCTTCCAACATTTTTCCCCTGGCCGCATGCCAGCCGGGCTGAAACAGTCCTGCATACCCTGGACTGTAGAAGGGCGTTGTCCTTTTACATTGACCGTATGCAGGGGCATCAAAGGACTCCTCAGCTCTTCGTATCTTTTGACCCTAATAAACTGGGGTTGCCTGTCTCCAAGCATACGTTGTCCCTTTGGGATTGTATCGCCTGGGCGTATAGGGCAGTCGGCCTCTCCTTGCAGGGTCAAGTCACGGCCCACCGTGTCAGGGCGAAGGCCGCATCAGTAGTCCACCTCCGCTCTGTTCCTTTGGCAGACATCTGCCGGGCTGCTACTTGGTCTTCAAGCCAGATTTTTGCGGCTCACTACTGCCTCGAGAGGGAGTCCCATAGAGACAGTGCTTTCGGACAGGCACTCCGTAATCTCTTTGAGGTTTAGGCAACTCCTACCCTCTGGCCCTTGTGTTCGGCTACCGTACGGGGGTTTTCTCAGAAAGGATTCTTTCACGATGCTGACGCTCTAGAGGGAGCTTATTTTTCAGCTTGGATTCTCGGTAGCCTGTAACTGGGGAGTCCCATATGTGAGGACTGACTTCCTGCTTGGTCCTGGAGAAAGAGTAGTTACTCACCTGTAACAGGTGTTCTCCAGCAGCAGCAGTCCTCACGACCCTCCCTCCTCCCCTTGGAGTTGCAGTCATACGATTCATTTTGTTGTTTTGCTGTCTTTTAGCTATATCATCAGACTGAGCAAGATGGCACCATTGGGCGGGAAGGGGACCGCGCATGCGCGCTGCATTCCCAAAGGCTTTCTTTGAAAGCTGGTGAAATACTCCGCACGAGGGCTCCGTCGGCGCCGACGTCACCCATATGTGAGAACTGATTCCTGCTGCTCCTGGAGAACACCTGTTACAGGTGAGTAACTACTCTTTCCCAGTAAAGCTTGAGGGTGGATGTCTCCAGGGGGTATCTGTGGCACGAGAGCGCCTGTCTCCATCCTTTCTTGATTGTTGGCTTATTTGAGCTAAGATTCAGTTAGCAGCAAGGGGAACGGCCACTGTGGTTCAGTTCTGGAGGACCTCGGCTGCGTAGTCAATTGCAACAGAAGCCACCCCAGTCGTTGGAGTATCTTTGAGCCCCTTTTCAATGCCCACACAGGAATCAGCATCCTCCAAAGATTGGAACTGTCTTCAGCTCTTGAGTTTGATGATGATGATGACAATTAGTCCCTCGAGGGTAGGCTCATCTATAGCTGCTCCAATATTTTAAAAAAATCATAACTATTCTGTTGGTCATCTCACTCACAAGGCTTCGAGATCAGGTTTCCCCTCTAGCATTGATTGCAGCCAATCTACTGTGGTGGTAATAGCTTTACAAATCTGAGGAAGGGCCTGTTCCTAGATGATCCTCCATGGTTTTCCACCCTTTGAAGTAGTATACACTTGGAGCTATATCCCTCAAGAGTTTATGCTTAAGGATCTGTCCTTCAAAATCATCCTTTTGGTGGCAATAGGCTTGGTGTGTCACATTTCGGAGCTACAGGCTCTCTTGTGCAGACACTTGTACCTGTCTTTGTGAGAGGAAGCTGTGTCCATTTGGCTAGTTCCTTACTTTTTTGCTCCACATGATGACCACTTTTCAAGTCATTCAGGTGTTTTTTGTCTCCCTCCCTTCTCAGTGAAGCAGTGCCAAGGGTAGGATAGGGATCTTCACTTAGTTGATATCAGACAACTGCGTCTCATTTACTTAGAGGTCACTAACACCTATAGGTTAGTCAAGCTGTTTGCTCTTCTTGTATAACAGGAAGGATAAGGACCTTCATGGGGTCAATGTCCATGGAGTGCTCCTCCTGTACCTATAGGCTATTATCTCATTCACTAGGTTGGTCTGATTTTATGGTTTTTGCAAGGCCACGCAAGGGAAAAGCGGCCTTTCAATCTCCCTTGAGCTGTTGGGCAAAGAGGCAGTGTCCTCGGCATATTCTTTACAGAATTGGACTGGTCAGAGGAATTGCAGGCATATCTCACCGAGACACAGACTTAGTCCTAGGTGCACTGAAGTTCTTTTACCTCCATGGACATTGGTAGGGCGCGATGTAGTCTCCCCTCTCTACCTTTTGCAAGCAGTGCTGCTTGGATGTCTCTACTAGGGCAGATATAAATTTGAAAGCAGCTGTGTCTTCCTGCCCAATGTAGTATTAGCTTTGGCACTTCTCACTTGTCTGGATTGGTCTAGCAGGATGATCTGGAAAGTGAGATTTTACTTACCAGATAATCTCCTTTCCTTGAGTCCTTCTAGGACCCGCCCCTTTGTGATCTGTTTTCAGGCTTGGTCTTCATGACAGTGTGCCTTGCGGGCTTGGCCTTGACTGACTCATAAATAGTGGTGTATATAGTTCCCTGTCTTGCAGACTTGGCCTTCCTGACAATCTTTGCATAATGGTTATTGCCAATTAGAAGACAAACCATAAATAGCTAGTCCCATGTGTATGCCTCCACTGAAGCTGCTTCTCAGGCACTGAAAGTCAAATGACTTAACCTGCATAGTTAATTCTCTAGCAACAGCTGCTGTGTGGAGTCATAGAAGATTTGGGCATGGTTCTTTATCAGTATCTCTTATTAATCGGTAAACTGAGTGACAGCTAGTCTACTGCCACGTGAGTATCTTTGCCCACATCTTAAGCAGTTTTTTTCTAGAAAACTCTTCAGATGTTCCTCTGACTAAAACAAATCACCAAAATAAGTTACAAAAATTATGAAAACTCAAAAAGACATACAATGTAACCCTTAGCCTTAAAAGAACTCACTTCTTCACTATCTTTTATCCAATTGCACAGGACTCCTAACAGGGTATAAAACTACAAAATATACACACGTTCTTTGTATATATGTCTTTATATGAATTTTTTTGCTACACATCATACATATTTTTCATAATGAAATATTCCCCACATTAAATAACAATTACAATATATCTATCCAGTCACAAGTTAAAACCTCACATCATCCTAAATTCTTCTCCAATCATTCATACATACATTCATAACATGTATGATCAAACCATACATGTGTAATAGCCTGAGCCCAACAGTAAAAGTAACATCATCAGCTCATGCTTAACATCTTATAATAAGAAAATCAGTCAACAATGCAGCATTACAATGTTACAAACAGGTTCAAGGCAATATGGAAGCAACCATTGACTCAGAAACATCTGATGACTCCTCAAAGTCCCCCTCAGTATTCAATGTGTGATGTGATATTGCTCACACTAAGGATCAACGTCCGTCTCACCATCCAGACTGAGCACTATTTACTATTCACAACTTGCAGTGGAGGGAAAAAATGGCAGGCAAACAAAGTAAATCCTCTCTGGTTTCTGTGCAATAAATCTCACCATAAGCAAATTTTCAGAGAGAAGTCCCAACAAAGTTTGATCTTTCGTCATTCCTTTTATAAAAAGCCTTGAACCGAACCCCAAAGGATTGACACACAAATCCTGCTGGAGATACTCCTTCTCCTCCAGGGGGTAGCGTTCGACTGATATATCCAGCTAGTTCAGGTTCAAAATCAGGTCTCCTCTGACAACACACATGTGCGTAACATCAAATTGCATTGCCACCACCAATTTCAGTAGAATGTGTGTTGTGCAGCACCAGTCAGGATTACCTGTGCCTCTCCCAAAGAAACTTCTTCCTTCTTGTAGCAAACACAGCAATACAGGCACAGGATCTGCTGGCCTAGGAGCAAGAAACTTGTAAGCCCAGGACAGTCCACTGCACTGGCAGATCTTTTATTCAGCCCATGCTCAGTCACCAACCGCTGGCCATTGCCACTTTCCTTGGTCACAGATCCCATTGATGTCACTTTGGCCGTCATCACCAGAGCTTCCAACACAGCAGTCATCTACCTCTACTCCCAGCAGCCTTCACTGCCAGCGCTGCAGTCACCTGCTGCTGATTTTTGCAGCCACTTATGCCCACCGCTACCCCTGTGACCTTTGCCATCAATGTTGCACTCATCCACCACTGCCACTTTCTATGGTCACTGATGCCCCATTGCTGTTGTTGCATCCTTCCTCACTAATGTTGTATTCAGCATCACAACTCCACCATGCTGTGGATGCAAATCAGTATCACAACTCAGATTTTGTGAGTTGTATCCTGTTGTTTGCTGTCTGCCGCAGCCACTACAAGGTAAATTCTGTTGCCTTGTAGAGGAGGGTGGTAAGAGAAGGTCATACCAAGGGTGCTTACCTGGGGAATGGGAGGTGGAGGAAGGCTATCCTGATGGTGCTGGCCTGGGAGAGGGAAGGTGGGAGAAGGAGATACTCAGTGCTGAGATTTTAAGTCACAGAGCAGGTCTGATATAATTCTTTTGGAGCATCTCCAAATTCTTGTTTTTCAGTTGCATGGCAGCAGCAGATTTTCTGGTTCACTACTAGCTTAAGAAATCACCCCTGACATCACACATGAGAGAGATCATGTAACTCTATTAGTAACTGTACTGTGCTGCTGTCATAGAATAAAGTGGAGAGGAGTAGCAGCTTAGTGGTTAGAGCAGCAGATTGAGGACCCTTCCATGGATACTCCTCATGACTTTGCATGTCACTTCACCCTTCATTTCCTCAGGTACAGCTTAAATTGTAATTCTCTTGGGGGGGGGGGGGGAATAACTTGTGTTCCTGATTGTAACTCAATTTAAGTATGAATTTGGAAAAGGTGAATAAGTAAATTAAACCCAGCAGTAAAATGATTTCAATTTCTGTGTTGTATTATAGGTTGGAGAATTGAAGCCAATAGTAATTCCTGTACAACTATCTGTGAAAGGCTGCCCAATCTATTTTCAAATGACAGGACCTCATCCTGACTCTCAAACCAAAATCAGGTAATGATCAGTAATTTGCAGAACAGAACTTGGAAGCATTCTCAAAAAACATCCTTATTTTTAAAAAAACAAGGAATTCTTAAGACAGGTTCATTAATTCACTGACCCATATAGAACAACAAATAGCAACCAAAAGCTGCCCTTGTAATACTACCCTTGTAGTAGATGATCACAGATAAAGACCACAGTGGCCCATCCAGTCTGCCCAATGAGGTGGTTATGGTTGCTACTGCTGCCCCATGCAGGTTATCTCTTCCATGTCTTTGTCAAGGACTGTAACGGTCATTCCTTGCAATTGCCATCATTTCTTCTAGAATTTCAAAAGGTCATTTTACTGCTGTTTTGAGTTGAAGTGCTTAATGGTTGGTTTCCATCCCCTTGCCATTTAGGAATTCTTTGTATATATGCCACTTCTTATTTTGAATTTCATCACTGTCCTGGTGGACATTCCATGCCTTTCGGTGAAAAATATTTCCTAGTGTTGCTGTTGAGTCTATCCCCTTATAGCCTCATACCATGTCCCTTGGTTCTAGAGCTTCCCCTCCTTTGGAAAAGGTCCATTTGTGCATTTCAAGCAATTAAATGTCTCCTTTGTCCCTCCTCTCCTCTCAAATATACATATTTAGATTCTCGAGTCTCTTGTCATATCTTTTTTGACACAGACACTGCATCATTTTGGTTCTTTTCCTCTGCACTACCTCTAGCCATCTTTGTATATCTTTAATGGGATACAGACTCCAAAACCGAACACACTATTCCAAATGAGACCTCACCACCAACTTGTATAAGAGCATCATCACCTCCTTTTTCTGCTAGTTATACCTCTGTCTGTGCATCCCTCTGGCTTTGGCCACCACTTTATTATATTGTTTCACTATCTTACTTTTATTTATTTAACTTTTTTTCTATACCGCTTTTCACTACTTCAAAGCGGTTTACAAGGAACTATAGGTGTGCTTACATTGGTAAATATAGCTAGTAGCAATGTTGGTTCCTTATCGTTCTTCCAGTTTAGTCCTCAACCTCTAGGTGTAGTGTACCTCCTCCTGCAGCTTGGAGACTGGGCATGTCAAAGTCATGACATCACTGGATATAGCCCACGGGTCTCTCCCATCAGCCCCCAGTGTGTCCAGTCTCCATGCAGCAGGAGGACATAGTGAGCCTAGTTCTGGGCTCACTAGAGGAGAGATAAGGAGCAGTTAGTGACATAGATAGGTTTTAAAGTTTCTTTCTTGCTATATCATTTAATTTATTTTGTTTTGGGATCTTAACTATGATCAGTAAAAAAAAAAAAAAGAGGTTGGAGGTCAGGGGGATGACAATATCCCTTTTCTCTCAAGCCTCTCCAGTTTTCAGTGTGGCTCTCCCCTCCTGGTTGGGATGGAGGGGAGTTGGACAGCAGAATGAAGACCTGCCTTTACAATGGCGGGGTTGCCCCGCGTTAATTTGTGATCTGCTGAAGCCGCCAGTGCAGAAATGCCCTCTCTGGTGGTAGCTGCTCTGTGATTCAGAGCAGCACCACGGATCGCAGGGCTGCCGTCCGGAGTGGCGGAAAGAGAAAGAAAATATTCGCTGGGGGCAAATTTCAGACCCAAAGCGGGGTAAGTGTGGCATCAGGCTCGTAGAGATCGGGAAGACCGTCGGACCCTAAACGGGGATATTTTTGCAGGGTAGTACGTCCTGAGGAAGCACAGGCTGTTCTTCCCGTGCTTTTTTAAGACCGCGAGGCAAATTTACTTTTAAATTGATTCAAGCGGTATAAAAGTAGCCCAATTCAGCGGTGGGGAGTTTTCAAATAACTTATACTTCTCCACATCAAGCCGGGGCGGTCTGGCAGTAAACCAGGCTGGCTGCAACGCGAGCCATTGAGTCCCGCACTTTTGCGGGCGCACAGCAGTTTACGGTTTATTTTCACACAGCCAGTCTCACCACCTGGCCTAGCGATTTGGATTAGTTACCATCTTGAATTGTAGAAAGATGGGGTATATAAAATCAGTTAAATAAATTATTAATTTTCCCAGGTTCTCTTTAATAAAGCTTATGGACCTTTCCGCCAGGAGCTGGACCAAGCCTTTTTTGAACTCAGCTACATTGCGGCGGTCTTTTCGGCAGGGCTCTTGGAGTACGCAGGAGACCCAGTGGTCATTCAACTGACTGGAACGGCGAGCGGTACGACTGCTGTTGCAGGCGTTCAAAGCTACGGTGACAGGTCGAGCGGTGCGAGTGCGGTCCGGCAACTCCGCAATGGTGGCCTGCTCCAATCAGCAGGGCAGAGCCAGAAGTGCAGCCATGGAGGTCACGGCAGAGGATCTGTTTGCGTGGATGCAGCCTCAGCTTCCAGCGATCTCGGCGACGCATATTGCGGGAAAGGACAATGTGACGGCAGATTTCCTCAGCAGGGTACGAGTAGATGCCAGAGAATGGGAGTTGCATCCGGAGGTGTTCGCACGGTTCGCTCACAAATGGGGACAGTCAATAATGATCCTCATGGTGATGTTTCAGTCTGCTAAATCGGGTCGCTTCTTCAGCAGACGACGCAAAGGGATGTTGAAAGGCATTGACGCACTGGTACTACGGAGGCCGTTATCCGGTCTTCTCTATGTCTTTCCACTGCGTATTGAGGCACATCAAGGATAGGTGGTTTTGGGGGACTCGGGCTGGTCGAGTCGCCCGTGAAACGCTGACCTCTTACAGTTGATCGACAAAGATCCTTGGGGGTTCCCACCGTTAGAGAATCTGTTGCTACAGGGTCCCCTTCGAATGCCTCAGGTGGCTCGGTTCTTGCTTACGGTTTGGCCATTGAAAGGGCAAGGTTAAAAAAAAACAGTCTACGGTCCTTGCATAGGTACGTATAGGGCGCATCTTTGAGGGCTGGCGCTCGCAGAGGCACATTCACGTGACAACAGTGTCAGTTCCCTTGGTATTACGTTTTTGGCAGGACAGATTTGGTAAGGGGTTAGCAGTCAGTTCCTTGAGAGTTCAGTTAGCAGCTATGTCTTACTATAGGGGCAAAGTACAGGGAGTGACTCTGGTGCACATGGCAATGTGGTACGCTTTCTCAAGGCGGTTACCAAGCTGCAGCCCTCTCATAGAATATTAATTCCTCCGAGGGAGTTCAATTTGTTTTTAGGGGTGTTAGCTAGCATGCCATTTGAGCTCTTGCAACAGGCATCGGTTAAGGAATTAACCTTGAAGACAGTATGTTTGGTGGCCTCGGTTCAGCAGGGCGAATTTCAGAGTTGCAGGCGTTGTCCTGTTTGGTACCGTATTTTGTTTGTCTCCAGAGAAAAGGTGGCTGTGCGGCCAGTTCCATTGTTTTTGCCAAAGGTGGTTTCTCCGTTTCGCCTAGATCAAACGTTTTTCTCCCAGCGCTAGGTTCAGCGGAGGGGAGCGTATCGGGTCATAGCCTGCACTGTCTGGACGTTCAGAGAGCACTTCGGCAATGTTTAAAGGTTTCAGAAACTTTGCGCTAGTCTGCTCGTCTTTCTTCGATTTGTTAGGAAAGCACCTCAAGAGGGTTGCGGCAGCGAAGGATTCCATGTCTAGATGGATTAGAGCACCGATTGCATCAGTTTTTCTTCACTGGGACCGTACAGTCCCAGTGGGCTTACGAGCTTGCTCTACCGGGGTGCAAGCGACTTCCTGGGCAGAGCATTCTTTGCTTCCGCCAGGGGACCTCTGTCACGCGGCCACAGGGTCGTCTCTCCATACTTTCAGTAAGCACTACCATCTAGATGTTTGGACGGCTGAGGATGCCGCTTTCGGGGAGGCGGTGTTGACATCCGGCTGGAAAGGTCCCTCCCATTGATTACTGCTCTGATACATCCCAGAGGTTGAGGACTAAACTGGAAGAATGATAAGGAAATTGGAATTACACTTACCTGGTAATTGTGGTTCCTTGAGTGATTCCAGTTTAGTCCTCATTCCCGTCCAGGGATGGGGTCTTAGCAGTGGTCTTTCCTGTTGGGGGAAGTGCAAGGTTGAAGGTGGATATAGGCCTTCGTTGGTGTTCAGTCGTTTTAAGGCTTCCTTTTGCTTTGCACGATATGGTGCTATTATTATATTATAATATTGCTATATTATGGTATATTGTTATATATATTGCTATATTGCGCTGGATTGTTTAGGGCTAGGCATTCGGCGGAACGGAGAGAATGCAGGAAGCAGTCCCTTTCCTTCAGGAGGGGGAGTAGTAGCTAGATATGTTATATGTTATGCATGACCTTGAATATAAGTTTAAAAAAATACTTATTTGATGTTCCTTTGAGTCTGCTTTGTCAGTAGTTCACTGGGGGCTGATGGGAGAGACCCATGGGCTATATCCAGTGATGTCATGACTTTGACATGCCCAGTCTCCAAGCTGCAGGAGGAGGTACACTACCCAGAGGTTGAGGACTAAACTGGAATCACTCAAGGAACCACAATTACCAGGTAAGTGTAATTCCTATTTATTAACATTGTTAAATGGGGGAGGGGGAACTTAACAAGACTGTAAGGAGAGAACCTGGAGAAAATGGGTGTGACTACCTGATTGAAGAGAGGGGAGCAATTGAATGATGAGATCATTGGGTTACTTGAATACTCGTTCTGAAGTGTTCAATGAATAATTGAGTTTTTAGTTGTTTGAGGAATGTTGCAAGTTTGGTAGTGTTCCTTATGTTTTCGGGTAACGTGTTCCACAGTCCTGGAATATAAAGTGAAAATGAATGGGTGCAAGAATATTGGTTACTTTTTGTTCTTTCGAGTGGTATAGTTAGCATATTTTGGGTGATTTGTCTTCTGTTTTGATTACTCTGAGTCTTGTGCAGTAGTGTTTGTAGGTGAGTAGATAATTGGCTGTGATTAATTTTGAATATTAATAGCAGGATTTTGTATTTGATTCGGCATAATATGGGAAGCCAGTGTAGGTGTTTCAGTATTGGAGTGATATGTTCGGATCTTGAAGCTCCTTGGTTGATATGGGCTGCCGTTTGTTGTTATTATAGTAAATTATAAATTATTAACAGAGGAGAAAAGATCTCAGATAAAAATTTCTCCCTCTAATCAGCAGTCACCCTCCTACAGGGGAAAGCATGAATACCATCAATGATCTAAAAAACTCTATAATGTAATTTTTTGCAAAACAATTTAACCGCTGAGAAGTTAAGCTTAGCGTCTCTAGCCTATCAATAGAACCAATTTTAATTTTATACAGACCACTCAAATTTATTCAAATATAGATCAGTATGATATAAAGTTTCTCTCAGGCTGATTTTTTCAAGTTGTACCTACAACAGAAACGCCAAACATCAGAAGCTCTTTCAAATTATGCAAGACAATGCCACTCATAGCATACTCAACTTTCCAAGTAGCAATAAGTCCCTCTTAAATTTTCAGAAAAAGCTTGCCCAAAAAGGTCCTTGTTTCACCGAAAACGGCTTCATCGGGGGCAGCAGATTCACCAGTTTCTCTGAAAAAAACATTCATCTATCACAATCTCATGAAATGAACAATTCAAATAGGGGCCCATCCATCAATCAAAGAGACAAATACTACCCTCTGTACCTACGTTAACGACCAACCCTTTCCCCATTGGATAACAAAAATAACCCTTCCCCCTTTTTTAAAATTATAATTTATTTATAAAAAGACATTCCAATCAATCTTATTACTAAGTCAATTAGGTTCCAAAGAATCAAGACAATATATCCACTCCTGTTCTCTTTGCAAAAATATCCTCCCCTATTTGTCTCCCTAACCTGATCAATCACTAAACATTGAATATCTTCAAAAGGATGATGATGACTTAAAAAATGAGCTGCCAAAGGGGCATCCTTCTTCTCTTTGGCCAAACAATACTTATGTTCTGATAAGCGTACCCAGAGTTAGCTACAGACCTTGAACAATGGGTCCAGAAAAAGCTGCTGGATGTTCCCTGCACAGGGGAGAACCTGTTTGGAAAACCTATGGCCCTCCTAAAATCTCAAGGCAGGAGCCCTCGGTTGGCGGTGACCGCACCAGGGTTCGAGAACCCATAGTCGTCCTGGAAGACGCATACTCCGGAGTGCCAGCGTCGGACCCGAGACACTTGGTGTCCACGCTGAAGACTGCTGAGCCATCGGATCTCAAGGTCAGTATGGCGGCCATGGAGCAGAGTCTCTCCTCCATTCTGGCCTTGCAGCAGGCGTTGATGGTTGGAATCCCCAGCATCATCGGCCCTGACACCTGATCCCCCAGCCTTGGGGAGTCCCCACGGCGTCAAGTGAGGCACCAAGCGCCGCCGGCTTTGGATAAGTCCTCGGTCCTGGTCCCGGTCCTTGGGGCTCTGGTCCTCCCTGGCGAGCCTACAAGGGTCTGACCCCCAGTCCTCGGGTGGTCCCCGGTTCCTCGAGGCTACCCCTGAGGCCGAGTCCTCAACTACCTCAGGATCCAAATGGGAGACCAAGGACGAGGCTTCTCCCGAGACCTCCTGGCATCGGGACGTTGCCTCGGAGCCCTCACCCCCACAGCCTCGGCGCCACTCCCCACCTGAGCACATGGCATTCCATGATTTTGTTCAGGACATGGCCCAGGCTCTCTCGGTGCAGATGGTGTCCGAGGAGAACCTGCACACCAAGGAGCTGGAAATTTTGCAGTACAAGTCTCCACCCAAGGAGACTCTCACAGTCCCGATCCCGCCCATCCTTGAGAGGCTTCTGCTGCGGTCATGGGAGATGCTGGCCTCAGTGCTGGTGGTCAGCTGGTGTGTCAATGCCATTTACCGGGTCTGGAATGGTGCAGGGTTCCATAAGCTTCAACTCCCCCACTACTCAATTGTGGTGGAGTTGTCGATGCAAAGGCTCAAGAGTCAAAAGACCTACTTATCTGTGCCCTGGGCAAGGAGGCCCAGGCCCTCAATACCCTGGACCGTAAATGCTACCAGGGCACCATGCTTGGGTGCCGTATACAAGTCTACGAGCTGTATATGGGGATGTGTTTGAAGAGCCTGGTCCAGTAGCTCTCAGGGTTCTTGGCAGGCCTTGACGGGGAACCCCTCTAGCGTTTCTTGTCCTGACCGGGGCTGTCCGGGACTGCTCCAAGTTTCTCTCTAGAGCTGCCTACGATGGGTTCTAGGCCTCAGCCCAGGTGGTGGCCACGGGCATCGGTACCCGGTGCGAGGCGTGGCTGCAGACCTTGGACCTGGAGCAGTGGGTGCAGGAGAAGCTCCTGGACGTACCCTGCAATGGAGAGAATATTTTTGGGAAGCCTGTGTCCAGTAAGGCCACTGAGGCCAAACCTGAGGTAGTTACCTGGCAGAGATTTTCCAAAAAGACCTCGGCTCTCCCCAGGGTCAGTCTCACCAACCCGCACAGCCAAAGGACCAGGGGCATGAGTCCAGGAAACCCAAGGCCCCAAAGCCCCAGGCACCAGCCCCCCTCTCAGCCAGGGGGGAGTTTTTGACTCTGTGGGCAGGGTCTCCCTTCCCCCAGGAGACCCACCTCAGCCCATAGGGGGTTGACTGGCCTCCTTTGCAGACAGCTGGGCCACCATCACTACAGACCAGTGTGTCCTGCGGGTGGTGAGAGAAGGTTATTCCCTCCACTTACAGCAAACCGCCCCCCCCCCCCCAGATTACTTTCCAGGGGAGCCATCCCGTCTGGCCCTTCACCAGGCTTTGCTCGTCACAGAGCTTGCAAACCTGCTCAGGGACAAGGCAGTGGAACCTGTGCCACCTCTGGGGCGCAGGCTTCTACTCAAGGAATTTCCTTGTCTCCAAAAGAATAGGAGGCCTCTGGCCTATCCTGGATCTGTGCAACCTCAACAGGTTCCTGGTGAGGGAGAGGTTCAAGATGCTCTCCCTTGGAGCATTACTGTCTTACCTCCACCAGGGAGACTGGCACTGCTCCTTGGATCTCAAGGACACCTATGCCCACATTCTAATTCATCCCTCCCACAGGCGATACCTGAGGTTTGTGGTGGGAGGTCTGCACTTCCAGTACAGGGTGCTCCCATTTGGTCTCGCCTCCTCCCCAAGGGTCTTCACAAAGTGCCTGGCTGCATTGGCCGCGCATGTGCGCCTTCAAGGGGCTCACATCTTTTCCTGTTTAGACAACTAGCTCGTCAGGGGCAGCACCACCTGGGAGGTGGACTGGGCCACAAGGCTGACCATTCACGCCCTCCATCAGTTGGGTTTCATTATTAACTACTCCAAGTCCAGGCTCTCCCCAGCTCAGACCCTGGAATTCATAGGGGCCCAGCTAAACACTCTGCTGGCCAAGGCTTTCCTCCCAGAACACAGAGCCCACCGTCTGATGTGGTTGTCCGGGGAGGTGCAAGCCTGCAGGTCGGTCTGGGGGACAGGGTGTGGGGCAGCTGGCAGCCTCCTTTGCCTGGTGGAAGTCCTCACACCACCTCAGGGTGGGGATGTCATTCCAGGCACCAGAACCTCAGAGGGCTCTGACTACAGAGGCCTCCCTGGCGGGCTGGGGTGCGCATTGCAAGGGCCAGCACACTCAGGGCTACTAGTCTTCTGAGGAGTCTCCTGCAGATCAGCCTCCTTGAACTATGAACCACTTTTCTGGCCCTGCGGATCTTCTGCCACTTGCTCTGAGGCCTTCTGATCCTCATACAGATGGACAACCAGGTGGCCATGTTCTATGTTAAGAAGCAGGGCGGAACAGGCTCCTACTCTCTCTGTTGGGAGGCCGTAGCACATCACTCCTTTGTGATATGCAACCACATGATCCTAAGGGCTGTGTACCTACTGGGCCAGGACAGCTTCCTGGCGGACAACCTCAGCAGGGTCCTCTGGCCACATGAGTGGCGCCTGGACCCTGAGGTGGCCCAGAGGCTCTTCCGGCAATGGAGCAGGTCCTGCCTGGATCTGTTCGCCTCTCTGGACAACTCGCAGCTTACCATAGTTCTGCTCCCCTCAACCACACCACGGGAGGGTGGTGGCAGATGCGTTTCTGATATCATGGTTGCAAGGCCTGCTTTACGCATTCCCACCGACCCCCCTGATATCCAAGTGTCTGTTCAAAATCCAGAGCAAGCATGCCTCAGTGATCCTGGTAGCCCTGGTTCCTCCTGCTGCTCTCTCTATCAGTGACAGCCCCGGTACTCCTGGGCCAGGCCTCGGGCCTCCTCTCACAGAAGGATAGCTCCCTCCTGCACCCCAACCTGAGGGCCCTAGCACTGACAGCGTGGCTGCTGAAAGGGTAGCATTGGCCCATTTCCACCTCACAAGGGAGGTCGAACAGGTTCTCCTGGCGGAATGGGACAACAATGTGGTACTGTCCCAGCTCACCAGACTGCCATTTGAGCTTATGGCCACCTGTCACCTGAGGTACCTCTCCTGGAAAGTGGGCTTCTTGGTGACCGTGACCTCTGCCTGCAGGGTGAGCGAGCTGCAGGACCTGGTGGCGGATCCTCTCTACACCTGGTTTTACACGAAAAGAGTGGTGTTGTGTATGCATCCCAAGTTCCTTCCTAAGGTAGTATCTGCTTTCCATCTGAACCAAGAGATGGTTCTCCCTACCTTCTTTCCACAGCCTCATGCCGGCAAGTTAGAGTCTGTCTTGCATACTTTGGATTGCAAGAGGGCCCTGTCCTTCTATCTTCATAGGACCAGGGGCCATCGCAAAGTGCCCCAACTCTGTCTCATTCAACCTCAGTAAGCTGGGGCTGCAGGTAACCAAAGGACTCTGTCTTAGGTGGTGGACTGCATCGCCTTCGCTT
Organism: Ichthyophis bannanicus; assembly: GCA_033557465.1. NCBI lineage: Eukaryota > Metazoa > Chordata > Amphibia > Gymnophiona > Ichthyophiidae > Ichthyophis > Ichthyophis bannanicus. The sequence goes on from CM066031.1 coordinate 252,083,414, forward strand.
TTGAGCAGACTGGCCTTTCCCTGGAGCACCGGATCACTACTCATCGCGTCAGGGCCATAGCCGCGTTGGTGGCCAACCTGCGCTCGATACCAGTAATGGAAATTTACAAGGCCGCCACATGGTCTTCAGTGCATACCTTTGCAGCACATTACTGCCTAGAGAGTGAGTCCCGTAGGGACAGTACCTTTGGCCAGGCGATAATCCATAGCATACTCTCTGTATAGGCAACTCCTGTCCTCCAGCCCGTTGATGGTCAGGCCACCAGTAATAGCGACAAGGGTGGCTAGGCGTTGCAGAGTTTCTGGATAGGGACTCATCTTCTGCAACTAGTGGCCTCCCCTGGTGGTCACTGTTGGTGATGTTGTGGTTCGGGTCTCGGCAGCCTGGAGCTAGGGAGTCCCATATGTGAGGACTGACTTACTGCTTGTTTCTGGAGAAAGCATAGTTACTCACCTGTAGCAGGTGTTCTCCGAGAACAGCAGGAATCAGTCCTCACAACCCTCCCTCCTCCCCTGGGAGTTGCCTCCTCTATCTGTTTTTATCTTGTCGCCTAAGCTATGTCATCTGACTGAACAAGATTTTATTTTTATTTTATTTATTTAACATTTATATACCGCATCTTCCAAAGTTCAGTTGCGGTGTACAATTAACAACAATTAACAAAGCGCAGTTTGTTTTACATAGAACGTCATAACTTTTACATAGAACATCATAAATTAAACAAACACAGTTTTATAAACAAACAGTATATTTAAGCTAAATCTGTAAGTATCAAGTTAACTAACGTATTGTAGTGTCGAACAGCTTAAAAAAGAACATAACATATGCAACTATATACATGTGGAGGTATTTGGGCATAAGAGCTTGGATCGTCATTTCGTTTAAGCTATAAGTGTTATCCGGATAGAGTTAGGTTTGTACTTGATGTGAACAGGTGGCTATTAGCCTTTGTCTAATATGGGTTCTAGGGTTTCCATTGTATTATAGTGTTTAGTGAATAAATATGTTTTCAATTTTTTGCGGAATTCCTCGATCTCTGTTAGTGATCGTAGATCCTCTGGTAGGGAATTCCAAATGGTTGGAGCTATGTGAGAAAAGGCTCTATTATTTGTTAATTTATGTGCTTTTATGAAGTCTTTTGGAATCTTTAGTTTATTTGAGTGTCCTTTTCTGTGGGTAGGCTTAGAAAGTTCTTTGCATATTAGACTACATAGAGTAGTCGGGGCCATGTCATGTAAGGCTTTGAATGATGTTATTATTATTTTGTAAATTATCCTGCTTTGAATAGGTAACCAGTGAAGGGATGCTAGAATTGGTGTTATGTGTTGGAGTGAGTTTATTTTTAGTATAATTCTAGCTGTTGCATTTTGAGCTAGTTGAATCCTTTTAATGTTTTGTTTGGAAATGCCCATTAGTATTAGGTTGGCGAAATCAAAGTGAGGGGTTATGGTAGCCTGTATTATATTAATAAAATCCTCTATAAATACTAGTGGGCGTAGTTGTTTGAGTATTTTGAGTTTAAAATAGATTTTCTTTATAGTATTTTTAATGTGGGTTTCCATTGTAAGGTGTGAATCTATGATTACACCAAGATATCTTATTTCGTTTTTAATTTTAATTTCTTGGTCTTGTAGTGTTATGTGGGTTGGAGGGATATATGATTGATTTTTTGTTACAATTAGGACTTCTGTTTTGGCATGGTTTATGTGGAGATTTTGAGTTTTTAGCCAAATTGTGATTTCGTTATAGCAGTCTGATAGGCGTTGTAGTGGTAGGTTAGGGATCGTAAATGGAATGTACAACATAATATCATCCGCATAGAGGTGATATTGTACTCCAAATTTCTTAAATATGTTGCAGACCGGTTTTATGTAGATATTGAAAAGTAGGGCTGATAATGCTGAGCCTTGTGGTAAACCTAATTCTTGCTTATATGTAGTGGAGGTTTGATTACCTATTCTTATATTTTGCGTTCTGTTATTTAGATAGGAGGTGAACCATTTATGTACTGTGGAGTTTATGCCTAACTGCCTTAGGTTGTTAAGTAATATTGTGTGATGTACACTATCAAAAGCTGCTGATATGTCAATAAACAGGAGGATGAATGCTTGTTTATGGTTGTCAATACCTCTTAGGAGAGTATCAAATAAAACTGCTAGAAGTGTTTCTACTCCGTGGCGTGGCCGGAATCCATATTGTTGTTCATCAAGTGGGTAAGATGCATCTATATATTCCTGTGTTTGTAATTGTACTACTTTTTCAATTATTTTGGCCAAGAATGGTATGCTCGAAATGGGTCTGTAAGATACCGGGGATGTTTTGTCTAGATTGCAATTCTTTAGGATTGGGCGTATTTGAGCATGTTTAAGCGAGGGTGGAAGGTAACCTTGGGTTAATGAGAGGTTAACTATTGTGAGAATGTAGGATAGGAGTGTTGGCAGTGTGTTTTTTATCCAGGAAACAGGGCATGGGTCTAAATGGGAAGTTGTAGTGTTGAGTCCGGAGATGATAGTTTTTAATGTCATTTTTGTAACAGGGTAAAAATCTGACCAATCATCTGCGGATTGGTGAGAAATGTTAAAGGTATCTACGGGTATTGATGGTTTCTTTGATTTGTTTTGGTAGTAGATAGCTAGGGTTTGTGGTGATATGTCTGTGATTTCATTGCTGGAAGTTTGAGCGTTATTGGTTAGATTTCTGACGATGGAGAATAGCTCTCTAGGTCTGTTATATGATTTTGATAAGGTTGCTGCATAGTAGTTTTTCTTAGTAGTGTCTAATGTTTCCTTATATTTTGTGAGATGGTTATTGTATATTTCCTTGTGTATTGTCAACTTGGATTTTCGCCATTTAGTTTCCAGTTTTCTTAGTTCTCTTTTCATTTGTTTTAGTGTGTTGTTAAACCATGGTGTACGGTTTGTATTAGAGTGTACTCTCTGTTTATTTGTGCAATTATTTTTGGCTGCATTGCTGATAGTTTCATTCCAATTGTTAACTGCATCATCCAGGTCTGCTGTGGATAGTAAGAGATGTGGGATAGTTGAATCGAGGAATTCAGTTTCATTAAATTTTTTAAATTTTGAGATAGGGCCACTACTTGTGTAATTTTTGATGGTAGTGGTAGGATATGTGAGTTTTATTTTGATAATATAATGATCTGACCAAGGCGTCTCTATGCATTCTACGGAGTTTGAGTTGACTAGCTTGAAGAGTGTATCAGGGAGAAAAACCATATCTAGTGTTCCTCCTCTAATATGTGTTGCTGTGTTAATTATTTGATGATAATCTATATCTGATATAGTGTCCAGAAATAGTTTGGAGTCTAGTATTGGTAGTGATGGAAGATTAAAATCGCCTAGCATGATTATAGGGTTTTGTTCGGTGGATGAGCTAAGGAGTTCAATAAGAGAGTCCAGGCAATCTGATCTTTGATCTGGGGGTCTATACATTAAACAAATTCTCAAGTAGTTGATTTTGATCAATAATGTGTCTATGTTACTAGGGATGTTTGATTGGATTGGTTTGGCATTTAATATCTTTTTTGTCATCATTAGTACTCCACCACCTCTTCTATTGGATCTATGTTTGTAAAATATGTCATAGTTTACATTATCAAGTTGATTTAGGTAGATTGTGTCTGTTTCAGAAAGCCAGGTCTCTGTGACACATAGGATATCTGGTTTTAAGTCTGTTATCAGATCATTAAATATAGGGAGTTTGTTTTTCATTGAACGTGCATTGATGAGGATGCATGATAGGGCGGATGAATTGTTGGTGCAGATTTCCTTGCATGTTTGAGTTTTTGTTTGGTTTATTTGTATTAGTCTATTATAATTTATTTTTGGGCGGTTGTGAGAGTGGGTGTGTTCAAAATAACATACATTTCTGGTGTGTGTGTATTATAGGAATGGTCATATGATTATTGCTGTTTAAACTTAGGGATAGATTGATTATTATTATCATTAATAATATGCATGTGAATGATATTCTTAGTAGCATGATGTTATGGCGTGACATTTTCAGTATCTGGCTCAGTGGTATGTTTGCTTGAGTGTTAAAGACTTGGGTTCTTGGTTAGAGTGGATGGACAACCATTGAGAGGAGAGATAATGGTTAGCATGGGGGACATAGGAAGGTTTACAACTGTTGAGCTCTCAGCTGTTACATAGTAGCAGGTAGTAAGTAGTAAGTAGTAAGTAGTAAGCAGTACTCGCAACAATAGTATTTCTGGATTGGCTTACTGACAACAGTAATATTTTGAGAGGAGTTGCTGATAACAGTAAAACTGAAGTGATTCATGAACAGCAGTATTGAATCAGAGAGTAAGTTACTGAGATGAGTTACTAACATCAACTATTCTGAGAGGAGTTACTGACAACAGTAAATATGAAATAAGTCAAAAACAGCAGTATTCAATCTGAGAGTAAGTTACTGAGAATCTGAGAGTAGGTTACGAAGTTACTGACAACAGTAATAGTTAATGCATTGCTAAGGCTGGTTTTTGGCCACGGTTATAAACACTAATCTCTAGAGTCGTTTAGGTAATACTTGCAGTTCAGAGTAGGAGACAGATGGATTACTTGTTGTTTTATGGAAGGGCCACGCCAAAGGGCCCTCTGGCGAGGCCCTCAGGCGCGGGCCCGCAAGGCGCGAGCGCGCTCTTTCGGCACTGTTTTTAAAGGCCTGGTGCCTCGTGCCCCGATTGGGAGATGCTGGTGGGAGGCTCCGGGCCTGCTCGATCCCCGCCGGGAGAGCTCTTCAGGAGGCCGGAAGGAGGAGAAGGGCCGAACACACTGTCGGCACTGTTTTTAAAGGCCTGCTGCCTCGTGCCCCGATTGGGAGATGCTGGTGGGAGGCTCCGGGCCTGCTCGATCCCCGCCGGGAGAGCTCTTCAGGAGGCCGGAAGGAGGAGAAGGGCCGAACACACTGTCGGCACTGTTTTTAAAGGCCTGCTGCCTCGTGCCCCGATTGGGAGATGCTGGTGGGAGGCTCCGGGCCTGCTCGATCCCCGCCGGGAGAGCTCTTCAGGAGGCCGGAAGGAGGAGAAGGGCCGAACACACTGTCGGCACTGTTTTTAAAGGCCTGCTGCCTCGTGCCCCGATTGGGAGATGCTGGTGGGAGGCTCCGGGCCTGCTCGATCCCCGCCGGGAGAGCTCTTCAGGAGGCCGGAAGGAGGAGAAGGGCCGAACACACTGTCGGCACTGTTTTTAAAGGCCTGCTGCCTCGTGCCCCGATTGGGAGATGCTGGTGGGAGGCTCCGGGCCTGCTCGATCCCCGCCGGGAGAGCTCTTCAGGAGGCCGGAAGGAGGAGAAGGGCCGAACACACTGTCGGCACTGTTTTTAAAGGCCTGCTGCCTCGTGCCCCGATTGGGAGATGCTGGTGGGAGGCTCCGGGCCTGCTCGATCCCCGCCGGGAGAGCTCTTCAGGAGGCCGGAAGGAGGAGAAGGGCCGAACACACTGTCGGCACTGTTTTTAAAGGCCTGCTGCCTCGTGCCCCGATTGGGAGATGCTGGTGGGAGGCTCCGGGCCTGCTCGATCCCCGCCGGGAGAGCTCTTCAGGAGGCCGGAAGGAGGAGAAGGGCCGAACACACTGTCGGCACTGTTTTTAAAGGCCTGGTGCCTCGTGCCCCGATTGGGAGATGCTGGTGGGAGGCTCCGGGCCTGCTCGATCCCCGCCGGGAGAGCTCTTCAGGAGGCCGGAAGGAGGAGAAGGGCCGAACACACTGTCGGCACTGTTTTTAAAGGCCTGCTGCCTCGTGCCCCGATTGGGAGATGCTGGTGGGAGGCTCCGGGCCTGCTCGATCCCCGCCGGGAGAGCTCTTCAGGAGGCCGGAAGGAGGAGAAGGGCCGAACACACTGTCGGCACTGTTTTTAAAGGCCTGCTGCACCCGAGGAAGGGCACTGCCTACAAACAGTACCCGCAATATCAGGCTGCCCAAGCTGCCCCCCAGGGTCAGCAAGCCAAGGGCCAGGGTAATGGGCCCCATAGGCAGAGGACCCCAAGCCTCAGGCCCCTGCTACCACTCAGCAGGGTGGGGTTTTTTGACTCCTTGAGCATAGCCTCTCCTCCATTGCTCTCCCAACCCTGCACAGGAGGTCGCCTCGGCCTCTTTGCCCACCAGTGGCCCCTTATCACCGGGGACAGTTGGGTGCTGGAGATAGTCCACAAGGGCTATGCCCTCCATTTTCACCAACTTCCTCCACCATATTTTCCAGGGGAGCCTCCAAGGCCTCCCCTGCACACAGACCTTCTTCTGCAAGAGCTCCATGGTCTGTTGGTGGACAGGGCGGTGGAGCTGTGCCTCCCCACTTCCACAGTCACGGTTTCTACTCCAGGTATTTCCTGGTGCCCAAAAGAACCGGTGGCCTTCGGCCCATTCTGGACCTCATGAACCTCAACAAGTTCCTAGTGAAGGAGAAGTTCAAGATGCTTACTCTTGGGACTCTTCTGCCCTACCTCCAGCAGGGAGATTGGCTATGCTCCTTAGATCTAAAGGATGCGTACACTCACATCCTCATTCATCCAGACCACAGAAAGTACCTCAGGTTCATTGTGGGAGGAATCCATTATCAGTACAGTACAGAGTGCTGCCTTTCGGCCTCACCTCCGCCCCCAGAGTCTTTACAAAGTGCTTAGCAGTGGTGGCGGCCTACCTGAGAAATCAGGGAATCTTTGTCTTCCCCTATCTAGATGACTGGCTCATCAGGGGTCAGACATGCCAGGAGGCCAATCAAGCCACCCTCAGGACTATTGCTCTTCTACAAAGCCTGTGGTTTGTCATAAACTTCGCAAAGTCCACTTTGCTCCCCTCCCAGAACTTGGAGTTCATAGGGGCAAGGTTGGACTCTCTCCTGGCAAAGGCATTCTTACCCGAAGACAGAGCCCAAAGGTTGATGGCCTTGGCAAATCAGTTTCTCAGCAGGCCCCTGGTCTCCGCCAGACTCTGCCTGAGGCTTCTAGGCCACATGGCTTCGACAGTGCATGTGACCCCCAATGCCAGGCTCCATATGAGGCCTGCACAGTGGTGTCTTCGGGCTCAGTGGTCACAGGCCACAGGCAGCCTCAGAGACAGGATAAGGGTGTCCAGACCATTTCTGCACTCCCTCAACTGGTGGCTGCACCCACCCAATCTGCTGAAAGGGGTGCCTTTTCAGATTCCAGGGTACACAGTAGTGCTAACAACAGATGCCTCCCTGCAAGGCTGGGGAGCTCATTGTCTGGGCAAGTGCACCCAGGGCCTCTGGTCTCCCTGGGAAGCTGCACAGCAGATCAATTTCCTCGAACTCAGAGCTATTCGATTAGCACTCAAAGCTTTCACTCCTACCCTGACTCACCAGTCTGTCCTGATTCAGACAGACAACCAAGTTGCCATGTTTTATGTGAACAAACAGGGCGGAACCGGGTCCAGGATCCTTTGTCGGGAGGCTCAGGACCTTTGTTCATTTGCCCTCAAGCACAACATGCTCCTCAAGGCTGTGTATCTTCCAGGCCAGGACAACTACCTGGCAGACAGATTAAGCAGAATACTGCAGCCCCACGAGTGGCAGCTCCTCCCACTTCCTGTTCAGCTGTTGTGGTGAGCAGACCTGTTCTGCAGAGCTCCTGTTAGGGAGGAGTTCCTGCTTCCTTCCTGTGGCTGGATGTCGGGCCCTGGGCCACCTCCAGCAGGAGAGGCCCAGGCTCAGAGGCCTACCAGGCCTGGTAGGCCTCCTTTGGTGCAGACTACTGAGGATGCTGGGACCTGTCTTCAGCCGGTGCCCCAGGAGGGGGCCTCCCCAGGTAGGACTACAGATGGTCAGGGAACAGGGACCCACTTGCCCGGAGGTTTGGGCCCGCTGCCCCAGGGAGGAGGCTCCTCTCTCCTCCCCAGGCAGGGTGTGGAGGCTGGGTGGAGGCAGGGAGAGGCCCTGGGGAGGCCTTGGAAGCCTGCCCCGTACGGTGCTGGAGGAGGTGGGTTCCCCCCTCCGCCTCGGGTCCTGGAGGAGGCCTCTACCTCTTCCAGTGAGGATGAGGACGGAGGGTCGGGCCTGCCATCCTTCCAGAAACCAGCTAGGGCCCCAGAGGAGATTGTGGTGGCAGTACGGCGGCTCCAGGGTCTCCAGAAGGAGGCGGCCCAGCTGGAAACTCAGCTCTCCCACCTGGAGAGCCTGCAGGCCACCATTCCCGGTGAGGAGTGGGTGGCCTATACCATCTATAGAAAGGGGGTAAAGCGGGCCTTGAAGGCTAAACACCAGGAAATCATCTATCTGAGGAGCCAGGGTTGTGGGTCCCTGTCTGAAGTGTATCACAACTATGATAGATGGCAGGGTAGATCTGTAGTCCAGGGGAGACCCCCAGGGGTGGGTAAGCCGGTAGGAAATCGACAGTCCCGTTCTCTGTTGCCCTTTCAGGGTGAAGTTGAATTGGTGAAAGCTGGTGCCTGGGCGTTTGGGGGAGGGGTTCCTGCCCACCCAGATTCTTTGGAGCCAATGATGACAGCCCCGCCGACGACCCGATTGCAGACATCGATTTCCTGCACTAATGATTGGGGCAGTGAGCAGGGTGTCCGAGGAGTTGATCTTTCCCATCAGCAGGCCTTTCCCGTTCATTTACCTGCTCTCCCGACATCAGCGTGTGTTGGTGGGGTGCCCCAAGATGGCCGCCAGGCAGTTCCCCGTGACGTCAGGCTTCTCACCGTTGCCGCCGATGCAAGGATTGCCCCGATGGAGGAGGTCTCTGCAGGGCTTCCCCCAGCCCGATCGACACTCCAAGATGGCCGCCGCCAGGGGTGTAACGTCACTTCCGGGTATTCCCGGAAGTGTGAAGCGAGCCGGGATTCTGTCTTTGCCTTGCCGCAGGAGCAGCGGCGGCGGTCTGAGATGGCTCTGCCTGGATTTCCCCGCTCGTCCTCCGCTGAAAAATGTCCTCGAGGTGGTGATTCGCACTCGGATCCGATGCAGCAGCGTCGGGGATCTCAAGGCTCTGTGCTGTTTGACCGCCGAGTTCATTCCCCTGCAGTGGGTACCGGATTTTCAGTGCGGACTTGGGGTGGGGGGGCTGCTGTGAATAGCGACTCCCCTGTCTTGGCTGCTCTTCCTGCTCCACGACGGCTGCAGGATGGCCGCCCATCTTTTTCAGAGGTGGCTGTCTGGCACCGGAGGGGTGCAGGACAAGGGAAGGAGCGGGGTAGGGGCTGCTGTTCGTTTTCTGCAGCCCCTGAGGGGAGTCAAGAGCAGGGACAGAATGTTTCTTTGTCTTCTGTGTCAGCGGAGCGGGAGGAACAGGCGCCTGCAGTTTCCGCCAGTGTGGATGAGGGGGGCCTGGCTCGCAGGGGGGCGTCCGCCCTTCCTGCTGGAACCGTGGCTACCGGCCAGGTGGTTCTGGACCCATGTGCCACGTCTGGCACCGACAACCAGGTAGGACCTGAGAGGGACAAGGGGCAGGGGGGTGGAGGTGTGGGGGATGTTCTGGGTGGGGGATCTGCCCTGTTGTCTCGGGCAGGCCCTGCCTTGTTGTCGGTAGCCGTAAAGGGGGTAGCGGACGGTGGGTTAGGGGAAGGGCGGATGGAGGAAAGGGGGGAGCGGACGACTGGTCATATAGTGAGGAAGGAGGTAGTGGCTGATTTGGAACGATGGAAGGAGTTGTTCTCAGTAGGGTCAGGGGCGGTGGTCCCCCTGGATCCCGGGAATGAAGGGGAGCGGGGTCCGTCCCCGGTAGTGGTGGCCGAGACCCAGGAGCCTTGCGCTGGGTCGGGAACGCGGGAAGGAGGTTTGGGGGAGCCTTCCGGTCCCCTGGGTGTCACCGAGAACCAGGTTTGTGATGCCCTGCGATTAGCCTTGGAGACCCCGACGGGCCCTCCTGGGGCTTTTGCTGCCTTTCAGCAGATGGAGGTGGCGGCAGGGGGTGATCCAGGGGTTCTCGGTGGCACCCAGGGATCCGGAAAGGATAGCATTCCAGATTCGGTTTTGGCAGAGATGATCTTGCCCAGTTCTCAGGTCGCCCCATGTGGGGAGATTGTGGATCCTGCAGACCAGCAGCAGGATCCCCCGCAGGTAGCAGCAGGGGAAGGCCAAGGTAGGCAGGGGATGGGAGCTGGGGGGTCGGCTTCCCCCCCCCCGTACCTTTGCAGAGGCTCTGAGGGGGTCGGGCACCACTCCGGGGAAGTCGGGTGAAGGTGGGGGGAGGGGGAACTCCCAGGGGAATGGTCCCGCAGGAGGGGGAGGAGGTGGGGGAGGGTTCCAAAGAGGGGTAGGGGGTGAGGTCCGACGGCGCAATGTGGCGCAGATCCGATGGGCTGGGGAGGGGTCCCCTCCAGCCAGGGAACAGGTCTTGAGGATGGTCCTTGGGCTGGTGTTTCTCCCAGGAGATCTCTATGCCTTTATCCACATGAACAACACCATTGAATATGATGTTAGTTTCATGCTGAGACGGGGGCTGGAGATTTTCTGGGACCGATACCAGCAGCAGAGGGGGCAGGGAGGGTGGGCTGACTTTCGTGTTGTGCCTATCTCTCGCCAGGGGACGGTACCTGTGACCATCCTATCCAGGAATGAGTCGCTCCCAGGGCAGGACATCCAGTTTTGGTTGTCGCGCCATGCGGTGCTCCTCGCACCCCTGGTTAAGGGCGCTGGGCCCCTAGGGGTGTGGGACGGGTCGTGGAAGGGCAGGATCCGTTTGCGTGAGGTGGGAAACGTGGTGCAGCACGTGCCCTCGGCCGGTTTTCTCGGTCGGGATCGCATCTTGTGCTATTACCCCGGGCAACCCCGCGAGTGTCACCGCTGTGGTTCATTTCGCCATTTGAGTATGAACTGTCCCGAGCAGGTCTGCACCCGTTGTGGTGGACGGGGTCACGCCTCGGCCGGGTGTCTGCTAATTCGGTGTAACCTTTGCGGGGAGTTGGGCCACCCCTTCGCCCGCTGCCCCTCCGCGTCACACAATGGACCGGGGGGGGATGCCGTCACTCCACCTCGGGCTTCTGTGTGGGAGGAGGTTGTGGAGGCCCCTCTCCCTCAGGAGGAGTCCGAGGGCCCTAGGGTAGAGGAGTCCATCGAGCCGAGGGAGCCACCAGGGGGAGGGGATTCGGGTAGGAAGGAGGAGAGGGTTGATGTGGTGGAGGTTAATGTATCACGACAGGATAGTGGGTTGAGGGTGGTGCCACCTGAGGAATGGACTACGGTCCCTTCCAAGGGTGGCAAGTCCAAAAGGAAGAAACGGGAGACATCCCCGTTGCCGGATGCAGAGCCCGTGTTGGACATCAACCGTTTTGTCTTTTTGGCTGCTGATGCGGCTGAGGCAGATGAGGGCTTGCCTGTGGAGGCAGGGCTTCCTGTGCGGCGCTCGGAGCGGTTAGCGGCGGGAGCGACCCCTCTTCCTCAGCGGCGACCTTCAAAGATGCCGAAGGCGCGCCGCAGTCAGGGTCCTCCAATCAAGGGGGATACTGGCGCCCGACGGGTGAGGGAGGATGGGTTTGTACCCCCGCAGTTGGGTTCGGGGCCTTCGCAGGAGCCCCCTGCTGACCCGGCCGCCCTGGCCTCCCCCGCGGGGGTGGGCACTGTCGTATTGTCTCCGTCTTTGTCCGGGGAGGGGGGGGCAGTGCAGGTGGTGGACCCCACGGAGGAGGTCATTCCTCCGACCCCTGACCCGTTTGTGCCTCCTCATCCCGTGGGGGCTGGGTCTGCCCTCGCGACAGCTTTGCCTGGTGGTCCCGGGGGCGCCAGCACCTCCTGGGGTGACAGGGTCGAGCGGGAGGAGGAGGAGATCCTCGAGGTGGTCGACGTGGACCAGGAGGAGGTGCTCCACCTCGCGGGCTTGTCCTGCAAGCGGGATTCTGGGGATCCTGGGGTTGGTGAGAAGAGGAGGAAAGGGTCACTGCACTCGAAATAGGCATGGCGTGCACTCCTGCGTTCTCGTGCGCCACCATCAACGTGGCCAGCATTTTCTCAGACCAGGCGCGGGCTACGGCCTATGATTTTCTACGAGTGGGCTGGATGTCATCTTCTTGCAGGAGACCAGGCTCACCTCGCTCGCTAGCCTTCATCGGGCGAAGCGAGAGTGGAGGTGGGGCCCTTCGTACTGGTCACTTGCGGCACAGCCCTACGCAGGAGTAGCGGTTTTGTTCACGTCTAACCGATTTCAGGTGCAGTACGTGTGGGAACTGGAGCAGGGCCGGTGTCTGCTCTTAGACGGCTACTGTGGGCCTCATCGGTTTCGTTTCGTGGTGGTCTACGGCCCCCAGTCTAAGTTGGCGCGGAAGACCCTGTTTGGGGTCATCCGCCCCTACCTACACACCTCCCGTTTGGTGGTCCTCGCCGGGGATTTCAACACCACCACCTTTTTGCAGGACCGAGGGGGGGAGCGTTGCCCACCTAGTTACGAGGGCCTCTTTTTGGCCGAGATGACCCGGACGGCTGACCTGGTGGATGTTTTCCACCGGGCCTTTCCACGGTCGCCGAGTTTCACCTACTACCATGGGACCTGCAGGAGTCGTATCGATCGGATATATGTGAGTGCCCGGGTGGAGTGTTCCCCTCCGCAGTTGCAGGCGGTTGACTTTTCGGACCACCGCGTCCTCTCCGTGTCCTTCCTGGCTAACCACGAGGAGCTTAGCAGGGGTCCTGGCCTGTGGCGACTGAATGTGCAGTTGTTGGCAACATCAGAGGTGGTCCAGGAGTTCTTGGCCTTTCTCGCAGACCAGGAGACCCTGTTGGGTGTTTTTCCTTCCCGTGGCGCATGGTGGGATGAGGTGAAGACGCGTGCCCGACAACTCTTCCGTTCCCGGGGTACCTCCATGGCTCGATCCCGCTACCTCACCTACACTGTCCTCCGGAGGTCGCTGGATCGTTTGGTATCCCGAGGGGCAGCGCGGGAGGAGGTTGAAGAGGTGCGCGTCCAGCTCCGTGGCCTGCTTTACGATCGCCATGCCTCCCTATGCTTCGAGGGGGCGGCCGGTGGGGTCGCCACTCCAGACCCTTTCCTGACTTGCAGGGAGAGGGTTCGGCGTCGGGAGGTCATGGCCCTGCGGGGCGAGGACGGTACCATTCATACCTCCCAGGAGGACCTTTTGCGGATGGTGGGGGAATACTTCTCGGACCTGTTTGGGGATCGCCCCGTGGACCTCACCCATATCCGAGAGTACCTGGGCCTTCCCCCGGTGTATTCGGCTGTGGTCCAGGCACAGGTTGATGCACTCGCTGCACCGATTCAGCAGGTGGAGGTGGAGAGGGCGATTCGTGCCATGCCGTTGGGGAAGGTGCCTGGGCGCGATGGGCTCCCGGTGGAGTTCTATCGCACGTTCATCGCCCAGCTGGCCCCCTTCCTGACCTCCCTATTTCAGGAGATCATGGACACGGGGTCTCTCCCGCGGTCATTTCGTGAGTCTGTCCTGCTACTGCTCTCCAAGGGGAAGGACGATAGCTCCTTGGACTTCTGGCGGCCGCTCTCTCTTCTGAACGCGGACCGGAAGATCCTGGCCAAGTGTTTGGCCAACCGACTGGTGGAGGTGTCGGGCGATTTGCTGTCCCCTTCCCAGTATTGTTCCGTTCGGGGGAGAGGGGTTCTGGACGCTGTCGCCACAGTCCGGGAGATGGTGGAAAGAGGCCGGTCGCTCCAACGGGACCACTGGTTGGTCTCCTTGGATCAGTCCAAGGCCTTTGATCGAGTCAGTCACCGGTACCTGTGGGTGGTGCTCCAGCACTTCGGCCTCCCCGCAGGTTTCCTCTTCGTCGTGCAGGCGCTGTACCGAGGGGGGGTGAGCTTCCCGTTTATTAACGGGTGGCTCGGACGGCCATTTGGTGTCGCCTCGGGGGTGCGGCAGGGGTGCCCTTTGAGCCCCCTGCTGTATGTTTTCTCCCTCGACCCCTTCCTCCGGAGATTGTCCTCAGGTGGGTTACGGGGCCTGGAGGCGCCTGGTGCGTCCCCGGTGACCGTCGTTGCCTACGCTGACGACATCTCAGTTTACGTGGACGGCACTGAAGGGGTAGAGGCCCTGCGGGAGGCCGTGGAGGAGTACTCGGGGGTAGCTCACTCTGTTGTCAACCACAGCAAGTGCCAGACGCTGTGGTTGGGCCCCTCGGAGGCCTCCCCGCCTTCCTGCGCCCCCTTTCCTCCTCCCGTGGGGGAGGTCCGCGTTTTGGGCCTCGTCTTCGGGTCGGAGGATTGTGCGGAGTCCGATTGGGACCGTTGTCTCGAGACTGCACGGTGTCGGGTGCTGCGGTGGAGGGGGTGGAGGTGTACGTACGAGGAGAAGATCAAACTCCTCGGGACGTTTCTGCTTCCTCTCTTTCTGCACGTAGCCACGGTCTTCGTCCTTCCGTTGTCCCGTCAGGCGTCTGTCTGTGCCGTCTTTTTCTGTTTTCTGTGGGGTAACCGCTTGAACCCTGTCCAGCGCAACATCGTCTGCCTGGATCGGGCAGAGGGTGGTTTGGGTATGTTGCACCCCCTTGTTTTCCTGTCAGTCTTGTCTATGGCGTTTCACTTAGGTAGGATGAGGGAAGGGGGTGGGGTTTGGTGGGTGGCCTCCTATCGGGAATGGTTCTCCCGCTTCTGGGAGCAGTGGGAGGGGGCGTCCTCGGTCCCACGTGTGCGCCGGAGAGGGGAACAGGCCCCATCGTACGTATTTGTGATGGTGGGGCTCATTCGGCGGTGGGGGGTGACCGACCCGCTCGCCCAGTCCTTGGGGCGAAAAGGATTATACCGGAGGGTACTCACCTCTCACTATCAACCACGGTGGGCCCTGCGGGACTGTCCGGCGGATGTGATGCAGCGGGGCCTTCGGCTGTTGAACTCCCCTCGGCTACCGAAGAAGGTTCGGGATGTAGCCTGGTTGTCTTTCCACGGGCGTTTGTACGTGAGGGACAACCTCAAGTACAGGTCACAGGCCGAGCGGGTCTGTCCGAGGGCCGGGTGTGAGGGGCAGGCGGAGACCATGGACCATTTCCTCCGGCAGTGCCCCTTTAACGTGGAGGCCTGCCGGTTGGTGTCCGCTGCTCTTCACCTGCGCGACCTTTCCCTCCTCACGTATGCGGAGTGGGTGTACGGGGCCTGGTCCTTTCCTCTAAGGCAGGACTCCGGGACCCTCTACCTCGTCACGGCTGTAGTGCGCTACCACCTGTGGCAAGCGCGCTGTCATGTCTCGACCCGGGGGTTGGTCCTGCCCCTCGACGAGGTGGTGCGGGACATTCTGGAGGAAGTGTCCAGCATGGCGCAACGTGAAAGGCGGGTGGTGGAAGCCCATCGTTGGGAGCGTCTGTGGCGTCACCTCACCCTCCGCCCCCCGTGAGGGGGAAAAAAAAAGGGGGTTCCCTGGGGTTATCGTCCCTGTAGGGCTCTGAGGTTTGTTTTTGTTTCACTAGGGGAGGGGTGTGGCAGGAGGGGTTGGGTTTCCTTCCCTGGGGTTTATTTCTGAGTATGACTTTGGGGTTGTTTTTCTCCGGGGGGGGGGGGGGTGAGCTGGTGCTGCTTCAGGGGTGAGACCACTTGTCCGCTCTCCCTTTCCTCTTCGAGGGGGTTGTCCCAATTGTTGTTGTTGTTAGTGGTTTTGTATGTCCTTTTTGTGTCCTGGGCATCCCGCTCCGCTGGCTGATCGCAGGGCAGCACAGGGGTTATGTTATTTTTGCTTTGTTTTTAGCCTTTGATTTGTATGATTAGTTATGCTTTGTTTTGGTGGGATTATGTTGGGGATGGGCTTAAGATGCCCTTATGTTTCTGTTTGGGGGGTGGGAGTAGGGAGGCTTGTTTTTGATGTGTTTGGTTCTGTGGGACGGATGGGGAGGGGGCAGGGATTGGGATGGAGGGAGGGGGAGCTGCTGCTCCCGCTGCAGGGGGAGGGATGGGGACAGGGGACTCTGTCTTTGAGGGGGTTGGGGGGGGAATCTGGCAGTTCCCACACACTGGAGGACTGCATGAACACTTGGACTGGTGGGGACTGTTGTGTGGGGGAGGGGTTCAGGGATTGCAAGACGGACACTGTGTGGACTGATTTGGGGTGTTCTTGCAGGGAGGGGTTGGGTCGGGCAGGGACAATGGACCGAGGGGGGGAGGGGACATGGACATTGTCAGAGACATTTGTGGGTTGTTGTTGGGAGGAGGGGCACGTGTGTTGATTGCTGGGTTTGGTGGTGGGTTTGGGGAGGCGGGTCACGGGGGGGTTGTGATATTTGTTTTGTGCTATGTCGGGGGGGTGGGGGTTTTGGGGGGGGTGGGACTTGGTTGGGGTGATTGTATTTACTTTTTGTTTGTTATTCTGTTGCATGTGTTAATAAACAAAATTTCCATCCTTTGGTAGTTCAAAAGATTTTCCTAAAATGGGGACTTCCATCCATAGACCTGTTTGCCAGTCCTCTGAACAAACAGCTGTCAAACCTCTGCTCCAGGCAACCGCATCCTCTGCGGATAGCAGCGGATGCTTTTCTGATATCCTGGTCTCAGGGCCTCCTGTATGCGTTTCCTCCCACGCCCTTGGTGGCCCGAACTCTCTTCAAGATTCTTCAGGACAAGGCCTCGGTCCTGCTGGTGGCTCCCCGGTGGCTGAGACAGCCTTGGTTTCCTCTTCTGCTTCAACTGGCGGTGGATTCTCCACTACCTCTGGGGTTGCAACCCGACCTTCTCTCACAGGAGCAGGGTTCCCTTCTGCACCCCAATCTCAGAGCTCTCAATTTGATGGCCTGGAGGCTGCAAGGGTAGTCTTGGCTCCCTGGGGCTTGCCTCAGGATGTTGAGGAGGTTGTCCTAGCCTCTAGGAAACAGTCTACTAGGAAAACCTATGCCCTCAAATGGAAAAGGTTTTCTGTGTGGTGTCAGCTCCGTACAGTTGATCCTTTCTCCTGTACTGTGCCAGTAGTCTTTCAGTACTTACTGCACTTGTCAAATCAAGGCCTTAAATCCAATTCTGTTCGGGTCCACGTCTCAGCTCTAGCAGCTCACCACTCTGTGGTGGAGGGACATTCTCTATCTGGTCATCCCTTGGTGTCCCGCTTTCTTAGGGACTTGCTTTTGCTCAAGCCTCCCATCCGTCCTCCTGCCCCTGAGTGGGAGCTGAATGTGGTCTTGCAGCAACTGACTCGCCCACCTTTTGAGCCCATGGCTACTTGCCCACTACGCTTCCTCTCCTGGAAGACACTCTTTCTGATAGCCCTTACCTCGGCTAGGCGAGTGAGTGAGCTTCAGGCCCTAGTCTGTGATAGGCCTTACACCAGGATTTACAGGAACAGGGTAGTCCTTAGGACTCATCCCAAGTTCCTTCCTAAGGTTGTCTCCTCTTTCCACCTCAACCAGGAGGTGGTTCTTCCAACATTCTTCCCTAGGCCTCATGCGAGCCAGGCTGAAGCAGTTCTGTATACCTTGGACTGTAGGAGGGCCTTATCCTTCTACCTTGACCGTACGCAGGGGCATAGAAGGGCTACTCAGCTCTTCATATCCTTTGACCCCAATAAGTTGGGGTTAGCTGTGTCCAAGCGTACCTTGTCCATCTGGGTAGCTGACTGTATCACCTGGGCTTATAAGGCGGCTGACCTTCCTTTGCAGGGTAGGGTCACAGCCCATTGTGTCAGGGCAATGGCTGCCTCAGTGGCTCATCTCCGCTCTGTGCCCTTGGTAGACATCTGCAGGGCTGCAACTTGGTCTTCAAGCCAGACCTTTGCGGCTCATTACTGCCTGGAGAGGGAGTCCCGTAGGGACAGTGCTTTTGGCCAAGCAGTACTCCGGAATCTCTTTGAGGTTTAGGCAACTCCTGCCCTCTGTTGGGCTACCGGTGGAGGTTGTGTCCTTGAAAAGCCTTTCTTTGCTGCTGAGACTAGAGGGAGTTCTCTTGTTCAGCCTGGGTTCCTCGGTAGCCCAGAGCTGGGGAGTCACCCATATGTGAGGACTGACTTCCTGCTTGGTCCTGGAGAAAGAGTAGTTACTCACCTGTAACAGGTGTTCTCCAGGAGCAGCAGGAATCAGTCCTCACAACCCTCCCTCCTCCCCTTGGAGTTGCAGTTGTACATAGTTTATTTTTCATTTTTGTGTGCTGTTCTTAGCTATGTCATTTGACTGAGGTAAGATGGCACCATTAGGCGGGAAGGGAACCGCGCATGCGTGCCTGCATTCCCAAAGGCTTTCATAGAAAGCTGGGGAAATGCTCCGCTGGGGCTTCATCGGCGCCGATGACACCCATATGTGAGGACTGATTCCTGCTGCTCCTGGAGAACACCTGTTACAGGTGAGTAACTACTCTTTCGCTTTCTCCCATTAAACCATGATTATTTATTTATTTAGACAGATTCATATTCCACCTTATCCTTCAATCAAGGTGGTCACGTCACATCACAAGTGGGGTTACATTTAACATGAGGGTATTTGTAAACATTTAGACAGAACAATTACGTAACACCATTTAGACAGTACAATTGAAGGGTAACATTTAACAAGAGGGTGTTTAATAACGTATATAATAATCTTGTGTGTGTAGGTAGGATGAGTGTGATTATATACATGATCAGTAATTTTATTCTTTATAATGGTTTCTACCATTTTGCCCAGTACTGATGTCAGACTCACAGGTCTGTAGTTTCCTGGATCACCCCAGAACACTTTTTAAATATTGGTGTTACATTGGCCATTCTCCACCCTTCAGGTACTACAGTTAATTTAATGATAGTTCAGCTTGAGGAGAAGAGTACCTTAGTACAGGATTACTAATAGTAGGTCTGCAATCTCATATTTCAGTTCTTTCAATACCCTTGGTTGTATACCATCCAGTCCAGGTGATTTGGTACTCTTTACTTTATCAAATAGTTGTAATACATCTTTCTTGTTTATCGATATTTCTTTCAATTCTTCCGATACATCACCTTTATATACCATTTCAGGCATGGGTAAATTCCTTACATCTTCAGTTGCAGTTTCAAAGCTTCTCTAAAAACCCACCTCTTTCAGATGGCCTTTGGCTTCCCTAGCCCTGCACCCTCCTAGGTTTGCCTGCCCCTCCCCCTTTTCCCACCCTCTGTTATCACTGCTCCTGTCTTTGTTCCCTCCTGATCTCTTGCCTGCCCCTTCTCTCGTTCCTTCCTTCCTTCCTCTTTCTTACTCTCCTATCATTTAATGGCATTCCTTTCCTTTTTCCTTTTCTGCATTGCAGTACTGTAACTATGTAAACCGCTTTGATGCTATTGCCTGAGCGGTCAATCAAAATAAGTAATAAAGATAAAGTTAAACCTAAGAAAACCAAATTTGACTATCAATGCAACATCCTCTTGTAAAATCTAGGAAGTCTGGATGGCTGGAGGGAATTATCACAACATTAGAGGCTTTCGCCTCAGGGCCACAGGTTTAAATCTATTTTAGATCAGTATGACTTAAATAAAGGGTGGCTTAGGTGAAATGAGTAGTCTCTGTTCATTTCCAGGATGGCACAGCAAAAGCATTCAGTTGAAACCCAGATTCCTAAGAGGCTGAATTCTGCGGCATATCTTGTCACTAGGGATTTTTTTTAGGGAATACACAATGGTACTGAGTACTGGCACCTTTCTCATTGCCTGCAAAAAATTGACCCATAGCTCTCATGTATTGAAAGAACCCTGCATATGACTACCAGCAGCTTTTCTTCTAGGAAAAATGCACTGCTTGTCACTAATATGTTACAAGATCAGAGAGAGATGTAAAGTCTGGCTGTAATACTGTGTCTGAGTTGCCGATATTCTGGGATTGTGGTGAAGTACAAAGATGCACAATGAGCCCAGGTGCAGCAATAAGACAAAGAATTTGTTTACAAAAAAATCAAATCTGCCTTGCTTACCTTGCAAGTGTAACAGAATTACAACTGAATAGATATACATACAGAGTTCAAGCATATGCCTGGGGCCTTCCTTCCTCCAGTCTGGACCTGGCCCCTGCCTAGAGTGCCTGAGTTTTTAAAGTCCTTCTTGGATCCTTCCCTTGCCTCTGGGCTCCCAACTATGACTTTCTTTTTTTTTTTTTTATAAATTTAAAAAATACAAGTCACCAAAAAGAAACTTGAGGAAATAAGGGCGTTGAATAGAATTAAACAAAGGAAAATAGCAAAGAGCATATAACAAGCAATAAGCAAACCAACCCCTTTTCTAGCCTACAATAACAGGGGTATTCCAAAGGAAACATTATAACATTGATACTCTAAAGGGAATAAAGATTGAGCACAGCCAAAGGCTATTACAATGACAGCATTTTCTGGACAGGAGAGCCAGGTGGTTGCCGGACATGAATGAATGACAAAAGCTGAGATGGATAAAGGAAAATATATGAAATAGATTGAAATTTGACCAAACACTTACAAGGGTATTTCAGGAAAAATAATGCCCCCAGCTGGAGAACCTTCAAGCTGAAGGGATAATTGGAATAAAAGGATAATCGGCTCAGATCTGCTATATATGTTTGCGTTATGATTGCATATATGTCTGCCTTATAACTGCACTCTGGCCTGTTTGAAACATACGCAGCAACATATGGTTGGCACAAAACAGGTGGGCAACAGGAAAATAGTACATGCAGCTTACTACTGTTATAAAGCCTAAAAAAAGCTATACTTTGGACAGAAGTGTCCAAGGATATAAGCCTAGGTTCAAACAGGTCAAGCCAGGAATTCAACTAATGCTCTTGCCCTGAAGATTTCAATTGGTGCCAGCAGATGGAAAAACACAGGAGGAGGCAGAGGGCTATGATTGATTGCATAGATAGGCAAGCCTTGATGAGCAGAGCCAGCTGCATAAACATGGGAGGCCCTGGGAAAGAGCTTTGCAGGAAGCCTGCAAACACCTAAGAATTTATGCTGAATTTGCTGAAACTATTTCGAATTTGAAGCAGAGATATATACCGTATATAAGACAGCAATTTTAGAGGGTCTTGGGGCAGTTCTTTTCTCCCCTTGCAGAGAGAAGGCTGCCCCACTGTCCCTCAGACAGGCACTTGCTGTCTGCCTCTATAACCAATTGTTTGCTGTGCCAAATAAAAAGTTTCTTTGTAGCTGAGCAATTGTTGTCTGAACTGTTTATTGGTATATTTGGGGAGACTTTGTAGGTGGACCCGGCCTTCAAGACGAAGGAGGAGAAACTCCCTCCTATGCTGTTGGGTCTCGTTATCTAGGTCAGGAAAAACCCTAACCAAAAAAACCTTTAAACAAAATATTCCATTTACGAAAAAGCATCTTTAAAAAACATTCTCTATCAGACATTAAAGCAAACTGCATTAAACACGTAGCAGGAACTAGAGACTCTGCTATGGAGCTCTCTAAAATATCAGTAACATTTAATAAGTCAGCATTAGGTAAAGTTGTATCATTAGACACCCCCTATACCTTCTTTCCCATAGGGAGATTAAAAAAAATCTTAACTACAGGGCCTCCAAGACCTCCGCCATATAACTTTTCAACATTTCTCTAGGTGACCTGGAAAACTAATTAGACAGAGATTTGCTTGACAAGTAACATTTTCTAACTGTTCTACCTTAGCTCTTAACACATTAGAATCCTTCATAAATGCTTCAACATAGTTTTCAGTTTTCTCCACCTGAGTAGACAACTCAGAAACCCTGGATTGAATTGACACCACCTCTTCCATGTTCTTTTGGACCTTTTCCTGTACAGCAATGGTTCCCAAAGTGGTCTATATGGACCCCCAAGGGTCGATTTCAACTTGCAGGGGGTCCATGTCAGCGAGAAAAAAAATTGGGGGTGCACAAGATGTAAATGGGGATTCATGTGAGCAGACCCCCCAGTTAGGTAGATCATCATCAACATTTAGGCGTTCTGTAAATGTCTTATTATACCTAACACAGATTGTGTGTACATAATACTTATAATAGAGATAGAAATGACATATATATAAATTATATTTCATAAATTTGTTTAAGTACTGGTAAAATTGGTAAAAGTTAATATACCTCCTTATGACAGGAGACAAAACTAGCAGAGGAAAGGAGGCTTCATATACAAAGGAAACATGTGAAAAGCATATCATTCCAAAGTTCTCCAGCGATATTGAGATGGCTGAAAATCGCCAAATTAAAAACAAGGAAGTTAAAAAGGCTTAACTCCTTTTTAAAAGCATAAATATAAAAATTGATAGAATAAATAATGTATGGATTCAACAATTCTTTTAAACCTTTTTCCAATTCAAAGGGACGGAGCAGTGAACCGACTCCCGAGTACCCCCCCCCCCCCCTTGGCTGTCAGAATCTATTGTTTAGCTTGAATGTCTGTGTCTTTACTGCCCCCCCAGAAGCTTCCACCCTAGGCAACTGCCTAGTTTGCTTGATGGTTGGGCCAGCCCTGCATCCCAGGATGCACTGTGTGGGGCCAGATGCCACTATTTTGCAAAATAGTGGTGCGGAGGTAGGAGTATATGGGGAACGCTCTCTCCCCCCAACAATTTAGGTACTGAAGAGGATTTGGGGTGGAGGGTTAAAGTCCATGGGACCACCAGGTCCTTTTTTTTTCAGAGGGTGATTTTACTTCTGTTGGTGGTCGATGTCCCACTGGCTCCCCGACATTGTGCCAGAGACATTGCGGGCTTTCCCCAATGTCTGGATTATCTGAGGTGAGGTGTCATACAGTACCTCACCTCAGATGACCCAGTTTCTCTGGGACAGCATACCGAACTTGCGCTGACTCCTGTACACATGTGTTTAGCTTGCTGTCCGAGTTTAATACTGACTTTTTGTGCATTGGGTTATTTACATAGTGCATCACAGCATAAAAAGCAGCATTAAACTCATGATATGAAACCTTGTGCTAGAGCTTTAAGTACTGCGCTCTAACATAGCATTTTTACATCAGTCTGAATTGTTGGAATCTTACCTGTGCGACTAAAACAGTTGGGGAGAACTTAGTTGGGGAGAGATACTTGATGCTGCTGCAGGTGGGATCTAATCATATTGAGAAGTGTGAGAGTGGTGTCGGAGTTTTCTTTCATTTCGAAGGGAAGTGGACTGTGACCCTTTTGCAGCAGGTTGTGGGTATTGAGTTGTGGTGAGGTTGCTCCAGGATAGTCGGATAGGTATTCTTTCAGTATATAGATACCCTGATGTTCTTCTAAACCTGATTGCTGATTTACTTTTGACTGTTAGGGAAGTTGTGGTTGATTTTATAACTTTGCTGATGCTGGGATATTTTAACATTCATACAGATGTTTGTAATCATGCCCATGAGCAACTGCTTTAGGGCAGGATGTCAGATATTGGTTTCTCCCAATATGTTGTGGGACCCACTCATATTGGGGGTCATGCCTTGGTTCTTGTCTTTTTGAAACCAAATGCTAATTTAGTAACTATATTTGCCCTCAGGAAGTAATTGATTGCAGGTGTCAGTAGATGCTTGGTGACGTCATCGTACTGTCCCATAGCAGGAGGCCAGGCTATGGAGGTACTGGCTAATCTGCTAGAGTGGCCTGAGGACGAATGAAGGGTACACATAATGGTTGCTATATGAAATGTTGGTTTGTCTGGAATGTGTAATCGTTGGGAAATCCTGCTCCTTAATTGTCTACAACTGACATTCAGAAACTATCACTGTTGAAACTGTCTGCTGGTTAAGCATTCTTTTAATATCAAGCTATGTTAAACAAAGCTCTTTCTTTAAGTAGCATTTACAAACATAGTACTTGGCAGCTTTTGTTTGATCTCACAGTGAAGGCTGGTCTGTTATTTCTCTGCTCAATGGTAATGAGTCTTCCCCACCCTACCTCAATCTTAATCAGTTACAGGGCTGGCCCGTCCGTTGAGCAAGAATGTTTTTTGCACAGGGCCCCGCGTTTCAGGGGGCCCCGCGCAAAAAACATTCATTAGCCCAAGTAGATTTTTTTTAAAAAAGCTGTTGCTGCTGCTGCCGCCGTGGCAGCGGCAGAATCAAACGTCCACACCGCGGGGCCCCGACTGCCTGCCAGAACCTCCCTGGAGCATCAGCTCCCGAATCCCTCCCAAAGCGCGGGCTTTCAGAGCCGCGAGAGCTTCTCTGACCTCTCGCGGCTCTGTTAATCCCGCCGGGGCTGATGGGAAATCCATTTATGCCACGGAGTTATTTAAACGTCTCAATCATATCACCTCTATCCCGCCTTTCCTCTAAGGTATACATATTAAGATCCTTAAGTCTGTCCTCATATGCTTTATAATGAAGACCACTAACCATTTTAGTAGCCACCCTCTGTACTGACCTCATCCTGTTTATATCCTTTAGAAGGTGCGGTCTCCAGAATTGCACACTGTACTCCAAATGAGGTCGCACCAAAGACTTATACAGAGGCACTATCACCTCCTTTTTTCTGCTGGCCATTCCTCTCCCTATGCACCCAAGCATCCTTCTAGCTTTTGCTGTCGACTTTTCTACCTGTTTAGCTACTCTAAGATCATCAGACACAACCACATCGAGGTCCCACTCTTCTTTAGTGTACAAAAGTACTTTACCCCCTATACTATATTGCTCCCTTGGATTGCTGCAGCCCAAATGCATGACCTTGCATTTTTTAACATTAAATCCCAGCTGCCAAATTCTAGACCATTCTTCAAGCTTAGCTAGATCCCTCCTCATGTTATCTACACCTTCCTGGGTGTCTACTTTAGTGCAGATTTTGGTATCATCCGCAAAGAGGCAAACCTTACCTAACAGCCTTTCCACTATATCACTAACAAAGATGTTAAAAAGAATCGGACCAAGGACAGATCCCTGGGGCACAACACTGGTAACTTCCTTCTCCTCAGAGTGAGCTCCATTAGCGTGTGCACTTTGTCGCCTCCCACTCAACCAATTTCTAACCCAAGCAGTAACTTTAGGGTCCATCCCTAGGGTGCTCAGTTTGTTTATAAGTCGCCTGTGAGGAACAGTGTCAAAGGCTATCTCCAGGAACAAGCAGGAATGAGTCTTCACATATGGGTACGTCGGTACCAACGGAGTCTGCGCGAGAACGCTTCCCAGCGTCCAATCAGAAAGCTTTTGGAAGCATCCCAACACGCCTGCGTGCTGCCTTCCCACCTTCCCAACTGCCTCTCCTCAGTTTTCGTTTTTCCGCGGAGCCGGCAGGACGTCCTCTGTCATGGGGTGGAGCAGTCAGAGCCTATGGAGATGGAGACTCTGAGCAGAGCGGAGCTAGCACTGACAGCTCAGATCTGCACATGGCCCAAGGTTGCTATAAGCAACGTACACAAGCTGCTTCACGAGGTGTGAGGGAACGCCCAAACACTAGGCTAGCTCATAGCTCATTAGGGAATGAGGGGCAGCTGGGAAGGGGTGGAGCCCAAGTAAACACCAGAACATACGCAGTTAAAAATCACTTACCAGAGAGTAGTGAAGAGAGACCACCAGGGAATTCAAGAACCGTTGCTGACAGAGAGAGACTACCAGGGAAGTACAGAGCTGTTGAATCCACGAGGGACTGCTTTGGAAAGCAGTGCACAGCTGAACAGTATCCCAGGGAACCTTGCTACGGAGGGAGCAGAGGAGGTAGTCCTGGAACCAGGCTGAGGAAAGCCAAGTTGCTCAGCATCAGGTACCAAGGGGAAGAGAGCTTCTATCCTGAAGATAGTTTTATGCCAAGAGGAAAGCTGAAAGAGAAACATAGTAAAAGGCTTCCGTACAGGCAAAGCTCTGCTCGGCTGAAAAACTCTGGAGAGAGAGTGCTGGAAGGTAGGCTTATTGATCCTAATAGAAGAGGAATAGAGTATAACGAATTGCCCTGTACTTATCAAGAATTGTGTGGCTCTCCTAAAAGAAACTACAGAGAATATGGTAATTACCCATTCCACTCTAGTCGGGAGGAGGAAGGGAACTCTCTGAGCTGTAGGGAGGAACTCTGTAACAATAACGGAAGTTTCAGTCCAAGGGAAACTTACTCCGGTGTTGAAGAAATGCAATGTGATTCCTATGAGGAACCTGATTATGATAATTGCATGGACTGTACGTATACCATGGCTGATGCCATCACTTCTTTGTGCTGAAGTGCTGTAAAAAGTGTTTGTGAAGAAAACAGGAAGAAAGTTGTTTGGTTTGAAAGAGACTGTTTTCTTTTCCTTTTTGTCCATTGCAAAGCTGAAGTTAAGCAGAGTTTTTGTTCCAGTGTTTCTTTAATTTAGTACCAGACGAATGGTCTTTATGTTACTTTGTTTCATTGTGCTTGAAATCCAACCCCGGGAAGGGGAATAAAAAGTCCTGTCTTTAAGCCTTACCACTTGACTGCAACTACATTCTTTTGCTAGTTTGTGCACTGCAACGCCTTTCTATAACACTCCACAGCTACTGAAGAACATGCCCCGCTGAATTACCCATGCTTCTGGCCTCTGGGGACCTTCACGGGTGACACCTCCTGTCACCGCAGAAAATTCTTCTTTTATTTTTTAGTTTTCTTGTGTTCGCGACTGCCTTCCCCGATGCCACCGGTACCGCCAGTGTTTCTTTTTTCTTTTCTTGTAAAATTTTTCCTTCTTAAGGAATATTTTTCCTTCTTAGTGTCTCACGGTTTTTCAGGCCTGCTAGGCCTCTCCACTTTCCTTCATGGAACTGCCAGCCACTATCCCCAAGAAATGTACAAACTGTGACGGTACAAACTTAATTTTAGACGCTCACAATTGGTGTCTAACCTGCTTGGGTCCTGACCATTTTCCTCCGGAGTGTCCCTCCTGCAATAGTATTGTGGGAAGAAGTTTTCAACATCGAGTTCCCCTCGACACGCGGTCCCCATCCAACTTCAGGGCACCGACCATATCTTCTTCTACACAGGATCAGGTAACCCAAAAACAGTCTGTTAAGACTAGCCAGTCCTCGAGGGGCAGATCTCATGCACAGCATAGAGATGCCTCCAGCCTTGCCCTCAAGAATCCATTGGCTTCAAAACCCCGGTGGGAGTCTTCGGCCTCCAAAGCCCATGTGGGGTTTCAGGTTGTTCCTAAGGTTCACCCCTCACAGAACATACCTGAGCCATGCCCGGTGGTGGCATCCGCTTCAAACGGTACCGATACCCCGGCATTGGCAATGGTGTTGGATGAAACATTCCTCACCAAGTATCATCGTCTGGCGTCCTCGGTACCTACGGGGCCGTTGGATACGCTGCAGACCGACCTTCCAGTATCGGTGCCGGTACCGATACTAGTACAGACATCGGTACCCTCCAGATGTGCATCGATAGACTCGCTTCCTTCGATGCCGAGTCTGGAATCGATATCCAGTCTGGAGGACTGGGTACCGACTCGCCTTGGTACCGACACCAGACGGTACCGAAGGCTCGGTTCCAATAATTCGGATCTGGAACTCTCGGTTTGTCATGCTGCCGCCCCAGAGGCCAAGGTTGGTATGGGCAGGTCAGATGGACATGAGAGTTTTTATATATATTTTGAATTTGGTCCTTCTGTAAGAGGTCTTGGTAATGTTCCCAGGACCTACCGGGGGCCAAAGTTCAAGAGAACACACTAGCCAGAATGTAGGGAAAATAAGGCTTTATTCCCCTTTAAGCACAATGGTTCAAATTATGGGAGACTACTTCAACCAACTGAAAGAAACCTTGCTTCAGGCAACAAAAAGAAAATATATTCACACTTGCTTTATTTAACTGTTGCTTCACAGTACTTGGCATAAACAAACTTTACAGGCATTCGCTACTGTTCACTGTTTTATGTTTCATGCACAGACCTTAGGTTACCTGCCTGACAGTAGCTACAGTCCATCGGGGTTTCAGGTGGGTCTTCGTTGAATTCCACCTGCATGGGCTGAGTATCAGACAGCTGTGAATCAGTGTCAGTAAACTCTTGAGGAGTGTACTGAGGTTTCTCATATAACACATTTACTAGCTTCCAATGTTCAGCATTCAAGTCAGGGCCGCGCCCATGTGAGTGTTTGTTATGGCAGTTACTTCCCCTTGCAGGCTGCCTTATGTTATACCGTCTTTTTACCAAGGGCTTGTGCCCTGTTTCACCAACAGTTTGATAGGGAGGATATACTCCAGTATCTTGTGTTTCCTGTCTTCTTAACTTATTTTGCTTATCAGAATAAAAAGGTATTTTACCTTGTTTAGTTGAGTCCCACGGCCTGGTCCTGCTGTAGTTCAGCCTGTCTTGAGCAGTAGGCTTTTCACACTCCAGCTGGCCTTCATGCAGAGTCACCACTCTTTCACATTCACACCTTTTAGCATTTGAATAAGGAATATTACCATTTGCAGCAAAGACTTCATCCTTGCTCAGATAATGCTCACTGTGTCTTGCATTTACTGCTGCCGGTTCTTCACACCAAACTCTGGGGTTTATTTCTCCCCTTGTGCCTTTCTTTCCAGTACCTCTCAACCAAGGACTCCTGGAACTCTGTGGCCTCGGATTCACTATGCCCTCCTGCCAGGAACTCCTTCCTCTCTGGTGCTCTGGACACTCCTTATGGTGCTCTCCTTCTTGGTTCCTTTCCAGAAGCTCTCTGTGGTGTGACTCTCCGTGGTCTGCTTTTCCTTGATAAGCCTCTTCTTGGTATGCCTCCTTTTGGTAGGCCTTCCTTGGTATGCCTCCCCTTGGTCTCTCTCTCCCTGGTCTCTTCTAACTTGTCCTAGTTCCTCCTTTTCAAGTTCCCAGCCTTTCTTCAGGGGAACTCCCCCTTTTCTCCATTGGCTGTTAGGTTGCATTACCTCATCAGCTCTGAGGTGCAGTTCTCTGGGCCTTGGAAGGTCACTCCTGCTCCCTCTATTGGGCTCCTCATAACATTGCAACTGATGATAAAATCTTTTTTCAGGATTTAAAACCCTTTTTTCTCCATGAATAGGCTCTGCGGTACCACATATCCCCCCTCTTAAAATATGACGGGCTGGTGAAGCCCCCTTCACACAGCACGGAATTCGTAGCTGAGCAGCAGTATTGTACTGTAGCTTGCTGTCACCGTATATCTTCCGCCTGTTATTGACTAGTTTTTCTCCTGGGTGATAAGTGTTGGCTACTGCGGCTAGCAACCCTGATCGATCGCGCCACGATCGAAGAGCGTTGATATGATAGATTTGCGTGCGTCCTGTGGTATCTTGTACCTCGTAAGAGGTGGGTCCCTTAGGTTGAACTACCACATGAGGTCCTCTCCACCGGGCCTCGAATTTGGGGGTAGCTCCCGATACCAAGACCATTACTTTTTCTCCTGCTTGTAGCTGCCTGTGCTTTACCCTCCGGTCATAATAATGTTTTTGTTTCTGTTGACTCTTCTTCAAGTTTTCTTCCGCCACCTGGGAAGTTCGCTCCAGGCGAGTTCTGAGATGCTGCAGAAATAGGGGCACCCCTATTTCGGCCTCAACGGGCTCGATCCATTGTTCCTTTAGGACGTCGAGTAAACCTCTCGGGGAGCGTCCATAGAGGAGTTCGTACGGGGACGTGCCCAGGGAAGTCTGTCTTCGTTCTCGGCAGGCATACAAAACGAATGGTAATATGGTATCCCATTCTGCCATTTGTCCCCCTAGCGCTCGTCGGAGCATTTGTTTAATGCTCTGGTTAAGGCGTTCTACTAGACCGTTACACTGAGGATGGTATGCAGCGGTCTTTTTGTGGTGTATGCCGAAAGCCTCCCACACCTGTGCGAGGTACTTTGACAAAAAATTGCTGCCCCTGTCAGTCAGTATTTCCTGCGGAAATCCAATTTCACAAAACAGTTTAACCAGTTCACTGGCAATAGGCTTAGCTGAAATACTTCTTAGGGGAATGGCCCAAGGGAACCAGGTGGCCTGATCGATGATTACCAGGATGTACTGGTACCCCCTGGGTGTTTTAACCAAGGGTCCGATAATATCCATGGCTAGTCTTCTCACCGGGTCTGTAATCACCGGCATAGGCACTAATGGTACGGCAGGAGGTTTTCGAGCGGTCACTCTTTGGCAGGTTGCGCAGGATTCGCAGAATCGAGTTGTCTCCCGAAATATCCCTGGCCAATAGAATCTGGCCAAAATCTGGTCCAGCGTACCTTGTGCTCCCTTATGACCCCCTACAGGGTGGTCATGGGCCAGTCGTAGAATCAATAACTTGAACGTGCTTGGTATCACCAGCTGTTTCTGCAGCTCTCCCGTTCGTGGATCCTTACTCTCCCGATATAACAGGTCATCCTCCATACAGAATCGGGGGTAGGAATCCTTTTCATCTCGGGCCTGCTCAAAGGCATGAGCTAGTACTGGGTCCGCTTTTTGCTCTCTCTTGAAGGAGGGAAACTTCTCCATCAATTCAGCTGGAACCCAGGGCATCCCTTCTCCAGCTTCCAATCCTGCTCTTCCCTGAGAGCGACATCTTCGTTCACGCCTCCGTTCAGCCTTCGGCTTTCGCTCCTTCCTCAAGGGATCTCCCATTAGGTCATCATGCGATGGGAGGGTTCCAAGAGAATTATCTCTAGAGCAGGAGGGTCGTTCGTCATCCTGTGTATGGGACCTCGTGGAAACTAGAGCTTCTCTGGGATTGGCGTCTGTCTTTGAGCTTATAGGCTGTATTTCCAAGTTATCTATGGACTCATGCCTACTGCAGGTGGAATTCAGGACTGTCTGAGGAGATAAACCCTCTCTCAGAGTCTTTTTAAATTGCGGCCAGTCGCGACCCAATACCAGCTCTTGTGGTAATCTTGGGACCACGGCTACCAACATTTGTTTTCTCATTCCCCATGCCTTAACCCACAGCTTGTACACGGGGTAGCTTGTAGCTGATCCATGAACACATTTAATTTTGACCTGCGCTTCTGGACATTCAGGGACGGACCATCCTTGGTCTTGGATCATAGACCACAGCTGTTTGGACATCATGGATTGGTCCGCTCCTGAATCTAGAAGTGCCTTAGCATGAACTCCATGTATTTTTACTCTCAACACAAAACCTTCTTTTGTTGTCTTTGGGACTTCTCCCACTAATGCAACACGTGAATAACATTCCTTTTTTATATGGCCCTTCTTACCACATAGAAAACATCGTCTTACAGTTTCCACATCCTTAGGGTCATAATTACTCCTAGGGCTATACATTGGTCTGGAGGACCCCTCTACCCTCCTAGCTTCCATCCCTAAGTACATTTTAGGAACCGCTAGCTTTGGCTGGGATACTTTTTCTGCCTCAAGATATCTCTCTGTTAGGCTTATGGCCTCGGTAGTAGTGCAGCAATTCTGAAGAATTATAAAATTTTGCACTCTACTCGGTACTGCATTTAGAAACTGTTCTAAGATTATGGCGTCCATGAGAGTTTCAATATTCTTTCTCTCAGGCTGTAACCATTTGTACGCCAAGCTCTTTACTCTATGTCCCAAGGCTTTCGGAGTTTCATTTGGGTTAAGCATAGTGGCTCTAAACAATTTCCTATAAGCAAATGGGGTGAGACCTAGGCGATCTTTAATTGCCATTACTACCTAATCATAATTGTCTGCTAAAGCTGGAGGCATCGACCGGTAGGCGGCTAGAGCCTCTCCCGTCAGGGATGCAGCTAGTCTGACTGCCCACTGTTCAGTCGGCCACCGAGCTGACTTTGCTATTCTTCTAAATGAATCCAGAAAATCATCCAGATTATCACTGGGGCTTAACTTTCCCATTGTCAGGTCACTACATGACCACTGTCCTAACTCTGTGTTATGGAGTTCAGAGGTTCGCAATAGTTCCGCTTCCTTCTTTGCTATTTCTTCCTTCTGCTGGGTTAACCATTTGTCCAATGTGTGCAGAAGAGGTGACTGCTGTTCTTGCATGGCTTTCAGCGCTTGCGCTTGGTTCTGCAGCGCTAGTTCCGCCTGCTTGTCAAATTGATTAGCCATCCACGCACATACTTCTTTGGGATCCATGGTATTCTGTAGTAAGGAAACAAAACAACAAAACACAACCAAGTGTGGCTCTTTCACAAAGAAAATTTCCTTTCCTAAACCCTTCTTTTTTTTTTTTTTCCTATACTTTCCTTGGTATCCTACACTTTTCAGGTATATCTACGTTTTACCTGATGACAGTGTAGAATCAGCTCAGGAACAGTATACGTCGCTGTCGTTCCGCGATTCTCCGCTGACAGTTGGATACCGGATTTCTCTTTTCCAGGATTTTCTTCCAATCCGCTCCGGATTTGACTGCTCCACTCCGGGTTTTTTTTTTTTGTTTTTTTTTTTTTGTTTTTTTTTTGTAATCCAAGTGGGTTTTTTTCCGTTTCTTCTTCTTGAGACCTATAGCTCAAGCTTCTTCTCTGTAGGCTGGACGTAGGCTCCACAAAACATCCAACAACTACGCCATTTTCATGTCATGCTGCCGCCCCAGAGGCCAAGGTTGGTATGGGCAGGTCAGATGGACATGAGAGTTTTTATATATATTTTGAATTTGGTCCTTCTGTAAGAGGTCTTGGTAATGTTCCCAAGACCTACCGGGGGCCAAAGTTCAAGAGAACACACTAGCCAGAATGTAGGGAAAATAAGGCTTTATTCCCCTTTAAGCACAATGGTTCAAATTATGGGAGACTACTTCAACCAACTGAAAGAAACCTTGCTTCAGGCAACAAAAAGAAAATATATTCACACTTGCTTTGTTTAACTGTTGCTTCACAGTACTTGGCATAAACAAACTTTACAGGCATTCGCTACTGTTCACTGTTTTATGTTTCATGCACAGACCTTAGGCTACCTGCCTGACAGTAGCTACAGTCCATCGGGGTTTCAGGTGGGTCTTCGTTGAATTCCACCTGCATGGGCTGAGTATCAGACAGCTGTGAATCAGTGTCAGTAAACTCTTGAGGAGTGTACTGAGGTTTCTCATATAACACATTTACTAGCTTCCAATGTTCAGCATTCAAGTCAGGGCCGCGCCCATGTGAGTGTTTGTTATGGCAGTTACTTCCCCTTGCAGGCTGCCTTATGTTATACCGTCTTTTTACCAAGGGCTTGTGCCCTGTTTCACCAACAGTTTGATAGGGAGGATATACTCCAGTATCTTGTGTTTCCTGTCTTCTTAACTTATTTTGCTTATCAGAATAAAAAGGTATTTTACCTTGTTTAGTTGAGTCCCACGGCCTGGTCCTGCTGTAGTTCAGCCTGTCTTGAGCAGTAGGCTTTTCACACTCCAGCTGGCCTTCATGCAGAGTCACCACTCTTTCACATTCACACCTTTTAGCATTTGAATAAGGAATATTACCATTTGCAGCAAAGACTTCATCCTTGCTCAGATAATGCTCACTGTGTCTTGCATTTACTGCTGCCGGTTCTTCACACCAAACTCTGGGGTTTATTTCTCCCCTTGTGCCTTTCTTTCCAGTACCTCTCAACCAAGGACTCCTGGAACTCTGTGGCCTCGGATTCACTATGCCCTCCTGCCAGGAACTCCTTCCTCTCTGGTGCTCTGGACACTCCTTATGGTGCTCTCCTTCTTGGTTCCTTTCCAGAAGCTCTCTGTGGTGTGACTCTCCGTGGTCTGCTTTTCCTTGATAAGCCTTTTCTTAGTATGCCTCCTTTTGGTAGGCCTTCCTTGGTATGCCTCCCCTTGGTCTCTCTCTCCCTGGTCTCTTCTAACTTGTCCTAGTTCCTCCTTTTCAAGTTCCCAGCCTTTCTTCAGGGGAACTCCCCCTTTTCTCCATTGGCTGTTAGGTTGCATTACCTCATCAGCTCTGAGGTGCAGTTCTCTGGGCCTTGGAAGGTCACTCCTGCTCCCTCTATTGGGCTCCTCATAACATTGCAACTGATGATAAAATCTTTTTTCAGGATTTAAAACCCTTTTTTCTCCATGAATAGGCTCTGCGGTACCACAGGTTTCTTCGATACCATTAGAGTTGTCACCGGCTGGCCTTCATCCACCGGTATCGGATACGGTACCGAAGTCGGTACCACTATCCACATTACCATTGCTGTCGGTGCCTTCCTTGCTTCTCTCGTCAGACTCGCTTCCCTCGATACCGAGTTTGGAATCGATCCCTAGCATGGACGATGTGCTACCGACTGGCGCTGTTCCCGACCTCCTGCAGTACCAGCGACCATCCTCTAAGGATCCCATACTGCACCATTCAGGATCTTCTATTCCTATAAACTTGGATAGATCCCTCGGTGCCAACGCTAGTTCTTCATCAGATCTAGCCTATCCAAAGGAAGTTCCCTCTGGGGATCCTTCTTTTCAGGCTTTCCTCCTGGATATGGCAAAATCCCTTGCCATTTCTATTCCTGGACAGGATCCTACACAAGGGAATACAGGATCCCTCTATATTCCTGGGAGAGCAAAGGAAAACATCATGCTTCCTTTGCATCATTCCTTGCAGGATCTCCTTCTACGAATGTGGGAAGCTCCTTTAAAGGTACCCCCAAGTTCCAGAGCAACTGATCTTCTATATCAGGTGCCCCCCTCTCCAGGATTTCAAAAGACTCAACTTCCTCATCATTCCATTGTTGTAGAATCAGCAATGAGGCGGGTGAAGAGTACTAAAAAGCACTCTTCTTATCCGCCAGGTCGTGAGTCTAAGACTTTAGATGCCTTTGGACGCCAAACCTTCCAGGCATCCATGCTTTCAGCAAGAATTCTCTCATATATTTTTATATGGGTTTATCTCTTGAAGAGGTCACAAAGAAATTACATATTTTGACTCCTTTTCTTCAAGAGCCCAAGAGTGCAGACTATTCCTCACTGGTTAGTCATGCTCATAATATCTCTAGGTTTCTTACTCGTGCTTCCCTAGACTCCTTTGAGTCTGTTAGCAGGACTTCTGCTATAGCTATAGGGGCACGACGTAAAGCCTGGCTCCAAGCTTCAGACTTGGACAAATGGGCACAAGAAAGACTGGGAAATACTCCTTGCACTGGAGAAAATCTCTTTAACAAGGAGTCTTTACTTCAGGTTGCTCAGTTAACCACTGACTTTCCTGTTTCCAGAGGCTGTTCTACGCCTTCTTCTTTCCCAGTTGGTAGGAAATGTCCTGCCAAATTTTCTTCCCCTAGGGGGAGAAGATTTTATCCATCTTCTGCCCATCATACAGATGTTCCCAAACAGGGGAAACATCACCCTAGTCTGAAGAATCCACAACCTCAACAGGGTCAACAAACCCAGCAGTCGCAGGGTTTCAAATAGATCATCATTGCCCCTCTTGGTTGGTGGTTAGAGTAGCAGTCTGCTTCTTTTCATTTGCAGTATCTGCACTAAATTTATCCTAACCTGCCTAGATATCTCTTCATGAGACATCTTTTCGTTAACTTTAAGAGTCTTTATGAGGATCATGCCCATACTTAACAGGTTCTCCTCTTCCTCTTGGAGGAAAGAGAGGTAACAGCTATCAATAGACAGTTGCTTCCCTGTACTGGCATGTATCATCTCACCTGTCAGAGACTTCCTCCATATTTGGTCTCTTTCAACTCTGCCTTACCTCCCTCTTACTACAACATTTGGTTTGTAAGAGTGACCCTTTTACACTGGTAAGCCCCTATAGTCCTCTACCTGTTCTACCGGGGTATTCTCCCTTCCGGAGTTGTCTCCCCCCTTGTTACCTTAGGGCAGCTCATCAGACAATAGGAAGTCCTACCATGTCTGTTGTTTCTTTTCCCAATCTAAAAAAGGGAGAGGGAAAAGAAACTTTCTCCGCTGCCCTGGTAAGTTGCTGCAGATACAGCAATTCCTAGTGGTTAAGCCACTGGTTCTGTTCACCACACAACCAGGGATTCCCCTCCACTAGTAATCCTTCTAGCCTCACTGCTAAGTCCCATACAGGTTATCAACCTCGTTTGGGAAACCCTATTATCACAGCCTGGTTGGTTAACTTCTATTCTTTGCCCCCTTCTATTGGCAGAATAGTTGGTTACCTGCTGGCTTTCCACAGCCAATTTTTTCTTCCAACCAACCTGCAGCATGCTCTCTGCATCTCGACAGAGTAGCTTTGCACTATGGGCCCTTGCTAGAGAGCATTAGTATCTTGCCTAGCAGATAACCCCAGATGGTTAGAAGGGGTTCCCCCAGTCATGTTTTCATGACTGGTAGGTATTCCCTACCCTTACCATCTCATCTTAAATCTCTTTTGAGACATAAGCCTCAGGCCTTTCATTACGTGAAAACCTAAAGAAGGGCCAATTCCCTGGCTTGGCCCACATCTTTGGTCTTCTCGTCAGAGATAATTTTCTTCAATAGCAGCTAGAGGACGCCTAATACCCATCTTGCCCTCATAGGCGGGTCACTAGGGTATCTTCCTCCAGTGGAGTCCTCTATCCATTCTCCATATTGCAATTCTGGAAAGATCTGGACTTCCTGCCTGCAGACTGAAGTTATCCTCTGCTTTTTTCACGTAGGCCATCCTGGTTATTCAAAAGTTCAAATTCTGAAAAGAATCCAGACTACTTCTTGTCAGGGAGACCTTTCCTCTGACTCTGCCAATCATAACCAGGAAAAGAAACATAGAAACATAGAAACATGATGACAGAAAAAGACCACATGGCCTATCTAGTCTGTCCTTCCATAACAACAACTACAACAGTCCACTTTTTACCTTTAGAGATCCTCTGTGTTGGTCCCATGCTTTTTTGAATTCAGTTACTGTCCTCATCTCTACCACCTCCACTGGGAGACTATTCCACGGATCCACTACTCTTTCTGTAAAGAAATATTTCCGCAGATCACTCCTGAATCTATCTCCCTTCACCCTCATCCCATGTCCCCTCGTAGCAGAACTTGCTTTCAATTGAAAGAGGCTCTCTCCCTTAACATTTATGCCACGGAGGTAGTTAAACATCTCAATCATATCACCTCTATCCCGCCTTTCCTCTAAGGTGTACATATTAAGATCCTTACGTCTGTCCTCATATGCTTTATAATGAAGCCCATTAATCATTTTAGTAGCCACCCTCTGCACCGACTCCATCCTGTTCACATCCTTTTGAAGGTGCGGTCTCCAGAATTGCACACCATACTCCAAATGAGGTTGCACTAAAGACTTATACAGAGGCATTATCACCTCCTTTTTTCTGCTAGCCATTCCTCTCCGTATGCACCCAAGCATCCTTCTAGCTTTTGCCTTCGCCTTTTCTACCTGTTTAGCTACTTTAAGATCATCAGACACAACCACGCCTAGGTCCCGCTCTTCTTTAGTGGACAAAAGTACTTCACCTCCTATACTGTATTGCTCCCTTGGATTGCTGCAGCCCAAATGCATGACCTTACATTTTTTAACATTAAATCCCAGCTGCCAAATTCTAGACCATTCTTCAAGCTTAGCTAGATCCCTCCTCATGTTATCTACACCTTCCTGGGTGTCTACTCTATTGAAGATTTTGGTATCATCTGCAAAGAGGCAAACCTTACCCGACAGCCCTTCCGCTATATCACTAACAAAGATGATAAAAAGAATCGGACCAAGGACAAATCCCTGGGGCACACCACTGGTAGCATCCTTCTCCTCAGAGTGAGCTCCATTTACTTGTACTCTTTGTCGCCTCCCACCCAACCAATTTCTAACCCAAGCAGTAACTTTAGGGTCCATCCCTAGGGTGCTCAGTTTGTTTATAAGTCGCCTGTGAGGAACAGTGTCAAAGGCTTTACTGAAATCTAAATACACCACATCTAGAGCTCTCCCTCGGTCCAACTCCATGGTCACCCAGTCAAAGAAATCAATCAGATTTGAATAGATACATAGAGGATTCTCTATGTATCTATTCAAGCAGGTATCAACCTGCTTGCTGTCAGATGAATCGTCCTCTCTCCCTATATCCCTAGGGGATATTAGGTTCTATAGACATCTCTCCATCCACATACCTGGAGACATGTGTCTATATGTCTACATATTCATATATATATATATATCTGTGTGTCTTCTGCCCATACATATCTCTTATAGATATATGCATATATACCCTATAGGTGTATATATTTAAATATATATATATATATATACACACACACACATATATTTATAGATCTAGTGAGATATATTTTTAGATAGATATGTATCCATATACTTATCTATCTGTCTGTTAGGTTCAGATATCCTTACATTCCTATATGATCCTGACAGATGGGCACTACCCCTATCAATGCTATGCCAGCATACTTAGGGGACTACACTTATAACCACTTCCTGTGGTAATTAACTAATTTTTCCTTACCATATAGGTTAGGTACTCCTGAAGCTCTCCATGCACCTTTTTTCTTTCCTAATGGACCCATTTAGGAAAGACATTGCGGAGCTTCAGTTAATCTAAAGCTTAGCGCTCCTGTGTCTGTCCTTACTTTCTTATCAGATACAAGGGTCTCCATACCCTTTCTCCCCTACATGGACTGATTCCATCCCCATTCCAGTTAGGTGAAACTCATTTTTTCTTTTGATCCTAAGTTTGTACTGCTTTTGGACCAAAACAACTTAAGCTTTCTTTAATAGTACCTTCTGCGTCTCCGCTGTAGCTCTACCTCTTATACTACCCCAGTTTTTCCCCTGGGGCTATTTCTCACCCTGAAGGGTTCTGACCTCCACTTGTTTTTTTCTACTTTTATTACCTCTACTTCTCAGTGAGGTACCCCTTGAGCACATTCACTGGCTCTTCTAACAGATCCATATTTACCTCAGTGGACTTGTGCAATGCCAACAAGGGAGGCTCAGATTACAATATTTTACTACAAAATGCCCTCTATACAGGGTCTTCCCCTTTAGAAACCCTGTTCTAGCCAGCTGTTCCACAGCTCCTTTTCTGTATTCAACTCCTACCCTCCATCCCCAGGATGCCTGAGGTACTAGGGAATAGTCATGGCTCGTTCTAGACTTGCAACATGCTAGGACTCCCTCTGGGCATCTGAGCTTGGGAGTCCCCATATGTGAAGACTCATTCCTGCTTGTTTCTGGAGATAGCACAGTTACTTACCTGTAACAGGTGATCTCTGGGAACAGCAGGAATAAGCCTTCACAACCCACCCACCTCCACTAGGAGTTGCATTTTCTCTATCTCTATCTTTCCCTTCCTTGCTCTCTCTCTCTCTCTTTGTCTCAGCTTTCAAACTTAACTGAGGAGAGGCAGTTGGGAAGGCGGGAAGGCAGCACGCAGCCGTGTTGGGATGCTTCCAAAAGCTTTCTGATTAGATGCTGGGAAGCGTTCCCACGCAGACTCCATCGGTACCGACGTACCCATATGTGAAGACTTATTCCTGCTGTTCCCAGAGATCACCTGTTACAGGTAAGTAACTGTGCTTTACTGAAATCTAAATACACCACATCTAGGGGTCTCCCTTGGTCCAACTCCCTGGTCACCTAGTCAAAGAAATCAATCAGATTTGTCTGACAAGACCTGCCTCTGGTGAATCCATGCTGCATCAGATCCTGTAATCCGCTAGACTTCAGAAACCTCACTATTTTCTCTTTCAGCAGCGTTTCCAATAATTTATTCATCACCAAAGTTAAACTAACCAGCCTGTAGTTTTAAACCACATCTTTACTTCCGCTTTTGTGTAAAGGGACCACATGAGCCTCTCTCCAGTCCTTTGGCACCACTCCCGACTCCAATGAGGTATTGAAAAGGTCAGTCAGTGGAGCTGCTAGAATATCCCCAAGTTCCCTCAGTATTCTAGGGTGTATCTCATCCAGTACCATCGCTTTGTCTACTTTAAATTTAGCTAGTTTCTCACGAACACAGTCTTCTGAATATTCTTCAAGATGCCCCTCGCTTCTCTTCCTGTTTGTGGGTGTTTTTTGAGGTCCTCTTCCTGGTTCTTCATCTGTGAACACACAACAGAAATATTTGTTAAGCAGTTCCGCTTTATCCTCATCAGCTTCTACATATTCCTCCCCTTCACTCTTGAGTCTGACAATACCACTTTTGCCCTTCCTCTTCTCACTAACATATCTGAAAAATGTCTTATCCCACCATTTTATTGCATTGGCCATTTCCTCCTCTTTTTGAATCTTTGCTTTCCTGACTACTTTGCTAGCTTCACTAGGTTTTTCCAAATATAAATGCCGGTCTTCCTCTCTCTGTGATCTCTTGTATTTCATAAAAGCCTTCCTCTTTTTCTTTACCTTTTCAGCTTCTTCTTTCGAAAACCATAGCGGTCTCCTTTTTCTTTTACCTTTATTTACCATTTTAACAAAAAGGTTGGTTGCCCTTAAAATATCCCCTGTCAGTTTGCCCATTACTTTTCTACATCCCTCAGCTGTTCCCATACCACTAATAACTCCTTGGGGTATTGTCCCATCTTGGCAAAATTACTTTTCCTAAAGTCTAGGATCTTCACTTTTGAATGGATTTTATCAACCCAGCTGGGGATGTAGAAAAACAGTGGACAAAACTGAAAGGGGATATGTTAAGGGAAACCAACCTTTTTCTTAAAATGGTAAATTAAGGTAAAAGGAAAAGGAGACCGCTATGGCTTTCGAAAGAAGTAGCTGAAAAAGTGAAGAAAAAGAGGGAGGCCTTCATGAAATACAAGAGATCGCAGAGAGAGGAAGACAGGCATCTATATTTGGAAAATAAGCTAGCAAAGTAGTCAGGAAGGCAAAGATTAAAAAGGAGGAAGAAATAGCCAAAGCAATAAAATGGGGGGATAAGACATTTTTCAGATATCTCAGTGAGAAGAGGAAGGGCAAAAGTATTATTGTCAGACTCAAGGGTGCAGGGGAGAAATATGTAGAAGCTGATAAGGATAAAGCAGAATTGCTTAACAAATATTTTGTTCTGTGTTCATAGATGAAGAACCAGGAGCAGGACCTCCGAAAACACCCACAAACAGGAACAGAAGCGAGGGACATCTTGAACAATTTTCAGAAGACTGTGTTCGTGAGAAACTAGCTCAACTTAAAGTAGACAAAGCGATGGTACTGGATGGGATACACCCTAGAATACTGAGGGAACTTGGGGACATTCTAGCAGCTCCACTGACTGACCTTTTCAATGCCTCGTTGGAGTCGGGAGTGGTGCCAAAGGACTGGAGAGAGGCTCATGTGGTGCCTTTACACAAAAGTGGAAGTAAGGATGTGGTTGAAAACTACAGGCCAGTTAGTTTAACTTCGGTGGTGAGTAAATTATTGGAAACGCTGCTGAAAGAGAAAATAGTGAGGTTTCTGGAGTCCAGCGGATTACAGGATCCAAGGCAGCATGGATTCACTAGAAGCAGGTCTTGTCAGACAAATCTGATTGATTTCTTTGACTGGGTGACCAGGGAGTTGGACTGAGGGAGAGGCCTAGATGTGTTGTATTTGGATTTCAGTAAAGCCTTTGACACTGTAACATAATAACATAGTAAATTATGGCAGATAAAGACCAGCATGGTCCATCTAGTCTGCCCAGCAAGATAGCAAGAGTAGGTGCACCTGTCGCTCTGTGCACGCCACCCCTCCCCATGTCTTTGTTTAGGGGTAAACCCACCACACCAGGTAGGACACCCCTATTTGTTGAGACGTTATATATTTGTTGAGACGTTATATGGTTCAGAAGTTAGATGGTACCGTTTATTTTAGTTTTATCCTATTGCTGTAAAGGGATCCACTGTGTTTGTCCCATGCCTTTTGAATTCCGTCACCGTGTTTGCCCCCACCACTTCCATCGGGAGGGCATTCCAAGCATCCACCACCCTTTCAGTGAAAAAATATTTCCTGACATTGCCCTTCAATTTACCACCTTGCAGCTTCATGTTATGCCCTCTAGTTTTACAGTTTCCCTGTCTTTGGAAGAGGTTTGTTTGTTCATCATTTCTCTAAGTATTTAAAGGTCTGAATCATATCTCCCCTATCCCTCCTCTCCTCCAAAGTGTACATATTTAGGTCTTCAAGTCTCTTCCCATAAGGCTTCTGACGCAGGCTCCAAATCATTTTGGTCACTTTCCTCTGAACCGTTTCCAGTCTTTTTACATCTTTTGCAAGATACGGTCTCCAAAACTGAACACAGTATTCCAAGTGAGGCCTCACCAGTGACTTATACAATGGCATAAGTACCTCTTCCTTTCTGCTGGTAATCCCTCTTTGTATGCAGCCCAACATCCTCCTGGCTTTTGCCACCGCCTTGTTGCACTGTTTTGCCACCTTGAGATCATCAGAGATAATCACACCAAGGTCTTTCTCCTGAACCGTACATACCAACCTCTCGCCTCCTATCGCGTACATTTCCCTTGGATTTCTGCTACCCAAGTGCATGACACTGCATGTTTTCGCATTAAATCTTAGTTGCCAAGCATTAGACCAGTCTTCCAGCTTTTGTAGATCTTTCCTCATGTTAGCCACTCCCTCGAGGGAGTCCACTCTGTTGCAAATTTTTGTCTGGTCTGCAAAAAGACAGACTTTTCCATTCTGTCCTTCAGCAATATCACTCACAAATACATTGAACAGTGCCG
Source organism: Ichthyophis bannanicus (assembly GCA_033557465.1). Taxonomy (NCBI): domain Eukaryota; kingdom Metazoa; phylum Chordata; class Amphibia; order Gymnophiona; family Ichthyophiidae; genus Ichthyophis; species Ichthyophis bannanicus. The sequence goes on from CM066031.1 coordinate 252,125,586, forward strand.
GGCCTAGGACCGAACCCTGGGGCACCCAGCTAATCACCTTCCTCTCATCCAAGTGAGCTCCATGTACAATCACCTTCTGTCATCTGTCAGTCAACCAATTTCTAGTCCAGTTTACCATCTTGGGACCCATCCCCAAGCTACTGAGTTTGTTGACAAGCCTCCTATGAAGAACAGTATCAATGGCTTTGCTGAAATCCAGGTAGATGGCATCCATCGCATACCCATGATCTAGTTCCTTGGTCACCCAGTCAAAGAATTCAATCAGATTTGTTTGGCAAGACTGTCCTTCGGTAAAATCATGTTGCCTCGGATCTTGCATCCTGTTGGTTTTGAGAAAGTTCACTATTCGCTCTTTCAGGAGCGCCTCCATTACTTTTCTCGCCACCGAGGTAAGGCTCATGGGCCTGTAGTTTGACACTTCTTCCCTGTCACCACTTTTGTGTAGAGGTACGACATCAGCCATTCTCCAGTCCTGAGGAACCTCTCCCGTTTCCAAGGATCTGTTGAAGACATCCTTTAACGGTCCTGCAAGAACCTCTCTGAGCTCTTTCAGTATCCTGGGATGTATCCCATCTGGTCCCATGGCTTTGTCCACTTTCAGTTTAGCAAGTTATTCTAACACCTCGTCTTCTATGAATGGTGTGGTATTTACTTCATTCCCATTTTTATATTTGGGAGTCACAGCTGGTCCATCTCCAGGATCATCTTTAGTAAAAACAGAGCAGAAGTATTTGTTTAGCAATTTCGCTTTTTCAGTGTCACTTTCCACGAGTCCTTTTCCAGCACTTTTGAGTCCTGCAATTCCAACTCTGATCTTCTTCCTTTCCTGAATATATCTGAAGAAAGTTTTGTTGCCACTTTTAACATCTTTAGCCATCTTTTCCTCTGCCTTTGATTTTGCTATCCTTATTACTCTTTTAGACTCTTTGAGTTGGATCCTGTATTCATTTCTGTGTTTTTCTGTTTGCAAGCTTTTGAATTTTGCAAAAGTTGTGGTTTTTGCCTTTATTTGAGCAGCCACCTCTTTGGAAAACCAAATAGGTCTCCTTCTCCTCTTGTTTTTATTTACTTTTCTTACATATTTATCAGTTGTCCCTTTTATTGCCTCCTTTAGTTTAGCCCATTGCAATTCCACTTCCTTTATCTCCTTCCACCCCGTCATCTCCTCCTTTAAGTACTCTGCCATTTTATTGAAGTCAGTGTATTTGAAGTTTAGGACTTTGAGCTTGCTATGATTGGCCTGTACCATGACTTTTATCTCAGACCACACCTGTTCCTCACAGGCGACTTATAAACAAACTGAGCACCCTAGGGATGGACCCTAAAGCTACTGCTTGGGTTAGAAATTGGTTGGGTAGGAGGCGACAAAGAGTACAGGTAAATGGAGCTCACTCTGAGGAGAAGGATGTTACCAGTGGTGTGCCCCAGGGATCAGTCCTTGGTCCGATTCTTTTTAACATCTTTGCAAGTGATATAGCGGAAGGGCTGTCGGGTAAGGTTTGCCTCTTTGCGGATGATACCAAAATCTGCAATAGAGTAGACACCCAGGAAGGTGTAGATAAAATGAGGAGGGATCTAGCTAAGCTTGAAGAATGGTCTAGAATTTGGCAGCTGGGATTTAATGTTAAAAATTGTAAGGTCATGCATTTGGGCTGCAGCAATCCAAGGGAGCAATATAGTATAGGAGGTGAAGTACTTTTGCCCACTAAAGAAGAGTGGGACCTAGGCGTGGTTGTGTCTGATGATCTTAAAGTAGCTAAACAGGTAGAAAAGGCGACGGCAAAAGCTAGAAGGATGCTTGGGTGCATACGGAGAAGAATGGCTAGCAGAAAAAAGGAGGTGATAGTGCCTCTGTATAAGTCTTTGGTGCAACCTCATTTGGAGTATAGTGTGCAATTCTGGAGACCGCATCTTCAAAAGGATGTGAAAAGGATGGAGTCAGTGCAGAGGGTGGCTACTAAAATGGTTAGTGGTCTTCATTGTAAAGCATATGAGGACAGACTTAAGGATCTTAATATGTACACCTTAGAGGAAAGGCGGGATAGAGGTGATATGATTGAGATGTTTAAATACCTCCATGGCATAAATGTTCAGGGAGAGAGCCTCTTTCAAATGAAAGCAAGTTCTGCTACAAGAGGACATGGGATGAGGGTGAAGGGGGATAGATTCAGGAGTGATATGCGGAAATATTTCTTTACAGAAAGAGTAGTGGATCCATGGAATAGTCTCCCAGTGGAGGTGGTAGAGATGAGGACAGTAACTGAATTCGAAAAAGCATGGGACAAACACAGAGGATCTCTAAAGGTAAAAATGGGACTGTTGTAGTTGTTGATATGGAAGGACAGACTAGATAGGCCATGTGGTCTTTTTCTGTCGTCATATTTTTATGTTTCTATGTCTGGTCCTAATACTGACCCACTCCATCTGGTAATCACTGGATGCGAGATGATCACCCACTATGACATCAGAAACACTCTCCCCATTGGTAAGCACTAGGTCCAATGTGACCTCTTCATGTGTGGGTTCTGTTACCAGTTGCCAGAATAATTCTCCCTGTAGAGAATCCATGATCTCCTTACTTCTAGATGACACCACAGCAGAGATGTGCCAATTAATATCCAGCATATTGAAATCACCAGTCAGCAGCACTTCTTTCATAGCAATACTTCGAATGACTTTAATTAACTCTCCATCCACCTCTTCCTCTTGTGAGGGAGGTCTGTATATCATGCCAATGCAAATAGATTTCTCTTTCCCTCTTTCCAGTTTAACCCACAGTGCCTCCTCTCTCCTTTTTAAGCTCTGTAATTCCAAAGCTTTAATATTATTTTTTATTTATTTATTTAAAGGGTATTTCTATCCCGCCTTATCCTTCAATCAAGGCGGTGAGCACAGCAAACGATCATTCGAAGTGTTGTGTGTGTCAGTTGAGCATATGTACAGTGTGGGTGCGAGTGTGTTTTACATATAGTGCCACTCCTCCTCCCGTTCTTCCTACCCTGTCCTTTCTCAATAAAGTATAGCCTGGTATAGTTACATCCCAGTCATGGTTTTCTGTGAACCATGTTTCTATAACTGCCACTAAATCCAAGTCAGCCACTCCCATTAAAGCTTCAACATCTGGGATCTTATTTCCCATGCTACGGGCATTTATACATACCGCTTTGCATATGTTGCCCCTTTTATCCATTTCCATAAAGGTATTTAATGTTTCACTTAACCTGGGTGCTTTCTCTTACCTGGGGGCTTTCTTCACCCTTCCCCAACAAATCTAGTTTAAAGCCCTCTTCAGTAGATTAGCCAGTCTGCTACTGAAGACACTTCAACCTTTCTTGGACAGATGGACGCCATCTCTGCTCTGCAACCCTTGGAACAGCATCCCATGGTCCAGGAAACCGAAACGCTCTCGATGACACCATCCGCACAGCCAAGCATTCATCTCCAGGATGCGAGCTTCTCTGCCTTGGCCTTTACCCTCAACAGGGAGGATTGAAGAGAACACCATCTGTGCACCTTTCTGCTTCACCCTCTGTCCCAGAGCCATGAAGTCACTTTTGATATGCTCAGAGGGATACCTGGCAGTATCATTTGTGCCGACATGGATTAGCAACATTGTGTAATAGTCAGTGGGCTTGATGAGTCTCGGCAAACTCTCCATAACATCTCGGATTTTGGCACCTGGCAGACAGCATACCTCTCTGGTTTGATGCTCATGGCCCGTATCCAGGCCTACCAGCTGTATAGGGGTATGTATTTGAGAGACCTTGGAAAAGGAGCTTGCCGGCAAGGAGTACCACAAAATACATCACTCAGGTGGCCTAGGATGGCTTGAGTCTGTGACTAGAATAGCTGCAGTGGGCATTGGTGCCCGCCACCTGGCATGGCTACAGTCCTCAGACCTGGAGCAATGGGTTCAGGACAAATTGGTCAATGTCACATGCTGGGGAGAGAACCTCTTTGGCAAGCCCAAGGTGGGCAAGGCTGCAGAGTTGGAGTCTGAGTTCATGACCAGAACCAGGCTCTCCAGTAAGACTGCAGACTCTTTCCAATGGAAGGCTAAAGGGAAAAAGCCCTTTTACCCAAAAAAGAGGAAGGCTTATGGAACATACCCCCAATTTCTGGCCTATCAAGCTCCTCTACAGGGACAGTAGGCTAAGGGCCAGGGGGCACGGCCCTCATAAGCCTAAGGCCCCCAAGCCCCAGACAGCACCTCTGCCGCAGAATGGCAGGGGGGGACTTTTGACTCCTTAGGCATAGACGCTCTTCCCCTCCTGGGTCAGGAGCCACAGCACACGGAAACATCTGGTCTTCTTTGCTCACCAATGGCCTAGCATCACCACCAATGCTTAGGCTCTACAGGTGGTCAGGGAGGGTTACAACCTCCACTTCGGACAGATGCCCATGGAACTTCCTATGCTTCCTCTTCTCCGAGGACTTCTGCAGCAGGAACTTGTGGACCTGCTGTCAGACCAGGTGGTGGAGCCCGTTCTCTCCGCTCAAAGAGGAACAGGGTTCTACTCTTGCTACTTCCTGGTTCCAAAAAGAACGGAAGGGTTTTAGCCCATCTTGGATCTGTGGGACCTTAATCAGTTCTTGGTGCATGAGAAGTTCAAAATGGTTTCCCTTGGAACATGGCTGCCCTACCTCTAGCAGGGAGATTGGCTATGCTCTTTGGATCTCAAAAATACCTATACCTACATCCTGATCCATCCCTTGCACTGGCAGTATCTCCGCTTCGTCTTCGGAGGACAGCACTACCAGTATTAAGTTCTGCCATTCAGACTGGCATCTACCCCCCCGGGTGTTCACAAAGTGCTTGACGCTGTCACCGCTCACCTGTGTCTCCAGGGGGTGTTTTTATTCCCCTGTCTGGACAACTGGCTCATAAGGGGCAGCTCCATAGACGAGGTCTGTCGGGCGGGATGCCACACCAACCTTGTCCTGGAACACTTGGAGTTTGTCACGAAGTATCCCAAGTCCCACCTGCAGCCTGCTCCACACCTGGAATTCATCAGAGCCCTTATGGATATGGTTCAGGCCAAAGTCTTTCTTCCCTTATATTGGGCTCAGTGTCTCGTGGCCCTGGGGCAATACTGTAGGATTGCATGGCAGCCCCAGCCCGCCTGATATTGTGCCTTCTGGGATACCCGGTCTTGATTATAGACATCATGCCTGATGACCACCTCCACATGCATCCGGCCCAGTGGACTGTCAGCTCTCTAAGGTCCCAGGTGATGGGCCACTGCCACAACTGGGTCCGGGTGACCCCATCACTGGCAGCGTCTCTCGATTGGTGGCACAAACCACAGCACCTCCTCACAGGGATTCCTTTTCAGTCTCCTTCCCCTCAGACGACCCTCATGACAGACGCCTCCAAGCCGGGCTGAGGGGCCCACTGTGGTGGTCTGTGGACTCAGCGCATCTGGTCGACAGAGGAGTGTCTCCAGCAGATCATTTTCCTCAAATTCAGTGCCATTGCATATGCTCTGCAAGCGTTCCAGCACCACTTATTGAACCAGGTCGTTCTGGTTCAGATGGACAATCAAGTGGCAATGTTCTACCTTAACAAACATGGAGGCACTGGGTCATACCTCTTGTGCAAGGAGGCGGTTCATCTCTGGAACTTCGCCCGGGGGAGAGATGTTCCTTCCGGGACAGGAGAATGTCCTTGTGGATTGCCTCAGTCGGGTTCTGCAGCCCTACGAGTGGAGGCTAAACCCTCGAGTGGCATGCCGCCTGTTCCCAAAATGGGCTCTCCTACACTTGAGCTCTTTGCCAGTCCCAGCAATGCCCAGTTGCCATGCTTCTGCTCTACGATACTGGCCCCGCATTAAGTAGCAGCCGATGTATTCCTCCTATCATGGAGCAAGGAGCTGCTGTACGCGATACCCTCTGACCCCACTGGTCTCCAAGACCCTTCTCAAGATTCAGTGGGATCGGGTCTTTGTGATCCTCATAGCTCTCAGGTGGGCCCAGCAGCCGTGGTTTCCCCTGCTGCTCTGTCTCTCTCTGGCACCGCCGATTGCCCTGGCCTAAGCCCTGGACCTGATATTGCAGGAGGGCAGTTCCCTTTTGCACCCCAACCTCAGGTTCCTTGCTCTGACAGCCTGGCTGCTGAAAAGGTAGCCCTTGGCCAATTTCATCTACCCAGGAATGTTGAAGATGTTCTCCTGGCGTCTCGCAAGGGTTCATCGAGGAGAGCGTATGACTTCAAATGGTGGAGATTCTCTGTCTGGTGCGTGGATCAGGGTATCAACTCCTTCTCTTCCATGCCAACAGTGTTGCAGTACTTGCTGCACCTTTCCTGAACGGGCTTGAAATCCAACTCGGTGAGGGGCATTATTTGGTGAACGGGCAATCTCTGTCCTTCCATCGTTGGCTGCTTTATGTGCGGCCTCCCATTTGTCCCCCTGCAACAGCCTGGGACCTGAATATGGCTCTAGGTAAGCACATGGTTCCACCCTTCCAGCTACTGGCTTTATGTCACCTCAGGTACCTCTCCTGGAAAATGGTTTTCTTGGTGGCGCTCACCTCTGCCCACAGGGTCAGTGAGCTGCAGACATTGGTGGAACATGTTCCTTATACCAGTTTTCACAGGAATAAGGTAGTCTTGTGCATATATCCCAAGTTTCTGCCTAAGGTGGTTTCCCCCTTTCATCTGAACCAAGAGATGGTCCTTCCTACCTTTTTTCCCCGACCTCACATATGTTGAGCAGAGGCCGCATTCCACACTCTGGCTTGTAAGAGGGCATTGATCTTCTATCTCGAGCAGATGAAAGCCCATCACCGCTCTTCGTAGGAACATAGTAACATAGTATATGATGGCAGATTAAGACCAATATGGTCCATCTAGTCTGCCCAGCAAGGTGGCAAGAGTAGGTGCACCTGCCGTTCCATGCAGGTCACCTCTCCCCATACCTTTGTTTAGGGGTGTACCCAGCACTCCATATAGGTCACCCCAATTTTTTGAGATATAAGAGATAGTTATGTTTATTTTGATTTTATCCCGTTGCTGTAAAGGGATCCATTATGTCTATCCCATGCCATTTTGAATTCCGTCACTGTATTTGCCCCACCACTTCCATTGAGAGGACATTCCAAGCATCCACCACTCTCAATGAAAAAGTATTTCCTGACATTGCTTTCAGTTTACCCCCTTGCAGCTTCATGTTATGCCCTCTAGTTTTACAACTTCCCTGTCTTTGAAAGAGGTTTGTTCATTAATACTCTGAGTATTTAAAGGTCTGGATCATACCTCCCCTGTCCCTTCTCTCCTCCAGAGTACCTCCCCTGTCCCTCCTCTCCTCCAGAATGTACATATTTAGGTCTTCAAGTCTCTTCTCATAAGTTTTCTGACGTAGGCTGCACATCATTTTGGTCGCCTTCCTCTGAATTGTTTCCAGTGTTTTTATATCCTTTGGGAGATATGGTCTCCAAAACTGAACACAATATTCCGTGTGAGGCCTCACCAGTGACTCATACAGTGGCATTAGTACCTCTTCTTTTCTACTGGTAATTCCTGTTTGTATGCAACACAGCATCCTTCTGGCTTTTTCCACTGCCTTGTCACACTATTTTGCCACTTTGAGATCCTCAGAAACAATCACTCCAAGGTCCTTCTCCTGGTCCGTGCACACCAACCTCTCGCCCCATATCGCATACAATTCCCTTGGATTTCTGCTTCCCAAGTGCATGACACTGCACTTCTTCACATTAAATCTTAGCTGCCAAGCATTAGACTATTCTTCCAGCTTTTGTAGATCTTTCCTCATGTTATCTACTCCCTCAGGGGAGTCCACTCTGTTGCAAATTTTCATGTCATCTGCAAAAAGACTGACTTTTCCATTCAGTCCTTCAGCAATATCACTCACAAATACATTGAATGGTACCGGTCCCAAGACTGAACCCTGGGGCACACCGCTAATCACCTTCCTTTCGTCCGGTGAGTTCTGTTTACAGTCATCTTCTATCGTCTGTGCTGTGTTAGTATTCATCATTTACATATTTATTAAGTTCACATATGTATGTTTTTAAATGTATATGTTTTATGGTCATAGTTCATCTTAAGGTTTTTTTAATTTTTTATAGATGATTTTAATCAATATTTTCTTGATTGTTTTAATGTTATCATGATGTAATTATTATCATTTTTATATTTGTTTTTTTATGTTTGTAGTTAAGCCATCTTTAACCCCTGATGAAGGCAGAACGAAACACGGCCTGTGTCGGGCCAGTGGCTTAAGCATTTTCAATAAAAAGAATATACATCCTTCCCTTGCTATCCACGTTTATTGGACTGGGTTTATGACAGCACCTTTGGCCAGATGATACTCCGTCATCTCTTTGGGGAATAATGCAACGCCTTCCCTCTGATCCTTCTGGGAGTCTAGGCTACCAGAGAACTGCCTCCCTGGTCAACACTTGGATCGTGTTGAAGATCTTGTGGCCAGTCTGCGCTCTCCACTGGCATTCATGGTTCAATCATTTGGTCATCCATGGCCCTTCTACAGGTTTTTTTGGTAGCCTATAGCTTGGGAGTCCCGTATGTGGGGACTGACTTCCTACTTGTTCCTGGAGAAAACGTAATTCCTCACCTGTAGCATGTGATCTCCAGGAACAAGCAGGAATGTAGTCATCACATATGGGTATCGTCGGTACCGATGGAGCCTGCGCGGAAACGCTCCCCAGCATCCAATTAGAAAGCTTTTGGGAGCATCCCACAGTGCCTGCGTGCTGCCTTCCCGCCTTTCCCAACTGCCTCTCTCCAGTTCTTCTTTTTCCGCGGAGCCAGCAGGTCGTGTTCCTGTCACCACAGAAGAATTCTTTTTTTATTTCTTTCTTTTTGTGGTCGCGTCTGCCTTCCTCAACGCTTTACCGGTACCGCCGTTTTTTTTCTTCTTATTTCTGTTTTAAAAAAAATATATATATATATATTCTTTTTTTCTTTTTCTTCAGGTGCACGCGCCTTTTTGGGCCTTAGGCCCAAAAACCATTCCTTAACATGCAGAAACCTGCCTCAGGTTTCAAAAAGTGCACCAAGTGTGGTGGTACCATTTCCGTCACCGACACCCATGAATGGTGTCTAAAATGTTTAGGTCCTGACCACTCCATCACGGATTGTATGTCCTGCGCCATGATGTCTAAAAGAGGTCGGCAGAACCGAGCTGCTAAGCTCAGTACCCTGTTTCCCTCTGATGCAGCTTCGGTGGCATCGATGTCTTCCAGGGCTGCTTCTTCCTCCCGTGGATCTCAGGTAACTAAACATAAGTCCAGCCGGTCCTCAAAGGGTAGATCTCCTTCTAAGCATCGAGATGCCTCTGGCGTTGCCCATGAGGATTCTGCACCGGCAAAATTACCCCGGCGGGAGGCTTTGGCTTCCAAAGCATTATCGGGGTTCCAGGATGTTCTCGAGGCCTCGTTCTCGAGGTCTCGACCTCGGCAGAACTACTGGTGCCATGCTCTGGAGTACCGGCGGTCTCCTCCGGTACCGACATCCAGGTATAGGCAGCCTCGATAGACCAGAGAGTCCTGGCTATTGAGTGCAGTCTGGCGGCTTTCCTTGCGGCATCGACACCCTCGGAACCGCGACAGACAATTCCACCGGTACCAGCACCGGCCCCAGCATCAGTATCAGTACCGGTACCGATAGCATTGACATCGGCATCGGTGTCTGCTTTGCCGGTGCCCAGTCATCCGATGACCTCCGGTACCGATACCCCGGTACCGGTTACTCCCGGTACCGACTTCGGTCGGTACGGGTAACGGGCTCTTCAAGAGCATCCGGACAGTTGGTACTTCGAGTCCTCAGAAGAATCTGAGGATTCTGACAGTTCTGTCGATGGAGCGATGCTTCTCCCAGAGGAGCCCTCCTCCCCTAAATGCAGGATGTCTTCTCCAGAGGATATTTCCTTCCAGTATTTTATCAGGGAGGTGGCTCAGGGCCTGTCCATTACTGTGGCCCCTGAAACAGATCCAAGGGCAAAGGAGTTGGAAAATTCTACAATATCCCAAAACTCCTAAGGAGGCAGCTACCTTGCCTATTCATGAGATTTTATATGATCTCATGTTAAGGATGTGGGAGACACCTCTTACCACCTCTCCTCATTCTCGCAGATTGGATACTATGTATCGAGTCCCTCCTTGTCCTGGTTTCCATAAAACTCAGCTTCCTCACCACTCTATTGTAGTGGAATTAGCAGTGTACAGGGTTCTATTCCCCTTATTTTCTTATCCCAAAGAAAACAGGGGGTTACAGACCTATCTTAGACCTCAGAGAACTGAACAAATTCCTTGTCAAGGAGAAATTCAAGATGATTTCTCTCGGATCTCTGCTGCCATACCTTCAGAGTCAGGATTGGCTTTGTTCTCTAGATCTCAAGGATGCGTACACTCATGTCCTCATCCATCCAACCCACAGAAGGTTCCTTCGGTTGCTTTTTCAGCAGAAACACTACCAATACAGGTTGCTTCCTTTTGGCCTGGCCTCAGCACCAAGGGTGTTCACGAAATGCATAGCTGTGGTAGCAGCATTTCTCTGCACTCTAGGGATATTCGTCTTCCCCTACTTAGACGACTGGCTCATCCGAGCCCCAACAGAGTCAGAGGCCAGGACTTCTCTATACTGCACAATGCGTATCCTTCAGCATTTAGGGCTGGTAATAAACATTCCAAAATCCAGTCTAACTCCCACTCAGTCTTTAGAGTTCATAGGAGCTTTGCTGGATACCAAAAAGGCAAGGGCCTATCTCTCCCAGGCCCGTTGCCTTCACATGGTGCAGTTAGCTTTTCAAGCAGTGCTAAAGCCTCATCTAACTGCTTGAGAAATGTTACAACTACTAGGCCACATGGCATCTACTGTGCATGTGGTTCCCTATGCTCGCCTCCATATGAGGACAGCTCAGTGGACTTTATCCACCCAATGGACCCAGGCATCAGGAGGCCTGTCAGACAAAATAGCAAACACAAGTCGCCTTATTTTGTCCCTCCAGTGGTGGAAGTCCACTTAAAACCTGTTGCTGGGGTCCCCTTTCCAACAACCCTTACCCCAAGCAACTCTCACAACAGATGCTTCTCCGATGGGTTGGGGAGCTCATCTCCAAGACCTCTCCACCCAAGGCACCTGTTCTCCACAGAAGAGTCATCTACATATCAATCTCTTGGAGCTCAGAGCAATCTTCCTTGCTCTGTAAGTGTTCCACACCCTGCTCAGCTACAATACAGTCCTCATTCATACGGACAATCAAGTAGCCATGTTCTATGTGAACAAGCAGGGCGGAACAGGCTCTCTGTCGCTTTGCAACGAAGCTTTGTGACTATGGGCCCTTGCCAGAGAGCATCAGATTCATCTCCTGGCAGTGTATCTTCCAGGCATACAAAACTCTTGGACAGACAGACTCAGTCAAATTCTGCTTCCGCACGAATGGTGTCTGTATGCAGACCAGGTAACCACGATTTTTCAAATTTGGGGAACCCCAGACATAGACCTCTTTGCAAGTCCGTGGAATGCCAAACTTCCCCAGTTCAGTTCCAGAATTCCGACTCAGAAGGCTCAGGCCATGGATGCTTTCCTCCTTCATTGGGGTCAAGACTTCCTGTATGCCTTTCCACCCATTCCCCTAATTCCCAAAACCCTGTTCAAGCTTCAGAGAGACAGAGGCCATATGATTCTCATAGTTCCACATTGGCCAAGGCAAATGTGGGTACCCTCTGCCTCTACATCTCTCTCAAGCTCCCTCCCTGGAGTTAGGGTCTGCTCCAGATCTCCTATCTCAGGAGGACGGAATGTTATGGCATCCCAATCCCCAGTCTCTGCATCTCAGGGCTTGGTTGCTGAAGGCCTAGATCTCCAAGATCTTAATCTTCCTCAGCAAGTAAAAGATATTCTTTTTGCTTCCAGGAAACCTTCCACAAGATGCTCTTATGCTTTTAAGTGGAAAAGGTTTACCATATGGTGTTCGCAGAAGGGTCTTAACCCCCTTGCAATACCTCTGGAATCATTGCTGGAGTATCTCCTTCATTTATCCAATGCAGGACTTAAGACTGACTCAGTAAGAGTCCATTTGAGTGCTATTGCAGCTTCCTTTAAGCCTCTAAATGGACAACCTATTTCCTCTCATCCTCTTATAGCAAGATTTATGAGAGGCCGCCTTCTAACTAAGCCTCCCATTAAGCCACCACCGGTGGCATGGGACTTAAACCTGGTTCTTGGACAGCTCATGAAGCCACCTTTCGAACCTTTAGCTACTACCTCCTTGAAATTCCTTTCTTGGAAGGTTATCTTTCTCATCGCAATCACATCAGCACGCTGCATTAGTGAGTTGCAAGCGCTAGTAGCTGATCCACCTTATACAAGATTCCATCATGATAAGGTAGTCCTTAGGACTCATCCACACTTTATGCCAAAGGTGGTCTCGCTTTTTCATCTGAACCAAGCGGTCTTCCTGCCTGTGTTTTTTCCAAGGCCTCATGCATCAAATGCAGAGAGGAATCTTCATACCTTGGACTGTAAAAGAGCTTTGGCCTTTTACTTACAAAGAACACAGCAACATAGAAAGTCCTCTCAACTCTTTGTTGCTTTTGATCCTTCTCATTTGGGACTTCCAGTCTCCAAGAGAACACTGTCTAACTGGATTGCTCAGTGTATTTCCTTTGCCTATCAGAGTAAGAACCTTTCTCTGGAAGGCCATGTCACAGTTCACAATGTGAGAGCCATGGCAGCCTCAATGGCTCATCTACACTCTGTGTCTAATGACGACATCTGTCAAGCAGCCACCTGGGCCTCGGTTCATACCTTCACAGCCCATTACTGCTTGGATAAGGACTCCCGCCGGGATGCCTTGTTTGGTCAGGCTGTTCTCCAACACCGGTTCCATACCTAATCAACTCCTATCCACCATCCCTGGTAGGATGCCAGAGATCCATGGGGGGAAGTGGAGCCCTTCTCAGGGACACACAACTTCTGGGGTCTCTCCCTGGCACCTAAAGCTAGGGAGTCCCCATATGTGATGATTACATTCCTGCTTGTTCCTGGAGATAGCATAGTTACTCACCTGTAACAGGTGATCTCCGGGAACAGCAGGAATTTAGTCCTCGCAACCCACCCACCTCCCCTAGGAGTTGTATCTCTCTATGTATCTCTTTCCCTTTCCCTCTCTCTCTCTTTGTCTCAGCTTTAAAACTCAACTGGAGAGAGGCAGTTGGGAAAGGCGAGAAGGCAGCACACAGGCGCTGTGGGATGCTCCCAAAAGCTTTCTAATTGGACGCTGGGGAGCGTTCCCGCGCAGGCTCCGTCGGTACCGACGATACCCATATGTGAGGACTAAATTCCTGCTGTTCCCGGAGATCACCTGTTACAGGTGAGTAACTATGCTTTCTCCAGGAACAGCAGGAATCAGTCCTCACAACCCTCCTTCCTCCCCGTGGAGTTATTTTTCTTTTTATGCTTCTTTAAGCTATGTCATCATATTGAGGTAAGATGGCACCTTTGGGTGGGAAGGTGACCATGCATGAGTGGTAGAACTCCCAAAGGCTTTCTATGAAAGCTGGGAAAGTGGATACTACGTAGGCTTCATCAGTGCCAATGTCACCCATATGTGAGGACTGATTCCTGCTGTTTGCGGAGAACACCTGCTACAGGTGAGTAACTACGCTTTCCTTTATGAGCCTGATATGCCCCTTCCTCTTCTCATAGACATCAGCTCTCTGAGATTGGGGCAGACATCCCTTACCTTTTAGCAGAAGGCTGGTAAATTACAAGATAACATTCTGCATCCTCCCAAGCTGTCATATTAAAGTCTTTCGGCAATTACTCTTGTAAGAGTTCCCAGAGCTCCTAGCTCATATGATTGGAGTTTAACACCACAACTTCTGGATCCTCCTCCTATACAGTGGTTAGGATTTTCTCTGGCTCTAATTCCATCTCTTTATCAGTAGACTGCTACGGTTACAGATCCTCTGCTTCTATAGTCTCAGGCAGATAAGGATTCTGCTCCTGTGTCCTCAGTTGCTTTCCCTCATTTGTATCTGGGAAGTCAGTGTATATAGCAGAGGACAGCCCTTTATCTCACCCCCAGCCCTCCTGCTCTCCTCCCCAGCTCCTCCCTGTATTGCTTCTCCAGGGATTCTGGCATGAAGTGGATGAATTTAAAGTGACAGGGGCGGGTTTTGGAGCTCTGTCTGTGTTCCTGACTATCCTATCCTAGCCCAACCCAGGGACCTGATCCTGCCACAATAGATGCTTCTGGAGGAGCACTATCTCTACTCAAAGACAGAGGTTGCCTCAGGCAGGGACTCAGACATCATTTGAGTACTTATCTGAGATGGATTCTGAGCACTCCTGGGAGCCTGAGTTAAGAGTCTGAATACTTCTCAGAGAAGTCTCCAAAACCGCCCTCAGATCCCACTTCTCTTTACGAGCATCACAAGTCCCTGTTGGAGGAGTTTACTTTTCATGATTTTATTAAGGAAATGGGCAAGTCCATTGCACTTCCATTAGAGACAGAGAAAGAGTCCAGGGCCTAAAGAATTGGATATCCTTCAGTATGCCATTGCCTCTAAGGAGATGGTCTGTGTACTGCATCCTTCTGAGATTGGAAATAAGAATGTAGGAGGGCTCCATCTCTGTACCTCCAGTCAGCAAGAAGATTGACTACATGTATAGAGTTCAGAAGGCTTCCGGATTTGGGAAGCTTCAGCTACGCGTCACTCCATGGTCGTCTAATTTGCCCTCAGAAGGACTAAGAGTTCCAAGTCTCATTCTTTGGTGCCACTAAGGAGAAAGGGTAGGACCTTGGATGCTTTTGGGAGGAGTTTCTTTCAGAATGCTATGCTAGCCTCCCATGTAGCATCCTATCAGCTCTTCATGGGCATGCACTTGAGGAACATAATGCATAACTTGGAGAAAATAACTGACTTTTTCCCTTTAGATAAAGTTGACCAGTACCGTTCCCTTGTGGCTCAAAGGAAGGCGTGAGGGAAGTACATTGTCTAAGCCACATATGATATCATCAATACAACATCAAGAGTTTCCTCAATGAGTAATGCTGCCCAGAGACTCTCATGGTTCCAGGCCTCATACTTACAGCCTAGCATTCTGTTCCAACTCACCAACGTGCTGTGGTGTGCCTTGGAGACAATCTCTTCAGAGAAAAGGTGCAAGAAGCTACAACCTTGATCAAGCAGCATACTGACACCTTGAGAACACTCTTCAGGCCTACTACCAACCTAGCCTCCTTATATAGGAAGTTCCATAGCAGAGGGCAACAGAGGTCCTATTACTCTTATAGGCATCGGTATCCTCCTCCCTTCTGCTTTTCCCAGTCTAGGCAGTCACCTTGCTCCCATGCCAGGCATCCAAATCCAAAGCCCCAGCTAGATCCCTAGCCAAAACCAGGAATGGGGTTTTGACTGGCTCCTAGAGAACATAGCCAATGTCCTTGTACTCCTGCTGGACAACCTCCCAATCGGAGAGAGGCTCATGTTCTTTGCAGAGCATTCGCCCCTTATAACTTTCAATTCATGCGTTCTCCAAATAGTCCAAAAGGGATACAGATTATGACTATTCAAACTGCCACTAAATATTCCACCAGGGTTACATTCTTTGATCCCTCAGCATCAGGACATGCTTCTTCAAGAACTCTCCACCATTCAGGCTGCAAATACAGTTGAGCCTGTTTCACCAGGCCATGAAGGGCAGGTATTCTAGTTGAGTATTTCCTGGTACTAAAGAAAACACGGGAGTTCGTCTCATACTAGACCTAAGAGATCTGAACAGGTTTCACAATTGCCAGAAGTTCAGAATTATTTCTCTGGACACCCTGCTATTTTTATGAAAAAGAGGGATTGACTATTTTATTTATTTATATTCTCTTATATACCGTGCTGTTCTGCATCAGTGTGGTTTACATTGAACAAACTGAAATTACATTGAACAGGGCATTCGATCATCACCCTGGTGTGGCAGGAAATGATCCTGTAACTAGGACCTGTCCTCCAGGTGATGTAAAACCCTCTCGCACCGAGGACATTTCTCCAGGGCCATGTCCCCATGAGGGGAGGGTCAGGACAGCTGTTATAGTTGGTGATTCAATCATTAGGAATGTAGATAGCTGGGTGGCTGGTGGACGTGAGGATCGCCTGGTAACATGCCTGCCTGGTGCGAAGGTAGCGGACCTCATGCGCCACCTAGATAAGGTCTTAGATAGTGCTGGGGAGGAGTCTGTTGTCCTGGTACATGTCAGTACCAATGACATAGGAAAATGTGGTAGGGAGGTTCTGGAGGCTAAATTTAGGCTTTTAGGTAGGAAGTTGAAATCCAGAACTTCCAGGGTAGCGTTTTCCAAAATGCTTCCCATTCCACGTGCAGGACCCAAAAGGCAGACAGAGCTCCGGAGTCTCAATGCGTGGATGAGACAATGGTGCAGAGATGAGGGGTTTGGATTTGTTAGGAACTGGGGTACATTCTGAGGAAAGGAGGGGCTCTTCCAAAGGGATGGGCTTCACCTTAACCAGGATGGAACCAGGCTGCTGGCATTAACCTTTAAAAAGGAGATAGAGCAGCTTTTAAACTAGATAATAGGGGAAAGCCGACAGTTGCCCAAGAGCAGATGGTTCAGAAGAATGTATCCTTGAAGGATACTACCAAAAGCAGAGAGGTTCCAAAAAAGAGTAAAGTAGTCCAATTGCCCTCGGGTATGGAGCAGACAGAGCTTAAAGATCCCAAATTACCCATGTCTACCAATAGCCAAATTAATATGAATAAAATACAGTCTCTAAAATGCTTGTATGCAAATGCTAGAAGTCTAAAAAATAAGAAGGGAGAGTTAGAATATATAGTACTAAATGAGAGGTTAGATGTGATTGGAATATCAGAGACATGGTGGAAGGAGGACAACCAGTGGGACACTGTGATACCTGGGTACAAACTATATCGTAATGATAGAGCTGATCAAATTGGTGGAGGGGTTGCGCTCTATGTTAGAGAGGGCATTGAGTCAGAAAGGACTAAAGTTTTACAGGAAAAAAAATTTGCTGTAGAATCTCTATGGATTGAAATTCCATGTAAAAAGGGGAAGGCGATGGCGGTGGGGGTGTACTATCGACCGCCTGGCCAGAATGAACAAATGGATGATGAAATTCTCAAAGAAATCAAGGAAGCTAACAAAAGATACAGCGCGGTAATAATAATGGGCAATTTCAATTACCCCGGTATCAACTGGGTCAGTGTCACGGCAGTACATGCTAGGGAGATAAAGTTCCTAGATGACATAAATGACTGCTTCTTGGAGCAGCTGGTCCATGAACCGACGAGAGGGGAAGCCATATTAGACCTAGTCCTTAGTGGAACACCAGATCTAGTGCAAGAGATAAGGGTGTTGGGGTCACTTGGCAATAGTGATCATAGCATGATCGCCTTTGATTTAATTAGTGGAGGAGGGATAGTAAGAAAATCCACAGTACTACCTTTTAACTTTCGAAAGGGAGACTATGATAAAATGCGGAAAATAGTTAAGAAAAAACTAAAAGGAACAGTTGCAAAGGTTAAAGACTTACATCAAGCTTGGGTGTTGTTGAAAAATACTATCTTGGAAGCCCAGACCAGCTATATTCCACGCTTTAAGAAAAGTGGAAGGAAGTCCAAAGAACTACCAGCATGGTTTAAAGGAGAGGTCAGAGAGGCTGTTGTTGCCAAGAAAGCATCTTTCAGGAAATGGAAAAAAGAGCCAAACGATGAAACCTGGAAACAGCACAAGCACTGGCAGGTCAAATGCAAGGCATTGATAAAGAAGGCAAAGAGAGAATTTGAGAAGAAGCTTGCTGCGGAAGCAAAAACGCGAAATAAAGATTTTTTCAAGTACATTCGTAGCAAAAAACCTGTGAGAGAGTCAGTTGGACCATTAGATGATAGAGGAGTTAAAGGGGCACTAAGAGGCGACAAGGCGATAGCGGAGAGACTGAATGAATTCTTTGCTTCGGTCTTTACTGAGGAAGATGTAGGGATGTTGCCCATGACTGAAGTGGTATTTAAAGGTGCGGAAGAATTGAAGGAAATATCGATACATCGGGAAGATGTATTACAACTATTAGATAAACTGAAGAGTAGCAAATCACCTGGGCCGGATGGTATACATCCAAGGGTGTTGAAAGAACTGAAATATGAGATTGAAGACCTGCTATTAATAATCTGTGAACTATCATTAAAATCATCTCTAATACCTGAAGATTTGCAGATCGCCAATGTAACACCAGTTTTTAAAAAGGGTTCGAGGGGTGATCCGGGAAACTACACACCGGTGAGCCTCACGTCAGTACCGGGAAAAATGGTAGAAACCATCATAAAGAATAAAATTACTCAGCATGTAGATAGTCATGGCCTAATGGTAGACAGCCAACATGGCTTTAGACAAGGAAGATCTTGTCTTACTAATCTGTTATGTTTTTTTTGAAAGTGTGAATAAATAGGTGGACAAAGGTGAGTCGGTTGATATAGAATATCTGGACTTTCAGAAAGCCTTTGACAAGGTCCCTCATCAGAGACTTTTGGCAAAACTAATGAGTCATGGGATAGGAGGCAGTGTACTACTGTGGATCAGGAACTGGTTAAAACATAGAAAGCAGAGGGTTGGGCTAAATGGCCAATTTTCCCAATGGAGAAAGATCAGAGAAGAGCAGTACTTTTACAGTGCTCTGCTAGAAAAGTGGATATTTGCCTCTTGTGACACCTTGCTGTGAGTTCTAGCTGTTTATTTAATTATTTATTGTTTGTCTAACTGTTTATTTAATTATTTATTGTTTGTCTTAGTGATGTGCTAGTTCAGCCTTCTCAGCTGCAACTTACCTTGACTCTCTCAACTAACTGGGCTTTGTGTGGTAGCCAGGTTAACTGTTCATTTTCAATTAAATCTCTCTCCCCAGAACCTACTGTGTGTTAAACCTTTTTCCTGTCCTAGCCTGCCTGAGTGAATCCTCCCCCTCCCCCCCCCCCCACTGAGGTATTGTGTAGCCTTCTTCCTGTTTTCTCCACGTGTGCATAGTCTGTTTTAGTTTGCTTTTCTCTGATCAGAGAAGAGCAGTGCTTTTACAGTGCTCTGCTAGAAAAGTGGATATTTGCCTCCTGTGACACCTTGCTGTGAGTTCTAGCTGTTTATTTAATTATTTATTGTTTGTCTAACTGTTTATTTAATTATTTATTGTTTGTCTTAGTGGTGTGCTAGTTCAGCCTTCTCAGCTGCAACTTACCTTGACTCTCTCAACTAACTGGGCTTTGTGTGGTAGCCAGGTTAACTGTTCATTTTAAATTAAATCTCTCTCCCCAGAACCTGCTGTGTGTTAAACCTTTTTCCTGTCCTAGCCTGCCTGAGGGAATCCTCCCCCTCCCCCCCCCCTGCTGAGGTATTGTGTAGCCTTCTTCCTGTTTCCTCCACGTGTGCATAGTCTGTTTTAGTTTGCTTTTCTCTGATCAGAGAAGAGCAGTGCTTTTACAGTGCTCTGCTAGAAAAGTGGATATTTGCCTCCTGTGACACCTTGCTGTGAGTTCTAGCTGTTTATTTAATTATTTATTGTTTGTCTAATTGTTTATTTAATTATTTATTGTTTATCTTAGTGGTGTGCTAGTTCAGCCTTCTCAGCTGCAACTTACCTTGACTCTCTCAACTAACTGGGCTTTGTGTGGTACCCCCCTCCTCCCTGCTGAGGGTTCAGGACAGGATACCTTGTAACTGCCCTTTTCAATGAGAGAAATATCGCTACACCGGGAAGATATATTACAACTATTTGATAAACTGAATAGTAGCAAATCACCTGGACCGGATGGTATACATCCCAGAGTGTTGAAAGAACTGAAATATGAGATTGCAGACCTGCTATTGGTAATCTGTGAACTTTCATTAAAATCATCTGTAATACCTGAAGATTGGAGGGTCGCCAACGTAACACCAATTTTTAAAAAGGGTTCCAGGGGTGACCCGGGAAATTACAGACCAGTGAGCTTGACGTCAGTACCAGGGAAAATGGTAGAAACCATCATAAAGAACAAAATTACACAGCATGTAGATAGTCATGGCCTAATGGGAGACAGCCAACATGGCTTTAGACAAGGAAGATCTTGTCTTACTAATCTGATATGTTTTTTTGAAGGTGTGCATAAACAGGTAGACAAAGGTGAGTCGGTTGATATAGTGTATCTGGACTTTCAGAAAGCTTTTGACAAGGTCCCCCATCAGAGACTTTTGGCGAAGCTAAAAAGTCATGGGATAGGAGGCAGTGTACTATTGTGGATCGGGAACTGGTTAAAAGATAGAAAGCAGAGGGTAGGGCTAAATGGCCAATATTCCCAATGGAAAAAGGTGAATAGTGGAGTACCCCAGGGATCTGTACTGGGTCCGCTACTTTTTGACATATTCATAAATGACCTGGAAGAGGGAATAACTAGTGAGGTTATCAAATTTGCAGATGACACAAAACTGTTTAAAGTTGTTAAAACCCAAGTGGATTGTGGAAAACTGCAGGAGGATCTGGATAAATTGGAAGACTGGGCATCCAAATGGCAGATGAAATTTAATGTGGACAAGTGCAAAGTTATGCACCTAGGAAAGAACAACCCACACTATAGTTACACGATGCAAGGCTCCACATTAGAAACCACCACCCAGGAAAAAGATTTAGGAGTCATCGTGGATAACATGTTAAAACCCTCCGCCCAGTGTGCAACGGCGGCCAAGAAAGCAAATAGAATGCTAGGTATCATAAGGAAAGGGATGGAGAATAAAACAAAGGATATTATAATGCCTCTGTATCGCTCCATGGTACGACCGCACCTTGAATATTGTGTGCAATTCTGGTCACCGTATCTTAAAAAGGACATAGCGTTATTAGAAAAAGTACAGAGAAGAGCAACCAAATTGGTGAAGGGGATGGAAGGCTACTCCTATGAAGGGAGGCTAAAAAGGTTAGGGCTCTTTAACCTGGAAAAGAGACGGCTGAGGGGAGATATGATAGAGGTCTATAAATTAATGAATGGAGTGGAACGGATAAACGTGGATCAATTGTTTACGCTATCAGAATATAGGAAGACTAGGGGACATGTAATGAAGCTACAGGGTAAACTATTTAAGACAAATAAGAGAAAATATTTTTCACTCAACGTGTAATCAAACTCTGGAATCTGTTACCGGAGGATGTAGTAAGGGCTGTTAGTATAGCTGGGTTTAAAAAAGGTTTCGACAAGTTCCTGGAGGAAAGGTCCATAAACCACTATTAAAAAGGTACCCAGGGGAGAGTGGAGCTCAGCTGATCGGGCAGAGGAGAGCACCTGCGGGCTGTAGAAGCTGTGAGTGACGTCCTGCGTCTGTGTATTTAATCCAGCCTTGAGCCGCGGGACGCCGGAGAGTGGAGCTCAGCTGTTTGGGCAGAGGAGAGCACCTGCGGGCTGTAGACGCTGTGAGTGACGTCCTGCGTCTGTGTATTTAATCCAGCCTTGAGCCGCGGGACGCCGGAGAGTGGAGCTCAGCTGATCGGTCAGAGGAGAGCACCTGCGGGCTGTAGACGCTGTGAGTGACGTCCTGCGTCTGTGTATTTAATCCAGCCTTGAGCCGCGGGATGCCGGAGAGTGGAGCTCAGCTGATCGGGCAGAGGAGAGCACCTGCGGGCTGTAGACGCTGTGAGTGACGTCCTGCGTCTGTGTATTTAATCCAGCCTTGAGCCGCGGGACGCCGGAGAGTGGAGCTCAGCTGATCGGGCAGAGGAGAGCACCTGCGGGCTGTAGACGCTGTGAGTGACGTTCTGTGTCTGTGTATTTAATCCAGCCTTGAGCCGCGGGACGCCGGAGAGTGGAGCTCAGCTGATCGGGCAGAGGAGAGCACCTGCGGGCTGTAGACGCTGTGAGTGACGTCCTGCGTCTGTGTATTTAATCCATCCTTGAGCCGCGGGACGCCGGAGAGTAGAGCTCAGCTGATCGGGCAGAGGAGAGCACCTGCGGGCTGTAGACGCTGTGAGTGACGTCCTGCGTCTGTGTATTTAATCCAGCCTTGAGCCGCGGGACGCCGGAGAGTGGAGCTCAGCTGATCGGGCAGAGGAGAGCACCTGCGGGCTGTAGACGCTGTGAGTGACGTCCTGCGTCTGTGTATTTAATCCAGCCTTGAGCCGCAGGACGCCGGAGAGTGGAGCTCAGCTGATCGGGCAGAGGAGAGCACCTGCGGGCTGTAGACGCTGTGAGTGACGTCCTGCGTCTGTGTATTTAATCCAGCCTTGAGCCGCGGGACGCGGCCGCGGGCGCGTCCTTCGGGCGCGTGCCTGAAGGGGCGTGACTAAAGGGGCAGGCCACGCCCCTTTGGAGCCCCTTCGGAGTTTTTCGGAGATTGGAGGAGTTACGGCTGTGTGAACGGCAGTGGGGAAGAGAAGGAAGAAGAATTTTATAACTGCCTCGAATACGAAAGCCCAGAAGAACGAAGGCCCTATGGATAGGCATTTAGTGAAACGGGTCCTGGAAGATAACAGCAGTTTTGAGGCCTCTTCCTCGGTGAGTACTCCCTCATTGTCTGCCTCCTCCCCAATAGGGGTGTCTACCCTTCCCCATTCGTCACAAGAGCAGAGAGTCCCGCCGAATGACGGAGCGATAAGAGCACCGTCAATAGTTTCGCCGGTACCAGAGTTGGGACTGTCTTCAGGAGATGTAATTGTATCAGCTGTGAAGGTCCCTGTACCCAAAGTGATTCATGTCCCG
The DNA here is from genome assembly GCA_033557465.1 of Ichthyophis bannanicus. Classification (NCBI taxonomy): domain Eukaryota; kingdom Metazoa; phylum Chordata; class Amphibia; order Gymnophiona; family Ichthyophiidae; genus Ichthyophis; species Ichthyophis bannanicus. The sequence continues at coordinate 252,148,303 of CM066031.1, forward strand.
CCTTTGGTGGTGGTGAAAGGATTTCCTTATCTCCTCCTCAGGATGTGACACTAAAGGATATTTGGGCGGTAGTTTCGCGAACTGAAGCAGTCCTCACAGGAACTATGGGACAAATTGAAAAATTCACTAAAGAATCTGTTGCTAAATTTATGGATTATGATGTTCAATTAGGGCAGATAGGGGAACGACTGGGTCAGATAGAAGCGAAGGTGGGTACTGTGCAAGCAGTCTCTGTCGCTTCGGTAAAAGAGAGTTTGTATTTTCATAAGCAATTTGAGGTTTGTGAGAATATGTTGCGTGTAAGGAATTTGAGGTTTTTGAATTTCCCTATATTTATTTATTTAACAAGCACTTATATACCGCAGCTTCCAGAGATCAGCTGCGGTTCACAAATAACAACAGTCAACAAAACATAGTTTGTTTTACATGAAACGTCATAACTATATACAATGTAAAGTTAATAGAAAATGTTAAACAGATTGGCACAGAAAAGTGCAACACTATATACATTATATATACATATACATTTTATATGAGGTATAATCATAATGAGTGGTTCAGATTCAGGTGGGGTGGATTATCTTTTCTGTTATAGTGAGATGTTGAGCAGAAAGTTATAGTGAGATGTTGAGTAGAAAGTGATTAGCCATTATCTAATTCTTTTGAGGATTGGTCTATGCTATTGTAGTGTATTGTGAAAAGGTGTGTTTTCAATTTTTTGCGGAATTCATTAATCTCTGTTATCATTCTTAGTTCGACAGGGAGGGCATTCCAGGCTATTGGGGCTGCATGTGAGAACGCTCTGTTTGTTGATTTATTTGTTTTTATGAAGTCTTTGGGGGTTTTGAGTTTGTTCAGTTGAGCTTTTCTTTGAGTAGATTTTGAATGTTCTTTGGTAATTAAGTTACTTAATGTGTCTGGTGCCATATCAAATAGTGTTTTAAATGCAGTTATTAGTGTTTTGTATTTTATCCTGCTTTGAATTGGTAGCCAGTGAAGTGATGCTAGTATTGGTGTTATATGTTGAAGAGAGTGTGTTTTAGTTATAATTCTAGCTGCTGAGTTTTGTGCAGTTTGAAGTCTTTTAATGTTATTTTTTGATGTACCTAATAATATAAGGTTAGCAAAGTCAAAGTGTGGGGTTATGGTGGCTTGGATTATACTGATGAAATTGTGTATGTATACAAGCGGTCTAAGTTGTTTAAGTGTTTTGAGTTTGAAATAAATTTTCTTTGTGGTGTTCCTGATATGGGTATCTAATGTGAGATGTTATAACGCATTATCTCTCCCCACTTATTTTATTTCACAAATATTTAAAGGAGGTATTACTTTTTGATCAACCGGAGATGTTCAAAGTTGCAAACATTTACTATGTTCCTAGAAATAAAAAAGTGACTACTGTGGAAAGTGGTGGGGCTGTCCAGGAAAGTTCTCCTCAGACCCTAGATCAGGGGTGGGCAAACTTTTTGACTCGAGGGCCGCAATGGGTTCATATATTGGACCCGGGGGCCGGACCAAGAGTAGATGGACGGTGTGTATGTGTGAATTAATATAAATTAAATTTAAATTTGTAACATTAAATGTTTAGATTAATTTAAGGTAGAAAAGCATAAAAAGAGTTATTTTACAAAACTTTTATGCAATGTATTTCTTTCATAAAATAGTACCTTCAATTTTAGTGTGAACAGTGTTGTTGGTCTCCCTTTTTTGTTAAGGCATCAAAGTCAGGAGATAGCTTTGTTGTTGCAATTCTCAATTTCAAACACATTTACACAGTCCTAATCCAGCCCTTCATCAGCCCATTTCCAGTCCAAGTTCCCCCCATCACAGCCCATTTCGTCCATTCCCCCCACCATCACAGCCCATTTGCAGTCCTCCCCCCATCACAGCCCAATTGTAGTCCGTTCCCCCACCACAGCCCATTTCCAGTCTGTTCTCCCCCCCCCACCACAGCCCATTTCCAGTCTGTTTCCCCCCATCCCAGCCCAATTTGTCCGTCCCCCCCCATCACAGCCCATTTCCAGTCTGTTCCCCCCCCCCCACATCACAGCCCATTTCCAGTCTGTTTCCCCTATCCCAGCCCATTTTCAGTCCGTCCGTTCCCACCATCACAGCCCATTTCCAGTCCTATCCCCCCCACCATCACAGACCGTTTGCAGTCCGCCCCCCACCACATCCCATTTCCTTTCCTCTCCCCCCCCCCCACACCGACCATTTGCTGTCCTCCCCCCCTCACAGCCCATTTCCAGTCCTGTTTCCCCCCCCCCACATCACAGCCCATTTCCAGTCTGTTTCCCCTATCCCAGCCCATTTTCAGTGAGTCCGTCCGTCCCCACCATCACAGCCCATTTCCAGTCCTATCCCCCCCACCATCACAGACCGTTTGCAGTCCTCCCCCCATCACAGCCCATTTCCAGTCCTATCCCCCCCCCATCACAGACCATTTGCAGTCCTCCCCCCATCACAGCCCATTTCCAGTCCGTTCTCCCCCCCCACCATCACAGCCCATGTCCAGTCTGTTTCCCCCATCACAGCCCATTTCCAGTCCGTTCTCCCCCCCCCACCATCACAGCCCATTTCCAGTCTGTTTCCCCCCCCATCACAGCCCATTTCCAGTCCGTTCTCCCCCCCCACCATCACAGCCCATTTCCAGTCCGTTCCCCCCCCCCCATCACAGCCCATCCAGTCCTAGCCGCCCCCCCGAAGAGCCCCGCGCTGTCTAAGGGGCTGCAGAGGGAGCCGGGGAAGCCCGCGCGAGGCCCCGGCTCCCTCTGCACAGCCCGCCAGCATGAAGAACCTTTACCTTCCCGCTGGCGGCTGTTGCAATGAAGCCGCGAATGCCGGGAAAGGTTAAAGGCAATGCCCTTTAACCTCTCGCGGCATTCGTGGCTTCATTGAAACAGCCGCCAGCGTGAAGGTAAAGGCTCTTCACGCTGGCGGGCTGTGCAGAGGGAGCCGCGGCTTCGCGCGGGCTTCCCCGGCTCCCTCTGCAGCAGTCCATTTGTTCACCAGGATAACTCATACAGCGGGCCGGATTAAAAGGTCCGCCGGGCCGTATACGGCCCGCGGGCCGTAGTTTGCCCATTCCTGCCCTAGATATTTCTGATTTCCTTGAGTCCTCTCTAGATATTATTGATGCTCGTGCAACTTTAGTAGTCACTTTTTTATCTGAGATGGACAAGAATCTTATTTTGAAATCCTATTTTCCGAAAAAGAAAAATTTATTTTGTGGCCAGAAAGTGTTGCTCTTCCCTGATGTGTCACGGATAACTCAGATGCGCCGTAAGGCGTTTTTGGAATTGAAAGATCGGACATTGGCAGTGGGAGCTTCGTTTTTTCTTAAGTTCCACTGCAAATGTGTAGTGGGCTATTCGGGGAAGAGCTATAGCTTTTTGGAACCTGATCATTTATTGGTTTTTCTGACTTCTCATGAGTCCTTGGTTCCAGTGACGAATTAGTAATAAAGGGTAAAATAAATATGTTTAGTTCTTGCTCTGCTAAAGTTTAATGTGATTAGGTAATGTGTTTCTTTATATAATTAGATTTCCACTCTCCCGTAACGTGGGCTTGTATGTTTGATGTGGTTGGGTGGTGGTTGGCCTTTGGGCTATCCCTTCCTTTGATTGTATTCCTTGTTATGTTTTCTTCATATTGCCTTTTTTTTTTATTCTGTATGTAAAATATAGAAATTCAATAAATTAAAAAAAAAAAAAAAAAAAGGGACCCAGGATATCAATGCTTGACCCAGTTCAAGCATTGTGGAACCTGTGTCTTTTGGGGATATTGCTAGGTACGTATTACCTAGATTGGCCACTGTTGGAAACAGGATACTGGGCTTGATGGACCTCAGTTTGACCCAGTATGGCATGTCTTATGTTCTTATGTTCTTAATAGTGGTGTACCCCAGGGATCTGTGCTGGGTCCGCTGCTTTTTGACATATTCATAAATGACCTGGAAAGTGGAATAACGAGTGAGGTTATCAAATTTGCAGATGACACAAAACTATTTAAAGTTGTTAAAACCCAAGAGGATTGTGGAAAATTGCAAGAGGATCTTGATAAATTGGAAGACTGGGCATCAAAATGGCAGATGAAATTGAATGTGGACAAGTGCAAAGTTATGCACCTAGGGAAGAACAACCCAAACTATGGTTACACGATGCAAGGTTCCACATTAGGAGCCACCACCCAGGAAAAAGATTTAGGCGTCATTGTGGATAACATGTTAAAACCCTTGGCCCAGTGTGCAGCGGCAGCTAAGAAAGCAAATAGAATGCTAGGTATCATAAGGAAAGGAATAGAAAATAAAACAAAAGATATTATAATGCCTCTATACAGTTCCATGGTAAGACCGCACCTTGAATATTGTGTGCAATTCTGGTCACCGTATCTTAAAAATGATATAGCGTTATTAGAAAAGGTTCAGAGAAGAGCCACCAAAATGGTAAAGGGGATGGAAGGATACTGCTATGAAGAAAGGCTAAAAAGGTTAGGGCTCTTTATCCTGGAAAAGAGACGGCTGAGGGGAGATATGATAGACTCTATAAATTAATGAACGGAGTGGAACGGGTAAACGTAGATCGACTGTTTATGTTATCAGAATATAGGAAGACTAGGGGACATACAATGAAGCTACAGGGTAAACGATTTAAGACTAATAAAAGAAAATATTTTTTCACTCAATGTGTAATCAAACTCTGGAATTTGTTACCGGAGGATGTAGTAAAGGCTGTTAGTGTAGCTTGGTTTAAAAAAGGTTTGGACAAGTTCCTGGAGGAAAGGTCCATAAACCATTATTAAGAAGGGACCCAGGATATCAATGCTTGACCTAGTACAAGCATTACAGAACCTGTGTCTTTTGGGGAAAATGCTAGGTACGTATGACCTAGATTGGCCACTGTTGGAAACAGGATACTGGGCTTGATGGACCTTGGTCTGACCCAGTATGGCATATCTTATGTTCTTATGTTCTTATTATAACTTGGAGATAACTATTTTACAGGGAACATGGGCTATGGAGGGTTAAGTGGCTTGCCCAAGACCACAAGGAGCACCTGTGGGACTAGAAACCGCAGTCCTTCCGGCCCAAGGTTGCTGTCCTCTAGTAGGATTTGAACCCCCGACCTTCTCGCCTGAAGTACCTTGCCCCAACCACTAGGCCACTCCTCCACTCTATGGACTATGTTCTCTGGACTTGAAGGACACCTAAACTGACATACAGATACACCCCACTGAGAGGCAGTATCTGAGTTTTGTCATAGGGGAACACCATGCACAGTACTGCATACTGCTCTTCAGCCAAACCTTCGCTGCTCATGTTTTTACTAAATGCCTTGCAGTTGTCGCAGTGTTTCTATGTAGACTGGGCATGCATATGTTTCCCTACTTGGATGATTGGCTGATCAAGAGCACCACTCAGGAAGCAGTCTAGAATTCATAGGCTTGGCAACCTGGATGCTAGAGCTATTAGGGCTCATCATCAATTACCCAAAGTCAAACCATAGTCCATCCTACTAATTGGAGTTCAGGAATAAGTCACACTCCTCCTCCAGCTGAATGCAATAGAACCTGTTCCACCTCAGCCTTTCATGTCCCCACTGACATTATTACTTCCAGGTTTACAATGTCCAATGGTTTCTCAATTTGTGAAAGGGCTTCTTCATGTCAAGCCACCAATTCAGAAGTCTCCTGTACCATGGAACCTCAGTCTTGTCCTCACATCTCTCATAAAGCTGCCTTTTAAACCAGTAGACTGCACCTCATTCAAATATCTTGCCTGGAAAGTGCTTTTTCTATTAGCTATTATTTCAGCTAGAAGAATAAGTACACTTTGGTCATGAATGAGCCATATACTCAATTCCTTCAAAGTAATTCTGTACACTCATCCTAAGTTCTTATCAAAGATCATCACACCTTTCCATGTCAGTGAGGAAATAGTGATCTCCAGGAACAAGCAGGAATAAGTCCTCACATATGGGTACGTCGGTACCGACGGAGCCCGTGCGGGAAAGCTCCCCAGCTTCTTAGAATAGAAGCTTTTGGGGCCTCCCACTGCACATGCGCACTGCCTTCCCGCCTTCCTGAACAGCTCTCCTCAGTTTCTCTTTTTCCGCGGAGCCAGCAGGTCGTGTTCCTGTCACCGCTGAAGAAATTGTTATTTTATTTGTTTCTTTAGACCGCGTACCTGCCTTCCCCATACCGATACCGGTATCGCCGGTCTTTTCTTTCTTTCTTTAAAAAATTATAATTCTTTTTTCTTATTTTTTAGCTTTTTGGTCACTTCAGAGAGGCCTCTCGGCCTACTCAATTTCTCCTCATGGAGAAGCCAGCCCCTGGATTTAAGAAGTGTACCAAATGTAATGCTGTTATTTCAGTCACAGACACCCATGACTGGTGTCTGAAATGTTTGGGGCCTGACCATTCCATACCGGACTGCCCATCTTGCTCCCACATGTCTAAACGTGGGCTGCAGAACCGGGCCAACAAATTCCATGTGCTGTTTGCTTCAGAGAATACAGCATCACAGTCATCCAGGTCTTCTTCTCCGGATGGATCTCAGGTAACCAAACCTTCTGTGGGCAAGTCCTCAAAGAGCAAATCTCCTTCAAAGCATCGAGAGGCTCTTAGCTTAGAACTTGAGGACCCTGCCCCAGCCAAACAACCCCGGCGGGAAGTCCAACTTCCAAAAACGCCAATTCAGGGGTCTCAGGTTGATATCGATGCTACGGCCTCGACAGATCACCTGTTAGCCTGCTCTGGGGTACCGGGTCACTCCGGTACCGACATCCAGGCAGCTATGGCGTCCATGGGCGATACTGTACAGTCCATGCAGCAGGCCGTCATGGCTTTCATTAAAGCTGCAACGCCATCGGTTCCGCTTTCAGCGGTTCCGGGCCCGATACCGGTATCGTCCGCCATGCCGGTATCGAGGCCATCCACCTCTAAACGCAAGTCGGTACCGTATGGGCTTTCGCTCCATACCGGTTCCATACCCGATACGCCCGATATCGATACCGATCGGTACGCGTATCGTGCGTTAGAGGAAAGCACCGATTCCTCTGAGGATTTTCACTCCTCTGATGATTCTGCTGAGTTTTCACTCAACTTACCTGAGGAGCCCTCTTCTCCTAAAAGGAGAATGTCCCCTCCAGAGGATTTGTCCTTCCAGGACTTTGTTTTAGATATGGCTACAGCCCTTTCTATTACCACATCCTCTGAAAAGGAACCCAGATCCAAAAAACTGGATATTTTGGGATACTCAAAGGCCCCTAAGGAGGCAGTTACCCTGCCTATCCATGAAATCCTTCAAGAACAACTGATGGATTTCTGGGAGAATCCTTTGACTTTGTCTCCTTATTCCCGTAGGTTGGACACCATGTATAGGGTCCCTCCTTCTCCTGGTTTCCAAAAGACTCAATTGCCTCACCACTCTATTGTGGTGAAGTCTGCAATGAAGAAGATTAGGAGTACCAAAAGGCACTCTTCCACCCCTCCAGGACGGGAATGTAAGACTTTGGACTCTTTTGGTAGGAAAATTTTCCAGGCTAGTATGCTTATAGCCAGGATTAATTCCTACAGTCTCTATATGGGCATGTTCCTGGAGGAACTTGCCAAAAAGGTGCGGCATTTTGCCCCCTTTATCCCTGAGGATAAAAAGCAGGGATTCCTTTCCCTAGTGAAACAACTCTTAGAGGTTTCTAAGTTCTCTAATAGGGCAGCATATGATTCCTTTGAGGGAGCCAGTAGGGCTTCGGGCATTGCTATTGCAGCCCGACGTCTTGCTTGGCTCCAGGCCTCTGATCTGGAACCTTGGGTTCTAGATGGCTTACGGAATCTGCCCTGTACAGGTGAGAACTTATTTGGGGAAGAGTGGCAAATCAAAGCCACCCAGATGGATGCTGAAAATGCCACCTTGGAAAGACTTTCAAAGTCCACTTCAATTCCTACTAAGAAAAAGTCTTTTAAAAGGCCTTACTATAAGAAGGCCAGAGTTGCTTCAAATACTGGCCAGCAGTCTTCTCAACCTCGCTATACTGCTAAGCGTCAGCAATCCAAACAAGCACGAGCTAAGCCTGCAGCAGCTACTGTAGCTCAGCAGGCTCCAACCCCTCAGGGGTTTTGACTTGCTCCTAGGGAACTTGCCACTTCTGGTTCTAACACAACCAGAACCTCTCACCATACCCGGAAGGTTGGTTCACTTTGCTCCCAGATGGGAACAAATCACAACAGAACAATGGACCCTCTCTATCATTCGAGAGGGTTACAAACTTCATTTCTCCAGCCTTCCTCCCCATCATATGGTGAGACCATTCAATTCTCCCCCATCTCTCCTAACCCTGTTGGGTCAAGAGGTTTCCTCTCTTCTTGCCCAAGGGGCCATAGAAGAGGTTCCTCTTCCTCAACAAGGGTCCGGTTTCTACTCCCCTTATTTTCTCATTCCAAAGAAGACAGGGGGATTCAGACCAATCCTAGATCTGAGAGAATTGAACAAATTTCTCTTCAAGGAGAAATTCAAAATGCTGTCTCTCGGCATTCTCCTTCCTTACCTCCAGGGTCAGGACTGGCTTTGTTCTCTAGACCTACAGGATGCGTATACACATATACTCATCCATCCATCCCACAGAAAGTATCTTCGCTTTCTGTTTCAGGGAAAACATTTCCAATACAGAGTACTCCCCTTCGGTCTAGCCTCTGCTCCAAGAGTATTCACAAAATGCATGGCAGTCGTAGCCGCATTTCTAAGAGGCATGGGAATCTTTGTCTTCCCATATCTGGACGACTGGCTCATCCGAGCTCCAACTCAGTCACAGGCCCAGATTTCCCTGGACCACACAAGGAGCCTTTTGCAGTATCTGGGACTGGTAGTAAACCTTCCCAAGTCCCAACTCATCCCTACTCAATCTCTAGAATTCATAGGGGCCCAGTTGGACACCATCACTGCAAGGGCCTACCTTCCACATGTTCGAGGCCAGCGCCTCCTGAGTTTGGCCTCCCAAGCTCAGTCCAGCACTCACTTGACAGCCAGGGAAATGCTACGCCTACTGGGTCATATGGCCTCCACAGTGCATGTGGTGCCCTATGCTCGTCTTCATATGAGAGCAGCTCAATGGACCCTGGCCACTCAGTGGACTCAGGCGTCAGGAGCGCTCTCAGACCAAATACAAACCTCCGATCGTCTGTTTTGGTCCCTCCACTGGTGGACTTCCACCAAGAATCTGTTGTTGGGGGCTCCATTTCAACCATTGCTACCCCAAGCAACCCTCACAACAGATGCCTCCCAAACAGGGTGGGGAGCCCATCTGCAAACTCTCTCCACTCAGGGCACTTGGTCTCTACAGGAGACCACCCTTCATATCAATCTTCTGGAACTGCGAGCAATTTACCTTGCCCTCAAGGTCTTCCACTCCCTCCTAGCCAACCTGACTGTCCTAGTTCAGACGGACAATCAGGTGGCCATGTTTTACATAAACAAACAAGGAGGGACGGGCTCTCTGTCGCTTTGCAACGAAGCTCTAAGACTATGGGCCTTCGCCAGAGAGCATCAGATTCACCTGCTAGCAGTGTATCTCCCAGGAGTTCAAAACTCTCGGGCAGACAGGCTCAGTCGAGTTCTGCTGCCACACGAATGGTCCCTACATTTGGACCAAATAAACCGAATCTTTCAGGAATGGGGGACCCCGGACATAGACCTCTTTGCAAGTCCGTGGAATGCCAAACTTCCCCGGTTCTGTTCCAGAACTCCGTGTCAGGGAGCTCAGGCCACGGACGCCTTTCTCCTGAATTGGAATCAGGCATTCCTATATGCCTTTCCACCCATTCCTTTGATTCCCAAGACTCTGTTCAAACTCCAGAGGGATCATGGAACTATGATCCTCATAGCTCCACGCTGGCCACGCCAAGTGTGGTTCCCTCTACTTCTACAGCTCTCCCAGGGATCCTACTTGGATCTGGGAGCTGCGCCAGACCTCCTGTCTCAGGAGGAGGGGACTTTGTGGCACCCAAACCCCAAATCCCTTCACCTCAGTGCTTGGTTACTGAAGGCTTAAGCCTTCAAGACTTTCATCTTTCCCAACCAGTGAAAGATATCCTTTCTGCCTCTAGGAAACCCTCTACCAGGCGTTCCTATGCTTTCAAATGGAAACGTTTTTCCATTTGGTGTGCTCAGCAGGGTCTTGACCCTCTGGCACTTCCTTTGAATTCTCTTCTTGATTATCTCCTGCATCTATCCAATGCAGGCCTCAAGACGAATTCGGTAAGAGTCCATTTAAGTGCTATTGCAGCATCCTTGAAACATATAAATGGACAACCTATCTCCTCCTCTCATCCTCTTGTTGCAAGATTCATGAGAGGCCTGACTCTCACTAAACCTCCCATCAGACCACCCCCGGTCGCATGGGATTTGAATCTAGTGCTCGGTCAACTTATGAAGCCACCTTTTGAGCCAATGTTTTCCACCTCCTTGAAATTTCTTTCCTGGAAGGTCATCTTCCTCATTGCAGTCACTTCGGCTCGCCGCATCAGTGAGCTGCAGGCTTTAGTGGCTAATCCACCTTACACAAGATTTCATCATGATAAGGTGGTCCTTAGGACGAATCCCCACTTTATGCCTAAAGTGGTCTCGCCTTTTCATCTTAATCAAGAGGTATATCTACCTGTCTTTTTTCCAGCTCCTCATGCATCCAATGCAGAGAGGAACCTTCATACTCTGGATTGTAAAAGAGCTCTCGCTTTTTACCTTAATAGGACTCAGCCACATCGAAAGTCTTCTCAACTTTTTGTGGCCTTTGATCCTTCCCATTTGGGACTTCCAGTCTCCAAGCGTACACTTTCCAATTGGATTGCTCAGTGTATTTCTTTTGCTTACCAGAGCAAAAACATTTCTCTGGAAGGCCATGTCACTGCTCACAATGTGAGGGCCATGGCAACTTCTATGGCTCATCTGCACTCTGTTTCCATAGATCAGATCTGTCGAGCCGCTACCTGGGCCTCGGTTCATACCTTCACAGCCCATTACTGTTTGGACAAGGACTCCCGCCGGGATGCCTTGTTTGGCCAGGCTGTCCTCAAGCACCTGTTCCATTCCTAAACAACTCCTGCCCACCTTCCCAGAATGGATGCCTGAGATCCATACGAAGATGGCGAACCTTTACAGGGGATCCCATGCATCTAAGCTAGGGAGTCCCCATATGTGAGGACTTATTCCTGCTTGTTCCTGGAGATAGCACAGTTACTTACCTGTAACAGGTGATCTCTGGGAACAGCAGGAATTAGTCCTCACAACCCACCCACCTCCCCTAGGAGTTGTATCTTTTATCTATCTATCTTCCTGTCCTCTCTCTGTTGACTCAGCTATAAACTCGAAACTGAGGAGAGCTGTTCAGGAAGGCGGGAAGGCAGTGCGCATGTGCAGTGGGAGGCCCCAAAAGCTTCTATTCTAAGAAGCTGGGGAGCTTTCCCGCACGGGCTCCGTCGGTACCGACGTACCCATATGTGAGGACTAATTCCTGCTGTTCCCAGAGATCACCTGTTACAGGTAAGTAACTGTGCTTTTCCTATGTTCTTTCCTAAATCACATAACAATCTATGGACAAAGTCACTTCACACTCTAGACTACAAAAGAGCTCGTGCTAAAATATGTTAAGAGAACTGGATCAAACAGAACATCTATGCAGCTGATTGTTTTCTTCAACCCTAACAGAACATAATTATGATAGCCAAATTAATGCCAAGAAATCGGCTTGCATCTTGTTCTATTATGAGCAAACTGGCACTCTTTTAGCAGGTAAAGTCTGACCTCACCAAATCAGAGTCACTGCAGCTGCCATAGCTCTCATGAAATCTGCTTCGCTAGACAGTATTTACAAAGCAGCAACATCATCCTCCCTTCATGCCTTCACTTCCCTCTACTGCTTGGACTCATCCACAATCAGAGACAATGCATTCAGTTGAGCTGTGCTGGCTAATCTGTCTCTGTAACAGCAGCTTCTCTCACATTATTCTTTGTGACCATGATGCTCCGGGACATTATACAAACTGCAGTGGATTGAGTAGCCTTGAGCTTGAGAGTCACTCATTTGTGTGCCTGAATCAGTCCTGCTTGTTGACCCAAAAAGTATCTGTAATGTGTTTTCCTTAGAAAGCAGGATTGATCAGTCAGTCCCTCCCAACTCCTCAGGAATTCTATTCTTTTTTGAGTTATAGAACTAACCGAAGGGACAAAGCATTTCACTGTGTGCAAGAAGGGCAGCACATGCTCAGAATTTTACACTTAATTTTGAGCTCTGGGATAACTTATCTGTCCCACTGCTGTCAGATGACATCACCCACTTGTGTGCCTGATCAGTTTTGCTGTCTGTAGAAAATACTGTTAAAGATGAGCAACAATGCTATATACAAATTTCCCATATATACTTTCCAATATAGACAGCATTATCCACCCCCCAGCATTTACAGTAGGATATTCAGTACATTTCAAAATCTATACAGTCACAGGTTTATCAACCAAAATGCAGTAGTTTCTAAATGGGAAGGCTCCATAAAAGTGAATTTGATCCTTTGTTGTTTCGTTTGAAGAAAACAGTGTTCACTTTTCACAGATTTGGGACCCACATCTCTGGAGGGGATACCATTTCACGCAATCTCCGAATCAATAACACAAGCCCTTATGGTAAGGTTACATTTCATAAAATTTGTGCAGATTGTTTATATTTGCATTGCATACATTAACAAAATATACTAAGAGCTAATTTTGACACATTGAAGGTAATTTTATAAGGGCCACCTAGTATAATGCAGTTCGTCATGTGTGTATTTGGCCCTTATTCTATAAAGTACGTGCATACTTTACTTTATAAAAGAGGGGCGTAAAGACACGTCTTAACCCAGTCACGACAGGTACACCTGCTCTAGAGCATGTGTAAATGCTTGCACCTAGATTGTTCAGAAACACGTGAACATTATTATATTTTATAACTTATGCATATAAATTTAGGTTCTTCCCAAGCTCCACCCCTGTGCACACCTAAACTGAAAGCACACACAATAGGACTTACATGCATGCATACAGAATAGCAACCACCTAAAGCACTTGTATAAGTGCCCATTCAAGCACATAAGTCCTTTAAAATAGGAACTTAAATGCATTACTAGCATGTAACGTTCTGCATGTCTTTTACAGTCATATTTTGTGTATTGGGACCTATTTACCAATAATATGCAATAGAGTGCAGTTTATTCAATCTAGCCTTAAGATGACTTTTTTGATAGGATTGTGAAGGGAACGAACAGTGGAGACAATCACAATAGTCCTGCACTGTGTCTTCAAATATATTGACAAATTTCACTAGCAATTGAAGGAGAAAGTTCACAATATCATTTGGTCTCTGATCCTGAATACAAAAATTGCCCAGCAACCTCTGTCATTCTTCATGGATTTCCAAGAGGAGCTAAATGCTTTATTGAGCATGTGCTCCCTCCAAATCATGAGGGTAATTTTATGATATTTATGGTTTGCATCTATTTTCTAAAAACACCTGCAAAAATCACACCTACATTAAAGCTGCATTGATTTATACCTGCTTGGAAACAGTTATAAATATTGGCTTATAAATTAAAATGTACATATGTATTTTATTAAATACACTTGTAAATCATGACTCCACCCAAACATCTCCCCAGAACACACATACTCCAAAATCATGTACAACTACATGTCTAAATCCACTGCAGATACTTTTTAGTGTAATGTAATTCTGTAAAGGCAATTTACATACCAAAATGGTTTATAAAATTACTTCCTATAGGCTTGATTTTGTAACAGGGCGTCTATGTGAGATGTCCAAAACGGTACCTATTTTATAAGTGCCGATGTGCCTTTATAAAATCGGCTTTCAGATCCAGCCCCAATAGCTTACAAATGTAATTCTATAAAGTCAAATACGCCTGTACTTAACTTTATAAAACAGCGTAAGTGGCAGAGAAAGCACCTTAAGTTAAGGCGTGATGGCTTACATTAACCCTAGAACAGGAGTAGATGACTACACCTAGTTCTCCAGGAACAAGCAGGAAGTCAGTCCTCACTTATGGGTGACGTCGGCACCGATGGAGCCCGCGTGGAGCAGTTCCCCAGCTTTCAAAGAATGGGATGCGTGGTCCTCTTCCCACCCAAGGGTGCCATCTTACTCAGTCTCCCTTTTTCCGCAGAGCCCTTCGGACGCACGTCCTCGTCCCTCGGAAAACGTTTTTCTCCTTTCAGCCTTTTGGCCTTTTTTCCGGTTGCACCGGTCCTCTCAAGTCCTTCCTGATGCCCCCGCTTCGGCTATGGGCCAGGGGATACCAAATGTTTCCCTTCTTCAGTTTTTTCCATACTTCAGGCCCTTTTAGTGCCCTTTTTCTAACCACTGGCCTCGAGGGTATTCAACCTCGCAGGGGTTCTTTTTGCCCCCATGGCCACCGGCTTCAAAAAATGTGACAGATGCTCCAAAAAGATGTCACTCACGGATACCCACGACTGTTGTCTGCGGTGCCTGGGGGCTGACCACAACCAGGAGCTCTGCTCGCTTTGCAAGAAAATGTCCACTAAGGCCTTACAAAGCCATAAGCAGAATTCAGACGACATTTTCCATAAGACAGCACCAGAGTTCCCGGTGGCGCCCCGCTCGACCGATCCACCACTTGCGGGGTCCCCCGCAGTGACTCTGCATCCCAAGCATCACTCTGACCAGGATTTGCCCGAGGTGGAACGGTGAAAAAAGAAGAAGACCTTGAAGACGCTGTTGGGAGCTCCAGATAAGCATGAACGGTCTCGTGCATGTTCCCTTAGCCTTCCCCAACGTTCCTGAGAGTTGGACAAGGTGCGGCCTCGAAAAGTACCTCGTACAGATAAGGAGGCCTCCGGCGATGGTGCCCGGTCTCCTGAGGGTTGTCCTGGTGAGGACCCCTTTCCTCCTCCACGCCAGACCCGATAACCCTGGCAAGTCAGTGTCCCAGGGATCCACTCCTGAGTGGGAGTCCCGTATGCTGGCACTAGGGCACAGTGTTTCTGCCTTCCTAGCTGCCCAGCAGGCATCCAGTATGGCTATCTCACGCCTCGAGACTGAGGGTCCCTTGACTGTGGTTCCGAAAACTGCCTTGGAAACTCTCGAGAGCCACGGGCCTTGTGAGGGTCCTTGGCACCGTTCTCACTTGCCCTCCCGTTCCTCGGGGGCGAGGTCTTCCACAGTCAGTGCCTCCTGCTCCAGATGGGTCTTGGCCACCCGATGTGGGGATCAGCCCAACTCCAAGTCTTTCTCGGACCTTTCGGGCTGGGAATCGGACGGGGACACGTTCCCTGAAACCCACACCCATTGGGATCTTCCATCTGATTCGTCCCCGCCCACCTAGCGAAGGCAGTCACCCTCTGACGATATCTTCTTCTTGGTATTCATGCGGGATATGGCTCAAGCCCTCAATCTGCCTATGCAGTCCGAGGAAGAACCAAGGGCAGAGGAACTTGACATTTTGCAATATGAGTCTCCTCTAAGGGAGTCTCTCACTGTCCCTGTGCCGTCCATCCAGATCCAGCTGCTCCTCCGCATGTGGGAAGCACTCGCCTCGGTCCCTATCATTAGTAAAAGACTTGATGCCATGTACAGAGTCCAGCACGGCCCTGGGTTTCGAAAGACCCAGCTTCCTCATACCTCCATGGTAGTGGAATCCGCGATGCGGAAACAGAAGAGCCCAAAGTCGCATTCTTCGGTTCTGCCCAGCAGAGAATCCTGTGCCCTCAATGCCTCAGGCATAAAGCTTACCAGGGATCCATGCTGGCATGCCACATCCAGGCATACCAACTATATATGGGTATGTTCCTTCGCGACTTCACTAAAGAGCTCGGTTTCTCCACGGGCCTCGAAGGTGACCACTTTCTCAGATTTCAGACCCTCCTGAGATCGGTCACGAACTGCTCTAAATACCTTTCTTGCACCGTGTATGACGGGTTTGAGTTTTCCACCGGTATGGCAGCGGCTGGCATCAGAGTTTGGCGTCAAGCATGGCTCCAGTCCTCAGACCTTGAACAGTGGGACCAGGAGAAATTATTGGATGTTCCCTGCCTCAGCAAACAACTGTTCGGCAAGCCCATGGAGGACAAGGCAGCCGAGATCGAGACAGAGTTCGTAACCCGCACCTGTCTCTCTCGGAAAACCTCATCCCTTCCTCGGAAGAAACAGCACAGTAAGAAGCCTTTTTTCAGAGGAAGGGGCTTCCTTACTGAGGATACCCACCCTATCCGCCCGCCCCAGTACCGATGCCCAGTGGCCAAGGCAAAGGCGGAGCTCAGGGCCACTGGAAACCTAAGGGGCCCAAGACCCAACTACCGGCGCCAACCCAGCTAGCTCCGGGGTTTTGACGCCAAATGCATAGTCTCTCGTCTTCTGGTGGCGCTCCCACCAGTAGGAGGACGTCTGTCCCTTTTCGCTCCTGAGTGGGAGGCCATCACATCGGACACTTGGGTCCTCCAGGTCATTTGGGACGGTTACCTTCTCCATCTGGACAGACTTCCCCCTCCCTTTTCAGCTTTCCTCACACCAGGCTTGCTTAAAGCAAGAATTCAAAAACATCCTCGTTCAACGTGCATTCAAAAGGGTCCCGCCGCATCTCTGAGGTCGGGTGTTCTACTCCCATTACTTCCTCATTCTGAAGAGGACAGGGGGCCTGCGCCCCATCCTCGATCTCAGGAACCTGAACAAATTTCTGGTGAGGGAGAAGTTCAGAAGGCTATCGCTTGGGGTCCTGCTGCCCTTCCTCCGGCAGGGCGGTTGGCTATGCTCCTTGGATCTCAGAGACGCTTATGCCCACATCCCTGTTCACCCCAAACACAGGATGTACCTGCATTTCAGGGTGCAGGGGGAGCACTATTAGTGCAGAGTGCTCCCCTTCGGGCTTGCGTCTGCCCCACGAGTCTTCACCAAATGCCTGTTGGTGGTCGCAGCCTACCCTCGGCTGCAGGACATACCCATCTACCCCTACCTAGATGACTGGCTTGTCACGGGCACATCGGCCGAGGAGGCACGCCTCTCGGTGTTGTGCATGGTCCTCCTCCTCGAGCACCTCAGTTTCCTGATCAATTACTCCAAGTCCCACCTCGAATCGGTGCAGGCACTGGAGTTCATCGGTGCATTGCTTGACACGGAATGGGCAGCTGCCTTCCTCCCTCAGGCATGCGCGGACTGCCTCCGCGCTCTGGCTGCCGAGGTCCAAAGCTGAACCAGGGTCTTGGCGCGAGTCATGCTCCGCCTTCTGGGGCATATGGCCTCGACCGTACACATCATTCCCCACGCTCTCATGTATATGCAAGCAGCCCAATGGTGCCTCAGAGCACCATGGTCTCAAGCCTTGGGCCGGCTTTGGGATCCCATCTCGGTCTCATGCAGCCTATCCAGTTCCCTGGATTAGTGGCAGAATCTCCGAAGCTTACTTCGGGGCATGCCCTTCCATTCTCTGTAACACGAGCTCATCTTGACGACGGATGCCTCGCTGTCGGGCTGGGAAGCCCACTGCGGCCACCTCTGCACCCAGGGGGCACTGGTCAACCAAGGAATCTCAGCAGTAAATCAACCTGCTCGAGCTTCAAGCAGTTCAGTTGCTCCTGAAGGTCTTTGAGTACCACCTGAAGGGCAAGTCGGTGCTCGTGCAGGCTGATAACAGAGTCACGATGTTCTACATAAACAAGGAGGGGGGCACAGGTTCTTGCCTCCTCTGCTAGGAGGCAATCCTCCTCTGCTCCTTCTCAGTGCACCGGAACATGACCCTGAGAGCCGTCTACCTCCCAGGCCAAGACTGTCCTCACAGATAGGCTCAGCAGGCTTCTCCACCTGCATGAGTGGTGCCTGAGTCCAGAGGTGGCTCTCCACCTGTTTCGCAACTGGGAAACTCCATCCATAGACCTGTTTGCCAGCCCAGCAAACGCACAACTTCCCCGCTTTTGCGGGCAGATACCGCACCCGAACAGGGTAGTCCCAGATGTGTTCCTTCTGAGCTGGACCCCCAAGCTTCTGTATGCGTTTCCCCCTACCCCCCTCATAGCGAGGACCCTCTACAAGATTCAGTGGGACCGAGCATCAGTGATCCTCATGGCCCCCTCATGGCCCCCTCATGGCCTCAACAGCCCTGGTTCCTGCTCTTACTCCAGCTCTCGTCAGAGCCCTCGGTTCCCCTGGGCAGTGCTCCAGGTCTGCTGACGTAGGAGGAGGGACGGGTGCTTCACCCGAACCTAGACTCACTATCCCTAGCAGCCTGGCGGCTGAACGGGTCTCTTTAGCCTCACTGCACCTCCCAGAGGAGATCGAGGAAGTCCTGCTCTCATCGAGGAAAGACTCAACGAGGCGGGCCTACACCCACAAGTGGCGGTGCTTCTCGGTCTGGTGCTCTGGCCTTCAGATCGGTCCGTTCTCCTGTTCCACCTGGTGGGTTCTCCAGTACCTCCTCCACCTTTCGCAGGTGGGGCTGAAATCCAATTCGGTCAAGGTTCACCTGAGCACCATTTCAGCCAACCACTTTCCTGTCGAGGGTAAACCCCTCTCGGGCCAGCCACTGGTCTTGTCTCCCACTTCATGTGGGGCCTTTTACTCTCCAAGCCCCCCATTCTGGCCTCCGCCAACAGAGTGGAACCTGAACATTGTGCTCATGCAGCTGACGCAGCCGCCCTTCGAGCCGATGGCGACGTGCTCGCTTCTGCACCTCTCCTGGAAGGTAGTCTTCCTGGTGGTGCTGACCTGAGCTTGGCGAGTCAGCGAACTTCAAGCCCTCATAGCCATGGCCCCCTACCTCAGGTTCTACGGGAACAAGGTGGTCCTTCACACCTACCCCAAGTTTCTTCCGAAAGTTGTCTCAGATTGCCATCTCAACCAGGAGATAGTCTTACCAATTTTCTTCCCGAGATCTCACGCCAACCGGGCGTCGGAAGTTCTCGACTGCAAGAGGGCTCTCACCTTCTACCTGCAGCACACCCAGGGTCATCGCAAGTCCAACCGGCTCTTCATCGCCTACTATTCCAACTGTCTGGGGTTTGCAGTCACCAAGCGCACCCTCTCCATCTGGGTAGTGGATTGCATCGCCTTCACCCAGGCGAAGGCTGGGGCCCTGCTGGATCGGCGAGTCACCGCACACAGCATCCGTGCCAAGGCAGCGTCAGTGACTTCGCTGTGCTCAGTGCCTCTGATGGACAACTGCTGTGCCGCAACCTGGTTTTCAGCGAACACCTTCGCTTTGCACTTCTGCCTGGAGAGGGAGTCCTGCCGGGACAGCGCCTTCGGCCAGGCTGTACTCCGTAATCTGTTCGGGGTATAAGCAACTCCTGCCCTCCGACCTCCTTCTGTGGCTACTGGGAACTTGGCCCCCGAGGACCCAAGGACTCGGGCTTCCTTCGGATCGTCAGCATCTGCTCATGGCTTCGCGGAGGTGCTTTGCTTATGGGCTTTGGTAGCCTGTAGCTGGGGAGTCCCATAAGTGAGGACTGACTTCCTGCTTGTTCCTAGAGAAAGAGTAGTTACTCACCTGTAACAGGTGTTCTCCAGAGACAGCAGGAATCAGTCCTCATTACCCTCCCGCCTCCCCTGATGTGTTGCCATTCTTTTTTTTTCCCTTGCCATCTGCTTAGTAGTTCTCTAGCTATGGGACTTGACTGAGCAAGATGGCACTCTTGGGCAGGAAGAGGACCATGAATGTGTGGCAGCAATCCCAAAGGCTTTCTTTGAAAGCTGGGAAATTGCTCCGTGCGGACTCCATCGGTGCCAACGTCACCCATAAGTGCAGACTGATTCCTGCTGTCCCTGGAGAATACAGAAGTGAGATGGGGGCTTTCCAGTCTTTTGTGAGATGGGGGCTTTCCAGTCTTTTGCATTGATGCGAGATGGGGGCTTTCCAGTCTTTTGCATTGAGTGTCACATGTATGATTTTCTCCCAGTTGGTGAGAGGTCTTACGTGTGCACTAGGTGCAAGGAGCTCTTTGCTCTCAGGGAACGAGTCCATTCTCTAGAGGCTAGAGTAGCAGACTTGGAAAACATAAGAAAGACAGAGAGGTACATAGACGAGACCTACAGGGATATAGTCCTGAAGTCCCATCTCCAGTCTGGCAGCATCCCTGTTGCCATGGAGGAGAGAGGTCACGTGACAGGACAGCATCACCCTGGTGTGGCAGGAAGTGATCCTGTAACTAGGACCTGTCCTCCAGGTGATGTAAAACCCTCTCGCACCAAGGAAGTTTCTCCAGGGCCATGTGCCCATGAGAGAAAGGTTAGGACAGCTAGATAGCTGGGTGGCTGGTGGACGTGAGGATCGCCTTTTAACATGCCTGCCTGGTGCAAAGGTAGCGGACCTCATGTGCCACCTAGATAAGGTCTTAGATAGTGCTAGGGAGCAGTCTGCTGTCTTGGTACATGTTGGTAGCAATGACATAGGAAAATGTGGTAGGGAGGTTCTGGAGGCTAAATTTAGGCTTTTAGGTAGGAAGTTGAAATCCAGAACTTCCAGAGTAGCATTCTCCGAAATGCTTCCTGTTCCACGCGCAGGACCCAAAAGGCAGGCAGAACTCCGGAGTCTCAATGCGTGGATGAGACAATGGTGCAGAGATGAGGGTTTTGGATTTGTTAGGAACTGGGGAACATTCTGGGGAAAGGAGGGGCTCTTCCGAATTGATGAGCTTCACCTTAACCGGGATGGAACCAGGCTGCGGGCATTAACCTTTAAAAAGGAGATAGAGCAGCTTTTAAACTAGATAATAGGGGAAAGCCGACAGTTGCCCAAGAGCGCATGGTTTTGAAGAATGTATCCTTGAAGGATACTACCAAAAGCAGAGAGGTTCCAAAAAAGAGTAAAGTAACCCAAATGCCCTCGAGTATAGAGCAGACACAGCTTAAAGATCCCAAATTACCCATGTCTACCAATAGCCAGATGAATATGAATAAAATACAGTCTCTAAAATGCTTGTATGCAAATACTAGAAGTCTAAAAAATAAGATGGGAGAGTTAGAATATATAGCGCTAAATGAGAGGTTAGATATGATTGGAATATATCAGAGACATGGTGGAAGGAGGACAACCAGTGGGACACTGTGATACCTAGATACAAACTATATCGTAATGATAGAGCTGATCAAATTGGTGGAGGGTTTGCGCTCTGTGTTAGAGAGGGCATTGAGTCAGAAAGGATTAAAGTTTTGCAGGAAACAAAATTTGCTGTAGAATCTCTATGGATTGAAATTCCATGTAAAAAGGGGAAGGCGATGGCAGTGGGGGTGTACTATCGAACGCCTGGCCAGAATGAACAAATGGATGATGAAATGCTCAAAGAAATCAAGGAAGCTAGCAAAAGTTACAGCACAGTAATAATAATGGGTGATTTCAATTACCCCGGTATCGACTGGGTTAGTGTCACGGCAGGACATGCTAGGGAGATATAGTTCCTAGATGAAATAAATGACTGTTTCTTGGAGCAGCTGGTTCATGAACCGACCAGAGGGGAAGCCATATTAGACCTAGTCCTTAGTGGAACATCAGATCTTGTGCAAGAGATAAGGGTGTTGGGGCCACTTGGCAATAGTGATCATAGCATCATCGCATTTGATTTAGAGGAGGGATAGTAAGGAAATCCACAGTACTACCTTTTAACTTTTGAAAGGGAGACAATGATAAAATGAGAAAAATAGTTAAGAAAAAACTAAAAGGAGCAGTTGCAAAGGTTAAAGACTTACATCTAGCTTGGGTGTTGTTGAAAAGCCAAAAATATATATTTTACTCAATGTGAATTGCTGAAGCTCCAGATAAAAGCAAATAATGATGGATTATAAAAATGCTTTAACATATACACGTTTTTTTGAACAGCGGGTCTCAGACTCTCACGGAGCTTTTTCAGTGACAATGACAAAAGCCAGTAACTGCTCCTGATGTACATCAACGACCCTTTTTGTTTTTAAACGTGTGTTTTTTTTCAAGCGTGTGTTTTTGAAACCCAATGGTTGAAACAATCGGAATGGTCCAGTCATCTTCGGCTCTGGTGCCGCTACATTGATGACATTTTTGTCATATGGGTGGGCCCCGTTGAGACATTGCAAGAATTTGTCAGATGGCTCAACACCAGAGAAACTTCCATTCAATTTACTAGCACATGTAGCCAATCCCATATTTCTTTTCTGGATGTTGAAGTACACATTGAAGATACAGGGTGGGCAACTAAAGTTTATCGCAAACCCACAGACCGCAATGCTCTATTACACTATGACAGTCTACACCCTAGAAAATTGAAGGACAGCCTCCCACTTTCACAGTTCCTCCGATATCGCAGGAACTGTTCCAACATACAAGAATTTAAACATCAAGCTGGAAATTTGAAGCAACATTTTTCACAACGGGGATACCCAAAGAGTATCGTAGATAAGGCTTACAAGAGAGCTCTTTTCAACCATCGCGAACATCTGTTGCAGCCCAAGCCTCCGAAAGATACGGATTCGTCAATCAACTTAGTTACTCAGTATTCCCCGTATAGTAGTTTGATCCAAAAGACACTTAATAAACACATGAATGTGATACACAGTATTCCAGCATTAAGAAACAAAAACGTTCGATGTGTGTGGACAAGAAACAGAAATTTGAAGGAAATAGTGAGTCCCACTGTTGTACCTATTGCCATGAACACCTTTACCGATATCTCAGTAGGGCATTCTAACTGTGGACAATGTGCATTTTGTGAGGTTAATTTAACAATTCAATCTTTTGAGCATGCAGGTAAACGATACTTTCTGCGGCATTCTACTAACTGCCAAACTTCACAAGTAATATATGCGATCCGTTGCCCTTGCTCATTGATGTACATTGGGAAGACTATGCGTTCATTCAGAATTCGTTTAGGAGAACATCGCAGCAGACTTAAATGTAAAACTCTTACTGCTCCCATAATAGCTCATTGCTTGGCTTACCACCATACTTTCACTGACCTTCGTTGTTTTTGTATTGAAAAAGTTAACAAGGCAATGGGAGACAAAACTTTGGATCAAACGCTCATCTACAAAGAACAACGCTGGATTTTTAAATTGCAGACAGTCATCCCTGGTGGGCTTAACACTCAGATTGATTGGACTCTTTGCACATGATGTCAGCTATACTGTTCATTGTTAAACAACGAAGCCACTTACGCTATAAAAAGACACCCCTCTGGTTTTTAGACCGCATGCGCGGCGTTTTTCTGATTCTTTGCAACAGTTGCATTCAGGGTGCATGGATGAGGTAAGCGGGGTCTTTACATATCTAAATATAGTCCGCTTGTTTGCTGAATGAAAACAAATGCTGTTCGAAATGTTGGCATAATTTTATTGCTCTCTTGTTCCAGATAGCCGAATAACACAAAGAATAGGCTTATTTGGCCCCTGAAGAAACGGAACATATCCGTGAAACGCGACAGCGCTGAAGTAGGCGTTGGGAAAAACCACATTTTAAGATAAGCCTAACTTCTGTTTTATATTATGCATCTTGGATAAGTCAACCATATTATTCTTTCAAAACGCTTGAAAAAAAACACACGTTTAAAAACAAAAAGGGTCGTTGATGTACATCAGGAGCAGTTACTGGCTTTTGTCATTGTCACTGAAAAAGCTCCGTGAGAGTCTGAGACCCGCTGTTCAAAAAAACGTGTATATGTTGAAGCATTTTTATAATCCATCATTATTTGCTTTTATCTGGAGCTTCAGCAATTCACATTGAGTAAAATATATATTTTTGGCTTAACTGCAATTTTACTCTTGAGTTCAAGACCAAACAAGATTGTTTTCATACAAAAATGGGTGTTGTTGAAAACTACTAAGTTGGAAGCCCAAACCAGCTGTATTCCACGCTATAAGAAAAGTGGAAGGAAGTCCAAAAAACTGCCAGCATGGTTTAAAGGTGAGGTCAGAGAGGCGGCTGTTGCCAAAAAAGCATCTTTCAGGAAATGGAAAAAAGAGCCAAACGACGAAACCTGGAAACAGCACAAGCACTGGCAAGTCAAATGCAAGGCATTGATAAGGCAGGCAAAGGGAGAATTTGAGAAGAAGCTTGCTGTGGAAGCAAAAACGCTAAATAAAGACTTTTTCAAGTACATTCGTAGCAAAAAACCTGTGAGAGAGTCAGTTGGTCCATTAGATGATAGAGAGGTTAAAGGGACACAAAGAGGCAACAAGGCGATAGCGGAGAGACTGAATGAATTTTTTGCTTCGGTCTTTACTGAGGAAGATGTAGGGATGTTACCCGTGACTAAAGTGGTATTTAAGTGGCACCTCCCCTAACCCAATCGGGGCCTGATTTTCGCATTTAAAAGCGGCTACACGCTGCCGGGAGTCCCTCTGCAACTTCATCTCTCCACCGGATCAGCGGCACAGAGGGCAGAGCACGTGTGCTCCTCCCGCACCTCCCCTAACCCAATCGGGGCCTGATTTTCGCATTTAAAAGCGGCTGCACGCTGCCGGGAGTCCCTCTGCAACTTCATCTCTCCACCGGATCAGCGGCACAGAGGGCAGAGCACGTGTGCTCCTCCCGCACCTCCCCTAACCCAATCGGGGCCTGATTTTCGCATTTAAAAGCGGCTGCACGCTGCCGGGAGTCCCTCTGCAACTTCATCTCTCCACCGGATCAGCGGCACAGAGGGCAGAGCACGTGTGCTCCTCCCGCACCTCCCCTAACCCAATCGGGGCCTGATTTTCGCATTCAAAAGCGGCTGCACGCTGCCGGGAGTCCCTCTGCAACTTCATCTCTCCACCGGATCAGCGGCACAGAGGGCAGAGCACGTGTGCTCCTCCCGCACCTCCCCTAACCCAATCGGGGCCTGATTTTCGCATTTAAAAGCGGCTGCACGCTGCCGGGAGTCCCTCTGCAACTTCATCTCTCCACCGGATCAGCGGCACAGAGGGCAGAGCACGTGTGCTCCTCCCGCACCTCCCCTAACCCAATCGGGGCCTGATTTTCGCATTTAAAAGCGGCTGCACACTGCCGGGAGTCCCTCTGCAACTTCATCTCTCCACCGGATCAGCGGCACAGAGGGCAGAGCACGTGTGCTCCTCCCGCACCTCCCCTAACCCAATCAGGGCCTGATTTTCGCATTTAAAAGCGGCTGCATGCCAAGGCGTGCCCGCGCCTTGCGGGCCCGCGCCTGAGGGCCTCGCCAGAGGGCCCTTTGGCACGGCCCTTAGGCAGAGGCCTTACTTAAAATCGCCTGATCAATATCCGACGGACACACCGCTAGTCTACCTCTCAAATACAAAGCAGCTTGAGTTCCCCTCGGGTTGAGCTCGCGATCAACGCAAACATCGAAGCAGCAACAACGATACTCAAGCACCTATCAGCCTAAGCTCTTCGAGAACTGAGAGCACCCCCTGCAGCAACACGGCAAAAGACCCAGAACACAGCAAGTATAACTGTTCTGTTGACAATAACCTGCTCCCTTACACTCTACTGCCAATAGCCAGCATACTGCAAGAACTTATCACCAGCCATTACAGTACTGTTGTCAGTAAGAACTTATTACCAGCCATTACAATACTGTTGTCAGTACTAATTAGCCTCTCACACGCTATTATACTGTTATTTGCAAATCAATAATCTTTATACTATTGTCAGTACTAATTAGCACATTGTACTACCGCTGTCTGTAGTCCTTTTTACTGTTGCCAGTAACAATTAGTCATTGCACTGTTGCTAGAAATTGCTGGTCACTGCACTGCTGCTAGTCATTGCACTGTTGCTATTTAATCTAAAATGTATAAGGTCCTGTTATCACTCACTACCCTCCTTACCTTTGGGCTCCCCTGCGTCACAAACGCCCTCAACCACGATACTAGCTACATACCAATACTACATACATTTGGAAGGAGATGGTTTGAATTCCCCCACCACACAATGGCAAAACGCAACCACACATCCCACTCCCATCTACTTAGCATTCCTCTACAAGTCATCAACAAAACACAAACTGAGAAGCTCCATCGCCAACGCCTCCTAAAATGTGCATTGATAAATGCCAGATCCATACGATCAAAATGGCCTGCAGCCATGGACTTGATTCCTCAATACAATCTCGACATCCTGATGGTCACGGAATCATGGCTATCTGATTGTGACAACATCCTCCTGAATCAGATGCTGCCTCCTGGATTTGACCTCTACACATGCCACAGGTCCACTCAAAAAGGAGGCGGAATGCTCATCCTCGCCAAAACAGATCTTAATTTCAAGCTATGCAACTCCTCCAGCTCAACCCACCTCGACTCCCTCA
Organism: Ichthyophis bannanicus; assembly: GCA_033557465.1. NCBI lineage: Eukaryota > Metazoa > Chordata > Amphibia > Gymnophiona > Ichthyophiidae > Ichthyophis > Ichthyophis bannanicus. The sequence continues at coordinate 252,174,572 of CM066031.1, forward strand.
CTATATCTAATGAACTCTGCTCAATCAACCTGCTTTATCGAGCACCCTCCCCATCACCGGATGACCTTCCAACAATAATCAAGCTCGCATGCGCAACATCTACCTCATGCTCTCCAAATTGGATAGTTGGTGATTTCAACCTCCCATCTCTCCATGACAGCCACTCAGAAGCATTTCTAGATGCACTAGGGGATCTAGGCTACAAACAATATGTCGACTCTCCCACCCACACTAAAGGAGGTAAACTAGACCTCATCTTCGCACCCCATTTCAACACCTTAACACACCGAGCCCTTGAACTGTCGGTTATACCAGTACCATGGTCTGATCACAACCTTATTCGATTCAATATACCCCACCTATACCTCTCACGTGAGCCAAATACCATCTAACTCACCCGGAACCCACGCAGCCCGTTTTCAACCTCAACCGTGACAAGGTCCTAGATAACCTCCAACCACTCTTGACTAACACCTCCCTCAACTTAGATGACCTGGTATCCAAATGGGACGAGAACCTCAGAGCCGCCTCATGTCCAGTGCACAAGGATAAGAAAATAAGAAAACGAGAACACGCGCCATGGTTCTCTACTGACCTTCGTACATCTCTCATCCACTTACGCAAACTTGAAAGACAGTGGCGCCAAACCCACTCACCAGAGGCCCTTGAAACATATAACTCACACTTAACTACCCACCGTGAGAAGGTAACACCGAGTAAGAAGCTCTACCACACAAACCTACTGAAACGCTCCATCAATAAACCTCATGCACTATTCAAGTTAGTAAAATCCATAACAAGAGAGCCAGTTTCAGCCCAACCTGCAATGCCGCAGCCACAGGACTACGCAAACTACCTGCAATCAAAAATGATTAAGGCCAGCACGAGCATAAATACCAACAACCCCTCTATATCACCTAAGGCATCTCAAATAACTCCATTTTGCAACTTCAATACTATATCAACTAGTGAAATTGAGAAAATTGTCGCCTCCATCAATCCTAGCACGGCACCTAACGACCCATGCCCAGCCAACTGGATCAAAGATCTGCGACATGATCTAAGCCAAATCCTGTGCAAAATACTGAACCAGTCCTTTCTAACAGGCTCATTCCCCCAGAGTCTTAAACACACCTCTATCAAGCCCCTACTAAAAAACAGTAAGCTCGATCCATCCAAAGTTGAATCATTTAGGCCAATCTCGAGCATCCCCCAGCTTGCAAAAATCATCGAGAAAGCTGCCCAACAACAGCTCCAGCATCATATTGACACAGAAGCACCACTAGACAAATCACAACATGGATTCAGAGAAGCACATGGAGTCGACACAATCCTTACAACCCTATTCAATGATCTGATCACAGGAATAAACAGCATCAAACAAGGATTTGTCCTCATCTTTTTAGACATTTCCGCCGCCTTCGATTCTGTGAACCACGATATACTGCTGCAACGTCTGAGAGAGAAGGGGATTCGAAGCACAGCACTGGAATGGTGTAGATCCTACCTTTCCAATAGGTGGCAACAAGTTAAAACAGGCCAGGAATCCTCAGAGCCATTCCTACAGTCTCAAGGTGTACCACAAGGATCTTCCCTATCGGCGTTAATGTTCAATATTTATATGCAGCCGATATGTGAATTGATCAGATCCTTCAACGTGCAATGCCTGGCATACGCAGATGACATCCTCATATACATGCCGTTCAAAACTGACCAACCAGTGTTTACACCAATAATCAATTGTTTCGGAGCAGTAGCTGAATGGCTGCTGACTCAAAACCTAAGAATAAATCATAGCAAAACTGATGTCCTATTTGTTACAAGGAATCGTAAGTTCGTACCTCCTCCGTCGCTGCTGGTCAACAACATAGAACTGACGACCAAACCCACAATCCGATACCTCGGCATCACATTAGATCAACACCTGGATATGACAATGCATGTGAAGAATGTGACAAAGAATATATATCACAAGATCAGAACACTACGCCACCTCCGCCCCCTACTTGACTATACTGATTACCGATCAACCTTCCAGGCACTAGTCCTCCCACATCTAGATTTTGCGAACATCATCCTCCACGGGCTCTCTCAATCAACCTTAAATCCACTTCGTCTGGCTATGAATGCAGCTGCAAGAGTCCTCTCTGGGTCACCAAGATCTGCTCATATAACGCCTATCATGAAAGACCTACACTGGCTACCTCTACAAGCCAGACTCTCATATAAGTCACTAGTCCTGACCTTCAAAGCCATGAATAACTACCCACCGACACCAATCAGCAAACTAATCCATAACACCCTTGAAAATAGAAACAGAAGAACTACAGCTATGAACTCCTTAATAGTTCCCAAGATGATGACATCATGTACTAAAGCTACATCAAACAGAGCTTTTTCATTATTCGCACCCATGAATTGGAATATACTTCCCCATGAAATCTGCGGCATCAAAAGCCTATTACAATTCCGCAAAGCCGTGAAGCATCACTTATTCACAAAATACTACCCAGAAGTGACCATGGACACTCACACAACCAACAGGCCTCCCACTTACACCAAACACCATAGCACCTTAATCCAACCAGAAAATGGTTAGACCCCACGATAATTCACATTACTACTGTTGACCCGTGCCACCACATGAATACACGTACAATATCCACTCGAGTTTAAATATGGTATATAGTAAAAGCATATATATAGTATAATGTTGATTGTACATAGTTATCCCTGTTATTCCATGTTATATATTCCCTTTTTCTCTGTAAACTCAATGTTACCTGTATGCATTGCAGTATATTTTGTTCGATGTACACCGCGCTGATTTTAATAGCGCGGTATAGAAGAGATGTTAAATAAATAAATAAATAAATAAAGGTGCGGAAGAATGGAAGGAATTATCGATACATCGGGAAGATGTATTACAACTATTAGATAAACTGAAGAGTAGCAAATCATAGAAACATAGAAACATGATGACAGAAAAAGACCACATGGCCTATCTACTCTGTCCTTCCATATCAACAACTACAACAGTCCACTTTTTACCTTTAGAGATCCTCTGTGTTGGTCCCATGCTTTTTTGAATTCAGTTACTGTCCTCATCTCTACCACCTCCCCTGGGAGACTATTCCATGGATCCACTAATCTTTCCGTAAAGAAATATTTCCGCATATCACTCCTGAATCTATCTCCCTTCACCCTCATCCCATGTCCCCTCGTAGCAGAACATGCTTTCAATTGAAAGAGGCGCATTCCCTGAACATTTATGCCACGGAGGTATTTAAACATTTCAATCATATCACCTCTATCCCGCGTTTCCTCTAAGGTGTACATATTAAGATCCTTAAGTCTGTCCTCATATGCTTTATAATGAAGCCCACTAATCATTTTAGTAGCCACCCTCTGCACCGACTCCATCCTGTTCACATCTTTTTGAAGGTGCGGTCTCCAGAATTGCACACTATACTCCAAATGAGGTCGCACCAAAGACTTATACAGAGGCATTATCACCTCCTTTTTTCTGCTAGCCATTCCTCTCCGTATGCACCCAAGCATCCTTCTAGCTTTTGCCGTCGCCTTTTCTACCTGTTTAGCTACTTTAAGATCATCAGACACAACCATGTCTAGGTCCCACTCTTCTTTAGTGGACAAAAGTACTTCACCTCCTATACTGTATTGCTCCCTTGGATTGCTGCAGCCCAAATGCATGACCTTACATTTTTTAACATTAAATCCCAGCTGCCAAATTTTAGACCATTCTTCAAGCTTAGCTAGATCCCTCCTCATGTTATCTACACCTTCCTGGGTGTCTACTCTATTGCAGATTTTGGTATCATCTGCAAAGAGGCAAACCTTACCCGACAGCCCTTCCGCTATATCACTAACAAAGATGTTAAAAAGAATCGGACCAAGGACAGATCCCTGGGGCACACCACTGGTAGCATCCTTCTCCTCAGAGTGAGCTCCATTTACTTGTACTCTTTGTCGCCTCCCACCCAACCAATTTCTAACCCAAGCAGTAACTTTAGGGTCCATCCCTAGGGTGCTCAGTTTGTTTATAAGTCGCCTGTGAGGAACAGTGTCAAAGGCTTTACTGAAATCTAAATACATCACATCTAGAGCTCTCCCTCGGTCCAACTCCCTGGTCACCCAGTCAAAGAAATCAATCAGATTTGTCTGACAAGACCTGCCTCTGGTGAATGCATGCTGCCTCGGATCCAGTAATCCGCTGGACTCCAGAAACCTCGCTATTTTCTCTTTCAGCAGTGTTTCCAATAATTTACTCACCACCGAAGTTAAACTAACCGGCCTGTAGTTTTCAACCACATCCTTACTTCTGCTTTTGTGTAAAGGCACCACATGAGCCTCTCTCCAGTCCTTTGGCACCACTCCCGACTCCAACGAGGCATTGAAAAGGTCAGTCAGTGGAGTTGCTAGAACGTCCCCAAGTTCCCTCAGTATTCTAGGGTGTATCCCATCTGGTCCCATCGCTTTGTCTACTTTAAGTTGAGCTAGTTTCTCACGAACACAGTCTTCTGAAAATTGTTCAAGATGTCCCTCGCTTCTGTTCCTATTTGTGGGTGTTTTCTGAGGTCCTGCTCCTGATTCTTCATCTGTGAACACAGAACAAAAATATTTGTTAAGCAATTCCGCTTTATCCTTATCAGCTTCTACATATTCCCCCCCTGCACCCTTGAGTCTGACAATACCACTTTTGCCTTTCCTCTTCTCACTAATATTTCTGAAAAATGTCTTATCCCCCCATTTTATTGCATTGGCTATTTCCTCCTCCTTTTGAATCTTTGCCTTCTTGACTACTTTGCTAGCTTCTCTAAGTTTTTCCAAATACAAGATGCCTGTCTTCCTCTCTCTGTGATCTCTTGTATTTCATGAAGGCCTCCCTGTTTTTCTTCACTTTTTCAGCTACTTCCTTCGAAAACTATAGCGGTCTCCTTTTCCCTTTGCCTTTATTTACCATTTTAACAAAAAGGTTGGTTGCCCTTAAAATACCCCCTTTCAGTTTTGCCCACTGTTTTTCTACATCCCCCAGCTGTTCCCATCCCACCAACGACTCCCTGAGGTATTGGCCCATCTTCGCAAAGTTAGTCTTCCTAAAGTCTAAGATCCTCACCTTGGAATGGGTTCTAACAGCCCTAGTCCTAATACTGAACCACACGATCTGGTGATCACTGGATGCAAAATGATCTCCCACTACAACATCAGAAACACTTTCACCATTGGTAAGCACCAAGTCCAGTATGGCCCCTTCACATGTGGGGTCTGTTACCAATTGCCTGAATAGTTCTCCCTGTAGAGAATCCAGGATCTCCTTACTTCTAGATGATACTGCAGCAGGAATCTGGCATATTGAAATCTCCTATCAGTAGCACTTCCCCTTTCCTAGCAATGCTGCGTATGTCTTCAATTAACTCTCTGTCCACCTCTTCCTCTTGTGAGGGAGGTCTGTATATCACACCAATGCAAATAGATTTCTCTTTCCCTCTTTCTAGTTTAACCCACAATGCCTCCTCTCTCCCTTTTAGGTTCTGTAATTCCAAAGCTTTAATAGTAGTTTTTACATATAGTGCCACTCCTCCTCCCCTTCTTCCTACCCTGTCCTTTCTCAATAAAGTATAGCCTGGTATAGTTACATCCCAGTCATGGTTTTCTGTGAACCATGTTTCTGTAACTGCCACTAAATCCAAGTCAGCCACTCCCACCAAAGCTTCAACATCAGGGATCTTATTTCCCATGCTACGGGCATTTATACACACTGCTTTCCATATGTTACTCCTGTTACCCATTTCCATAAAGGTATTTAATGTATCACCTACCTGGGGGCTTTCACTTACCTGGGGGCTTTCTTCACCTATCCCCAACGAATCTAGTTTAAAGCCCTCTTCAGTAGATTAGCCAGTCTACTACCGAAGATGCGTTGACCTTTCTTGGACAGATGGATGCCATCTCTGCTCTGCAACCCTTAGAACAGCATCCCATGGTCTAGGAAACCAAAACGCTCTCGATGACACCATCCACGCAGCCATGCATTCATCTCCAGGATGCAAGCCTCTCTGCCTTGGCCTTTACCCTCAACAGGGAGGATTGAAGAGAACACCACCTGTGCACCTAACTGCTTCACCCTCTGTCCCAGAGCCATGAAGTCACTTTTGATACGTTCCGAGGTATACCTGGCAGTATCATTTGTTCCAACATGGATTAGCAACATTGGGTAATAGTCAGTGGGCTTGATGAGTCTTGGCAAACTCTCCGTAACATCTTGGATTTTGGCACCAAATCAACTGTGCCAGATGGTATACATCCAAGTGTGTTGAAAGAACTGAAATATGAGATTGCAGACCTGCTATTAGTAATCTGTGAATTTTCATTAAAATCATCTGTAATACCTGAAGATTGGAGGATCGCCAATGTAACGCCAATTTTTAAAAAGGGTTCCAGGGGTGATCCGGGAAACTACAGACCGGTGAGCCTGACGTCAGTACCAGGAAAAATGGTAGAAACCATCATAAAGAATAAAATTACTCAGCATGTAGATAGTCATGGCCTAATGGGAGACAGCCAACATGGCTTTAGACAAGGAAGATCTTTTCTTACTAATCTGTTATGTTTTTTTGAAGGTGTGAATAAACAGGTGGACAAAGGTGAGTCGGTTTATATAGTGTATCTGGACTTTCAGAAAGCCTTTGACAAGGTCCCTCATCAGAGACCTTTGGCAAAACTAAAGAGTCATGGGATAGGAGGCAGTGTACTATTGTGGATCAGGAACTGGTTAAAAGATAGAAAGCAGAGGGTAGGGCTAAATGGCCAATTTTCCCAATGGAGAAAGGTGAATAGTGGTGTACCCCAGGGATCTGTGCTGGGTCCGCTGCTTTTTGACATATTCATAAATGACCTGGAAAAGGGAATAACGAGTGAGGATATCAATTTGCAGATGACACAAAACTATTTAAAGTTGTTAAAACCCAAGAGGATTGTGGAAAATTGCAAGAGGATCTTGATAAATTGTAAGACTAGGCATCAAAATGGCAGATGAAATTTAATGTGGACAAGTGCAAAGCTATGCACCTAGGGAAGAACAACCCAAACTATGGTTACACAATGCAAGGTTCCACATTGGGAACCACCACCCAGGAAAAGGATTTAGGCGTCATTGTGGATAACATGTTAAAACCCTCGGCCCAGTGTGCAGCGGCGGCCAAGAGAGCAAATAGAATGCTAGGTATCATAAGGAAAGGAATGGAAAATAAAACAAAAGATATTATAATGCCTCTATATCGTTCCATGGTGAGACCGCACCTTGAATATTGTGTGCAATTCTGGTCGCCGTATCTTAAAAAGGATATAGCTTTATTAGAAAAGGTTCAGAGAAGAGCCACCAAAATGGTAAAGGGGATGGAAGGATAGTCCTATGAAGAAAGGCTAAAAAGGTTAGGGCTCTTTAACCTGGAAAAGAAACGGCTGAGGGGAGATATAACAGAAGTCTATAAATTAATGAACGGAGTGAAACGGGTAAACGTAGATTGATTGTTTACATTATCAGAATATAGAAAGACTAGGGGACATGCAATGAAGCTACAGGGTAAACTATTTAAGACTAATAACAGAAAATATTTTTTCACTCAACGTGTAATCAAACTCTGGAATTTGTTACCGGAAGATGTAGTAAAGGCTGTTAGTGCAGCTGGGTTTAAAAAAGGTTTGGCAAGTTCCTGGAGGAAAGGTCCAAAAACCATTATTAAGAAGGGACCCAGGATATCAATGCTTGACCCAGTACAAGCATTGTGGAACCTGTGTCTTTTGGGGAAACTGCTTAATACGTATGGCCTAGATTGGCCACTGTTGGAAACAGGATACTGGGCTTGATGGACCTTGGTCTGACCCAGTATGGCATATCTTATGTTATGTTCTTACCTGTTACAGGTGAGTAACTACGCTTTTTTGCAAGTACATGCATAAATTACTGTATTCAGTAATCAAAGTGCATACTTGCACTCTCCACCTGTGCTCTGTCCAGACTTAACCCATGTGCACGCCCATTGTGAAAGTACATGTGATACGAGCAAAATTCATATCTTTATGTTTGTTTATTATCATTTGATATTTACTATTCCTTTATGACAGGGCGGTGTACAATCCAAAAGGTTACACTAGTTGCCACATACGTGTGTAAATGACTAAAATACCAACACTTAGGCACATTGGTGTCTAAAAATAGGTGTTTACTTATAAAATGCCCCCTTTAAAATTTGCATATATATTACTATTCTGCCTCCATTCCATCCAAACTACACTCTTTGGAATGCCTTCTGTGCATATATTTTTTACACGCCCATGCCTTGATAAAATAAGCTTAACTAAGTACTTTTTTGGACATTTCATATAGGTGCACATGTAAAGTTACACATGCAGGACTATGCATGCAGTTCTACATGTGTAAGACTGCTTATGCAGGCAGTGCTGCCAGTTTAAATGTATAAGAGAAACGTGCTTCGCAGCTGGCCAAAATACGCATGTGAGACTCTAAGAGAGACTGTCTGGCCTGTGGCAAATGCCGAGTTGGTCCTATGAACCCCCTTTGCAAGTGCTGTAAAAAGGAGCCAGCAGGTCATTGGGGGCAGATCCTTTATCCACAGGGACCATGGGAACTCTTAAACATCTGGATTTGGAATGAGGGAAAGATGTCATAGCCTTGGATTTGTCTTCACACAGTTCTGGGTGATCACCGCTCACCTCCCCTCTTCTGCTGCACCAGGCAGGACAATGGATGAGAAACAATTGCTAGCAGGTGGAGAAGTGGGCAATAGCATGGCACCTCCTGGCTCAGGGCCTTTTTAGCCAGAATAATTCTCATTTTTCAGTAAGTATGATCCTTCTGGCAGGGCAGTGAAAGGCCAGTTCAAATTCTTTGAAGTTCAGTACATTTGGGGTCATGCTCTTCGGCGAAGTGCTGCCAGGTTCCAACCCTAACTGCACCACACAAACATCTCCATCAACAGGAGGCGTCAGGAGACTCACATTTCTCTTTTTCTCAGGGACCCAGTTTGGACACATGCTTGGAGGAGGATTCTAGGCTTAAGGATGGTGAGATCTCTCTATTGGAAGAAAAGCAGGAAGATTCCCTTCTTGTCTGCCTATTCAGGAGGGATGAATTGGCGGCCTTGATTTCTCAGGTGCCCTCCCTTCTACAATTGTCTGATGTCCCCACCGAAGGCAAGGAACCACATGGACACTCCATTTTGCAGGAGGGCTGTAAACTTCCAAGGCTTTTCCATTCCCAGATGTCCTTAAGAGCACAGTGTTTGTAAAGTGGGACTTGATGGACTCCCAATTGAAAGGCATCAGATTTATAAGCAAGCTTTACACCCATGTTCCTATTTGCGTTGCCCTAAGGTTATGTTCACCAGAATTAACAAGTTAACCCTCAGCCATGGGATTCCCCACTTGTGTGGCTGATTTCATCCTGCTTGTTGATGGGGAAAGCATAGGGGTGGATTTTGATTTGGCATGGTGACTGGCTTGTTAAATGTGGCTGCTGATATTTAACTAGTTCTCGATATTCAATATTGCCAGTCATAGAAGCAGCAGCACTGAATATCTGGATAGTACAGTTACCACAGTGGCAGTGTCCATTTAGTTTAGGGCTACTAATTTCTCTGCCCTTTCTTGCTCTGCTCTCCCTCTGTCCCTTTCTTATTCAGATAGCATTGGACTGTTCAGGCAAATTTTTGGTCCAATATTATCTGTATATATTTTGAAAATATACGGATAGCAAGTTTCTATGTTCACCGGCTTTCAGTGAACACATAACTAGTTGAATATTGGGCCAGTAGTTGCTAACCTGTAATAAGTTATCTCCAGGAACAAGCAGGAATGTAGTCTTCACATATGGGTATCGTCGGTACCAACAGAACCTGCGCGAGAATGCTTCCCAGCGTCCAATAGGAAAGCTTTTGGGAGCATCCCACAGCACCTGCGTGCTGCCTTTCCGCCTTTCCAACTCTCCCTCTTCAGTTCTTCGTTTTCCGCGGAGCCGACAGGTCGCATACCCTGTCACCGCAGAAAATGTATTCTTATTCTTTTGTTTTTTGTGGTCATGTCTGCCTTCACTCGATGCCTACCGGTACCGCCGTTTCTCTTTACTTCTTTTTAAAAAAAAAAAAAAAACCTTTCTAAAAGATTTTTTCTCAGGGGCCTCTCCCCTCTTGGTGCTAGGCACCATTTTGGGCACTAGGCCCACTTTTCTTCAAACATGGAGAAAACAGCTAGTGGTTTCAAGAAATGTTCTAACTGTGGCGGTGAAAAACCAGTCCACAAAAAGTGGGCAGGGAGTCCACACAGATTTTATTAACCGTCTTTAAAAAGCGGCCCAAACCCTACACAAGCTGTGTTTCGTGTTACACTTCGTCAGGGGTCATCAAGGCACACTATGAAATCATAAGAAACATAAATAAATAAATTCATAAAGTAAATCCATAAATAAGCTAAAAACATAATACACAACATCCTGGAATGATAAAAACAGTGTGATAAATAAATATTATAAAAACATATAAAAATGTTAATTTCTAATCATTAAACCATATAAAATTACAACCAAAATGAACTACAAAATAATATATAACCTATGATGATTTGTAAAAACATATAAATGTGTTACTTCATAATCACAAACACTATAAATCACAATCTAGTTGAACTTAACACATTAAAAACATCTAAAATAAATGCTTAAATGTGTGAATAAGCCAATTGTAACATATGGCAAAATAAAACAAATGCATATTAAAAGAACATACAGAACGCCAAAAGAAGAGAAGGAAAGAAATGACTGAGATGAGGAGGACAAAAAACTAAGTATCATGGAGCAGAAACAGGTAAAGAATGGAGCAGGAGTGAATCGAAAGACCTTACCTCAACGTTTTTCCCCCGTAGGGACAAACAACGGCACAACGGCACTTCAAAGAATTATGAGCCTACTTTGTGAATGAAGCTGCCGTGGGTGTGCTGGATAAATAGTTTAACAAAATAAAATAAAAGCGTACATTATAAAACACGTTTTAAAAGAAAAGCAAAGAAACATTTATACATTAAAAAGACCCTCTACATATATGATAAGTAATGAAACCACGGTGCTGTGTTCGAGCTAAAGATGCCGATACAAATTGCAAAAACCAGCATCACAAACAGATAAAAACTTTCCAATTTGATAAAAAAAGGAAGGGTCACTGTACAATTTAAAATCTTTCAAAAACAAACTAAGATCGAAAGAAGGGGGTACTTTAAAAAGAACTTTTATATAACCATATAAACAACAGTATTTATAAAAGAAAGCTCACCCCACCAGACCACTAAAATCTCGTGAATAAACTGCCAAAAGGACACCCTTCAAAAGTTTCTAATAATGTCTGAGGATAAAATCCAAAGGAAATAAATAAATTCTCGCTGTTCACATGCCCCGTTTCAACCTTGAGGTTCTTTTATAAATCGCGCATGCGTCGGCGTTTTTGTACAGAAGGTAATTTGAACACTGGCTTCGCCACGTTACGGTGCTGCTTTCAAGCTTCATTCGTAAGATATTTTCATTAATACAGTTCCCTGCTGGTTTTTATTTTTATATTTATTTCCTTATCATATATGTAGAGGGTCTTTTTAATATATAAATGTTTCTTTGCTTTTCTTTTAAAATGTGTTTTATAACGTACGCTTTTATTTTGTTAACCTATTTATCCAGCACACCCACGGCAGCTTCATTCACAAAGTAGGCAAAATTTGTGTGGACTCCCTGCTCACTTTTTGTGGACTGGTTTTCCTCTTGTGTGGCAGGTTTGCTGTATTTTGCTTGGTGGACTAACTGTAGCGGTACCATATCCGTCACCGACACCCATGAATGGTGTCTTAAGTGTTTAGGTCCTGACCATTCTCCATCGGAGTGTCTCTCCTGCAGAAAGATGACCAAGAGGGGCCTGCAGAACAGAGCTGCAAAACTCAGTACCCTTTTTGCTGCAGATACGATGTCAGTCGTATCAATGTCTTCCAGGGCTTCATCTTCCTCCCATGGATCTCAGGTAACTAAACCTAAGTCTTTTAAGACTGGCCGGTCCTCAAAGGGTTGATCTCCTTCCAAGCATCGAGATGCCACTGGCGTTGCCCTCGAGGAAAGTTCACCAGCAAAACAGCCCCGGCGGGAGGCTTCGGTCTCCAAAGCATTAACGGGGCTCCAGAATGTTCCAGAGGCTTCCACTTCTGCAGAACTGCTGGTGTCATGTTCTGGGATCGTGGCTGTTTCCACCGGTACCGACACCCAGGCATCGGCAGGAGTGATAGATCAAAGAATCCTCGCTATCGAACGCAGTCTAGCGGCTCTCTTAGCAGCTTCAGTACCGCTAAGACCGCTACAGACGGTTCCACAGGTATCAGTACCGACATCGGTGCCGGTACTGACTGCACCTTCCTCGGCTGATATACTTCCTCCCATGCCGAGTCTTGAGTCTATTTCAGGTATCGAAAGATTGGTACCGAGACACCTCGATACTGACTTCGAGCAATACCGGTACCGTGCGTTGCAGGAACACCCGGCACAGAGATACTTTGAATCCTCCGATTACGATGACTCTGATGATTCTGCCGGTACTAGAGCAATCCTTCCATAGGATCCCTGTCCTTCTCCTCAACGCAGATTGTCTCCTCCAGAAGATATGTCTTTCCAGGATTTCATACGTGATGTAGCTCGAGGTCTTGCAATCACGGTGACTCCAGAGAAGGAACCCAGAGCAGAAGAATTAGAAATTCTTCAATATCCTAAGGCTCCTAAAGAGGCAGCAACTCTGCCCATTCATAGGATCTTGCATGACCTTATGTTAAGAATCTGGGAAACCCCTTTAACGGTGTCTCCACACTCCCGACGTCTCGATACCATGTACCGAGTTCCAAGCTGTCCTGGTTTTCAAAAGACTCAATTACCACACCATTCAATGTTAGTGGAATCGGCGATGCAGAGGATTAAGAGTGCTAAAACGCATTCTTCCAATCCTCCAGGCCGTGAATCGAGGACGCTCGATGCCTTTGCACGTCTATGCTTCCAATCCTCCATGTTGTCAGCCAGGATCAGCTCTTACATTCTCTATATGGGAATGTTCCTCAAGGAGGTTACAGGAGACTTGGAGCTCATGAGCCCTCTTCTTCCTAAGGACAAAAGAGGGGAATTTCTTACTCTGGTCAAACATGCCCAGGATGTCTCTAAGTTCATGAACCGTACAACCTTTGATTGCTTTGAATGTATTAGCAGAACTTCTGCTATTTCAATCGGTGCACGTCATATTGCCTGGCTTCAGGCATCAGACTTAGAACAATGGGTGCAAGATAAACTGGGAAACATCCCTTGCACAGGAGAAAATCCCTTTGGCAAGGATTGGCAGGACAAGGCAAATCAGATTGAATCTGAAAATACTACCTTGAACGACTATCAAAGTCTACAGCCAACCCAGCAAAGAAAAAGTCAGTCAAGAAGCCCTTTTTCAACAAGAAAAAGAGGTTTTACCCATCTTACACCCATCATGCTCACTGTCCAGTTCATGTTCCCCAAATGGGGCAGCAACAGAACAGACAGCAAAGGAAGCCACAAGTTCCAAGACCTCAACCGGCTCAATAAGCTCAGCCTCCTCAGGGGCTTTGACTCTTTCCTAGAGAACTTAGTCTTCCTGCCCCTGAAAGGTCCGGAACACCTTATCATTCCAGGCAGGCTATGCCATTTTGCCAAAAGATGGCAACAAATAACATCATAAAATTGGACTCTGTTCATCGTATGACAGGGGTACAGGCTTCATTTTCACAGCATGCCCCCTCCTACAATGATAAGACAGTTCATTTCTCAGGTCCCTGCCACCAATCTCTTGGGTCAGGAGGTCACATCACTTCTTGCTCAAGGAGCAATAGAAGAGGTGCCCATATCCCAACAGGGAACAGAATTCTACTCTCCCTACTTTCTCATCCCAAAGAAAACAGGGGAACACAGGCCCATTCTGGACCTCAGAGAATTAAACAAATATCTCTTCTGAGAAAAATTCAAAATGATCTCCCTCGGAACACTCCTACCATACCTTCAGTCAGGACTGGCTATGTTCTCTAGATCTAAAGGATGCATATACGCATATCCTCATCCATATAGATCACAGGAAATTCCTTTGGTTCCTTTTCCAGGGAAGACACTTCCAGTACAGGGTTCTTCCCTTCGGTCTGGCTTCTGCCCCAAGGGTCTTCACGAAATGCATGGCAGTAATAGCAGCATTTCTAAGAACTCCTGGAATATTCGTCTTCCCTTACTTAGACGACTGGCTCATTCGAGCATCAACAGCTCTAGAAGCCAGCTTTGCATTTTCTCGCACGATGCGAATTCTGCGCTATTTGGGATTGGTCATAAACCTCCCAAAATCTCAGCTCATCCCTTCTCAATCTCTAGAATTTATAGGGGCTCGTCTAGAGACAAGACAGTCGAAGGCTTTCCTGCCACAGCCGCGCTGTCTTCGTATAATACAGCTGGTATCCCAAGCAGCTATGAAACTGTTTCTGACTGCTCGGGAGATGCTTCATCTTCTGGGGCATATGGCATCCACTATCCATGTGGTTCCCTATGCTCGCCTTCATATGCGAGCAGCCCAGTGGACCCTATCCTCTCAGTGGACACAGGCCTCGGGTCGCCTATCGGACAAAATCAGAAACTCTCCACGTCTCACTTCATCCCTCCAATGGTGGCGATCAGTGGAAAACCTTCTAATAGGATCTCCTTTCTAGAAGCCTCTATGCCAAGCCACCCTAACAGATGCATCCAAATTGGGTTGGGGGGCTCACTTGCACGATTTCTCCACTCAGGGTCTCTGGACCCCACAGGAGGCTTGTCTTCACATAAACCTCCTAGAACTCAGAGCCATTTTCTATGCTCTTTAAGTATTCCAGGCCCAGCTCAGCTACAAGACAGTCCTGGTTCAAACCGACAATCAAGTAGACATGTTCTACGTGAACAAGCAGGGCGGAACAGGCTCTCTGTCGTTATGCAATGAAGCTTTGCGACTGTGGGCCCTCACCAGAGAGCTCCAAATCCACCTTCTAGTGGTATATCTTCCGGGCATTCAAAACCCTTGGGCAAACTCAGTCGAATACTGCTGCCACACGAATGGTCTCTTCACTCAGACCAGATTGCTCGAGTGTTTCGAATCTGGGGAACCCCAGATATAGACCTCTTTGTAACTCCACAGAATGCCAAACCTCCCCGGTTCTGTTCCAGAATTCCGGCTCAAAACTATCAGGCAAGAGATGCTTTCCTCCTCCACTGGGGGCAGGACTTCCTCTATGCCTTCCCACCCATTCCCCTCATTCCCAAAACACTGTTCAAGCTTCAGAGAGACAGAGGATGTATGATACTCATAGCTCCACATTGGCCACGGCAACATGGTATCCTCTGCTTCTACGTCTCTCTCAAGCCACGCCACTGGAGTTGGGATATGCTCCAGATCTTCTTTCCCAGGAGGACAGGATGCTATTGCACCCGAATCCCCAGTCCCTGCATCTCAGGGCCTGGTTGCTGAAAGCCTAGAACTTCCAGATATCAACCTTTCTCAAAAGGTAAAGGATATCCTGGTGGCCTCCAGAAAACCCTCCACAATGTGATCATATGCCTTCAAGTGGAAAAGGTTCTCTGTATGGTGTTCTCAAAGGGGGCTTCTCCTCCATTTATCAAATTCTGGTCTTAAAACCAATTCAAGTAAGGGTCCATCTTAGTGCCATTGCAGCTTCTTGCAAGCCTTTGGATGGACAACCTATTTCCTCTCATCCACTCGTAGCAAGATTTATGAGAGGTTTACTCTTAACAAAACCTCCCATTAAGCCACTGCTGGTGGCATGGGATCTAAATATTGTTCTCGGGCAGCTCATGAAACCGCCCTTTGAGCCTTTAGCCACTACAGCTCTAAAGTTTCTCTCCTGGAAGGTCATCTTCCTAGTTGCTCTCACTTTTGTGAGACGCATCAGTGAGTTACAGGCTTTAGTGGCAGATCCTCCTTATACAAGATTTCACCATGAAAAGGTAGTTCTTAGGACTCATTTCAACTTTATGCCAAAAGTGTTTTCGCCTTTTCATTTAAACCAAGCGGTTTACCTTCCCGTATTCTTTCCTAGGCCTCATGACTCTAATGCAGAAGGGAACCTTCATACTTTAGATTGTAAAAGAGCCCTGGCTTTTTACCGTCAAAGAACTAAGCAACACAGAAAATCTTCTCAGCTTTTTGTTGCTTTTGATTCTAGTCATTTGGGACTTCCAGTTTCCAAGAGAACTCTCTCTAGGTGGATTGCAAATTGCATATCCTTTGCATACGAGAGTAAGGAACTTTCTCTCAAAGGCCATGTCACAGCTCACAATGTGAGAGCCATGGCTGCCTCTGTGGCTAATCTTCATTCTGTGTCTATTGACGACATCTGTAGAGCAGCCACTTGGGCTTCAGTACACACCTTTACAGCCCATTACTGTTTAGACAAGGATTCCCGTAGGGATGCCTCGTTTGGCCAGGCTGTTCGCCAGCATCTCTTTCAGACTTAGTCCAACTCCTACCCGCTGTCCCGGGTGTGGATGCCAGAGATCCATGGGAGGAAGCATGACCCATCTCTCCATGGGTTTGGAGCTTCCTGGGGTCATCCCCCTGGCATCTTTCAGCTGGGGAGTCCCCATATGTGAAGACTACATTCCTGCTTGTTCCTGGAGATAGCGTAGTTACTTACCTGTAACAGGTGATCTCCGAGAACAGCAGGAATAAGTCTTCACAACCCACCCACCTCCCCTAGGAATTGTCTCTCTCTCTCTCTTTTTTTCTCTCCTTCTCTCCTTTTGTCTCAGCTTTAAACTCAACTGAAGAGGGAGAGTTGGAAAGGCAGCACGCAGGCGCTGTGGGATGCTCCCAAAAGCTTTCCTATTGGACGCTGGGGAGCGTTCCCGCGCAGGCTCCGTTGGTACCAACGATACCCATATTTGAAGACTTATTCCTGCTGTTCCCTGAGATCAGCTGTTACAGGTGAGTAACTACACTTTCCATACACAGCAGGATAAATCAGGTAATAGATTTGCCCTTTGTAGCAATGAACTGACTCTTAAGCTCTGCAGTAGACTGAGGAGACTTATGGAGCAGCAGCTGCACAGGAAATCTGATAAAGTCCATGTTAGCACTGTTAGATGACAACACTTATTTGTTTGGCTAATTTATTCTGCTATCTGCAGAGAACCACTGCTACAGGTAAGCAATCATGCTGTATCCGCATAAAGGTTTGAAAATTATTCTCATACTTAATAATCTTCACAGATGTAACACATGTGAAGTGTTCTCTGCATATGTCATATAGATAGAAAAAAGGACACCCTAGTTTGGGAGTTGACAATTTGTAGAGTATTTTATGAAAGGCTTGCTGAACGCCGTGCCTTTTATAAAATACCTCTAAGGCCCAGGAAGAAGACATGTAGTGTGCAGCATGTCCAACAAGAACTACCATTTTACAAAGAACTATGTTCAAAAAATTACAGCATTACTCAGGGTTTTGAACACCTAAGTGCCATTATTTACACATGTAAGCAGCAATTCTGCAACCTACATATGTAAGTGCTACCACTTACACGCACAATTGATGGTTTTAAAAAAACTGGATGTCCAGGAGGAACCAATTAAAGAGTGCAGCAACAAAATTCTTGTTTTGCATAATTTGTTTTTAATGCCAAAGAGGTCAGCACATTTGCCTCCTCTATCACTCTTTCCAACCCTGTATAGAATTTTAGATCTGTACCATAACACATCCTGTGTTGTGTGAAAAAACTCTTGAGTATCTTGCCAATATGCTGCAAATTGTTGAGCCTACTTCTAACTCAGGGTCAGCTAGGACTTAAAAATTGGTCATACTTCCTATGTCACAGGCAAGGCTTGTGAGAATAAGGAAAGCTGCATTTCAGTGGCTGGAATTTTCTACCTAGTGCCCTTAGACTCGAACAAAATTGACTAGATTTTAGAAGGCAGTTAAAAACACTTTTGTTCGTACAGGCATATGGTTAATGAAATTATAATGTCTTTTCTTTTTTTTTTTTTTTTTTTTTTTTTATTAAGCATTTATAGTGAAAATACACCAAATTAGAAAAGGAAAATAGTACAATACATACTGCATACAAAGTGCTAGGAAACATGATACAATATAAAGTCCACGTTAAGTGGTACTGACAGAATTAACAAAAAAGAAATAGAATCTATACAGAAAACCAGGCTCAAAGGCCTACACAATTGGAGAACCTACCATTTGATTACCAGACTTATTTCCAGAGCCTGCACTTGAACGATCCATCACAAATTTCTCAAGATGAGTAATATCCATAAATACATAAGAGGCTCCCTCAAATCCAATCAAACATTTACATGGGAAACGTAGAAAGAATGTGGCCCCTAGAGCCAAAACCTTGGATTTGAGAGCCAGAAATTGCCTCCGACGAAGCTGAGTCTCGCGAGATACGTCGGGGAAAATATTAAGAGGCTGACCACAAAAAGGGACAGATTTTTTCTTAAAAAAGGCACGAAGTATCCGCAGCTTGACTTCGATGGAGGCAAATGTAACTAATAAAGTGGAGCGAGTAGAAATATTATCAGTAGAGTCTTCTAAAAACGCGGTCAAATTTGAAATAGCTGGTACAATTTCATCCATCCCCCCTTCCTGAGGATTAACATTTTTACTAGTAAGAGGAATATAATAAGCCTGTGATACAACAATTGGCTCTTGAATATTGAGAATCTCTTTGAAATACTTCTCTAAAAGTATTCCAGGAGCTAACAAAGACGTATACGGAAAATTAAGAAACCTAAGGTTGCATACACGAAAAGAATTCTCTAGGGCCTCCACTCGGGAATATAACACCAAAGAATTTTTAACAGCAACTGTATGGGCTGCCTGAAGTGGAGGAACTTGAGATTTCAAAGACTGAACCACATTATCAAGACTATGAACCTTCTCATCAAGTTGCTGAAAAGTTACAACAGCCTCTTCAGAGAAGGTGCAAAGCGCATTCAATGTAGAAGAAACTTTCTGATCAATAACTACTAAAGCTGACCAAATATCTTTCAATGTTACATCACCATCAGGCGAGGTAGGTGAAATAGTAGACACCACATTTAAAGATTGAGATTGCACAGGAGTAGGCAAAACCAAAGGTGACTTAGTTATACTTGCGGAATCAGAAGCCCCAATTGATAAATCCATAGACTGTACAGGCGCAGGCTGAGGAGGGGGAGATCTCCCACTGGAATTGAGGGATACTTCTTCTGGTGACGACTGCGCAAGAGGGACAGGCAAGAAATGCCTGTCCAAAGGACCGGTCTGTTTCTCTCCAGGACCCACTGCAACAGTAGGAGCCTTATCAACATTCTTGGGCTTCCGCTTCCCCATCACTTCACCAGGAAACACAACCAGGAAATATCCGCAGAGCAGAGCCGCAGTATCGCCGAAGGAGCGCCCAAGGAGCACAACCTGCTCCTTTAACCACGCTCCTTCAAGCCACGCTCCGCGAACACGCTCCGCGGTAAAGAGAAGAGTCCAAAGATATAACAAGGACCCCGCAGAGAGGAGGGTGCCCGGGGCCCGCCTGCCCGATATTCCTGAGGCATTTCTGGAGATAGCAAACCACGCTGAAGCCGAGGACCGGCTACAGCAGTCCAGGCAGCCTAGGAGCTGTTGTTCTGCCCCTATATCCTCCGCGTTCCTCTGCCAGCACAGGGCACTTCAGCACAGAGCACTTTTTTAAAGGAAAGAAGACCCCGCCGACACGAGGGTGCCCGGGGCCCGCCTGCCCGATATTCCTGAGGCACTTCTGGAGATAGCAAACCACGCTGAAGCCGAGGACCGGCTACAGCAGTCCAGGCAGCCTAGGAGCTGTTGTTCTGCCCCTATATCCTCCGCGTTCCTCTGCCAGCACAGGGCACTTCAGCACAGAGCACTTTTTTAAAGGAAAGAAGACCCCGCCGACACGAGGGTGCCCGGGGCCCGCCTGCCCGATATTCCTGAGGCACTTCTGGAGATAGCAAACCACGCTGAAGCCGAGGACCGGCTACAGCAGTCCAGGCAGCCTAGGAGCTGTTGTTCTGCCCCTATATCCTCCGCGTTCCTCTGCCAGCACAGGGCACTTCAGCACAGAGCACTTTTTTAAAGGAAAGAAGACCCCGCCGACACGAGGGTGCCCGGGGCCCGCCTGCCCGATATTCCTGAGGCACTTCTGGAGATAGCAAACCACGCTGAAGCCGAGGACCGGCTACAGCAGTCCAGGCAGCCTAGGAGCTGTTGTTCTGCCCCTATATCCTCCGCGTTCCTCTGCCAGCACAGGGCACTTCAGCACAGAGCACTTTTTTAAAGGAAAGAAGACCCCGCCGACACGAGGGTGCCCGGGGCCCGCCTGCCCGATATTCCTGAGGCACTTCTGGAGATAGCAAACCACGCTGAAGCCGAGGACCGGCTACAGCAGTCCAGTCAGCCTAGGAGCTGTTGTTCTGCCCCTATATCCTCCGCGTTCCTCTGCCAGCACAGGGCACTTCAGCACAGAGCACTTTTTTAAAGGAAAGAAGACCCCGCCGACACGAGGGTGCCCGGGGCCCGCCTGCCCAATATTCCTGAGGCACTTCTGGAGATAGCAAACCACGCTGATAAATATGTATCTGTATGTTATAATTTTATTATGTTTTATGTTTGTGACTATATATTTATGTTTATTTGTATTTGGTATACTACCTTTTTAGATAACCATCAAGTAGTTTACAATATAAAGACATACAAATTCAAAATGTAAAACACACACAGAAAAAAAGAAAAATTTAGATCAGATAAAATATAAAGGAAAAAGGTTAACAATAATGAGAATCAGAATTGTCAGTAATGTCCAAATGCAATCATGATCCAAATGCTTGCTTATAATAGCCAGATTTCAGGCTTGATTTAAAAGAGGAAAGTCTGTAATTCAGTCTCAAAGGCACTAGTAGATTATTACATAAATGAGGGTCTAAATAACGAAAGACAGTTGATTGAGTGCTGTCCAGCCAAACCATGGTTGGAAAGGGCACAACTAAATAACTAGGCCGACTAATTGCCAATGTCTGAAAACTCAATTTAAGGATTTTATACTGAATTCTCTGCATGATTGGCAGCCAATGATGTTCTATCATGACTGGAATAGCATGAGCATATTAATGGACTTTACAAAGCAATTTTAGACCAGCATTCTGAACAAGCTGAAGTCTTTTAATAGCAGTATCCATACAGCCATGCAAAAGACCATTCCCATAATGCAATTACTGTATCCTGACATATGCATGCATAAAAATAGACTTTAGGAAAACTTGTCGGCTACTTTTATGTGATATACTTATAAGCATTCCTAGGGACAGAAAATGGATGGGATAATCACTTATGCATATATCTTATAAAATACGTGGATAAACATTGATTTTTACCAGCAAACACACACACAAAGTTATTCCACCTCGGAGAAGATGTGACTTTGTGTATTGGCTTGCCAATGGGCAATTTTATAAAAACACGTGGAGGCCTGTTCCCTACTGGACGTCCAGCCCCTGTACGGCCCCTCAGAATCGGGTCTACCGGCTTGTACGTACAGGCCAGACCCCGATTCTGAAGGGCCGCACATCCAACAAAAATCCGCAGCTAACTCAGCCTAGCTCCGTAATGGAGCTGCAATCCCATGGCTGTTCGTACAGGGAGCCTTGCACAGGGACGGCAAGGGAGCTGCTATTCGTGACTCTGAATGATGCCCATAGGCACATATATTGCTTTATAAAGTAAATGCAGCATATGTGCCTTCTCATTCTCAGCATCCTGTTTTAAAATTTCCCCCATAGAAGGCCATTTTGAAAGCACCACTATGTATAAGTAGCATCACTTACACGTGTAGATCACATACACATTTAAATGGCACCTTCAGAAAGCCACTGTTTATACATAGAGATCCACAACATGCAAACATTTCAAGGGGGGCATAGCTTGGGAGGGCCAAAAATCTACATGTTTATTCTCCAGGTAAGATAAGGAATATACATCTATGTTAAAAAAATAAATAAATTCCCCACTGGCTTTTGCACCAGATCAGAAGCGTGCACAGATTTTTTTTTAAGTGTTCATTTTGACCAAGGCTTTATACAATTGCAGCTTCACTAGCTAATCGTCAGCACTTATATATTGATCTATATATTTATTTATTACGATTAATTAACCATATTTATGAAGAAATTCATCTAAGGTGGTGTTAAAATATAACTTTACTTAGATAACTTAGGCGGATATTCAATGGCGGCTAGCCCTTGTAAAGTGACTCAAATCAAAGAGATAGATAATGAATTGATTATAGATATTGCCAAGATAGCCATAAAGCGGGAAGTGATCATATTGGGTGACTTTAATCTACCCGATGTGGATTGGAGTACTCCTTCAGCGAATCTGGCAACAAGGAAAACAATTGTGGATGCTTTCCAAGATGCGTCACTTAAACGGTGATTTATTTAGCTGCATTTATATCCTGATTTTCACCGGGTCAAAGCGGTTGGGGGATACATTTAACACGAGAGGATATGAGAGACATACACTAATACTTACAGGGAACATGAGCAATGGAGGGTTAAGTGGCTTGCCCAAGACCACAAGGAGCACCTGTGGGACTAGAAACCCCAGTCCTTCCGGCCCAAGGTTGCTGTCCTCTAGTGGGATTTGAACCACTGACCTTCCAGCCTGTAGTACCTTGCCCCAACCACTAGGCCACTCCTCCCTCCCTCCCTGGATGGAACCAACCAGGGAAAGCTCAATGCTGGATTTAGTGCTCACCAACGGTAAGAGCGTGTCAGATGTCTGGGTGGGTGCCCCTGTGAGAAGCAGCGATCATCACACAGTGTGATTTGAGATAAAAGCCAAGGTGCAGTCCAATCATAGCAAGCTCAAAGTCCTAAACTTCAAAAACACTGACTTCACTGGCTCCTCAATCAGAATTTACGGATAAACCATAACAAAACAGATGTTCTATTCATTACACGGAACCCAACATTCATACCACCTACCTCTCTCCAGGTAAACAACATTGAGTTGAAAGCACAACCCACAATTCGATACTTGGGAATTATATTAGATCAACAGCTTAATATGGCAGCCCACATTAAGAAAACAACGAGTGCAATCTACCACAAGATACGATCATTACGTAATCTCCGACCTTTACTTAACTACTCCGACTTCCGTACCATATTCCAAGCACTGGTATTACCACACTTGGATTTCGCCAATATCATTCTACACGGTCTCCCGCAATCCACCATAAATCCCCTCCGTCTAGCCATGAATGCAGCCGCGAGAATCCTCGTAGGTGCTCCACGATCAGAGCACATAACCCCAATATTGATGAGCTTACATTGGCTACCCCTACAAGCCAGAACTCTATACAAGACCCTGGTCATGACTTTTAAAGCATCAAAGTGCCCATCTCAATCACCTCTCAGCAATATGATTCATATCACCCCAAATAACAGATCCAGGAGATCTGTTACATTAAACACCAAAAGTCATCACAAAATGTTCTAAATCAACAGCCTCTAGAGCTTTCTCTCTGTTTTCACCCAGAGCCTGGAATGCCCTTCCACCCGAAATCAGAGCTATCTCAAGTCTGATTAAGTTCAGAAAGGCACTGAAGCACTATTTGTTCCTAACATACTACCCCGAAGCTACTCCATCCGAAGCTACTCCATCTGAAAACAGCTCTCATGCAGATCTTTCATATTTGACCCCTGTAGAGAATGGATAATTACGATGATTATTACCTGCTCACTATAGGACATATTTATTCTCACTATATTTAGCATATTTACTCTTTAATTTAATTAACTTCTTATCCACGGCATTAATAATTAACCAAAATATCCATGTATATAGTTGCCATGTATATAGTTATTTATATATAATTACCATGTTTTACCAAGTTTATTTACCTTGTTCATTGTAAAAAACCAATGCTGTTTGTACCATTGTGTTTATATTTGTTCATGTGTAAACCGCACTGATTTAAGAGCGCGGTATATAAGAAAAATAAATAAATAAAATAAATAAATAAAATGGCCAAGTACCTGAAGGAGGAGTTGGCAGGGTGGGGGGGGGGGGGATAAGGGAAGTGGAATTGCAATAGGCTAAACTAAAGATGGCAGTAAAAGGGGCAACAGATAAATATGTAAGGAAAGTAAATAAAAACACGAAGAGAAGGAAACCTATTTGATTCTCCAAAGAAGTGGCTGCTCAAATAAAGGCAAAAAACCACAGCTTTCACAAAATTCAAAAGCTTGCAAACAGAGGAACATAGTAAGGAATACAGAATCAAACTAAAACAGACAAAAACAGAAATAAGGAAAGCAAAATCAAAGGCAGAGGAAAAGATGGCTAAAGATGTGAAGTGTGGCGACAAATCTTTCTTCAGGTATATTCGGGAGAGGAGGAAAATCAGAGATGGAATTGCAGGACTAAGAAGTGCTGGGAACGGATTTGTGGAAAGTGACACTGAAAAAGCAAAATTGCTAAACAAATACTTCTGCTCTGTTTTTACTGAAGAAAATCCTGGAGAAGGACCATCTGTGACTCCCAAATATAAAAATTGGAATGAAGTAGATACCACACCATTTACTGAAGATGATGTGTTAGAACAACTTATAAAACTGAAAGTGAACAAGGCCATGGGACCGGATGGGATACATCCCAGGATACTGAAAGAGCTCAGAGAGGTTCTTGCAGGGCCATTAAAGGATGTTTTCAACAGATCCTTGAAAACAGGAGTAGTTCCTCAGGACTGGAGGAGGGCGGCTGTGGTAGCTCTTCACAAAAGTGGTGACAGGAAAGAAGTGACAAACTACAGGCCCGTGAGCCTTACCTCGGTGGTGGGAAAAGTAATGGAGGCGCTTCTGAAAGAGCGAATAGTGGACTTTCTCAAAACCAACAGGTTGCATGATCTGAGGCAACATGATTTTACCAAGGGACGATCTTGCCAAACAAATCAGATTGAGTTCTTTGACTGGGTGACCAGAGAACTAGATCAGGGGCATGCGATGGATGTCATCTACCTGGATTTCAGCAAAGCCTTTGATACTGTTCCTCATAGGAGGCTTATCAATAAACTCAGTAGTTTGGGATGGGTCCCAAGGTGGTGAACTGGATCAGAAATTGGTTGACTGACAGACAACAGAAGGTGATGGTAAATGGAACTCACTCAGATGAAAGGAGGGTGATTAGTGGGGTGCCCCAGGGTTTGGTCCTGGGCATGGTACTGTTCAATGTATTTGTGAGTGATATTGCTGAAGGACTGCATGGAAAAGTCTGTCTTTTTGCAGATGACACGAACATTTGCAACAGAGTGGACTCCCCTGAGGGAGTGGATAACATGAGGAAAGATCTACAAAAGCTGGAAGAATGGTCTAATGCTCGGCAGTTAAGATTTAATGCGAAGAGGTGCAGTGTCATGCACTTGGGAAGCAGAAATCCAGGGGAAATGTACGGTATAGGGGGCGAGAGGTTGGTGTGCACGGACCAGGAGAAGGACCTTGGTGTGATTATTTCTGCGGATCTCAAGGTGGCAAAACAGTGTGACAAGGCAGTGGCAAAAGCCAGGAAGATGTTGGGTTGCATACAAAGAGGAATTACCAGCAGAAAGGAAGAGGTATTAATGCCACTCTATAAGTCACTGGTGAGGCCTCACTTGGAATATTGTGTTCAGTTTTTCGAGACCATATCTTGCAAAGGATATAAAAAGACTGGAAACTGTTCAGAGGAAGGCAACCAAAATGATTTGGAGCCTGCGTCAGAAGCCTTATGAGAAGAGACTTGAAGACCTAAATATGTACACTCTGGAGAGAGGAGGGACAGGGGAGATATGATTCAGACCTTTAAATACTTAAAGAGAAATAATGAACAAAAGCCTCTTCCAAAGATGGGGAAGCTGTAAATCTAGAGGGCATAACATGAAGCTGCAAGGGGGTAAATTGAAAGGCAATGTAAGGAAATACTTTTTCACTGAAAGGGTGGTGGATGCTTGGAATGCCCTCCCGATGGAAGTGTTGTGGGCAAATATTTATTTATTTATTTATTTAGCTGTATTTATATCCCGCTTTTCACCGGGTCAAAGCGGTCAATTGGGAGATACATTTAACACGAGGGGATATGACACACATATGCTAATACTTACAGGGAACATGGGCAATGGAGGGTTAAGTGGCTTGCCCAAGACCACAAAGAGTGCCTATAGGATTAGAAATCCCAGTCCCTCCGGCCTGAGATTGCTGTCCCCAGGTGGGACCTGAACCCCCGGCCCTCCGGCCTGAAGTACCTTGTCCTAACCACTAGTCCACTCCTCCCCCAAATACAGTGACAGAATTCAAAATGGCATGGGACAGACACAGTGGTTCCCTTTACAGCAACAAGATAAAATCAAAATAAACTTAACTAACTAATTTCTCAACATACAGGGGTGTACTACATGGAGTGGTGGGTTCACCCCTAAAACAAAGACATGGGGAGGGGTGGCCTGAATGGAGCGGCAGGTGTACCTACTCTTGCTATCTTACTGGGCAGACTAGATGTACCATACTGGTCTTTATCTGCCACCATTTACTATGTTTCTATGTTACCTCAACCAAGAGGTGGTCCTCCCCACCTTCTTCCCCCATTCTCACGCTGGCAGGGAGGAACTCAGTGGAATTAGCATACAGACTCCAATCTATGCAATATTTCTGAGAGCTTGGATTACAACAGCTAAGTGCCATTTTTTTGGAATATATGAGTGATTCTGATATACACGCTCTATGATACCAAGCCTTAAAGACTGATATTATTACTTTTAGTAGTGCGGGGGCTGTTCTAACAAATTGATTTCCATAAAAAAGGTCATTGATGTGACTATCAGCTACAGCTGTGGAGAATATAATCTATTAGCCCGGCTGGCTAGAAACTGAGACCTTTGGAAATCTGAAGATATGATAAGTAAATCCTTAAGTAGCTGAGATACATATTTAAACATTAATTTGTTATTTTTGAGCGCAACCTCAGATATCATCATTAGCTCACTCAGTTAGAGACCTTGGATTTTTGTAAAATTACAAAAATGGTTCAGTCCTCGGCATCTTGGAGCTAGGGAGTTCCATATGTGAGGACTGATTTCCTGCTTGTTCCTGGAGAAAGCGTAGTTACTCACCTGTAACAGGTGTTCTCCAGGGACAGCAGGAATCAATCCTCACAACCCTCCCTCCTCCCCTGGGAGTTGCCTCCCTACCTTGTTTTAGTTTTTACTACCATCCTAGATATGTCATCTGGCCATTATCGTATGCCTCCAGTCAGGTGGCAGACATCTGCAGGGTGAACATGTCTGACCCCCTGCAAAGAACTGTGGCAGAGCCAATAAAGCCATGCACTCAGAAGGGCATGCTGGCGAAATGTATGTTTGCAGAACCAAATTGTGGGCAGAATACAGAGCAAAGCATAAGAATGTGTGTCAACCAGTCACAGCTAATCCTGGACCATTCCAGGCATTAAAATGAACTGATTAGCACACAGAGTACAAGTGGGAATCAAACCCTCATCCCTTGATGATGGAAACAGTGCTGTAACCATTAGGCTGCACCTCCAGGCCATTCTGCACAGCAATGTCTGGACTCAAAGAAACTGCAGGCCCCTGCCTGCATTGTCTGCTTTGTATGCCAACACAGTCTAGTCCCTCCATAACCCATGATGCACTGCACACGCAGGACATCATTCTGCAGCTGATAACCAAATAGAGAATGCAGTGATCCATCACATCAGCTCAGCAATACGCACTGACAGTGTGTGCTACAGGCACATAATACTTGCAAACTGTGCTAGTGACCAGTTTCAGTGGTCACCCTGAAGGAGAGGAGGAGTTTACAGCACCTAGTCCCCAGAGCTTGCACTGCTAGAGATAGACTCTGCCAGGTCTGCTGTAGATCCACGTTACTGCCAGTATGTAATGCTAGCCATCTTGATGTCTACCTAATTGCGTCATGCCAGGGTTGTTTGTCACATCTGGGACCTGTGTTCTGCTCCTGTAGACCAGGGATTCCCTGTGAACATCTAATGTCAGCGGCCAGGGTTGTGGCAGCTGTTCACATGGAAGCCAAATGCAGTGGAATTTGTATAGGCTGATGTGGGGCTGCTGTCATCGTACCACTGGTTCCTCCAAGACCATAGTGAACAGGCCAAGAACAGCTGCTGTCCTAACCATCTGGAACTAGCATTCCACTACATGACGCACAGTCAGTATGCATTTGAGACCCACCATTGGGCTATCTCAGCAATGCATGTACCCCAGAATGTCTGTGTGCCACCACTGTCACTGTGGGGTCATGACGGCATCACAGATGTGCCACCTGAGCATCTATATGGTCAACCTTGCACACCAGCACCCCCACTGCATGACTCGCATGCCACCTCCACCATTTCCATGAGGTTTTACTTGGCATTAGGGTTCTCTGCGATGAGGGATCTAACACACAATTGTGCAACTGGGCGTTAAGGGAGTACCCGCTGTCAACACCCACTCTCTGCCCCATTAACACCCACTCTCCACCTCCTTTTCCCTTAACACTGTGGGCATCTCTAACACTCGTTAATTTGGTGTTATCGGCCCTTTCTGCAGCGTTAAGGGCACAAGGTGCCAATAACGGGCATGAACAGGACACTTACTCCCTTACCGCCCTTTAGTATACATACCCCTAAGACTCATTACTGACCAGTTTAAAACAATCCATTTGTTCATTTTTAACCATTCTTTTGTAGTTTGGGAAGTATGTTTTGGGTCATTGTCCTGCTGGAGGACCCATGACCTTTGACCCAGACCTAGCTTCTGACACTAAGTAGCACATTTCACTTAAAAATACCTTAGTAGTCCTCTGACTTCATGATTCCTTTACTACATTCCAGGCCTTCGGTTCCTGAGGCAGCAAAACAGCCCTACAACATTATGGAATTTCCACCATATTTAACAGTAGGAAGGGTGTTTTTTTTTTCTTATAAGCGAATAGTGGACTTTCTCAAAACCAACAGATTGCATGATCTGAGGTAACATGGTTTTACCAAAGGACGATCTTGCCAAACAAATCTGATTGACTGGGTGACCACAGAACTAGATCAGGGGCATGCGATGGATGTCATCTACCTGGATTTCAGCAAAGCCTTTGATACTATTCTTCATAGGAGGCTTATCAATAAACTAAGTAGTTTGGGGATGGGTCCCAAGGTGGTGAAGTGGATCAGAAATTGGTTGATTGATAGACGACAGAAGGTAATGGTAAACAGAGCTCACTCAGATGAAAGGAGGGTGATTAGTGGGGTGCCCCCAGGGTTCGGTCCTGGGCCCAGCACTGTTAATGTATTTGTGAGTGATATTGCTGAAGGAATGAATGGAAAAGTCTGTTTTTTTGCAGATGACACGAAAATTTGCAACAGAGTGGACTCCCCTGAGGGAGTGGATAACATGAGGAAAGATCTACAAGAGCTGGAAGAATGGTCTAATGCTTGGCAGTTAAGATTTAATGCGAAGAAGTGCAGTGTCATGCACTTGGGAAGCAGAAATCCAAGGGAAATGTACGTGATAGGGGGCGAGAGGTTGGTTTGCACAGACCAGGAGAAGGACCTTGGTGTGATTATTTCTGCTGATCTCAAGGTGGCAAAACAGTTCGACAAGGCGGTGGCAAAAGCCAGGAGGATGTTGGGTTGCATACAAATAGGAATTACCAGCAGAAAGGAAGAGGTACTAATGCCACTGTATAAGTCACTGGTGAGGCCTCACTTGGAATACTGTGTTCAGTTTTGGATACCATATCTTGCAAAGGATGTAAAAAGACTGGAAACTGTTCAGAGGAAGGCAACCAAAATGATCTGGGGCCTGCGTCAGAAGCCTTATGAGAAGAGACTTGAAGACCTAAATATGTACACTCTGGAGGAGAGGAGGGACAGGGGAGACCTTTAAATACTTAAAGAGAAATAATGAACAAACAAACCTCTTCCAAAGATGGGGAAGCTGTAAAACTAGAGGGCATAACACGAAGCTGCAAAGGGGTAAATTGAAAGACAATGTCAGGAAATACTTTTTCACTGAAAGGGTGGTGGATGCTTGGAATGCCCTCCCGATGGAAGTGGTGGGGGCAAATACAGTGACAGAATTCAAAATGGCATGGGACAGACACAGTGGATCCCTTTACAGTAACAGGATAAAATCAAAATAAACTTAACTATCTAATTTCTCAACAAAAAAGGGTGTCCTACATGGAGCGGTGGGTTCACCCCTAAACAAAGACATGGGGGAGGTGTGGCCTGCACGGAGTGGCAGGTGCACCTACTCTTGCCATCTTACTGGGCAGGCTAGATGGACCATACTGGTCTTTATCTGCCGTCATTTACTATGTTACTATGTTATGTTATTTCTTTGCTTGTAAATGTATCGCTGATCTGCATTGTCAAAGAGCTCAAATTTGGTTTCATCTATTCACAGAACATTTTCGCAGAAGGATTGTGGTTTCTCAAGGTGGCTTGGGCAAAGATCAGGTGTGCCTTTTTATGTCGCTCTTTGAGCTGTGGAGTCCTCCTTGGTCTTCTCTCATGAAGTCTTGTTTGTTTAGGGCACAGCATATGGTGCAGGTTGAAACCAATGTTCCTGCTAAGCTGTGCTGAGCCTCCACCGGCATTCCTGCTGGTGGGGGGAGGTGCAAAGCAATCGGGAAAGCGATCATGTTTAGATCGCACAGCATCAGCAGGTCCTCAGGACATGCCAATAATCATGTCCTGGCAATGTCCCAGTTTTCATACAAGTATTTACTACTATTTCCTTTTTTAATTAGTCTTGTTTTATTTGATTCTTTTGTGTCAAATATGTGTTCATATATAATTCAAAGCCATTGCATTGGCTACTTTTTTAGGAGATATTGGGCATTAAGGGGTTGAATTGCAAGGGTGCTAATAATGTTGACCACAACTGTACATTCTCCAGTAATGAATTCCAGAGTTTGATTACGCATTGAGTAAAAAAATATTTTCTCCTATTAGTCTTAAATGGGTTATACTGTAGCATCATTGCATTTCGCCTTGTCTTTCTACTTTTTGAATTAGAAAACCAATCTATGTTTACCTGTTCTACTCCATTCACTATTTTATAGACCTCTGTCATATCTCCCCTCAGCCAGCGTTTTTCCAAGTTTAAGAGGCCTAACCTTTTAAGCCTTTTCTCATAGGGCTATCCTTCCATCTTCTTTAACATTTTGGTGACTCTTCTATGTCCCTTTTCTAATTCTGCTATATCCTTTTTAAGATATGGTGACCAGAACTGCACACAATATTCAAGGTGTGGTCATACCATGGAACAATACAGAGGCATTATAATGTCCTTTGTTTTATTATCCATTCCTTTCTTTATGATTCCTAGCATTCTATTTGGTTTCTTGACTGCCATTGCACACTGGGCAGAGGGTTTCAGCGTATTATCCACCATTATTCCTAAATTCTTTTCCTGGGTGGAAGTTTTCAATCTGGAACCTTGCATCGTGTACCTGTAGTTTGGCTTGTTCTTCCCTAACTGCACTTATCCCCGTTAAATTCCATCTGCCATTTGAATGTCCTTTCTTACTGTTTATCAAGGTCCTCTTGCAATTTTTCACAAACTTCTTGTATTTTAACAATGTTGAATAATTTTGTGTTATGATGGGGTATCAGCAGTATATAAATGATGCACCATAATAGGCAACATGGTAGAACATTAATATAATATATATATTGTATGATGTTCATAATGCCAACACAATACAAATATCTTATTAAGCAGCAGAGGAGACAAGTGCAATTTGAACATACAGGAACATGTTTACTAAGACCCACACTAGTAGCGTGGATTTGGGCTGCATTACTAGAGCGGGGAACTGTGCTTGAAGCAGGGGAATAGGGGCAACTATCCCCCTGAATTTAGTGTGGCTCACCATCTTAAAACTGCCATGGGGAGCAACTACAGCCACTCATTATGCCGGTGGTAGTTGTGCCGGCAGCAGAAGGCCAATGCTAACAGTGCCATGATGGCAACACCCACACCATGCCCTATCACACGCTGCCCAGATGGAGTGGATTTTTTAGTGCAGGCTCCGCAATACATTTTAGTGCAGTGCCAAAAGTGCATGCTATCCCCATGCTACCTGGGTGGCGTGCTTTAGTAAACATGCCCCATAGACAAGATGGGTACTAGAAAGTCAGGATAAATAAAAATGGGTGGGTAAATTTATTTACAGTCAAATAAGGTAAACAGGCCTGTCTCAGTTACAGGGCATGTGATATGTAGACCTATATACATAAGTCTAATTATTTTAGTCATATACGCATGCAAATGGGCAGTTATGCATGTAACGTTTGCGGTTGCTATTCTAAAGGTATGCCTGTTGGCCCAGTCACCCATATTTTCACTGTGGAGGTGCACAGGAGCAGAATTTGGGTGGAGTGTACATGGAGCACAAGTATGTGTATAAATTATAAAATATTATAATTTATGTACATTCCTTACAAATTTAGGCATGAGCATTTACATCAGCTCTAGGGCTGATGTAAGTAATCAAGCCTTAAATTAACACACATTTTCGGCTATTTACACTAGTATTTTATAAAATCAAGTGCACATGTGCTTGGCTTTATAAAACAGAGGTGAAATGCATGCATAAAAACATAGGCTAACTACATGGGAGTTTGTAAAATTACCCCTCTGTATGTATAGATGCCAGAAACTCAACAGAAAGTTGCAAAACTGCTGCTTCCACAAAATCAACACTTGTACATGGAAACTGCCAAGTCAAAACTATTGTTTCTGTGCATGTGTAAATCTGTGAAATGGCTTATCATGCAGTACCTGCCGGGAAATATATATGCACTTCTGCACATCCATATACATATTTTACAAAAGGCTCCATGTTCAGGAGAGCCTGTTGTAAAATATAGGGGAGGACTGGACATTTCAATTCTGATCCCCATAAATTAATTAAAATGGGTTTTCACCTGTGTTGAATGAAATGTGAAATATTTACTTATCCATAGCCCTATGTAAATTAATTCATTATCTTCTTGGAATCAGATATTCGCATAGATTGGGAGATGTACAATCACGAAGCAGATGATTCTAAATTCCTGGACCTGCTGGTGTTTTATGGGGAACATTTTCCTCTTAAGGATATAGATGGCAATGAGATTATTGAATCCAGCAGCGGTTTCTCTGAAAGTGATGATTCTCTGCCCAACTGGGATAAAATCCCTAGTAGTGGAGGAACTGTCTCCTCTCTTTCCCATAGGACTGATGAAGTAAGTACTCACACAACTTAATATCACATGGCTGCAAGTTCTCTCCAGTAAAAATTATGGGGAGAATTTTCACCAGCACCTTATCCACCTGCAGATGTATGGATAAACTATCTGTATATTTTTATGCAAATTTTAAAGATTTAGTTAACTGTGCTTCTATAACAACTTGGCCATTAGGGCTTACAGATAACAATGATAACTTAGCAAATACATAGAACTGTGAATAATGGACATTCAGCAAATGAATTATATATGAGATATCATCTATGGGTTTATTCTGTGCTGTGTTTAGTGGGGAAGTGCATCTGGTTTGAATGTACATCCCCACTAAACGCCAGGGTCCTATTCCCAATCCACAGCTCCCTACACGAATAGCAAAGATGTGTGGTGAGCTCTGGACGGGGGCAGGAGGGGGCAGGCTGGGAGAGGAGCGGGGTTGAGCTGGAGGCGTGACACTGAACCCGGATGTACAGGGCCGATTCCAGTTGTGGCCTGTACGTCTAGGGTTGTCGACATAGACGGGGAACGTATTCTACCTCGGAGGTCGAATAAGTCCTCCCAGAGGTAGGGGATCGCTACCCATGGGTCGCCGAAACCAAAGAAAGTGCAACAGGGGTTCTCTGCCAACCAATCCCAGCCATGGCAGGCCCGATCGAGGGTCAGGTGGCAGGGAAAAGAGAAATGGAGGAGTATCCTAGTGGTTGGGGCAAGGTACTTCAGGCCGGAAGGTCGGGGGTTCAAATCCCACTAGAGGACAGCAACCTTGGGCCGGAAGGACTGGGGTTTCTAGTCCCACAGGTGCTCCTTGTGGTCTTGGGCAAGCCACTTAACCCTCCATAGCCCATGTTCCCTGTAAAATAGTTATCTCCAAGTTATAATGCCCTGTTCAATGTAATTTCAGTTTGTTCAATGTAAACCGCACTGATGCAGAATAGCGCGGTATATAAGAGAATGAAAATAAATAAATAAAATAAATAAGATTGCAGGCAATTGGGACTCCTGCATGGCGTCCTGGTGCCATGGCAACAGGACGCCATGGCACCAGGCTCCATGCAGTAACCTCAGGGGATGTGTACAGAGAGCGGGCTGGATGTTCATTGAGCCTGATTCAGGGCACGTCCTGCCCATCCAGGCCCGTTGCACCCGATTCTACTCCCGTGGGAGTGCCTAGCTCCTGCCGGTGCAGAATTGTGTGCACAACCGGCTCATCCAGATTTTGGACGTCCAGACAGGCCAGACGTGCCCCGATGGGAATTGGCCTCCACATGTATATATCCATATATCTTGTTGCTGCTGAAAATACATGGATAAGGATAACTTATGCCAATATATTTATCTGTATAATGGCTACATATCGTGGCTATATAGATAAATTGAAGCTCGGCACTCAGAATGCCTCTGGCTCTCCTCAAGATATACTGATAAATTCGGACTATTTATTGACTGTATAGCAGCCCAAAATATTTGTATGTTTTTGTAATTATATGTTTATTAATTTTTTTTATAGGATATGTCTCACATATACACATTTCAATGCCCAAAACAAAGACAATAAGAATAGCAACAATAAAAACACTACCTTCATCTCTGCCCCACCCCCAAACTTTACCCTACTGCTCCACTCCATTATCCCTTCCATGCTCCCTCACCCACCCACATCCCCAGGCACTTTCATTTTACATCACAATACAAACATCTTCAATCCCAGTTTTTCTTGCCACTTGTTTATGGTGCCAAACATTAACATAATTGCTAAACATATGATTCTTATACACAGTTAATTCTCTCATTCTTGATATGTAATCCAGTTTTTGTTTAATCTCTTCTCCATTGGGTACTCATGGATCCCTCTACCAGTCTGCTAACTTCATGCGGACCGCACCCCATATCGTCCCTCCCAAATTTGTAATAGCATTTTCTATACCTATACAGACCACAGAGCCCCCCCCCCCAAAAAAAACCCATCTTCCCCGCTACCAACGTCCCTTCTCCAAACCCCCCTACCTCTCACCCCACCCCCATTCACCCCACCAACCATTCCTCTGTACCCCACTCCAAACGCTACCCACATAAATTCCAACACCCTGCATTCAAATGCCCTCCATTTCCCACCACTCAGACCCCCCCACTTCCATACCATACGCATTCTCCCATCATCCCCAATCATCCGTCACTTCAGAGTATCCCCAACTCTCTTTCCAGACCAAAAGTCTTTAAGATAATCCTATCTCAGCAGCAAGAACAGTTCAAGTGTCCTCCACTCTCTTTGCACCCTGCTGCTTCTTTCGCCAATCTTCCTTCTCCATCATTTTCCACTTGGCTCATTGAGCTCCTTTCTCCTGCACCTCCGTTAGAAGCTCCTGAACCTCCAACATATTGGCTTCTTCCATTGACATCACTGTTTCCCCCCCCCCCCCCAGTGTCATCGCCCTACGAGTCACTCCGTTGGTCGTGAAGGCAATGCCGAATAGAAATAGCCATCTATACTTTATTTGTTCATTCCAGAACTTTTCTATCACTGACCGCAAGTCCTTCCTTCTTTGCAGTGTCGCAGCTGCCAAGTCCGTGAAGACCATCACTTGATGGCCTTGCCACTCTAACTTTTTCCGCAGATCACATTTTACCAGCAATCTGTTTTTTGAGTGAAAAGCCATGTATATACATGTAACAATGTCTCTTGGGGCCGACCCTCTTACTGGGTCCAAGGCATGATGGGCTTTATCCAGTTTTATTTTGGGGAGCTTCTCTTCTCCACCAGTGCCACACAGCAACACTTGGAATATGGATAAATTGCTGTTTCTGAAATTCAGGTAACTCCGGACCCCTTTTATTCCAAGGTTGTTTCATCACCATCTATTTTTGAGATCCTCTTAAGGACTATCACTGCATTCACTTCTTCTAAGGCCTTCATCTCCTTAGAGAAATTTGCTGGCTCTTCTTTACTCTCTTCCACTAGGCCTTCTGTCTCCTTCACCGGCCATCCCAGATTCTGTACTTCAGATCGCAGCTCACCAACCTTCTCTTCCATCTCACTGCGTACTGTCTTGATTTCTTGCTTGAGATCTGCAAACCAAGTTTGCAGCTCTTCCATGGCAATTTGCACCACTACACTCTTACCCAAAAGTAATTGTGCCAGACATGAGTCCGAGAAGGACTGGAAAGGGGGGCTGTTACTTCTGGAGAGAAATCTGAAATTGTGAGTATATACTTCTGGGAATTTTTCTGAAAGGAAATTTTTTTCTTTTAAAGCTAATTAATCTGTGAACCCACTATTTTTTTTGTTAAATCAGTCAGGGCCTAGTAGCAACAGTTTAAGATTCAATTTAAAAACACAGAAGAGAACTTTCTGGTTACCTTTCATACCCAGTAGACAGCTGTAGTTTAAATTTCATAGTCACTCAGGGCCTAGCATCAGCAAAGTACTTTTAGTTTCAAATTAAAACACAGAAGAGAGCTTTCTGGTTAAATTTAGAATCCAGCAGAGAGCTTGTAGTTTAAATTTCATAATAGGTTAGAGCCTAGTAGCAGCAAAGAGCTATAATTTAAATCAAATCAGAATATAGTTTTCCTCAGCAGCACAGGACAAGGTACTGTGTAGCAGCCCTTTTTTAATAAGTGTTATATCCCTCCCTCCCTCCCCACACCCACCCTCCCCTGGGAAAATCACAGCTTTATAGGTACTTGCACAACTTAAAAGACAGGAGGTGCTCTCAGGTGAAGCTCATTACCCAAATCAGTCATACACCAAGGACCTGAAATTAATTAAGCTTCAGGTGAACAAGGTATATTAAACTTCTTAGGTACAGTTTTAGTGGTATAAATATCCATTGCACCCTTTAGTACATATAGAACTTAAAGATCTAAACACAAACTTAAAACTAAGATGCAGACAGCAGTCCAGCAGCGGGATGTGGGCTTTCCAGTCTTTTGCATTGAGTGTCACATGTATGATTTTCTCCCAGCTGGTGAGAGGTCTTACGTGTGCACTAGGTGCAAGGAGCTCTCTGCTCTCAGGGAACGAGTCCGTTCTCTAGAGGCTAGAGTAGCAGACTTGGAAAACATAAGACAGACAGAGAGGTACATAGACGAGACCTACAGGGATATAGTCCTGAAGTCCCACCTCCAGTCTGGCAGCATCCCTGTTGCCATGGAGGAGAGAGGTCACGTGACAGGAGAGCATCACCCTGGTGTGGCAGGAAGTGATCCTGTAACTAGGACCTGTCCTCCAGGTGATGTAAACCCCTCTCGCACCGAGGAGGTTTCTCCAGGGCCAAGTGCCCATGCGGGAAGGGTTAGGACAGCAGTTATAGTTGGTGATTCGATCATTAGGCATGTAGATAGCTGGGTGGCTGGTGGACGTGAGGATCGCCTGGTAACATGCCTGCCTGGTGCGAAGGTAGCGGACCTCACACGCCACCTAGATAAGGTCTTAGATAGTGCTGGGGAGGAGTCTGCTGTCTTGGTACATGTTGGTACCAATGACATAGGAAAATGTGGTAGGGAGGTTCTGGAAGCTAAATTTAGGCTTTTAGGTAGGAAGTTGAAATCCAGAACTTCCAGGGTAGCGTTCTCCGAAATGCTTCCCGTTCCACGCGCAGGACCCAATAGGCAGGCAGAGCTCCGGAGTCTCAATGCGTGGATGAGACAATGGTGCAGAGATGAGGGGTTCGGATTTGTTAGGAACTGGGGAACATTCTGGGGAAAGGAGGGGCTCTTCCGAAGGGATGGGCTTCACCTTAACCGGGATGGAACCAGGCTGCTGGCATTAACCTTTAAAAAGGAGATAGAGCAGCTTTTAAACTAGATAATAGGGGAAAGCCGACAGTCGCCCAAGAGCGCATGGTTCGGAAGAATGTATCATTGAAGGATACTACAAAAAGCAGAGAGGTTCCAAAAAAGAGTAAAGTAGCCCAAATGCCCTCGAGTATGGAGCAGACAGAACTTAAAGATCCCAAATTACACATGTCTACCAATAGCCAAATTAATATGAATAAAATACAGTCTCTAAAATGCTTGTATGCAAATGCTAGAAGTCTACAAAACAAGATGGGAGAGTTAGAATATATAGCACTAAACGAGAGGTTAGATATGATTGGAATATCAGAGACATGGTGGAAGGAGGACAACCAGTGGGACACTGTGATACCTGGGTACAAACTATATCGAAATGATAGAGCTGATCAAATTGGTGGAGGGGTTGCGCTCTATGTTAGAGAGGGCATTGAGTCAGAAAGGATTAAAGTTTTGCAAGAAACAAAATTTGCTGTAGAATCTCTATGGATTGAAATTCCATGTAAAAAGGGGAAGGCGATGGCAGTGGGGGTGTACTATCGTCCGCCTGGCCAGAATGAACAAATGGATGATGAAATGCTCAAAGAAATCAAGGAAGCTAGCAAAAGTTACAGTGCAGTAATAATAATGGGTGATTTCAATTACCCCGGCATCGACTGGGTCAGTGTCACAACAGGACATGCTAGGGAGATAAAGTTCCTAGATGAAATAAATGACTGCTTCTTGGAGCAGCTGGTTCATGAACCGACCAGAGGGGAAGCAATATTAGACCTAGTCCTTAGTGGAACACCAGATGTAGTGCAAGAGATAAGGGTGTTGGGGCCACTTGGCAATAGTGATCATAGCATGATCGCCTTTGATTTAATTAGTGGAGGAGGGATAGTAAGGAAATCCACAGTACTACCCTTTAACTTTCGAAAGGGAGACTATGATAGAATGAGGAAAACAGTTAAGAAAAAACTAAAAGGAGCAGTTGCAAAGGTTAAAGACGTACATCAAGCTTGGGTGTTGTTGAAAAATACTATCTTGGAAGCCCAGACCAGCTGTATTCCACGCTTTAAGAAAAGTGGAAGGAAGTCCAAAAAATTGCCAGCATGGTTTAAAGCTGAGGTCAGAGAGGCTGTTGTTGCCAAAAAAGCATCTTTCAAGAAATGGAAAAAAAGAGCCAAATGATGAAACCTGGAAACAGCACAAGCACTGGCAAGTCAAATGCAAGGCATTGATAAGGCAGGCAAAGAGAGAATTTGAGAAGAAGCTTGCTGCGGAAGCAAAAACGCGAAATAAAGACCTTTTCAAGTACATTCGTAGCAAAAAATCCGTGAGAGAGTCAGTTGGTCCATTAGATGATAAAGGGGTTAAAGGAGCACTAAGAGGCGACAAGGCGATAGCGGAGAGACTGAATGAATTCTTTGCTTCGGTCTTTACTGAGGAAGATGTAGGGATGTTACCCACGACTGAAGTGGTATTTAAAGGTGTGGAAGAATTGAAGGAAATATCGATACATCGGGAAGATGTCCTACAACTATTAGATAAACTGAAGAGTAGCAAATCACCTGGGCCGGATGGTATACATCCAAGGGTGTTGAAAGAACTGAAATTTGAGATTGCAGACCTGCTATCAGTAATCTGTGAACTATCATTAAAATCATCTCTAATACCTGAGGATTGGAGGATCGCCAATGTAACACCAATTTTTAAAAAGGGTTCGAGGGGTGATCCGGGAAACTACAGACCGGTGAGCCTGACATCAGTACCGGGAAAAATGGTAGAAACCATCATAAAGAATAAAATTACTCAGCATATAGATAGTCATGACCTAATGGGAGACAGCCAACATGGCTTTAGACAAGGAAGATCTTGTCTTACTAATCTGTTATGTTTTTTTGAAGGAGTGAATAAACAGGTGGACAAAGGTGAGTCGGTTGATATTGTGTATCTGGACTTTCAGAAAGCCTTTGACAAGGTCCCTCATGAGAGACTTTTGGCAAAACTAAAGAGTCATGGGATAGGAGGCAGTGTACTACTGTGGATCAGGAACTGGTTAAAAGATAGAAAGCAGAGGGTAGGGCTAAATGGCCAATTTTCCCAATGGAGAAAGGTGAATAGTGGTGTACCCCAGGGATCTGTGCTGGGTCCGCTGCTTTTTGACATATTCATAAATGACCTGGAAAGTGGAATAACGAGTGAGGTTATCAAATTTGCTGATGACACAAAACTATTTAAAGTTGTTAAAACCCAGGAGGATTGTGGAAAATTGCAAGAGGATCTTGATAAATTGGAAGACTGGGCATCAAAATGGCAGATGAAATTTAATGTGGAGAAGTGCAAGGTTATGCACCTAGGGAAGAACAACCCAAACTATGGTTACACGATGCAAGGTTCCACATTAGGAACCACCACCCAAGAAAAAGATTTAGGCGTCCTTGTGGATACCATGTTAAAACCCTCGGCCCAGTGTGCAGCGGCGGCCAAGAGAGCAAATAGAATGCTAGGTATGATAAGGAAAGGAATGGAAAATAAAACAAAAGATATTATAATGCCTCTATATCGTTCCATGGTGAGACCGCACCTTGAATATTGTGTGCAATTCTGGTCGCCATATCTTAAAAAGGATATAGCGATTTTAGAAAAGGTTCAGAGAAGAGCCACCAAAATGGTAAAGGGGATGGAAGGCTACTCCTATGAAGAAAGGCTAAAAAGGTTGGGGCTCTTTAACCTGGAAAAGAGACGGCTGAGGGGAGATATGATAGAAGTCTATAAATTAATGAACGGAGTGGAACGGGTAAACGTAGATCGATTGTTTACCTTATCAGAATATAGAAAGACTAGGGGACATGCAATGAAGCTACAGGGTAAACTATTTAAGACTAATAAAAGAAAATATTTTTTCACTCAACGTGTAATCAAACTCTGGAATTTGTTACCGGAGGATGTAGTAAAGGCTGTTAGTGTAGCTGGGTTTAAAAAAGGTTTGGACAAGTTCCTGGAGGAAAGGTCCATAAACCATTATTAAGAAGGGACCCAGGATATCAATGCTTGAACCAATACAAGCATTGTGGAACCTGTGTCCCTTGGGGAAACTGCTAGATACGTATGACCTAGATTGGCCACTGTTGGAAACAGAATACTGGGCTTGATGGACCTTGGTCTGACCCAGTATGGCATATCTTATGTATGTTCTTAAGGCCTCTCCGTGTGCCATCCCCAACAAAATGGCCT
This sequence comes from Ichthyophis bannanicus, assembly GCA_033557465.1. Lineage (NCBI taxonomy): Eukaryota > Metazoa > Chordata > Amphibia > Gymnophiona > Ichthyophiidae > Ichthyophis > Ichthyophis bannanicus. The sequence continues at coordinate 252,216,023 of CM066031.1, forward strand.
TCTCCACAGAGTTCTTCCCTTGTTCTGAGTACACAAAGTATTTTAAGTCCATTGACTTCTGGTGCATGTTCACCATCACCACTCTCTCTAGCTCTCAGTATCTCTTGGGAGTGCATTTTGAGCAAGGGTCCAACACTGGGGAAGGTGACATTTTTTAGATTTATTTCTCTGCTTGACGGAGTCCCCAGATTCCAAAATATTTTTAAAGACACTTATGCACTCTAAGGAGTGTGTTTACTAAAGAGCATTAAGGAAGCACCAGATTACAAGCGTAAATGGCAGTGTTAAGGGTATTTGCTGTGATAAAGGATGGGGTGGAGAGTAGGCATTCTGGCAATAAGGGCTCTTGGCTCCACTTGATGGGCGCTAACAGGACACCAAGCAGTAAGGTGGCATGTATGCACCTTAATGTCCTAAAATGGAAGCCACCTTAATGCATGATAAGGGAGCCCTTGTGAAAGTCACATTTTAGGTGATGAATGGAAGGAAAGGTAAGGGCTGATTGACATGTCAGATCCACATGTATCCTATGTGTTAATCAGTAAGTGGGATGATAATGTGGGAGGCAATTGCACTGTATCAGTGACAGGTGCTCATGTATTCTGCTGTAATGTCAGTGTGTGGCATAGGATTGGGAAGAAGTATGCCCTGGCAGAGTCAGCATGGCCACAATGTGGGCATCAAAAGGATGACTGAGCATGAGTGGTAACACAGATCATTCATAGGAGAAGTGTGAGTGATATGTCCTAATGATTAAAATGTTCCTATGTGGGCCATGTGTAGCAGCTGGCAGGAGACTATATCACTGTACATGATGGGCCTATGATGGATGGGCTGAGGGATGGATGGTGGTAGATGAGAGTGCAGTATGGCCTCGCTGCGCTGATGTACCTGATATGACCGCACAAATGTAGTTGTTGTGTGTGTGAAAAAATAGTAGCCATGCCACAGGGAAGTTCCAATACAGCTATTTGGATGTGACAGCTGCCTCAGCTTTTCTAACCACCATACAATCTTCCTGACACATGTTCATATGAAAACTGAAAAAGTGTCTCTCATATTGGCATATGGAGCAAGTAAGGAAGTGTGATGATCTCTGCAGGTGGCCATCTCAGGAGTGGGATGTGCCTGCATGTACTGCATATATGTGATGGAGCCAACGATGTTCATTCACAGCTATGATGACATATTTCAATCATGTACAACTCATGTGTCTACAGGGTGAACATGTCCGACCCTTTGTAATGGGCTATACAGCCAGATGCTGTCAGATGGGCATGATTGCAGTGGGCATGTTTGCAGACCCAATGTGCTATCGTACCACATAAAATAACAATATTAATGTGTGTCCTCCAGTCAATGCAGACCCTGGACTGTTTCTGGCAGTATATTTATTTATTTACAATCTCTTATATACCGCGCTATTCTGCATCAGTGCGGTTTACATTGAACAAACGGAAATTACATTGAACAGGGCATTATAACTTGGAGATAACTATTTTATAGGGAACATGGGCTATGGAGGGTTAAGTGGCGCTCCCAAGACCACAAGGAGCACCTGTGGGACTAGAAACCCCAGTCCTTCCAGCCCAAGGTTGCTGTCCTCTAGTGGGATTTGAACCCCTGACCTTCCGGCCTGAAGTACCTTGCCCCAACCACTAGGCCACTCCTCCACTCCATATTGAAGTGAGTTTCCCACAGCCACGAAGAAAACAAGTGTGATTCAAACACTGGTCTGTTGCTTACTAAGCCGGTGCTCTAACCTCCACATCTTTCTCCATAGCAATGTCTAGAATCAAAGAGACTGCAGGCTGAAACCCAGGACATGAAATAATGTGGCTGGCACATTCTGAGACAGTGGTAAACCACAGCTAGGGCCTGCCCACAGCGGCACACATGCAGTACGTACTGCACTGGACAATCAGTACTATAGCTGCATAACAAACACACAGCTGCAGAATACGTCTCTTGTCCAAAGGCCAAACCACATGTGAGGGCAAGATGCCCGTCCCTCCACTGTACCTCCAACACCAAATAACAGTGGCACACAGATGAACACTGGGCTGCAGTGTGGCACTAACCCCCAGAGCAGTGCATATGCAGGGCGTGCAATTCCTTGTGATCTGCTGTACATTGCAAGATAGGGACATTTGCACATGCACGTAACTCAAACCACACAGAGTAGGGGGTGGGGGGACACCAAGCAGAAGAGTCTGCCAAGACCAAAGTTATGAGCAGGTCACCAACAGTCCAAGAACACCTGCTAGCCTCTTTTTCTGAGAATTCCAATCAGATCAATCACAAGCAGCTTACATATATTGGGCAATACTGGGCTATGTCAGCCACTCACATACCATCCACTGCATGTACACATAACCACCATGAAAACATTGGCCTGATATGTGGACATCCAGCATGCTATCTAGTGACTAGACTGCCAAAACCAAAACAGCACCCATATCATTGTAACTTGACCCTATATAAGCACCATGTGGATATATAGCTATGACATGGTCACAGTTCGGTCGGAGTGAGATTGGCCTATCATCATGAACAGATATGTGCACCCAGGCCATGCCCATGGCAGACCCATGTTAAGATGGCTCAGCCGTTTACCTAACCTCTGACTCATACATCCTGTGCAAACCGCTGTTTTAGTCAATACCCAGAATCCTGTGCTCCGTATTTTGTACCCTTTTATTTTGAATTTGAGGACAGCTTATGCAATGCAGAGCACAGTGGAAAGTGGATCAGAGACAGGCTGTAGTGCATGCTGGCCCAGTGGCCTATGTTTGTCACATACCCAAATACGGTGTCCCCTTATACAGCTTTTGGCAGTGAGCATTGAACATAGTGCCATGCTTGTATGCCCATATAATGTCATGTCCTTAGCCATGGACACTGCAAAACTGGCCAGTGCAGCACATGCAGTCTCCCACATTGCAGATGCAGTGCCCCCCCTCCCCAAGAGCACGTGGAAGCATGGCAGGTTGGACATTGGGTTAGATGTTGGTACAGTTCCTGGCCACACATATGCCATCATTCCCTTCCTCTCTGTACTCTAATAACATCTGTTTGACTGTCACACTCGGTTCCCATGGGGAGTGGGTGAGGCTGTCATGCAGGCCCCCTGATATAACATATGCAGATACTGAGTAGACCCAAATAGCTTCTGGGCATATGAACATAGGCTTTGGCCAGCAGTGCCACCTGCGAAGGGCACATTCTCAACATGTATGGTACTGTTCCCCCACCCCACCCCACCATTCACCTCCAGTCACTGCCTTTCCATATGGTGGCAGGCGATGCAGAGACCAACATGACATCCTGTGGCACATTTCGGCTGCTGGAATCGTGCATGCACCATTCAGAGGTCAGTGTCCCACAGTCACAATCAGGCAAGGAAGTGCATTTTGTCTCTCTTTTGGAGTAATAGGTAATGTACTACTGAATGCTTTGGTCAATGATCAGTAGACAGTGATGAGATGGTGTATATTGTGTGCAGATTTGCCTGATATGGATGGACCTGCCTGCATTTGTATACTGTGCATGGAGCAAAGTGTCTCCCGGATTGCACTCTGTGACTGCAGTTTAAGACAAGAGCAACGTACATGCAGGTAATTTGCAGTATCTTTCCAGTGTCACCAACTAGGTGACTGAATTGGACATTCACAGAGACCATTCAAGCCCTGCACTTCAGCCTAGTTCCCTTTAGGCTGCAGCTGCACCAAGTGGGCTGACAGTGTTGCCACGGATACAGCTGTTATGGCAGTTGACATTAATCAGGCCTCTCACCTGTGCAAATTGGTATGTCCTGAGGCCTGGAGGCACAGTCAGAGGTGAGGGTTGTAACACATACACATGTGTCCCCCCTGCTCACTCCAGTCAAACCAGCAGGTGATATGGGAGTTGCACAGCAGTGTCATGTTGGGAGGTAAGTGTAGGGGAATGCTCTCGGGATGGGCGTTGATGATGGTGTAACTGGGAATGCATTGCAGTGTCACAGCCATAGGTTGCAACTACTTACTGAAAACTAACCTTCTGCTTGTAAATGATGTCTCACACAGTATGTGGAGTTGCTGAATAGCTGACCTGCAGCATGTTGTATGCACAGCCCTAAATCCTGGGCATCACATGCATGCAAAGTGCATTGCTGCAGCTCACAGTCCTCTGGAGACACACACACACACATATAACCCTGCTGTCCAAAAATGGTGCAAGTCAGCATTCCTATCTGCCCCTTAGGCCTCCTTTAATGCTCCACCATTGTCAACGCTTCTTCTATGTGCAGGCGCTATCAATGCACTCTGCAATGCTTTGATGCTGTCAACACCCTCTTAGTGTGCTGGTGTTATTGGAGTGCTCTATCATCCAGCCGTTGGTGGTACAGCTTCTTGGTGTGGCAGCTGAGTGTGAGGATTCATGCTGGAAGAAATGCTGAAGATTGCACATGATGATATAGTTCTGGAGAATAAGATAAAGTTCACACCTTTTCTGAGTCACAAGCTGGTCTTGAACCTGTGACCTTTCTTTCATACACATGCTGGCCATGTGTTTGGAACCACAGAGCAACCATGTGGATTCATCAATCCATGGGTATATATGTATTCATTGTCAGGATGAATGCAGGCATAAATTGGGGTATGCCTATGACTGCTTAGATCTCTGCATGTTCTGTGCCATACATGTCTGTTAAGTCTGTATGTTGCAGTGCAGTGATATGCTGATGGTTCAGCTGACATTTATGTCTTATATATGGGATCTGTCCAGCCAAAAGGGGCAAGCCAGGATACATGACCAGACACATTCCAGACCATGGGTGACCTAGCAGAATGACCAGTGTACCCATTTCCTGGTGTGTGTTTGTGGCCAGTCATGGAATAATCTCATATTTTGCAGACCGTAGTAGCTACTTTAGATTCATATGTGGCTTAGATGGTTGTAACTGACTGAGTACTTACTTATGGAGAGGTCACTGGTTCACATACAGATTATGCTCATAATTTGGCAGGTGAGAGAGCAGCGTGGTCATTATTCCTCTGACATGGGCTATAATCATATTGCATGGTATTCCTGCCTCAGTGGCATATTTTTTGCCCCACAAGCACATATCCACTGGGCAACTAGTCAGGTGCCAGGGTCCACCAATCATGGTAGACAGCTTGCTGACCAATCCCTCCCTCTTTGCAAGCATGGCACAGCCACTGCTTCAGTGCTGCAGGTGGCCTTATTGCAGTTGCAAAATGCAGCTAGTCACAGCATGCTGCTCCTGTCCCCCTCCAGTGCTCCACTGTACCTGCTGTTGACATGCTTCGCATGCCACTGACAGTGGCAACTGCGGCATTGCACCTGACACACAGGGACAGGAAACAGATTTCTTCTGCACCAGGCCACAGCTGCTGCAACCGCCACCCCCATTCTCACACAATGCTGACATGGAAGCATAGTGGCAGTGGCGGAACTGCTTTTTGACTACAGCAGCATGTATGTGTGTTGCCTCTGTCACAATAGAGTCATACAAGACATCGCAGATGTACACCCTAGGCAGCCTCCTTGTCAGCCTAGTGTACCAACCATTCCCACTGCATCACTCACGTGACACCTCCTTTGCCAATTTGTCACCAACAACATAGCACCCTTTATTAATAGGGCACCATTCTATTACTGCCAATGGAACACTACTATCACTAATTTGGGAGCTACAATGGGAGGAGCACATTTCATACAATTTAATAGGCTCTCTCCCCTCAGAAATAGCCCTTACCGCAAGCTTTCAGCTGGCATTAGGGTTCCCAGTGGTGGTGCCTCTAATGCACAGTAACACAAACCGGTGTTGAAGGGGCATACACTATCCTCGCCCAGTCTCCACCCCATTAACACCCAGTCTCCACCTCTTTTTAGCTTAACACTAAGGGACCAGCTTCTGCATGTTAATCCAGCATTATCAGCATTTTCCGCAGCGTTAACCGCTCACGGTTTCCAATAATCCTAGTTAATGGCATCTTTGCTCCCTTAACGCTCTTAAGTAAACATATCACTAAGACACCATTATGCATATTTTCGTTTAATGATGCAACCAAGGAGAAAAGATCGGAGGTACTTGTCCGCAAACGTAGTAAACAGCAACGAAGACAAGTGGAAGGAGACCGTGTACAAGCAAAAACTTTATTATGGGTCCCGACTCAGGTTTTGGCTTGTTAGCCTTCATCAGGGGCCTGTTTACAATAACTAAAATACAAATATAATAAATAAATAAAAATACTGCATAATAATAGATAGAAATAAAAACATATCATATATAAGAACATATAGATCGAAAACAGGATATAAAAATAGTATGTAAAAAGGATGTTCCTAAGGAAGAAAGGGGGAGGAGAGTGAAGGGGAGGGAGGGAATAGGCTGAAAAAGAAACTAAACATTATACCATAATCTGTAAAAATTATATGTTGAGAGAGAAAGCAGAAGGAACATATTATGAAGCAATATGTACAAACGGGAAAGAAAAAGAAAAGGGGGAAAGGGAGGAGGGAGAAGGAGAAATTATAAGCTAAAAAAGGGGTAAAATTCCAACCAAACTGATATTGGAAAATGATAAGACATCTATAGCCATCAAAAAGAGGTAATAAGAAAAAACGGGGCCAGAATGTGATGATAATACATTGTCATAATAGTGTGTTAAAAAATGTGTTATGAAAATAATAAAGGGGATTCATAATTCATGAAACTGGGAAAGGGCCCAAAAAGCCAAAACATATTTAAAAAAAAAACTTTAAAAAAATATTAAATCTCCAGGAACAAGCAGGAATGAGTCTTCACATATGGGTATCGTCGGTACCGACGGAGCCTGCGCGGGAACGCTCCCCAGCGTCCAGTAAGAAAGCTTTTGGGAACATCCCACCGTGCCTGCGCGCTGCCTTCCCGCCTTTCCCAACCGCCTCTCTCCAGTTCTTCTTTTCTGCGGAGCCAGCAGGTCGTTTCCCTGTCACCGCTGAAGAATTTCTTTATTTTTTTCTAATTCTTTGGTCTCGCGTAGCCCTTCTTTGACGTCGGACCGGTACCGCCGGTCTTTTCTTTCTTTCTTCTTAAAAAAAAAAAAAACTACCGTTTCCCACTTCTGTGCAATTTTTTCTTCGGCCTTAGGCCTAGGAAATATTTTTCCTCATGGAAAAGCCCGCCTCCGGGTTTAAAAAGTGCACGAAGTGCAGCGGTACTATTTCTGTCACTGACACCCATGACTGGTGTCTAAAATGTTTGGGTCCTGACCATTCCATCACGGATTGTGCGTCCTGTTCCATGATGTCTAAAAGAGGTCGACAGAACCGAGCGGCTAAGCTCAGTACCCTGTTTCCCTCTGATGCAGCTTCGGTGGCATCAACGTCTTCCAGGGCTTCTTCTTCCTCTCATGGATCTCAGGTAACCAAACATAAGTCCAGCCGGTCCTCGAAGGGTAGATCTCCCTCTAAGCATCGAGATGCCTCCGGGCTTGCCCTCGAGGTTTCTACACTGGCAAAATTACCCCGGCGGGAAGCCCCGGCTTCCAAAGTTTCATCTATGGGGTCACAGGTTGACATCGATGGCGCGGCCTCGACCGATCACCTGTTGACATGTTCTGGGGTACCGGTGGTTTCCACTGGTATCGACATCCAGACATTGGTGGCGTCGATGGATCCGAATATTCTGACCATGCAGCGTGCCATTACGACATTCATACAGGCTGCGACGCCTCCGGTACCGCAACAAACTCCATTATCGGTACCGGTTCCGGCACCGATATCGGTTTCGGTACCGGGACCGATTGCATCGACATCGGCTTCGGTGTCGACTGCAGCGGTATCCTGTTCTATGATGCCCATCGGTACCGAACCGGTACCGATCACTCCCGATGTCGATACCACTCGGTACGCGTATCGGGCTCTGCAGGAGCATCCAGACAGGCGATACTTCGATTCCTCCGAGGACTCTGATGAATCAGAGGCTTCTGTCGAAGCATCGGTACTCCTTCCTCAGGAGCCTTCTTCTTCAAAAAGGAGAATGTCTCCTCCAGAAGACTTGTCTTTCCAAGACTTCATTAGGGAAGTGGCCAGGGGCCTCTCCATTTCTGTGGCCCCTGAGTCAGAGCCTAGAGCCAAACAGTTGGATATTTTACAATATCCTAAGGCTCCTAAGGAGGCAGCTACTTTACCAATTCATGAGATCCTTTATGATCACATGTTGGGCATATGGGAGACTCCTCTCACCACCTCCCCTCATTCTCGTAGGTTGGACACCATGTACCGTGTTCCTCCCTGTCCAGGCTTTCATAAGACTCAACTTCCTCACCACTCTATTGTGGTGGAGTCTGCCATGAAAAAGATAAAGAGTGCAAAAAGGCACTCATCTAATCCTCCAGGAAGAGAATGCAGAACCTTAGATGCTTTTGGCCGGAGAATTTTCCAGGCCAACATGCTTGCTGCCAGAATCAACTCCTATAGTCTCTATATGAGGATGTTTCTAAAAGAAGTTACAGATCATCTGCAGACTTTAGCCCCTTTTACTGTATTTCAGAAGATAAAAGGGAGGAGTTTCTCACATGGCTTAAACATGCCCAGGATGTTTCCAAATTTTCCAACCATGCAGCCTTTGACTCTTTTGAGTGTGCCAGCAGAGCCTCGGCTATTGCCATAGGTGCACGCAGACTTGCTTGGTTACAAGCTTCTGATTTGGAACCCTGGGTCCAAGATGGATTAGGAAATCTTCCTTGTACAGGTGAAAACCTTTTTGGAAAGGATTGGCAAGCAAAGGCCACTCAGATGGATGCTGAAAATTCTGCTTTAGATAGACTTTCAAAGTCTACTTCTGTTCCTGTTAAAAAAGGTTGTTCAAAAAGGCTTTTTATCCCAAAAAGGGGAGATGATATCCTGTTTATGGTCAGCAGACATCTTCTGCAGGTCGTTTTGCTGCAAAGCGTCAGCAACAACCTAAACAGGCCAAGCCTAAGGCTGCAAGGACTGCTACGGCCCAACAGCCTCAGCCTCCTCAGGGCCTTTGACTTACAACTAGAGAACTTAGACTTTCTGGCTCTAGAAGAACCAGAGCCTCTCACTATTCCAGGAAGGTTAGCTCACTTTGCTCCCAGATGGGAACAAATCACAACAGAGCAATGGACCCTCTCCATCATAAGGGAGGGGTACAAGCTTCATTTCTTAAACCTTCCTCCTCACACCATGGTGAGACAGTTCAATTCTCCAACATCTCTCCTCGACCTTTTCGGTCAGGAGATTGCTACCCTTCTTGCCCAAAAAGCAAAAGAAGAAGTACCCCTTCTTCAACAGGGCTCAGGGTTCTACTCCCCCTATTTTCTTATCCCAAAGAAAACAGGGGGCTACAGACCCATTTTAGATCTCAGAGAATTTAACAAGTTTCTATTCAAGGAGAAATTCAAGATGATTTCTCTCGGTGCTCTCCTTCCATACCTTCAGAGTCAGGATTGGCTTTGTTCTCTAGATCTCAAGGATGCGTACAGCCATGTCCTCATCCATCCAACACACAGAAGGTTCCTTCGGTTCCTTTATCAAGGAAAGCACTACCAATACAGAGTGCTTCCTTTCGGTCTGGCCTCTGCACCAAGGGTGTTCACAAACTGCATGGCAGTAGTAGCTGCATTTCTACGCACTCTAGGAATATTCGTATTCCCATATCTGGACGACTGGCTCATCCGAGCTCCATCCCAGTCAGAGGCCCAGACTTCCCTAGCCTGCACAAGGCGTGTTCTTCAGTATCTGGGACTTGTAATAAACATCCCAAAATCCCATCTCACCCCTACTCAGTCACTAGAGTTCATAGGGGCCTTGCTGGATACCACAACTGCAAGAGCCTATCTTCCCCAGGCCCGTTGCCTACGCTTGGTGCAGTTAGCCTCCCAGATTCAGTTAAAGTCCCATTTAACTGCTCGAGAGATGTTACAACTGTTAGGCCACATGGCATCCACCATGCATGTGGTTCCTTACGCTCGCCTTCACATGAGGGCAGCTCAATGGACTTTATCCACCCAATGGACCCAGGCATCAGGGTGCCTATCAGACAAAATAGCAACATCTAGTCACCTTTTTTGGTCTCTCCAGTGGTGGAGGTCCACTCAAAACCTGTTGCTGGGGTCCCCCTTTCAACAGTTGTTACCCCAAGCAACCCTTACAACAGATGCCTCTCCAAGGGGTTGGGGAGCTCATCTACAAGATCTCTCCACCCAGGGCATCTGGTCTCCACAGGAGACTTCTCTACATATCAACCTCTTGGAGCTCAGAGCAATTTTTCTAGCTCTCAGAGTCTTCCACACTCTGCTCAGCTGCAGGACAGTCCTCATCCACACGGACAACCAAGCAGGGCAGGACTGGCTCTCTGTTGCTTTGCAACGAAGCTTTGAGATTGTGGGCCTTCGCCAGAGAGCATCAAATTCATCTTCTGGCAGTATATCTTCCAGGCGTTCAAAACTCTTGGGCAGACAAACTCAGTCGAGTTCTGCTTCCACACGAGTGGTCCCTCCATATGGACCAGATAACCAGAATCTTTCGGATTAGGGGAACCCCGGACATAGACCTCTTTGCAAGTCCGTGGAATGCCAAACTTCCCCGGTTCTGTTCCAGAATTCCGTGTCAGGGAGTTCAGGCCAAGGATGCCTTCCTCCTTCACTGGGGTCAAGGCTTCCTTTACGCCTTTCCACCCATTCCCCTAATTCCCAAAACTCTCTTCAAGCTTCAGAGAGATCGAGGGTCTATGATCCTCATCGCACCACGTTGGCCACGACAAGTGTGGTACCCTCTACTTCTGCATCTCTCTCAAGCTCCTTCCCTGGACTTGGGATCTGCTCCAGACCTCCTGTCCCAGGAGGAGGGAACATTATGGCATCCAAATCCCCAGTCTCTCCATCTCAGGGCCTGGTTGCTGAAGGCCTAGACCTTCAAGATTTGCATCTTTTTCAGCAGGTGAAGGATATCCTTCATGCTTCCAGAAAGCCTTCCACTAGACGTTCCTATGCTTTCAAATGGAAAAGGTTTACCATTTGGTGTGCAGAGAAGGGTCTTAATCCCCTTGCAATACCTCTGAATTCTTTACTAGAGTATTTGCTGCATTTATCCCATGCAGGCCTTAAAACAAATTCAGTAAGAGTCCATTTGAGTGCTATTTCAGCATCCCTCAAGCCTCTCAATGGACAGCCTATTTCCTCTCATCCTTTTATTGCAAGATTCATGAGAGGCCTTCTTTTAACTAAACCTCCCATTAGACCACCTCTAGTGGCATGGGATTTGAATCTAGTTCTTGGTCAGCTTATGAAGCCACCCTTTGAACCCTTAGACACTACCTCCTTGAAATTCCTTTCCTGGAAGGTTATTTTTCTCATTGCAGTCACCTCAGCTCGCCGCATCAGTGAGCTGCAAGCCTTGGTGGCTAATCCTCCTTATACAAGGTTCCATCATGACAAGGTAGTCCTCAGGACCAATCCACACTTTATGCCTAAAGTGGTCTCACCTTTTCATCTGAACCAGGAGGTGTATTTACCTGTCTTTTTTCCAGGACCTCATGCATCAAGTGCAGAGAGGAATCTCCATACCCTGGATTGTAAGAGAGCACTCGTTTTTTACTTACAAAGGACACAGCAACATAGAAAGTCCTCTCAACTCTTTGTTGCTTTTGATCCCTCTCATTTAGGACTTCCAGTCTCTAAGAGAACACTGTCAAATTGGATTGCTCAGTGTATTTCTTTCGCCTACCAGAGTAAGAACTGTTCTCTGGAGGGCCATGTCACAGCTCACAATGTGAGAGCCATGGCAGCCTCTATGGCTCATCTAAACTCTGTGTCCTGTGGTGAAGAGCACCCTCCTGAGGCAATGGAGACCGGGGAAAATCCTGAAGGGCAACAGGATTTACGCCAGATTGACAATACTGGAAGGAAAGAAAAACTCCTTTCTGCTGAGCTAAGAATGGATACCAGCCCAGGGGAGGAGTTGAGTAGTCCTGATTGGGCACACCAGTGGTTGGAAGGGGCGTGCCTGGAAGAGAACCTCGTTTTAAACCTGAGAATGACCCTGCTAAGGAGAGCAAAGGGAGCAGAGAGTGCAGGAGGAGCAAAGAGAGCAGCAAAGGACTGAGCCGAAGTAGGCAGAGCAGTGCACAGAGCTGCACAAGGAACTCTGAGCAGAGGACCTCAGAGCAAAGGACCCATGAGAGGACGAGCTGTGGAAAGACGTTTGGTACGTCAGCTGAGAGTGAGTCAGAGAGTGAATGGAAGACCAGGAAGCAGTGTGGCAGTACGTTTGACCCTGGTAATAAAAGAAGACCTGCAAGGATCTTTTCAAGGGCTGTGAATGAAAGTCCTGAAGAAAGTGGACGTAGCCCTGGATTAGACTCCTGGAAGAAGGCAGAGCCCTGGAAGAGGAAGCCTCCACGGCAGGCAAGTGAGAAAGAAAACTCATTCTTTGGAATACAGTTGGGACCAGAGAGACACAGGAACCCTCACAGCTGGAAGACGTCTGAGCTACCTAGGACGAGAGGGGCTTGGCAAAAAGTAAGCAGTTTTCCTAGGAGTTACAAGAGTGAAGGTAAACTCAATTCTCCTATGTTTGAAGCCTTACTAAGAGAGCCTAAATGTTACCCTGACTTATTTAGCCTGAGAGGGGAGAAGGGAAACATTACTGACCAAGAAAGAAGCTTAATAGCTGCTGACAATTGCTTATCTAGCAACCAACAGGCTGAATTGCTTCTCCAAAGCTTTAAAGAGTTTCTAGAACTAAAAGCAGGCAGACAACCAGTACTAAACGAAGATACTAATTCTATACAGTCTGAAGAATTAATGCAAACTGATTCTGACTTACCTGACTGTAATAGTATGGATTGTTCATTGTGTTGTATGGAAATACCAGAGTAAAGAAGCTTGCTGTGCCGTGTATGAGTAAAAATACAACGGAGCTGTTTCTACTGCCATGCTTTGGAAACCTTAATTACTTGCACCTGAATTAAGCTCCCACTGTGAACGTAACAGTGCATGTAAAGAGGCTGCATTAAATGGGAATCACCTCTTGGGGCAGAGCTGAGTCAAACTCCCTAGAAGTAAAGCTGAAGTTAAAGCTGAATTCTACTTTAGTTGACTTTATTCCTAAGTTTATTCTGTTCATGTTAAAGCACCAGTTTTTGTTCATGTGTATGAATTTGTGATGCGCTGGAAGAATCTCCCCAACAACAATAAAATACTTGCAAACAAGCCTTACCGTCTCTGGCGCACAACTACACTTATTTCGGAGTGAAAGGAGCACAAGAACTACATTACCCAGCAGTACCAGGGAACAGTTTTTAACTCCATTCCTCACGAGGCAATAGGCCGCTCCTGTCTTTTAGCCCTAAGGCGGGGCAGGGGCATCGCAGTCCATCGACCAAATCTGTCGAGCGGCCACCTGGGCCTCGGTTCATACCTTTACAGCCCATTACTGCTTGGACAAGGACTCCCGCCGGGATGCCTTGTTTGGTCAGGCTGTTCTCAAACACCTGTTCCATACCTAATCAACTCCTACCCCCCATCCCTGGTTGGATGCCCGAGATCCATGGGGGGAGGTAGAGCCCTTCTCAGGGACTCACAACCTTGGGGATCTCCCTGGCATCTCCAGCTGGGGAGTCCCCATATGTGAAGACTCATTCCTGCTTGTTCCTGGAGATAGCACAGTTACTTACCTGTAACAGGTGATCTCTGGGAACAGCAGGAATAAGTCTTCACAACCCACCCACCTCCCCTAGGAGTTGTATATCTCTATCTATCTTTCCTTTCCTCTCTCTCTTTTTGTCTCAGCTTTAAAACTCAAACTGGAGAGAGGCGGTTGGGAAAGGCGGGAAGGCAGCGCGCAGGCACGGTGGGATGCTCCCAAAAGCTTTCTTACTGGACGCTGGGGAGCGTTCCCGCGCAGGCTCCGTCGGTACCGACGATACCCATATGTGAAGACTTATTCCTGCTGTTCCCAGAGATCACCTGTTACAGGTAAGTAACTGTGCTAAAGGTCACAGCAAAAGCAATCATCAAAAAAATAGAGACTGATTAGAACATAAGATATGCCATACTGGATCAGGCCAAGGTCCATCAAGCCCACTATCCTGTTTCCAACAGTGGCCAATCTAGGCCATACGTACCTAGCAGTTTCCCCAAGAGACACAAGTTCCACAATGCTTGTATTGGGTCAAGCAGTGATATCCCAGGTCCCTTTTTAATAATAGTTTATGGATCTTATTATTACCACCAAGGAAAACCAAGCATGTAAAAACAGAACAGAAAAATTATGAGAGAAAACAAACCATTATATAAAGCTATAAAGGGGAAGGGGTGGGCGGGAAACAGAGGATTAAAAGTAAAGAAGTTAGCAGGCAAAGAGATACTCAGGAGGAAAATATGTCAGAAAAACATAAATGAAAAGGCCGTGGCAGGAGCAGCCATCAGAACAAATACCCTGTGAAAACCTGTGACCTTGGCAGGGAGCATACCAAAAGAATTACCTAAGTGAAAATATATAAAAAGAATCATTATTAAATACCAATACATTAAAAATACTTGTTAGACAAATAATTACTCATGCTTTTTATAAAACTGGACTAAGCATGTTGCTAGCTGCTAAATAAGAGTGCAATAAAAAGGAATGGAAACATTTCACCGATCATTGCAAATGTCGGCAAGCATAAGAAAAAGCATGATAACCAAAACATTCTACTCTAAAGTTGTAAGGATTGATCATAACACAATTTGGTATAGAATCATGAAGTTTTAATATTAAAAAAAAGAGAAAAGTAGAAAGAGGGCAAAACCAGTTAAAAACATGCTAGTGAAGCCATTGCACTATTAGTGGAGGAATGCCTAATGGTTAGAGCAATGGCTTGTGAGCCAAGGGTTCAGTTTCCACTAGCACTCCCTGTAATGCAATGTGTGCCTTCGAGTCAGTCCTGGCGACCCAGAAGCTCCTGAGTTTTCTTGGCAGTGTCACCGGAAGTAGATTGCCAGGCCTTTCTTCCGAGGAAATGGAGGGTTAAGTGGCTTGCCCAAGGCCACAAGGAGTGCTAGTGGGAATTGAACCCTGGTTGCTTGGTTACCAAGCCAGTGTTCTAACCACTAGGCTACTCTTGTGCAAATCACTTAATTCTCCATTGTCTCAGAAAAATCCAAGTTATCAATGTCCCTGTTTAATGTATATTACCAAGTTTAAGTTATAATGTAAACAATGGAAGGGAGGAGTGGCCTAGTGGTTGGGGCAAGTTACCTCAAGCCAGAAGGTCAGGGGTTCAAATCCCACTAGAGCAACCTTGGGCCAGAAGGACAGGGGTTTCTAGTCCCACAGGTGCTCCTTGTGGTCTTGGGCAAGCCACTTAACCCTCCATTGCCCATGTTCCCTGTAAGTATTAGTGTATGTGTCTCATATCCCCTGGTGTTAAATGTATCCCCCAATTGTGTTGTGACCACTTTTATTGAAGGATAAGGTAGTATACAAAACTGTCTAAATAAATAAAATAAACTGCTTTGATTGAAATGATAAAGCAGTATAAAAACCTGTAAAATATTAGCATCCAGTGATGCTATATGAAATTGTGTTATGATCAATCCTTACAACTTTAGAGTACATTTTTTTTGTAAATCATGCTTTTGCTTATTCTTGCCTTCATTTGCAGTGATTGGTGAAATGTTTTCATTCCTTTTTACTGCACTCTTATTTAGCAGCTAGCAAAATGCTGTCCAATTTTATGTAAGCATGAGTAATTGCTTGTCTATCAAGTACTTTTAATGTATTGCTTTTTAATAATTCTTTCTATATATTTTCACTTAGGTGGTACTTTTGGTATGTTCCCTGCCAAGATCAGAGGTTTTCACGGGGCATTTGTCCTGATGGCTGCTCCTGCCACAACCTTTTCATTTATGTTTATCTGACATATTTTGGTCCTAAGTATTTCTTGAGATACTCTCCCTTCTATGACACTTTGCATATTAACTCCTTTACTTTTAATCCTCCGTTTTTTCTCTCCCCAATCCCCCTTCCCTCCTTTTCTTTTATAGATTTTTATTAAAAAAACCTTTATGGAAATGTTTGTTTTGAGTTTCTTCTCTTTTAATTTTTCTGTTTTGTTTTTACACGCTTGGCTTTCCTTGGTGATAATAATCATACTCTCTATTTTTGACAGGTGCTTTTGCAGTGCCATTTTTAATATTTTTAAATATGTTTTGGCTTTTAATGCTCCTTGCTAGTTTCAGGAAATATAAATCCCCTTTCTTATTTTCGTAATACATTTTTAGCATGCTTTTATGACAATGTATTATCATCACAGGCTGGTTCTACTTTTTCTTATTACCTCTTTTTGAAGGCTATAGATGTCTTATTATTATCTAATATCAATTTGGTTGGAATTTCCTCCCCCTTCTATTTTTAGCTCATAATATTCCCCTCTCCCTTTTTTCTTTTTCTTTCCCCTTTGCACATATTGCTTCATAATATGTTCCTTCTGCTTTTTCTCTCATCATATAATTGTTACAGATTATGATATAATGTTTGTTTTCTTCTTTCTGCCAATTCCCTCCCTCCCCTTCATGCCTCCCCCTTCCTTAGGAGCATCCTTTTTAAATACTATAGTTATATCATGCTTTCAATCTGTAGTTTCTTATATATGAGTGATTTTATTTCTATGTACTATTATACAGTATTTTTATTTATTTATTATATTTGTATCTTATTTATTATAAGTAGGCCCCTGACAAAGGCTAACAAGCTGAAACCTGACCGAGTCAGGCACCGTACTAAAGTCTTTGCTTGTGCGTGGTCTTCTTCTACTTGTTGTCTTCCTTGATTTAATGATGCCCAGTTTTTTAAGGTATCGTTCATTTTATTTTATTGCATTCATGTATATAGAGGGTCATTGGTTTAAACCAATGGCCCTATAAATTGGCTAAGTCCACTTTTTAGAGGCACTGTTGAATGCAGAGAATAGGGTAAGGGTAGGGGACCGGTGATTGATTAGTAAGAGTGAATGGCGATGGGGAGGGCAATAATAGAGTTGGGATTTTAAAGCTAGTGGTGGACTAGCAGTCAGTTAAGAGTGGAGGAGTAGCCTAATGGTTAGAGCACTGGCTTGCTAACCAAGAGACCAGAGTTCCATTCCTACTAGAACTCCTTGTGATCTTGGACAAGTCACTTAACTCTCCATTGCTTCAGAAGAAAGGCCTGGCAATCTACTTCTGGTCACACTGCCAAGAAAACCTAGGAGCTGCTGGGTTGTCAGGAGTCAGAATTGACTCAAAGGCACGCATTGTATTTGCAGCAGTCAGTTTGCAGGTCAGGCCAGTGGGGGAGAACTGTGCTTGTGACTTGCTGGCCTGCCCCCCCCCCTCCGGGGCTGGGACACTGGCTCATCTTATCACCATTTGGGGGGCTTATGGTGCTTGGCAGTGTGTTGGCTACAGTGTCTGTCTTGTGGAATGAAGATCCTGTCTTTGCAATGTGGTGTCACTTGGGTGTGGGGATCCCAGGTGTTTGCAGTGAGTGACAGCTAATGTTTATGGACATTGAATGGAGACTTCTGTGGCTCTTTGTGCTGGGGGCTGTGGAAGAGTTCTTCTCGAAGCCGAAGCAGCCACAGCTGTGCCTTGCCAGAGTTGACCTGGCTGGCACTGCCTTTGCGGCTCTAATGATCTCTCTCTAGTGTGGGATCTGGGGGTGCTAAATGGTGAGTTGCGGTGGAGTGGCATGGTTGGCTGGGGGGTTGATAGAGTTGGAGTGGTGGTCAGTGGCATCATTGAGTTTTGGGACTGGAGTTAGCATGTTGGGCTGTTGATTTTGTGGTAATAAAGTGAAGGACTTTCATTGGGGGGAGGTGGTGTAGACTTGGTGGGGGTTAACGAGAGGGACTGAAAACTGAAACTGAAATTGTTGGATGTGGATTTGGGTAGTACTCCAATTGAGCGACAGAATGCATGATAACCACTTGCTTATTGAGTCCTGAAGTGATACTTTCCATATTTTCAGCATTGTGTGGCTGTGCTTAGCTTGGTCTTGAATATGCTTCTATGTTTCATTCTAAAGAATGTTTTATATATGCTGAAAATTAACATTGGAGGCGTGGCATACCTGCAGTAAATGTTGGGGGCATGCCAGGCATATCCTCATACAGTTAGTAAAAATGGATGCACTTTGCCACGCTAATCTGGCAGCCTCAATTAACAGAAGTGTATTTACACCACCCATTGTAGTGGCAGTAAGTGAACCCACACTAACTGCAACATTGCTATTGAATGTGCACTAAGTGCGCCCGCACTAACTACAAGTGCAGTCACCACCCACTGTCCACCCTTAACCTACCCAGACCCAGACCCATCCCTGCTAAGCAGCTAGTGCGGGAATTTTACTGTGTTTGGATTTTTTGTGTGTGATAATGATAACCATGATCCTGCCCTAACCAGTTACCACACACTAAGCAGGACTCCCTCTCTTATATGTACATGTACAGCACTGTGTATGCCTTGTAACACTAAACAAATCATAAGTAGTAGCAGTAGTAATAAGCCCCACCTTTTACACACTTTAGTAAGCATGCCCCAGTATATGTGAAACAGCAAGAATGTCTTCTATTCCTTGCATGACTAACCATACATCTTCATTGCTGTTAAAGCTGTTATCTTGTGGTCATTTCATTCCATGTACTTTGTTTTGTTTTATTTTGGAAGATCTTTGCCAATTTTGTCATGTAAAGTTTTAAATATTTGTATTATTTTAGTACTTTGAAGAGCAAAGTGAAAAAGAAGAACTAGAAAACACTGAAGACTATGCATCAATGATCAATAAAAATAAACTAATCTCAGTATTTCTGCGAGCTCATGAGGGTGTTTCCTCAGACTATCCCTACTGTGTGTCTCCTAAACAGATTGTAAGTAGTTCTTGTCATTTGCTAAAACAAATGAAATGCATTTTCACAGCTTGGAAGGTATAACTCAAGAACAAGCATTAACAAATTTGAGTTAAATTTTTTTTGCAAAAAAATGCAATGTCTGCCTTCAAATCAGTGCTGACTCCTGGTGACCCAGAGGCTCCTGGGTTTTCTTTGCAGTGTGACCGGAACATAAGAACAAAAGAACATAAGATATGCCATACTGGGTCAGACCAAGGTCCATCAAGTCCAGTATCTTGTTTCCAACAGTGACCAATCTAGGTCATAGGTACCTAGCAGTTTCCCCAAAAGACACAGGTTCTTAAGTGTTTGTATTGGGTCAAGCAGTGATATCCCGTGTCCCTTTTAATAATGGTTTATGGACCTTTCCTCCAGGAACTTGTCCAAACCTTTTTTAAATGCAGCTACACTAACAGCTTTTACTACATCCTCCAGTAACAAATTCGAGAGTTTGATTACATGTTGAGTGAAAAATATTTTTTCTTATTAAATAGGTTACCCTGTAGCTTCATTGCATGTCCCCTAGTCTTTTTATATTCTGATGACGTAAACAGTCGATCTATGTTTACCCGTTCCACTCTATTCATTAATTTATAGACCTCTATCATACTGTATCTCCCCTCAGCCGTCTCTTTTCAAGGTTGAAGAACCCTAACCTTTTTAGCCTCTTTTCATAAGAGTATCCTTCCATAACCTTTACCATTTTGGTGGCTCTTCTCTGAACCTTTTCTAATAACGCTATATTTTTTTAAAGATACGGCGACCAGAATTGCACACAATATTCAAGGTGAGGTCGCACCATGGAACGATACAGAGGCATTATGATATCCTTACTTTTATTTTCCATTCCTTTCCTTATAATACCTAGCATTCTATTTGCCTTCTTGGCCGCCACTGCACACTGGGCAGAGGGTTTTAACATGTTATCCATGATGACGCCTAAATCTTTTTCCTGGGTGGTGGTTCCCAATGTGGAACCTTGCATCGTGTAACCATAGTTTGGTTTGTTCCTTCCTAGGTGCATAACTTTGCACTTGTCCACATTAAATTTCATCTGCCATTTGGATACCCAGTCTTCCACTTTATCAAGATCCTCTTGCAATTTTTCACAATCCTCTTGGGTTTTAACAACTTTAAATAGTTTTGTGTCATCTGCAAATTTGATAACCTCACTCGTTATTCCCTTTTCCAGGTCATTTATGAATATGCCAAAAAGCAGCGGACCCAACACAGATCCCTGGGGTACTCCACTATTCACCTTTTTCCATTGGGAAAATTGGCCATTTAGCCCTATCCTCTGCTTTCTATCTTTTAACCAGTTCCTGATCCACAATAGTATATCACCTCCTATCCCATGACTTTTTAGTTTTGCCAAACGTCTCTGATGAGGGACCTTGTCAAAGGCTTTCTGAAAGTCCAGATACACTATATCAACTGACTCACCTTTGTCTACCTGTTTATTCACACCTTCAAAAAAACATAACAGATTAGTAAGACAAGATCTTCCTTGTCTAAAGCCATGTTGGCTGTCTCCCATTAAGCCATGCCTATCTACAGGCTGAGTAATTTTGTTCTTTATGATGGTTTCTACCATTTTTCCCGGTACTAACATCAGGCTCACAGGTCTGTATTTTCCCAGATCACCCCTGGAACCCTTTTTAAAAATTGGCGTTGCATTGGCAATCCTCCAATCTTCAGGTATTACAGATGATTTTAATGATAGTTCACATATTACTAATAGCAAGTCTGCAATCTCATATTTCAGTTCTTTCAACACCCTTGGATGTATACCATCTGGTCCAAGTGATTTTCTACTCTTCAGTTTATCAAATAGTTGTAATACATCTTCCCGGTGTAGCGATAATTCTTTCAATTCTTCTGCAGCATCACCTTTAAATACCACTTCAGTCATGGGTAACATCCCTACATCTTCCTCTGTAAAGACCAAAGCAAAGAATTCATTCAGTCTCTCCGCTATAGCCTTGTCCCCTCTTACTTCCAGGTCTTCCTTCTGAGACAATAGAGAATTAAGTGACTTGCCCAAGGCCACAAGGAGTATTAGTGGGAATCGAACCCTGGTCTCTTGGTTACCCAGCCAGTGAATTTTTTTTACAGGGTGCTATATTTTTATATTTGAAAAAGAGGAGAAAATTGATGAAGCAGATATTGCCATCAAATCAATGAAGCAGATATTGCCATCTTGTTTGAAACAGAATGTCAAATTGCAAGACATGGGCTTTTGTTTAATCAGTTCTTGTATGTTGTTAAGTGCCGTTGAGTTGGTGCAGACTCATGATTCCACATTTCCAATAACCAAACATCAATTACAGTATTTTACAGACTTAGCCCCCGATGCAGGCAGCTTCCGCCAAAACCCTAATGGTGTTGGGCATTTGATATTAAGCAATTAGGGCCAATGACAAGATAAAATAAGGAGAAAAATGCCAAGAGAAGCCCTGTGTAGCTGTGTGAAGTAAACAATGTATGCCCATGTGTGATGCTAGATGTTATTTCGGCTTCTTAAGTGTGCCTGAGCCAACTGAGTAAGTGTGTCAAAACGCTTTGTTACAATGCTGGAATGGACTTCATGTACTGCAACAACTCAAATACTGCTATTTTTTTGTTGCCATTTTGATTTGGGGAAATGTGTATGAGTGAAGATACTGAAAGTAACAGTTTGCAGTACAGTAGTTAAAGATAAACACTGCTCTTGTTTATCATGATCTCTAAGTATACTTTGACATTGATAAAGAAGTCTGTTTATGATTTTTTGATATTTTTGGCTTATATTTATTGGGACAGTAGTTATCTCACCTCTCACTTGGTTTGCAGCTTGTCGTGCTGTGAGGGCTTATGTGCATCATTGATGCTGAGAGCTAAACTATCGGTAATTTAACTACTGGCAGGGTCTCTCAAGATGGACAGGTCTCAGCTGAGGTGCCAGACCAAGACAAACCACCCATCTGGGCAGCAGCAGAATGGGATAATGTTGACGGCGGAGGATCACATTTCTGTGACAACGGTAACAACACCAAACTTAAACTGCGCAGAAGAAAGGCCTGGCAATCTACTTCTGTATCTTGCCATGAAAATCCAATGGATAGTTACAACAAAACAAATTGTGCTTTGGTGCTGGAAGATGAGACTCCCAAGTCGGAAGGCACTCAACTAGCCACTGGGGAAGAGATGAAGACTTTTCAGAGTAAAGCCAGCATTTATGATGCATCAGATGATCACATGGTCTACTATGCTGGAAATGAAAGACAAAGAAGAAATGGTGTTGCATTTATAATAAAGAAGAAACTTGCAAGAACTGTAATGAAATACAATGCAGTCAGCGAACGCTTAATCTCTATTCGTCTACGAGGAATACCTATCAACACAACTATAATTCAAGTATATGCCCCAACAACAGCTGCAGAAGAGAATGAAATTGAAGAGTTCTATGAACAAGTACAAGCTGAAATTGACAGAACATGCAAACAGGATATCCTGATAGTCATGGGTGACTGGAACGCAAAAGTTGGCAACAAAGAAGAAGGCAAAGTGGTTGGAAAATATGGACTTGGCAACAGAAATGAAGCTGGAGAAAGACTGATAGAATTCTGCAATACCAACGATCAATTCATCTCAAACACCTTCTTCCAGCAACACAAGCGGCGACTGTACACATGAACTTCACCCAATGGATTGTATAAAAATCAAATTGACTACATCTGTGGAAGTCAACGATGGAAAAGCTCTATAACATCAACAAAGACAAAACCTGGAGCTGACTGTGGTACAGATCATCAATTACTAGTATGCAAACTCAAGCTAAAGTTGAAAAAGAGCAAACCACTTATGAATGCAACAAAATATGACCTTGAGAATATACCACTGGAATTTAAAGACTGCCTGCAAAATCGATTTGCTGCTTAAGATACAAATGACAGAGCTCCGGAAGAGTTATGGAATGACATCAAGAAGGTTGTGTTGGAAGAAAGCGAGAAGTCTCTACAAAAGATGAAAAAGCTAAAACGGCCAAAATGGATGACAGAAGAAACTCTGAAAATTGCCCAGAAACAAAGAGAAGCTAAAGCCAGAGGAGAAAGAAAGACAATCGCAGAACTCAACAGAGATTTCTGCGATTGTCTTTGAAACTCACTCTGCGTACCAAACAGCATAAGAACTGTCAAAGCAGAAACAAGCCGCAGAGCATTCTCATACGCAGCACCACTGCTCTGGAACCAGCTGCCTCACGAGCTACGATTAATAAGTGACTTGAAAGACTTTAGAAAAAACCTCAAAACACACCTCTTTCAGTCGCATTATAATCTGACCTAACCAGTAACCTCGCTCTGCTCTCCTCTCTCTGCTCCAAAATGGTCCCAACATTATGACAAGGGCAACTTCAATTGATCTGTTATATTGTAGATATGTATATATGTAAGCACACTCTCACGCACTCAATCAAATGTATATGTATATATGTAAGCACACCCGCACCCACTCAATCAAATGTAAATTACGGTGACCCGCTTGCTGTGTTGTGTATGAATCTTTAATCAATCATAATGTATATCATGCAAATTACTGTACTGTACAGTTCATTCTGATCGGTGAAGTAAACCGCTGCTGATCATAGGAAGTAGTGGTATACAAATGTATACTAAATAAATAAATAAATAAATTTCCAACGTGTAGCAAGACAGGACATGGAAAAGTACTACAATGATGCTTGCAAGGAAATAGCAGAAACTATTAGAGGAAGAACAAGGTTGGCTTTCCTAAAGCTACGAGAGTTAAAGAAAAAGTTCCAGCCTCGAATTGGAATGTTACAAGATGCTCAAGGTTCTATGTTGAATGATGCTGAGAAGATCAAGAAAAGGTGGAAGGAATATACAGAGTTTTTATATGATAAAGATCAAGTGGACCAACAGACGTTTCAACCTGTACCTGAACCATTGGTGATGAAAGAAGTTGAAGCAGCATTGAAAGCTTTATCAAAGAACAAAACACCAGGCATTGATAGCATTCCCATAGAAGTATTACAGCAATCTGATGCAGCTGTTACCATACTTACAAGGCTCTAAAAAGAAATATGGAAGACAACACCATGGCCAACTGACTGGAAAAGATCTGTGTTTATAACAATACTAAAGAAAGGTGATCCAGCTAACTGTGGAAATTATCGCAAAATCGCTCTGATCCCACATGCCAGCAAGATTCTACTGAATATTATTCAAAAGAGACTACAACCATACCTGGAACAAGAACTACCTGAAGTGCAAGCAGGGTTCAGGAAAGGGCGAGGAATGAGAGACATCATTGCGAATGTGAGATGGATCCTTGAAAAGACTAAAGAATACCAATAGGATATCTATTTGTGCTTTATCGACTATAGCAAGGCTTTTGATTGTGTAAACCATGAGAAACTCTGGGCCACATTAAGAAGCATGGGTATACCAGAACACCTGATCGTTCTCTTCCGCAATCTGTACATTGATCAAGAAGCAACAGTTCGAACGGAACAAAGAGAAACAATGGTTTAAAATAAGCAAAGGTGTAAGACAAGGCTGCATACTTTCCCCCTACCTGTTTAATTTATATGCAGAACAAATCATCAGAGAAGCAGGCTTGTATGAAGACAACAGAGGTGTGAAGATTGGTGGAAGACTCATCAACAACCTTCGCTATGCTGATGATACCACATTACTGGCTGAAAGTGAAGATGATCTGAAACATTTGCTTCTCACAGTCAAAGAACATAGTCTCAAAATGGGCCTGCACCTTAATGTAAAGAAGCAAAGATCATGACAACTGGCATAATCAACAGGTTCATCGTTGGAAGAGAAGAAATTGAAATTGTGGACAACTTTAACCTACTTGGATCAATTATCAATAAAGAAGCAACAAGCAGTCAAGAAATCAGACGACGCATTGCTCTTGGCAGAATGGCTATGAAAGACCTAGATAAGATTCTCAAGAGCAGAGATGTCTCTCTCCATACAAAGATTCGACTTGTTCAAGCCATGGTATTTTCAATAACATCATATGGATGTGAAAGCTGGACAGTGAAAAAGACAGACAGGAAGAAAATTGATGCCTTTGAATTATGGTGCTGGCGGTGAATACTGTGTATACCATGGACTGCCCGAAGAACAAACCAGACGGTACTAGAGAAGATCAAACCTAAGCTTTCTTTAGAAGCTCAGATGACAAGACTTCGACTTTCACACTTTGGACAGATCATGCGAAGAGAGAGATCATTAGAGAAAGAAAAAGACATCATGCTTGGCAAGATAGGTCAACGCAAAAGAGGAAGGCCAGCAATGAGATGGATCGATACAATAACAGCAGCTACGGGTACCAGTCTGTCAACAATAAGCCGCCTGACTGAAGACCAAACACAATTTAGGATAGCTACCCAGAGGGTCGCCATGAGTCGACTCCGACTCGACGGCACTTAACAACAACAACAGTTATCTCACAACACAAGTTTAAGTTTGCACCCACTGGGCATGAATACGAGTGGTGCTTTTTTGGGTGGTAAATGATGAAGCACTATTATACGAAGGAATTGTACGTAGTACAGTGTTTTGCACTAGTGAAGGTTCATTAGTTTGCCATATTTGATCCTGAGTTGATACCCCTGATAATTTTAGTTACAAATTTGTGCAATATAGCTGCTAACCGGATAAGTGCCACTGAATATTGGACTCACTGGGGCCAGTTTTCAGAAAGCCCACATAGCTGTAGGTAGTTTGCTTTTGAAAACTGACTACAGGTAGAAACAGCCACAGCCTTTGTACCTATAGTACTGCCAAAACTTTGTCTGATATTCAAAAGCACATATCCATATAATCACAGCCACTAACTACAGCATTTGAATAGTGACCCAATTGTTTTTTTTTCTCCATTTCCCGTGAATGACTCCCCTCAGTCCAGCTGAAGATACATTTGTAAGCCTTCATGTAATTTTAGCTGAACTGAGGGAGAATAATTTTCAGACAGGGCTATTCACTAAGATAAGTAACTTTGAAAATTGTCTTCATAAAGCACGCAAGCCCTTGGATTGCAGGGCATTGCAGTGAAATAAATGTTGATCTCTTCCACCACTCTCTTCTGTGACTCAGAATATGTAATGCGGAGTTGCCAAGTTAACCCGGTTCGAGGAGTTCCAGTCCTGTATTTCTGACAATCTCATTCTGATGCATTATGGGACCTGCAGCACTAATTTCAATGGGTAAAATGAGAGAATACAAATACCATGCCGCACTGAAAGGTAAATTTAAAACCAGAACTCCTGGAACTGGGTAACTTAACAACTCTGATAATGTGATTGTATGAACTGATTAGTAAAATATTCAGGTTTTATTTTAATGGTTTGGAATGTCAGTAGACTTTAAAAGTGAAACTAAGAGATATTTTGTGCCAAAATGAAATATATTATTTACATATATTTACAAATATTTCCTGCATAGAAAGGATTTATAGACTTAAGGAGGATAATTATATAATCAGAAGCCTTGTATAAGACAGTGAAAATATGCCTATTTTAAGCCTATTTTTTAAAGAAATTAGTCATCTACTTTTTTTTTTTAAATACTAGCATAAGTGGCTGAAAATGCACCTTAATTTAAGGCATGATCACTTCCACCAGCCCTAGGACTGGTGTAAATGCCCACACCTAGATTTATAAAGAACGCATGTAAATGATAAGATTTTATTATTTACATGCATAGTTGTGTGCTGTGCCCATGCACATGCCCACAGTAAAAGTATGTGCCATTGGATCTACAACTACACTTATAAAATAGTGCCCACTGTAAAAGAGATCATTTACACATGTTAAGTGTCCACTTATGTGTATAATTACAGAGATTTGGGTGAATTCTGACTGCCTGAATCTAGAAATTTCTTTATAAGATTACCACCAAGAAGGACAAATTACCTGACTTCCTCTGTGTAGGAAATATGCATGGATTAAAATTGAATTTGCTCCATTATGTATTGTTTGCTGCATATTAACATTACACTGATATACCTGGACATTTGTTCTATATCTTTTCACTTATGCAATATTTTGACAACAGATTATCCCAGCAAAAAGCAATATGAACATCTATGTTTCCTTCACTCCTCTCATGTTGTCTGAGGAAATCAATAAAGTCGAATGTGCAGGGTTTGCTTTGGGATTCCTGAGTCTGGACAGAAAGGTGAGCTTTATTTGGTTATTGATCCTGCATTAACTAATGAAAGTTCTGCTACCTGATATACAGTGAAATTTACCTAAAGAGCTTGCTCACTCCCCTTGCCTTTGCTAAGTTACTTTTCCCATTCCTGACCCTTTCACATGGGTTCTGAACATTTGGGCTCTACCCCTTACCGCCCAGCCCCAACACAAATTCAGCATGCTGTCTCTCGGTTCCACCTCTAGTCATTATTTGTCTTTTTCAATCCATCCTCACTGTCCCCACCACAGACTGTCAGTCCCTCCTCCCTGTCCCCATCATTAACTCTGTCTCTCTCTCTCAATCCCCTTCCTTGTCCCCATCACTCACTCACTTCTTATTCCCTTCGCTTTTCCCAATATTTCCTCACTCCCTCTCTTAATCCCCCTTCCTTGTCCCAGCACATTCACGTTGTTCCTCAGTTCTCCTTCCCCGAGCCCACTATTCATTCATAAGGGCATATGAACTCAGAAGATAACTTAAAAGGGGTGCTGACCTGCACCTCTCCTCCCATTCCACAGTGCTGTTGGGGTTGTGAGCCTGACTACAGCAGAATCACAACATTCTTTGGAGCTGCATGGGCTGCCTTTGATCATGCAGACTGTCAAGTAAGGAGTGCAGAGACACATTTCAGGATGCCTCTGCATGCCTTCCACTTCCTCTTGGGAAGGTCTCTTGCTGGCATCTTGATTCATCACTGGAGCTCTAACAGGGGCTCCATAGTCAGTGGACTACCAGCCACTCCAAACTCTACATCCACGAATACCGTCATGCCTTCTTTACATTGCAGGCTGTCAGGGGAGGGGTAGAGAGCACCCTTCCACTTCCTGTTACCATAAAAACATAAGAAATGCAAGTCTGTCAAGCTCAGTGTCCTGTTTCCAACAGTGGCCAGTTCAGGTCACAAGTACCTAGCAGGTTCCCAAAAGGCAACAAGTTCCACAATGCTTGTCCTGGGCAAACAGTGGATTTCCTGGTTCCTCTTTAATTATGGTTTATGTAACTTTCCTCCAGGAACTTGTCCAAAACTTTTTTTAAACCCAGCTACTCTAACAGCTTTTACTAAATCCTTCAGTAACGAATTCCGGAGTTTGATTATGCATTGAGGGAAAAAATATTCTCCAGGAACAACAGGAAGTCAGTCCTTACATATGGGTGACATTGGCGCCAGCGGAGCCCTCATGGAAGCATCTCCCCAGCTTTCAAAGAAAGCCTTTGGGAGATGCCACCATGCATGCATGGTCCCCTTTCTGCCCAAGGATGCCATCTTAGTCTCCCTTTTTCCACGGAGCCCTACAGACGTTCGTCTCTCTTCCCTAGAAAAAAGTTGTTTTTCTCGTGCACTTCTGTGCCTTTTCCAGCTAGCACTGGTCCCTTTCCCACTCCGAGCCCTGTTGCCCTGGCATCGGGCCTCGGAACCTATTTCCATCCAGCGTGTTTTGCGCCTTTTTCAACCGCCGACTGCGTCGAAGGCCTTTGGCCTCACTGGGGCCCTTTTTGCCCCAGTGGCCACCAGATTTAAGAAGTGTGATCAATGATCCAAGAGCATGTCTCTCACCAACACACATGATTGTTACCTCTGGTTTTTAGGTGCCGATCACGACCTGGAGACATGCTCTCTGTGTAAAAAGATGTCCACTAAGGCCATCCAGAGTCATCGTCAGAAGCAGGACGACATCTTTCACAAGGCAGACTCAACCCTGGTATCCCCAGTATCTGCGTGCTCTAAGGCCCTGCATGGATCCTCAGGAGTCGCATAAAGTCCCCGCGGTACCCGAGCGGGCATGCAGACACTCCAACCAAGGTTCCCTGGAGCGAGAGCATAATAAGAAGAATAAATCCTCAAGATCCTCTTCCTCAGAAGCGGACACACATGGCAAGTCCCGTGCATGGTCCCTCAGCCTCCAGTGGGCATCCAAGGGGTTGGAGCAAGAGCAGCCAGTGAAGGTACCCAGGAGAGATGTCGAGGCCTCCAGTTTCAGATCTCGGACCTTTGAGGCCGTCCTGTTGAGGACTCCCTCTTCTCCTCGACACCCGACCTAGTCACCCCAGCATCGGTGTCGAAGGCTGCAACCCCGAGTGGGAAGCCAGGATGCTGGCACTGGAATGCAGCGTTTCTGCGTTCCTTGTCTCACAGCAAGTGTCTATGCCTGGCCCAGCCGGTGCACGCGCCGAGACCGCAGGGACCTCAATGTTGAGGACTCCCTGGGCTGCCAAAGAGATCCTCGAGAGCCACATGCCTTGAGCAGATCCTTGGCAAGGGTCTTAATCCCGCTCCTGGTCCTTGGGAGCGAGGTCTTCTCCAGCGAGCACTTCTGGCTCTTTCTAAGCCTTGGCGATGATTCCTCGAAGATTGGATCCAATGACGCCCTTGGAGCCACCAGACCTTAAGTCTTTGACAGACTACTCAAGACTGGGAGTCCGACGTCGAGACTTCCTCAGAGACACGGGCACACCTTGACCTCCCCTCAGATCTGTCCCCACCAGCATCGATGTGCTGGTCCCCACCCAAGGACACCTCGTTCCTCAAGTTTGTCCAGGACATGGTGAAGGCACTCTACCTCACCTCAGAGTCGGAGGAGGACCCGTGTACCGAGGAACTCGAAATCTTCCAGTACAAGGCCCCACCCAAGGAGGCCCTTACAGTCTCCGTCCCCTCCTTCTCAGAATGTGGGAGATGCCGGCATTGGTGCCAATTGTTAGCCAATGCCTGGACGCTAGGTACCAGGTCCAGTGAGGACCCGACTTCAGGAAGGCGCAACTCCCTCACACCTCAATGGTGGTCGAGTCAGCTAGGCATCGACAAAAAAGCGCAAAGACATACTCCTCGGTGCCCCCGGGCAGGGAGTCCCGAGCCCTCGACGCCCTCTGGCGTAAATATTACCAGGGCTCAATGCTGATGTGCCACATACAGACTGTATATTGGCATGTACCTTCAAGACCTAACCAAGGAACTTGGGGGTTTCACAGCAGGTCACAACGGAGACCACCTCCAATGCTTCCAGACCCTCACGAAGTCTGTGGGCGAGTGCTCGAAGTGCTTGTCTCAAGCAGCCTATGATGGCTTCAAGTCCAATGTGAGGGTTGCCGCCACAGGCATCTGTGCCCGACGCCAGGCCTGGCTCCAGGCATCGGACCTTGAGCAATGGGTCCAGGAAAAACTCCTCGACGTCTCTTGCCTCAGGGGAAACCTCTTTGGCAAGCCGATGGCGGGCAATGCGGCTGACTCTCAAGGAAGACCTCCACTCTTCCCAAAAGGAAACTACCAGGGAAAGGGTCTTCCTTCCACAGGAAGGGCCAGCCTTATTGAGGCTATCCCCCATACCAGGCCCCCCAGACCCCCCAAGGTCATCAAGGCAAGGGAGCAGGCCAAGGCCCATGTAAGCATAAGGGTCCTAAGCCCCAGACACCAGCCCCAGCTCAGATTGGTTCAGGGTTTTGACTTCCAGAGCATAGCCTCTATACCCATGGGGGGCCAGCTACCAACAGGGGGGGGGGCACCTGACTTCTTTTGCCCACCAGTGGGCTGCCATCACCAGCGACTCCTGGGCACTCCAGGTGGTCAGGGAGGGCTACCTCCTTCACCTGAACCAGAAGCCTGCCCCTTTCTTTCCAGGAGAGCCCTCTCAGACTCCCCTGCACCAGGCCCTACTACTGTAGGAACTTACAGGCCTCCTCGGGGGCAGGACTGTGGAGTCGGTACCATCCCACCTAAGAGGGAAAAGGTTCTAATCCAGGTACTTTCTGGTCCCAAAAAGAACAGGAGGCCTAAGGCCCATCCTGGACTTGAGAAACCTGAACAAATTCCTGGTGCGGGAGAAGTTCAAAATGCTCTCCTTTGGAATATTGCTGCCCAACTTCCAGCAGGGAGATTGACTATGCTCCTTGGACGTAGGGATGCTTATACTCACATCCTTATCCATCCCAACCACAGGCAGTATCTTAGGTTCATGGTTGGGGGTGCAGGGTATTACCCTTCGGCCTAGCCTCTGCACCAAGAGTCTTATTCAAATGTCTAGCAATGGTGGCTGCTTACCTCCGTCTCCAAGGGGCTCTCGTCTTCCCAAACCTGGGTGACTAGTTAGTAAACAGACATTGTCTCAGAAGTGCAACAGGCCACAGCCTGCACCATCAAGGTCCTGCAATATCTGGGGTTCATGATAAACCACCCCAAATTCCACCTCACTCCAACATAAGACCTGAAGTCCATAGGGGCTCGCCTGGACACCCTCCAAGCCAGGGCATTCTTCCCCCTGTACAGGGCAGATCGCCTCAGGGCCTTGGCGACCAAGGTGCAGCACCATCATGCTGTGTTGGCACGGTGCATGCTCCGCCTGTTAGGCCACATAGCCTTCACATTCCATGTGGTCCCCAACGCCCACCTCCACTTGTGGGCAGCTCAGTGGTGCCTCCGCTCACAGTGGACTCAGGCCACAGGAAGGATCCAGGACAAGATCTCATGTCCCGCCAACTAGCAGAGACACTCAGCTGGTGGCAGGATGCACAGCACTTGCTGAACAGCATGCCCTTTCAGCACCCAAACCCCCAGAGTGTCCTCCCTATGGACACCTCCCTAGTGCATTGGGGTGCCCACTGCGAGGAACTGTGCATGCAGGGCAATTAGTCTCTTAAGGAAAGTCAGCAGAAGATTAGCCTGCTGGAGCTCAGAGCCCTTTTTCTGGTGATCGGGGCCTTCTGACCCAACCTGCAGTAGCAGTTGGTGCAAGTCCAAAAGGACATCCAGGTCACGATGTTCTACCTGAACAAGCAGGAGTGCACAGGTTCTTATCGCCTCTGTAAGGAGGCAGTAGCCCTCTGCTCATACGCAGTCAGGGGATGTTCTTCAGGGCAGTAGACCTTCCGATATACCTGGCAGACAGACTGCGCAGGGTCCTCCAGCTGCATGAGTGGCGCCTAGACCCCAGGATGGCACAGTGGCTATTCCGACTATTGGGGAACCCCACATCTGGATTTCTTTGCCAGCCCAGCAATGCTCAGCTGCCCAGCTTCTGCTTTTCCTAACCGCACCTGTTCCAGGTAGCAGAGGACGTCGTCCTCATCTCGTGGTCAGAGGGCCTAATGTACGCCTTCCCTCCCACACCACTAATCGCGTGGACCCTCTTCAAGGTCCAGCAGGACAAGGCTTCCGTGATCCTGGTGGCCCCACGATGGCCCAGACAGTCTTGGTTCCCCCTGTTACTCTGCCTCTCAACAGAGCTCCTGATCCCTCTAGGGAGTTCTGTGGGACTGCTGACCCAGGAGGAGGACTTTCTTCTCCACCCCAGCTTGGGGTCTCTCTCACTAACAGCGTGGCTGCTGAACGGATCACCCTAGAGCCCTTCAACCTCCCCAGGGAGGTAGAAGAGGTCTTCCTGGCCTGTCGTAAGGACTCCATGAGATAAGCCTATGCCTTCAAGTGACGCAGATTCTCAGTTTGGTGTGCGGAGCAATGGGATGACCCATTCTCCTGCCAGGTGCACATGGTGCTCCCAATACTTGCTCCATCTCTCAGACTTAAGACCAATTCCATCAGGCTGCACCTAAGCACGTTCTCCGGGCATCATCATGCCATAGAGGGTAAGCCTCTTTCTGTGCAGCCCCTCATTACCCAATTCATGTGGGGCTTGCTGCTCTTTAAGCCTCCCATCCGGCCATCTCTGGCAGAACGGGATTTCAACATAGTCCTGGCACAGCTTACTAACCTGTCCTTTGAACCTTTGGCTACCTGCCATCTGTGTTACCTATCTTGGAAGGTTGTCTTTCTAGTGGTGCTCACCTCTGGCCATAGAGTCAGTGAGCTTCAGACCTTGGTGGCCGAGCTACCCTACACTAGGTTCTACAAGAACAGGGTCGTGCTTTGCACCCACCCAAAATTTCTTCCGAATGTAGTATCCGCCTTCCACCTCAACTAAGAGGTGGTGCTCCCTACCTTCTTTCCATGGCCACACACCGACAAGGCAGTGGGGGCTCTTCCGAAGGGATGGGCTTCACCTTAACCGGGATGGAACCAGGCTGCTGGCATTAACCTTTAAAAAGGAGATAGAGCAGCTTTTAAACTAGATATTAGGGGAAAGCCGACAGTCGCCCAAGAGCGGATGGTTCGGAAGAATGTATCTTTGAAGGATACTACCAAAAGCAGAGAGGTTCCACAAAAGAGTAAAGTAGCCCAAATGCCCTCAAGTATGGAGCAGACAGAGCTTAAAGATCCTAAATTACCCATGTCTAACAATAGCCAAATTAATATGAATAAAATACATTCTCTAAAATGCTTGTATGCAAATGCTAGAAGTCTAAAAAATAAGATGGGAGAGTTAGAATATATAGCACTAAATGAAAGGTTAGATATGATTGGAATATCAGAGACATGGTGGAAGGAGGACAACCAGTGGGACACTGTGATACCTGGGTACAAACTATATCGTAATGATAGAGCTGATCAAATTGGTGGAGGGGTTGCTCTCTATGTTAGAGAGGGCATTGAGTCAGAAAGGATTAAAGTTTTGCAGGAAACAAAATCTGCTGTAGAATCTATATGGATTGAAATTCCATGTAAAAGGGGGAAGGCAATGGCAGTGGGGGTGTACTATTGAGCGCCTGGCCAGAATGAACAAATGGATGATGAAATGCTCAAAGAAATCAAGGAAGCTAACAAAAGTTACAGCACAGTAATAATAATGGGTGATTTCAACTACCCTGGTATCGACTGGGTCAGTGTCACGTCAGGACATGCTAGGGAGATAAAGTTCCTAGATGAAATAAATGACTGCTTCTTGGAGCAGCTGGTTCATGAACCGACCAGAGGGGAAGCCATATTAGACCTAATCCTTAGTGGAACACCAGGTCTAGTGCAAGAGATAAGGTTGTTGGGGCCACTTGGCAATAGTGATCATAGCATGATTGCCTTTGATTTAATTAGTGGAGAAGGGATAGTAAGGAAATCCACAGTACTACCTTTTAACTTTCGAAAGGGAGACTATGATAAAATGAGGAAACAGATTAAGAAAAAACTAAAAGGAGCAGTTGCAAAGGTTAAAGACGTACATCAGGCTTGGCTGTTGTTGAAAAATACTATCTTGGAAGCCCAGACCAGCTGTATTCCACGCTTTAAGAAAAGTGGAAGGAAGTCCAAAAAACTGCCAGCATGGTTTAAAGGTGAGGTCAGAGAGGCTGTTGTTGCCAAAAAAGCATCTTTCAGGAAATGGAAAAAAGAGCCAAACGACGAAACCTGGAAACAGCACAAGCACTGGCAAGTCAAATGCAAGGCATTGATAAGGCTATCAAATATCACCTCTTCCTCCAATACTACCCAGCCAGCGATGATTCCAGATAACACCAACTAAGAAACACAGCCAGCGTTGTTTCTAAATAACACCACCAAGAAACACTGCCTTTCTTACAGCCCATTCTCACAATGTATTTTATATTTGAAACGGACTTATTTTATACTGTTCAATTCAATCATGTTATAGGTCTTTTACGTCATGCATTTGACCTATTTCATGTTTATATTTCATGTATATAGTTCATATATATAGTTCAACCCCCCCTGTTATCCAAGTTTATACCCCTGTTCGATGTAAAACCAAACAGAAGTGTGTTTTGGTCATTTTGTTATACTGTGAACCGCGCTGATGCCGAATAGTGCGGTATATAAGCAACTGTAATAAATAATAAATAAATAAAATAAATAAGGCAGGCAAAGGGAGAATTTGAGAAGAAGCTTGCTGCGGAAGCAAAAACGCGAAGTAAAGACCTTTTCAAGTACATTCGTAGCAAAAAGCCTGTGAGTCAGTTGCTCCATTAGATGATAAAGGGGTTAAAGGAGCACTAAGAGGCGACAAGGCGATAGCGGAGAGACTGAATGAATTCTTTGCTTCAGTCTTTACTGAGGAAGATGTAGGGATGTTACCCATGACTGAAGTGGTATTTAAAGGTGCGGAAGAATTGAAGGAAATATCGATACATCGGGAAATGTATTACAACTATTAGATAAACTGAAGAGTAGCAAATCACCTGGGCCGGATGGTATACATCCAAGGGTGTTGAAAGAACTGAAATACGAGATTGCAGACCTGCTATTAGTAATCTGTGAACTATCATTAAAATCATCTCTAATACCTGAAGATTGGAGGATCGCCAATGTAACACCAATTTTTAAAAAGGGTTCCAGGGGTGATCCTGAAAACTACAGACCGGTGAGCCTGACGTCAGTACCGGGAAAAATGGTAGAAACCAACATAAAGAATAAAATTACTCAGCATGTAGATATTCATGACCTAATGGGAGATAGCCAACATGGCTTTAGACAAGGAAGATCTTGTCTTACTAATCTGTTATGTTTTTTTGAAGGAGTGAATAATCAGGTGGACAAAGGTGAGTCGGTTGATATTGTGTATCTGGACCTTCAGAAAGCTTTTGATAAGGTCCCTCATCAGAGACTTTTGGCGAAACTAAAAAGTCATGGGATAGGAGGCAGTGTACTATTGTGGATCGGGAACTGGTTAAAAGATAGAAAGCAGAGGGTAGGGCTAAATGGCCAATATTCCCAATGGAAAAAGGTGAATAGTGGAGTACCCCAGGGATCTGTACTGGGTCCGCTACTTTTTGACATATTCATAAATGACCTGGAAAAGGGAATAACGAGTGAGGTTATCAAATTTGCAGATGATACAAAACTGTTTAAAGTTGTTAAAACCCAAGAGGATAGTGGAAAAACTGCAGGAGGATCTGGATAAATTGGAAGACTGGGCATCCAAATGGCAGATGAAATTCAATGTGGACAAGTGCAAAGTTATGCACCTAGGAAAGAACAACCCACACTATAGTTACACAATGCAAGGTTCCACATTGGGAACCACCACCCAGGAAAAAGATTTAGGAGTCATCGTGGATAACATGTTAAAACCCGCTGCCCTGTGTGCAGCGGCAGCCAAGAAAGCAAATAGAATGCTAGGTATCATAAAGAAAGGGATGGAAAATAAAACAAAGGATATTATAATGCCTCTGTATCGTTCCATGGTACGACCGCACCTTGAATATTGTGTGCAGTTCTGGTCACCGTATCTTAAAAAGGACATAGCATTATTAGATAAAGTACATAGAAGAGTCACCAAAATGGTGAAGGGGATGGAAGGCTACTCCTATGAAGAGAGGCTACAAAGGTTGGGGCTCTTCAACCTGGAAAAGAGACGGCTGAGGGGAGATATGATAGAGGTCTATAAATTAATGAATGGAGTGGAGCGGGTAAACGTGGATCAATTGTTTACGCTATCAGAATATAGAAAGACTAGGGGACATGCAATAAAGCTACAGGGTAAACTATTTAAGACAAATAAGAGAAAATATTTTTTCACTCAACGTGTAATCAAATTCTGGAATTTGTTACCGGAGGATGTAGTAAGGGCTGTTAGTGTAGCTGGGTTTAAAAAAGGTTTGGACAAGTTCCTGGAGGAAAGGTCCATAAACCACTATTAAAAAGGGTCCCAGGATAAACAATGCTTGACCCAGTACAAGCATTGTGGAGCCTGTGTCTTTTGGGGATATTGTTAGGTACGTATGACCTAGATTGGCCACTGTTGAAAACAGGATACTGGGCTTGATGGACCTCGGTCTGACCCAGTATGGCATATCTTATGTTCTTATGTTCAGTGGCCATTCTCCATACTTTGGACTGCAAAAGGGCCTTGTCCTTCTACCTGCAATGTACTCAGGGCCACCGCAAAGCCTCACAGCTTTTCGTCTCATACAACCCCAATCAACTGGGGGAGGCTGTCACCAAGCAGACACTGTCCTCCTGGGTGGCGGACTGTATTACCTTTGCCCACGATCAGGCTGGGCTATCGTTGGGGCGCCAGGTCATGGCGCACAATGTCAGGGCTATGGCAACCTCAGTTGTGAGTCTACTCGCTGCCCCTATGGCGAACATCTGCCGGGCCGCCATCTTGTCCTCAATCAACACCTTTTCAGCTCACTACTGCCTGGAGAGGGAGTCTTGACAGGACAGTGCCTTCAGCCAGGCTGTACTCTGTAATCTGTTCTGGTTTTAAGCAACTCCTGCCTTCCAACCCTTCTTGTTCAGGCTACTGGAGCCGTGGTTCTCCCTGGACACTGGGGTCTTCAGAGTCTATTGTCAGATTCACTTGCAGTTGCTCACAGCTGGGCCATGTTTTTCTTCTTCTGGTTCCTGGTAGCCAGTAGCTAGGGAGTCCTATGTGAGGACTGACTTCTTGCTTGTTCCTGGAGAAATCTTAATTACTCACCTATAACAGGTGTTCTCCAGGGACAGCAGGAATCAGTCCTCATTACCCTCCCTCCTCCCTTTGGAGTTGTTGTATATTTTTGGCCATCTTATTGTGATGGCTGTTATCTAACTGAGTAAGATGGCATCCTTGAGCAGATAGGGGACCATGCATGCATGGTGGCATCTCCCAAAGGCTTTCTTTGAAAGCTGGGGAGATGCTTCCATGAGGGCTCTGACGGCGACGACGTCACTCATATGTGAGGACTGATTCCTGCTGTCCCTGGAGAACATCTGTTACAAGTGAATAACTATGCTTTTTCTCTTATTAGTCTTCAATGGGTTATGTTTTAGCTTCATAGCGTGTCCCCTAGTCTTGTTGCTTTTTCATGGCGTAAACAACCGATCTGCATTTATCCATTCCATTCCATTCATTGAGTTATAGACCTCTATAATATATCTCCACTCAGCTGTCTCTTTTCCAATTTGAAAATCCTTAAGCTTTTAAGCCCTTCCTCATAGGAGTATCCTTCTATCCCCTTTACCATTTTAGTGGCTCTTCTCTATATCTTTTCTAATTCCGCTATATCCTTTTTAAGATATGAAGACCAGAATTGCACACAATATTCAAGGTGCGGTCGCACCTTGGAATGATACAGAGGCATTATAATATCCTTTGTTCATTCTCCATTCCTTTCTTTATAATTCCTAGCATTCTATTTGCTTTCTTGGCTGCTGCTGCACACTGGGCAGAGGGTTTCAACATATTATCCATGATGGCACCTAAATCTTTTTCCTGGATGGTGGTTCCTAATGTGGAACCTTGCATCATGTAACCATAGTTTGGGTGTTCTTTCCTGGGTGCATAACTTTGCACTTGCCTACATTAAATTTCATCTGCCATTTGAATGTCCAGTCTTCCAATTTATCAAAATCCTCTTGCAATTTTTCAAAATCTTCTTGTGTTTTAACAACTTTGAATAATTTTGTGTCATCTGCAGATTTGATCACCTTACTCATTATTCCCATTTCCAGGTCATTTATGCACATGTAAGAAAGTAGAGAGCCCAGCACAGATTCCTGGGGTACTCCACTATTCACCTTTCTCCACTGAGTAAATTGGCCATTTAGCCCTACTCTCTGCTTTCTAACTTTTAACCAATTCCTGATCCATAATACTATACTGCCTCCTATCCCATTACTTTTTAATTTGGCCAAGAGTCTCTCATGAGGGACTTTGTCAAAGGCTTTCTGAACATCCAGGCACACTATATCAACTGGCCCATCTTTCTCTACCTGTTTATTCACATCTTCAAAAAAAATATAACAGATTAATAAGACAAGACTTTCCTTGGCTAAATCCATGTTGGCTTTCTGCCATTAAACCATGACTACCTACATGTTCAGTAATGTTATTCTTTATAAGAATGTCTACCGTTTTGCATGGTACTAATGTCAGGCTCACTGGTCTGTAGTTTCCTGGATCCCCTCTGGAACCCTTTTTAAAAATTGGTGTTAACATTCTCCATTCTCCAATCTTCAGGTACTACAGATGATTTTAATGATAGTTTACAGATTACTAATAGTAGGTCTGCAATTTCATCTTTCAGTTTTTTCAACACCCTTGGATGTATACCATCCGGTCCAGGTGATTTACTACTCTTCAGTTTATCAAATACTTGTAATACATCTTCCCAGTTTATGACCATTTCTTTCAATTCTTCTGATATATCACCTTTAAATTTTAAATACCACTTCAGGCATGGGTAACTTCTTACATCTTCTTCAGTAAAGACTGAAGCAAAGAATTCATTCACTCTCTCCACTATAGCATTGTTCTCCCTTAGCACTCCTTTTATCCCTCTATCATCTAATGGTCCAACCGACTGTCTCACAGGTCTTTTGCTATGAATGTACTTGGAAAAGTTTTTATGTGTTTTTGCTTCCACAGCAAGCTTTTTTTCAAATTCTCTCTTTGCCTGCTTTATTCACACAGGTAATTCTAGTGGTGTTGTCATTGTCACAGAAATGTGATCCTCTTCTGCCAACACTGTCCCATTCTGCTGTTTCCCAGATGGGTGGGTTGTCTTGGTCTGGCACCTCAGCTGAGACCTGTCCATCTTGGGAGACCCTGCCAGTAGTTAAGCTACCGATAGCTTAGCTCTGATCATTACTGTTGCACACAAGCCCTCACAGCATGACAAGCTGCAAACCAAGTGAGGGTCTATGCGATACACATGTTAATTAGTTTTAAAACAAAATATCATATACTGTAGTTTGGATGAGTCTTGGATAAGTATAAGGATACAGAACCTTAATTGTGTATTAAGTCACAATTCAAATCCTACCTATGTTAATTACGAGTGAAAATTATACCATCTGAAAGTCATTTGGTGGCCTTTGGAAAGTGAGTTGTACTCTTAATTCAATTCCTTGTAGACAAGCATCTACATCACTAAAACCACTATCAGAATTGTTGACCTTGCTTTTTGTTAACTTCATATACTCTTTCTGCTTTTGTTGAGATATGGACTTTAATTGAAAGTGCTGAAAATTGAATTCAGAATTCAAATATACCAGTTACAGCTAGCTGTCATTAGAAAATTATGACTGCAAGTCCAAAAATTGCAATACTTCCTTCTATAGCATAACACAATCATTAAATGTTTCTCAGTTGTCAAACAGCCTTTTCCATTTGTATTAATATGTCTTTATTAACAAGAATGTTTATGTATAGTATTTCCATATTAACTCATCTTAATAGAATATTACTACCATGTTCTGCAACATAGATTCTCTAAAGACAAGCAAGATAGAAGTCTTCATAGATTAATGATGTCATTTTCAAAAGCTGCCTCCTGTGGTTATGCTCACTTCCTAGTTAGTTTCTTTCCAACTCTTTATGGGATAATAA
Organism: Ichthyophis bannanicus; assembly: GCA_033557465.1. Lineage (NCBI taxonomy): Eukaryota > Metazoa > Chordata > Amphibia > Gymnophiona > Ichthyophiidae > Ichthyophis > Ichthyophis bannanicus. The sequence goes on from CM066031.1 coordinate 252,256,318, forward strand.
ATGCTTGAAATATTGTAGAAAATAAAGGACCTATCGGTTTCTTCCTCAGGAGAACTGTGATGACCTTTAGGCACTAGTTGACAGCGATAACGAATGTGAAAAATACTTCGACAAATCAACCTATGATGTTTTCCAGATGGCATTAAGAACTTTTGCCATACGTATTGGTGCCTACAGACTCTAACGGCTGCAGATCTCAAACTTCAGGTTTAATGTGCAGAGTAAGGTTGCTGACTTGTGCTGCAGGGAAAAAAATTCTTTGGAGATAAAGTCAAATGTCTGGAGTGTGGTAATATGTCACGCTCCAGACATTCTCTACAGCTTCTTCTGATCTGCCATCAATATCATCTTTGAGGTATTTGAATGGAGCATAAAGGAAACACTTCTGTCCTCTGAAGAGGCATTATTCTCCACCCCCTCTTCTTCATCAAAAATAAAAAAAAGTCCACTTCCATTTCATCCTGCTAGACCAGTCCAGATTGGTGGAGACAAAGAACAATGAAAAGCCCAGGTTTCAGTGACATCACTCTCATGCCTCTATTCACCTCAGCCACCAGAGATCTCTTAAGTATTTCTTTCTCTCCAGCAGATGGTGGATGGATTTTCTACACTCTGAAGAAAATCTGAATAATTATGAGGAAAAGATTTATTTACATGCTCATGAACGACCACCTTGAGGGTGACTCTCTCACTTGAGCCCAATGTGGGAGACTTCACTAGACTCCACTAGACTAGGGGTGGAGGAGTGGCCTAGTGGTTGGGGCAAGGTACTTCAGGCCGGAAGGTCAGGGGTTCAAATCCCACTAGAGGACAGCAACCTTGGGCCGGAAGGACTGGGGTTTCTAGTCCCACAGGTGCTCCTTGTGGTCTTGGGCAAGCCACTTAACCCTCCATAGCCCATGTTCCCTGTAAAATAGCTATCTCCAAGTTATAATGCCCTGTTCAATATAATTTCAGTTTGTTCAATGTAAACCGCACTGATGCAGAATAGCTCGGTATATAAGAGAATGTAAAATAAATAAATAAATAGACTTTTCGGTAGCCATAGGAGGAGGGAAACTTTGTTCAGCTCTGTGCTCTTATCCTGATAAGGGTCTGTTGAGCAGCCAGAAAATTGCAAGGGTCTGGAAGAGTTTAGCAGCCTCACACAACCTCAATGCCCCCTCCCTCCTACTCTGTCCCCCCCCCCCCGCTTGCTCCCAAAGATTGCAGAATTCAGTAGGCTGTTGGCACGATATGAGGGTTTTCCATTTTCTGCATGCATTAATAGCGTCTTTTACTATTGTGCACCTGGCAGTTGAGCGAACCATGCATGCGTTCCACCCAAGCTGCTCCAATGCGTGTTCCTACCCTAACGCCTGTAACATGCAATCTCCAGGAACAAGCAGGAATGAGTCTTCACATATGGGTATCGTCGGTACCGACGGAGCCTGCGCGGGAACGCTCCCCAGCATCCAGTAAGAAAGCTTTTGGGAGCATCCCACAGCGCCTGTGTGCTGCCTTCCTGCCTTTCCCAACCGCCTCTCTCCAGTTCTTCTTTTCCGCGGAGCCAGCAGGTCGTGTTCCTGTCACCGCAGAAGAAGTTCTTTATTTTTTTCTTTATTTTTCTGTGTCGCGTCTGCCTTCGACGTCAGACCGGTACCGCCGGTCTTTTCTTTTCTTTCTTTCTTCAAAAAAAAACAAAAACCTTTTATTTCTTCAACTGTGCATTTTCAGTTTGGGCCTAAGGCCTAAATATTTTCTCCTCATGGAGAAGCCCGCTTCCGGGTTTAAAAAGTGCACAAAATGTGGCGGTACTATTTCTGTCACCGACATCCATGATTGGTGTCTAAAATGTTTGGGTCCTGACCATTCCATCACGGATTGTGTGTCCTGCACCATGATGTCTAAAAGAGGTCGGCAGAACCGAGCAGCCAAGCTCAGTACCCTGTTTCCCTCTGATGCAGCCTCGGTGGCATCGACGTCTTCCAGGGCTGCTTCTTCCTCCCATGGATCTCAGGTAACCAAACATAAATCTAGCCGGTCCTCGAAGGGCAAATCTCCCTCTAAGCATTGAGATGCCTCCGGGCTTGTCCTCGAGGATTCCGCTCCGGCAAAATTACCCCGGTGGGAAGTTCCGGCTTCCAAAGCATTATCTATGGGGTCACAGGTTGACATCGATGGCTTGGCCTCGACCATAAGAACATAAGATATGCCATACTGGGTCAGACCAAGGTCTATCAAGCCCAGCACTCTGTTTCCAACAGTGGCCAATCCAGGTCACACGTACCTAGCAGTTTCCCCAAGGGACACAGGTTCCACAATGCTTGTATTGGTTCAAGCATTGATATCCTGGGTCCCTTCTTAATAATGGTTTATGGACCTTTCCTCCAGGAACTTGTCCAAACCTTTTTTAAACCCAGCTACATTAACAACCTTTACTACATCCTCTGGTAACAAATTCCAGAGTTTGATTACACGTTGAGTGAAAAAATATTTCCTTTTATTAGTCTTAAATAGTTTACCCTGTAGCTTCATTGCATGTCCCCTAGTCTTTCTATATTCTGATAACGTAAACAATCGATCTACGTTTACCCGTTCCACTCCGTTCATTAATTTATAGACTTCTATCATATCTCCCCTCAGCCGTCTCTTTTCCAGGTTAAAGAGCCCTAACCTTTTTAGCCTTTCTTCATAGGAGTATCCTTCCATCCCCTTTACCATTTTGGTGGCTCTTCTCTGAACCTTTTCTAAAATCGCTATATACTTTTTAAGATACGGTGACCAGAATTGCACACAATATTCAAGGTGCGGTCTCACCATGGAACGATATAGAGGCATTATAATATCTTTTGTTTTATTTTCCATTCCTTTCCTTATCATACCTAGCATTCAATTTGCTCTCTTGGCCGCCGCTGCACACTGGGCCGAGGGTTTTAACATGGTATCCACAATGACGCCTAAATCTTTTTCCTGGGTGGTGGTTCCTAATGTGGAACCTTGCATCGTGTAACCATAGTTTGGGTTATTCTTCCCTAGGTGCATAACCTTGCACTTGTCCACATTAAATTTCATCTGCCATTTTGATGCCCAGTCTTCCAGTTTATCAAGATCCTCTTGCAATTTTCCACAATCCTCTTGGGTTTTAACAACTTTAAATAGTTTTGTGTCATCTGCAAATTTGATAACCTCACTCGTTATTCCACTTTCCAGGTCATTTATGAATATGTCAAAAAGCAGCGGACCCAGCACAGATCCCTGGGGTACACCACTATTCACCTTTCTCCACTGGGAAAATTAGCCATTTAGCCCTACCCTCTGCTTTCTATCTTTTAACCAGTTCCTGATCCACAATAGTACACTGCCTCCTATCCCATGACTCTTTAGTTTTGCCAAAGGTCTCTCATGAGGGACCTTATCAAAGGCTTTCTGAAAGTCCAGATACACAATATCAACCGACTCACCTTTGTCCACCTGATTATTCACTCCTTCAAAAAAACATAACAGATTAGTAAGACAAGATCTTCCTTGTCTAAAGCCATGTTGGCTGTCTCCCATTAGGTCATGACTATCTACATGCTGAGTAATTTTATTCTTTATGATGGTTTCTACCATTTTTCCCAGTACTGATGTCAGGCTCACTGGTCTGTAGTTTCCCGGATCACCCCTGGAACCTTTTTTAAAAATTGGTGTTACATTGGCGATCCTCCAATCTTCAGTTATTAGAGATGATTTTAATGATAGTTCACAGATTACTAATAGCAGGTCTGCAATCTCGTATTTCAGTTCTTTCAACACCCTTGGATGTATACCATCTGGCCCAGGTGATTTGCTACTCTTCAGTTTATCTAATAGTTGTAATACATCTTCCCGATGTATCGATATTTCCTTCAATTCTTCCGCACCTTTAAATACCACTTCAGTCATGGGTAACATCCCTACATCTTCCTCAGTAAAGACTGAAGCAAAGAATTCATTCAGTCTCTCCGCTATCACCTTGTCGCCTCTTAGTGCTCCTTTAACCCCTTTATCATCTAATGGACCAACGGACTCTCTCACAGGTTTTTTGCTACGAATGTACTTGAAAAGGTCTTTACTTCGCGTTTTTGCTTCCGCAGCAAGCTTCTTCTCAAATTCTCCCTTTGCCTGCCTTATAAATGCCTTGCATTTGACTTGCCAGTGCTTGTGCTGTTTCCAGGTTTCGTCATTTGGCTCTTTTTTCCATTTCCTGAAAGATGCTTTTTTGGCAACAACAGCCTCTCTGACCTCACCTTTAAACCATGCTGGCAGTTTTTTGGACTTCCTTCCACTTTTCTTAAAGCGTGGAATACAGCTGGTCTGGGCTTCCAAGATAGTATTTTTCAACAACAGCCAAGCCTGATGTACGTCTTTAACCTTTGCAACTGCTCCTGTTGCCGTGTTCTGGGGTACCGGTGGCCTCCACTGGTACCGACATCTGGACTTTGGTGGTGTCGATGGATCAGAAAATTCTATCCATGCAGCGCACGCTTACGGCGTTCATGCAGGCTTCGACGCCTTCGGTACCGCAACAAGCCCCGTTGCCGGTACCGACTCCGGAATCGGCACAGTTCCCGGTGCCGGTACCGATTGCATCGACTTCGGCTTCGGTGTCGACTGCAACGGTACCCTGTCCTATGATGCCCATCGGTACCGAACCGGTACCGCTTACTCCCGATGTCGATCCCACTCGGTACGCGTATCGGGCTTTACAGGAGCATCCAGACAGGTGATACTTCGATTCCTCTGAAGACTCTGATGAGTCGGAGGCTTCTGTCGATGCACCGGTACTACTTCCTCAGGAGTCTGCTTCTCCAAAACGAAGAATGTCTCCTCCAGAGGACTTGTCTTTTCAAGACTTGTCATGAGGTGCAGCGCTCAGAGCCCATGGAGACAGGGGATTCTGAACAAAACGGAGCTAACTTTGACAGCTCAGAGATACACAGGGCCAAAGGTTGCCATAGGAACTATACACAAGCTATTTCACGTGGTGTAGGGGAACGCCCAGACCCAAAGCTAGCTCGTGGCTCATCAGGAAATGAGGGGCAGCTGACAAGGGGCGGAGCCAAAACAAACACCACAAGTTACGCACTTAAAAATCACTTACCTGAGGGTAGTGAGGAGGGACGTGCTGGCAGGGAGAGAAGTCCCGATAGCAGGAGAACTCCAAGCAAGGAGAGAAGCTTGAGAGGCAGGAGAGAAGGATCTCCATGCTGGTTAAAACCTATTGCTGACCAAAGGAGACTACCAGGGAGGTGCAGAGCTGAGAAACCCAGGAAGGGCTGCTTTGAGGAGCAGTGCACAGCTGACCATTGCATCCAAGAACCTTGCTACAGAGGAAGCAGAGGTAGTAGCTCTGAGGCCAGGCTAAGGCAAGACCAGTCACCCAGCACAAGGTACCAAGCAGGAGAAAACTATTATCCTGAAGATAATTTGGTGCCAAGGAGAAAGCTCAAACAGACACGGAGTGAAAAGCCTTCCCACGAGCAGAGCTGTACTCGAGGGAGGAACGTTGAAGGGAAACTGCTGGAAGGTAACCTTATTCTTCCTAATAGGAGAAGCATAGAGTGTAGCAAACAACCTTGCACTTACCAAGAATTATGTGCCGCCTCTGAGAGAGACTGTAGTGATTACGGTAATTACCCATTCACCTCTAGGCTGGTGGAGGAAGGGAACTCCCAGAGCTATAGAGAGAAACTCAGCAGTCAGAACAGAAGTTTCACTCACCGGGAAACTTGCCCCGGTATAGAAGATATGCAATGTGATCCGTATGAGGAATATAATAGTGATATTTACATGGACTGTACATACACTTTATCTGATAGCATAGTTTCTCTATGCTGAAGAGCTGTAGGAGCTAATTCATAAAGAAAACAGACAGGAAAACTGTTTTCTTTTGCCATTTTTGCCTCCATTGTGTAAGCTGAAGATAAGCATATCCTTTGTTCAAATGTTTCTTTAATTTTGATACCAGACGTATGGTCTTTGTGTTGCCTTATTTCATTGTGTGAAAATCCAACCCTGGGAAGGGAATAAATCCTGTTTCAAACCTTATCACTCCGACTGCAACTACTTTCTTTTTGCTAAAGTTGTGGAACTACAAATCCCAGAGGGCATTGCCAAGCCTCTCTACTATACTCCACAGCTATTAAAGAACTTACCCTGCAAATCCACCCATGCCTATGGCCTCTGGGAGGTGAGCGGGCTACAGCTTCATTAGGGAAGTGGCTAGAGGCCTCTCTATTACAGTGGCCTCTGAGTCAGAGCCTAGAGCCAAGCAATTAGATATTTTGCAATATCCTAAGGCTCCTAAGGAAGCAGCTACCTTACCTATTCATGAGATTCTTTATGATCTCATGTTGGGCATGTGGGAGACACCTCTCACCACCTCTCTTCATTCTCGTAGGTTGGACACCATGTACCGTGTCCCTCCCTGTCCTGGTTTTCATAAGACTCAGCTTCCTCACCACTCTATTGTGGTTGAGTCTGCTATGAAGAAAATAAAGAGTGCAAAGAGACACTCATCTAACCCTCCAGGACGTGAATGTAGGACTCTAGATCAGGGGTCTCAAACTCAAATTGCTTTGAGGGCCAAATGAGGACTTGTAAAGTAACCCGGGGGCCGCATAAGACGCGGGGCCTCATTTGCATAAATATTTGCATAATGTTACCATACACTAACTTTTAGTAAACATGCCTCTTTAATGAGTATGGATAAAGAAAGACTAAAAGATTTAGAAACAAGAAGACAATAATTAAACTGGGAACCCCAAAAGCCAAACTTGGAATGTACAACAACACTGTAGAAATAAAACTATAAATTAATTTCCTCTTGTACTAAACAAAGCGCAAACATTAATGATGCACATTTCCCAGAGCTGACATATTCCAGTTAATAAATTCAAAATAAAGAGATATTTTTCTACCTTTTGTGCATTTTTTTCAGTTGCAATTGTTCCAGCCACTTTCTTCTGGTTTCTTCATGTCTTCTGCTAACTCTCCATCGTCTGCTGTCCATTTGCCCTTTCTTCTCTCCTAGTTTTTTTTCCATTCTCTCTCTACATCTGCTTTAACATACTAATCTTTCTCCTTTTTCTCTTTCCTCATTCCTATTTCATCCACTCAAATTTTACCCCTCCATCCTCAATCCCACTTACTCTCCCAATACCTGGCCAATTGTAGATTTGTCTTCTCTCCCAGACAAAATATTTTCCCCTCTCCATTTCACTTTCCCAGCTCCATCCCATTCTAATCCTCCCCCAACATCAGCTCCCTTCTAGTTCCAGCCCCACCCAGCATCCGCTCCCTTCTAGTCCCCCCATCAGTCCATTTCCAGTCCTATCCTAGCCTCACCATCAGCCCATTTCCAATCCTAGCCCCCCATCAGCCCATTTCCAATCCTAGCTCCCTCCCCTCACAGCCCATTTCCATTCCAAGCCCCCCTCCCCATCAGCCATTTGCAGTTCAAGCCCCCCTTCCACTCAGCCCATTTCCAGTCCTAGCAACCCCCCCAGCCCATTACCAGTCCTAGACCCCCCATAGCCCATTACCAGTCCTAACCTCCCCATAGCGCACTTCCAGTTTTACCCCCCATCACCCCATTTTCAGTCTTACCCCCCCCATAGCCCATTACCAGTCATAACCCCCTCTGCCAATAGCCCACTTCCAGCCCTAACCCCCATTACCCCATTTCAGTCAGCCCCTCCATAGCTCATTACCAGTCCTAACTCCCCCCATCAGCCCACCTCCAGTCCTTCCTAACCCCCACCTGCCCATTTCCAGTCCTAGCCCCCACCATAGCCCATTACCAGTCATAACCCCCTGCCAATAGCCCATTTCCAGTCATAACCCCCCCCTGCCAATAGCCCATCTCCAGTCATAACCCCCCCTGCCAATAGCCCATTTCCAGTCATAACCCCCCTGCCAATAGCCCATTTCCAGTCATAACCCCCCCTGCCAATAGCCCATTTCCAGTCATACCCCCCCCCTGCCAATAGCCCATTTCCAGTCATAAACCCCCCCCGCCTATAGCCAATTTCCAGTCATACCCCCCCCTGCCAATAGCCCATTTCCAGTCATAACCCCCCCCTGCCAATAGCCCATTTCCAGTCATACCCCCCCTGCCAATAGCCCATTTCCAGTCATGACCCCCCTCCTGCCAATAGCCCATTTCCAGTCCTACACCCCCCCCCCCTGCCAATAGCCCATTTCCAGTCCTACACCCCCCCCCCCATCAACCCAGGTAAATTAAAAAAAAACCTGGCTTCTGCTGCTGCAGCAGAAAATCAGCTGTCCCGCGGCCCCTTCCCCTCTGCGCCGAGAGCCCTGAGTTGTGCTTCATCTGCAGGTGCTTTTTAAGCCGCGAAGAGAGTATTTCCCTCTCGCGCGGCTTAAGCCTAGTCACTTTTCAAGCCTCGCGAGAGGGAAATACTCTCTTCGCGGCTTGAAAAGCACCCGCTGATGGAAGCACTCTCGGGGATCTCCGGGCAGAGAGGAAGGGGCCGCAGGACAGCTGATTTTGCTGCTTGAGCAGCAGAAGCCATTTTTTTTTTTTAAAAATTGACCGTCGATTCTGCCGTTGCCACGGCGGCAACGGCAGCAGCAGAAGCCGTCGCGGGCCGCACAACGCATGCGGCCCGCGGGCCGCGTGTTTGAGACCCCTGCTCTAGATGCTTTTGGCTGAAGGATTTTCCAGGCCAATATGCTTGCTGCCAGAATCAACTCCTATAGTCTCTATATGGGGATGTTTCTAAAAGAAGTCACAGATCATCTGCAGACTTTAGCTCCTTTTATTTCAGAAGATAAAAGGCAGGAATTTCTCACTTTGCTCAAACATGCCCAAGATGTTTCCAAATTCTCCAACCGTGCAGCCTTTGACTCTTTTGAGTGTGTAAGCAGAGCCACGGCTATTGCCATAGGTGCACGCAGAATTGCTTGGTTACAAGCCTCTGATTTGGAACTCTGGGTCCAAGATGAGTTGGGAAACCTTCCTTGTACAGGTGAAAACCTGTTTGGCAGGGATTGGCAAGCAAAGGCCACTCAGATGGATGCTGAGAACTCTGCTTTGGATCGACTTTCAAAGTCTACCTCTGCCCCTGTTAAGAAAAGATTGTTTAAAAAGACATCTTTTTCTAAAAAGGGAAGATATTATTCTGCTCATGGGCAGACATCTTCTGCAGGTCGTTTTGCTGCAAAGTGTCAGCAACCACCTAAACAGGCCAAGTCAAAGGCTGCCAGGCCTACCACAGCCCAGCAGCCTCAACCTCCTCAGGGCCTTTAACTTGCAACTAGAGAACTTAGCCTTTCTAGCTCTGGAAAAACCAGAGCCCCTCACCATTCCAGGAAGGTTGACTTACTTTGCTCCCAGATGGGAGGAAATCACAGCAGAGCAATGGACCCTCTCCATCATAAAGGAAGGGTACAAGCTTCATTTCTTAAACCTTCCTCCTCACACCATGGTGAAACAGTTCAATTCTCCAACATCTCTCCTCAACCTTCTAGGTCAGGAGATTGCTACCCTTCTTGCCCAAGGGGCAATAGAAGAAGTACCTCTTCAACAGGGCTCAGGGTTCTACTCCCCTTATTTTTTTATCCCAAAGAAAACAGGGGGCTACAGACCCATATTAGATCTTAGAGAATTGAACAAGTTTCTATGCAAGGAGAAATTCAAAATGATTTCTCTAGGGCAGCGATGGTGAACCTATGGCACGCGTGCCAGCTGTGGCACGCGAAGGCCTTGCAGCTGGCACGCCTGAAGGTCCGCAATTGAAAAAAAAACAAAAAACCTGTCTGCTGCCGCTGTCGGGGCCGCCGCGGCAGAATCGAGCGTGCCGCGGGGCCCCCCTGTACCCGGCAGAGCCTGCTCTCCCCGTAGCAGCTGTCTCTTTGGAGCTGCAGTCTGACGCGCCGGCTTGCAGAGCGCGAAGGGAAGAGTTTCCCTTTCGCGACTCTGTTAAGCCCCCGCGGGCTTAACAGAGCAGCGAGGGAGAAACTCTTCCCTCGCGCTCTGCAAGCCGGCGCGTCTGACTGCAGCTCCAAAGAGAGAGCTGCTACGGGGAGGGCAGGCTCTGCCGGGTGGGTACAGGGGGGCCCCGCGGCACGCTCGATTCTGCCGCGGCGGCCCCGACAGCGGCAGCAGACAGGTTTTCTTTTTTTTAAATTTTCCCTGGGCTGGGCTGGGCTGGGCTGGGGGGGTGGGCTGGGGGGGGGTTAGGAGTGGTGATGGGCTGGGCTGGGCTGGGGGGGGTTAGGAGTGGTGATGGGCTGGGCTGGGCTGGGCTGGGGGGGGTTAGGAGTGGTGAGGGGGTGGCCTGGGCTGGAGGGGGGGTTAGGAGTGGTGATGGGCTGGAGGGGGGGGTTAGGAGTGGTGATGGGCTGGGCTGGGCTGGGGGGGGTTAGGAGTGGTGATGGGCTGGGCTGGGCTGGGGGGTATTAGGAGTAGTAATGGGCTGGGGTGGGGGGGTTTAGGAGTGGTGATGGCACTGGGGGGGTTAGGAGTGGTGATGGACACTGGGCTGGCTGGGGGGGTTAGGAGTGGTGATGGGCACTGGGCTGGCTGGGGGGGTTAGGAGTGGTGATGGGCGCTGGGCTGGGGGGGTTAGGAGTGGTGATGGGCGCTGGGGGGGCTTAAACTAAAAATTGAGTGATGGGGGATTAGGACTGGGAGTGGGCTGATGGGGAGGTTAGGACTGGGCTGGGCTGGTGGGGATTAACTGGGAGTGGGCTATGGGGGGCTAGGACTGGTAATGGGTTGGGGGGGTTGCTAGGACTGGAAATGGGCTGAGTGGAAGGGGGCTTGAACTGCAAATAGCTGTTGGGGATGGGGCTTGGAATGGAAATGTGCTGAGGGGAAGTGGGTGGCTTGAACTGTAAATAGCTGATGGGGACGGGGCTTGGAATGGAAATGGGCTGAGGGGAAGTGGGGGGCTTGAAGAAGGGAATGGATGCTGGGTGAGACTGGAACTAGAAGGGAGCTGATGTTGGGGGAGGATTAGAATGGGATGGGGCTGGGAGAGTAAAATGGAGAGGGGAAAAATATTTTGTGTAGGAGGGATGAAAAATCTACAATTGGCCAGGTATTGGGAGAGTAATTGGGGATTGAGGATGGAGGGGTAAAATTTGTGTGGATGAAATAGGAATTAGGAAAGAGCAAAAGGAGAAAGATTAGTATGTTAAAGCAGATGTAGAGAGAGAGAGAATGGAAAAAAAACTAGAAGAGAGAAGAAAGGACAAATGGACAGCAGACGATGGAGAGTTAGCAGAAAACATGAAGAAACCAGAAGAAAATGGCTGGACCAATTGCAACTGAAAAAAAATGCACAAAAGGTAGAAAGATATCTCTTTATTTTGAATTTATTAACTGGAATATGTCAGCTCTGGGAAATGTGCATCATTAACATCTGCGCTTTGTTTGGTACAAGAGGAAATTCCTATTTGACGTTGCCACTTGTTCTCTTTCCCCAGTATTCTCTGAAATGTATTGGTTTAATATTTGCAGTGTTGCCTTTTGATAGGTAGGGTATGGTGCTTTGTGAGTCTTGGTAATGCTGTCAGGATACGGCGGGTTTGCTATGGGTTCTAAATGGGCAGCGTTTGTAGTAGTTCCTAATGTGCCTGGCGGTTGGCACTGGATTATAGTAATGTAGAAATCTTTTAGTCTTTCTTTATCCATACACTCATTAAGAGACATGTTTACTAAAAGTTAGTGTATGGTAACATTATGCAAATATTTATGCAAATAAGACCACTTATGCAAATGACGTGCTGGCACTTTGAGGAAATTCTTTGGTTTTGTGCGGCAGTTTGGGCACTCGGGCTCAAAAAGGTTAGCCATCACTGCTCTAGGGGCTCTGCTTCCATACCTTCAGAGTCAGGACTTGCTTTGTTCTCTAGATCTCAAGGATGCGTACACCCATGTCCTCATCCATCCAACACACAGAAGGTTCCTTCGGTTCCTTTTTCAAGGAAAGCACTACCAATACAGGGTGCTTCCTTTCGGTCTGGCCTCTGCACCAAGGGTGTTCACGAAATGCATGGCAGTAGTTGCTGCATTTCTCCGCACTCTAGGAATATCCATATTCCCATATCTGGACGACTGGCTCATTCGAGCCCCATCCCAGTCAGAGGCCCAGACTTGTCTAACCTGCACAATGCGTATCCTTCAGTATTTGGGACTAGTAATAAACATCCCAAAATCCAGTCTCACCCCTACTCAGTCTCTGGAGTTCATAGGGGCCTTGCTGGATACCACAACTGCAAGGGCCTATCTTCCTCAGGCCCGTTGCCTACGTCTGGTGCAGTTAGCCTCCCAGATTCAGTTAAAGTCCCAGTTAACTGCTCGAGAGATGTTACAACTATTAGGCCACATGGCATCCACCGTGCATGTGGTTCCATATGCTCGCCTTCACATGAGGGCAGCTCAATGGACTTTGTCCACCCAATGGACTCAGGCATCAGGTTGCCTGTCAGACAAAATAGCAACCTCCAGTCGCCTTTTTTGGTCTCTCCAGTGGTGGAAGTCCTCTCAAAACCTGTTGCTGGGGTCCCCTTTTCAGCAGTCGCTACCCCAAGCAACTCTAACAACAGATGCTTCTCCAATGGGTTGGGGAGCTCATATGCAGGATCTCTCCACCCAGGGCATCTGGTCTCCAGAGGAGACTTCTCTGCATATCAATCTCTTGTAACTCAGAGCAATATTCTTAGCTCTCAGAGTGTTCCATTCCCTGCTCAGCTACAGGACAGTCCTCATCCATACAGACAACCAAGTAACCATGTTCTATGTAAACAAGCAGGGCGGGACTGGCTCTCTGTCGCCTTGCAACGAAGCTTTGCGACTGTGGGCCTTCGCCAGAGAGCATCACATCAATCTTCTGGCAGTATATCTTCCAGGCGTTCAAAACTCTTGGACGGACAGACTCAGTCGAGTTCTGCTTCCACATGAGTGGTCCCTCCACATGGACCAGGTAGCCAGGATCTTTGGAATTTGGGGAACCCCGGACATAGACCTCTTTGCAAGTCCGTGGAATGCCAAACTTCCCCGGTTCTGTTCCCGAATTCCGTGTCAGGGAGTTCAGGCCAAGGATGCCTTCCTCCTTCACTGGGGTCAAGACTTCCTTTATGCCTTTCCTCCAATTCCCCTAATTCGCAAGACACTATTCAAGCTTCAGAGAGATCAAGGGACCATGATCCTCATAGCACCACACTGGCCACGCCAAGTGTGGTACCCTCTACTTCTGCATCTCTCTCAAGCTCCTTCCCTGGACTTGGGCTCTGCACCAGACCTTCTGTCCCAGGAAGCGGGAACTTTGTGGCACCCAAACCCCCAGTCGCTCCATCTCAGGGCTTGGTTGCTGAGGGCCTAGACATTCAAGATTTTCATCTCTCTCAGCAAGTCAGAGATGTTATTCATGCCTCTAGAAAGCCTTCTACTAGACGTTCCTATGCTTTCAAATGGAAAAGATTTACCATTTGGTGTTCAGAGAAGGGTCTAAACCCTCTTGCAAACCTCTGAATTCTCTACTAGAGTATCTCCTTCATCTATCCCATGCAGGTCTGAAAACAAATTCAGTAAGAGTCCATTTGAGTGCTATTGCAGCGTCCCTCAAGCCTCTCAATGGACAACCTATTTCCTCTCATCCTCTTATAGCAAGATTCATGAGAGGCCTTCTTTTATCTAAACCTCCCATTAGACCACCTCCAGTGGCATGGGACTTAAACCTGGTTCTTGGCCAGCTCATGAAGCCACCCTTTGAACCTTTAGCCACCACCTCCTTGAAATTTCTTTCTTGGAAGGTTATTTTTCTCATTGCAGTCACCTCAGCACGCCGCATCAGTGAGTTGCAAGCTTTGGTGGCTAATCCACCTTATACAAGGTTCCATCATGATAAGGTAGTCCTCAGGAACAATACACACTTTATGCCTAAAGTGGTCTCGCCTTTTCATCTGAATCAAGAGGTATATTTACCTGTCTTTTTTCCAGGACCTCATGCATCAAATGCAGAGAGGAATCTTCATACCTTGGATTGTAAGAGAGCTCTTGCTTTTTACTTACAAAGAACACAGCAACATAGAAAGTCTTCTCAACTCTTTGTTGCTTTTGATCCTTCTCATTTAGGACTTCCAGTCTCTAAGAGAACACTGTCCAACTGGATTGCTCAGTGTATTTCTTTCGCCTACCAGAGTAGAAACCTTTCTCTGGAAGGCCATGTCACAGCTCACAATGTGAGAGCCATGGCAGCCTCAATGGCTAATCTAAACTCTGTGTCCATTGACCAAATCTGTCGAGCGGCCACCTGGGCCTCGGTTCATACCTTCACAGCCCATTACTGCTTGGACAAGGACTCCCGCCGGGATGCCTTGTTTGGTCAGGCTGTTCTCAAACACCTGTTCCATTCCTAATCAACTCCTACCCACCTACCCTGGTTGGATGCCAGAGATCCATGGGAGGAGGTAGAGTCCTTTCCAAGGACACACAACCTGGGGTCTTCCCCTGGCATCTGCAGCTAGGGAGTCCCCATATGTGAAGACTCATTTCTACTTGTTCCTGGAGATAGCACAGTTACTTACCTGTAACAGGTGATCTCTGGGAACAGCAGGAATAAGTCTTCACAACCCACCCACCTCCCCTAGGAGTTGTATCTCTCTATTTATCTTTCCTTTCCTCTCTCTCTCTTTGTCTCAGCTTTAAAACTCAAACTGGAGAGAGGCGGTTGGGAAAGGCGGGAAGGCAGCGCGCAGGCGCTGTGGGATGCTCCCAAAAGCTTTCTTACTGGACGCTGGGGAGCGTTCCTGCGCAGGCTCCGTCGGTACCGACGATACCCATATGTGAAGACTTATTCCTGCTGTTCCCAGAGATCGCCTGTTACACCTGTGCTTTGCTGTGTAAGTACTGATCTCCAGGAACAAGCAGGAATGAGTCCTCACATATGGGTATCGTCGGTACCGATGGAGCCTGCGCGGGAACGCTCCCCAGCTTCCCAAAAAGGAAAGCTTTTGGGAGCATCCCACAGCGCCTGCGCACTGCCTTCCCGCCTTTCCTAACCAACTCTCCTCAGTTCTTCTTTTCCGCGGAGCCAGCAGGTCGTGTTCCTGTCACCGCTGAAGAAGTTCTTTATTTTAATTTATTTCTTTGGTCGCGTGTCTGCCTTCCCCGATGCCGGACCGGTACCGCCGGTCTTTTCTTTTCTTTTTTTCTAAAAAAAAAAATATATATATATATTTTTTTTCCTCACTTGGGCCTCCAGCCCACAAGAAAATTTTCCCTCATGGAAAAACCAGCCTCCGGGTTAAAAAAATGCACTAAGTGTAGCGGTACAATTTCTGTTACAGATACCCATGAATGGTGTCTTAAATGTTTGGGTCCTGAACACTCCATTCCGGATTGCCAGTCCTGCTCTCTAATGTCTAAACGAGGGTTACAGAACCGAGCAGCCAAGCTCCATGTGCTGTTTCCCACGGATGCACCGGCGGTGGCATCGACATCTTCCAGGTCTTCCTCTCCTGATGGGTCTCAGGTAACCAAACATAAACCTAGTAGGTCCTGGAAGGGCAAATCTCCCTCTAAGCATCGAGATGCCTCCGGGCTTGCCCTCGAGGATCCTGCCCCAGCCAAACAACCCTGGCGGGAAGCTCCGGCTTCCAAAGCTCCTCCTATGGGGTTACAGGTGGACATCGATGGCACGGCCTCGACCGATCACCTGTTAGACTGCTCTGGGGTACCGGCACTTTCTCCCGGTACCGACATCCAGGCAGTCGTGGCGTCCATGGATCACACTGTTCAATCCATGCAGCAGGCTATAATGGCTTTTATTAAAGCTGCGACGCCGACGGTACCCCAACGAGTTCCGTTGTCGGTACCAGTGCCGGTACCGGTACCAGCGCCGATACCGGTACCAACTGCATCAACATCAACCAGGATACCGACTCCGGTTCCTTGTCCAGGGCTATTTCTCGGTACCGATCCGGTACCGGGGACGCCCGATGTCGGTACCGATCGATACGCGTATTGATCGTTGGAAGCGGACAGACGATACTTCGATTCCTCTGATGATTTTGATTCATCAGATGAGTCTCCTGAAGTATCCATTACCCTTCCTGAGGAGCCTACTTCTCCAGAAAGGAGAATGTCTCCTCCAGAGGATTTGTCCTTTCAAGACTTCATAATAGAAGTGCCTAAAGGACTCTCTATTTCAGTAACCTCTGAAACAGAGCCTAGAGCAAAAAAATTAGATATTTTAGGATACTCTAAGGCTCCCAGAGAGGCAGTCACCTTGCCAATTCATGAAATTCTTCATGAACATATGATTGACTTATGGGAGACTCCTCTCACCCTTTCTCCTCATTCTCGCAGATTGGACACTATGTACCGGATTACTTGTCCTGGATTTCAGAAAACTCAGCTTCCTCACCATTCCATTGTGGTGCAGTCAGCTATGAAAAGGATAAAGAGTACCAAAAGACACTCTTCTGCTCCTCCAGGAAGAGAATGCAGGACCTTGGATGCTTTTGGTAGGAAAATCTTCCAAGCCAGCATGCTTATTGCCAGAATCAACTCATATAGCCTTTATATGGGTATGTTTCTAAAGGAAGTTGCACAAAAGCTGCACAACTTTCTCCCTTTTCTTCCAGAAGATAAAAGGGATGAGTTCCTCCTTTGGCTTAAGCATACTCAAGACATTTCAAAGTTTTCCAACAGGGCAGCCTTTGACTCCTTTGAAGGTGCCAGCAGAGCCTCAGGCATTGCCATAGCTGCTCGCAGAATTGCTTGGCTCCAGGCTTCTGATCTAGAGCCCTGGGTTCAGGATGGCTTAGGAAATCTGCCCTGTACAGGTGAAAATCTCTTTGGCAAAGAGTGGCAAATAAAAGCCACTCAAATGGATGCAGAGAATTCTGCTCTGGATAGACTTTCCAAGTCAACCTCCATTCCAGCCAAGAAAAAACCTTTCAAAAAGCCTTTTTACAAAAGGAGCAGATTTCCTTCCACTTCTGGCCAACAATCTTCTACAGGTCGCTTTGCTACTAAGCGTCAGCAACCTAAACAGGCCAGGCCTAAACCTGCAGGGACTGCTACAACCCAGCAGTCCCAACCTCCTCAGGGCTTTTGACTTGATACTAGAGAACTTAACCTTTCTGGCTCTACAACAGCCAGAACCTCTCACCATTCCAGGAAGGTTAGCTCATTTTGCTCCCAGATGGGAGCAAATCACATCAGAGCAGTGGACCCTCTCCATCATAAGAGAGGGCTACAAACTTCATTTCTCAGACCTTCCTCCCTACACCATGGTGAGACACTTCAATTCTCCCACATCTCTCCTCGACCTTCTGGATCAGGAGGTGACTACCCTTCTGGCCCAGGGGGCCATAGAAGAAGTTCCTCTTCTTCAACAGGGGTCAGGGTTCTACTCCCCCTATTTTCTCATTCCAAAGAAAACAGGGGGATACAGACCCATTTTAGATCTCAGAGAATTGAACAAATTCCTATGCAAGGAGAAGTTCAAGATGCTTTCTCTAGGCACTCTCCTTCCATACCTGCAGAGTCAGGATTGGCTTTGTTCTCTAGATCTCAAGGATGCGTACACTCATGTCCTCATCCATCCATCTCACAGAAAATTCCTACGTTTTCTGTTCCAGGGAAAACATTACCAATACAGAGTGCTTCCTTTCGGTCTAGCCTCTTCTCCAAGAGTGTTCACCAAATGCATGGCAATAGTTGCTGCATTTCTACGCACTCTGGGAATATTTGTCTTCCCATACCTGGACAACTGGCTCATCCGAGCTCCAACCCAGTCAGAGGCTCAGATCTCCCTGAACCGCACCAGGCGCATTCTGCAATACCTGGGACTTGTGGTAAACCTCCCAAAGTCCCAGCTCACCCCTACTCAGTCCCTGGAATTCATAGGGGCCTGGTTGGACACACCTCTGCAAGGGCCTACCTTCCTCAGGCCCATTGCCAACGTCTAGTGCAGTTAGCCTCCCAGATTCAGTCAAAGAGCCACTTAACTGCCAGGGAGATGCTACAGCTGCTAGGCCACATGGCTTCCACAGTACATGTGGTACCCTATGCTCACCTACACATGAGAGCAGCTCAATGGACTTTGTCCACCCAGTGGACTCAAGCTTCAGGAGCTCTCTCAGACCAAATAGCAACCTCCAAACGTCTCTTTTGGTCTCTCCAATGGTGGATGTCCACTCAAAATCTGTTGCTGGGGTCCCCCTTCCAACCTTTGTTGCCCCAAGCAACCCTCACAACAGATGCCTCCCAAACAGGTTGGGGAGCTCATCTACAAGACCTCTCCACCCAAGGCACTTGGTCCCCACAGGAGACCTCTCTTCATATCAACCACTTGGAACTTCGAGCAGTGTTCCTAGCTCTCAAGGTCTTTCATACCCTCCTCAGCTACAAGACAGTCCTCATTCATACGGACAATCAAGTAGCCATGTTTTACATAAACAAGCAAGGAGGAACTGGCTCTCTGTCGCTTTGCAACGAAGCTCTAAGATTATGGGCCTTTGCCAGAGAGCATCAAATCCATCTCCTGGCAGTATACCTCCCAGGAATCCAAAACTCTTGGGCAGACAGACTCAGTCGAGTTCTGCTTCCACACGAATGGTCCCTGCACATGGATCAGTTACTCAGAATCTTCCAAGAATGGGGAACCCCGGACATAGACCTCTTTGCAAGTCCGTGGAATGCCAAATTTCCCTGGTTCTGTTCCAGAATTCCGTGTCAGGGAGTTCAGGCCAAGGATGCCTTCCTCCTTCATTGGGGTCAGGGCTTCCTGTATGCCTTTCCACCCATTCCTTTGATTCCCAAGACTCTGTTCAAACTCCAGAGGGATCAAGGATCTATGATCCTCATAGCTCCACGCTGGCCACGCCAAGTGTGGTACCCTCTACTTCTGCATCTCTCCCAAGCCCCCTCCCTGGACTTGGGAGCTGCTCCAGACCTTCTGTCCCAGGAGGAAGGGAATTTGTGGCATCCAAACCCCAAGTCCCTTCACCTCAGAGCTTGGTTACTGAAGGCCTAGACCTTCAAGACTTAAATCTTTCTCAGCAAGTGAAGGATATCCTCCATTCTTCCAGAAAACCTTCCACTAGGCGTTCCTATGCTTTTAAGTGGAAACGTTTTTCCATTTGTTGTGCTCAAAAGGGTCTTGACCCTCTGGCACTTCCTGTGAATTCTCTATTGGAATATCTCCTGCATTTCTCCAATGCAGGCCTTAAAATGAATTCAGTAAGGGTCCATTTGAGTGCTATTGCAGCATCCCTTAAGC
Organism: Ichthyophis bannanicus; assembly: GCA_033557465.1. Lineage (NCBI taxonomy): Eukaryota > Metazoa > Chordata > Amphibia > Gymnophiona > Ichthyophiidae > Ichthyophis > Ichthyophis bannanicus. The sequence continues at coordinate 252,275,586 of CM066031.1, forward strand.
CTCTCAATGGACAACCTATTTCCTCTCATCCTCTTATTGCAAGATTCATGAGAGACCTAACTTTAACTAAACCTCCCATTCGACCTCCTCCGGTGGCATGGGACTTAAACTTGGTTCTCGGTCAGCTTATGAAGCCACCTTTTGAACCCTTAGCCACTACCTCCTTGAAATTTCTTTCCTGGAAGGTTATTTTCCTTATTGCAATCACTTCTGCTCGCCGCATCAGTGAACTGCAGGCCTTAGTGGCTAATCCACCTTATACAAGGTTCCATCATGATAAGGTAGTCCTTAGGACAAATCCTCACTTTATGCCTAAAGTGGTCTCACCTTTTCATCTTAATCGAGAGGTATATTTACCTGTCTTTTTTCCAGCTCCTCATGCATCCAGTACAGAGAGGAACCTTCATACTCTAGATTGTAAAAGAGTTCTTGCTTTTTACTTACACAGGACACAGCAACATAGAAAGTCTTCCCAGCTTTTTGTTGCTTTTGATCCTTCTCATTTAGGACTTCCAGTCTCTAAAAGAACACTGTCCAATTGGATTGCTCAGTGTATTTCTTTTGCTTACCAGAGTAAGAACCTTTCTCTGGAGGGCCATGTCACAGCTCACAATGTGAGGGCCATGGCCACCTCTATGGCTCATCTTCATTCTGTGTCCATCGACCAGATCTGTCGAGCAGCCACCTGGGCCTCGGTTCATACCTTCACAGCCCATTACTGTTTGGACAAGGACTCCCGCCGGGATGCCTTGTTTGGTCAGGCTGTCCTCAGATACCTGTTCCATTCTTGAACAACCCCTGCCCTCCTTCCCTGAATGGATGCCTGAGATCCATAGGAAGACGAGGAACCCTTCAGGGTCTCATATCCTTGGGGATCTCCCAGGCATCTTAGCTAGGGATTCCCCATATGTGAGGACTCATTCCTGCTTTTTCCTGGAGATAGCACAGTTACTTACCTGTAACAGGTGATCTCTGGGAACAGCAGGAATTAGTCCTCACAACCCTCCCACCTCCCCTAGGAGTTGTATCTCTCTCTATCTTTCCTTTCCTCTCTCTCTCTATTGTCTCAGCTTTAAACTTGAACTGAGGAGAGTTGGTTAGGAAAGGCGGGAAGGCAGCGCGCAGGCGCTGTGGGATGCTCCCAAAAGCTTTCCTTTTTGGGAAGCTGGGGAGCGTTCCCACGCAGGCTCCGTCGGTACCGACGATACCCATATGTGAGGACTAATTCCTGCTGTTCCCAGAGATCACCTGTTACAGGTAAGTAACTGTGCTTTAATGTGTGTCTCCTGGGCGATACTTGCCTTAACATTTTATGTGTTCTTTCAGGAAATGTCATTTGGCCTGTGCAAGGTGCCTCATCTCCAGCTTCTTGTCTCTGCTCATCTTGCATAACAGCTTCTGAGTCATCCTTGGAGGGATCGTTCCCCTTCTGTACGCCGGGGGATATGGTCAGTCTAGCCTTGCCTGCCTTAGGGCAAGAGGTGGTGGATAGTGCTGTGGGTAAGGAAAACCAAATAGTCGGCTGGAGGTTCCAGCAACTAGGCTGTGGGTCGCTTCCCAACCTCTAGGGGATTGATGGTGACTATGTCCCCTGGTGTAGAGGGGTCATTTCCATAATGAGAGCTTTCAGAATCCGCATTGTCCTCCTGGAATTCTTTTCTTTTTTCACAGTGGGCCTGGCGTGGAACCTCTGATCCTGCAGCCTCTGGGGGTCCCACAAATCAGTTTCGTGAATGGTAGGCTGAGAGTGGCTATGGCTTATTATCCCCAGAAAAGGGTGCTTCTGGAGATGGGGATCAGCTGGGATCTGTATGAGATTTGGACTGTGGCTTGGATTCAGATGTCTTATGTGGATGAAGAAGTACTCTTGCCTTTAGAGGACTGTGAGGAGGCCAGTATTATCTCCCTGTTCCGGAAGGAGGAACTGCAGGCATTGAGTCTTAGGGTCTCATCCACCTTGAGCTTGGTGGATGTCCCAGGCACGGAGCAGGAACTGAAAATGCATTAACTCCTGCAACGGATGCGAAAATACTACTACTACTACTACTACTACTACTGATTACACTGTTCAACAGCCAAAATGTTTTGGACACAAAAGCAGCTGTTCTAAACTAATTTAAGGCTGCTGAACACAGAACTCATAATGAAAATGGCTGATTAGGTCTAGTTGCTAAGATATATGCTATTAATTAGTCATTAGGGGCCATTAACTGTTATGCAACATTTGCGTGAGTTTGCCTAATCTCTACTTGCAACCAATAGAAATATCTGTCCAAAACCAGATGATGCAATCAGTATTTACATTTTCATCACTTGATAGTATAAATCTTAAGGTGTCTTAGTCACAGAAAAATTAAAAATTAATTATTTTGCATTATTTTATGCCGATAGGTCAATCACAGCGTCTTCGGCGATGCATCATACTTGTGTTAATAATGCAGATAATTTCTGCTATATTTGTGGAGAAGTGACTTTTACATCACAAAAATGGAATATGACTGTGGCGGTTAAGAAAGCCTACAACTTATATTTTGGCTGCAGAATAGGAGATCAGGATAACAGCTGGGCGCCACACATATGCTGCAATACATGTGCAACAAATCTCAGCCAATGGATGAATGGGAAAAGGCAATGAATGCCTTTTACAGTTCCAATGATCTGGAGGGAGCCCATGGATCACGTCAGCAATTGCTACTTCTGCATGGTTCCTCCAATTCGGAAAGGCATATCCAGAAAGAGTAAGTGGACCATGCAATATCCAAACATTCCATCTGCAATACGCCCAGTGCCTAACGGAGAAGGGTTGCTGATTCCCAAAATGTCAGAATCATTATCATTAGAATCAAGTGAGGAAGAGGAAGAAGTTTGTAGTCATGAACCGTCAACCTCACGTGACCCAAAGTTTCTTCTGGCCACTGCTAATGAGCCACACCTCATTAACGCAAGGTGAATTGAATGACCTTGTCGGGGATTTGGATCTCCCGAAGAATAAAGCTGAGCTTTTGGGTTCCAGACTACAGCAGTGGAATCTTCTGGCTGGTGACGTTCAAATTTCTTTTTTCTGGGACCGTCAGAAAGACTTGGTGTCATTCTTTTTCAAAGAAGGTGATCTTGCTGCATGCAACAACGTAAAAGGTTTAATGGCAGCTCTCAATATCAATTACAATGCAGTTGATTGGAGGCTCTTCATTGATTCATCCAAAGCAAGTCTTAAAGCTGTATTGCTGCATAATGGCAACTTACTACCATCAATTCCTATTGGCCATGCAGCTTTTATGAAAGAGACTTATGACAATATGAAACAACTTTTGAAATGTATAAACTATGATCAACATCTATGGTCAATCTGTGGTGACTTCAAAGTGGTCGCCCTCTTGCTTGGTGGATACACCAAGTACTGCTGCTTCCAGTGTGAATGGGATAGTCGTGCTAAAGATTGTCATTTTGTCAAAAGGGTCTAGCCATTCCGTCAGTCACTGGATCCTGGAAGCAAAAATGTTCTGTTTCCAGCACTTGTAGACAGCAACAAGATTTTGATACCTTCCTTGCACATCAAGTTGGGACTAATGAAAAACTTTGTCAAGGCGATGGATAAAACTAAACCTGCTTTCAGGTATCTTAGTGGTAAATTTCCTAGACTGAGTGATGCCAAAGTTAAGGAAGGAGTTTTTGTTGGCCCTCAGATTCGTGCACTTCTTCAAGATGACAAATGTCTTCGTCTATTGCATGGAAAGGAAAAGGCTGCATGGATAGCATTTGAATCAGTGACACAAAATTTTCTTGGAAACAACAAAGCAAATAATTACCAAGAGATTGTTCAAGATCTTCTCAAGGCATACAAAAACCTTGGTTGCAACATGTCCTTAAAGATTCATTTTCTACACTCTCATCTAGATTTTTTCCCACAAAATTGCGGAGCAGTAAGTGATGAACATGGAGAACGATTTCACCAAGACATTGCAGCCATGGAAAAGAAGTATCAGGGTAAATGGAGTCCAAGCTACAGTGCTGCGAATGTTCACCAAAGTCATGGTCGTTGTGACGGCAGCGTTGCAAAAGGAGGGAGTTCTCGTACACCGTTATCAGGACAATTGGTTAATTCAAGCAAAGTCCAGAGCCGAGAGCAAAGCGGCTACAAGCAGAGTGATCATTCTTACAAAGTCTTGGTTGGGTGGTCCATATGGCAAAGAGCAAATTGGTACCCTTTCAACACCTGGAATATCTGGGGGCTCGCTTCGATATAGAAGTGGGGAGAATATTCCTTCCGCAGCAAAGCACGAGCAGTTTGCGGAGTTTGGTCTGGCAATTTCTGAACAGAACAACCCCCACGGCGTGGCATTATCTGCAGTTGCTCGGGACAATGGCAGCGACGCTAGAGCTGGTCCCATGGGCGAGGGTTCACATGAGACCGTTGCAAAGGGCTCTGCTCAGATGCTGGAGGCATCAGAATGATTCTTTGTCGCGCAGACTGCCGTGCCCAGTGGAAACCCGGCAGTCGCTACAGTGGTGGTTACTCCTGGGGTGTCGAGAAGGGGATGCCCTCTAATGACAGATGCCAACCTCTTTGGCTGGGGAGCTCATTTTTAAGGAAGATTCGTCCAGGGTCAGTGGTCCGATCGGAAAAGGAGCTGGTCAATCAACAGGTTGGAATTGAGAGTGGTAACTCTGGCTCTACAAGCTTTCCAACTTTGTCTGCACAGAAAGGGGATCCAAGTGTTTTCCGACAATGAAACCGCAGTGGCCTACATCAATCGGCAAGGCGGCACGAGCAGTGTTCCAATGGAAAACGAAGCCGAACAGTTGTTCGAGTGGGCCGAAGTAAACCTCCTGGAGTTGTCAGCAGCGCATGTAGCAGGAGTGGACAATGTGGTGGCCGACTTCTTGAGTCGAGTGAAGGTAGACCCGGGGGAGTGGGTCCTTCATCAAGATGTATTCGAGATGTTGGTGCGGCGTTGGGGGCCGCCGGTGATGGATCTTATGGCAACCTTTCAGTCGGCAAAAGTAGATCGATTTTTCAGCAGAAGAAAAGAGAGAATGTCGGAAGGCCTGGATGCGCTTATACAGGTCTGGCCAGAGGAGGTGGTTCTCTACGTGTTTCCACCTTGGGTGTTAATCGGAAAGGTGGTGCAGTGCATCGAGCGCCACAGAGGGCAGGTGATCTTGATAGCGCCGGATTGGCCGAGGCGGCCTTGGTACGCAGATTTGATGTGGCTCTTGGTGGAGAAACCATGGCACCTCCCTTGTCGGATGGATCTTTTGTCTCAGGGTCCCCTGCACATGCCTCACATGGATCGGTTCTCGCTTATGGCTTGGCTATTGAGAGGGCGAGATTAAGGAAGAAAGGATACTCTGCATCAGTGATTAGCACTTTGTTGAAGGCACAGAAGAGATCAACCTCTTTAGCGTATGTTCGCATCTGGTGAGTCTTTGAAGCGTGGTGTGAAAACCGGCAGGTGCAGGCGTTGAGAGCGTCAATCCCGCAGGTGTTAGCATTTTTGCAAAATGGCGTGGAGAAAGGCTTAGTGGCCGTGTCCTTGTGGGTGCAGATAGCAGCGGTGTCCTATTATAGGGGAAAGGTATCGGAAGTAGCGCTGGGGGGCCATCCAGACGTCAAGCGTTTTTTGAGGGCGGTGTCTTTTTTGAGGCCGCCGGTTCGACAGGTAGTACCAAAGTGGAGTCTCCCTTGTGTTAGAGGCATTAGGGCATGGACTGTTTGAACCGTTGTTGAAAGCATCCTTAGAGGATCTCACACTTAAGGTGGTCTTCCTGGTGGCGATTTGCTCGGCTAGAAGAATCTCAGAGTTGCAGGCTTTATCCTGTAGGAAGCCTTTTTTTGTCTTTTTATGATACAAAGGTGGTTTTGAGGCCAGTACCATCTTTTTTGCCTAAAGTGGTTTCGCTTTTTCACTTGAATCAGGAGGTTTCTTTACCAGTGTTCGAGGGGTTGACGGAGGGCTCCAGCACTGGTAGGTTTCATTCTTTAGACGTGCGTAGGGAATTAAAAAAGTATCTTAAGAGGACAGCAGGTTTCCACAGGTCGGATAGGCTCTTTGTCCTGTTTGGGGGACCCAGAAAGGGTGAGGCAGCGTCGAATGCATCCATTGCCCGGTGGATTAAAGAGGCCATAGCGTCCGCATATGTTTTGAAAAGAAAAAGGGTGCCTGAAGGGCTAAAAGCTCATTCCACTAGGGCGCAAGCGGCGTCTTGGGCTGAGTGCCAGTTAGTGCCGGCAGTGGAAATTTGTAAGGCGGCCACCTGGTCTTCCTTGAATTCCTTTGTCAGACATTATCGGCTTGATGTTCAGGAGAGGATGGATGCGTGTTTTGGGTCTGCAGTGCTTCAGGCTGGTTTAGCAGGCCCCTCCTGTTGATTGTGTTTACTGCTCTGTTACATACCCAGAGGTCGGGACTAGACTGGAGAGACGATCAGGAAGAGTAAATTAGACTTACCTGCTAATTGTTGTTCCTGGAGGAAATCAAGTCTAGTCCTGTATCCCTCCCAGTCAATGTTCCCTCTAATTTTCTGTAGGCTGTGTGCGCATAAAATATCAGCTGTGCAGCTTTTGAAGAAAGGTTAAATTTTTGTGCGCCACATAACGACACTCAGAGTTATATACTTTAAAATTTGACTACACGTCAGAATACAGTATGTACACCACATTGACTGCACTAGAAAATAATTGTAGAACTTGTGAAAACCGTAAATACACAACAAACTTTTAAATTTTAAGACGTCTGTGTTTTCTATCAGAATCAGAACCATAATTTTTGTGCGCTCTGTTGTAAAGTATGTGCGCTCGCTCGGCGAGGTGTGTGCGCGCGCACACGCGCACAGCTTAGAGGGAACAGTGCTCCCAGTGTTTCTCTGTGTGCTGTCCTGAAGCAGAGGAGACATGACAGGTGAGCGGATTCAGTTTTTCTATGCATTGGAGTTAGACTTGAGGGACCCTACCCTCTTTCTCTCTCTTGCTCTCACTCTCTTAAAAGGGAATGCAGGCCTAAGGGGTTCCCTCAATAGAAAATAATACTACTAATAATAATAATAGTTCAGTTGGTTATGTTGGTAGTGCTGCTTACTACTTAATTGTTGCTCCGGTGAGTTTGCTTTGTCAATAGGTTACTGGAGTGAGGAGGCGGATCCTCGGAGGATATACCAGGGTCATCACAAAAGGATGACGTTTTCTCAGTCTCCAAAGCTACTGGAGGAGGAGCAAAACCCAGAGGTCAGGACTAGACTGGATTTCCTCCAGAAACAACAATTAGCAAGTAAGTCTAATTTACTCTTCAAACGTCTCTGTTCTGAGGATCCTGAGTCACAGCAGCAACCTTTTCAAAAACTCCTATTCTCCTTTTACTACCTTTCTACAGTATTAAGGAAACCTTTCTTTTACATTACAGTGGTTCCCTTTGCACAGAACCCTTTTCATCCTTCTTAAAGATTTCAAGGAAAAACAAAAAAAATCCTAATTCCCTTTGTAAATACTTCCTCACCCAATTTATCCTTCAATTATTTTCACCTGTCATCCCTCACTCTCCCTCTCATGCCAAACATTCAACTCAAACACCTCTCTTGCTCTCAACCCAAGGAAAATACATTTTAAAACTCAATGTCTTTCTTACTCATATGGCAACACTCAGACTCTCATAAAACTCTCAAATATTCCATAAAAAGATCATGCCTTCAGGGCCCCGACAGCACACATACCAACATGCATTCACTCTCATCCACATTCAATCTCCAACTACCTCAAAATTCCCACCACACCAACATTCTAATCTCCCTTCCAAGTGTTCTTCCTCATGCTGATGTCATAAAAAATACCTCCTAACCTGAAATAAAAGCTTTAATTTCCCTTTGTATGAAAACTGACTTCATAGGTATCATATTGGCTTCATTTATTTATTTATTTGAACGGATTTTATATACCGCCCCTACCATTGATTAGGGGCAGTTTACATTGAATAATAACAGTTACAGAGAACACGTTTGAAAACAGTGGAACAGTGAAACATTTAACTATGTACATCAACTTTACTGTATACATAGTGACTTACAATCTAAAGCATAGTAGATGGTGGCTAACAACAGTCTATTTACCTGGTAGAAGGTGGTTAATATCCAGTTATTTACATGGTGACATTATGTGCATGGTACATGGGGATTAGTATTATGTTTGCAAGGATGCTAAGGGGGACACTGCTTCTGTAGGGGTAGCTAGGAGAAAAGGTGTATGTTAGTGATACTTCAGGTGGAGTTATTATAGTATTCAGAGAAGAGCAATGTTTTTAGTTCCTTTCAGAAAGTCTGCAGATCTCTGGTTGATCTGAAATAGCCTAGAAGGGAATTCCATAGTGTGAGTGCTACATATGTAAAGGCCCTGTTACTGGTTGTTTGTTTGGTCTTCCGAGTTGAGGATGGTATTGCGAGGAGGTTTTCATTACTTTTTCTTCTGCTTCTCGTGTCCGTTTGGGTGTGTATCTTTGAAGTAAAGAAAGAAGGAGCAATGTTATTTAGTAGTTTGAATGTGGTAACTATTGTTTTGTATTTTATCTTACTTGCTATTGGAAGCCAGTGGAAGTTATGAAGTATAGGGGTGATATGGTCTGTTAAACGTGCTTTAGTTATAATTCTGGTGGTTACGTTTTCCGCCATTTACAAGGATTGTGTGGTCTTTTTGGGTAGCCCTCGTAACAGACTGTTACAGTAGTCCAAGTGGGGAGTGATTAGTGCTTTGACTACTGATCTGAAGTTATTAGTTTCTAGGAGTGGTGTGAGGTGTTGAATGGTTCTTAGCTTGAAGAATATAGTTCTGGCTGTTTGTTTTATTTGGGATGACATGCTGAGGGAGCTGTCCAGTATAACATCTAGGTATTTCACCTCTTGTTTTACCGAGAGGGAGGTGTTGTGAAGGCTAATTGTTTGGGGGGTGGTGAAGTTTTGATTTCTAGTTATGAACAGGACTTCAGGTTTGTTTTTAAATTAATATTAAGGTTGTTTGCGTTGAGCCATGTTTCTGCTTCATGGATACATTCAGTGAGGTTGTGATATGAGGGGTTTATTATGTCTACTGGGGTTTATAACATATCATCTGCGTAATTGAGGTATCTTATTTTGTGTTTTTTGAAGACTGCGCAAATTGGTTGAAGGTAGAGATTGAAGAGAAGAGCCGATAACGTACAGTCTTGGGGGATTCCCTGTTCTTGGGGGAATGTAGTGGATGATTCTTGATCTATCTTTACATATTGAGCACGGTTGGTCATATAGGATTTGAACAAATGGAGGGCGGTCCCAGCTATTCCTAGTTGTGATAGCCTTGCTAGAAGGATGTTATGGTCGACATTGTCGAAAGCAGAGGCAATGTCCAGAAAGACCAGTATGAAGACCTGATTAGCATTATCCATGCCGCAGATGAGGGAGTCAAATAAGACCAGGAGCAGGGTATCAACGCCATGGAAAGGGCGGAACCCATACTGGTATTCATCAAGAGGTGTGTTTAGGTCAATGAAATCTTAGAGCTGTCTTTGGACTGTTTTTTCTATTACCTTTGCTAGAAAGGGAATGCTAACACAGCAAGGGGAAAGGGAACTACCCCAAACCACTGTAGCCAATCCTTTTAATCAAATATGTCATAAAAATGCTTTATACAAATGTTTAAAAGTACACTTATCTGAAAATGTCGGCGGTATCTAACTCCCGCATCAAAAACACAGTACACGTAGAAACAGGCTGTAAAGACTAATCAGCTAGCATCATGAACTAGCTAGCTGATTAGTCTTTACAGCCTGTTTCTACGTGCACTGCGTTTTTGATGCGAGAGTTAGATACCGCCGACATTTTCAGATAAGTGTACTTTTAAACATTTGTATAAAGCATTTTTATGACATATTTGATTAAAAGGATTGGCTACAGTGGTTTGGGGTAGTTCCCTTTCCCCTTGCTGTGTTAGCTGCTCCGACAAAAAAAAAAAAGATTGATTGCTTCACAATTATGGTTCAATATTGAATCTCGGGTTATGTTTTTGTGATTTTTTTCACCGGGGTTTGGGTATATTCAATTTCTTCCAGAAAGGGAATGCTGGCAATTGGCCTGTATGAAGTGGGGTCATCTTTACTGAGGGATCTGTTCTTGAGTATGGGGCGGATGGTGGATAGTTTGAGCTCTTTCAGAATAGTTCCCTGGAGGAGGGATTGGTTGACTATATTAAGTATGAATGGGGCTAATTCTGTTTTAGTTGTTTTTATCCAGGACTCTGGACAAGGATCCAGGTGTGAGGTAGTAGACTTGATTTTTGTAATTGTTTCTAGTAGTTGTTTGTCCTTGATAAGGTGGAAGGTGTGCCATTTATTAGGGATAGGTTGACATTGAGTGACGGGGGATTGGTTGTGAGATTTTTGCTTTTTAATTTTGTTGCAAAGTGGTTGGCTAAAGTTTGTGGATTAATGAAAGTTCTGATCGAGTCATTTTGATGGGTTTTGGTTAAGGATTTAGTGATTTCAAAAAGTTCTCTGGGGCAGTTAATGGCTTTGTTTAATATGTACATGTGGAGGCTCTCTTAGCTTTGTGTGTAGTTTCTTTATAGGTGTTCAGTGCTTCAGTGTATAGGGCTTTGCGTTCGGGGGTTTTATTGGCTCTCCATTTTTTCTCAAGCTTTCGTAGCTCCGTCTTCAGGATATATATGTCCTGTGTGTACCATTTTTCCGAGGGTCTGCAGTTGGTTTAGAAATTTCCCAATCTATTACTTTAAGAGCTCACATAGTGACACATAGGATTTCAGTATTTTTATACTTAAACACTTTTTTAAACAACTTTATTCAGAATGCACATGTTTATACCTTTGGCAAAGATTTTAGAACACTTTAAACATTTTTAAACTGTTTTTGGTGTCACTTTTATAATCACTAAAATTGTGACTTTAAAATGAGAAATGAGTTAAAACAAAATAAACACTTTTCAGGGTGCACTACACTATAAGGACACCTTCTGGACCTTCTAGAACATTTATAAAATATTTACTTTTATAATCTAGGCCCCACTCCCTGACCACAAACGTTGCAAATTGTAGCTAAATGCAGCTTTCAGAAAGCTGTAACAACCACTACTAGGGCTCCCCAATCCCCTCTTATTTCCCCAAACCCCTCCCAAACCATTTTAAATATAATTTTTAAATGTGGCCGTTTTGAAGGAGTGTGGGCCCTTTAAAGTCGGCGCCACCAACTTTCATAAGGCCTAACCAGGTCTGAGGCCTTCCCCAAAGCTGCCCCTGGCTCCAGCATGGCCCGATTCCTTTTCCTGAGCCACGGCCCAAACACCTCCCTTACTCCGGGACCCTCCTTCTCCATCGAGGACATCCCCGAGCAGCTCCTCCTTGTCCCAGACATGCGCGCAGGTCAGCCCCGGTGACAATCATAATCTGTGGCTCACCATAAGCCCGCACCCATGACCAACTGCAGCCCTTCTTTATTTTAAAAAAAACACAGCTGTTGCCAGATCACTAGAGCAGCTCCAATACCATATTTTATTTTTAAAAAAACCCCAAACAAACACGGTTGCTCCTGCCTGCCCCTACAACAGCAGAGGAAGAAAAAAATTCACGCTGCAAATCACAATAGCGTTCTGACTGCCATTTGCAGCCTCAGCAACCCTCCTAGGCCACCAAAAGGTCAATTTTAATTTTTTTCTTTTAACCATCTGGTTACTTTAAATCTTCTAATCATCCCAAGAAACTATGCTAGTGCTGTCCAGCTGTCATCAACTTCTTCCTCTACTTCTATCTGCATATGGAATGGCCCTTTATCAGATGCCTTGGCCACTTACTTTTCTAATAAGATGTGTGATATTGGCTCATCATTTCCTGAAAAGGCCAACCAATCTAGTGTTACAGACAGTCCATCTTCCGCTGCTGCTCCTTGTCACTTCTAGGAATATTTTCTGGAAATGTTTTCTATAAAATTGTCAAAAATTATTTCCTCTTCTAAGAAAACAACATCCTCTCCCATCAGCCTGGATCATGGAACCTTCCCTGAGCTGCCTCCTTATAGCCCTTTGAGTCATTAATGCTAGCCTTTCTTCTGGCTTCATACCCATGCCCTGGAAAAGGGCAATTGTGCTTCCGTTGTTGAAAAATAAATCAATGGATCCTAGTGGTCCTGCAAATCATTGCCCAGTATCCAATCTACCCTATCTGTCTAAGTTGTCAGAGAAGACTGTCTTTCACCAACTATTAGATTATTTTAAACATTCAAACATTCTTTATCCAAGGCATTCTGGCTTTAGGCCAAGCTACAGCACAGAAAGAGTAGTTATGGCCCTTCTGAATGAAATCAGAAGGGCCATAACTACTGGATAACAGAAAGATCACTTTGATCATCTCTTTGGATTTCTCTGCAGCATTCGATGTGGTTCACCTGCTATTCTTCTTTCTTGCCTGTTCAACATTGGGATTTCAGGCCAAGTATTCAATTGGTTCTCTTCATTTCTCCCTGTTTATACAAGGTTTGTACTGACCATCCCACTTCTGTAGCACAGTCTGTACTGTGGTGTTCCACAGGGCTCCATTTTATCACCTTTATTGTTTAATATTTACATCAGTCCACTTGCAACTTTGATCCAAGATTTCAATACGAGTTCCTACTTTTACGCAGATGACATCCTGTTACTTTCCCACATAGACTCATTAACTCCAGATCTTTCTAGCATTAATCAGAATTTTGCATGCTGTCTCTTAAGCTTCAAGATAACCACCTTAAACTACACTCAAGGAAAACAACCGTAATCTGGCTAACAGGTGGCTCACATCCTCCTTCCTTAGCTCCATGTATTGATGGAACTACAATCCAGCTTACTCCCACCTTGAGGTACGTAGAAATAACCCTTGACTCAGATCTCTCTTCTCTTCCCCACGTTAATTCTGTTATGAAGAAATCTTTTTTGCTCTCTGGCAATGTCGCTCATTTCATCCTTTCCTGGACTCTACTTCACTGACCTTCCTTCTCAACTATGTGATTTTTAGATTAGGCTATTGTAACGCAATCTATGATGGTCTATCCCAATGAAAGCTTACAGTAAGTGTCTTCAGTTAGTCCAAAATACGTCAGTTTGCATATTGGCTCATGCTAAATGCTCAGATCATATTACTCCTCTCCTTAAACACCATCACCGTACCTGTTGCATATCGTATTCAGTACAAACTTCTGATCCTCACCCATAGAGTTCTTCACACTAATATCCTGGAATATCTGGTCCCTTTTCTGACTTTTCATACCCCTCCGCAAACTACAATAGACTTTTCATTCCTCCACCATCATGTGCAAGATTGGAATCTACTAGTCAATCAGCCTTTTTCTTGTGTCCCTATCCTCTGGAATTCCCTGCCATGAGCCTTTCTATTAGAACCTTCTTTTTGGTGTTTCAAGTCCCATTTAAAAACTCATTCGTTTCAGCGGGCCTTGTTACCGCAGCACCAAGACCAATCTTCACTCTATTAATATATCTTTACTGCTGTCTCTAATCTCGCTTTGACATTTTATAATGTTCTTTCCTTGACTTTTAATTATATTGTTTTAATCAATTATAAACCCCTTTGCCTTGTAAAGAAAGGCAACATATAAAATCACAATAAACATGAACAGCACTCCATGTCTATCTAATTAGCACGTGGAGGGGAATATTCCTCTTAATTCCTCCTGTAAAGGGATAGCCGAAATGAGCACTTTTAAAAACCTAAATGTGCCAGGAAAAAGGGGTAAATACAGATGTGGACAATTTCTGTCTTCCACGTGCAACCCCTATATAAAATGGGGATGCATGTTTAATGTTTTGTTCCACCCAGACCACACCCCTGAAATGCCCCCATGGTCAGGGCGAACACCTTTTAAAATGGCTGTTTGGATCTGTATGTTGTTTCTATGTTTATGAGCCACTGCATACATGTGCAAAACGTGAATAAGGCTTCTAAAATACCTCTCTAAGCATCCTGAACCCCACACCTCTTCTTCTTCCAAACCCCTTCAGCACCACCCACACTGGAGAGCGGTCAGACACCAAGATATTACCAATCTCTGAGGTTCCCACCCTTGAAAATAAATTCCTGCTAAGGAACATATAATCCATCCTAGTGTACACTTGGTGAACCCCAAAATAAAATGAGTAGTTCCACTGTTCAGCATCTTGCAACCTCCAGATCTCCACCAGATTAAACAGCTTTATTAGTTGCTAAAGACTGTTCCTGTGCTTGGCACTTTGTTCACAAATCCCCTCCCCGTCCCCAGGAGTGGTATTAGTTGGCATCCAAAGGTATTTAAGATCACTTCCCATTATAAGTTCATCCACCACAAAGTTCAGCAACTCTTAAATCAACTTCTTGTAAAAGTCAGTTTGATAATATTAAGAATGCCAATTTATCCCCTTTTCTCTGCCACACACCTTCCCTCCTTATTTTATTTATTTATTTATTTTATTTATTTACATTCTCTTATATACCGCGCTATTCTGCATCAGTGCGGTTTACATTGAACAAACTGAAATTACATTGAACAGGGCATAATAACTTGGAGATAACTATTTTACAGGGAACATGGGCTATGGAGGGTTAAGTGGCTTGCCCAAGACCACAAGGAGCACCTGTGGGACTAGAAACCCCAGTCCTTCCGGCCCAAGGTTGCTGTCCTCTAGTGAGATTTGAAACCCCGACCTTCCGGTCTAAAGTACCTTGCCCCAACCACTAGGCCACTCCTCCACTCCACTCCTCTACTCCTTATTCTTACATACATACCCCTTCCACTAGGAAATTAAACTATTTCCTCATTAAGATTGCAACTTTCACTATATTTGACACCTCCCCCTTAGAGCTACAAAGATCTGGTCAAAGGCCATATGTTGTAATAGCCTTTCTTCTCACATCCTAAAATGTGTCTCATTTTTCAGGACCACTGTCTGTTCAATCCTAACAAGGACTCCATTGCAAGCAAGGTAATTCTGTGTGGCTTTTAAATACAGACCTTGATTCAGACCTTTAAATACTTAAAGAGGAACGATGAACAAACAAACCTCTTCCAAAGACAGGGAAGCTGCAAAACTAGAGGGCATAACATGAAGCTGCAAGGTGGTAAATTGAAAGGCAATGTCAGGAAATATTTTTTCACTGAAAGGGTGGTGGATGCTTGGAATGCTCTCCTGATGGAAGTGTTGGGGGCAAACATGGTGATGGAATTCAAAACAGCATGGGACAAGCACAGCGGATCCCTTTACAGCAACAGGATAAAAACAAAATAAACTGAACCATCTAACTTCTCAACAAATAGGGGTATCCTACATGGAGTGGTGTGTCCACCCCTAAACAAAGACATGGGGAGGGGTGGCCTGCACAGAGCGACAGGTGCACCTACTCTTGCCGTATTGCTGGGCAGACTGGATGGACCATGCTGGTCTTTATCTGCCATCATTTACTATGTTACTATGTTACAAGTTCTCTGCCTGAAAGCTCTTAAAGAAGTTGTGGTTTTCATTTTTAAAAGCTAATTCTTTTTCTACACTACAAAGGGGGAATTTTTTGTGGTGTTGGTCAAAGCTCTCTGAGAGTTCATTGTTTTTTGTTCAAGCTGCCCATTCACAGCTACAGGGTAGCTCTTTGAAGCCATTGACCTCATCAGGGTTAGATTCCTCCCTACCCATCCCATGTGAGCCTTCTTGCTTTATAGGGCAACTCCCCAATTAGGTACAAACAGGAACATAGAACAGCACTGTTAGAGCACACTTAAAAGAGTTTGACTGCTTTTTCTCTTAAAGAACAACTGAGGAACAGATAGGGACTTTGGTAGGTCTCTCTCTTATTTCAACAGATACCAAAGCTCCAGTAACTGAGCGATTGAAAAATCATATTGCCAAAGCTGTTGTCCCCATTACAGCTGCTGCCTCTGTTCAGACAGAGATCCCACTGCCATTTGAAGGACCATTTCCATTTGCAGGATGCCTACATGCTGCAACCCTCAGGAAACAAATGGAGGAGCTCAGAGAAGAGGTTGCAAGGTTGAGAAACATTTGAGATAGCGAGAAGTTCATTGATGAGATGCTTCTTCAAATAGCCAAGCTCTCCAACAGAGGTGAAGATGGGAGGCTACAAAAATGAAGAAAGTTGGACACGAGTCACCAAAGTCTGCAGAATCAATACTCCAACTCCTCCAGCCCTTCAATTCAAGAATCGGTATGCACCCCTGGGAGTAGAGGAGGCAAAAGCATCCAAGGAAAGGGAAAAAACAGAGCTCAGGCACCCTAAAATTATAGAATCAGTGGCCACAAGGAAGCGAAGGGTAGTGGTGGTTGGTGACTCTCTTCTGAGGGGTACAGAGGCATCCATCTGCCGACCAGATTTGATGTCCAGAGAGGTGTGCTGTCTGCCAGGTGCCAAAATCTTAAAAGACTTCAGGAAAAGGACTTAAAAGACTTCAAGAAAAAGATGAAAACATTCCTCTTCATGGAACACTTCAGTGAGCACACACTGCAATCCACTCACCAGAACACCCAAATAGCTTGAACACCAATCCTCAACATGCTGACCATTCAATGCAGAAATATTAAAATGTAATAAGTTATGCTTTTGAGCATTTCTTGCATGCCACCCCTTCCTATTCCATGAGTTCTATGTAAAATTGTTGAGTTATACTGTAAACCACTTTGATTTTATGATAAAGCGGTATAAAAAACTTGATAGATAAATAAAAATAAAATCCACAATGTTATCGAGAGTTTGCCGAGACTCATCAAGCCTGTGGACCATTATCTGATGTTGCTCATCCATGTCTGCACAAATGATACTGATAGGTATCCCTCTGAGCATATGAAAAGTGACTTCATGGCTCTGGGACAGAGGGTGAAGCAGAAAGGTGCGCAGGTGGTGTTCTTTTCAATCCTCCCTGTTGAGGGTAAAGGTCGAGGCAGAGAAGCTCACATCCTGGAAATGAATGCATGGCTGCGTGGATGGTGTCATCGAGAGCATTTTTGTTTCCTGAACCATGGGATGATTTTCCAAAGGCTGCAGAGCAGAGATGACGTTCATCTGTCCAAGAAGGGTCGAAATGTCATCAGCAGACTAGCTAACCTACTGAAGAGAGCTTTAAACTACATTCATTGGGTATGGGTGAAAAAGCCCCAAGGTAAGTGAAATATTAAATTGTTGTTGTTGTTGTTAAGTGCCGTCGAGTCGGAGTCGACTCATGGCGACCCTCTGGATAGCTATCCTAAATTGTGTTCGGTCTCCAGTCAGGCGGCTCATTGTTGACAGACTGGTACCCGTAGCTGCTGTTATTGTATCGATCCATCTCATTGCTGGCCTTCCTCTTTAGCGTTGACCTTCTATCTTGCCAAGCATAATGTCTTTCTCTAATGATCTCTCTCTTCGCATGATGTGTCCAAAGTATGAAAGTCGAAGTCTTGTCATCTGAGCTTCTAAAGAAAGCTTAGGTTTGATCTCCTCTAGTACCGACTGGTTTGTTCTTCGAGCAGTCCATGGTATACACAGTATTCGCCGCCAGCACCATAATTCAAAGGCATCAATTTTCTTCCTGTCTGTCTTTTTCACTGTCCAGCTTTCACATCCATATGATGTTATTGAAAAAACCATGGCTTGAACAAGCCGAATCTTTGTATGGAGAGAGACATCTCTGCTCTTGAGAATCTTATCTAGGTCTTTCATAGCCATTCTGCCAAGAGCAATGCGTCGTCTGATTTCTTGACTGCTTGTTGCTTCTTTATTGATAGTTGATCCAAGTAGGTTAAAGTTGTTCACAATTTCAATTTCTTCTCCTTCAACGACGAACCTGTTGATTATGCCAGTTGTCATGATCTTTGTCTTCTTTACATTAAGGTGCAGGCCCATTTTGAGACTATGTTCTTTGATTGTGAGAAGCAAATGTTTCAGATCATCTTCACTTTCAGCCAGTAATTTGGTATCATCAGCATAGCGAAGGTTGTTGATGACTCTTCCACCAATCTTCACACCTCTGTTGTCTTCATACAGTCCTGCTTCTCTGATGATTTGTTCTGCATACAAATTAAACAGGTAGGGGGAAAGTATGCAGCCTTGTCTTACACCTTTGCTTATTTTAAACCATTCTGTTTCTCCTTGTTCCGTTCGAACTGTTGCTTCTTGATCAATGTACAGATTGCGCAAGAGAACGATCAGGTGTTCTGGTATACCCATGCTTCTTAATGTGGCCCAGAGTTTCTCATGGTTTACACAGTCAAAAGCCTTGCTATAGTCGATAAAGCACAAATAGATATCCTTTTGGTATTCTTTAGTCTTTTCAAGGATCCATCTCACATCCGCAATGATGTCTCTCGTTCCTCGCCCTTTCCTGAACCCTGCTTGCACTTCAGGTAGTTCTTGTTCCAGGTATGGTTGTAATCTCTTTTGAATAATCTTCAGAAGAATCTTGCTGGCATGTGGGATCAGAGCGATTGTGCGATAATTTCCACAGTCAGTTGGATCACCTTTCTTTAGTATTGGTATAAACACAGATCTTTTCCAGTCAGTTGGCCATGATGTTGTCTTCCATATTTCTTGGCAGAGTCTTGTGAGTACGGTAACAGCTGCATCAGATTGCTGCAATACCTCTATGGGAATGCTATCAATGCCTGGTGCTTTGTTCTTTGATAAGGCTTTCAATGCTGCTTCAACTTCTTCTTTCATCACCAATGGTTCCCGATCATAAGGTACAGGTTGAAATGGCTGTTGGTCCACTTGATCTTTATCATATAAAAACTCTGTATATTCCTTCCACCTTTTCTTGATCTTCTCAGCATCATTCAACATAGAACCTTGAGCATCTTGTAACATTCCAATTCGAGGCTGGAACTTTTTCTTTAACTCTCGTAGCTTTAGGAAAGCCGATCTTGTTCTTCCTCTAATAGTTTCTGCTTCTATTTCCTTGCAAGTGTCATTGTAGTACTTTTCCTTGTCCTGTCTTGCTGCACGTTGGAAATCTCTGTTGAGTTCTGTGATTGTCTTTCTTTCTCCTCTGGCTTTAGCTTCTCTGCGTTTCTGGGCAATTTTCAGAGTTTCTTCCGTCATCCATTTTGGCCGTTTTTGCTTTTTCACCTTTTGTAGAGACTTCTCGCTTTCTTCCAACACAACCTTCTTGATGTCATTCCATAACTCTTCCGGAGCTCTGTCATTTGTATCTAAAGCAGCAAATCTATTTTGCAGGCAGTCTTTAAATTCCAGTGGTATATTCTCAAGGTCATATTTTGCTGCATTCATGAGTGGTTTGCTCTTTTTCAACTTTAGCTTGAGTTTGCATACTAGTAGTTGATGATCTGTACCACAGTCAGCTCCAGGTTTTGTCTTTGTTGATGTTACAGAGCTTTTCCATCGTTGACTTCCACATATGTAGTCAATTTGATTTTTATATAATCCATTCGGTGAAGTCCATGTGTACAGTCGCCGCTTGTGTTGCTGGAAGAAGGTGTTTGAGATGAATAGATCATTGGTCTTGCAGAATTCTATCAGTCTTTCTCCAGCTTCATTTCTGTTGCCAAGTCCATATTTTCCAACTACTTTGCCTTCTTCTTTGTTGCCAACTTTTGCGTTCCAGTCACCCATGACTATCAGGATATCCTGTTTGCATGTTCTGTCAATTTCAGCTTGTACTTGTTCATAGAACTCTTCAATTTCATTCTCTTCTGCAGCTGTTGTTGGGGCATATACTTGAATTATAGTTGTGTTGATAGGCAATCCTCGTAGACGAATAGAGATTAAGCGTTCGCTGACTGCATTGTATTTCATTACAGTTCTTGCAAGTTTCTTCTTTATTATAAATGCAACACCATTTCTTCTTTGTCTTTCATTTCCAGCATAGTAGACCATGTGATCATCTGATGCAAAGTGCCCCATGCCAGTCCATTTCAGTTCGCTGACACCCAACAGATCAAGTTGTACACGTTCCATTTCATTCTTGACCACCTCCAACTTCCCTTGGTTCATGCTTCGTATGTTCCATGTTCCAATGTGTAAGACATCTTTACAGCTTCTGACTCTCATTTCAAGCGCAGCTACATCAGAAGTCAGACTTCCCGAGGGCTTTGATCCAACCACATCATAAATGCTGGCTTTACTCTGAAAAGTCTTCAGCTCTTCCCCAGTAGCTAGTTGAGTGCCTTCTGACCTGGGGGTCTCATCTTCCAGCACCATAGCACAATTTGTTTTGTTGTAACTATCCATTGGGTTTTCATGGCAAGATACAGAAGTAGATTGCCGGGCCTTTCTTCCGCGCAGTTTAACTTTGGTGTTGTTGCCGTTGTCACAAAAATGTGATCCTCCGCCGTCAACACTGTCCCATTCTGCTGCTGCCCAGATGGGTGGTTTGTCTTGGTCTGGCACCTCAGCTGAGACCTGACCATCTTGGGAGACCCTGCCAGTAGTTAAACTACCGATAGTTTAGCTCTCAGCATCACTGATGCACGCAAGCCCTCACAGCACGACAAGCTGCAAACCAAGTGAGAGGAAATATTAAATATCTCTGTAGAAATGGGTAAAAGAGGCAACATCTGGAAAGTGGTGTGTATAAATGCCCTTAGCATGGTAAATAAGATCCAGATGTTGAGGCTTTAATGGAGGAGCCTGACTTGGATTTAGTGATGGCTATGGAGACATGGTTCACGGACAACTATGACTGGGATGTAATTATACCAGGCTATATTTTATTCTGAAAGACAAGGTAGGAAGAAGGGGAGCAGGAGTGGCACTGTATGTAAAAAATAATATTGAAGCTATAGAATTACAGGGCTTACAAGGGACAGAAGAAGCACTGTGGGTAAAACTAGAAAGAGGGAAAGGGAAATCCATTTGCGTTGGTGTGATATACAGATCCCCCTGACAGGGGGAAGTGGCTGGAGATTTAATAGAAGACATATGCAGCATTGCCATGAAAGGAGAAGTGCTACTGATAGGTGATTTCAATATGTTGGATGTTAATTGGCATATCCCTGCTGGGGTGTCATCTAGAAGTAAGGAGATCCTGGATTCTCTACAGGGAGAACTATTCAGGCAACTGGTAACAGAGCCCACACATGAAGGGGCAGTACTGGATTTGGTGCTTACTAATGGGGAAAGTATTTCTGATGTTATAGTGGGAGATCATCTTACATCCAGTGATCACCAGATGGTGTAGTTCAGTATTAGAACTAGGGCTGATAGAATCCATTCAAAAGCCGAGGGTCTTAGACTTTAGGAAAACTAACTTTGCCAAGGCGGGACAATAACTTAAAGAATCGTTAGCTGAAGGGGAACAGCTGGGGGATATAGAAAAATAGTGGGCAAAACTGAAAGGGGATATTTTAAGGGCAGCAAATCTTTTTGTTATAAACTAAAAGTAGGTAAAGCGATGAGACCGGATGTGATATATCCAAGAATACTGAAAGAACTTGGGGACATTTTAGTGGCCCCGCTGGCTGACCTTTTCAATGCTTCTTTGGAGTTGGGAGTGATCCCAAAAGCGGAAGTAAGGATGAGGTTGAAAACTACTGGTCGGTTAGTCTAACCTCTGTGGTGAGTAAATTATTGGAAACGCTGCTAAAACAGAGAATAGTGAGATTTCTGGCATCCAGTGGATTGCAGGATCTGAAGCAGCATGGATTTACCAGGCAAGTCTTGTCAGACAAATCTGATTGATTTCTTTGACTGGGTGACCAGGGAGTTGGACCGAGGGAGAGCCCTAGATGTGGTATACTTTGATGTCAGTAAATTCCTTGACATTGTTTCGCACAGGCGACTTATAAACAAACTGAGCACCCCAGGGATAGACCCTAAAGTGACTGACTGGGTTAGAAATTCATTGAGTGGGAAGCAGCAAATAGCACAGGTAAAAGGAGGTTACCAGTGGTGTGCCGCAGCAATCTGTCCTTGGTCCAATTCTTTTTAACATCTTTGTTAGTGATATTGCGGAAGGGCTGTCTGGTAAGAGTTGCCTGTTTGCGGATGATACTAAAATCTGCAATAGACTAGACACCCAGGAGGGATCTAGCTAAGCTTGAAGAATGGTTTAGAATCTGGCAGCTGCGATTTACGAATGCTAAAAAATGTTGGGTCATGCATTTGGGCTGCAAACGTCCAAGGAAGCGGAACAGTGTAGGGGGTGAAGAACTTCTGGCCATAAAAGAAGAGCGGGAGCTGGTGGTGATTGTGTCTGACAAAGTAGCGAAACAGATAGAAAAGGCAATGGTGAAAGCCAGAAGAATGCTGGGGTATATAGGGAGAGGAATGGCTAGCAGATAAAAAGGAGGTAATAGTACCTCTGTGTAAGTCTCTGGTACAACCTCATTTGGAGTATTGTGTGCAATTCTGGAGACCACACCTTCAAAAGGATATAAACAGGTTGGAGTCAGTACAGAGGGTGGCTGCTAAAATGATTTGTGGTCTTTTTTATAAACCATATAAGGACAAACTTAAAGATCCTAATATGTATAATTTAGAGGAAAGGTGGGATAGAGGAGATATGATAGAGATGTTTAAATGCCTCCGTGGCATAAATGCACAGGAGGAGAGTCTCTTTTGATTGAAAGCAAGCTCTGCTATGAGGGGACATAGGATGAGGGCGAAAGGGAATAGACTTAGGAGTAATATGCAGAAATATTTCTTTATGGAAAGAGAGGTAGATGCGTGGAATAGTCTCTCAGCAGAGGTGGTAGAGATGAGCACATATCTAAATTCAAAAAAGCATGGGACAAACACAGGATCTCTAAAGGTAAAAAGGGGACTATTGTAGTTGATATGGAAGGGCAGACTAGGTAGGCCATGTGGTCTTTTTCTTCCATCGTGATTCTAAGTTTCTATCTATGAAGTTCTTTAAATATGGCCCTCCTTTTGTTTGTGTTGTTCAAGCCATTAATTTCCAGGAACCTGCAATACTAACTTCTTTTTCATAGTGACCTAGCCAAGCCCATCCATCCCCACCTTCCTACTAACTCCCACCCCCTCAAGTCTGCTGTTCTCATTCTTTCCACTATCTCCCCCAACTCCCCTCCCTTCCCTCTCTCAATCCAATCTTGCCAACTGCTTCACTGGGAATAGGAGCAACTGGCTGCACAACTCAGAGCAATAGGGCCAAGTACAAAGCAGAGCATGCAAATCAGGAAAGCAAACACATGCAGCAAGTCTGTGCTGCGTCTCTGTGCGTGAAAGGGTGAAAACATAGCATCTGAAAGTGCAGGGGGCCTTGTATGTCCCACTCAACCTAAGGCACACAGGGTGCCTGTTCATCCAGACTGCAGAGAACACATTACAAGGCCTCTAGTGTGTGGAGAGGGAATCCCCCTCTCAGTCACTCCTCTCATATAGCTTGGACAACACCCCAGCAGATCTGGAGGCCAAACACTATGAGAATACAGAAATGGGAGAGGGAGGGAACACATGTTCTGGGCAGCCTGCTAGCCAGCACCTCTACCATATGGGGTCAAGACTAATAAGCACCCCCATGGCCAATTATAAGAAACACCACCCCTGTGGCCTGACATATGGAAGAGGGGGTGGGAGGCAGTCCACATAGGGCACCTATGCTCCCCCCAACTAGGAAGAGTGACATAAGAAAAACCTAGATTACCCTCAGCACTAGTGGGCTTAACTTTAACAGAGCTGCAGGAAAAGAGAAATGTTTTTCCTTCCCACGACTCTGCAAAGATGAGCAGGGATGCCGGCAAGCTCTTCCGGGGCAGCAGAAAGGGGGGGGGGGGAGCGCAAAGCTGCTGATTGTACCGCTGCCAGTGCCAAGAAGCAGTGGCAGCAGCTTGTCCTGCAGTTTGTTTTTTAAATTTGAAGGCCGAGTGAGGTGGTCTTTTTGGGGGCATTTTTTTTCCACCTCCAAAAATTAGCCGCCTAAGGCCACCGCCTCACTTGACCTCATTATGGAGCCGCCCCTGGCTTCTACAATATTCGTCCTGGGGTAAGCAGTGAATTTCCTGTGTCCTCTTTAATAATTGTTTTGGACCTTTCCTCCAGGAACTTGCCCAAATCTTTTTTTAAAATCAGCCTCACAAATCTTTTAATACATCCTCCGGTAACGAATTCAAGAGTTTGATTACATGTTGAGTGAAAAAATATTCTCTCTTATTAGTCTTAAATGGGTTACATTGTAGCTTCATTGTGTGTCCTCTAGTCTTTCTACTTTTTGATGGCGTAAACAACTGATGTACATTAACCCATTCCATTCATTAATTTATAGACTTCTATTATATCTCCCCTCAGCCATGACGAGGCATTCCACACATACTCACTAGAGCATATTAGAAAGCTTTAGTAATAGCCTGTTCTCTGACGAGGCTCCATTTGGTGATGTCACCCCTCAGTGAGAACTGATATACTTCTGTCTTTGGAAAATACTTTGAGGATCATTCCAAGGTGCGAATAGCGGGGATGGACGTCCATCCACACTATTCGGCCCCTCTGCCGACCCCAACTAACTTTCCAGTACATTGCACGGGGAGCTGAGATGGGGGCGGGAAAGAGGTGTTGCGGGGGCGGGGTTAGGGCGGGCAGTTGGTGGTCTGAGGCCCCAGACGTACAGGGCCGATTCCATTGTCAGCCCTGTATTGTGGCAGGCTGTGGCCTAGTATAGCCTGTAAATGTATGAGAGGCCTGTAAGCTAGGCCTGAGTCCCAGCCCCCACCTGAGAATAAGAATGCTGAGAAAAACCAAAGTCAGTAAGAATTAGAGAAACTGCTCTAAACTGCTTTATGATAAGGATGTATAAATCCTTTGTTGAATTCTTCTATGCTGATGACAGACATGTTCCAGTGCTCTGTATTCACGCATTTTCTAAGCTAGCAGTGACCTTGTAGGAGAAAAGTATCAAAGTCTTAGAACTGTGCCTTTGTTAGAAAATTCTGAGCAGGGGGAACAGAATACTGGGCCCACAGAGAGATCCCAATTGGATGGGTGCAAGGGTCAGTAGGACCAATAGAAAGTTTGCCTGTAATAAACTGAAGAAGAAAGGTATAAAAGGTGTTGTTTACTGGACTCCATTGCTCAGACCATTTTGAATGTGACATTTGCCTGAGACTTGTGCACAATAAATTGGCTTGGATCTTCGAACTGACTCCTGGTTTTATTCATTGCGTGCACTTCGCTGCAACATATTCCTGGTGCGTTGGCCGGGAAGGTGGGGTACGTGAATGGTGCGCAAGTGAATATACCACGTATTACCGCCTCCAGGTTTGGTCCGGTCGGGACCGCGGCCGACTGACAGCGGAGAGGACCCCAGGTGCTGCCGGTCCCATTGCATCGGAGAGGGTTCTGCCCTGCCTCGGCGGCCTGCCGGGTCCGACCGGCCAACACCTTCGAACCCGAGGGGAGTCCAGGATTCAACCCAAGGAGGGACTGGTTGCGCAGCGCATTAGTGGCTGGATCCGGTGAGTAGCAATTTGTCTGGTTCTTAGTCAGTTAGCTATAGGAAAGTTCCGCATGCACGGGACTCATATGGTTTAAGGTAACGAGAGCCTGATCACCTCTCAGGGTGTGGCCGAGTACTCCTTGCATGAGTATGCGCAAGGACGAAACCCCACCCCTCATGGATAAGTAAGGTAGGCCTTTACGGAATTTTGGGAACTCGGTGGCATGCCTGTCTGTTTGAGTGAATGAGAGGTCTTGAAACACAGACCACGCGAGAGCGGACTCCTGAGTAACGCAGTTCCTGGCTGGGTGACCGCGCCCAGGTCGCGAAAAGGAGGAAGCGTTTGGTGTTTGTCTCCCTTGTTGTTCTGTGGGCTGTACGGACCCCTTACCTGCAGCCATACTACCCGCCTTCTTTGTCTGTTGTCTTGTACATCATAATGGGAGGGGCGGGGTCTGTGCAAACGCCGTTGAACTGTATGATCGCGAATTTTAAGAAGGGATTTAGCCGTGACTACGGGATGAAAATGTCGCCATCCCGATTAGAAAAATTATGTGGTAGGGAGTGGCCGGTGCTGGACACCGCGTGGCCACCAGATGGTACTTTTGATGTTAGAATTGTATCCCGAGTGCATGGGATAGTGTGTAGGAATTACCCCGACCAGTTTCCCTATATAGACTCCTGGTTAGATATTTGTGAAAGGCAACCCTCTTGGATAAAGCGTTGCCGTGAAGAGCAGTGCAGTATAATGTTAGCAACTACGGAGGGAGTCCCCGGGAGTAAGAAAGAAAAGCCTCCCATTTACTCAGCCCCAGAACCTGCAGAAATCCCGAATTATCCACCCCTATTCCTGTATAAACCAGTCCCGTCAGCTCCACCATTACCCCGAGCAGAGCCAGAGGAAGAGAGAGCCCCTCCAGCTGACATGACTCCACCCCATCAGCCACATCCATCTCCCGAAGGAGAGCAACCCCCTTCCCGGAGCAGGAGTCCCAGTCCCGAACAAAGTTCCCCGGCAGGGCCATCATCTCCTGAAAGAACTGCCAGCGGGGGATCAACTGCCAGTCCAGGGTCACCCATCAGTCCAGGCCCCAGCGGAAGAGCCTCCGCTGGGCGCGCAAATATACGTTACGCCCTCCGAAGCAGGGAGACGAAGGAAGTTCGCCAGATGCCATTACGCCAGGTCCCCGGATTACCCATTCTTAATGATGAAGGTCAGGTTATAGCTGGGCCAACTAGTCTCGTTTATGTGCCCTTTTCTACCACAGATTTACTAAACTAGAAAACGCACTATGCCTCTTATACTGAAAAACCCCAAGATCTGACAGAATTAATGTCTAGTATCATGCAGACCCACCAGCCTACCTGGTATGACTGCCGCCAGCTCTTGTCTACCCTTTTTACTACTGAAGAGCGGGCACGAATAGTGCAAGCAACTACCCGATGGCTGGAAGAGAATCCTGTAGATAGAAGAGACCTAGATCCCCGACAGGCAGCGGACATAGATTTCCCGAATGAAGACCCAAGATGGGATCCAAATAGTGCAGAAGGGGAGAGGGCCCTCACCCGTTTCCGCCAGGCCCTACTGCAAGGCCTGAGGAGGGGAGGCCAGAAAGCCATGAATGTTGGGAAGGTAGCAGACGTTCTTCAGTGCCCAGATGAAAGTCCAGCTGCCTTCTATGAACGATTAACTGAAGCTTATAGACTTTATACCCCGTATGATCCAGCAGCCCAGGAGAATTTGCGTATGGTGAATGCTGCTTTTGTGAGTCAGTCCCAGGGAGACATAAAACAGAAACTGCAAAAGTTGGAAGGATTTGCGGGCATGAATACAGCACAGCTAATGGAAGTTGCCCAGAAGGTATTTGTGAATCGTGATCAAGAATGTAAAAGGGAAAGTGAAAGAAAGATGAAGAAGAAAGCCGATCTACTTGCTGCAGCTCTAGTTGAAGGACGTGGAGGATACCCAAACAGAAGGACCGAGGATGGGGAAGGGGCCGAGGGAGCGCTCGGTCCCCCTTAGGTGCAAATCAGTGCGCCTATTGTAAGGAAGAAGGACATTGGAAGAATGAATGCCCGAATAGTGGCTCCACCCCCTGGAGGGGAGCAGGGAGCACCAGGAGAGCGGGGGGGGGGGGCGATTCCAGCAGTGAGGGGGAATGCAGCGTGCACAGTTTCAGTTTCAGTAGGAAGAAGCCGCTGCCGTAGAAGGAATGGCGACCACTGAAGACTACTATGTGGATGAGGACTAGGCCAGACCGGGCTCCAAGTTTTCCCTGGGTCCCCAGGAGCCTATGGTCAACTTAAAGATTGGGGATCAGTACATGGACTTTATGGTGGATACGGGGGCCGAACATTCAGTAGTGGCTAAGCCAGTGGCTCCCCTGTCTTCCCGATCTGTCACCATTGTTGGCGCCACTGGAACTAGAACCACAAGGCCTTTCCTGCAGAACCGTGCCTGCGAATTAGGGGGACGGAAAATAACGCATCAGTTCCTGTACATACCTGAATGCCCAGTTCCCCTTTTGGGCCGAGACATGCTTGCTAAGCTCCAGGCGCAGATATCCTTTGTCGAAGGAGGAAAAATGGAGATAACTGTGAACTCGGAATCTGCTGACCTGATGGTGCTGACAGTCCCCCGAGAAGAAGAATGGTGGTTCTATAGTCCACCTTCATCCAAGGCAGCTAGCCCCCGTATACCCACCAACATCTTAGCTCCGCCCGGAGTGCGGGCGGAGGATAATCCTCCTGGCCTAGCAAAGAATATAGCTCCTGTGCTTGTCACCCTTAAACCAGGAGCAGAACCAGTGTATGTGCGACAATATCCTCTCCCACGACCAGAAATCGAAGGCGTCCATGGTCACCTAAAGAAATTACTACAGTATGGACTCCTCAAAGAATGCCAATCGCCCTGGAACACCCCCCTCCTCCCAGTCAAGAAGCCTGGGACAGGTGACTACCGCCCAGTGCAGGATTTGCGACGAGTGAACAATGCAGTTGAAACCATACATCCAGTAGTACCAAATCCCTATACCCTCCTGGTACTGATTCCATCAGAAGCTACTCATTTCACTGTTCTGGATTTAAAAGATGCCTTTTTCTGTATCCGCCTGGCATCTGCCAGCCAACTCTTGTTCGCGTTTGAATGGGAGAACCCCACTACAGGAAGACGGGGCCAACTCACTTGGACTCGTTTGCCTCAAGGATTCAAGAATTCACCCACCATCTTCAGTGCAGCTCTCAACCAAGATCTTTCAAACTACTCTGACTCCAGGAAAAAGAATCTTACTTCAGTATGTAGATGATCTGCTTATAGCCACCAACTCCAAGGCTGAATGTGTGCAAGCTACCAGTGACCTCTTGCACCTCCTGAATGACGCCGGATACAAGGTCTCAAGAGCCAAAGCACAGTTGTGCCAAACAGAAGTGAAATACCTAGGGTTCCATCTGTCCAGAGGAATCCGGAAATTGGGACTTGAGCGAAAGGAAGCAGTATGCCGCATCCCAACCCCCACCACCAGAAAGCAGGTGCGGGCCTTCTTGGGAGCTGCAGGCTACTGCCGGATATGGATACCCAATTTCGCACTCTTGGCAAAACCCTTGTATCAAGTCACAAAGGGAATGGAACGATCACCCATGGAATGGGGCCCAGAACAGGAGAAAGCGTTCAAATCGTTGAAAGCAGCATTGATGTCATCACCAGCCTTGGGCCTACCAGATGTGCAGAAACCATTTTGTCTTTATGTCCATGAGTCATGTGGAAACGCGCTGGGAGTCCTGACTCAGCCCCTTGGATCCTGGCAATGACCTGTAGCCTATCTATCAAAACAATTGGACCCTGTTGCAAAAGGATGGCCACCTTGCCTAAGAGCTGTAGCAGCCACAGCCCTCTTAGTGAGTGAAGCTGACAAGCTCACTTTGGGACAGAATCTTCAAGTCACTGTACCGCATTCTGTTTTAACCCTAATGGAACACAAAGGGAACTACTGGTTCACCAATGCACAAATGTTGAAATATCAAAGTATGCTGTGTGAAAATCCCCGACTGCAATTGAGTGTCAGTCAAACCTTGAACCCTGCTACCCTACTGCCGACCAGTCCAGGCCCTCCTGACCATGATTGCCTAGCAGTAATGGACACTGTATACTCAAGCCCCCCAGACCTAACAGATATCCCCTTGAACAACCCAGAAAGAACTTTCTTCGTGCATGGAAGCAGTCTTGTAATTAATGGACAACGCTGTGCCGGTTATGCAGTGGTGACCCTGGACATGGTAATAGAATCATCAGCTTTGGCCCCAGGAACTTCAGCACAGAAGGCCGAATTAATAGCCCTCACTCGAGCACTGAAAATAGGGACTGGGATCCGTCTGAATGTATACACAGATTCCAAGTATGCCTTTACAACATTACATGCCCATGGAGCTTTGTACAAAGAATGCGGATTGATAACCTCGGGAGGCAGATCCATCAAGTATGGCCCAGAAATATTGACTTTATTGGAAGCAATGTGGGCCCCCAAACAAGTTGCTGTAATACACTGCCGAGGTCACCAGACTGGAGATGGAGAAGTATCCCGAGGGAACAGACTTGCCGATGCCTCAGCCCGAGAAGCAGCAATCAATGGAAAAATCTCTACCCCAGTATTACAGTTCAAGCAGCCATATTTCCAGTATCTCTCAGTGCTTGGACACCACGATATACCCCAAATGAGCTGGACTATTATTGTCAGAATGAGGGGGGGCAGTTATCAGCGGCGGGATGGATAGTGTTACCACCACCTGAGGGAGGCTCACCCCCTGGTATGACTGTGATCCCTGAAGCCCTGGGTCCAGCCTTTGTCCACGCCTTCCATCAAGCTACACACTATGGAAAAACTGCAATGGAAAAAGCTCTGAAACCGTATTTCTGTATCTCATTATTGGGACCCTTAACTGCCTCAATAGCCCGAAAATGTGTAATCTGTGCAAAGAACAATGCCAGGCAGGGTCCTGTCCTACCTCCAAGAGTTCAATCAGTGGGAGTTACCCCCATGGGAAATATCCAAATAGACTTTCCAGAAATGCCACGAGTAAATGGATATCACTACCTACTGGTTCTAGTTTGTACCTTCTCTGGGTGGGTGGAGGCTTTTCCCACCAGGACTGAAAAAGCCAGAGAAGTCACTAAAGCTCTGATCCATGAAATCATTCCTCGGTTTGGAATACCCTTGACCATAGGGTCAGACAATGGGCCCTCCTTTGTGTCACAAGTAACTTAACAGCTAGCCCGTGCTTTACAAATACAGTGGAAGTTACAGCTTATAGACCCCAGAGTTCAGGGAAGGTAGAGAGAATGAACTGAACCCTGAAGTCTCAGTTGTCCAAGCTCTGTCAGGAAGCTCACCTGAAGTGGCCCCAAGCTCTCCCTATAGCCCTTCTCAGAGTACATTCAGCCCCCACTAAGTCATTAGGAGTTTCCCCATTTGAGGTTTTGTATGGGAGACCCCCGCCCATAGTTCAGGGAATAAGGGGGGATATGAGTCAGATTGGATCGGAAATCACTAGACAAGAATTGTTGGCTCTAAGTTCTGTCTTGCAGGACTTCCATACCTGGGTGTAAGACCAGTTGCCTATCAATCTGACAGAGCCACTGCATCCTTTCAAGCCTGGAGCCTCGGTGTGTGTCAAAGAGTGGAAGAAGACACGGTTGGCACCTCATTGGAAGGGACCATATGTCGTTTTGCTGTCAACACCCACAGCAGTTAAAGTGGCAGAAATCGACTCCTGGATCCACCACAATCGAGTGAAACCAGCAGCAGTTCCTGAAGATCATCCTTGGACCTCGACCACGGATCCTGCATCACCATTGCGACTTACATTGCGAAGAAAACAATCATCCTCGTGAAGTTTTCAAGCTCTGAATTATCAACATTTCAGTTTATCCATCATCAGAGACTATGATCATGATGATTACCTACTACTGTTTCATTTTTGCGGTAACCCTGGGACCCCTTGGGACAACTTTTGCTTTGCCCCCTTGTGCGGCTTGTATAACCACCACCCGAACTGGGATGAAAATCACTCAGACTTTACTTTATCACTCTTACTACACTTGCACTGGTAAAGTCAGTCAGTGCATGTATAATGGTACAGAACTAAATGTCTGCACAAATGGAAAGACTCGTACTTGTTTTAAACCCCGACAGAATCCTTCTTACTATGTCCTGGAACTACAATGGAATGATGAAGATGGAGCCCTCATAAATGCTACAAGTCAACTCTCTGATCCCACCTGACCTGTACCCCTGTATTTTGATGCTTGTGATCTGATAAACAGAAATGACTATTACAGGTGTGGAACATGGGAACAAGCTTACTACTATGATGAAGTATATGTGTCCCGAAGGTGCATACAGATGGGGAATATGCACTGGGGTACATTCTCCATCCACTTATGGTAAGCCATCCAAAGATGACTATTTCTGTCCAAAGTGGGGCTGTGTATACTATGCTACCTGGTCTGGTAGCCCTACTGGACAAGACGGAGATAATCGCAAGGCCAATTTGGAGAGATTGCCCCTACTGGAACCTAAGAAGTGCAAGAAAAGTGCCTGTAATCCTCTACGGCTTCTCATCTTCGACCCAAGCCAGTGGAAGCAATGATTCCGATTCGGTCTACGTATAGCAGGAAGTGGAACTGATCCTGGAACTTTTGTATATATCCAGCTTAACACGAAAACTCATGTTTCTTCACCTTACCGAATACATCATACCTTCTATGAGGCCATGAAGGCAGAGTTTGTAGTCCCCCACGCTTCTCAAAATTTGTTCATTGAACTAGCTGGAGCTGTAGCATCCAGTCTTCATGTCTCTGACTGTCTTTTCTGTGGGGGAACTCAGATGGGTGACCAGTGGCCTTGGGAAGCGCAAGAATTGAACTATTCTGTACCATATAACCAAACTGATCTGCATGCAGCTACCAGCGAATGGGTCCTAGCTAGCCCCATTGTTGGAAACCTGTGTTTCGCTCGAACTGGACCACAATTGACTATGTTAGTGGGACAATTAGTCTGTTTGAACCAAAAGTACTATAATGCTACTACCAAAAAGACATCCTGGTGGTCAGGAACCAATGCCTCGGAACCCTCCAATCCTCTGATTATCTTTCCTAACCTTGCCAGGTTATGGACAAATCTGGCTTCTCACAATAACTGGCAAGCTCCACCTGGACTATATTGGATCTGCGGAACTCGAGCATATGCTAGACTCCCTGCCAACTGGGGAGGTGCGTGTGTTTTGAGGACCATAAGACCTTCTTTCTTCCTCTTTCCCGTTTCCCACGGAGAACAGCTAGGATTCCCTGTATATAAGAGTCGACAGAAGCGAGAGGTCCTGAAGATAGGCCAATGGGACAAATGGGATGCAACATCTGAAGAATGGCCACCGGAGAGAATCGTTTCCTACTATGGACCTGCTACCTAGGCACAAGATGGCTCTTGGGGTTACCGCACCCCTGTGTATATGTTAAATTGTATTATACATTTGCAAGCTGTTGTAGAAATAATAACTAATGAAACTAGTAGAGCACTAACCCTGTTAGCTAAACAAGCCACGCAGATGCGCACAGCCATTTATCAGAATCGCTTAGCATTAGATTATTTACTTGCTGCTGAAGGAGGAGTATGTGGAAAGCTAAATTTAATTAACTGTTGTTTGCCAATCGATAATGGACAAGTTGTAGAAGATATAGCCAATCATATGAGAAAACAAACCTATGTACCAGTCCAGACCTGGCATGGCTTGCAACTCGATGGATGGTTTGGTTCTCTGTTTTCAGGAATGGGCGGCCTGAAAACACTTGTGTTCATTGTCCTTTTCATATTGGCTATCTGCTTGTTTCTCCCATGTTTCCTACCCTTATGCTTGCGCACGCTGAACTCAACTATTGATAGTATTATTGAACGTAAAGCAGCTACAAAAATATTAGCTATGTGGCAATATTCCCTTGTACCACATGATGCTGAGGACCCCGTGTAATGTGTGATTTGATTCTCACCCTTCCTTACTTGCGGGTGAGAATAATCAAAGGGGGGAATGTGGCAGGCTGTGGCCTAGTATAGCCTGTAAATGTATGAGAGGCCTGTAAGCTAGGCCTGAGTCCCAGCCCCCACCTGAGAATAAGAATGCTGAGAAAAACCAAAGTCAGTAAGAATTAGAGAAACTGCTCTAAACTGCTTTAAACTGCTTTTTGATAAGGTTGTATACATCCTTTGTTGAATTCTTCTATGCTGATGACAGACGTGTTCCAGTGCTCTGTATTCACACATTTTCTAAGCTAGCAGTGACCTTGTAGGAGAAAAGTATCAAAGTCTTAGAACTGTGCCTTTGTTAGAAAATTCTGAGCAGGGGGAACAGAGTACTGGGCCCACAGAGAGATCCCAATTGGATGGGTGCAAGGGTCAGTAGGACCAATAGAAAATTTGCCTGTAATAAACTGAAGAAGAAAGGTATAAAAGGTGTTGTTTACTGGACTCCATTGCTCAGACCATTTTGAATGTGACATTTGCCTGAGACTTGTGCACAATAAATTGGCTTGGATCTTCGAACTGACTCCTGGTTTTATTTATTGCGTGCACTTCGCTGCAACAGTTTGTTCGGGACTGGCGGGCTGAACGGGGAATTTATTCCATCTCTGAGGTGGAGTAAATTCTCCTAGTCAGCAGGGCATAGCAGGCCCAGGGTGCAGCAAAGGCGGGAGGGGGTAGAGGAGATTCTCTGCAGCCCAAGTCTAGCCTTGGGAGGCCAGATTGAGGGTCGGCTGTGGGTAATGAAGATTCTTGTCCAGTGGCTGGGGATCGTGGCTCCTGAATGAAGCCATGGTGCCATGGCAACCGGACGCCATGGCGCTGCAGCTCCATTCAGGAGTCTTGACTGAGTTAGCCAGGCTAGGCCTGTACATGCAGGCTGACCAGAATTGGGGTCCCGGCCTGCACGTTCAGGCCTGGATTGGATTCTGATCCACGGGGCTAGACATGCCCCGTGGTATCAGAATCCTGTCTATCTCTGTGTGTTCAGTTCCGACTGGGCACCCAGAGGGCCAGGGCATCCAGGACAGAATCGGGTCCTTTGGCGTTATCTAATGATGCAACAGAAAATTTGTAATTTTAGCACCTGTGCACACATTGCATTTTTGATAGAAATTTCAGGCAATCTAGAAACTTGCAAATTATGTAATTCGATTATATTTTTTAGCTGCAGCAGCTTCATATTTGAACATCAAACATTGAACCTCTTCTATTTGAAAGTTAATATTACAGTGAGGATGCCTTTGCAGCTGGATCATTAAATTGTCTTACACATTTGCTTGCAGGATCAAGTTATTCCTGGAAAGGTGAATCGTTCACAAGGATTTAAAGTGAAACCTGTAAGAATAGAATTTCAAGCTGTTGTGAAATCTGCTCTGTAAGTATAGATGACATCATTTAAAGTGAAACTTAGGGGCCCTTTAATTAAAGTGTTGTTAGGTTTTTGTACTTAAAGTACATTTAATGCAAAAACTAACGTGTTCAGTGAAAAGCCTCCTCTGGAGTGTCATGAACTTTGTGGAGCATGGCCAGCATGTTCCCGACACTTACTGTAATGCACCACTGTTTTCCATCCTACTGAGGTGGCTTTAGGGTGAACCCACACTAATGACAACATTGATAGTTAAGGTGCAATATGTACCCCCACACAAACTGCAATTTATTTAACTAGGCTTATATACTGCTTTTCTACCAGTCTAAGTGGTGTACATTCAGGTAATGTATATATATGTTTTTCCTTGTCCCCAAAGAGCTCACAATCTATGTTTTATCTTTTTGTTTGTACTTGAGGCTACGGAGGATTAACTGGCTTGCCCAAGGCCACAAGGAACACCTGCGGGACTAGAAACCCCAGTCCTTCTGGCCCAAGGTTGCTATCCTCTAGTGAGATTTGAACCCCTGGCCTTCTGGCCTGAGGTAACTTACCCCAACCACTAAGCACTCCTCCTTTGAGAGGGGCAGAGAGTGGGCTCACCACACCCACTCTCCACCCCGGCCCTAACCCTCCCGTTCGGCACCCTAATATGCCAAATCGCACATTATCTGCATAGTGCACTTTAGTATAAGAGTCTCTTGATGTTTTATGAATTTATATGTACAACTGTAAGTACATTTTAATCAATAAAAAATACTGCTTCACACAGATTTGGACAAAAGATTCTGTAAAATCCAGATTTAGTTGTCCTCCTGTGAATGACAGAACTCTCGAAAAAATAAGACTGTATCATTAAAATAAGCCATTTAAGAGACCTGTTGGAATGAGAATAACCAATGATGCTGCATTACCTGAGTACAAAATCTGTTGAAATGACAGGGAAGAACAAACTCTGGGTGCCCCCGGACGCAATCTCATGAGGGGCAAGCTAAGGGTGGAAGCCCTGTACATCTGTCTTTGGCTGAGCATCCCCAGAGTAGGGTGTCCCCATGGAGATGGGAATGGGCTGGGATCTGTTCAGGATTTGGATGTTGACTTGGATTCAGATGTCTCAGTACTGGGCTCTGATGTGGACAAAGATGTACTCTCCCATTCAGAGGATTGTAAAGAGGCTGATGTGATCCTCCTGTTCTGGGAGGAGGAAATGGAGGCATTGATTCCCAGAATCTATCCACCTTGGGCTTAGTGGATGCTTCAGACATGGAACAGGAACCAAAGATGCATCCACTCCTGCAAGGGGTGCAGACGCCAACTACTATCTTCCTGTTCCTGGAGGTGCTCAAGAGCCTGTTCCAGTCAGAGTGAGATTCCCCTGACTCCCCACCTAGGGGCTAAGGGTGTATAAGAAGATGCACGCTCTCCCGGAGTAGGATTGTGTTGTGTGGTTTGCTGTTTCCAAGGTGGGTGCACAGGTCACAGTGGCTATTAGATGGATGATCATTCCTGTGGCAGGATGCTGTGGACTGAAAGATAGATTCATGTTGAAGAACCAGTTCGTTGCAGTAGCTGCTATTCATTTGACGAGTGGCAATACTGAATCCTGTATAAATAAATTGCTCACTTAAACAAACGTATTTCTCCGGAAACAAGCAACCTCATGTCAGTAGGGTGGAGGCTACTCTCCATACGCTGGACTGCGAGCGGGCCTTGGCCTATTATCTAGAGCGGACCAAGCTCAATCGCCACTCCTCACAGTTCTTCATTTCCTACACCCCTATTTGCCTGGACATAGTGTTCTCCAAGCATACTCTGTCCACCTGGGTGGCAGACTGCATCATCTTCACCTATGGTCAGGCCAGTCTTTCGCTGGAGCATCAAGTCATGGCGCACAGCGTCCAGGCCATGGCGGCTTCTGTGGTGTACTCCTGCTCAGATCCCCTGTTGGAGATGTGCTAGGCCTCCACCTGGTTCTCAGTTCACACCTTTGCAGCGCATTACTGCCTGGAGGAGGAGTTCTGGCAGGACAGCACCTTCAACCAGGCAGTACTCCATCATTTGTTTGGGTTTTAAGGCAACTCCTGCCCTCCAGCCCTTTCATGTGTTCAGGCTACCGGAGAGCTAGTTTCCCTGGTCAGTGCTGGGGTTGCTGTGAGGTCTTCTGACCAAACTGAGCTCCTACTGTTCCTCACAGTTCGTTTTTTGGATCACTTGTGGCTTACAGGTTTTTTCAGTAGCCTGTAGCTAGGGAGTCCCTTCTGTGAGGACTGACTTCCTGCTTGTTCCTGGAGAAAGTTTGGTTACTCATCTGTAACAGGTGTTCTCCAGGGACAGCAGGAATCAGTCCTCACAACCCTCCCTCCTCTCTGTGGAGTTGCTTTTCTTTTTGCTGTCTAGAGCTATCTTATTATACTGAGGCAAGATGGCACCCTTGGATGGGAAGGCAGCCACGCATGCATGGCTGATCTCCCAAAGGCTTTCTTTGAAAGCTGATGAGAGGTTACCGCATGGGCTCCATCAATGCTGACATCACCCATATGTGAGTAATGATTCCTGCTGTACCTGGAGAACACCTGTTACAGGTGAGTAACCACACTTTTTTGTCAAATTAGTTCATTCAAAGCTGCTATGAATCAGCTGCTCTTAGCGTGATAGTCCTTTTATTCTTTTGTGTGATCAAACTGAATTATTTAAAAACAGGAAAAAATCTCATTCTGTGCTTATTTTCATTATCATAGGAATATCCATATAGCTGACCACGGCAGTCGCATTTCGATAGACTTAACTTAATTCTGCATCAGGACAAAGATAGTTCCCTTTTAATATACCTCTTATCTGTTAAATCACAGAATAAAATCCATGTCTCCCAGCAGTGAGCTTCTCTGGCTTATTCAAAAGATGGCCAAGGCATTCTTGTTCCCTTAACTCCACCACCGAAAGATCTCATTAATATGAAGGTGTTAGCCAATTAGACCTTTTGGAGCTAACACTCTAAGAGAAGCTGATACTTAACAGCTTTGAATGAACTAGTCCAACAAAAATTAGTTTAAGTGAGCAATTTATTTATACAGGATTTAGTATTGTCGCTTGTGGAATTAACTTTCCTGTACGGATTTAAGTAAAGGACTTATACTTCAGTTGGTGGAATGTGCAAGTCTGACGTCTTGAGTCCTGCTGCTGTTGATTCAGTCTCTTCCGCCAGATGATTCTACCCCTCTGTTGCAGTCAGCTAAAGCCTTCCTTTCTAATGCCATATGCAGCTGGTACATCTAGTGGCAGGGATTGTGCCCTGTCAGTGGTGACATGGCATTGGCTAGGCTGTGACATGGGCAGCGGACTCATCTTCCAAAGCCCGGTTGCCCATCTGGCCTTAGAGGGATGCTTCTGTTTGGTCTGATTTGGAGAAGCGGGGAAGGACCTGAGTGAGATGAAATCTTTCCACCTTCCGAAGGACAGGTTCAAGGGGCCTGTGAAGTAGGCAGGAGCCCTTTTCCATCAGCCTCCGCCCGCTTGTCATAGG
This sequence comes from Ichthyophis bannanicus, assembly GCA_033557465.1. Taxonomy (NCBI): domain Eukaryota; kingdom Metazoa; phylum Chordata; class Amphibia; order Gymnophiona; family Ichthyophiidae; genus Ichthyophis; species Ichthyophis bannanicus. The sequence continues at coordinate 252,313,914 of CM066031.1, forward strand.
CGCACTGGTCGGACTCCCAGGGGTGTCAGACTCCCATCGATATCAGCCTGGAAAGCCTTTCTGCCCCTCTCCCGATGAACTTCGGGCTCATTCTCAGTCCCTTCGTGGAGCACTTGGACCCAGGGACCCAGCCCCATCCAGAGGAGGACCCTCCTGGACTGCACAGTGATGTTTTGGGGGGCCATTGGGGCCAATCCCTGATTCTTCTGGTTGGGGGCAGGCTTCATCTCTTCTCTCAGGAATGTGCCTGCATCACCAAGGATCACTGGGTGCTAGTCCCCACTCAGTACAGCTGTGTCCTGGACTGCAAAGAGCTAGTCCCGGCCGCTTTTGTCCTCTCACCTTGTGGGTCTAGGAACGGTAGGATCGCTGTGCAGATCACCTTGGTGAAGTTGCCTCTCATGAAGGCAGTGGTACACGTCCCCTGAATGATCGGGGCAAGGGCAGATATTCCATCTGTTTCATGGTGCCAATACATAAGGAGCATTCCAGCCCATTCTGGATATTAAGGGTGTGAAGTGATCAAAAAACACAAAATACAATATAAAATATATGCAGAGGACATCATGATATATGCTCCTATAGAAATACACAATCCAGACCTCTCGAATATAACAGCATGCGTAGAAGACATGATCAACTGGCTTAATGACAACAACCTATCAATAAATTACAAAAAGACAGAGGGACACATTGTTCACCCCAATACAGTCAATCAAAATACTGCAAAAACATATAACAGTAAAAATAGAAGTCAAATACCTGGGAGTAATAATAGATCAAAACCTCACCATGCAGCCACACATAGCAAAAACAACTGCAAACACCTATTACAAGATGAAGACAATAAGAAGACTAAAATCATTTCTAGACCAGGATCACTTCCAAACCATCTGTCAAGCAATCATCACTCCAACACTTGACTATTGCAACTCACTATACCAGGGGCTTCCAAAGCAAACTGTATTACCACTCCAACTAGTGCAGAACACTGAAGCTCGCCTAATCACAGGAACAGATTTACATGACCACATCACACCAATACTTAATAAATTACACTGGCTCCCAATCCACTCCCATATCAGATACAAATCAACCTTAATCATATTGAAGATAATTCACCAACTTTCAGCATTCATCTTACAAGACACTATAACGAGGGACACAAGTACCGACCTAGAAGACATACCAAAAAGAATATGATTACCACACCCCTTGGATACCAAAAGACTATACAAAATACATCAGAAAGAGCACTATCACTCTATGCTCCATCAATTTGGAACTCTCTCCCAGATGACTTGAGGGCAACATCAGATCTTAAGGACTTTCGTAAAAAACTGAAAACTCATCTCTACGCAACTCACTACGGACATATAACCTAACCATATAAACAATAACATGATTCAAGTCACTGACTGTTGACCCATAGCAACGAACTAATAACCATGAAATAGAATGCCAAAATTATAAATAGTTGTCATATCTCCATGACCATGTACATAGTTTCCCACGCTACCTTGCCGTTTAAGATCCAGTCGTTCTTTGTATAATGTTATAATGTTAGATAATACTGTTTACTGTTCAACTGTTACATGTACAGTATAATGCTTGTTATAATGTAGACCACTCTGATTGAAGGACAAAGCGGTATTAAAAAAAAATATTTAAATAAACGAGAGCTTGCGTGTCATGAGCTTCCAGATGGAAACTTTGCAATCCATGGTTGAAGCAGTGCACCAAGGGGAATTCCTGATGTCTCTGAATTTGACCAAGCATATTTTCATATCCCGATCCAAAGTATCTGTATTTTGCCATGCTTGGCTCTCCTCTTCAGTTCACCGCCTTTCCATTCAGACTCTCCGCTGCCCCAAGGATGTTCTACAAGGTCATAGTGGCGGTCACTGCGGCAATACGGTGCCTAGGGATTTCTGTGCAGCCATATCTGGGCTACTGCTCATCTCAGCCCATTCTCTTTCAGTGGCATCTTGGGTGGCTGCCCGAGTGGTGTCCTTTCTGATGAGCCTCGGCTGGGTGATCAATTGGGGAAAGAACCAGTTGTTGCATTCCCAATCCCTGGAGATCCTGGTGCATGTTTTGATTCTCAAATGGTGCAGAATCTTCCTGCCAGAGAAGAAAGTCAAAGGGCTATGGATCTCTTTATAGCAAGAGGATAAATCAAAGCAAACTTAGGTATCTTTTATACTCAATAAATAGAAGTGGGCTGACCTGCTCCGAGCAGCAGGTACAACCCTAAACACAGGCATAGAGGGAGGTGACTCGCACAGAGCTGCAGTTACAACCACTCTAGCCACCTTGCTGGGCAGACTAGATGGACCATACTGGTCTTTATCTGCCATCATATACTATGTTACTATGGATAGCCTGATACTCAGAAGGCTCCCAGAGTCTGGGATTATCTTCAACTCCTCAGACTGATGATGGCAACAATCAAGTTGGTGCCATGGGCGTGTGCTATTATGCGGCCGCTCCAATGGTCCTTGCTGACTCAGTGATCCCCAAATTCTCAGTGGTTTGAGCTCAGGCTCCCATTGCCAATGATGGTGATGGCTGGTCTGCTTTGGTGGCAGCAGCAAAATCTTCTGAGAAAAGATACCGCTGGACAGTTGCTCATGGATTCTTCTGTCGACAGATGCCAGTCTCTCTGGCTGGGGAGCCCATTGCAAGGTCAAACGGCCCAGGGCCATTGGAACTGCAGGGAAGCGGTGTAGTCCATCAGCTGCCTTGAGGTGAGGGCCATTAAGTTGGCTCTTCTGCGTTTCCGGCCCCTGGTCGAGGGCCAAGCAGTTCAAGTGTTCTCGGACAATGCCATGATGGTGGCTTATGCCAATTGGCAAGGCAGCACAAGGAGTGCTGGGGTAGCCCTGGAGATGGCTCTCTTGTTTGCCTGGGAGGCGAAGAACCCCCTAGTTTGTCAGCTCTGCACACTGCCGGGGTGGCTGCTTTGGACATGGATTTTCTCAGCCAGCACTCTCTGGTTCCAGGAGAGTGGAAGTTAAGTCAGGAGGTATTTCAATTGTTTCTGCGCTGCTGGAGTCATTCCAAGAGGGATCTGATGTTGACTCTCTCCAATGTCAAAGTGTGCTGCTTTCTTCAGTCAGTGCCCTGACTCAACCTTGACCAGATCAACACCTGCTGTATGTGTTTCCTTTGTGGTCCCTGGTGGAGCATGTGACTGGGCGTATGGAGCGCCACCTGAGAAGGATCATTCTGGTGGCACTGGATTGGCCGTGAAAGTGTGTTTTGGAGAACTGATGTGGCTCCTGCAAGCACCACCTCTTTGTTTGCCTCCGTCTTGTGGCCTATTGTGTCAGGAGCCGCTTGTCTTGGAGGACCCGACTCCCTTCTCGCTTACAGTTTGGCTCCTGTAAGGAGATGGTTAGCATGTACATGGTTAGCATGTACGGGCTACTGTCTGGAGGTGGTTTTCCACTCTGTTCAGAGCCATGAGGAGGTCTACTAACCTGGCATAAGTGTGGATCTGGTGCCTTGATTGCTGGTGTGGTGCACAGCTTCTGGCTGCTAAGGCAGCCAAGATGCCATCTCTGTTGGCCTTTTCTGCAGAAGGGCTTTTTCTCTTAGCTCCCTGAAGGTTCAGATGGCAGCTTTGGCCTGTTTCAGAGGTCCGTTGACTGGTAAGTTTTTAGCTTTATACCCGGATGTTTCGCACCTTTGTCAGGGGGTTCGGCATCTGCGTCCCCCCTCTGATCTGCAGTCCCTTCCTGGGATTTGTGTCTGGTGCTCGGGGCCCTGATTTGGAGCCTTTGAACCATTGAGGTAAGCTACTCTGAAGGATTTGATGCTCAAGATGGTCTTCTTGGTTGCGATTTGTTCTGCAAGGAGGATTCTGAACTGCTGGCTCTGTCTTGTCAAGATCTTTACCTATCTTTTTTGGGGGTGGGCTTTTCCATTCAGTCTGTGCCTTCCTTCTTCCCTGAAGTGATTTCTCCCTTTCATGTGATCGAGAAGGTTTCCCTGCTCTCCTTCTCTAAGGAGCAGTGTCAGGGGAATGGAAAGGATCTTTGCCTTATGAGTGTCCAGAAGGTGCCACTCCAGTTCTTGGAGATTACGATTTCTTTTCGTAAGTCAGACCATCTTTCTGTGCTGTTTGCTGGCCTGCACAAGGTGAGACGGCAGCTAAAGCTGCATTGGGGTGCTGGGTGAAGGAGGCTATTGCTTTGGCAGATCTGTTGCAGAACTGACCGGCTCTGGATGGTTTGCATGTCCATTCTGCTCGAGCGCTAGCATCCTTGTGGGCAGAGTGGCGCTCGGTAGCCCCTGCCGACATTCATTGGGTGGTAACGTGGTCATCACTTTCTACTTTTGTCAAGCATTTCCATTTGGATGTCCATGCTTGGGCAGACACGGCCTTTGGCTCATGAGTTTTGCGAGCTGCTGTATCTTCTTCCCACCCAGTTGAGGCATAGTATTGGTACCTCCCACTTGTCTGGACTGATCTATCAGGACGATATGGAAGTTGACATTTTACTTACCAGATAATGTCCTTTCCTTCAGTCCTGCTAGAACAGTTCAGGGCCCACCCCCTGGAACTGTGTTTGCTCTGTTCTTCTGCAGCAGTACCCTTGGGTCTGCTATGATTTATTTACTTGACTCTGCCAGTTCATCTTCTGTGGACAGCCTTCTGTTTATACTTTCCTGTACATAGTTCTCTACTGTTTGATTACTCATTGTTGCCCACATTGAGGTTGTGTGAGGCTTGCCATGTTCTCCGATATGCTTTGGGACAAATACTGAAGAGACTTCTGGTAGCTGAGGCAGAGGCATGGGAGTGATGTCATTGAAACCTTGGCTTTTCATTGGTTCTTTGTCTCCTCCAATCTGTCTGGACTGGTCTCGCAGGACTCAAGTAAAGGACATTATCTGGTAAGTAAAATGTCACTTTCTCTTTGTATGATGTGTCCAGAGTATAAAAGTCAGTCTTGTCATTTGAGCTTCTAAAGAAAGCTTAGGAAATTATAGATTTTGCCAGTTGTCAGAATCTTTCTGTTCTTCACATTAAGGTGCAGGCCCACTTTAAGACTATGTTCCTTGAGGTTCATAAGCAGATGTTTCAAATCATCTTCACTTTAATCCAGTAATGGGGTATTGTTAGCACAGCGAAGGTTGTTTGAGTTTTCCACCAATCTTCACACCACAGTTGACTCATACAGTCCTGTTTCTCTGATTTCTTCTGCATATGAATTAAACATAGTTGTCTGTATGATAGTTCCATATGTTAACTGTACATGTTGTTCTGTTCAATGTAAAATGTTTTCAATTGTTCTATGTAAACTGCCCCTGATCTCTGGAAGGGGCGGTATATAAAAGCTTGTTAAATAAATAAAATGAATAACCTGCGCTATCTACTATTCTAGGCAGGATATAATAAAAGATACAAAAAATACTTCATAAACACAATTTAAAATTCAATATTAAAAATGTGCCTTTTTCTTTTATTTCTTTTCTTCTGTTTCATTTCTTTCCTTTTTTCTTTCCATTTTCTTCCCTTTCATTTCTTTCCCTTCCTGACCTATAAAATTTCATGCAATAAAAATACTGCTCACACTTATCTACTAAAAGTAATATTATAAATCATTCATTAGAAGCCAAAGTTAAAAATGAACTTTCAACTTCTTCCTTAACAAAAGTACCTGAATAAGTATTCAGGGAGTCGAAGTAGCCTAATGGTTAGAACACTGACTTGGTAACCCAATGACCAAGATTCAGTTCCTACTAGCACTCTTTGTGACCTTGGGTAAGTCACTTAACCCTCCATTTCCTTGAAGAAAGTCCCAGAAATTTACTTTTGGTCATGCTACTAAGAAAACCCAGGATCTGCTGGGTTTCCAGGCGTCAGCTTTGACTCAAAGGCACACATTGCATTGCAAGTATTCTTAATTCAAAAGGAAGACTAAGTCCTCTAGGGACATACCTGAATGTCACTCACCTTGAACTGCCATTGGAAATACTAAATAAATAAAATAAGAGAATTCCATAGTCAAGTGGCAGGAATAGAAAATGCCTGAGAATGCACTTCACTCAGAGAAACAGTATGCAAAACTGGAACATTCAACTAAGATTGATCTGCTGAATATAGCCTACGTCCAAGGACATAACATTGCAACATTGAAGAAGGATAATGTGGAGCTTCTCCAGCTAATGCTTGAAAAATCATTACCAAGATTTTAGATTTTACCCTCCACCTTATCTGGAGCCAGTGTAAAGAGACCAAACTTGGAGTTATATGTTCATATCGATTCACCCCTGCCAAAAGCTGAACTGCTGCATTTTAGACTATCTAAAAAGCACGAATTGAACTTCCAGGGAGGCCCAATAAAGCTCATTACAAAAGTCAAGGTGCTTTAACCCCAATTATAAGAACATAAGATATGCCATACTGGGTCAGACCAAGGTCCATCAAGCCCAGTACCCTGTTTCCAACAGTGGCCAATCTAGGTCACAAGTACCTAGCAGTTTCCCCAAAAGACACAGTTCCACAATACTTGTATTTGGGCAAACAGTGGATTTCCCGGGACCCCTTTAATAATGGTTTATGGACCTTTCCTCCAGGAATTTGTCCAAACCTTTTTTTAAACCTGGCTACACTAGCAACTTTTACTACATCCTCTGGTAACGAATTCCAGAGTTTGATTACACGTTGAGTGAAAAACTATTTTCTCTTATTAGCCTTAAATATGTTACACTGTAGCTTCATTGCTTGTTCCCTAATCTTTCTATATTTTGATGGCTTTAACAATCGATCTGCATTTACCCGTTCCACTCCATTCATTAATTTATAGACCTCTATCATATCTCCTCTCAGCCATCTCTTTTCCAGGTTGAAGAGCCCTAACCTTTTTAGCCTCTCTTCCTAAGTGTATCCTTCCATTTTCTTTACTATTTTGGTGGCTCTTCTCTGTATCTTTCCTAATAATGCTATATCCTTTTTAAGATAAGGCAACCAGAATTGCTCACAATATTCAAGGTGCGATCGCACCTTGAAACAATACAGAGGCATTATAATATCCTTTGTTTTATTCTCCATTCCTTTCTTTATGATTCCTAGCATTCTATTTGCTTTCTTGGACGCCATTGTACACTGGGCGGAGGGTTTCAGCATGTTATCCACAATGACGCCTAAATCTTTTTCCTGGATGGTGGTTCTTGTTGTGGAACCTTGCATCGTGTAACCATAGTTTGGGTTTTTCTTTCCTATGTGCATAACTTTGCACTTCTCCACATTAAATTTCATCTGCCATTTGGATGCCTAGTCTTCCAGTTTATCAAGGTCCTCTTGCAATTTTTCACAATCCTCATGGGTTTTAACAACTTTGAATAATTTTGTGTCATCTGCAAATTTGATTACCTCACTCGTTATTGCCATTTCCAGGTCATTTATGAATAAATTAAAAAGCAGTGGACCCAGCACAGATCCCTGGGGTACTCCACTATTCGCCTTTCTCCACTGGGAAAATTGGTCATTTAGCCCTACCCTCTGATTTCTATCTTTTAACCAGTTCCTGATTCACAATAGTACACTGCCTCCTATCCCATAACTTTTTAATTTTGCCAAGAGTCTCTCGTGAGGGACCCTGTCAAAGGCTTTCTGAAAATCCAGATACACTATATCAACCGACTCACCTTTGTCTACCTGTTTATTCACGCCTTCCAAAAAACATAACAGATTAGTAAGACAATACCTTCCTTGGCTAAAGCCATGTTTGCTTTCTCCCATTAAGCCATGAATATCTACATGTTCAGTAATTTTGTTCTTTAATATGGTTTCTACCATTTTCCCAGTATTGACATCAGGTTCACTGGTCTGTAGTTTCCTGGTTCACCCCTGGAACATTTTTTAAATACTGGCGTTCCTGTTCGGTAATCCAGTTTAGTCCTCCACAATCGGGTAGTGCCCCTCCTCCTGCAGCCTGGAGACTGGACCAATCAAGTCTTCTGTAGTATATATGCAGACGGAGCTCCCAGAAGCCCCCAGTGTGTCCAGTCTCCTTGCAGCTTGAGGACTTCTGTGCCCTTTCTGGGCACACTAAGTGACACTTGAAGGAGCAACACTAGTTAGTTAGTTCTTTTGGGGTTTCGTTTTTGGTCCTTTATTTACCATTTATTTACCATTTATTTGCTAGGTAGCTGTATCTTTTTAAAAAAAAAAAAAAAAAGCATTGCACAGGGGACATCCTGGGGGAAGCCAGACTTGCTTGGGCTCCTGCCTTCCTGCCTGGGAATTTCTGAACCCTGGGTTGAGCTCTCCCCTAGGCTGTACGGGGAAGAGCCATACCTGATTCAGCATTGCCTGTCACTTGGAGAAGTTGGCTGAGTTCCTTGCTGTTTCCTGAGCTGGTAGGAATTTTCCTTGCTTTAACTTTTCAGCTCTCTGTTCTTTGCATTGTCAGAGGTTCTGTCGGCTCCCCTGGCTTCCAAATTGCACTTTTTCCTGATTTTTTTCGCTTGCCCTGTATTAGAGGGTCGTTTTCTTTCTTTTCCATATTATTTGGTTACCTTAGTATTTTCGCGCCCTTTTTTACCGCGGGTGAAAAAGTGCGGCGGCCATTTTGAATTTCTAAAGTGTGCTTTTTAAAGGCACTTTTTAACACTTGTGCACGGGTTCCCCTTGCATTTTTGGGGTTTCTTTTGCTGGCGATTTTGCTCAGGGCACCCCTAGGATTCTGGGGAGTGTTTTGTTGTCTGTAAAAAAAAAAACAAAAAAAAAAAACCACGTTTTAAATTTCAGTCTGTACTGTTTTACATAGGGTTGGTCCCTTTGGTGTGGGCTTCCCTGGTTCTGTTCCATTCTTTCCCGTTGAGCGGAGGTTGCCTTAGCATGTATGCCAAACCCCAATATGTGATTTGCGGGTCCCGCAGAGGTGCAGTGACTGACTCTGGCATCTGCAGGGGCTGCACCTCAGTTTCTTCAGACCTGGAATGTCTTTCTCCCACTGCTGTCTGTAGCTCTGTGGTAACTCGATTGATTTTTCTTGATTTTTCAGCGATTTTAGGCATTTCTCTCAAGCCTGCAACCCTCCCACCTTCTCCTTTGACGTTTTAAGTTAATTCCTTAGTTTTTGGGGGTTTTAATTCACTCTTTTTGTGTTTTATTTTTGCTGGTGGCCATTTTGAATAGCTAATGAGCCTCGGTTTTGGGCGGGAAGCCAGATTGCTTCTCTGCTGGCTTCTCACAGCTATATTGCTGTTTCAGTTTTTTTTTCCACAATACTTGCTAGATGTCAGTTGTGCAGAGGTTACTTTTTTCTCTGCCTATGTATGAACAGAAGGGATACAAAGTACAGATGGCATGGATAGAGAACAGTATGCAATTCAGAGCCACAGTACAATGCTGAGTCACTGACGAAGGGTGCAGGGCTCATGGGTTACATTCCCCACTGTGCCCAACAAAGAAGGCTGGCTGAGGCATTACCTATTATGGGGAATATTGTTGAATGCCTGTTCCTGCGGGACGCAGTTATTTGGTTTTAGTTCTCCCTGTGCCTTATTCCGGTTACGCTGCATAGGCTGTCAGAAGAGACACAGGGACCTCATGCATCCGCTCTGCTCTTCCCCCAGCATCTTGCTTCCCCAGATGACCTTGGGAACTCCGGAGCTTGGCTTCAGGGGAGCTCTCCATTGGCTTTACGCTGCACTGAGTCTTTACCACGAGAGTTTGGATACCTCCAGGAAGTTCAGGTATCATTTTTTGTATGAAAACTGTGAGTACTCTGTTTTTGTTTTTTCTTCCTCGCCTCAGCTGCTCTGGGATGATTTCAGCTGTATCCGGACCGGCTGCCTCTGAGTTTTGAAGTTCCTATTTTGAATTTTTAGTCCCCAAACTGCAGCCGGGTTACTTTGTACGTCCTACTGATTATTGTACCTGTCTTATTCAATATACCATTTGGTTGAGGTTTTAAGTCAGTGTTTTGGATCCTGTCTGTTTTGGGCTCGGCCTAATTAAGCATGCTCACTGTAATTTTCCTACGGCTGGATTGCGCTTCTACATCCCTCCCCAGAAACACCTTTCAGCCCCTACCATGGAGGTCTGAATGGCAGCGGAGGAATCCCACTCTAATTTCCCTACTTTCAGTCACTGTAATTGCCTTACCCTGACTTGAAAGTTTCTCTATGCCAGCACAGTGAATGACTGCCAGTTCCCTTCTCAGTTCTGTAAATACCTGACAGCTTTTCGGTGCCAGTGGCTGTTTTGTTTTTCTCTTCAGTGTTTCTTTTTAGAGGAAACGGCTCTAAACAGCAGTTTCCACACATTTAATCATGCTGTGGAGGCACGTGGAGTTTCACAATCCATTTCTTGAAGAGTCTTGGGTTTCCCTGAGCCTTCCTTGCTTTTTGTTTTCAATGCAAAAAAAAAAAAAAAGAAAGAAAGAAATAAACCCCACACAAGAAGAGGAAAGGTGGTTTAAGTCTCTACAATGCCCTTTTCTCTGGCTGTATTATAGCTGAAATGTACTCAGCCGAAGGGAACATTAATAGCTTGCTTGTGTTCCACCTGCACGCTGCATCCCGGAGGTTTTCCCCATGCCCACTGCGTTGCTAGCTGGGTCCCTCAGCACCTTATCTCCCCCCTCCTCAGAGCCCCTGCTGCAGGATCTTCCACAGCCGCTGAAGACCACATTACACATTCCCATCCGGCCGTCTCATCAACGGTTTCTCCGCTTCGCTCTTCCGTGGGGCCCCTTCCAATTTCCGGCCATGCCGTTTGGTCTCGCCACGGCCCCCCGCACCTTCACAACCGTGATGGTAGTGGTCGCGGCGGCCATGTGCAAAGAGGGCGTCCTGGTCCATCCGTATCTCGACGACTGGTTGATTTGGGCAAAGTCCAGTCGGGAGTGTGTGCACGTCACGAGCAGGGTGGTGGCTCTGCTGCGGTCCCTCGGCTGGGTGGTGAAAGAATGCAAGAGTTGTCTGCGCCCGACGCAGGATCTCGAGTATCTGGGAGTGCGCCTCGACACAGCACGGGGCTTGGTGTGCCTGCCTGAGCGTCGCATTCGGTCTTTGTCCGACTCTTCAAGGTGATGCCCGCTCCGTCTGCATGGTGGTACCTGCAGCTCCTCGGTACGATGGCAGCAAACTTGGAGGTGGTGGCCTGGGTGCGCTTCCACATGCGCCCGCTGCAGAGTGCTCTGCTGCGCCGTTGGTCCAACCAGTTCGACTCGTTGAACAGGAGATTGCCTTGCTCAAGGGCGGTTCGCCGTTCACTCCGGTGGTGGCTCTCCTCCGAGAACCTGACGCGGGGATTCCCTGGAGCCTCCACTTTGGGTTCCGTTCACAACGGATGCCAGCTTAACCGGCTGGGGGGCTCCCTGCGAGACCCGCTTCGCTAAAGGGGAATGGTCTCCCCTGGAGACTTCTTGGTCGATCAATCCGCCTCGAATTACGGGCGGTGCGGCTAGCCCTCTTGGCCCTCGAAGCCCTAGTTCTCGACCGGCCGGTGCGAGTCCTCTCGGACAAGGCGACCAGCGTAGCTTACATCAATCGCCAAGGGGGCACCGGCAGCGTGGCCCTGGATTCAGAAGCGACGGCCTTGGTCAATTGGGTGCAGTCTCGTCTTCTGGCCATCCCGGCAGCGCATATTGCAGGCGCAGACAATGGTCAGGCCGATTTTCTCAGCAGAGTGCGGGTGGACCCCGGAGGGTGGCAGCTAAGCCCGCAAGTTTACGCGCCAATAGTTCGTCGGTGGGGGCCGCCCATCATGGATTTCATGGCGACATTTAAATCGGCCAGGACAGGACGCTTCTTCAGCAGGCGAAGGGAGCGCATGTCCGAGGGGCTCAACGCTCTCATTCAGCCGTGGCCAACGTCCGGTCTTCTTTATGTCTTTCCTCCGTGGGCTCTGATCGGCCGGGTCGTTCAGCGCATCGAGGGCCATCGGGGTCGAGTGTTCCTGGTGGCCCCGGATTGGCCTCGGAGGCCCCGGTATGCCGATCTGGTCCGGTTGCGCGACGGCATTCCTTGGCTCCGGTCCGCGCGGCCGGATCTTCTTCTTCAGGGTCCCTTGCGGATGCCCCACGTGGGTCGATTCTCGCTTACGGTTTGGCCATTGAGAGGGCTCGGCTGAAAAAGATGGGTTACTCCCCCGCGGTGATTTCTACCCTACGGCGGGCGAGGAAAAAGTCCACTTCTCTTACTTACGTTCGGATTTGGGGGATCTTTGAAGACTGGTGCTCCCGGCGTGGAGTCCGGGCGGCGACGGTTTCCGTTTCCGTCGTTTTAAGTTTCTTCAGGATGCTTTTGATAAGGGCCTTGCGGCTAGTTTCCTGAAAGTCCGGTTGGCGGCTGTCTCTTGTTATCGAGGCAAAGTTTTAGGCCGTCTCCTCGGTTCTTATCCGGACGTACGTCGTTTTGTTACAGCTGTTGTTCATTTGCGGCCCTCCCGCAGGATTTTCGTTCCTCCGTGGGACTTGAATCTAGTGCCGCGGGCCCTGGTTCGTGAACCTTTTGAACCCCTGAGTAGGGCGTCTCTGAAAGATCTTACGATGAAGACGGTTTTTCTTGTAGCCGTCTGTTCGGCACGGCGTATTTCAGATCTACATGCGTTGTCCTGCCGAGAACCTTTTTTGTCTTTTTCCCCGGTCTCTTCCTTTTTGCCAATGGTGGTTTCTCCTATTCATGTGAATCAGGCAGTGTTTCTTCCGGTTCTTTCTTCGCACTCTGTCGGGTCGGCGGACAAAAGTCTTCACCGTCTCGATGTGGGTTGTGCACTTCGTCGTTATTTGAAGGCTACCGAATTTTTTAGGAAGGCTGACCGGCTATTCGTGCTCTTCGGTGGTGCACGTAATGGGGAAGCGGTGGCTAAGGCCTCCATTGCAAGATGGCTCAAGGAAGCGTTCGCGTCTGCGTATCTGTTGCAGCAGCGGTCTATTCCAGAGGGGCTACTGGCTCATTCCACTAGGGCTCAGGCGACCTCTTGGGCGGCGTATAGCCTAGTTCCGCCAGCAGATATCTGTAAGGCGGCCGCTGGTCGTCTCTGCATGCTTTCAGTGAACACTATCATTTAGATGTGTCAGCGGCTCGGGATTCCTGTTTTGTTCGGCGGTTCGGCGCGCCGGATGGTAAGGTCCCGCCCGGTCTTGACTGCTCTTACATCCCGATTGTGGAGGACTAAACTGGATTACCGAACAGGAAATGGAAATTACACTAACCTGGTAATTGTAGTTCCTGGAGGGTCCAGTTTAGTCCTCCTTCCCTCCCGACTATCTGATATAATAATGCGGCGCGCTTTCCGAACGGTGGATCATAAGACGGTTCCTCTTGCCGTTCGAACCTTTTTTTTGCAGCCGCGTTTTTGGCTATGGCTCTTTCTTTCTCAGGTGTTCAGTCAGCTCCTGAGATTTCTGATACGGAGCTGTGTTTTGATTTCTGGGGCGTCTGTTCCAGCGCAATACAGTGTTCTGACTTCCTCGTTTGGGGAGAAAGTTGGATATCTTTGTGGGGGGAAACAAATTGTTCCTTAATTATGTCATTTTCATTATGTCATTTTGTATATTAATCTAATGTGTTGCTTCGTTAAGTATGCTTTGTTACTAGTACACTGGGGGCTTCTGGGAGCTCCGTCTGCATATATACTACAGAAGACTTGATTGGTCCAGTCTCCAGGCTGCAGGAGGAGGGGCACTACCCGATTGTGGAGGACTAAACTGGACCCTCCAGGAACTACAATTACCAGGTTAGTGTAATTTCCATTTACATTTACCATCCTCTAATCTTCAGGTATTACAAATTATTTTAATGATAGTTCACAGATTACTAATAGTAGGTCTGCAATCTCATATTTCAGTTCTTTCAACACCCTTGGATGAATTCCATCCAGTCCAGGTGATTTGCTATTCTTCAGTTTATCAAATAGTTGTAATCAATGTTCCCTCTAATTTTCTGTAGGCTGTGTGCGCATAAAATATCAGCTGTGCAGCTTTTGAAGGAAGGTTAAATTTTTGTGCGCCACATAACGACACTCGGAGTTATATACTTTAAAATTTGACTACACGTCAGAATACAGTATATACACCACATTGATTGCACTAGAAAATATTGTAGAAATTGTGAAAACCGTAAATACACAACAACTTTTAAATTTTAAGACGTCTGTGTTGTTTTCTATCAGAATCAGAACCGTAATTTTTGTGCGCTCTGTTATAAAGTATGTGCGCTCGCTCGGCGAGGTGTGTGCGCGCGCACACGCGCACAGCTTAGAGGGAACAGTGGTTGTAATACATCTTTTCAGTGTATCAATACTTCTTTCAATTCTTCTGTGGCATCACCTTTAAATACCATTTCAGTCATGGGTAACATCCCTACATCTTCCTCAGTAAAGACCAAAGCAAGGAATTCATTCAGTCTCTCCATTATGGCCTTGTCCCCTCTTAGTGCCTCTTTTACCCCTCTATCATCTAATGGTCCAATTGACTCTCTCACAGGAATTTTGCTACGAATGTATTTGAAAAAGTCTTCATTATGCATTTTTGCTTCCACAGCAATTACTGTAAAACAATACAAAAATCAGTAGGCACCAAAAAAAAAGGCTTAAGGTGACGAACTAATTTCAGTTTGAAAAAGCAGACCTCATAACAGAATCTATTTGAGACTTCAAACTCAATTAAGAATCTAACAAAACCTCCAATCACAAACTTGATCAGTCACTGGAGTTACCAGCCTATCAAGAATTGTACCTTCTGGCACAGGCCCCACTAAAGAACGAGATAATAATGAAATCTCAGTTTTACTGACATTCAGAATCAGTCTGACATTAACCATCAATTCCTTAACTGCTGCCACAGTTGATTGAACCATTTGAATGGCAGCAGAAAAGTCCCCAGTAATGGGGATGCAGCCTTGTCATACACTTTTGCTGATTTTAAACCATTTTTTTTCTCCTTGGTCTGTTTGAACTGTTGCTTTCTGATCAATGTAAAGGTTATACCTGAGAATTCTCAGGTGTTCTGGTATACCCATGTGCATTGCAATGGATGTATTTTCCATCTATGCTATAAAGTAAAGTACACACAGACTTTACTTTATAGAATACTACCGTAAAGATGCACCTTATCCGAGTCGTGGCAGTTATGCCTGCTCTAGAACAGATGTAAATGCCCATGCTTAGATTGTTCAAAAACGCACACAAATTATAATATTTTAGAACGTACATGCATAAATTTAGGATCTTCCTACACTCCGCCCCTGTGCATACTCAACCGAAAGAATCCGCGATGGGATTTATGCTTTTGCTTACAGACTAACAATGGCCTAAAGCGCACACGTGTCTATTCACATGCATAAGCTCTTTAAAACAGTGCGTTATTAGCACGTAACTTTCCATGCATCCCTTATAGAATTAGCCCCTTTATGTATTGTAATCTGAATTTTAAATTCATTGGTGCTTTAATCATGTTAAATAATCAAGAGCAACTTGATTAAAATCTACCTTTATTCAAGAACAGAGCAGTGCTATCTAATGTTTCAGACAACATAGGGTAAATTCCAAATCATTCTGCCAGACCGGTCCAGACAAGTGGGTTGTGTTCCCCTGCCAGAAGATTGGTGGAAACAAATAACCAATGAAAAGCCCAGGTTTCAATGACATCACTCCCATGACTCTATCCACCTCAGCCACCAGAAGTCTCTTCAGTATTTCTTTGTTGCCAACAAATAGTGGATGGATTTTCCCCTCTCTGAAGAAAATCCCTTGTGTCAATGTGCAGTGTGTGCTTACAGACCCCAGTATTCGGGCATGGGTTTCCAGTCTAACAGGAAACAGAAGGTGGCAAAGACCTGGGAATGTTCACTGACTCACAGGCCACATACTGACTGGTGATTGCCACTACTTGTCATAGGTCACAGTGAAAGTCCAGAGAGAAGGGGAAATGGCCATGCTTCTGTGAAACCATCCACTGATGAGACCTCGTTTGGGATCCTGACCCCAAGTTTGGGAACCACTGACTTAAGGTCATGTTTACTAAAAATTGCCACTGTGCTCATAGACATAAATGGGTGTTGCTGCACTTAGAACATATTCAAATTTGTGAAAGCACATCAACCTTTAGTAAAAATGCCTCTTAATGAGTGTCTGAAAACCATTTACGGTGAGGATAAAGAGTAGCTATCATATTTCTGCATTACTATCCAGTGCCAATTGCCAGGTGCATTACTACAAAACCCTGCTCATTTAGAACCCATAGCAAACCTGCCATATCATAACAGCACTACCAGGACTCACACAGCACCTAACCCTATTTATCAAAAGGTAACACTACAAATATTAAACCAATACATCTCTTACTGGGAAAAGATAACAAGTAGGTCTACTACACAAAAACTAAATGAACAGAATTGCACAGTTCTGTCTTACACACAAAACAGACAGACCATCACAAATACAGAACAAGAGATCATGATTTAGAAATATGAAGACAATAATTTTATTTATTTATTTATTTAGCCTTGCTTATATACCGCTTTTCACCGGGTCAAAGCGGTTTACAATAAACAAGGGGGGGAATACAATGAACTGAAACCCCAAAAGCCAAACTTTGAATGCACCACAACACTGGAAAAATTAAACTATGAAACAAGTGGGGGAGCTCAGAGAAAAAGGTGGCGAGGCTGAAGAGCATTCAAGACAGAAGTCCATTGATGAGATGCTTCTTGAAACATCCAGGCTCTCCAGCAGAGGTGAAGATGGGAGTCTACAAAATGAAGAAAGTTGGACACTAGTCACCAGGGCCTGCAGAATCACCAATCCAACTCCTCTAGCCCTTAAATTGAAGAACCGTTATGGAGCTCTGGAAGTGGAAGAGGTGAAAGCATCCCAGGAAAGGGAGGAACCACAGCTTGAGCACCCCAAAGTTGCAGAATCAGTCACCACGAGGAAGCAAAGGGTAGTGGTGGTTGGTGACTTTCTTCTGAGGGATACTGAGGCATTCATCTGCAGACCAGACTTGGTGTCCAGAGGTCTGCTGTCTGCTAGGTGCCAAAATCTGAGATGATATGGAGAGTTTGCTGAGACTCATCAAGCCTACTGATTATTACCCGATGTTGTTCATCCATGTCGGCACAAGTGATACTGCTAGGTATCCCTCTGAGTGAATCAAAAGTAACTTCATGGCTCTGAGGCAGAGGGTGAAGAAGATAGATATGCAGATGGTGTTCTCTTCAATCCTCCCTGTTGAGGGTAAAGGCTGAGGCAGGGAATCTTGCATCTTGGAGACTTAATGTTATAAAATGTAAGGTCATGCATTATTTGGGCTGCAGCAATCCAAGGGAGCAATATAGTATAGGGGGTGAAGTACTTTGTCCACTAAAGAAGAGCCAGGACCTGGGCGTGGTTGTGTCTGATGATCTTAAAGTAGCTAAACAGGTGGAAAAGGTGACGGCAAACGCTAGAAGGATGCTTGGGTGCATACTGAGAGGAATGGCTAGCAGAAAAAAGGAGGTGATAGTGCCTCTGTATAATTCTTTGGTGCAACCTCATTTGGAGTATAGTGCGCAATTCTGGAGATCGCACCTTCAAAAGGATGTGAACAGGATGGAGTCAGTGCAGAGGGTGGCTACTAAAATGGTTAGTGGTCTTCATTATAAAGCATATGAGGACAAACTTAAGGATCTTAATATGTACACCTTAGAGGAAAGGCGAGATAGAGGTGATATGATTGAGATGTTTAAATACCTCCGTGGCATAGATGTTCAGGGGGAGAGCCTCTTTCAATTGAAAGCAAGTTCTGCTATGAGGGGACATGGGATGAGGGTGAAGGGGGATAGATTCAGGAGTGATTTGCGGAAATATTTCTTTACGGAAAGAGTGGTGGATCCGTGGAATAGTCTCCCAGTGGAGGTGGTAGAGATGATGACAGTAACTGAATTCAAAAACGCATGAGACAAACACAGAGGATCTCTAAAGGAAAAAAGTGGACTTTTGTAGTTGTTGATATGGAAGGAGAGACTAGATAGGCCATGTGGTCTTTTTCTGTCGTCATATTTCTATGTTTCTGTGTTTCTAAATGCATGGCTTTGTGGATGGTGTCATCAACAGAGTTTGGTTTCCTGGACCATGGGATGGTGTTCCAAGAGCTGCAGAGCCGAGATAGCGTGTATCTATCCAAAAAGGGCTGACATGTCTTCAGTAGCAGACTGGCTAACCTACTGAAAAGGGCTTTAAACTAGATTCTTTGGGGATGGGTGATAAAAGCCCCAAGGTAAATGGAAACATTAAATACCTCTATAGCAATGGGTAAAAGAGGCAACATCTGGAAAGCGGTGCGTATAAATGCCCGTAGCATGAGAAATAAGATCCCAGATGTTGAGGATTTAATGGAAGAGGCTGACTTAGATTTAGTGGCAGTTACATAGTTCACGGACAACCATGACTGGGATATAATTATAAATCAAAATAAGAAAAACTTCCTCTCAGTAACCCACCAAAGTAAAACACAACTACCAGTCAATTTATCCAATATTTATAATATTTCAGACAATAACAGGTTGTATACGGACCTCAGGATTTAATCACCCTCCATCTGGCGAATCATCACCATAGGGAAATGGTGGACACTTACATCATAGGTCCACAACCTTACTGATTTAAGAATATTTCACCAATAAATAAACACTAAACTTCCTACACCTCTAACTACATATAAGGATTCATAAAATCATTCACCATTCACTATTCAACTTACAATACCAAATAGTATAATAAGCACCATATATACAACACAACCAAACATACACACAAAGTCCCAGTACAGTGTTACAATAATATAAGTGTCCAATATATATTTTGTATCCACTCCAAAGCAGAAGCCTCAATCAGAGGCAATCAGCTTCTTTTTCCGTAATCAAGCTGTATAATGAAAACGCTGAAAAAGAAAACCATATAAGGTTTAAGAGATTTAGCAGCAAAACTTAACACGCAGAAAGCATTCTATTACTTATCTGCTAAGGGGCGGAATATGGGCACATCTTCATCATCCTGGGCACTCAGCAAACTACCACGGAAGCCGCTAGCCACCAACCGCACTTAATCCGGATTAAGTGCGGTTGGTGGCTAGCGGCTTCCGTGGTAGTTTGCTGAGTGCCCAGGATGATGAAGATGTGCCCATATTCCGCCCCTTAGCAGATAAGTAATAGAATGCTTTCTGCGTGTTAAGTTTTGCTGCTAAATCTCTTAAACCTTATATGGTTTTCTTTTTCAGCGTTTTCATTATACAGCTTGATTACGGAAAAAGAAGCTGATTGCCTCTGATTGAGGCTTCTGCTTTGGAGTGGATACAAAATATATATTGGACACTTATATTATTGTAACACTGTACTGGGACTTTGTGTGTATGTTTGGTTGTGTTGTATATATGGTGCTTATTATACTATTTGGTATTGTAAGTTGAATAGTGAATGGTGAATGGTGAATGATTTTATGAATCCTTATATGTAGTTAGAGGTGTAGGAAGTTTAGTGTTTATTTATTGGTGAAATATTCTTAAATCAGTAAGGTTGTGGACCTATGATGTAAGTGTCCACCATTTCCCTATGGTGATGATTCGCCAGATGGAGGGTGATTAAATCCTGAGGTCCGCATACAACCTGTTATTGTCTGAAATATTATAAATATTGGATAAATTGACTGGTAGTTGTGTTTTACTTTGGTGGGTTACTGAGAGGAAGTTTTTCTTATTTTGATTTGTTGTTTACCTCTCAGACGGTACTTGTTTTTTGTAGTGTTGGGATATAATTATACCATGCTATACTTTACTCAGGAAGTTTAGGGTAGGAAGAAGGGGAGGAGGAGTGGCACTATACATTATGTAAAAAATAATATTTAAGCTGTAGAATTACAGGGCTTAAAAGGGAGAGAGGAGGCACTGTGGGTTAAACTATAAACAGGGAAAGAGAAATTCATTTGCATTGGTGTGAGATACAGACCGCCCTCACAGGGAGAAGAAGTGGACTGAGATTTAATAGAAGACATACGCAGTATTGCCAGGAAAGGGGAAATACTACTTATAGGTGATTTCAATATGCCAGATGTTGATTGGCGCATCCCTTCTGTGGAGTCATCTAGAAGTAAGGAGATCCTGGATTCTCTACAAGGAGAACTATTCAGGCAACTGGTAACAGAACCCACATGTGAAGGGGCCATACTGGACTTGGTGCTTACCAATGGTGAAAGTGTTTCTGATGTTATAGTAGGAGACCATCTTGCATCCATTGATCACCAGATGGTGTGGTTCAGTGTTAGGACTAGGGCTGATAAAATACATTCAAAAGCATGGGTCTTTTAGAAAAACTAACTTTTCCAAGATGGGCCAATACTAAAGGAGTCGTTAGCGAGATGGGAACAGCTGGGAGTTGTAGAAAAGCAATGGGCAAAACTGAAAGGAGATATTTTAAAGGCAATAAACCTTTTTTGTTAGGTAAATAAATGTAAAAGATAACGGAGACCACTATGGTTCTAAAAAGAAATAGCTGAAAAGGTGAAAAAAAAGAGGGTGGCCTTCATGAAATACAAGAAATCACAGAGAGAGGAAGACAGGCATCTATTTGGAAAAACTTAGAGAAGCTAGCAAAGTAGTCAGGAAAGCAAGGATACCAAAAGAAGAAGAAATAATCAATGCAATAAAATGGGAGGATAAGACATTTTTCAGATATGTTAGTGAGAGGAGGAAGGGCAAAAGATGTATTGTCAGACTCAAGAGTGAAAGGGAGGAATATGTAGAAGCTCATGAGGATAAAGCAGAATTGCTCAACAAATATTTCTGTTCTGTGTTCACAGATGAAGGTACAGAAACAGGACCTCAGAAAACACCCACAAATAGGAACAGAAGTGACAGGGATCTCAAATGATTTACAGAAGACTGTTTGTGAGGAACTAGCTAAACTAAAAGTAAACAAAGCAATGGGACCAGATGAGATACACCTGAGAATACTGTAGGAACTTGGGGACATTCTAGCAGCTCCCCTGACTGACCTTTTCAATGCCTCTTTGGAGTCGGGAGTGGTGCCAAAGGACTGGAGAGAGGCACATGTGGTCCCTTTACACAAAAATGGAAGTAAGCATGTGGTTGAAAACTACAGGCCAGTTAGTCTAACCTCTGTGGTGAGTAAATAATTGGAAATGCTGCTGAAAGAATAAAAAGTGTGTTTTTTGGAGTTCAATGGATTATAAGATCAAAGGCAGTATGGATTCACCAAAGGCAGGACTTGTCAGACAAATATGATTGATTTCCTTGACTAGGTGACCAGGGAAATGGACCAAGGGAGAACCTATAGGAGATATTACCAGTAGCAGATAAATACTATTTGTATATAGTTACCCTATTCAAACCTGTACATAACCCCCTGTTATATTGTAAGTCCAGTGCAGACCTCCTGGACAGATATGTTACGTGTAAACCGCACTGATACTGAAGAGTGCGGTATATAAGAAAGTTAAATAAATAAATAAATACACATGTATAAATACTAGGTCTATCTAGGGGATACTGCTACACTCCTTATCTCCAGGAACAAGCAGGAATGTAGTTTTCACGTATGAGTATCGTCGGTACCGACGGAGCCTGCGCGGGGACGCTCCCCAGCATCCAATAAGAAAGCTTTTGGGAGCATCCCACAGCGCCTGCGTGCTGCCTTCCCGTCTTTCCAAACTGCCTCTCTCCAGTTTTTCGTTTAACGCGGAGCCAGTAGGTTGTCGTTCCTGTCACTGCAGAAAATGTTTTCTATTCTCCTTCTTTTTTGTGGTCGCGTCTGCCTTCCCTCGACGCTATACCGGTACCGCCGGTTCTTTCTTTCTTTCTTTTAAAAAAAAAAAATCTTCATTTTTCCAAACCTTTCTTTTTCAGGTGCATGCGCCATTTTGGGCCTTAGGCCAAAAATTTCCTTTACTATGGAAAAACCCGCTTCGGGTTTCAAGAAGTGCACCAAGTGTGGCGGTATCATCTCCGTCACCGACACCCATGAGTGGTGTCTTAAATGTTTAGGTCCTGACCTTTCCATCTTGGAGTGTATGACTTGTGCCATGATGTCCAAGAGGGGTCGACAAAACCGAGCTGCTAAGCTCAGCACCCTTTTTCCCTCCGATGCAGCCTCTGTGGCATCGACGTCTTCCAGGGCTTCGTCTTCCTCCCATGGATCTCAGGTAACTAAACATAAGTCTGGCCGGTCCTCAAAGGGTAGATCTCCTTCCAAGCATCGAGATGCCTCTGGCGTTGTCCTTGAGGGTTCTGTACCGGAAAAATTGCTCGGCGGGAGGCTTCGGCTTCCAAAGCATTATCGGGGCTCCAGGATGTTCTCAAGGCCTCAACCTCAGCAGAACTACTGGTGCCATGCTCTGGGGCTGTTCTCTCCGGTACCGATACCCAGGCATTGGCAGCGTCGATAGACCAGAGGTTCCTGGCTATTGAACGCAGTCTGGCGGCTCTCCTTGTGGCATCGACACCCTCGGAACAGCGTCAGACAGTTCAACCGGTACCGAAACCGACTCCGACTCTGGCACTGGTATCAGTACCGGTACCGACCACATCGGCATCAACATCGGTGTCTGCATTGCCGGCACCCAGTCATGCTATGCCTTCCGGTACCGATACACCGGTACCGATTCCCCCCGGCACCGACTTCGGTTGGTACGGATATCATGCTCTACAAAAGCATCCGGACAGAAGGTACTTTGAATCCTCGGAGGAGTCTGAGGATTCTGACAGCTCCGTCGGTACCGGAGTACTTCTCCCAGAGGAGCCTTCCTCTCCTAAACGCAGGATGTCTCCTCCAGAAGATATCACCTTTCAGGATTTTATCAGGGAGGTGGCTCGAGGTCTTTCCATTACTGTGGCTCCCGAAACAGAGCCCAGGGCAAAGGAGTTGGAGATTCTACAATATCCCAAGGCTCCTAAGGAGGCAGCTACTTTGCCTATCCATGAGATCTTACATGATCTCATGTTAGGAATGTGGGAAACACCTCTTACAACCTCTCCTCACTCTCGTAGACTGGATACCATGCATCGAGTCCCTCCTTGTCCTGGTTTCCAGAAGACTCAGCTTCCTCACCACTCTATTGTAGTGGAATCAGCTATGAGAAGGATCAGAAGTGCAAAGAGGCATGCCTCTAATCCTCCAGGACGTGAGTGTTGAACTTTGGATGCCTTTGGCCATCGTACCTTCCAGGCTTTCATGCTTTCTGCCAGGATCAGTTCCTATATTTTATATATGGGAATGTTCCTTAAAGAAGTCACAGGAGATTTAGAGATTTTGAGCCCTCTTCTTCCTGATGACAAGAGGCAGGATTTTCTCACACTGGTTAAACATGCCCAGGATGTTTCTAAATTTGTCAATCGTGCAGCTTTTGACTGTTTGAGTGCATAAGCAGAACCTCTGTCATTGCCATAGTTGCACGTAGAATTGCCTGACTCCAGGCATATGATTTGGAGCTCTGGGTGCAGGACATACTGGGCAATATCCCTTGTACAGATGAGAATCTATTCGGCAAAAATTGGCAAGAGAAAGCCAATGAGTTGGATGCGGACAACTCTACTTTGGATAGATTATCCAAAGCCACAGCTGATCCTGCAAGGAAGAAATCTTTCAAGAAACCATTCTTCTCCAAAAAGAAGAGGTTTTATCCCTCTTATTCCCAGCAGGGACGTTCTGCAGGTCAAACTGCCCAAAAGAGTCTGCAACCACCTAAACAGAGGAAAGTAAAGACTGCTAAGCCTCAGCCGTCTCAGCAGTCTCAGCCTCCACAAGGCCTTTGACTTCCATTTAGAGAACTTAGCCTTCCTGGCCCTCAGTGGACCAGAGCCTTCCACCATTCCAGGAAGGTTGTGTCACTATGCCCCCAGATGGGGGCAGATAACAGCAGAACATTGGACTCTCCCCATTATAAAAGAGGGGTACAAGCTTCACTTTCTCTGCATGCCCCCTCCCACAATGGTTCAATTCTCAGACCTCTCCCATCAACCTGTTAGATCAAGAGGTCACTATGCTTCTTGCCCAAAGGGCAATAGAAGAGGTACCCATTCCTCAACAGGGTACAAGGTTTTACTCCCCCTATTTCCTTATCCCAAAGAAAACAGGGGGACACAGACCTATTTCAGACCTCAGAGAATTGAACAAATTCCTGTTCAAAGAGAAATTAAAAATGATCTCTCTGGGAACGCTGCTGCCATACCTTCAGAATCAGGATTGGCTTTGTTCTCTAGATCTCAAGGATGCGTACACTCATGTTCTCATCCATCCAATTCACAGAAAGTTCCTTCGGTTCCTTTTTCAAGGAAAGCACTACCAATACAGGGTGCTTCCTTTTGGCCTGGCCTCAGCACCAAGGGTGTTTACGAAATGCATGGCTGTGGTAGCAGCATTTCTTCGCACCCTAGGAATATTCGTCTTCCCCTACTTAGACGACTGGCTCATTCGAGCCCCATCGGAGTCAGAGGCCAGGATTTCTCTATCTTGCACAATGCGAATACTTCAGTATTTGGGTCTGGTCATAAACATCCCAAAATCCAGCCTAACTCCCACTCAGTCTCTAGAGTTCATAGGAGCTTTGCTGGATACCAGGAAAGCAAGGGCCTATCTTCCCCAGACCTGTTGCCTTCGCATGGTGCAGTTAGCTTCTCAAGCAGTGCTAAAGCCTCATCTCACTGCTCGAGAAATGTTACAACTACTAGGCCACATGGCATCTATCGTGCATGTGGTCCCTTATGCTCGCCTCCATATGAGAGCAGCCCAGTGGACTTTATCCACTCAGTGGACCCAGGCATCAGGGTGCCTGTCAGACAAGATAGCAAATACAAATCACCTTATTATGTCCCTCCAATGGTGGTAGTACACTCAAAACCTATTGGTGGGGTCCCCATTTCAACAACCTTTACCCCAGGCAACTTTCACAACAGATGCTTCACCAATGGGTTGGGGAGCTCATCTGTAAGACCTCGCCACCCAAGGCACCTGGACTCTACAGGAGACTCATCTACACATCAATATCTTAGAGCTCAGAGCAATCTTCCTTGCTCTTCGAGTGTTCCACACCCTGCTCAGCTTCAAGACAGTCCTCATTCATACGGACAATCAAGTAGCCATGTTCTACATGAACAAGCAGGGAGGAACAGGCTCTCTGTCGCTTTGCAACAAAGCTTTGCGACTATGGGCCCTCGCCAGAGAGCATCAGATTCATCTCCTAGCAGTGTATCTTCCAGGTATCCAAAACCCTTGGGCAGACAGACTCAGTCGAGTTCTGCTTCCACACGAATGGTCTCTTCATGCAGACCAGGTGGCCATGATTTTTCATATTTGGGGAACCCCGGACATAGACCTCTTTGCAAGTCCGTGGAATGCCAAACTTCCCCGGTTCTGTTCCAGAATTCTGGCTCAGGGCTCTCAGGCCAGGGATGCTTTCCTCCTTCATTGGGGTCAAGACTTCCTTTATGCCTTTCCACCCATTCCCCTAATTCCCAAAACCCTGTTCAAGCTTCAGAGAGACAGAGGCCGTATGATTCTAATAGCTCCACATTGGCCATGGCAAGTGTGGTACCCTCTGCTTCTACATATCTCTCAAGCTCCCTCTCTGGAGTTAGGGTCTGCTCCAGATCTCCTATCTCAGAAGAATGGAATGTTATGGCATCCCAATCCCCAGTCTCTGCATCTCAGGGCTTGGTTGCTGAAGGCCTAGATCTTCATGATCTTAACCTTTCTCAGCAAGTAAAGGATATCCTTTATGCTTCCAGAAAACCTTCCACAACACGCTCTTATGCTTTCAAGTGGAAAAGGATTACCATATGGTGCTCGCAGAAGGGTCTTAGCCCCCTTGCAATACCTCTGGAATCATTACTGGAGTATCTCCTTCATTTATCCAGTGCAGGACTGAAGACTAACTCAGTAAGAGTCCATTTGAGTGCTATTGCAGCTTCTTTCAAGCCTTTAAATGGACAACCTATTTCCTCCCATCCTCTCATAGCAAAATTTATGAGAGGCCTCCTTCTAACCAAGCCTCCCATTTAGCCACCACCGGTGGCATGGGACTTAAACCTGGTTCTTGGCCAGCTCATGAAGCCACCTTTTGAACCCTTAGCTACTACCTCGTTGAAATTCCTTTCCTGGAAAGTTATCTTTCTCATTGCAATCACATCAGCACGTCGTATCAGTGAGTTGCAGGCACTAGTTGCTTATCCTCCTTATACAAGGTTCCATCATGACAAGGTAGTCCTTAGGACTCATCCACACTTTATGCCAAAGGTGGTCTTGCCTTTTCATCTGAACCAAACGGTCTACCTGCCTGTGTTTTTTTCAAGGCCTCATGCATCAAATGCAGAAAGGAATCTTCATACTTTGGACTGTAAAAGAGCTTTAGCTTTTTACTTACAAAGAACACAGCAACATAGAAAGTCCTCTCAACTCTTTGTTGCTTTTGATCCTTCTCATTTGGGACTTCCAGTCTCCAAGAGAACACTGTCCAACTGGATTGCACAGTGTATTTCCTTTGCCTATCAGAGTAAGAATCTTCCTCTGGAGGGCCATGTCACAGCTCACAATGTGAGAGCCATGGCAGCTTCAATAGCTCATCTGCACTCTGTGTCTATCAACGACGTCTGTCGAGCAGCCACTTGGGCCTCGGTTCATGCCTTCACAGCCCATTACTGCTTGGACAAGGACTCCCACCAGGATGCCTTGTTTGGTCAGGCTGTTCTCCAACACCTGTTTCATACCTAATCAACTCCTACCCACCATCCCTGGTAGGATGCCGGAGATCCATGGGGGGAAGTGGAGCCCTCTCACAGGGACACACAACTTCTGGGGTTCTCTCCCTGGCATCTAAAGCTAGAGAGTCCCCATATGTGAAGACTACATTCCTGCTTGTTCCTGGAGATAGCATAGTTACTCACCTGTAACAGGTGATCTCCGGGAACAGCAGGAATTTAGTCTTCACAACCCACCCACCTCCCCTAGGAGTTGTATTTCTCTTTTCTTTCCTTTCCCCCTCTCTTTCTTTGTCTCAGCTTTAAAACTCAACTGGAGAGAGGCAGTTGGGAAAGGCGGAAAGGCAGCATGCAGGCACTGTGGGATGCTCCCAAAAGCTTTCTAATTGGACACTGGGGAGCGTTCCCGCGCAGGCTCCGTCGGTACCGACAATACTCATACGTGAAGACTAAATTCCTGCTGTTCCTGGAGATCACCTGTTACAGGTGAGTAACTATGCTTTCCCAGGATTCCATAGGATTACCTGGAAAAAAATCACGTGATAAAACAAGAACCAGCCATGTTTGTATAACACTTAGACTCTATTTCTGATAGCAAAAATAGTGGAAATAGAATAAATTAGCTTTCTGAGGTAGTATGTTATTCAGCCCTATGTTGCAATTACCAAGAGATGTAATCTCTGTTTTAGAAACCAATGTCACTGATTCGCTCTGCCCTCAGACATACAGTAAATTATCTATCTGTCTAAGCTAGCCCCAACCTCAGAGAGAAATTAAAGACCAGTACCTTAGCTCTCACCAGAATACTCGTGGCTTGGTCCGGCACAGCACGAAGTCAAAGTATGGCAGAGGTCCAACATCAGCTGAGATGACACTGCATGATCACACACTAAGCTGTCAGTCTGTGGGAGAAATTCACTCCATCCCGAGGTTTTGCCCTTGAACACTATCTGACTTTTCAGCCAGAGAGTGAAGGCAAGTGAACAGTCTGTGCGAGACGTTTAAAGTTCCCAGGTATTCTGCCAGTCTCTGTCTATGTTTGAGTACTGCAGATGTGTTTGCTAGGCTGCGTCTATCTGTGCTCTGTTCTTTTCTGTCTTGTTCTCTTCTCTGAGTTCTTTCTTTCTTTCTTTATCTCTGAGTTCTGGGTTCCGGTGTACAGCCGTTTAATTCTTCATTCTGAAGTCCTGGTGATTGGCTGGATCTTGAACCCTGTAAGTCATCTTTAGCAAATCCGGTAACAGCTAATAGGTGGTCCTTCTGCAAACAAAGGTCCCTGGTGCGAAAGTTGCTGAGATGCCAGTTCATATATTGTTGCAAATGCTAGTAGAACAGTGAAGGTCTCAGCCATGTTCTCCTGCACGTAGTCAGCTGGAAAAATACTTCTACTGTGAAATATCACAAACTGGCAGAATTGCTTGATTTGTAAGTTTTAATGCTGAGTTATAACAAAACAGGAATCCATCTTGTTTAATTCAGTCTTTGATTCAGAGCAGGCCCCATGGTTCAGACTTTGGTTCAGAGCAGGCCCCCATCTTGTAACAGGAAGCCATGCTATTGTTTCACTATAAACAAATCAAAAAATCCCCATAGACTCTTACTCATTAACTATTCAAAAATTAAGAGCCTTTGAGAAAAATTTTTGAGAACAAATAGGGTTCATCGAAAATACAGTGTTACCATAAATGCATGCTGTGAGAGCCTCAAAACAGAGACAAAACAGAGACAAAATCAAGAGTGTATAATGAAAAAACTGAAGAAACCATCACGTCAGTCTTATGAGTTAACACATGTATAAAGAATGCCTCAGACAAGGAGAGCGGGATTACACTAAGGCGAAACAAACACCAATAGCAAAACTATCTCCACTAGCAGTCCCTCAATGTCAATCATAGGCAATAATGTATTTTACTTTTTTAAATGCAGCCTAACATGTCCTGTCCTAATGCAGCCCTTTGTAATTGTTTGGGCGAAACTCAAGTCGACATTGAGAATCGAATTGTGACATTTCCAGTGCAACTAGGGTTGCCAACTGGCCGGTTTTCAGCCGGCCTGGCCGGTTTTTCCACGGCCAGGCCGGCTGCCGGCGCAGAGGCAAAACCGGCCCTTTAAAAGCCGGTTTTTTTGCTCTGGCCGCAAGATCGGGAGCGGCCTGAGCAAAAAAACTGGCTTTTCTCCGCTTCAGAGGGAGCCGGGGAAGCCCGCGCGAGGCCCCGGCTCCCTCTGAACAGCCACCAGCGTGAAGAGCCTTTACCTTCACGCTGGCGTCTGTTCCTGTGAAGCCGCGAATGCTGGGAAAGGTTAAAGGGCAACCTTTAACCTTTCCCAGCATTCGCGGCTTCACAGGAACAGCCGCCAGCGTGAAGGTAAAGGCTCTTCACGCTGGTGGCTGTTCAGAGGGAGCCGGGGCCTCGCGCGGGCTTCCCCGGCTCCCTCTGAAGCCTCAGACAGCCGCGATGCTGGTCCGGGGGGGGGGGGGCAAGGACTGCATGGGCTGTGATGGGGGGACCTGGACTGGAAAAGGGCTAAGGGGGGGGGGGGGGCGTGGACAGGAAAATGGCTAAGGGGGGGGGACTTTGACTTGGACTGGAAAAGGGCTAAGGGGGGGGGACTTGGACTTGGACTGGAAAAAGGCTAAGGGGGGGGGACTTGGACTTGGACTGGAAAAGGCTAAGGGGAGGGGACTTGGACTGGAAAAGGGCTAAAGGGGGGACTTGGACTGGAAAAGGGCTAAGGGGGGGACTTGGACTGGAAAAGGGCTAAGGGGGGGACTTGGACTGGAAAAGGGCTAAGGGGGGGACTTGGACTGGAAAAGGGCTAAAGGGGGGGGGGACTTGGACTGGAAAAGGGCTAAAGGGGGGGACTTGGACTGGAAAAGGGCTAAGGGGGGGGACTTGGACTGGAAAAGGGCTAAGGGGGGGACTTGGACTTGGACTGGAAAAGGGCTAAGGGGGGGGACTTGGACTTGGACTGGAAAAGGCTAAGGGGGGGACTTGGACTTGGACTGGAAAAGGGCTAAGGGGGGGGACTTGGACTTGGACTGGAAAAAGGCTAAGGGGGGGACTTGGACTTGGACTGGAAAAGGGCTAAGGGGAGGGGACTTGGACTGGAAAAGGGCTAAAGGGGGGGACTTGGACTGGAAAAGGGCTAAGGGGGGGGGGACTTGGACTGGAAAAGGGCTAAAGGGGGGGACTTGGACTGGAAAAGGGCTAAGGGGGGGGGACTTGGACTGGAAAAGGGCTAAAGGGGGGGACTTGCACTGGAAAAGGGCTAAGGGGGGGGGGGACGAGGACTGGAAAAGTGCTAAAGTGGGGGACATGGACTGTAAAAGGGCTAAGGGGGGGGGACATGGACTGGAAATAGGCTGTGATGGGGGGGGACCTGGACTGTTAAAGGGTTATGGGGGGGGGGGACATGGACTGGAAATGGGGTGTGATGGGGGTGGAGGGGACCTGGACTGGAAATGGGCTATGGTGGAGGAAGGGGGATCTTGGACTGGAAATAGGCTGTGATTAGGGGGGCTAGGACTGCAAATGGGCTGTGATGGTGCGGGGGGACTCGGACTGCAAATGGGCTGTGATGGTGCAGGGGGACTCGGACTGCAAATGGGATGTGATGGTGGGGGGGCCTAGGACTGGAAATAGGCTGTGATGGGGGACTTGGACTGGAAATGGGCTGTGATTGGGGGGGGGGGAGCTAGGACTGGAAATGGCCTGTGATGTGAGGGCTAGCACTGGAAATGGGCTGATGAAAAGCTGGAATAGGACTGGAAATGGGCTGATGTGGGGCATGGGAGAATGGGACTAGAAGGGAGTGGATGCTGGGTGGGTCTAGAACTATAAGGGAACTGATTTGGGGGGAGGACTAGAATGGATGGGGAATGAGAATAGAGAGGGGAAAAAATATTTTGTGTGGAAGAAAAGTCTATGATGGGCCGGTATTGGGAGAGTAAGAGGGGCTTGAGAATGGAAGGGTGAAATTTAAACGGATGATAAAGGAATAAGGAAAGAATTGGGGGAAAGAGCAAAAGGGAAACAATCAGTATGTTAAAGCAGAAATAGAGAGAGAATGGAAAACATCTGAAAGAGAAGAAAGGACAAATGGATAGCTCGCAGAAGACACGAAGAAACCAGAAGAAAGTGACTGGAGCAATTGCAACTGAAAAATAAAACGCCCAAACAGAAGGTAGAAAAATACTTTTTATTTTGAATTTATTAACTGGAATATGTCTGGTCTGGGAAGTGTGTATTGCTAACATCTTTGCGTTTTTGTTTAGTGCAAGAGGAAATTACTTTATAGTTTTATTTCTCCAGTGTTGTACATTTCATGTTTGGATTTTGGGGTTCCCAGTTTAATTATTATCTGACCAAGGAAGTTAGCCTACACGTATCCTCGGTAATTTTTGTGGGTGGGGCTGGGGCGGGGCAGGGGTGGGACTAGGGGCGGAGAATGGGTGGAGCATGGCGAGCCACAGGTGTCGGGTTTTTCTCGGTGAAAAAGTTGGCAACCCTAAGTGCAACAGAGTTTGTTTGTCTCACTGAGGAGCCTCTACCTACAATTAAGTGTTTTATTTGTTTTAAATAAAAGGCCTCGACCTCCGGAGAACTCTTGGTGCCATGTTCTGGAGTCGTGACCCGCTCTGCCGGTACCGACACCCAGACATTGGCAGGCTCCATGGATCAACGTATCCTAGCCATTGAGCGTAGTCTTGCAGCCTTGTTAGCAGCCTCATTACCGCTAAAGCCGCTGCAATCGGTTCCGCAGCCATCGGTACCGATACTGGTACCGGATGTATCTGCATCTACCTTTACGTCGCTCTCCATGCTACCACCCATGCTGGCCCTAGAATCGTTGTCCGGCATAGAGGGTCTGGTATCAAGGCATTCTGATGCCAACTTTGATCGGTACCATCAACAGGCATTACGGGAGCACCTGGCCTGTAGATACTTTGAGTCTTCCAATTCTAATTATTCCAATGGCTCTATCGGTACCGGAGCAGTTCTCCCAAAGGAGCCCTCTCCTTCACCGCAACGTCGGATGTCTCCTCCAGAGGACATGTCTTTTCAAGACTTTATACGGGATGTGGCTCGGGGCCTCTCGATCACCATGATCCCCGAGAAGGAACCGAGAGCTGAAGAACTTGAAATTCTTCAGTATCCGGCAGCCCCTAAGGAGGCTGCAACCCTTCCCATACACTGGAATTTGTATGACCTCATGCTTAAGATACAATGTACCGGGTACCGCAGCGTCCCAGGTTCCAAAAATCACAGTTTACCACACCATTCCATGATGGTGGAATCGGCGGTGCGCCGAATCAAAAGTGCCAAGACACATTCCTCTAATCCTCCAGGCCGTGAGGTGAGGACTCTCGATGCCTTTGGTCGTCGATGTTTTCAGGCCTCTATGTTATCGGCCAGAATAAGTTCTTACATACTTTACATGGGTATGTTTCTTCGAGAGGTTACTAAAACTCTTCTCCCCGATTACAAGAGGGCCGATTTCCTTACTCTGGTTAAGCATGCCCATAATGTTTCTAAGTTTATGAACAGGGCAACCTTTGATTGTTTCGAATGCATTAGCAGAACCTCTGCTATTTCTATCGGTGCACATCGGATTGCTTGGTTACAAGCATATGATTTAGAGCAGTGGGTGCAAGACAAGCTGGGGAATATTCCTTGCATGGGAGAAAACCTCTTTGGCAAGGATTGGCAGGATAAAGCTTCTCGAGTCGAGAACACTACCTTGAATAGACTATCCAGGACCACTGCCAACCCAGCTAAGAAAAAGACAGTTAAGAAACCCTTTTTCAACAAGAAAAAGAAATTTTATCCGTCTTATACCCAAACTGTCCACTGCCCAATCCATGCTCCCCAGAAAGGGCAGCAGCAGCCGAAACAACAAAGAAAGGCTCAAGTCCCCAGAGCTCAGCCAGCTCAGCAGACACAGCCTCCGCAAGGTCTTTGACGCCTTCCTAGAGAACCTTGTCTTCCTACCTCTAAAAATTCCAGAGCCTCTCAACATCCCAGGCAGACTGTGTTACTTTGCCAAGAGGTGGCTGCAGATAACATCAGAACATTGGACTCCCTCCATAGTGACAGAGGGATACATACTCCACTTCCACAGTTTGCCCCCTCCTTCTGTCAAGAGGTCACCTCACTCCTTGCTCAGGGTGCGATAGAGGAGGTACCTTTTTCTCAACAGGGTCTGGGCTTCTACTCCCCCTACTTCCTTATACCAAAGAAAACAGGAGGGTACAGGCCCATACTGGACCTCAGGGAGTTAAGCAAGTATCTGTTCCGAGAAAAATTCAAGATGAGCTCTCTCGGAACACTTCTCCCTTACATTCAGAATCAGGATTGGCTATGTTCTCTAGACCTAAAGGACGCCTATACACAGATCCTTATTCATGCAGAACACAGGAGGTTCCTTCGATTCCTCTTTCAGGGAAGACATTACCAGTACAGGGTTCTATCCTTTGGCCTGGCTTCCGCCCCAAGAGTCTTCACAAAATGCATGACAGTAGTAGCAGCATTTCTAAGGACTCGAGGGATATTTCTCTTCCCCTACTTAGACGACTGGCTGATCCGAGCATCAACAGCTCCAGAAGCCAGCTCCGTTCTTTCCTGCACAATGCAAATCCTGCAATATTTGGGACTGGTCATAAATCTCCCAAAATCCCATCTCACCCCTTCTCAATCTCTAGAGTTCATAGGGGCTCTTCTAGACACACGGCGGTCAAGGGCTTTCCTGCCACAATTCCGCTTTGCTCGAATAGTTCAACTGGCTTCTCAAGCAGCTATGAAAACATCCCTGACTGCTTGAGAAATGCTTCAGTTGCTGGGACATAGGGACATATGGTGTCCACTGTTCATGTGGTCCCCTATGCTTGCCTACACATGCGAGCAGCCCAGTGGACCCTAGCCTCTCAATGGACACAGGCATCAGGTCGTCAGGGGGACAAAATCAGAAACTCTGTACCCCTCATTTTGTCCCTACAGTGGTGGCAATCACTAGAAAACCTTCTCGTAGGGTCACCTTTTCAGCAGCCACTGCACCAAGCTACCTTGACAATGGATGCGTTCAAGTCGGGTCGGGGAACTCATATGGACAGCCTCTCCACTCAGGGTCTCTGGACCCAACAGGAGGCTTGTCTTCACATAAATCTATTGGAACTCAGAGCCATTTTCTATGCTCTTCGAGTATTTCAGGACCATCTGAGCTACAAGACAGTTCTGGTCCAGACGGACAATCAGGTAGCCATATTCTTATGTAAATAAGCATGGCGGAACAGGCTCTCAGGCGTTGTGCAATGAAGTTCTACACCGCTGGGCCTTCGCAAGAGGCCTTCAGATTCACCTAGTAGCGGTGTATCTCCCAGACGAACAGAATCTCCTGGCAGACAAACTCAGTCCAGTGCTGCTGCCACACGAGTGGTCTCTTCATCCAGAGAAAATTGCTCAAATCTTTCGGATCTGGGGAACCCCAGATATAGACCTATTTGCAAGTCCTCAGAATGACAAATTTTCCCGATTCTGGTCCAGAATTCTGGCTCAGAACAGTCAGGCAAGGGATGCTTTCCACCTCCACTGGGGTCAGGACTTCCTATATACCTACCCACCCATTCCCCTCATTCCCAAGACTCTCTTCAAGCTTCAGAGAGACAGGGGCCATATGATCCTCATAGCCCCATGCTGGCCACAACAGACGTGGTATCCACTGCTTCTACCTCTCTCTCAAGCCAGACCTCTGGAGTTGGGATGTGCTCCAGATCTTCTATTCCAGGAGAACGGGACGGTATTGCACCTGAATCCTCAGTCTTTACACCTGATGGCGTGGCTGCTGAGAGCTTAGAATTCCAGGATGTCAACCTCTCTCAACAGGTTAACGATATCCTTTTAGCCTCAAGGAAACCTTCCACAAGGCATGCCTATGCCTTTAAGTGGAGAAGATTCTCTATCTGGTGTTTAAAAAAGGAACTTAATCCCTTTTCAGTTCCAGTAGAGGCATTACTGGAGTATCTCCTCCACCTTTCATCCTCTGGACTTAAGACTAATTCAATAAGGGTCCATCTTAGTGCCATTGCGGCTTTCCACAAGTCCTTCGATAGACAACCTGTCTCCTCTCACTCACTTGTAGTGCGGTTTATGAGAGGTCTACTTTTAACTAAGCCTCCCATTAGACCACCACCTGTGGCACGGGATTTAAATCTTGTCCTTGGACAGCTTATTATTTATTTATTACAATTTCTTATATACCGCACTATTCGACATCAGCGCAGTTTACATTAAAACAAAAAGGATCAGAACAACAGGCTATTTGGTTTTACAGAGAACAGGTGTACAAACTTGGATAACATGGGTAAACTATTTACATAAAATATCTACAAGTAGGCATGATAATAAAGCTCTAGAAGTAACATGTGGTTATTTTCTTTGGTGGGGTTATCTAGGCTTCAATGCTGACTGGGTAGTACTTGAGGAACAGATGATATTTGAGTGCCTTCCTGAACTGAGCTAAGTCAACGATAGCACGAACGTCAGATGGTAGAGCATTCCAGCATCTTGGGGCGAAAAATTTGAATGCCTTGTTCGCCGTTGTCAGGTTGCATTTTGTCAAGGACTTCAGAATTATTAGAGAGTTTAAAGCTGTTGGTCTTCTGGATCTGTTGGGTGGCACGGTGTGAATGAGCTCTGTAAGTGAGGAGGATGAGAGACCATTGATGGCCTTGAAGGTCAGCAGTAAGGTCTTGAAAACAAGCCTTCCGTGTATGGGGAGCCAGTGAAGCTGCTTCAGGATAGGCGTCACATGGTCACACCTAGAGGCTCCATGGAGGACCCTTGCTGCAGCATTCATGGCAAGCTGTAGCGGGTTCAAGGTAGATTGTGGGAGGCCTTGTAAAATGGCGTTGGCATAGTCGAAGTGGGGTAAGATTAGTGCTTGGTATATAGTCCGGAAGTCATTTGGATCTAATAAGGAACGCAGATGCCTGAGAGTACGGATCTTGAAGTATATTGCTTTTACTATATTGCCTATGTGTGATTTCATATCAAGACGTTGGTCCAACGTGACCCCAAGGTATCTTATTGTGTCTTTTGTCTGCAGATCCGCTTCCTTAACTCTTACATGGGATGGTGGAGTAAAATTGGGGTCTCTCGTGATGAAGAGTACCTCAGTTTTCTTGTGTTGAATACGGAGATTTTGAGATTGGAGCCATTCTGAAACTGCGTTGAAACATTCTATCAGGGGGGAAAGGTCCATTTGATCCGTAGAGAATGGCATGTATAAGAGTATATCATCTGCATATATCAAACAGTTCACATTGAAAGATCTGATGATACTGCAGATGGGCTGCATGTATATGTTGAATATGAGTGATTATAGAGAGGAACCTTGCAGTACACCTTGCGTTTGATGGAAGGGTTTTGATTCTTCTGATCCAGATTTTACATGTTGCAATCTTCCGGCAAGATATGATTTACACCATTCAAGTGCAGTGCTGCAAACGCCCTTCTCTTTCAGATGCCCGAGGATGAGTTCATGACTTACTGAGTCGAATGCTGCAGCGATGTCTAAGAAGATAAGAACAAAGCCTTGCCGGATGTTGTCGATGCCTGTGATTATATTATTGAAGAGAGTGGTAAGGAGGGTTTCTACTCCGTGAGACTCTCTGAACCCATGTTGGCACTGGTCTAGAGGAGCTGCAGAGTCTGCAGAGTCTTGGATTTGTCTTTGTACCTCTTTCTCAATTATCTTGGCTAGGAGAGGAATACTAGCTATGGGCCTGTATGAGTCGACTCTTTGGGGGTCTAGTTTGGAGTTTTTTAAGAGAGGTCTAATGGATGTTTGTTTGAGTGCTGTGGGGAAGGAACCGGTTGTGAAAAATAGGTTCATAAGTCTTGCAATGAAAGGACTGAACTCACTGCGTAGCTCCTTTATCCAAAATGCTGGGCAGGGATCAGTTTGAGCCGTGGTGGTATTGAGAGATATGATTGTGTCCTCAATGTATTTTGCAGATGGTGTGGAGAACATAGGTAGAGACATTAGGCAGGTTGGTTCTTGTGCAGAGGCTTCTGCGACCTTATCTGTCTGTAGGAGTTTAGACTGCAGGTAGTCGGCAAATTCTTGTGGATGAATCTCATCATGTTGCTCAGGAGAAGGTTCCTTCGAAAGGGATTTGACTAAATTGAAAAGGTCCCGTGGTTTGTTCAGTGATCTTTTGAGAGTGTCAGTGTGAAATTGCTATTGCCTCTCGGTGAATTGATAAGTGGAGTTTGTAAGCTGTCCGATCCTCAATGGAGAATGATCGGCGCCATCGTCTCTCAAGTCTTTGTAGATGTGCAAGAGAAGACCGCAGCTCAGGGGAGAACCATGGAGCAGAGTTTCTTTTCCTTGAGGTATTATTGGGGTGCGGTCGTTGTGCAATGGCGTTAAGGTTGCTGTTCCAGGAGGAAATCAGATCTTCAAGGTTGAGGGTTGTGTCATTGAGGAGTGGGTGGGTCTCAGACAGGATGAGTTCTCTGTTGAACGGTCAAAAGCTTCTTGTTGACGTTCCTGAGGTGCTGTTCAGTCTTCTGTTGTCCTGTGGTTGCTTGTTGTTAATGGGTATCTGGAGATTGATTCGTTTGTGGTCTGACCAGGGTACAGAGGTAACAGACATCACAAGGTTGCGGCTTTGTTCAAAGATGGACTGTGGAGCAAACACCAAGTCGAGAATGTTTCCCTTTGTATGCGTGGGTTCCTTAATTATTTGCTTGTATCCTAGATCTTCAATGGCATCGAGGAGGGCGGACGCATGATTTTGATGCAATGAAGGGAGATTGAAATCTCCCATTATCCAGTTAGGTGTCTTGGGATTGTGGATGTTGGCAGCTAGGTCAACAATGGTAGGGAGGTCGTCCGGGGAGGCTGAGGGGGTTCTGTATAGCAGGTTGATAGAGCACTGTTTGTTTGCAATGGAAATTATATCCAAGTTGTTAGTGCTAGAGGAGTCAGTGGTGTAGAATTGAAGGTCTGACTTGGTGAGTATGAGCGCTCCTCCTCCTTTCTTGTTTTCTCTATGTCGTGTGTGTATAGAGAAATTGGGTGGAAGGAGTTGGTTGAGGAGGACATTGTCTTCATATGATAACCAGGTTTCAGTGATCATGAGTATATCCAGATCATGTAGGGAGATTATGTCTAGGATGACTGGCCATTTCTTACGAATTGAACATGCATTT
The DNA here is from genome assembly GCA_033557465.1 of Ichthyophis bannanicus. NCBI lineage: Eukaryota > Metazoa > Chordata > Amphibia > Gymnophiona > Ichthyophiidae > Ichthyophis > Ichthyophis bannanicus. The sequence goes on from CM066031.1 coordinate 252,351,841, forward strand.
ATAAGGGCACATTTTAGGCTTCGGGAAGGCGGAAATTCCTCTTGTTTAGATGTCTTAGATTGTTGGATTGCGATGTGTATCAAGTGAGAGTGACGCGTGTGAGCATCACCTCCTGGATAATGGTATGGGGGACCAGACCATCTTTTTCCATGATTCTTAAGGATGGGGATATGATTGTATGAGGGGGAAAGGGCAAGGGAGTTCCCAAGCCAGTGTGTGAGCAGGTAAAAACTGACAAAGGCAATGAAGTGGAAGGCAATTTGTACACTTCGATTGGGCGTATTTGAAAGATGCGTGTGGGTGGATAAGTTGTTTAGATAATGCTGATTAAGCGTGCTGGTCAATGTGTTGATTTGACTGGTGGAATGAACTATAAATAATTAGCTAAGCTAAGCATCATAGGTAGATATAAACATATGGCATGGGCATAGATCATAACACATGTATCATTACAGGGAAATAATGTAATTGCACAACAAAGGTATGAATACTGACGTTTCAACTAAGCAGACACTTGTCAACCATTAGTGATTACAGATATTGATGTCTATGCAGACGTTCAGGGTAAAGTACCTGTTTAGCTCTTAGCTGCTTATGCTATGATCTGGACTGTCTTCTTCATTCAGCTTACTGGCTTGCGTTTGGTCCCCGCCTAAGGACCACGCCAAAGGGCCCTCTGGCGAGGCCCTCAGGCACAGGACCGCCTGACGGCGGTCTGCTTTATTTGGTGGCTGGCTCCTCCTCCTTCTCCCACAGCCCCGATTGGGCTGGAGATCCCCGAGCGGGAAAGATGGCAGGCCCGCTCAGGGCGCTCGACCCCGATCGGGGGAGCAGAAGATGGCTGCGGGCTTTTCGGCTGTCCCGCCGATGGCGGTCTGCTTTATTTGGTGGCTGGCTCCTCCTCCTTCTCCCACAGCCCCGATTGGGCTGGAGATCCCTGAGCGGGAAAGATGGCAGGCCCGCTCAGGGCAGTCGACCCCGATCGGGGGAGCGGAAGATGGCTGTGGGCTGTTCGGCTGTCCCGCTGACGGCGGTCTGCTTATTTGGTGGCTGGCTCCTCCTCCTTCTCCCACAGCCCCGATTGGGCTGGAGATCCCCGAGCGGGAAAGATGGCAGGCCCGCTCAGGGCGCTCGACCCCGATCGGGGGAGCGGAAGATGGCTGTGGGCTGTTCGGCTGTCCCGCCGACGGCGGTCTGCTTATTTGGTGGCTGGCTCCTCCTCCTTCTCCCACAGCCCCGATTGGGCTGAAGATCCCCGAGCGGGAAAGATGGCAGGCCCGCTCAGGGCTCTCGACCCCGATCAGGGGAGCGGAAGATGGCTGCGGGCTTTTCGGCTGTCCCGCCGATGGCGGACTGCTTTATTTGGTGTCTGGCTCCTCCTCCTTCTCCCACAGCCCCGATTGGGCTGAAGATCCCCGAGCGGGAAAGATGGCAGGCCCGCTCAGGGCGCTCGACCCCGATCGGGGTAGCGGAAGATGGCTGCGGGCTGTTCGGCTGTCCCACCGACGGCGGTCTGTTTATTTGGTGGCTGGCCCTCCTCCTTCTCCCACAGCCCCGATTGGGCTGGAGATCCCCGAGCGGGAAAGATGAGAGGCCCGCTCAGGGCGCTCGACCCCGATCGGGGGAGCGGAAGATGGCTGCGGGCTGTTTGGCTGTCCCGCCGATGGCGGTCTGCTTTCTTTGGTGGCTGGCTCCTCCTCCTTCTCCCACAGCCCCGATTGGGCTGGAGATCCCCGAGCGGGAAAGATGGCAGGCCCGCTCAGGGCGCTTGACCCCAATCGGGGGAACGGAAGATGGCTGCGGGCTGTTCGGCTGTCCCGCCGACGGCGGTCTGCTTTATTTGGTGTCTGGCTCCTCCTCTTTCTCCCACAGCCCCAATTGGGCTGGAGATCCCCGAGCGGGAAAGATGGCAGACCCGCTCAGGGCGCTCGACCTCGATCGGGGGAGCAGAAGATGGCTGTGGGCTGTTCGGCTGTCCCGCCGACGGCGGTCTGTTTATTTGGTGGCTGGCTCCTCCTCCTTCTCCCTCAGCCTCGATTGGGCTGGAGATCCCCGAGCGGGAAAGATGGCAGGCCCGCTCAGGGTGCTCGACCCCGATCGGGGGAGCGGAAGATGGCTGTGGGCTGTTTGGCTGTCCCGCCGATGGCGGTCTGCTTTCTTTGGTGGCTGGCTCCTCCTCCTTCTCCCACAGCCCCGATTGGGCTGGAGATCCCCGAGCGGGAAAGATGGCAGGCCCGCTCAGGGCGCTTGACCCCAATCGAGGGAACGGAAGATGGCTGCGGGCTGTTCGGCTGTCCCGTCGACGGCGGTCTGCTTTATTTGGTGTCTGGCTCCTCCTCTTTCTCCCACAGCCCCAATTGGGCTGGAGATCCCCGAGCGGGAAAGATGGCAGGCCCGCTCAGGGCGCTCGACCTCGATCGGGGGAGCGGAAGATGGCTGTGGGCTGTTCGGCTGTCCCGCCGACGGCGGTCTGTTTATTTGGTGGCTGGCTCCTCCTCCTTCTCCCTCAGCCTCGATTGGGCTGGAGATCCCCGAGCGGGAAAGATGGCAGGCCCGCTCAGGGTGCTCGACCCCGATCGGGGGAGCGGAAGATGGCTGCGTGCTGTTCAGATATGAAGCCGCCCTTCGAGCCCCTAGCCACTACATCCCTAAAGCTTCTTTCTTGGAAGGTACTCTTCCTAATTGCCCTCACTTCTGCAAGACGCATTATTGAGCTACAGGCTTTAGTGGCTGACCCTCCTTACACAAGGTTCCACCATGATAAAGTAGTTCTTAGGACTCGTCCTCACTTCATGCCAAAGGTAGTCTGGCCCTTTTATTTGAACCAGTCGGTTTACCTTCCTGTCTTCTTCCCTAGGCCTTATGCCTCTAGTGCAAAAAGAAATCTTCACACTCTAGATTGTAAACGGGCATTAGCCTTTTACCTTCAGAGGACTCGACAGCATAGAAAAGCTTCACAGCTTTTTGTTGCCTTTGATTCCAGTCACCTGGGTTTACCAGTTTCCAAGAAAACTCTCTCCAAGTGGATTGCAGACTGCATATCCTTTACCTTTGAGAGTAAGGGATTTTCTCTCGAAGGTCATGTCACAGCTCACAATGTGAGAGCAATGGCTGCCTCTATGGCCAACCTTCGCTCGGTGTCAATTGACGACTTCTGCAAAGCAGCCACTTGGTCCTCTGTCCACATCTTTGCAGCCCATTACTGCTTGGACAAGGACTTCTGTCGGGATGCCTCGTTTGGCCAGGCTGTTCTCCAGCATCTCTTTCAGACTTAGAACAACTCCTACCCCCCGTCCCGGGTTTTGATACCAGAAATCCTTGGGAGGAAGCATGGCCCACCTCAGCCTGGGTTTAGCTGCTCTATGGGGTCATCTCCCTGGCATCTCTAAGCTTGGAAGTCCCCATATGTGAAGACTACATTCCTGCTTGTTCCTGGAGATAGCGTAGTTACTCACCTGTAACAGATGAGCTCCAGGAACAGCAGGAATTGAGTCTTCACAACCCACCCACCTCCCCTAGGAGTTGTATTTCTATCTTTATCTCTCTCTTTCCTTCTCTCCTTTTGTCTCAGATACAAACCCAACTGAAGAGGGAGAGTTGGAAAGGTGGGAAGGCAGCAGTGCAGGCGCAGTGGGATGCTCCCAAAAGCTTTCCTATAGGACGCTGGGGAGCGTTCCCGCACGGGCTCCGTCGGTGCTGACGATACTCATATCTGAAGACTCAATTCCTGCTGTTCCCGGAGATCACCTGTTACAGGTGAATCACTATGCTTTTCCAGTCCTAGCCCTCCCCCCCCCCCCCCCCGTATCAATCCTCCTCCAGTCCCAGTCCCTTCTAGCATCATCTCCCTTCCAATCCCAGGCTCCCCATCAGCTAGCATCAGCCCATATCCAGTTCTGCCCCCCACCCCCTTATTATTCCTCCAGTTCCAATCCCTTCATCTCCCAGCATCAATTCTTTTCCAGTCCTGGCCCCCAGTATCAGCCCCTCTCCAGTCCCAGTCCCTTTCAGTATTGTCTTCCTTTCAATCACAGTCTCCCCACCCCCCAACATTAGACCATTTCCTATTCTAGCCCTAAGTGGCAGTCCTTTTCCAATGCCAGCAGCTTCCCCCTCTCTCATGGCCCCACACCACAAGGGGCCCCGTGAGCACCTGATCATCTTAAGAGGTAGCCAGTGAGACCTGAAGTCCTGCTCCCTAACTTACCTCTGTACAGCTGCGGGAGTAAACAGCCGCTGTAGCATTTTCCTTTTTTCTCCCATGGCTGTGCTGTTTCAGCTGCTGACATCACTTACTTCATAGAAATTAAACAGGGGCACTTCCTGTCTCTTGCACAAGACAGGAAGTGCCCCTTTTTAACCTCTACAAAGTGAGCGACACCAGCGGCTGAAATTTAGCACAGCTGCAGGAGTAAAAGGAAAATGCTCCTGCAGCTGTGTAGCGGTGAGTCAGGGAGCTGGGCTTTGGGTCTCACCAGTTCCCTCTTAAGCCAGTCAGGCGTGAACAGGGCCCCTCGAGGTACAGGGCCATGTGTAGGTGACATTCTCACACATGCCTCGGGCAGGCCCTGAGCTCCATACTCTTACCCTGATACAGGCCTGTTGGACAGCTGGTAAAATGGAAGGCTTGGAAGGATTTGGAAGAGTCCAGCAGCCTCACACAGCCTCTACACCCCCCTCCCTCCTCCTCTGTCTCCCCTGCACTCTCTTGAAAATTACAAAGGCTTTCTGAAGAATCACCTGCCAGCCACCTTAAATGCAGTGCCTGCAAAGCAAAGAAGCAGTTTCAGGGGAGTTCAGCTGAGCCCAGCACGGATTTATGCCTGGGGCTCTCAGGGAATGAGTCCCAGGGCTTGAGCTCATCATTGTCCTTCTTGAGGGCTTCCAATTCCATCCATCTGAGGCGCAATTCAGGGTGGACCACTGGTAACTGTTCACATGGTGTAGGGATTTCACACCATTTTCTGCACGTTACCAGCACTTTTTACTATAGTGCGCCTGGAGGTCACATGGTCCTATCATGATTTCTTCCCAAGCAGCTCCAATGTGTATTCCTACCCAAGTGCACGTTTTGCACATTTCTGTACAAGTTCTGTTAACGCATGCTTTATAGCCACCATGGCCTTCGCGAGCGCTGCTATTGCACTTGCTTTAACTCTGTCTTCCTCCAGAAAACCTTGTTTAATGTGTGGCAAGTGGGGCACTCCTTCTGGACTGCTCTTCTTGCATGACAGCTTCTGAATCATCCCTGGATATACTCTTTCCCTGTTCTCAGTAGGGGGATGCAGTTGGTCAGCCTTGCCTGTCCCAGGGCAGGAGGTGGCAGATGGCACTATGAGTAAGGATGACCAGCTGGTCGGAAGTTCCAGCAACCATGCTGTGGGCCTCTCCTCATCCTCTATGGGTTGAGCCGTGGCTGTATCCCCTGTTGTTGGGGGTTCTTTTCTGAAAGGAGAGCTTCCAGAGTCTGGATTGTCCTCTCTGGAATTCTTTTGCTTTTTACAGCAGGCCTGATCATCTGTTGTAGAAAGTCAGACTCTGTGACCTCTAGGTTCTCCAGAGCACAGTCTCATGAGGGGCAGGCTGAGAGTGGAAGTCCTGTTTTATTGCCTATGGCCATTCCTGCAAGGGGTTCAGAAATCGACTTCTGTGTTCCTGTTCCCAGAGGTGCTCAAGGGCATAGTCCAGTCGGAGTGGGATTTCCCTGACTCCCTGCCTAAGGGGCTAAGGGTGTATAAGAAGATGTATGCTCTCCTGAAGAAGGAGTGCATTGTGTGGTTTAATGTTCCCAAGATAGATGTGCATGTCACGGCGGTTAACAAATGGACCGCTATTCCCATGAAAGGCGGATTGGCTTAAAGGATACTGTTGACTGAAAGGTGGATTTGTTGTTGAAGAACCAGTTTGCCAAAGTGGCTGCTATTCTTCGGTTGGTGGTATGTGCAGGCCTTATGTTTCTAGCCCTGCTCCAGGGGATTCAGTCTCTTCTACCGGATGATACTACCTCTCTTTTGGAGTGAGCTACAGTCTTCCTTGCTGATGCCATGTATGACCTGGTATGTTTAGCAACCAGGGATAGTGCCCTGTTGATGGTGACATAACGTTGGATTTGCTTCTACCCTGGGCGAAGGACACATTTTCAAAACCTGGTTGACCCAACTGGCCTTTAAAGGGAAGTTTTTTTGAAGGCCGATTTGAAGAAGTTGGTGAAGGACCTGGGCAAGATGAAATCTTACCACCTTCCAGAGGACAGGTCTAAGGGGCCTGTGAAGTGGGCAGGAATCCTTCTCCTGACAGCCTCTGCCTGCTCCCCACAGGCATGCCGGTCAGACTCCTGGGGGTCTCGGGACTCCTGTCACTGGCAGAATGGAAAACTTTTCTCCCCCTCTTCTTCTGGACTTTGGGCTCATTCTCAGTCCTTTCCTGAAGCGCATGGACCCAGGGATCCACTCCCCTCCAGAGGAGGACACTCCCGAGCTGCACAATGAAGTTTTGGGGACCCATTTCCTCATTCTTCTGATTGCGGATAGGCTTTGGGTCACCAAGGATCGCTGGGTGCTAGAAACCATTCAGTATGGTTATATTCTGGAATGCAAAGAGCCGATCCTTGATGCCTTTGTCATTGCCCCTTGTGGGTCTGCAATCAAAAGGGCCACTATGCGGATCACCTTGCGCAAGTTGCTGCTCCTGAATGCAGTGGTGCCTGTTCACCAGGATGATCAGGGCAAGGGCAGATCTTCCATCTATTTTGTGGTGCTGAAAAAATAATGAATCCTCTCGGCTTGTTCTGGACTTCAAGGGTGTCAATGAGCACTTGTGCATCCTGCACTTCTGGATAGAAACCTTGCAATCTGTGATTCAAGCTGTGCATTGAGTGGAGTTCATGGAAATATAGAAATATGATGACAGAAAAAGACCACATGGCCTATCTAGTCTGTCCTTTCATATCAACAACTACAGCAGTCCCCGTTTTACCTTTAGAGATCCTCTGTGTTTGTCCCATGCTTTTTTGAAATCCGTTACTGTCCTCATCTCTACCACCTCCACTGGGAGACTATTCCATGGATCCACTACTCTTTCCATAAAGAAATATTTTTGCATATCACGCCTGAATTTATCTCCCTTCACCCTCATCCCATGTCCCCTCGTAGCAGAACTTGCTTTCAATTGAAAGAGGCTCTCTCCCTGAACATTAATGCCACGGAGGTATTTAAACATCTCAATCATATCACCTCTATCCCGCCTTTCCTCTAAGGTGTACATATTAAGATCCTTCAGTCTGTCCTCATATGCTTTATAATGAAGACCACTAATCATTTTAGTAGCCACCCTCTGCACCGACTCCATCCTGTTCACATCCTTTTGAAGGTGCGGTCTCCAGAATTGCACACTATACTCCAAATGAGGTCGCACCAAAGACTTATAGAGAGGCATTATCACCTCCTTTTTTCTGCTAGCCATTCCTCTCCGTTTGCACCCAAGCATCCTTCTAGCTTTTGCCGTCGCCTTTTCTACCTGTTTAGCTACTTTAAGATCATCAGACACAACCACGCCTAGGTCCCGCTCTTCTTTAGTGGACAAAAGTACTTCACCCCCTATACTATATTGCTCCCTTGGATTGCTGCAGCCCAACTGCATGACCTTAAATTTTTTAACATTAAATCCCAGCTGACAAATTCTAGACCATTCTTCAAGCTTAGCTAGATCCCTCCTCATGTTATCTACACCTTCCTGGGTGTCTACTCTATTGCAAATTTTGGTATCATCCGCAAAGAGGCAAACCTTACCCGACAGCCCTTCCGCTATATCACTAACCAAGATGTTAAAAAGAATCGGACCAAGGACAGATCCCTGGGGCACACCACTGGTAACATCCTTCTCCTCAGAGTGAGCTCCATTTACTTGTACTCTTTGTCGCCTCCCACCCAACCAATTTCTAACCCAAGCAGTAACTTTAGGGTCCATCCCTAGGGTGCTCAGTTTGTTTATAAGTCGCCTGTGAGGAACAGTGTCAAAGGCTTTACTGAAATCTAAATACACCACATCTAGAGCTCTCCCTCGGTCCAACTCCCTGGTCACCCAGTCAAAGAAATCAATCAGATTTGTCTGACAAGACCTGCCTCTGGTGAATCCATGCTGCCTCGGATCCTGTAATCCGCTGGACTCCAGAAACCTCACTATTTTCTCTTTCAGCAGTGTTTCCAAAAATTTACTCACCACTGAAGTTAAACTAACCGGCCTGTAGTTTTCAACCACATCCTTACTTCCGCTTTTGTGTAAAGGCACCACATGAGCCTCTCTCAAGTCCTTTGGCACCACTCCCGACTCCAAAGAGGCATTGAAAAGGTCAGTCAGTGGAGTTGCTAGAACGTCCCCAAGTTTCCTCAGTATTCTAGGGTGTATCCCATCCGGTCCCATCGCTTTGTCTACTTTAAGTTGAGCTAGTTTCTCACGAACACAGTCTTCTGAAAATTGTTCAAGATGTCCCTCGCTTCTGTTCCTATTTGTGGGTGTTTTCTGAGGACCTGCTCCTGGTTCTTCATCTGTGAACACAGAACAAAAATATTTGTTAAGCAATTCCGCTTTATCCTTATCAGCTTCTACATATTCCTCCCCTGCACCCTTGAGTCTGACAATACCACTTTTGCCCTTCCTCTTCTCACCAATATATCTGAAAAATGTCTTATCCCCCCATTTTATTGCATTGGCTATTTCCTCCTCCTTTTGAATCTTTGCCTTTTTGACTACTTTGCTAGCTTCTCTAAGTTTTTCCAAATACAGATGCCTGTCTTCCTCTCTCTGTGATCTCTTGTATTTCATGAAGGCCTCCCTCTTTATCTTCACTTTTTCAGCTACTTCTTTCGAAAACCATAGCGGTCTCCTTTTCCCTTTACCTTTATTTACCTTTTTAACAAAAAGGTAGGTTGCCCTTAAAATATCCCCTTTCAGTTTTGCCCACTGTTTTTCTACATCCCGCAGCTGTTCCCATCCCACTAACGACTCCTTGAGGTATTGGCCCATCTTCACAAAGTTAGTCTTCCTAAAGTCTAAGATGCTCACCTTTGAATGGATTCTAACAGCCCTAGTCCTAATACTGAACCACACCATCTGGTGATCACTAGATGCAAAATGATCTCCCACTACAACATCAGAAACACTTTCAGCATTGGTAAGCACCAAGTCCAGTATGGCCCCTTCTCGTGTGGGGTCTGTTACCAATTGTCTGAATAGTTCTCCCTGTAGAGAATCCAGGATCTCCTTACTTCTAGATGATACAGCAGCAGGAATGTGCCAATCAACATCTGGCATATTGAAATCTCCTATCAGTAGCACTTCCCCTTTCCTAGCAATGCTGCGTATGTCTTCAATTAACTCTCTGTCCACCTCTTCCTCTTGTGAGGGAGGTCTGTATATCACACCAATGCAAATAGATTTCTCTTTCCCTCTTTCTATTTATTTATTTATTTATTACAGTTTCTTATATACTGCGCTATTTAGAATCAGCGCGGTTTACATTATAACAAAACGACCATAACGACAAACTGTCAGGTTTTACATTGAACAGGAGTACAAACTTGGATAACTGGGTTAACTATATACATAAACTATTTACACTAGTTTAACCCACAATGCCTCCTCTCTCCCTTTTAAGCTCTGTAATTCCAAAGCTTTAATATTATTTTTTACATATAGTGCCACTCCTCCTCCCCCTTCTTCCTACCCTATCCTTTCTGAATAAAGTATAGCCAGGTATAGTTACATCCCAATCATGGTTTTCTGTGAACCATGTTTCTGTAACTGCCACTAAATTCAAGTCAGCCACTCCCACCAAAGCTTCAACATCAGGGATCTTATTTCCCATGCTACGGGCATTTATACACACTGCTTCCTATATGTTACCCCTGTTACATTAAATACCTTTATGGAAATGGGTATCACCTACCTGGGGGCTTTCACTTACCGAGGGGCTTTCTTCACCCATCCCCAACGAATCTAGTTTAAAGCCCTCTTCAGTAGATTAGCCAGTCTACTACCGAAGATGCGTTGACCTTTCTCCAGGACCAAGCAGGAAGTCAGTCCTCACATATGGGTGACGTCGGCGCCGACGGAGCCCTCGAGGAGCAATTTCCCCAGCTTTCAAAGAAAGCCTTTGGGAATTGCAGCGCGCATGCGCGGTCCCCTTCCCGCCCAAGGGTGCCATCTTGCTCAGTCTTCTTTTTTTCGCGGAGCCCTACAGACGCTGTTTGTGATCACCGCTGAAAAAGTTGATTTTCTCTCTTTTTATTTATTCTTTTTCGGTTCGACGCCGGATCCTTTTTCCCGCCCGGACCCGCTATGCCGGATTCGGGTCCGTTTCTTTATTTTTTGGTTTTTTGTCCTTCGTGACAAGCGTTCGCGCCATTTTTTTCCTTTTCACTGGCAGCCCTGTCTTTTGACCTCGCAGGGGCCCTTTTTCCCTCGATGGCTGCCAGCGGGTTTAAGAAGTGTGATCGCTGTAAGAAACTCATGTCTCTTACCGACACACACGACTGCTGCCTCCGCTGCCTCGGACCCGATCATGACCTGATGATCTGTGGTCCGTGTGGCAAAATGTCCTCAAAAGCGTTGAGGAGTCGGCAGCATCAACGAGAATGAATCTTCTCTGACTCCGCGTCCGGCCGGGCCCGGACCTCGTCAGAGGCTTCGACGTCCCGGGACTCCGGTCCTGAGCATCGTCGGAGTTCCTCTGAGCGGGGGTCTCCTACTCGGGAACATCATAGGAAGAAAAAACCCGCGAGGGCGGCGTCGGCGGATGCTCCTGGTTCCTCGAGGGCCAGGTCGCATAGCCCCGACAGCCGTCCCGGGTCCTCGGAGCCGGAGAGGCCTTCGAAACATCCTCGTCTCGAGATGGAGTCGCCTGGACACGTGAGTACTGTGGTCCTCGTGGACTCGCCTCCGAAGGAGCTGACGTCGGGCCCGACGCCGTCGGGGCCCGAGTCAGGGGCTGCTGGGTCTCCTGAGCTTGGACTCAGGTTGACGGCCTTGGAGAGCAGTTTAGCTGCCTTCATGGACCAGCAGCGGGCATTGATCGCTGGCCTTGCCAATGCGTCTGCCCCGGCCACCGGGACGTCGACGTCCAAGTCGACCCCGGAGACCGAGCCAATCCTCGAGTCCATCCGAGCTCGAGTCGATCCTCGGTCGCGGTCTCCCTCGGCCTCCCGTTCGGGACCGAGGTTGTCGACGCCCACTCCTTCGGCATCGGAGCAGAGGGCATCGGTGCCCGCCCGACCGGAGCCACTCGAATCCTCCTCCGCGGAGTCTGACTGGGAATCGGAGGACGAAGAGTCCCCTGGTAGTTTTCGGACTCGGTGTGTCCCATCAGACTCGCCCGAGTCCGAACCTCGGAGACGGTCCCCCCCGGAGGACACCCGGTTCTCAGATTTCGTGCGGGATATGGCCAAGGCCTTGGCATTCCCCGCGGATCCCGAGGAGGAGCCTCGAGCTGAGGAGCTCGATGCCCTCCAGTATGATTCTCCCCCGAAGGAGGCCTTTACTGTACCGGTTCCTCCGATGCTGGAACGACTTCTCTTCCGCATGTGGGAGAACCCGGCGCTGGTGTTAAGCAAATGGGTCGATTCCATTTATCGAGTCCGCAAGAGCCCCGGCTTCCAAAAGGCACAACTACCGCACCATTCCATGGTGGTGGAATCGGCCATGCATAGACTCAAGAGTCAAAAAATGCACTCCTCGGTGCCTTCCGGCAGGGAGGCCCGGAGCCTGGATGCCCTCGGTAGGAAGTGTTTCCAGGGCTCTATGCTTGCTTGTCGAGTCCAGACCTACCAGCTCTATATGGGTATGTATCTCCGAGATCTGGCAAAGGAAATTGCCGGGTTCTCGGCTGGTCTCTCCGAGGAACCTTTGCAGAGGTTACAAACCTTGTCCACTGGGATTCGAGAGTGCTCGAAGTTTATCTCTCGGGCAGCCTACGATGGCTTTGAAGCATCGGCTCGAGTAGCCGGAGCCGGCATCGGTGCCCGCCGACAGACTTGGCTTCAGTCATCCGACCTCGAGCCATGGGTCCAGGACAAGTTGGTCGATGTCCCCTGCAGAGGTGAAAACCTCTTTGGCAAACCCATGGCTGAAAAGGCTGCACAAATCGAGACCGAGACTCTGACCAGAAGTAGGCTGTCCAGAAAAACCTCTGCCCCTTCTCAGAAGAAGAAGGGCTCGGGGAAAAAGCCCTTTTACCCGAGGAAGGCGGCTGCCTATAAATACTACCCTCAGTATCAGGCCTCAGCAGCTCCCCAAAAGGATCAGCAGGCCAAGGGATGGGGTAATGGGTCCCGTAGGCAGCAGGCCCCCAAGCCCACTACACCGGCCCCTGCTCAGCAGGGTGGGGGTTTTTGACTCCATCAGCATAGCCTCTTCCCCTCAGCTGGTTTCTCTCAGCACAGGAGGCCGGCTGGTCCACTTCGCCCACAGGTGGTCAGCCATCACATCAGATACCTGGGTTCTTCATATAGTTCAGAAAGGCTATCTTCTACACTTTCACCAGGTACCTCCCTCCTACTTTCCAGGGGAGCCTCCAAGACTCCCTCTGCACAGGGACTTACTCCTTCAGGAGTTGGCAAGTCTTCTTCAGGAACAGGCTGTGGAACCGGTGCCCCACCACCTGAGAGGTCACGGCTTTTATTCCAGGTACTTTCTGATACCAAAAAGAACAGGAGGCCTCAGACCCATCCTGGACTTGCGAAACCTCAACAAGTTCCTGGCAAGGGAAAAGTTCAAGATGCTTTCCCTTGGAATCCTGCTGCCCTACCTCCAGCGGGGAGACTGGCTATGCTCCTTAGATCTAAAGGATGCCTATACTCACATCCTTATTCATCCAGACCACAGACAATATCTCAGATTTGTTGTGGGAGGAAATCATTACCAGTACAGGGTCCTGCCCTTTGGCCTATCCTCCGCCCACGGGTTTTCACCAAATGCCTGGCAGTGGTGGCGGCCTATCTCAGACTTCAAGGCCTTTTTGTGTTTCCATACCTGGACGACTGGCTCATCCGGGCCCAGTCTTCCCAAGAGGCCACTCAAGCCACTCATCGCACTGTGTCTCTGCTCCAGCACTTGGGCTTTGTCATAAACTTTGCAAAGTCCACTTTGCTCCCCTCTCAAGATCTCGAATTCATCGGCGCAAGGTTAAGCACACTTCAGGCGCGGGCCTTCCTGCCTCTGGACAGGGCCCACAGGCTCATGAATCTCGCCACCCACTTTCGCAGCAATTCCCTGGTCTCTGCCAGGCAATTTCTGAGACTGCTCGACCATATGGCTTCCACGGTCCATGTGACCCCCAATGCCCGCCTGAACATGCGACCTGCCCAGTGGTGCCTTCGCACTCAATGGCATCAGGCCACGGGGAGCCTGACGGACTCAGTACAAGTCTCGGACCTGCTGGTCTCTTCTCTGCGGTGGTGGCTTCATCTGCCAAACCTAGTACTGGGAGTGGATTTTCAATCTCCTCCTCCTTCTCAGGTACTAACAACCGATGCTTCTCTCCTGGGATGGGGAGCACATTGCCAAGGGACATGTACTCAAGGCCTCTGGACTCCTTGGGAGTCTGCGCAGCAGATAAACTTCCTGGAGCTCAGAGCCATCCGCCTAGCTCTGAGAGCCTTCTCCCACCTCACTTCTCACCAGTCTGTACTGGTCCAGACGGACAATCAAGTAGCAATGTTCTACGTGAACAAACAAGGAGGCACAGGCTCCTTACTTCTCTGTCAGGAGGCACGACGGCTGTGCTCTTGGACAGTCGACCACGGCATACTCCTCAAAGCGGTCTATCTCCCAGGTCAAGAAAATTACCTGGCAGACAAACTAAGCAGGATCCTCCAACCACACGAGTGGAGATTGGATCCATTAGTGGTTCAGCAGATCTTTCTCAAGTGGGGACTCCCAACCTTGGATCTGTTTGGCAGTCCTCTGAACCGGCAACTACCCAGATTCTGCTCTCGACAACCACATCCTCTCAGAGTAGCGCCGGATGCTTTTCTGATTCCATGGTCCACAGGCCTCTTGTATGCCTTTCCTCCCATGCCGCTGGTGTCTCGAACGCTCTTCAAAGTTCTCCGAGACAAAGCCTCGCTGATCCTAGTGGCTCCCCGGTGGCCGAGGCAACCTTGGTTCCCGCTTCTAATGCAGCTGGCGGTGGACACTCCTCTTCCTCTGGGGTTTCAACCCAATCTCCTGACACAAGACCACGGGTCTCTCCTACACCCCAACCTCCGGTCCCTTCATCTGATGGCCTGGCTGCTGAAAGGGTAGTCCTTGCTCCCCTCCTACTGCCTCGGGAGGTGGAAGAGGTCGTCTTGGCCTCCAGGCGGCCCTCCACCCAGAAGTCCTACGCTCTTAAGTGGCGTCGCTTCTCCGTGTGGTGTGCTCAGCAGTCTGAGAATCCCTTCTCCTGCTTGGTGGCGGTGGTCTTGCAATATTTGCTTTAACTCTCCAATCTGGGCCTTAAGTCCAACTCTGTCAGAGTCCACCTCAGTGCTCTCTCTGCACATCACGCACCGGTAGATGGCAGGCCTCTGTCCAACCACCCTTTGGTGGCTTGTTTCTCCGAGGCCTCCTTCTGCTTAAGCCTCCTTTGCGTCCACCAGCCCCTGAATGGGATCTGAATGTGGTCTTGCAGCGGATTACCTGTCCGCCCTTTGAACCTATGGCTACCTGCCCTCTTCGTTTTCTTTCTTGGAAAACCTTGTTCTTGGTAGCCCTTACCTCTGCTAGGCGTGTTAGTGAACTGCAGGCCCTAGTGTCTGATCCTCCTTACACTAGGTTCTACAGGAATAGGGTGGTCTTACGGACTCACCCTAAGTTTCTTCCAAAAGTGGTTTCTCCTTTTCATCTCAACCAGGAGGTGGTTCTTCCGACCTTCTTTCCCAGGCCGCACTCCAGCCGGGCTGAAATGGTCCTGCATACCCTGGACTGTAGGAGGGCCTTGTCCTTCTACCTTGACCGTACGCGGGAGCATAGGAGGGCTGTTCAGCTCTTCGTTTCTTTTGACCCAAATAACTTGGGGCTATCTGTCTCCAAGCGTACCTTGTCCATCTGGGTAGCTGACTGTATCGCCTGGGCTTATGGGGCAGCCGGCCTCTCGTTGGAGGGTCGAGTCACGGCTCATCGTGTTAGGGCGAAGGCTGCATCAGTGGCACACCTCCGCTCTGTTCCGTTGGCAGACATCTGCCGGGCCGCTACTTGGTCTTCAAGCCAGACTTTTGCAGCACATTACTGCCTGGAGAGGGAGTCCCGCAGGGACAGTGCTTTCGGTCAGGCAGTCCTCCATAATCTCTTTGAGGTTTAGGCAACTCCTACCCTCCGGCCCTGGTGTTGGGCTACCAGTCGGGGGCGTTTTCAGAGAAGATTCTTTCCTTCTATACTGCTGAGCTAGAGGGAGCTCATTTTTGTGCTTGAGGTCTCCGGTAGCCTTAAGCTTGGGAGTCCCATATGTGAGGACTGACTTCCTTCTTGGTCCTGGTGAAAGAGTAGTTACTCACCTGTAACAGGTGTTCTCCAGGAGCAGCAGGAATCAGTCCTCACAACCCTCCCTCCTCCCCTTGGAGTTGCAGTCCTATCATTTCGTTTTTGCTCATTTTTTTGCTGTCTTTTAGCTATGTCATCAGACTGAGCAAGATGGCACCCTTGGGCGGGAAGGGGACTGCGCATGCGCGCTGCAATTCCCAAAGGCTTTCTTTGAAAGCTGGGGAAATTGCTCCACGAGGGCTCCGTCGGCGCCGACGTCACCCATATGTGAGGACTGATTCCTGCTGCTCCTGGAGAACACCTGTTACAGGTGAGTAACTACTCTTTCTTGGACAGATGGACCATCTGGCATCTCTGGATTTGGCCAAGTCATATTTTCATATCCTGATCTGGGAGGATCAGCAAAGTATCTACATTTTGCTGGGCTTGGCTCTTTCAGTTCGTCGCCCTCCCATTTGGACTCAACACTATCCCACGAATGTTCTCCAAGGTCATGGTGGTGGTAGCTGTGATGCTACGGCACCAAAGGATTTATGTGCACCCATATCTGGATGACTGGCCTCGGCTAGGTGATCAATTGGGGAAAGAACCAGTTGTTGCCTTCCCAATCCCTGGAGTTCCTGGGAGCTTGTTTCGATACTCGGATTGAGAGAGTCTTCCTGCCAGAGAAGAACGTCAAAAGGCTGTTGGATTACTTGGTGCTGTTCTGTTTGCAGCAGGCACCCAGCATGTGGGATTATCTTCAACTCCTCAAATTGATGGTAGCGACAATCAAGATGGTGCCATGGGTGCATGCTCATATGCGGCTGCTCCAACGGTCCTTGCTGACACTGTAGTCCTCAGGTTTTCAGGAGTTTGAGCTCAGGTTCCCATTCCTTATGATAGTGAAGGCCAGCCTGCAGTGCTGGTAGCATCCGTGTCATCTGAGGAAGGGCATGCCGCTGGACAATTTCATGGATCCTTCTGATGACAGATGCCAGTCACTCAGCCTGGGGAGCCCATTGCCATGACCAAATGGGCCAGAGTCATTTGAACTGCAGGGAAGCGGTGTGGTCCATCCACCACCTTGAAGTATGAACCATCAGGCTGGCTCTCAGCATTTCCAGTCCCTGGCCAAGGGCTAAGCGGTTTGAGTGTTTTCAGACAACACCACAGCAGTGGTCAATGTCAATTGGCAAGGCAGCACGAGAGGTACTGGGGTAGCCCTGGAGATGGCTGTCCTGTTTGCCTGGGTGGAGAAGAACCTCCTAGCTTTGTCAGCTCAGCATATTGCCAGGGTGGACAATGTTGCAGTAGAGTTTCTTAGCCAGCATTCTCTGAATCTAGAAGAGTGGGAGTTGATTCAGAAGGTGTTTCAGTTGATTCTGCGACACTTGAGTTGTACCAAGATGGATCTGATGGCAACCCACTTCATTGCCAAAGTGTACCATATATTCAGTCACTGCATGGAGACAGAGTCTGAGGGTGTCAATTCCCTGGCTTAACCTTGGCCATGTCAACACCTGCTCTGTGTGTTTCTTCCATGGCCCCTGATGGGGCATGTGATTTGGCATATAGTGTGCCATCTGGGAAGGATTATTCTGATGGTGCCAGATTGGCTGAGGAGAGCATGGTTCAGAGATCTGATGCAGCTCCTGCAAGCGCCATCTCTTAATTTGCTTCCATCTTGGGGCCTCTTGCGGCAAGGACTGATCATCCTGGAGGACCCTTCTTGCTTTGGGCTTAGCTCTTGAGAGAAGAGGGCTAGTGCGTAAGGACTAATCTCTGGCAGTGGTTTCCACTCTGCTCAGAGCCCAGAAGTGATCTGTCAGCCTGGTATACATGTGGGTCTGGTGCCTCTTTGGACAATGGTGTGGCACACGGCAACTTGCTCCTGAGGCAGCCGAGGTGCTGTCCCTGTTGACCTTTCTACAGGTGGTCTAGAGAAGGACTTTTCTCTTAGCTCCCTGAAGGATCAGATGGCAGCTTTGACCTGTTTTAGAAGTCTGGTGGCTGGTAAGTCTCTAGCCTTACACCCAAATATTTCACACTTTCTTCAGGGGCTTCGACATCTGCATCTTCCCCTTCGATCTGTGGTCCCTTCCTGAGATCTGTGGTGCTCAAGACCCTAAAGTTGGAACCCTTTGAGCTGTTGAAGCATGCTACTCTGAAGGATTTGACGCTCAAGATGGTTTTCTTGTTTGCAATTTGTTCCGGAAGGTGGATTTCTGAGCCATATGCGCACTGTCTCGCCGAGGTCCTTACCTGTCTTTTTTTTCCAAAGAGGCCATTTCCATTTCATCTGTGCCTTTCTTCTTGCCCAAGATGAATGCTGCCTTTCAGGTGAACCAGGTTATTTGCCTGCCCTCCTTCTCTAAAGGAGCAATATCGGGGCAATGATAAGGATCTTCACCTTGTGGATGTCTGGAAGGTACTTCTCTGATACTGGGAGGTTACAAATTCTTTTTGTAAGTTCAATCATCTTTTTTTGCTGTTCGCTGGCCTACACAAAGGTGGCATGATGGCTAAATGTACATTGGGGCGCTGTATTAAGGAGGCTATTGCCTCGGTGTGTCTGCTGCGGAACCAGCCAGTTCTGGAGGGTTTGCACATCTGTTCTATCCAAGCGCAAGCATTCTCATGAGCGGAGCGGAGCGGAGCTTGGTAGCCCCTACTGACATTTATCAGATGGCAACGTGGGCATCAATTTCCACTTTTGTCAGAAACTGCCGCTTGGATTTCCACGTGCACGTGGACACAATTCTGAAGGTTTTGCAAGCTGCTGTGTTGTCTTCCTGCCCAGTGGAATTATAACTTTGGTACCTCCCACTTGTCTGGACTTGTCTAGCAGGACGATATCATAGGTGGCATTTTATTTACCAGATAATGTCCTTTTCTTGAGTCCTGATAATGTCCTTTTCTTGAGACCTGCCCCTGGAACTGTTTTTGCTCTGTTCTTCTGCTGTTATACCCTTGGGCCCACTATAATTTCTGTACTTGGCTCTGTAGGTTCATCTTCTACTGACAGCCTTCTGTTTCTGTTTTTCTGCTTGCTGTTTCCCATGTTGCCATGTTCTCCCATATGCTTTGGGGTGGATACTGAAGAGACCTCTGGTGGCTAAGGCAGATAGAGGCATGGGAGTGATGTGATTGAAACCTGAGTTTTTCATTGATTTTGTCTCTACCAATCTACTAGTAGGGGAACACAACACACTTGTCTGGACTTGTCTAGCAGAACTCAAAGAAAGGGCATTCTCCTAGGACAAGCAGGATGAAGTCAGCCACACCTGGTGATGTCATCTGACGGCGCCGTGGACGGAGTACTCTCTCTCTAGCCCAGAAGAGGTTTCCCTTCTGGGCAGGGTCCTCCCCCCCCCCCCCGGCCCACCCACTGGACCGCCCCCAGCCGGCCACTTTCACTTCTTCCGCCTTGCCAGCAAGACGGACCTCTACGCTCTCTCAACATTTTTCTTATTTTATTTTATTACTTTGCAATTTTCCACAATAAACAATGCCAAAACCTGGCTTTAAGAAGTGCCCGCGATGAACTCCATGGACTCCCACTCCTGCTGTATCCGCTGCCTGGGCGCCTCTCACAAAGTTGAGGATTGCGTCCATTGTGCAAAGATGTCTCCGAGGGCAAGGAAATCCAGAAAAAACCTCCTCTCTGAACTGTTTCCAGCTTGCCCAATTCCAGCGCAGACTCCTCTTCTCCCTGCTTCTGCCGCGGCTCCTGCACCTTCTCCGATGCCCTCCGCTGACTCTGCAAGATCTACGGCCCCAGGCGTGCCTGCTATGGCCTCCGCCTGCAGTCGTGATGTTCCGCCGCAGCCTTCTACCTCCGTGGATCCTTCTGGCTTGATTTTCTTGTCCCGGGACCCAGCGGCAGCTCCCTTACACGAGGGAAGCATGGAGGCGGCCATTTTGGATTGCATCACTTCCGGGCCTGAACCCTCCCTCCGTAGCGCCGAGGATCAGCGCAATTCGCATCGTCAGGGGAGGAGGAGGAGCAACTCACCACGCCATCACAGGAGTCGCAGCAGCCCATCGCACCGACGGAGCCGGCGCCGGCAGAGATCCCGCTCGGCGCGGAGGCCCCGATCCAACATGCGCCATCACAGGAAGCCCAAGAAACGCACCCGCAGCAGCAGCAGTGATGGGGATAGCCGCGGTCGCCGCCGCCACACCGCCAGACGCAGAAACAGGCACCGGAGAGACACCAGCTCTTCTTCAGCCTCCAGCACATCTTCTGCCAGGTACTCTTCCCCTCAGAGCCTCCAGCACCTCCTCAATTTCGAGCCCTCCCCTCCCAGGGATCCCAGGGCTTCCCCGGAGCAATCGGGTCCCCAAGGACAGGACGCTCTCCAGGAACCTCTGAACTTGCTTCTCCATCCTGAGGGAGGCAGAGATAGCTCCAACTTCATTTCTTTTCTCTCCTCCCTCTTCCAGCAATGGACCCGTGCACAGCCAGCAGCAGTTTCTGCTCCCGCAGCGCTTGTCCACAGCCCTGCCACCCTGGCCTGTGCGCACCTCCCTTCCCCGGACGCACCCAGGGACACCCTTACCGCCTCCTCACCCGGCCCCCACGGGTCGGATGGTATCGGCGAAGAAGAGGCAGTCTCACAGTCTATGGACTCGAATGACAATCCCCCAGGAAAGGTTACTGCAGACTCAGGAGCCCCAACTGAACCACCATCTTCCAGTCCGGAGAATCTTTCTTATTCCAAGTTCCTTCTGAAATTGGCTAACACCTTGTACCTGCCTAACTCCAGCGACGCCCCGGATCAACGCCCGGAGACCCAGGCGGCGCAAAAGTTTCTCGAAACGCCGAAGTCCATGGCAACCATTCCGGTTTATCCCTTACTGCGCGAGAACCTGGTCGCCCTGTGGAAGAACCCCACATCAGGACCCGCAATATCCCAGAAACTGGACACTAAGTACCAGGTCCAAGCCACCCCTGGTTTCAACAAGTCTCAGCTTCCCCACCACTCCATCGTGGTTGAGTCAGCACTGAAGAGGACAAAATCCACACGTACCAACGCCAACTGTCCCCCAGGGAAAGATCTTAAATTGCTGGACGACCTCGACAAAAAGGTCTTCCAAGGGGCCATGCTCTGTGCCAGGATTTCCGCTCACCAACTGCAGCAGGCCCTCTACCAAGATGCACTCTTAGAAAGGCTGAAAGGAATCACCACTTCCTCTTCCAACCAGGCAACGCAGTCTACTTCTGCCGAGACCATCTCTGACCTGCAGGAATGCACAAAACATCAGGTGCGGGCTGCTTTCGATGCCTTTGACACAGCGGCCCGCACAGCCACTTCCTCTATCTCTGCCCGCCGCCTGGCATGGCTCAAGACTTCGGGGCTACAGGAAGACACCCATGACCGCATCGCTGATGCTCCCTGCACAGGGGAATCCCTCTTCGGGGACAAGGTCAATGACGCTGTCAACGCACTGAAAGACCGCTGCTCGACTCTGAAAACACTGGCAGACGAGGGGTTAGAGCGCCCCAGCCGCAAAAACCCCTACCACCAAAAGCCTTACTCCTTCAGTTCCTCCAGGCGTCATTACAACTCCTATCAGAAATGGCAACCTCGCTATAAATCGCAGCCACCTCAGCAGGCCTACCGACAAAAACCTCGCCAGCGGGATAGAAAACAACAAAAGACCTCCCAGCCCGGGGCAGGTAAAACCAATCAGGCCTTTTGACAACCAGCCCCCGGACAATCCCCCCACCGGGGGGCGCTTGACCTCTTTCCTTCCTGCCTGGCAGTCTATCACTTCGGACAAATGGGTGCTGGCGATCATCAAGGATGGATACCGCTTGAAGTTCCTGTCACCCCCAGTGCAATACGGGCTCCCCCCCTGCAAGACGTCGGACCTCTCTCTCCCTGTCCTCGCGTGGGAGATCCAGGCCCTTCTTTCCTCCAACGCCATCGAGCCAGTCCCTGCAGCGGAGCAGAACTCTGGTTTTTACTCAAGTTACTTCATGGTCCCCAAGAAATCAGGAGGCATGCATCCCATCCTCGACCTCCGAGCGCTCAGCGTATTCATTGCCAAGGAGAAGTTCAGGATGCACTCACTCGGGTCCATCCTTCCCCTCATCCAAACCGGCGAGTGGCTCACCTCCCTGGATCTACTGGAGGCCTACACTCACATCCCGATACACCCAGACTACAGACAATACCTACGATTCTGGGCCATGGGGAGGCACTTCCAATACAAAGTCCTCCCGTTTGGATTGTCCCCCGCCCCACGGGTGTTCACAAAGTGCGTAGCCACTGCAGCAGCACACCTCCGCAAACAAGGAATCTGCTTATTCCCCTACCTGGACGACTGGCTCATTGCAGCACCCTCTTTCGAGGAAGCCGGGAAGGTGACACATGCAACCATCACCCTCCTGTCGGATCTGGGGTTCCTAATCAATTACCCGAAGTCCCATCTGCGCCCCTCTCAGCGCCTAGAATTCATCGGGCCCTCATAGACACCATCAACGCGAAGGCTTTCCTCCCCTTGCAGCGGAAGGAATCCATCAGGGAGCTAGTGCACCACATACAAGCCAACACGAACCCCACCGCCCGGAGTCTCCTCCGGCTCCTGGGCCACATGGCCGCTGCCACACAGACAGTTCCTCTGGCGAAACTCCATATGCGCCATCTGCAGTGGCACCTGCGAACTCACTGGTTCCAGCACTCGCAACCTCTGACTGCAACCATCCCGATGGCCCCAACCGTCCTCAAGTCCATCCAGTGGCGGACCCGCGAGAGCAACCTCGCACGAGGGAGACCCCTGTCATAACCACCACACCAACTGACCATCACCACCGACGCCTCCCCCATAGGCTGGGGAGCACACTGCCTGCATCTCCAGACACAAGGCGCCTGGACAGCACAGGAGCAGCGATACCACATCAATCTGCTAGAACTCAGAGCCATTCGCTACGCCTTGGGTGCCTTTCAGGACCTAATCAGAGGGAAAATCACCCTGATCCAGACAGACAATCAAGTGGCCATGTTCTACGTGAACAAGCAGGGTGGGACGGGATCACGGACCCTCTGTAGGGAGGCACTCCGGATTTGAACCTTTGCAATCTCCAAACACTGCCTGCTCTGAGCCTCGTATCTGCCGGGAATCGAGAACGAGCTGGCGGACAGACTCAGCCGACAACTCAGCCCCCACGAATGGTCCCTCAAGCCAGAAATTGTTTTCCCACTCTTCCAAGAATGGGGTTACCCGGAGATCAACCTCTTCGCGACGGAGCAGAACACAAAATGCAAAATCTTCTGCTCCAAACGCCCCTCCCAGTTCAGCCACTCGGCGGATGCATTCGACGTATCATGGGGGGGGATGGTCACTGGTGTATGCCTTTCCTCCCATTCCCCTGATCTCCATGACGATCCAGCGCATCATCTCCAACAAGGCTCAAGGCATCCTTGTGGCTCCCCACTGGCCTCGCCAAGGGTGGTTCCCACTCCTGAGACGCCTAGCGCTCCGCCCGCCGCTGCAGCTACCACCAGTGCCCGATCTGCTCATCCAGGGAGACGGCCGCACCCTTCACCCCAACTTACAGACCCTGACCTTGACAGCCTGGTGGCTGAGCGGGTAGCCTTATTCCCCCTCTGCCTTCCTTGAGAAGTGGAAGAAGTGGTGCTCGCAGCACGCCGCCCTGCGACTAGAAAGTCGTACGGCCTCAAGTGGCGGCATTTTTCCTCCTGGTGCTCCTCTCAAGACCTGGACCCCTTCGCATCTCCTGTCCCCAAGATACTACAGTACCTGGCCTCCTTATCCCAACAGGGCCTGCAGCCCCAGTCCATCCGGGTACACCTAGCAGCCATATCGGCCCTCCATGACCGCACCGGAAAGGACTTGATCGCTCGGCTACCACTAGTAGCCCGCTTCATGAAAGGCTTAGCGAACCTTCATCCACCGGTCAGAGAACCTGTACTGCACTGGGACCTAAATACTGTTCTCAGTCAACTCACACTGCCCCCCTTCGAGCCCATGCTGACAGCGGAGGCGAAGTTCGCGGCCTGGAAAACCCTGTTCCTCGTAGCCATCACCTCGGCTAGACGCATCAGCGAGCTCCAAGCCCTGGTGGCACACCCACCTTACACGCAGCTTTCCACCGACCGCGCCTCCCTCCGGACTCATCCTAAGTTCGTTCCGAAGGTAGCCTCAGCCTTCCACATCAACCAAACGATTGAGCTCCCCACCTTCTTCCCCGAGCCACACTCCTCACCGGAGGAAGAGAGGTTGCACACGTTAGATTGTGTCAGAGCGCTACGCCTTTACCTCCTTAGAACTAAGGACCAGCGCAGCACCACTCAACCTTTTGTCTCCTATGACCAGAACAAGCCCGGGCGCCCCATATCCAAGCGCATCCTGTCCCTCTGGATCTCCTCGTGCATCGCCTTCTGCCTCCACCAGGCTGGCGCTCATCCCGCACCATCAGTCAACGCACATCAGCTGAGGGCGCTGGCCACCACCATTGCCAACCTACGCTCAGTTCCTGTAGCCGACATCTGTAAAGCGGCTACTTGGTCCTCCCTGCAGACCTTTCAAAGACACTACTGCCTCGACCTGCATCCTAACCAGTTCTTCGGCCGAGCAGTCCTGACGGCAGCCCACAGGCCACCGCTCGAGCCTTAGTTCCATGGAAGCCCTCGGACCAGTACCCCTGGACTTGTCATCCATAATGAGTCAGATGATGTTTTTGCACATGATGTTCTTTGCACATGCACAGTTTATTGCACATGTTTTGCACATGCAGATATTGTTGCACATGATGCTTGCTCAGAATGTTCCCTTGTTGTGTTATGAGTTTGCTCATTACGTTGCACTGAATGTAGCACATGATATTCTTTGAGTCACCACACGTGAGTTTTTCCACGTGCCGTTCAATGTCATTGCTGCACAATAAAATCCTATTCTTCAACTAGTGTCCTCCTATGTTCGGGGTGGGCCCCTTCTACCTCAGCTCTTCCCAGCTAGGGAGGCACCAGGTGTGGCTGACTTCATCCTGCTTGTCCTAGGAGAAATCAAGGTTACTTACCTGTAACGGGAGTTCTCCGTGGACAGCAGGATAAGTCAGCCACATGCTCCCACCCATCCTCCCCTTCAGGGGCCCATCCCTGGCCTGTCTACGCCCCAGCCTCCAGCCTTCTCGCTCAGCTTGGTACATAGTGGCCGGCTGGGGGCGGTCCAGTGGGTGGGCCGGGGGGGGGGGGGAGGGGGAGGACCCTGCCCAGAAGGGAAACCTCTTCTGTGCTAGAGAGAGAGTACTCTGTCCATGGCGCCGTCGGATGACGTCGCCAGGTGTGGCTGACTTATCCTGCTGTCCACGAAGAACTCCCGTTACAGGTAAGTAACCTTGATTTATCTGGTAAGTAAACTGTCACCTAGCATGCACTGTATAATAAATACTCAGCTAATTTGCTCTTCTGCTGGCTGTGACTAAATGTTCCACTGTGCTTTGTTTTGTAGAAGAAATGGATATCTAACAGCTTTGAATTTTCTCTGTTCAGACTAACTGTAGAAATGGATGATGATGAAGGAATGGTATTTTATTCAGTGGCAAGTGATCTAATACCCAACTATCCAGTTTCTAAAGTGAGTACTTTGCACAAACTGCAGTTTAATTTACTGATATGCTACTATGCTTCAGTGACATTTCCATATCACGAAAACAACTTCAGCATTCTTTCTCTACATTTAAATATTCTTGAAATAGATGTGCTTGCATACAGTGTTATTATTAAAAGTTGTTCTTTCATTGCATTTTTCTAGAATGATTTTGTGGACCATTTGAATAAGTCATAACGGTAAATTAAGTCACTTTAAGTTTTCTGCATAAAATTCTGTAGCAGTGAAATGAACTCAGCATGAAATCTACACGACCTTCTGAATCTAGATTCTAAATGTAAAACAAGCATTGTTTCCCTTAGATTTTGACTGAGTCAGTGACTACCCACAGCCTGAAGTTAATAAATTCCACAGAGACTCCTCTATATTTCCAACTTCTTTTGATGAAGCCTTTTAGACTGCTTGGAATAGACCCCAACAAAGCTGTGAAGACATCACATAGTGACCGAGATGAGCAAGGAAGGCATCTTGTACTCCATCCACAACAAAATATGCTGGTAAGTGGGAAAAAATATATACAAATAAAGGAAAACCCTATTCTCCAGGACCAAGCAGGAAGTCAGTCCTCACATATGGGTGTCATCGATGCCGATGAAGCCCCAGCGGAGCATTTCCCCAGCTTTCTATGAAAGCCTTTGGGAATGCAGGCACGCATGCGCGGTTCCCTTCCCGCCTAAAGGTGCCATCTTACCTCAGGCTCTCTTTTTCCAAGAAGCCCACCGGACGTGCGTCCTGTCATCCCGGATAAAAGTTTGATTTTTTCGGCGATTCTCGCTATTTTTCTTCCCGGTTCGACGCCAGTTCCCCTCCCGCCGGGTTCGGTACACCGGTATCGAGCCCGATTCTTCTTTTTCAGTTTTTGCCCTTCGTGGCTGGCGTTCGCGCCCTTTTTTGATTTTTCCCTGGAAGGCCGGTCCTTTGACCTCGTGGGGACTCTTTTTTTCCCCGATGGCTTCCAGCGGTTTCAAAAAGTGTGATCGGTGTAAGAAGTTGATGTCTCTCACCGACACACACGACTGCTGCTTTCGGTGCCTCGGTCCTGATCACGACCCTAAGATGTGTGGACCATGTGGGAAGATGTCTTCCAAGGCACTGCGAAGTCGCCAGCAGCAGAAAGAAAGGCTTTTCGCGGACTCAGCCTCCGGCCGGGCCCGGACCTCGTCTGAGGCCTCAACATCTCGGGATTCGGATCCCGAGCGCTGTCGAAGCTCCTCGGACAGGGGGTCCCCTGACCGGGAACGCAAGAGGAAGAAGCGGCTCGTGAAGGCGTCGTCTGAAGAGGTCCCTGGCTCTTCGAGGGCCAGGTCTAAGACCCCCGACCGTCGCCCCGGGCCCGTGGAACAAGAGAAGCCTGCCAAAGTTCCTCGCGTGGAGCCGGAGACTGCTGGACACGTAAGCCCTGTGGTCCTCAAGGACTCTCCTCCCAGAGAGCCGACGTCGGCCCGGCACAGTCGGGGCCCGAGTCGGTAGCTGCTGCATCTCCTGAGCTGAGTCTCAGGATGACAGCCTTGGAGAGCAGACTGTCTGCCTTCATGGAGCAGCAGCGGGCACTGATGGCCAGCCTGTCTGGCGCATCTGCCCCGACCACCGGGACATTGAAGTCGACCCCGGAGACCGAGCCGATACTCAAGTCCATCATGGCTCGAAGTCGACCTCGGTCGCGGTCTCCCTCGACCTCCCTTTCGGGACCGAGGGCGTCAACGCCGGTGCCTCCGGCGTCGGGGCGGGTGCTCCAGGGCCCCGCGGGGTTGGATCCTGACTCCTCGTCGGACGAGTCTGCCTGGGAGACGGAGGATGAGGAGTCCCCGACATATTCAAGACTCGGTGCGTCCCCTCGGACTCACCGCAGTCTGAGCCCCGGAGTAGATCCATTCCGGAGGACACCCGGTTCTCGGAGTTTGTCCGGGATATGGCCACCGCGTTGGCTATTCCGGCGGACCCCGAGGAAGAACCTCGAGCTGAAGAGCTCGAGGCCCTGCAGTATGACTCTCCTCCGAAGGAGGCCTTTACTGTCCCGGTTCCTCCGATGCTGGAATGGCTCCTCTTCCGCATGTGGGAGGCACCGGCCTTGGCGCCGGTTCTAAGCAAGCGAGTCGATTCGATTTATCGACTCCGGAAGAGCCCTGGCTTTCAGAAGGCGCAGCTACCACACCATTCCATGGTGGTGGAATCGATGTCCCGCGCCGCCTATGATGGCTTCGAGGCTTCGGCCCGAGTTGCGGCAGCCAGCATCGTGGCTCGACGCCAGGCATGGCTGCAGTCATCGGACCTCGAGCCATGGGTTCAGGACAAGTTGGTCGATGTCCCTTGCCAAGGTGAAAACCTTTTTGGCAAGCCCATGGCCGAGAAGGCCGCACAGCTCGAGACGGAGCACCTTACTAGGACAAGGCTGTCTAGGAAGACCTCAGCCCCTTCTCACAAGAAGAAGGCCTCGGTTAAGAAGCCCTTTTACCCGAGGAAGGGCACTGCCTACAAACAGTACCCTCAGTATCAGGCTGCCCAAGCTGCACCCCAGGGTCAGCAAGCCAAGGGGCAGGGTAATGGGCCCCGTAGGCAGAGGACCCCCAAGCCTCCGGCCCCTGCTCCCACTCAGCAGGGTGGGGGTTTTTGACTCCTTGAGCGTAGCCTCTCCATCCCTGCTCTCCCAACCCTGCACAGGAGGTCGCCTCGCCCTCTTTGCCCAACAGTGGCCCCATATCACTGGGGACAGTTGGGTGTTGAACATAGTCCACAGGGGCTATGCACTGCATTTTCACCAACTGCCTCCGCCATACTTTCCAGGGGAACCTCCAAGGCCTCCCCTGCACACAGACCTTCTCCTTCAAGAGCTTCAAGGTCTGTTGGTGGACAGGGCGGTGGAGCCTGTGCCTCCCCACTTGCAAGGTCACGGATTCTACTCCAGGTATTTCCTGGTGCCCAAAAGAACCGGTGGCCTTCGACCCATTCTGGACCTCAGGAACCTCAACAAGTTCCTAGAGAAAGAGAAGTTCAAGATGCTTACTCTTGGAACACTTCTGCCCTACCTCCAGCAGGGAGATTGGCTATGCTCCTTAGATCTAAAGGATGCGTACACTCACATCCTCATTCATCCAGACCACAGAAAGTACCTCAGGTTCATTGTGGGAGGAAACCATTATCAGTACAGAGTGCTGCCTTTTGGCCTCACCTCCGCTCCCAGGGTCTTTACCAAATGCCTGGCAGTGGTGGCGACCTTCCTGAGAAATCAGGGAATCTATGTCTTCCCCTATCTGGACGACTGGCTCATCAAGGGTCAGACATGCCAGGAGGCCAGACAAGCCACCCTCAGAACTATTACTCTTCTTCAAAGCCTGGAGTTTGTAATAAACTTCGCAAAGTCCACTTTGCTCCCCTCCCAGAACTTGGAGTTCATAGGAGCAAGGCTGGACTCTCTGCTGGCAAAGGCTTTCTTGCCAGAAGACAGGGCACAAAGATTGATAGCCTTGGCAAACCAGTTTCTCAGCAGGTCATTCATCTCCGCCAGACTCTGCCTGCAGCTTCTAGGCCACATGGCTTCGACAGTACATGTGACCCCCAATGCCAGGCTCCATATGAGGCCTGCACAGTGGTGCCTTCGGACTCAGTGGTCACAGGCCACAGGCAGCCTCAGGGACAGGATAAGGGTGTCCAGACAATTTCTGAACTCCCTCCGCTGGTGGTTGCACCCACCCAATCTACTAAAAGGCATGCCTTTTCAAATTCCTGGGTACACAGTGGTACTGACCACAGACGCCTCCCTGCAGGGCTGGGGAGCTCATTGTCTGAACAAGTGCACCCAGGGCCTGTGGTCCCCTTGGGAGGCTGCACAGCAAATCAACCTCCTAGAGCTCAGAGCTATTCGATTAGCACTCAAAGCTTTCTCTCCTACCCTGGCTCATCAGTCTGTCCTGGTTCAGACAGACAACCAAGTAGCCATGTTTTATGTGAACAAACAGGGCGGGACTTGGTCCAGACTCCTCTGTCGGGAGGCTCAGGACCTTTGTTCATTTGCCCTCAAGCACAACATGCTTCTCAAGGCTGTGTACCTTCCAGGCCAGGACAACTACCTGGCCGACAAGTTGAGCAGGATTCTACAGCCCCACGAGTGGCAGCTGCATCCTTTAGTGGTTCAGAAGATCTTCCTAAAATGGGGTCTCCCCTTGATAGATCTCTTTGCCAGGCCACTGAACAGGCAACTGCCCAAGTTCTTCTCCAGGCAACCGCATCCTCTGAGACTAGCAGCGGATGCTTTTCTGATTCCCTGGTCTCAGGGCCTCCTGTATGCGTTTCCTCCCACGCCCTTGGTGGCCCGAACTCTCTTCAAGATTCTTCAAGACAAGGCCTCGGTCCTGCTGGTGGCTCCCAGGTGGCCGAGACAGCCTTGGTTTCCACTTCTGCTTCAACTGGTGGTGGAGCCCCCTCTGCCTCTGGGGTTGCAACCCGACCATCTCTCGCAGGAGCAGGGTTCCCTTCTGCACCCCAATCTCAAAGCTCTCAATTTGATGGCCTGGAGGCTGCAAGGGTAGTTTTGGCTCCCTGGGGCCTCCCTCTGGAAGTTGAGGAGGTTGTCCTAGCCTCTAGGAAACGGTCC
This sequence comes from Ichthyophis bannanicus, assembly GCA_033557465.1. Classification (NCBI taxonomy): domain Eukaryota; kingdom Metazoa; phylum Chordata; class Amphibia; order Gymnophiona; family Ichthyophiidae; genus Ichthyophis; species Ichthyophis bannanicus. Next base: position 252,381,563 of record CM066031.1, read on the forward strand.
ACTAGGAAAATCTATGCTCTCAAATGGAAAAGGTTTTCTCTGTGGTGTCAGCTCCGTACAGAGGATCCTTTCTCCTGTACTGTGCCAGTAGTGCTTCAGTACTTACTGCACTTGTCTAATCAGAGACTTAAGTCCAATTCTGTTCGGGTCCACCTCTCAGCTCTAGCAGCTCACCACTCACTGGTGGAAGGACATTCTCTGTCGGTTCACCCCTTGGTGTCCCGCTTTCTCAGGGGCTTGCTTTTGCTCAAGCCTCCAATCCGTCGTCCTGCTCCTGAGTGGGAGTTGAATGTGGTCTTGCAGCAGCTGACTCGCCCACCCTTTGAGCCGATGGCTACTTGCCCTCTACGCTTCCTGTCCTGGAAGACACTCTTCTTGGTAGCCCTTACCTCGGCTAGGAGAGTGAGTGAGCTTCAGGCCCTGGTCTGTGATAGGCCTTACACTCGCTTTTATAGGAACTGGGTTGTCCTTAGGACTCATCCAAAGTTCCTCCCAAATGTTGTCTCCTCCTTCCACCTTAACCAAGAGGTGGTTCTTCCAACATTCTTCCCTAGGCCTCATGCAAGCCAGGCTGAAGCAGTCCTGCATACCCTGGACTGTAGGAGGGCCTTATCCTTCAACCTTGACCGTACGCAGGGACATAGAAGGGCTACTCAGCTCTTCATCTCTTTTGACCCTAATAAGTTGGGGTTGGCTGTGTCCAAGCGTACCTTGTCCATCTGGGTGGCTGACTGTATCACTTGGGCTTACAAGGCGGCTGACCTTCCTTTGCAGGGTCGGGTCACGGCCCACCGTCTCAGGGCAGTGGCTGCCTCAGTGGCTTATCTCCGCTCTGTGCCCTTGGTAGACATCTGCAGGGCTGCAACTTGGTCTTCAAGCCAGACTTTTGCGACCCATTACTGTCTGGAGAGGGAGTCCCGTAGGGACAGTGCTTTTGGCCAAGCAGTACTCCGGAATCTCTTTGAGGTTTAGGCAGCTCCTGCCCTCCTGCCCTCTGTTGGGCTACCGGTGGAGGTTGTGTCAGTGAAAAGCCTTTCTTTGATGCTGGGACTAGAGGGAGTTCTCTTGTTCAGCCTGGGTTCCTCGGTAGCCCAGAGCTAGGGAGTCACCCATATGTGAGGACTGACTTCCTGCTTGGTCCTGGAGAAAGAGTAGTTACTCACCTGTAACAGGTGTTCTCCAGGAGCAGCAGGAATCAGTCCTCACAACCCTCCCTCCTCCCCTGGGAGTTGCAGTTGTACATAGTTTATTTTTTCATTTTTGTGTGCTGTTCTTAGCTATATCATTTGACTGAGGTAAGATGGCACCTTTAGGCGGGAAGGGAACCGCGCATGCGTGCCTGCATTCCCAAAGGCTTTCATAGAAAGCTGGGGAAATGCTCCGCTGGGGCTTCATCGGTGTCGATGACACCCATATGTGAGGACTGATTCCTGCTGCTCCTGGAGAACACCTGTTACAGGTGAGTAACTACTCTATAGTTAATTATACTAGTAGTTCTTTAATAAACTTTGTTGCTGAGAGGGACTCCGATCTGTCTCAGAAAGTAAGCCAGTGATATTCACTTCCGGTCCTCAAGAGCCACAAATGGGTTGGGTTCTCAGGCTATCCTTAATGATTATGCATGATATAAATTTGCATGCAGTGGAGGTGGTATGCATGCATATCTTTCTCATGCATATTAATTAGGATATCCTATTACTATTAGTGGTACTAATCATTTGTATAGCGCTACAAGGCATGCACAGTGCTGTACAGAGACATGTAAGAGACAGTCCTTGCTCATTGGAGCTTGCATACATAAGAGGTGAACAAGAGACTAAGTGGATAAGGATCCAAAAGCAGCGTCGAAGAGGTGAGTTTTTAATCTGGATTTGAATAAGGCCAGAGATGAAACCTGCCTTACTGACTCAGGTAATTTGTCTGTTTATGTTTATTCAATATCTGGAGCAACAAGATGGAAAGATTGAAGTCTGGAGTTGGCAGTGGAAGAGAAGGTCACAGATAGAAGAGGTCTGCCAGAAAAACAGAGTTCCCGAGGAGAGGTGTAGGGGGAGGTAAGAGGAAAGGTAGTGAGGAGCAACAGAATGAATGCGCTTATAGGTTAGTAGGAGATGTTTTATCTGGATGCAGAAACAGATAGGGAGCCAGTGAAGTGACTTGAGAAGAGGGGTTCCATGAGATAGTAATGCTGGTGGAAGATTAGCTATGTAGCTGAGTTTGAACAGATTGAAGTGAGGAGAGATGATTCAGAGGGAGACCAGCAAGGAAAGTTTGCAAATAGGGTCTTAGTAGTGTGTTCAGAAAGGAAGCGTGAATTTTGCTAATGTTATAGAGAGAAATGACAGAATTTAGCTATCTGTAGATGTACAGTATAAGGAGAAGGAGGAGTGTAAGATGACCCCAAGGGCTAAGGAAATAGGGAGGAATGGAGTGTTATTCACAGAAATAGAGAAAGAAGGAAGGGGGAATTATGGTTTAGGAGGAAAGATAAAAAGCTTGGTTTTGGCCATGTTCAGTTTCAGACACTGGAAAGACATCCAGGCAGCAATGTCAGATAAGCAGACAGAAATGAAGCCTGGATTCTTGGAGAGATTTCAGGTACAGAGAGGTAGATCTGAGAATCATCCGTGTAAAGATGGTACTGAAAACCATGGGAGGTTTGCAGCCCTCCAGCACCATCAGTGAATACTGCTGAGATAAGCAGATAGCAGATCTTGGCAATATAAGGTGACATTTTACTTACCAGTTAATGCCCTTTTGTGGAGTCCTGCTAGACCAGTCCAGACAAGTGGATTGTGTTCCCCTACCAGTATATTAGTAGAGACAAAGAACCAATGAAAAGCCCAGGTTTCAATGACATCACTCGTATACCTCTATTCACCTCAGCCACCAGGTCTCTTCAGTATTCATCTCAAAGCATATGGGAGAAACATGGCAAGCCTCACACAACCACAATTGTGGACAACAATGAGTAATCAACAGTAGAGAACTATATACAAAAAAAGCATAAACAGAAGGCTGTCAGTAGAAGATGAACCTGCAGAACCAAATATAGAAATCATAGTGGACCCAGTGTACCGCAGCAGAACAAAATAAATACAGTTACAGGGGTGGGCCCTGGACTGGTCTAGCAGGACTCAAGGAAAGGACATTAACTGGTAAGTAATATGTCACCTTCAATATCATCCTGCTAGACCAGTCCAGACAAGTGGGATGTACCAAAACTGTGACTCCACTGGGCGGGAAGAAGACACAGCAGCTCGCAAAACCCTTGAGCCAAAGACTGTGTCCACCCATGCGTGGACATCCAAATGGTAATGCTTGAAAAAGTGAAAAGTGAGGCCCACGTTGCCACCTGACAAATTTCTACAGAGGCTACTGAGCTCTACTCCGCCCACAAGGACATTTGTGCTCGGATAGAATGGGTGTGCAGACCCTCCAGAACCAGCTGGTTCTGCAACAGATTGAGGCAATGGCTTCCTTAATCCAGTGCCCCAAAGTCGACTTAGCCACCGCGTCACCCTTGCACAGTCCAGCCAACGGCACAAAACGTAGACTTAGGAAAACAATTCAAAACCGCCAAGTACTGGAGAAGCCAGAGGTGGTCAAGATAAGGATAAGGCAAAGATCCTTATCTTTCCCCGACACTGCTCCTTAGAGAAGGAGAGCAGGTAGACCACCTGGTTCACATGAAAAGGAGAAATCACCTTAGGCAAGAAGGAAGGCAGGGGCCGAATCAAAACGGCCTCCTTTGAAAAAGATAGTTGAGGATCTCGGCAAGTTGGAGCCTGCAGCTCGGAAATCCACCTTGCGGAACAAATCGCGACCAAGGAGACCATCTTGAGCATCAAATCCTTCAAAATAGCACTCTTCAACTGCTCAAGGAGCACCAAAATCAGGGCCCTGAGCTCTAGACACAGATCCCAGAAAGGGACCACAGACCAGAGGGGAGGACGCAGATGCCATACCCCCCCCCCCCCCCAAAGAAAGCACGAGACAGCCTGATGCAAGGCTAGAGACTTACCAGCCAGACCTTGGAAATGCTACCATCTGAACTTTCAGGGAGCCAAAGGAAAGACCCTTCCCCAGGCCATCCTGTAGAAAAAACCAACTTCCAGGTCATACTGCTAGACCAGTCCAGACAAACGGGTTGTGTCCCCCTGCCAGCAGATCTTGGAGACAGAGAATTCTACCAGAGCTCTGATAGGCTGGACTCTGGTGATATGGTCCTACCCCTAGGGGTCTCCCTCAGTATTTCTCTGTCTCCAGCAGATCTGGTTGCTTTTGTTGTTTTTCCCTCAAAATCTTTAAAATTATTTAGAATCCCTTTGGGGACTGATATTTCCACTTGCCTGTTGCTGCCAGTATAGTTTCACTGTTCACCAGGGTGTTTGCAGCTGAGCTCCTGTTTCTGACACAGTAGAGCTCGCTGACAGGAAGAATCCCCAGCATCTGGCCATGAGGGCTTGTTAGCTGGACGAAGGCCTCCCTAAAATCAGGTTTCTCTGTATCTTGAGGCTCCTGGATGCACCCAGATTTCACAAGAGGTGTTACTCTGGGTTTCCCAGCAACTTAATTCCCCAGATAAACTTGTGGAGCTCTTGGGCCTGGCTTCAGTAGAGCTCCTGATTTTCTTTAAGCAGCGCTGAGTCTTTGCCACGAGAGCTTAGACAGCAGGAGGATCAGGTATCAATTTCTGAGAGAAACTGTAAGTAAACTGTTTTTCTTACTTGCCTCAGCTGCCCTGGGTTTATTTCAATTGCATTGGGACCGGCAGTCTCTGACCTGATTCCTTCACTTCCGGTTTCATCAGGGTCTGTTCAACTGGGTTTGAAGTTCCTATTTTCTTTATTTTAATTTCCTGGATGCACCCAGAGCACACAAGAGGTGTTTCTCTGGGTTTCCCAGGCTTCCCTCCTTAACAGCTGTATTTTCTGTAATCAGCAATACAACAGTGGAGTGGAGGAGTGGCCTAGTGGTTGGGGTAAGGTACTTCAGGCCGGAAGGTCGGGAGTTCAAATCCCACTAGAGGACAGCAACCTTGGACCGGAAGGACTGGGGTTTCTAGTCCCACAGGTGCTCCTTGTGGTCTTGGGCAAGCCACTTAACCCTCCATAGCCCATGTTCCCTGTAAAATAGTTATCTCCAAGTTATAATGCCCTGTTCAATGTAATTTCAGTTTGTTCAATGTAAACCGCACTGATGCAGAATAGCGCGGTATATAAGAGAATGTAAATAAATAAATAAATAAACAGGGTTTGAGCTTCTGATTTCACTGTCTGTGCAGCTCCCCTTTTCTCCAGAAACACCTTCCAGCCCCTGCCATGAGGGTCTAAGTGGCTGCAGAGGGATCAAACTCTAATTTCCCTACCTTTCAGTCGCTGTAATTACCTTACACTGACTTTGAAAGTTTCTCTTCTCCTCCATGGGAGCTCAGCTTCTCTGTATCAGCACAGTGAATAACTGACAGTTTCCTTCTTCCCTCTGTTTCTGGTGATTCAGGGTTCGTCAGGATTTGAATTGTTAAGTTGCTAGCAGCACTCCACTCCTTGCCTCTTCCCCAGCGATTTCGCTGCATTTTTAAGGTTTTTAGAGCTTAGGGAACTTTTATTTTGCAGTTTTTCTGTGCCAGCGGCCATTTTGAAAATTAGGAGGGATTTCTCTTCAGTTTTGTTTTTTGGAGGGAACAGCTCTGGGCAGCCATTTCAAAACATTTAAACATGCTGTGAAGGCACAGGGAGTTTCAAAATCCCTTTTTCTTTGAAGAGTCTTCTGTTTCCCTAAGCCTACCTTGATTTTTGTTTACAAAAAAAAAGGTTTATGCCTCTGCAATGCCTGTTTCTATGCACAGCTGTATTATATGTAATAATAAGAAAAAGGAGTTAATAGATTGCTTGTGTTCCACCTGCATGCTGCATCCAGGAGAATCTTCTTCCTCCATTCCCTCTGCGCTGCCAGCTGGGGACATCAGCGCCTTAACTCCTCCCTCCTTAGAGCCCCTGCAGCAGGATCTTCCTGCAGAAAAGATTCAGTCAGCTCCCATTTTGCTTCCACAGCCGCTGGAAGCCACGGCAGCCTTGGCTGACAGGGAGTTCCTGACGCTCTTCCGCCAGGCATGGCACCTGTGGCGTTCTGAGTCTGTTGGTATACCTTCAGCACCCGCCCGGTAGCACACAAGGATATGGTGGGGTCTCGCAAGCAGTCCCGAAAGTCCTCAAACCTTAAAGCAGTACGTCCTTCCAGGAACGTTGCATGTGGCTTGCAGGACACTACGGATATTCCAGAAGACTTTAAATTGTCGGAGGTGAGCCCTGACTCATTGGAGAAAGAAGATGGGGAATATTCTCCGTCTGATTCTTCGCTGACAGTTCACGAGGGCTCTCAAGATATCAGACTTTTTCGGAAAGAGGAGTTGCCGGCCCTAATCACACAGGTGATGGAGTCGCTACGCCTAGTCGACACGCCTGATCCTCAGAGTTCTCAAACCCTGTTGCAGCCGGATCCCATTTTACTGGGCATTCATAAGCCTTCCAAAGCTTTTTCCTTTCCAGCCGAGTTACAGCATATGGTATCTCGAGAGTGGGACTCTCCAGAGTCCTCTCTACCTATGGCACGCGGTATTGGTCAGTTATACCCTTGGTCTCCTTCTGACTTGGGCCGTTGGCTGACATACCCGAAAGTTGATGCGTTAGTGACTGGGGTCACCAAGCATACCACAATTCCGGTTGAGGGCGGAGTGGCACTCCATGACCAGCAAGACCAAAAAAAAAAAAGTTGAGAGTCTGCTAAAGACGGGTTTTTCGTTGTCCGCTCTTTCCCTTCAAGCAGGGGTGTGCGCAGGTCTAGCAGCACGGGCCTCCCTTCGTTGGATTCTGCAGCTTCCAGGTGATCCCGAGTTGGCTCGTTTAGAATCCATCGCTGCATTCCTGGCAGAGGCCTTCTCTGATCTCTTGCGGCTGTCAGCTCGCTCCGTAGCACCGGTGACAGTAGCTCGGAGATGGCTCTGGCTGTGTCAATAGGCAGCGGATGTTGATTCGTTCAAAGACTCCAGCGTTTAGCTGCCATTCGTCCAGTTCCACCGTTGGAAAGAGGACTAGGTCGTTACGCTGTCTATTTCGTGGTTCCAAAAAAAAAAAAAAAAAGACAGCTCCTTTCATCCTATCTTGGATCTCAAAGGTGTCAATCGCAGTCTGCGGGTACCACACTTTCGAATGGAAATTCTGCGATCCGTTATTCAAGCGGTACGCAAGGGGGAATTCTAGCTTCCCTCAATCTCACAGAAGCATTCGTCACATTCCCATTCGAGAGGGGCATCAGCGACTCGTTCGATTCGCGGTACTCGGTCAACATTTCCAATTTCGTGCGATGCCCTTCGGTCTAGCTTCAGCGCCTCGAACCTTCTCCAAGGTAATGGTGGTAGTAGCTGCGGCCTTACGCAGCCACGGCATCAGAGTTCATCCTTATCTGAACGTCTGGCTCATTTGCGCAGACTCTCTCCCGAGGCTTGCAGCACAGTCTCGGTGGTTGTTGCCTATCTCGAAAGCCTCAGCTGGGTAATCAACCGCGACAAGAGTTGTCTTCAGCCGTCCAAGGAGATCGAATTTTTGAGGGGCTTGATTTGATACAGCCTTAAGTCGGGTCTATTTGTCAATGCCTCGATTTCTCAAGTTCGCAGTCTCCTAGCACAGGTCTCGCCTCGAGCATGGTGTCCAGAGGATTATCAAGTTCGGTTGCCTCTACTACCGGCGGTGCGACTTTGCCTCCGTTGGTGGCTCTGGCCCCGCAGTCTCGTCTCCTTCGAGGGGTTCCCTTGGAGACTCCGCACTGGGTGTTGGTAACGACAGACGCCAGTCTCTCCGGTTGGGGAGCGCATTGCGGCTCGCACTCAGCGCAGGGGATTTGGTCTCTTCGGGAGGCCCGGTGGTCCATCAATTGCCTTGAGACGCGATCGGTGCGCTTAGCCTTGCGAACGTTTCAGCCTCTTCTGCGGCATCAGGCGGTTCGAATTCTGTCCGACATCGCTACGACAGTGGCATACCTCAGCCGCCAAGGGGGCACAAAATGTCCAGGTGTATCAAAGGAAATGGGTCTTCTCCTTCCGTGGGCGGAGAGGCATGTGCAGGCGATCTCGGCGCAACACATCGCGGGGGTAGACAATGTAAAAGCCGATTTCCTCAGCCGACATGCTCTGGATCCGGGGGAGTGGGCTCTGGCGCCAGAGTCCTTTCAGTCCATTGTTCGACGATGGGGTCTACCGGCAATGGATCTCATGGCTACGGTGCAGAATACCAAGGCACCGATCTACTTCAGCCATTGGAGAGACAATGGGTCGCACGGGACAGATGCTCTGTCTCAAGCGCGGCCAACCCATCTCCTTCTGTATGTCTTTCCTCCCTGGTCCATGATCGGCAAGATTCTCCAAAGAGTCAGGGAGTTTCGCGGCCCGGTGATCCTGGTGGCACCGGATTGGCCTCGCAGACCATGGTATGCGCATCTCGTCCGGCTGTCTCGGGCGTCTCCTCTACGCCTGGGGGCGTTCCCAGGGCTCCTGCTCCAAGGGCCGATGAAAATGGGAAACCCGGCTCCTTACTCGCTTACGGCCTGGCTCTTGAACGTCGCAGGTTAGTTCAGAAGGGATATTCGTCGAGTGTGGTGGCGACAATGCTTAAGGCACGGCGGTCTTAGACGTCGCTGGCTTACGCTTGTGTGTGGCGTCTCTTTGACACTTGGTGTTCGCTACATCACATCTCGCCCTGGCGTTGCAACATCCCGGATATTCTTTCCTTTCTGCAGGCCGGTCTAGATAAGGGTCTGGCGCTTGGGACCTTGCGCGTGCAGGTTGCTACGCTAACTTGTTTTCGAGGGCCGATAGTGGGGCGTTCTCTCGCCTCGCATGTGGATGTTTCGCGTTTTCTTAAAGGGGTTCAGACATTACGGCCCCCGATACGTCCTTTAGTTCCTTCTTGGGATCTTGCTCTCATTCTCCGTGCCCTTGTTGCTCCTCCCTTTGAGCCCCTGAAGGCATGTTCCCTTAAGGATTTAACGCTAAAGACGGTTTTCCTAGTGGCCATAACCTCGGCACATCGGATTTCCGAACTTCAGGCTCTCTCTTGTCGAGACCCCTATCTCTCGTTTTCTTCGGCGGGAGTTTCTCTTCGAACTGTTCCATCCTTTTTACCTAAGGTGCTTATCCCATTTCATGTCAGCCAGCCTCTTTTCTTGCCTACCTTTGAAAGAGAGCAGTGTTCCGGTCACCTTCGTCAATCGCGTGCTGTGGACCTGAAGAGAGTGCTTTATCAGTATCTTAAGATCACGAACGCCTTCCGTAAGACCGATCATGTTTTTGTCCTGTTTGTGGGCCCTCGACAGGGGTCCGCAGCCTCCAAATCCACCATTTCTAGATGGTTGCGAGGAGCTATTGAGGCAGCTTATATACTGCAAGGCAAGCAGGTTCCAGCAGGGCTCCGAGCTCACTCCACTCAGGCTCAGGCTTCGTCTTGGGCTGAGCGGTCTCAAGTAGCCCCTCTCGACATTTGCTGGGCGGTGACTTGGTCATCGTTGTCCACGTTTGTCCGTCAGTATAGATTGGATGTTCACGCTCGGCAGGAGGGGCAGTTTGGAACTGCAGTGCTGTCGTTGGCATTGACCCCCCCTTGAAAGCAGGTAGCTTGGGTACTGCCCGTTTGTCTGGACTGGTCTAGCAGTATGACCTAGAAGGAGAAATTTCACTTACCGTTAATTTCCTTTCCTAAAATACTGCTAGACCAGTCCAGGACCCACCCTGCTGTCAGTTACAGTGCTGCTAGTGCGGTGAAGCCGCTGGCCTCTGTTCCTTCCTTGTCAGTATGCCTCACCATGGGGGCCCGATGGCTGCGTTATCGGTCTTAGCAGCCTTCAGTTCTGGGGATACTTTCAGCTCCCTTGTACATACTTGAATTAAACAGTGTGTGGTCTTATGGTTTAGTTGCATTACATGTTTGGGTTCGCTTTACAGACAATACTGAGGGAGACCCCTAGGGGTAGGACCATATCACCAGAGTCCAACCTATCAGAGCTCTGGTAGAATTCTCTGTCTCCAAGATCTGCTGGCAGGGGGACACAACCCGTTTGTCTGGACTGGTCTAGAAGTATTCCAGGAAAGGAAATTAACGGTAAGTGAAATTTCTCCATAGATGGCACCTTGGCTGCCTCAGGAGCCAACTGCCAAGTGCCACACCATCACTCAAAGAGGCACTAGACCCACACATATGCTAGCTTAGTAGACCTCCTCCAGGCTCTGAGCAGAGTGGAGACCACTGTCAGAGACTAACCCTTACATACTAGCCATCTCCTTTCAGAGCCAAGCCATAAGCGAAAAAGGAACCGGTCCTCCAGGACAATCGGTCCCTGCTGCAGTAGACCCTGAGATGGAGGCAACCAAAGAAGAGGCACCTGCATGAATCACATCAGATCTCCAAACCGTACTGTTCTCAGCCAATCTAGTGCAACCAGAACAATCCTAATTGGGTGGCATTCTATACGTCACATCTTACGTCCCTCCAAGATACATGGAGGAAACATATACAGCAGGTGCTGACTTTGCCAAGGCTGGGCCAGGGCATCAGTGCCCTCAGACCCGTCTCCGTGCGATGACTGAAGAAGCAGAAAACTTGGGCATTAGAGTGGGTCGCTATCATATCCATTCGGGGGTTACTCCAGCAGCTCAAATTCAACTGAAATACCTCCTGACTCAACTCCCATTCTCCAGGGTCCAGAGATTGCCGGATGAGGAAGTCCACTTCCACATTGTCCACCCCGGCAATGTGCTGAACTGACAAGGCTAGGAAGTTCTTCTCTGCCCAGGCAAACAGGAGAGTCATCTCCAGAGCTACCCTGGCACGTTTAATGACGCCTCACCGATTGACATAAACCATGCTGTAGTATTGTCTGAAACACTCAAACTTCCCAGCCCTTGACCAGGGGCCGGAAATGCAGAAGAGTCAACCTGATGGGCCTTGCTTCAAAGCAGTTGATGGACCATACCACTTCCCTGTGGATCCAACGGCCCTGGACCATACAGTCAGGGCAGTGGGCTCTCCAGCCTGAGAGATTGGCATCTGTCGTCAGGAGGATCCAGAAGATGTTGTCTAGCAGCATGCCCTTCTTCAGATGACAGGGCTGCTGCCACCACCACAGGCTGGACTACACCATCAATGGGAGTGGGTGCCTGTGCTTGAACTCCCGAGAACTTGGGGACTACCGAGCCAGCAAGGACCGCTGGAGCGGTCCTATGTGAGCATGTGCCCACTGCACCATCTCTATAGATGCTGCCATCAAGCCAAGGAGCTAAAGATAATACCAGACTCTGGGAGCCTGCTGCACATAGAAGAGTGCCAGGCAATCCAACTGTCTTTTGACTTTCTTCTCTGGCAGGAAACTCTGCTCACTCGAGTGTCAAAACATGTTCTCAGAAACTCCGGAAACTGGGAAGAAAACAACTGACTCTTTCCCCAATTGATCACCCATCCGAGGCTTTCCAAAAAGGATGCCAGCTGAGATGCTTCTGAAAGGGAACGGGCCTGGATAAGCCAGTTGTCTAAATATGGATGGACACAGATCACTTGGCGCCATAGTGCCACCACCATCATGACCTTGGAGAAAGTCCTTGAGATAGTGGATAGCACAAAAAGGAGGGCAGCGAACTGATAGTGAGAGCCAAGCAAGGCAAAACACAGATATCTTAGTTGATCCTCCCGGATTGGGATATGAAAATACATCTTGCCAGATCCAGAGAAGCACTCCCCTCAGCACACTGCTTGAATCATGGAGTACAAGGTTTCCATCCAGAAGCGCAGGACGTGCAATTGTTCGTTGACCTTCTTGAGGTCCAGAATGGGCCAGAAGAAGCCATCCTTTTTGGGCACCATGAAATGGATGGAGTATCTGCTCTTGCCTCACTTGTCCGGGAGGATAGGCACCACTGCCTTTAGGTGCAGCAACTTGTCCAAGGCGTTCCACACAGTGGCACTTTTGATTGCAGACCCACAAGGAGATGACGAAAGCATCCGGATTTGGCTGTTTGCATTCTAGGACTTAGCCGAACTGAATGGTGTCTGGCACCCAGCGATCCTTGGTAACCCAGCCCATTCCTGAAAGAAAAGGTGAAGCCTACCTCCAACCAGAGGAACCAGAGAATGTGCTCCCAAACCTTCATTGCACATCCCGGGAGGGTCCTCCTCTGGAGGGCACAGAATCTCAGGACCAATGCACTCCATGAAAGTGCTGAGAATGAGTCCAAAGCCCAGAGGGAGAGAGAGGTTTTCCAGGTTGGTAACAATGAAAGTCCTGAACCCTCAGGGATCCGGCCAGCAGAGGCTGACAAGAAAGGGGCACCAGTCCATTTCACAGGCCTCCTGGTCTTCCAGAATGTGATAAGATTTTGTCTCACCCAGGTCCTTCACCAGCTTCTCCAATTCAGCTTCAAAAAGAAGCTTCTCCTTAAAAGCCAGTTGGGCCACCAGGCTTTGGAAGATGAGTCTGTTGCCCACTGCTGGAGCCAAATCCAACGCCATTACACTGTCATCAGGGCACCATCCCTGACTTCCAAACGTACCAGCTTGTACATGGCATTGGAAAGGAATGCCATAGATGACTCCAAAGGAGGGGTAGTATCAACCAACAGAAGATACTGAATCCACTGGAGCAGGGCTTGAGATTTCAAGCTGGCACAGACTGCTTGACACAGAATAGCAGCCATCAGGGAGAACTGGCTCTTCAACAATGAATCCACTTTATAGTCCAGAAAATCCTTTAAGACCAATCTGCCTTCCACAGGAATGGTGGTTAGTCTGGTAACTGCCATGACCTGCTCATCCACTTTGGGAATGCCAAATCACTCAATGCACCCCTTCTCTAGGAGAGCATAGATCTTCTTACACACCCTTAGCCCCTTAGGCAGGGAGTTGGGAGAGTCCTACTCTGACTGGATCATATCCTTGATCACATCTTGGAACAGGAAGACAGTAGTGGATTTCCACAGTAGTGGTGTACCTTCAGCTCCTGCTCCATGCTGGAAGCATCCATCAAGTTCAAGGCAGATGAGACCCTGGCAGTCAATACTGCTAGCTCCTCCTTCCAGAATAGGCAGATCACACCAACCTCTTCATAGTCTTCTGAAGCCAAGAGTACTTCTTCATCCACATCAGAGCCCCATACCAAGCCATTTGAATCCAAGTCATAGTCAAATTCTCAGACAGATCCCAGCTGTTCCTCATCTCCAGTGGGTGCCCTATGCTGAGGATGCTTGGACAAAGTCAGTCAAACAGGGCTTCCACTCTCCACCTGCCCTGCATGAGACTTGCCACAGGGTCCAAACTTCCATGCCAGAAGGACCAGACCTCTGCAAAAAAAGAAAAGAATTCTGGGGAGGACAGGACAATCCGGAGTCCGTAAGTTCTTCTCTCGGAAATGATCCGCCAACACCAGGGGGCACAGCCACCACAGACCCCCTAGAGGACAATGAGCGACTCACAGTACGATCGCCGGACCCTCCAGCTGTTTGGATATCCTTACCCATAGCTCCATCTGTCACCTCTTGCCCTGAGGCAGGCAAGGCGGACTAACTGCATCCCCCTGCTGAAAGAGGAGGAGCAAGCCCTCCAGGAATGATTCAGAAGCTGCCATGCAAGAAGATCAGAGTCCAGAATCCAGAGAAGAGATACCCTGCTTACCACAGGTCAAACAATGTTTCCTGGAAATAGACATAGAGAGTTAAGGCAAGTATCACAACAGTGTATGCAAAGACCATGGTGGTCCAAAGGCGCGTGTTAACTGTGCTGTTACTGCAACACGCATTAACTGTGCTTTTACGGCAGCACACATTAACTGCAGTTTTACAGACGCTAGGGTAGGAACGTGGTTGAAACCACTTGGGAGGGACGCGCATACAGACTATGCGACAGCCAGGCACACAATAGGAGAAAACGCTACTAAAGAATGCAGAAAATGGCAGGAAACCCCCACACCAAGACTTGACCTTGTCATTCTCCTTTTTGAGGGCTCCCAAGTCCATCTGTGTAGGATGCTTTTTTGGGTATATGTTGACAACCGTTGGAGCAGTGTAGAAACATAGAAACATGACAGCAGAAAAAGGCCACATGGTCTAGTCTGCCCTTCCATATCAATTACAATAGTCCCCTCTTTTCCTTTAGAGATCTTCTGTGTTGGTCCATGCTTTCTTGAATTCAGATACTGACCTAGTCTATACTACCTCCACTGGGAGACTTCTATGCATCTATCACACTTTCCGTAAAGAAATATTTCCACATGTATTACTCCTGAATTTATCCCCTTTCACCCTCATCCTACGTCCTCTCGTTGCAGAGCTTACTTTCAATCGAAAAAGATTCTCCCCTTGTGCAATTATGCCACGGAGGTATTTAAACATCTCTACCATATCTCTTCTATCTCGCCTTTCCTCTAAAGTTCACATATTAAGATCTTTAAGTCTGTCCTCATAAGCTTTATGACAAAGCTTATAAAGAAAAAAAAACACCCTTCCTACAGTTAATTATAGTGGAGAATCCATAATTTTGTGGGGCTGTTTTGCTGCCTCAGGAACTGGAGGCCTGGAACGTATTAAGGGAATCATGAAGTCAGAGGACTACCAAGGTATTTTGGAGCAAAATGTGCTACCTAGTGTCAGAAAGCTACTGTAGGTCTGGGTCAAAGGTCATGGGTCCTCCAGCAGGACATTGACCCAAAATATTCATCCAAAAGTACAAAAGAATGGTTAAAAAGGAACAAATGGACTGTTTTAAACTGGCCAGCAATTGAGAACCTTTGGAAAGAGCTGAAATCTGCCATTGGTAAAAGGAATCCTGGAATCATTCATGAACTGCAACAAATCATAGTGAAGAGTGAGAGAAACTACCAGCAGACAGATGTACGAAACCTATAGATGGCTACAAGAAATATTTTGAGACTGTCATCACTGCCAAGGGATGGATGTGCAACCAAATATTATTGAAGGGTACCATTAATCCTATCCAGGTCATATTTTTGTTTTTCTCTCAGAAATTACTAGGTCTAAGTTGCACGGACATCTTTTTTGTTTTGTTGTATACTTTTAAACATAGTATTAAAATAGTATGATGACATACAGTTGGAATATTTTCAATTATTTCTCAAGATATTGTACATAATATACCTAAAATGTAAAGGTACCAATAATGTTGACAACAACTATACAGTATATTTCTGTACAGCATTGCATATGCCTTGTAGTGCTATACAAATTATTATTAGTAGTGGTAGACGGGTATTGAAACATCTTGTTCCGTGGGGGGACCAAACTCCTTCCCTGGGTCAGTCGAACTCCACGCGATTGCGATCACCAGCATTTCCCTCCTGTCTGCCCACAGAGATTCAATCTCCTGCGGGCAGACAGGAGGAATCTGTGCCATGATAACAGCACTCTTCTGCATGCGGAGGATGAGATTCCCATGGGCAGCCTGCTGCTTGTCGGGTCGCAATCTCTGGCCTTCCCCTCCATCTGATCGCAGGAGATCAGATCCCTGAGGGCTGTAGTATGGGAAGCCCCAACCACAGCAGCAAAGTTTTGGTGGGGCCATGGCCTCCGGGGCCTCCCCCTGATGCCTACGGTAGTAGATGCCTTTCTTCTCTATTGGTGAAGGGTCTTTTGTATGCATATCCTCCTAGTCCTCTGATTGCAAAAACTCTTCTGAAACTCAAGGAAGATGGATACACTATGATTCTCGTTGCTCCTTACTGTATTAGCCTCTGCAACCATGGTTCTCTCTCCTCATACGTTCCATCCACGATTAATTCACCAACTCTTATTATGCAGGACCAGGGGATAATGCTGCATCCCAACATAAAGTCCTTAGCCCTCACAACTTGGATGGTGAGAGGTTGATATTTGTCCTCCTTCAACCTGCTGTTTGGTGTTACCAATTCCCTGTTTGATTCCAGAAGAGATTCTAATGGAGCCCTTATGCTTTTAAGTGGAAGAGGTTTGCTGTCTGGGGTGAGGGAAAGGCCTGAGATTCCTTTTCTTGTTCCACACAAAAACTGCTCAAAAACTTCTGCATCTGTCTGAGTCTGGTTCAAAAAAACAACACTAAGGGTTCACTTCAGTGCAATTGGCACTTATCGTCACCATATTGAAGGTAAACTCATCTCTTCACAGCCTTTAGTTGTTTATTTTATGCAGGGCTTGCTTCTTGTTAAGCATTCTCTTGAGCTACTTCAGTGTCTTGGGATCTCAATGTGATCTTAACTCAACTGTTAAAAGCTCCTTTTGAGCAGCTAATTGCCTGTGCCCTAAAGCTTTTGAAATATAGGGCTCAGTATTCGAAAGGCATTTACACGGTTTACAGCCCTATAAGCCATGTAAATGCTGCTATCCGGGATATTCAACAGCACTAACAATGTTAGTGCCGCTGAATATCCCCTCTCTTCTCCCTTACACGTCCCAATGCTAACCGCTTAGCATCAGGGTGTGTCAGGGGCGTTCTGGGCAGGAGTGTAGGCGGCGACTGTCCCTAACCGGGCAGCAGCGATACTGCATGCTGCCTGGTTAGCGACCTGTGCCTAAAACATAGTCAAGGAAAACCTTGCCTTTAAGTGCAGGAGCTAACCAGGCAGCATGCAGTATTACTGCTGCCCGGCTATCGACTGTGGCTGAGAGGCAGTGCAGCGATCTCAGATATTCAATTCCAGGATTGTATATGACCCCGGCATTGAATATCCGGGGTTAGAGGTCAGTGGGGAGGGCTATGTGCCGAAGCAGCGCATAGCCCTTCTAACTCAATATGTTTTTAGTGGCAGTCACTTCAGCTCATAGTATTAGTAAGCTTTCAGGCCCTAGTAACTGATTCGCCCTTCACAAAGCTTTTCAGCAAAAGAGTGGTTTTGCAAATGCATCCTAAATTCTTTCTGAAGGAAATGTCAGACTTTCCTCTTGGTCAATTGTCCTTCCAACTTTTTTCCCAAGACTCCATGCTCACAAGGGGGGAAGTGTGCTGCACACGTTGCACTGCAAAAGAATCTTGGCCTTTCTTTGAAGCGGACTAAAGCCTATAAAAAGTCTGTTCAGCCTTTTGCTTCATTTAACCCAAATAAGTTGGGAGCTGCCATCACCAAATGCACAAGGTTGGCTCGCAGATTGCATCTCCTTCGCTTATGCTTAGGCAGGCTTGAACCCTGAGGGTCATGTCACAGCTCAGAGTGTCTGAGCCATGGCTGCATTGATAACTCACTTGCGCTCAGTCTCCATAGAAGAGATTTGCAAAGCTGTTACCTGGACTTTGGCCTATACATTCAGCTCTCACTACTGTTTGGATGAGAATTGCCGATGCAACAGCAGGTTCAGCCAATCAGTACTTAAGAATCTATTTGAGGACCAGAATCCTGCTCCATCCCCCCCTAGACCGTATTTTTTTCTCTTCCATGCTGCCTCATCTTCACACACAAAACAAAAAGAGTTTTTTTCATTGTCATTACCTTGTTTGTTCTGATGTTGTCGTTCATAGTGTCTGCCTATTGTGACACCTTTTATCCCAGTAGCTAGCGAATCCCATATGTGAGCACTTAATTCTGCTTGTCCACAGAGAAAACAAAGTTATTCACCTGTAGCAAGTGTTCTCCATGGACAGCAGGATAAATCTTTAGAACCCTTCTACCTCCGCTTGGAGTTATCAAACTGAGGAAAATGGTATGTGACAGCAGGCAGGAAAACATGCGCCTGAACACAAGAACATAAGATATGCCATACTGGGTCAGACCAAGGGTCCATCAAGCCCAGCATCCTTTTTCCAGCAGCAGCCAATTCAGGTTACAAGTACCTGTCAGGTTTCCAAAAAGGCATGCAGATTCCATGCTGCTTATTCCAGGGGTAAGCAGTGGATTTCCCTGATCCTCTTTAATAATGGTTTATGAACTTTTCCTCCAGGAACTTGTCCACACCTCTTTTAAATCTAGCTACAATATCAGCTTTTACTACATCCTCTGGTAATGAATTCCAGAGTGAAAAAATATTTTCTCCGATTAGTCTTAAATCTGCTATATGGCGTGTCCACTAGTCTTTCTACTTTTTGAAGGCGCAAACAACTGATCTACATTTTCTCCAGGACAAAGCAGGAAGTCAGTCTTCACATATGGGTGACGTCGGCGCCGACGGAGCCCCCGTGCGGAGCATTTCCCCAGCTTTCATAGAAAGCCTTTGGGAATGCAGAGCACATGCGCGGTCCCCTTCCCGCCCAAGGGTGCCATCTTGCTCAGTCTTCTTTTTTCCGCGGAGCCCAACGGATGTATATTCGTTTCACCCGAGGAAGAAGTTGATTTTCTCAGCGTTAACCTGTTTTTCTTCGGTTCGACGCCAGTTTCCCTTTCCCGCCTGGGCCTGATATGTCGGTATTGAGCCCGGATCTCTTTTTTCGTTTTTTGTCCTTAGTGACTAGCGTTCGCGCCATTTTTCTTTTTCCACTGGCAGCCCTGTCTTTCGACCTTGCAGGGGCCCTTTTTCCCCCGATGGCTGCCAGCAGGTTTAAAAAGTGTGATCGGTGTAAGAAACTTATGTCTCTCACCAACACACATGTCTGCTGCCTCCGGTGCCTCGGACCCGATCATGACCCGATGATCTGTGGTCCGTGTGGGAAGATGTCCTCTAAGGTGTTAAGGAGTCGGCAGCACCAAAAGGAAAGAATCTTCTCTGACTCCGCGTCCGGTAGGGCCCGGACCTCGTCAGAGGCCTCGACATCTCGGGACTCCGGCCCTGAGCAGCGTCGAGGCTCCTCTGAAAGGAGGTCCCCCTCGCGGGAGCATCATAAGAAGAAAAAACCTGCAAGGGCGGCGTCAGTGGACGCACTTGGCTCCTCGAGGGCCAAGTCGCATAGCCCCGAGCGCCATCCCGGGTCTTCGAGTCGGAGAGGCCTTCAAAACAACCTCGTGTGGAAATGGAGTCCCCGGGTCACGTGAGTACTGTAGTCCTCGTGGACTCGCCTCCAGGGGAGCCGCCGGGGCCCGAGTCGGGGGCTGCTGAGTCTCCTGAGCTCGGACTCAGGTTGACAGCCTTGGAGAGCAGCTTGGCTGCCTTCATGGAACAGCAGCGGGCACTGATCGCCGGTCTCACCAGTGCATCTGCCCCGACCACCGGGACATCGACATCCAAGTCGACCCCGGAGGCCGAGCCGATCCTCGAGTCCTTGCGAGCTCGAGTCGATCCTCGGCCAAGGTCCCCCTTGGCCTCCCGTTCGGGGCCGAGGTTGTCGACGCTGGTACCCTCGGCATCGGGGCAGATGGCATCGATGCCTGCCCGACCGGAGCCGCTCGATTCCTCCTCCGAGGAGTCCGGCTGGGAGACAGAGGATGAGGAGTCGCCTGACCCCTTTCGGACTGGGTGCGTTCCCTCGGATTCGCCCGAGTCCGAACCTCCCCGGACCCCCCCGGAGGATACCCGGTTCTCAGATTTCGTGCGGCACATGGCCAAGGCTTTGGCATTCCCCGCGGATCCCGAGGAGGAACCTCGAGCAGAGGAGCTCAAGGCCCTACAGTATGACTCTCCCCCGAAGGAGGCCTTTACTGTTCCGGTTCCTCCGATGCTGGAACGGTTGCTCTTCCGCATATGGGAGGCGCCGGCATAGATGCCGGTTTTGAGCAAGCGGTTCGATTCCATCTATCGAGTCCGCAAGAGCCCCGGGTTCCAAAAGGCACAATTACCGCACCACTCCATGGTTGTGGAATCGGCCATGCATCGTCTGAAGAGTCAGAAGATGCACTCCTTGGTGCCTCCCAGCCGGGAGGCCCGAAACCTGGATGCCCTCGGTAAGAAGTGCTTCCAGGACTCTATGCTTGCTTGCTGTGTCCAGACCTACCAGCTGTACATGGGCATGTACCTTCGAGACCTGGCAAAGGAGATTGCCGGGTTCTATTCTGGTCTCTCCGAGGAACCTTTGCAGAGGTTCAATGCTCTGTCCTCGGGTATTCGTGAGTGCTCAAAGTTTATATCTCGAGCAGCCTATGATGGCTTCGAGGCTTCGGCCCAAGTAGCCGCGGCCGGCATCGGTGCACGCCATCAGGCTTGGCTACAGTCATCGGACCTCGAGCCATGAGTGCAGGACAAGTTGGTCGATATCCCCTGCCGAGGTGAAAACCTCTTTGGCAAGCCCATGGCTGACAAGGCTGCCGAACTCGAGACCGAGACTCTTACCCGGACAAGGCTGTCCCGGAAAACCTCTGCCCCTTCTCAGAAGAAGAAGGGCTCGGGGGAAAAAGACCTTTTACCCGAGGAAGTCATCTGCCTATAAACGGTACCCTCATTATCAGGCCTCTGTAGCTCCCCAACAGGGTCAGCAGGCCAAGTGGCAGGGTCATGGGCCCCATAGGCAGAAAGCCCCCAAGCCTCCTACTCTGGCTCCTGCTCAGCAGGGAGGGGTTTTTTGACTGCATTGGCATAGCCTCTCCTCCTCAGCTGTCCCCGATCAGCACTGGAGACAGGCTGGCTCTGTTCGCCCACAGGTGGTCAGCCGTCACAAGGGATACCTGGGTTCTCAGTATAGTCCAGAGGGGCTATCTCCTCCACTTCCACAAGGTACCCCCCTCCTATTTTCCAGGGGAGCCTCCCAGACTCCCTCTGCACAGGGACTTACTCCTACAGGAGTTGGCAGGTTTTCTAAAGGAACGGGCAGTGGAACCGGTGCCCCACCACCTGAGAGGTCACGTCTTCTATTCCAGGTACTTCCTGGTACCAAAGAGAACAGGGGGCCTCAGACCCATCCTAGACTTGCGAAACCTCAACAAGTTCTTGGAGAGGGAAAAGTTCAAGATGCTTACCCTTGGGATCCTGCTGCCCTACCTCCAGCAGGGAGATTGGCTATGCTCCTTAGATCTAAAGAATGCTTATTCTCACATCCTTATTCATCCAGACCACAGACAATATCTCAGATTTGTAGTGGGAGGAAACCATTATCAGTACAGAGTACTGCCCTTCGGCCTTACATCCGCCCCCAGGGTGTTCACCAAGTGCCTGGCGGTGGTAGCGGCCTACCTCAGGGTTCAAGGCCTCTTTGTCTTCCTATACCTGGACGATTGGCTCATCAGAGGTCAATCCCCACAAGAGGCCAATCAAGCCACCCTTCGCACTGTCGCCCTGCTTCAGCATCTCGGGTTTGTCATAAACTTCGCAAAGTCCAGTTTGCAACCCTCCCAGAACATGGAGTTCATAGGAGCTCGACTGGACACATTTCAGGCAAAGGCCTTTCTATCAGTGGACAAGGCCCACAGATTGATGGCTCTAGCCAGGCTCTTCCACAGCAATTCTCTGGTCTCCGCCAGACAATTCCTAAGGCTCTTAGGCCACATGGCATCTATGGTCCATGTGACTCCCAATGCCCGTCTACACATGAGGCCAGCTCAATGGGGCCTCAGGACTCAGTGGCACCAGGCCACAGGAAGCCTTACGGACAGATTGCGGGTGTCCAGCCTACTACACTTTTCTCTGCAATGGTGGCTTCATCTTACAAATCTGGTGCAGGGGGTACCTTTTCAGGCACCTCCACACTCTCAGGTGCTGACAACCAATGCTTCTCTTCAAGGTTGGGGTGCACATTGCCAAGGGGCATGTACTCAAGGCCTGTGGACTCCTTGGGAGGCCGCAGAGCAGATCAATCTCTTAGAACTGAGAGCTATCCGCTTAGCCCTGAGAGCTTTCTCTCATCTCATCTCTCACCAGTCTGTCTTGGTTCAGATGGACAATCAAATGGCTATGTTCTATGTGAACAAACAAGGGGGCACAGGGTCCCGCCTTCTCTGTCAGGAAGCGCAGAAACTGTGCTCATGGGCAGTCAATCATGGCATTCTTCTCAAAGCGGTCTATCTCCCAGGTCAGGAGAATTACCTGGCGGACAGATTGAGCAGAATCCTGCAGCCGCACGAATGGCAGTTGAATCCCTTAGTGGTTCAACAGATCTTCCTGAGATGGGGTCTTGCAACCATAGATCTCTTTGCCAGTCCTCTGAACTGTCAACTACCCAGGTTCTGTTCCAGACAACCGCATCCTCTCCGAGTGGCAGCGGATGCGTTTCTCATTCCATGGTCTACAGGCCTCCTATATGCGTTTCCTCCCACGCCTCTAGTGTCCAAGACCCTTTTCAAGGTGACCCGGGACAAGGCCTTAGTGATTCTGGCAACCCTGGTTCCCACTACTGTTGCAACTGGCGGTGGACACTCCTCTCCCTCTAGGGCTGCAACTCGATCTCCTGTCTCAGGAGCAGGGAACTCTCTTGCACCCCAATCTCCAGTCCCTCAATTTGATGGCCTGGCTGCTGAAAGGGTAGTCCTAGCACCTTTACTACTGCCTAGGGAAGTGGAGGACATAGTCTTGGCCTCTAGGAGGCAGTCCACCAGAAAGTCTTATGCCCTTAAGTGGCGTAGATTCTCTACCTGGTGTGCTCAACACAATGAGAATCCCTTCTCATGCCTGGTACCCGTGGTGCTGCAGTATTTGCTTCACCTGTCCAACCTAGGCCTTAAGTCAAATTCTGTTAGAGTTCATCTCAGTGCTCTTTCGGCACATCACTCACAGGTGGAGGGTCAGTCTCTCTCCAGCCATCCTTTGGTGGCTCGCTTCCTCAGAGGCCTGCTTTTACTTAAGCCTCCAGTGCGTCCACCTGCCACTGAATGGGATTTAAATGTGGTCTTGCAACGGCTTACTTGCCCACCATTTGAACCTATGGCTACATGTCCTCTGCGTTTTCTGTCCTGGAAAATGCTCTTTCTGGTAGCCCTTACCTCAGCAAGGCGAGTGAGTGAGCTTCAGGCCCTGGTATCAGAGGCACCTTATACTAGATTCTATTGGAACAGGGTAGTCTTACGGACTCATCCTAAGTTCCTTCCAGAGGTTGTCTCCTCCTTCCACCTCAATCAGGAGGTGGTTCTTCCGACTTTCTTTCCCAGGCCTCATGCTAGCCGGGCTGAGATGGTCTTGCATACCCTGGACTTTAGGAGGGCATTGTCCTTCTACCTTGACCGTACGCGGGAGCACCGGAGGGCGGTTCAGCTCTTCGTCTCTTATGACCCCAATAAGTTGGGGTTGGCTGTCTCCAAGCGTACTTTGTCCATACGGGTAGCTGACTGCATCGCCTGGGCTTACAGGGCAGCCGGCCTCTCGTTGCAGGGTCGAGTTACGGCTCACCGTGTCAGGGCGAAGGCTGCGTCAGTGGCTCATCTCCGCTCTTTTCCGTTGGCAGACATCTGCCCGGGCCGCTACTTGGTCTTCAAGCCATACTTTTGCAGCCCACTACTGCCTTGAGAGGGAGTCCCGCAGGGACAGTGCTTTCGGGCAAGCGGTACTCCATAATCTCTTTGGGGTCTAGGCAACTCCTACCCTCCGGCCCTGGTGTTGGGCTACCTGTCAGGGGCATTATCAGAGAAGATTCTGTTCTTCCATGCTGAGGCTCTAGAGGGAGCTCATTTTTTCAGTTTGGGGCCTCTGGTAGCCCTAAGCTAGGGAGTCCCATATGTGAGGACTGACTTCCTGCTTGGTCCTGAAGAAAGAGTAGTTACTCACCTGTAACAGGTGTTCTCCAGGAGCAGCAGGAATCAGTCCTCACAACCTTCCCTCCTCCCCTTGGAGTTGCAGTCATATGATTTATTTTTGCTATTTTTGCTGTCTTTTAGCTATGTCATCAGACTGAGCAAGATGGCACCCTTGGGCGGGAAGGGGACCACGCATGCATGCTGCATTCCCAAAGGCTTTCTATGAAAGCTAGGGAAATGCTCCGCACAGGGGCTCCATCGGCACCGACGTCACCCATATGTGAGGACTGATTCCTGCTGCTCCTGGAGAACACCTGTTCTCCAGGACCAAGCAGGAAGTCAGTCCTCACATATGGGTGACATCGACGTCGATGGAGCCCTTGCCGAGCATTTCCCCAGCTTTCTATGAAAGCCTTTGGGAATGCAGGCACGCATGCGCGGTCCTCTTCCCGCCTAAAGGTGCCATCTTGCTCAGTCTCTCTTTTTCCGTGAAGCCCGTTGGACGTGTGTCCTAGTCCTCCTGGAAAATAGTTAGATTTTTTCGCGATTCCTTCACTATTTTTTCTCCGGTTCGACACCGGTTCCCCTCCCGCCGGGTTCGGTACACCGGTATCGAGCCCGATCTTATTTTTTCAGTTTTTGCCCTTCGTGGCTGGCGTTCGCACCCTTTTTTTCTTTTTCCCTGGAAGGCCGGTCCTTTGACCTTGCGGGTACTCTTTTTTCCCCGATGGCTTCCAGTGGTTTCAAGAAGTGTGATCAGTGTAAGAAACTAATGTCTCTCACCGACACACACGACGGCTGCCTTCGGTGCCTGGGTCCTGACCACGATCCTAAGATCTGTGGACCATGTGGAAAGATGTCCTCCAAGGCGCTTCAAAGTCGTCAGCACCAAAAGGAAAGGCTTTTCTCCGACTCGGCCTCCGGCCGGGCCCGGACCTCGTCTGAGGCCTCGACATCTCGGGAATCTGATCCCGAGCACCGTCGGGGCTCCTCGGACAGGGGGTCCCCCGACCGGGAACGAAAGAGGAAGAAGCGGCTCGTGAGGGCGTCGGAGGAGGAGGTCCCTGGCTCCTCAAGAGCTAGGTCTCAGACCCCCGACCACCGCCCCGGGCCCGTGGAACAGGAGAAGCCTCCAAAAGTACCTCGTGTGGAGCCGGAGTCTGCTGGACACGTAAGTCCTGTAGTCTTCGTGGACTCTCCTCCCAGAGAGCCGACGCTGGGCCCGAGTCGGTGGCTGTTGAGTCTCCTGAGCTGGGTCTCAGGCTGACAGCCTTGGAGTGCAGATTGTCTCCCTTCATGGAACAGCAGCGGGCGCTGATGGCCAGCCTGTCTGGTGCATCTGCCCCGACCACCGGGACATCGACGTCAAAGTCGGCCCCGGAGACCGAGCCGACACTCGAGACCATGAAGGCTCGAGGTCGACCTCGGTCGCGGTCTCCCTCGACCTCCCACTCGGGACCGAGGGCGTCGACGCTGGTGCCTTCGGCGTCGGGGCGGGTGCTGACAGGCCCCGCGCGGTCGAAGCCCGATTCCTCATCAGACGAGTCCGCCTGGGAGACGGAGGACGAGGAGTCCCCCAACACCTTCTGGACTCGGTGCGTCCCGTTGGACTCACCGCAGTCTGAGCCCCGGAGTAGATCACCTCCAGAGGATACCCGGTTCTTGGAGTTCATCCGGGATATGGCCACTGCGTTGGCTATCCCTGCGGACCCCAAGGAGGAGCCTCGAGCCGAGGAGCTCGAGGCCCTACAGTATGACTCTCCTCTGAAGGAGGCCTTTACTGTTCCGGTTCCTCCGATGCTGGAACGGCTCCTCTTCCGGATGTGGGAGGCACCGGCCTCGGCGCCGGTTCTAAGCAAGCGTGTCTATTCCATCTATCGACTCCGAAAGAGCCCTGGGTTTCAGAAGGCGCAGCTACCACACCATTCCATGGTGGTGGAATCGACCATGCATCGCCTGAAAAGTCATAAGATGCACTCCGCGGTGCCCCCTGGCAGGGAGGCCCGGAACCTGGATGGTTTTGGTAGAAAATGCTTCCATGGCTCGATGCTTGCTTGCCGTGTCCAGTCTTACCAGCTGTACATGTGCATGTACTTGTGGGACCTGGCCAAGGAGCTGGCCGGGTTCTCTGCTGGTCTCTCCGGGGAACCGTTGCAGAGGTTCAAGTCCTTGTCCTCGGGGATACGGGAACGCTCCAAGTTATGTCCCGCGCTGCCTATGATGGCTTCAAGGTTTCGGCCCGGGTTGCAGCAGCCAGCATCGCAGCCCGACGCCAGGCGTGGTTGCAGTCATCGGACCTCGAGCCATGGGTTCAGGACAAGTTGGTCGATGTCCCTTGCCGAGGTGAGAACCTTTTTGGCAAGCCCATGACTGAGAAGGCCGCACAGCTCGAAACCGAGCACCTCACGAGGACAAGACTGTCTGAAAGACTTCTGCCCCTTCTCACAAAAAGAAGGGCTCGGGTTAAAAGCCCTTTTACCCGAGGAAGGGCACTGCCTACAAACAGTACCCAAGTACCAGGCCTCCCAGGCTCCCCCACAGGGTCAGCAGGCCAAGGGGCAGAGTAATGGGCCCCGTAGGCAGAGGACCCCCAAGCCTCCGGCCCCTGCTCCCGCTCAGCAGGGTGGGGGTTTTTGACTCCTTAGGCATAGCCTCTCCGTCCCTGCTCTCCCAACCCTGCACAGGAGGTCGACTTACCCTGTTTGCCCACAGGTGGCCACTCATCACTGGAGTTGGGTGCTAAGCATCGTCCACAAGGGCTATATGCTACACTTCCAACAGCTGCCTCCTCCATACTTTCCAGGGGAGCCTCCAAGGCCTCCCCTGCACACAGATCTCCTTCAGGAGCTCCAAGGTCTGTTCCGAGACAAGGCAGTGGAACCTGTGCCTCCCCACCTCCAAGGTCAAGGGTTCTATTCCAGGTACTTTCTCGTACCCAAAAGAACCGGTGGCCTCTGGCCTATTCTCGACCTCAGAAACCTCAACAAGTTCCTAGAGAAAGAGAAATTCAAGATGCTTACTCTTGGAACACTGCTGCCCTACCTCCAGCAGGGAGATTGGCTATGCTTCTTAGATTTAAAGGATGCATACACTCACATCCTCATTCATCCAGACCACAGAAAGTACCTCAGGTTCCTTGTGGGAGGAAACCATTATAGTACAGAGTACTGCCTTTTGGCCTCACCTCCGCTCCCAGGGTCTTTACCAAATGCCTGGCAGTGATGGCGGCCTACCTGAGAAATCAGGGTATCTTTGTCTTCTCCTATCTGGATGACTGGCTCATCAGGGGTCAGACGTGCCAGGAGGCCAGACAAGCCACCCTCCGAACTATTGCTCTTCTTCAAAACCTGGGGTTTGTCATAAACTTCGCAAAGTCCACTTTGCTCCCCTCCCAGAACTTGGAGTTCATAGGGGCAAGGTTGGACTCTCTGCTGGCAAAGGCGTTCTTGCCAGAAGACAGAGCCCAAAGACTGATAAACTTGGCAAACCAGTTTCTCAGCAGGTCACTGGTCTCTGCCAGACTCTGCCTGAGGCTTCTTGGTCACATGGCTTCGACAGTACATGTGACCCCCAATGCCTGGCTCCATATGAGGCCTGCACAGTGGTGCCTCCAAACTCAGTGGACACAGGCCACGGGCAGCCTCAGAGACAGAGTAAGGGTGTCCAGATAATTTCTGAACTCCCTCCGCTGGTGGCTGCATTCCACCCAATCTACTGCAAGGGGTGCCTTTTCAGATTCCTGGGTTCACAGTGGTGTTGACAACGGATGCCTCCCTGCAAGGATGGGGGGCTCATTGTCTGGGCAAGTGCACCCAGGACCTGTGGTCTCCCTGGGAGGCCACACAGCAGATCAGTCTACTGGAACTCAGGGCTATTCGTTTAGCCCTCAAGACTTTCTCTCAAACACTGGCTCATCAGTCTGTCCTAGTTCAAACAGACAACCAAGTAGCCATGTTTTATGTGAACAAGCAGGGCGGAACTGGGTCCCGGCTCCTTTGTCAGGAGGCACAGGCCCTTTGCTTGTTTGCTCTCAGGCACAACATGCTCCTCAAAGCAGTGTATCTCCCTGGCCCGAACAACTACCTGGCAGACAGGTTGAGCAGGATTCTGCAGCCCCACGAATGGCAGCTCCATCCCTTAGTGGTTCAGAAGATTTTCCTGAAATGAGGCCTTCCATCCATAGATCTGTTTGCCAGTCCATTGAACAAACAGCTGCCAAGGTTCTGCTCCTGGCAACCGCATCCTCTGCGACTAGCAGCAGATGCTTTTCTGATTTCCTGGTCCCAGGGCCTTCTGTATGCGTTTCCTCCCACGCCCTTGGTGGCCTGAACCCTATTCAAGATTCTCCAGGACAAGGCCTCCGTCCTGCTGGTAGCTCCCAGATGGCCGAGACAGCCTTGGTTCCCACTTCTGCTTCAATTGGCAGTGGATCCCCCACTGCCTCTGGGGTTGCAGTCCAACCTTCTCTCTCAGGATCAAGGTTCCCTTCTGCACCCAAATCTCAGAGCTCTCAATTTGATGGCATGGAGACTGCAAGGGTAGTTTTGGCTCCCTGGAGCCTACCTCAGGAAGTTGAGGAGGTTCTCCTAGCCTCTAGAAAGCAGTCCACTAGGAAAACCTATGCCCTGAAATGGAAAAGGTTTTTCTGTGTGGTGTCAGCTACGTACAGAAGATCCTTTCTCCTGTGCTGTACCAGTAGTGCTTCAGTACCTACTGCACTTATCCAATCAGGGACTTAAGTCCAATTCTGTTTGGGTCCACCTCTCAGCTCTAGCAGCTCACCACTCACTGGTGGAAGGACATTCTCTGTCGGTTCACCCCTTGGTGTCCCGGTTTTTCAGAGGCTTGCTCTTGCTCAAGCCTCCAATCCGTCCTCCTGCTCCTGAGTGGGAGTTGAATGTGGTCTTGCAGCAACTGACTCGCCCACCTTTTGAGCCGATGGCTACTTGTCCTCTCCTCTTCCTGTCCTGGAAGACACTCTTCTTGGTAGCCCTAACCTCGGCCAGGCGAGTGAGTGAGCTTCAGGCCCTAGTCTGTGACAGGCCTTACACCCGCTTCTATAGGAACAGAGTAGTCCTTAGGACTCATACAAAGTTCCTCCCAAAGGTTGTCTCCTCTTTCCACCTCAACCAGGAGGTGGTTCTTCCGACATTCTTCCCTAGGCCTCATGCAAGCCAGGCTGAAGCAGTTCTGCATACCCTGGACTGTAGGAGGGCCTTATCCTTCTACCTTGACCGTACGCAGGGGCATAGGAGGGCTACTCAGCTCTTCATATCTTTTGACCCTAATAATTTGGGGTTAGCTGTGTCCAAGCATACCTTGTCCATCTGGGTGGCTGACTGTATCACCTGGGCTTACAGGGCGGTTGACCTTCCTTTGCAGGGTCGGGTCACAGCCCATCGTGTCAGGGCAATGGCTGCCTCAGTGGCTCATCTCCGCTCTGTACCGTTGGTAGACATCTGCAGAGCTGCAACTTGGTCCTCAAGCCAGACCTTTGCGGCCCATTACTGTCTGGAGAGGGAGTCCCGTAGGGACAGTGCTTTTGGCCAGTCAGTACTCCGCAATTTCTTTGAGGTTTAGGCAACTCCTGCCCTCCAGCCCTCCTTTGGGCTACCGGTGGAGGTCCTTTCAGTGAAAAGCCTGTCTTTGATGCTGGGACTAGAGGGAGTTCTCTTGTTCAGCCTGGATTCCTTGGTAGCCCAGAGCTAGGGAGTCACCCATATGTGAGGACTGACTTCCTGCTTGGTCCTGGAGAAAGAGTAGTTACTCACCTGTAACAGGTGTTCTCCAGGAGCAGCAGGAATCAGTCCTCACAACCCTCCCTCCTCCCCTGGGAGTTGCAGTTTGTGATAAGGAAGCTTATCATAGCTCAGGAAGGAGCTATAGAAAAGGTGAAGTGACTCTGAACAAGCAACCTGTCAGTTCTGGTAGAAATAAGAAAACAGAATTTTGCCATAAGACTACCAGTCCCAGAATGCACCAGGTTTCCAACAGCCATTAGAGGAACTGAAGTGGGGAAACGTGTGTTCAATCAGGAGGGCTATGAGGTAATCCCTAAGCACTCATCTCAAAGGGCAGGGCCTGATTCAGCACAGCTGCGCTGTATTAGGGAGGAGCACTCATCTAAGCAGAATAAGAGTAGAGTTTATTCTACAGATGACCATCTTCATGATCACCTTGGATATCCAGAGAAGGAACATCAGTTTCATCTGAAGGATCATCAGAGGCAGAAGCCAAACCGGACGGACAGAGGGAAAAAGAAACCCTCTGGAAGAAAGAGGAGAAAAGCCTTTGAGAGGTCTAGAAGAGTCCAAAGCAGTACGTATACTGGGAGGTATTCCAAGGGCCAGCATACACCATTGGACTGGGGAAAGCCAGAGGAATGGTGCTGCAGAGCTAGGAATCACCAGAGGCTACCTGTGAGGGAGACGGCTGCACGTGGAAGGGACCCTAAGACCCGTGCCAGAAGGTATGTGAAGAGAGATCCAGTGTCCAGGGATCTGGATTGGAAGGCTGGACATAAGAACTGGACTACATACTGGCCAGGCTATATAGAGAGGAACTCTAGCAGCAATGGAAGCTCAGGTATGAACACTGATCTATGCCCTAGCTATAACCTTGAAAGACAGCAGGGAGACAAGTATTCTCCTGAAAGTGCTCCATTGAGAGATTCATCTGTGCCAATCCATGATATTGAACCTATGCTTGTTGAAGATGGGGGAATGATTGCAGATGAAGAATGTGTTTATATGGATTGCTCTTTATCTAAACTCCGTTGGTAACTTTCTGTTACAAAGTACAGCAAACATCACAAAGAAATACAAATTTGTTCTTTAATCTACTCAGAAAAGCTCCTGAAGCAGGATTTGACCCACACAGTGGAAGGCAAGCCAGCTAAGGGGTTTCAGCTGGTGACTGCTAGCAATTAAGCCTTACCTAATTGCTTGTGAGCTAGGAGAGAATCACTTCTGAATCTATGTGGGAAGTAATCAGAAGTTAACCTGAAAAGAACAGTTTGTTTCTTGCTTTGTGGCTTTTCATTTGTTGTTTTCCTGATTTTGACTTTGTTTTTCCAAGTTAACACTGAAAGCAAGTTACCTGATTTATGTGCTACCAAGCATATCTGTGTTGGGAGAAATAACCCCATAAATAAATATCTTGTTGGCTTTACCCAAGAGCACAACTAAATTATTGTCAGCAGCTGTGTCTGGTGTGAATGAACTACATTGCCCACAATACCTTGCAAATCATATAGAGATATGCACTTGCCAAGACTGTGAAGATTCTCACCCAGGCAACCGTCTGACAAGTTGTATATAGTTTATTTTTACATTTTTGTGTGCTGTTTTTAGCTATGTCATTTGACTGAGGTAAGATGGCCGCCCATGTGTGCCTGCATTCCCAAAGGCTTTCATAGAAAGCTGGGGAAATGCTCCGCAAGGGCTCCATCGACGTCACCCATATGTGAGAACTGATTCCTGCTGCTCCTGGAGAACACCTGTTACAGGTGAGTAACTACTCTTTACATGTGAGTAACTACTCTTACCCGTTCTACTCCATCATTATCTATTCGATCATATCTCCCATCAGCCATCTTTTATCTAAGTTCCTAACTTTTTAAGCCTTTCCTGGTCGGGGTATTCTTCCATCACCCTGAATCATTTTGGTGGCTCTTCTTTTCTAATTCTGCTATAACAATTTTAAGATACAGCAACCAGAATTGCACACAGTTTTCAAGATGTGGTTGTACCATGGAGCAATACAGAGGCATTATAATATCTTGATTTTCTACTCCATTCCTTTTCTTATGATTCCTAGCATTCTATCTCCTTTCTTGGCCACTGCTGCACATTGGGTAGAGGGTTTCAATATATTATCCACAATGATTTCTAGATCCTTTTCCTGTGTTGTGATTCTTAATGTGTAACCACAGTTTGGGTTGTTCTTCCTTACATGCATAACTTTGCACTTGGCCACATTAAAGTTCATCTGCCATTTGGACACCCAGTCTCCCAATTTATCAAGGTCCTCTTGCAATTTTTCACAAGCCTCTTGTGTTTTTACAACTTTGATAATTTTGTGTCATCTGTAAATTTGATCACCTCACTTGTTGTTCCTGTTTCCTGGTCATTTATGAATATGTTGAAAAGCAGAGGGCCCAGCACAGATCCCTGGGGTGCTCCACTATTCACCTTTTTCCATTGAGAAAACTGGCCATTTAGCCCTTCTATCTCTTTCTGTCTTGTAACCAGGTCCTAATCCACAATAGCCTCACACTACTTCCTATCCTATTACTTTTTAATTTTCCCAGGAGTCTATCAGAAGGACTTTGTCAAAGGCTTTCTGAAAATGCAAATACCCTGTATCAACTTACTCACCTTTATCTGTTTATTCATACCTTCACAAAAATATAACAAATTAGTGAGACAAGACTTTCCTTTGTTAAATCTATGTTGGCTTTCTCCCATTAAACCATGACAATCTACATGTTCAGTTATTTTGTTCTTTATAATGTTTCTACCATTTTGCTTGGTACTGACATCAAGCTCACCCATCTGTAGTTTCACGAGTCACCCTGGAACTCTTGTCAAAAATTGACATGGCATTGGCCACTCTCCAATCTTCAGTACTACAGATGATTTTAATAGTCATTCACAGATTACTACTCTGTAATTGTAGATCTGCAATCTCATATTTAAGTTCTTTCAGCACCCTGGAATATATATCATCTTGTCCAGGCAATTTGCTACTATTTATTTTATCAAATAGCTGTATTACATCTTCCTGGTTTATCAAGATTTGTTTCAGTTACTCTGATACATCACTTTTATATACCATTTTGGGCAAGGCTAACTTCCCTACATCTTCTGAAGCAAAGAATTCATTCAGTGTCACCACTATGGCCTTGTCATCCCTTAGTAAGCAAGCAGCAATGTGTGCTTTCAAGTCAATGCTGACTCCTGGCGATTGAGCATCTCCTGTGTTTTCTTGGCACTGTGATTGGAAGTAGATTGCCAGGCTTTTCTTCCAAGGCAATGGAGGAATAAGTTATTGACTTGCCCTAGGCCACAAGGAGTGCTAGTAGGAATCAAACCCTGATGTCTTGGTTACCAAGTCAGTGCTCAAATCATTAGGCTACTTCTCCACTCCACTGTCCTCTCTTAGTGCCCCCTTTTGCCCCTCTGTAATCAAATGGTCAAACTGACTCTCTCACAAGTTTTTTGGCTATAAATGTACCTAAAAAAATTTATTATGCATTTTTGCTTCCACAGCAAGCTGTTTTTAAATTCTCTCTTTGCCTGCTTTATCAATGCCTTGCATCTGACTTACCAGTGCTTATGTTGTTTCCTGTTTTCATCATTTGGCTCCATTTTCCATTTCCTAAAAGATGCTTTTTGGCTATAACAGCCTCTCTGACCTCACCTTTAAACTATGGCAGCATTTGTTTGGCCTTCCATCCATCTTTTTTAAAGCATGGAATATATCTGGTGTGGGCTTCCAAGATATTATTTTTAAACAACCCCAATACTTGATGTAAACCTTTAACCTTTGAAGCTGCTTCTTTTAGATTTTTCTTAACCATTTTCCTCATTTTATCATCTCCCTTTTGCAAGATGAGTAAAAGCGCCATGGATTATCTTGCTTTCCTCTCCGTTTATTAAATCAAATGTGATCATGTTTTGATCACTATTGCCAAGTAGCCCCAACATTGTTATCTCTCGCACCAGATCCTGTGTTCCACTAAGGACTAGGTCTAAAATAGCTTCACGTCATATTGGTTCATGAACCAGCTGCTCCATGAAGAAGTTATTTCATCTAGAAACTTTAACTGCTGAGTAGGTCCTGTTGTGACATTGACCCAGTCGATACCAAAGTAATTAAAATCACCCATTATTACTGTGTTGTAACTTTTGTTAGCTTAATAATATCCTAACTGACTTTAAATTTAACTAATATTCCTAAGAACATAAGATATGCCATACTGGGTCAGACCAAGGTCCATCAAGCCCAGTATCCTGTTTCCAACAGTAGCCAATCTAGGTCATAAGTACCTAGCAGTTTCCCTAAAAGACACAGGTTCCACAATGCTTGTATTGGGTCAAGCAGTGATATCCTGGGTCCCTTTTAATAATGGTTTATGTACCTTTCCTCTAGGAACTTGTCCAAACGTTTTTTAAACCCAGCTACACTAACAGCTTTTACTACATCCTCCGGTAACAAATTCCAGAGTTTGATTACACGTTGAGTGAAAAAATATTTTCCCTTATTAGTCTTAAATCTTCAAATCTGTAGTCAACGCACTAATTACCCCCCACTTCGACTATTGTAATAGTCTACTGAACGGACTACCACATAAAAACATAAACATACTACAAAGAGCCCAAAACATCACCGCCAGGGTTGTTGCAAAAGCCCGCTTAGCTGATCACATAACCCCCATTCTTCAAGAACTACACTGGCTCCCAATAAATAGCCATATAAAATATAAAATACTGCTGACAACATTTAAGCTGCTCAATGACATCTCCCCTTCCTACCTAACCACCCTCCTACAGTCCCCACCAGAATTCAGATCACGCAGACAAAATGCAAGTCACTCACTTGTCATACCCAAAACTATCTGCAGGACAAAGAAAATCACAAGCTCCAGAGACTTTTCATTTACTGCTCCCACCCTCAGGAATGAGTTACCACTGGCTATCCGCATGACAAAAGACCTCCAACTATTTAGAAAAGGTCTCAAAACATTCCTATTCACCGAACACTTTGGAAACCTAACTGCACCCTCCCCCTCACAAACCAGGGTGATACTCTCCTGTCACGTAACCTCTCTCCTCCATGGCAACAGGGGTGCTGCCAGACTGGAGGGAGGACTTCAGGACAATATCCCGGTAGGTCTCGTCTATGTACCTCTCTGTCTTCCTTATGTCCTCAAAGTCTGCTACTCTAGCCTCCAGAGATCGGACTCATTCCCTGAGAGCAAAGAGCTTCTTGCACCTAGTGCACACGTAACTGGGAGAAAATCATACATGTGGCACTCAGTGCAAAAGACTGAAAAGCCTCCATCTCGCTGCTGGATTGCTGTTTGCAACTTAGTTTTAAGGTTGTGTATAGATATTTAAGTTCTTTACTTACTAAGGGTTGCTTGGGATACTTATAATAATAAAACTACCATATTTACTCGAGTTTAATGCGCCATCGAATCTAATGCGCATCCCTTTTGTGAAAGGCTTGAAACGTAAAAAAATTTTTGCTGGCAATTGTAGTGCGCACCCCCCCCCCCCCTTGTGCTGCTTCGCCCCGTGCAGCCGCTGCTTCTGCTTTTCACAGAGCAGCGGCTGCAATAAAGTTAAAAGGAAAAGATAATGATACCTGTGAAAAAGATAGACAGGAAGAAAATTGATGCCTTTGAATTATGGTGCTGGCGGCGAATACTGTGTATACCATGGACTGCCCGTAGAACAAATCAGTCTGTACTAGAGGAGATCAAACCTAAGCTTTCTTTAGAAGCTCAGATGACAAGACTTCGACTTTTATACTTTGGACACATCATGCGGAGAGAGAGATCATTAGAGAAAGACATCATGCTTGGCAAGATAGAAGGTCAACGCAAAAGAGGAAGGCCAGCAATGAGATGGATCGATACAATAACAGCAGCTACGGGTACCAGTCTGTCAACAATGAGCCGCCTGACTGAAGATCGAACACAATTTAGGATAGCTATCCAGAGGGTCGCCATGAGTCGACTCCGACTCGACGGCACTTAACAACAACAACCTGTGAGAAGCTCTCCGGTCATCCTAGGAAAGTCCTTCTGCAGCGCCTGAGGAAGTGATGTCAGAGGGGGCGGGTGCTGCAGAAGGAGTTTCCTGATGGCGCTCCTCTCTTTAAATTGCTGCTTGGCTCATCTGATTGGGCAGCTTCTCTGTGTGCGGGTGACTGCCGGGCGTCCCGGCTCGACCTCGATCGATCGTGGGAGCTCGTTGGTGCTTCCAGCTGCTGGCGATGTGCCCGATGGCACTCCTCTATTTAAAGTGCTGCTTGCTCATCTTCCCGGCTCGACCTCGATTGAACGGGGGAGCTCAATGGTGCTTCCGGCTGCTGCCAATGCACCCAATGGTGCTCCTCTCTTTAAATTGCTGCTTGACTCATCTTCCTGGCTCGACCCCGATCGATCGGGGGAGCTCACTGGTGCTTCTGGCTGCTGCCGGTGCGCCAGATGGTGCTCCTCTCTTTAAATTGCTGCTTGGCTCATCTTCCCGGCTCGACCCCGATCAATCGGGGGAGCTCATTAGTGCTTCCGGCTGCTGCCGATGCGCCAGATGGCACTCCTCTCTTTAAACTGCTGCTTGCTCATCTTCCCGGTTCGACCCCAATCGATCGAGGGAGCTCATTGGTGCTTCCGGCTGCTGTCGATGCGCCCAATGGTGCTCCTCTCTTTAAAGTGCTGCTTGGCTCATCTTCCTGGCTAGACCCCGATTGATCGGGGAGCTTGTTGGTGCTTCCGGCTGCTGCCGATGTGCCCAATGGCGCTCCTCTCTTTAAACTGCTGCTTGGCTCATCTTCCCGACTCACCCGTATCAATCGGGAGAGCTCATTGGTGCTTCCGGCTGCTGCCGATGCACCCGATGATACTCCTCTCTTTAAATTGCTGCTTCAGGAAGGGAGGGAAAGAAGACTTATTAAAAGCTGGCTACTACACAGTACCCAGTCCTGTGCTTCTAAGGAAATCTGTGACCAATTTCCAGGGAGAGTCCCACAGCCCTTGCTTGGATAGAGGGAGGCTTGGGTTCTAAATTTAACCAGAAAGCTCTCTTCTATGTTTTAAATTTAAAATGAAAGCTCTTTGCTGCTACTAGGCCCTGACTGATTTAACAAATACACTGGGTTCACTGATCAATCAGCTTCAATCTAAAGAATTCCTTTTCCCCAAGATTTAGAAAAATTCC
This sequence comes from Ichthyophis bannanicus, assembly GCA_033557465.1. Lineage (NCBI taxonomy): Eukaryota > Metazoa > Chordata > Amphibia > Gymnophiona > Ichthyophiidae > Ichthyophis > Ichthyophis bannanicus. The sequence continues at coordinate 252,418,048 of CM066031.1, forward strand.
CAGAAGTAAATACTTACAATTGCAGATCTCTCTCCTGAAGTAGCAGTTCCCTTTTGTAGTCCTTCAAGACTGTTTAGCATTATTTGGTTATTTTGTATTTTTTTTCCTTCTTGATGGGTACTCTATGGATTTTGTAGACTTACTTATTTTGCTTTGATTTTTCTTATTTGTTATTTATAAGATTGCCTTATTGAAAACCTAATAAGTAAATGGAAATTCATTGCAGAGGACTCATTCCAGTATCATACAGCATTTGAGCTTATCTCAGCTTATACTTCAGCAGCCTGAATAACAAATACTACCCTAAGCTGTTTCCAGAATGTTCTGATTCATTCTATTGAATGAAGTGAGATGGGAAGTTCATTCCAGTCACTTGGACCTGCTATAGAAAACATTGTGCTTCTTGTTCACTTGAGCTTCCGCAGCTAGTATAATGATCTTTGCGGTTTTCAGGGTCATGCTGCATCTTTGTTACGAAGATGAAACATGACCAAAAAACTGCAAAGATTATCCTGCTTCTTGTTTCAACTAGATGGACTTGGCACATGGACAGAATATATACAACAGCTGTGAGCCCACTGATCTAAGAGCGGTTTACAAATCTTTAAAGTAATGCTTCCCCTCCAAAAGACTTGTGGATCATAGTCAAGAGCTTAACTCTGAGCCTCCAAGCAACTGGAAGCCAATGTAAAGCCTGTAGAGAGGGAGCAATGTGTTCTGAATAGTGTACCAGTCAAAAGGCTTGCCACCTCTTACAATGCTCTGATTGGACTATCTGGTAGGCCTAGGTACAGCAAATCTATTCTTGTTAGGACCAAAGCCTGTAGAATTTATTTAAATCATCAAATGCTAAATTAATTTCAGTCTACTCAACATATCCTCCTTAAAATGTTCTTATTGCTAGGGGTCATCGGCGCCAGTTTGAACAGCAACCGTGTGCTGAGCAGGAGCAAGTGGGCCTCACTTCTGCTCCCACTATCCACCAATAAACCTGGGTAAACCAAGGATGGTGGGATCATGGTCTCTCGGGGGATGGGGCGGACACTTTGCTATTTTGTTGGGGGAGCCTTCAGAGAGAGCGAGTTTAGAAGTATGGTTCAGAGGGGTTGGAAGAGACTCATGAGTGTGCCTTGGAGGGATGGAAGGGGCATTGCAAGTGTATCTCTGGGGGAGTGGTATCTACCTATCAGGTCAGGGGGCAGCTGGGAGGGTTCCTGAGGTCTGGTGTGCAAGTGGAGAGAGCCCAGACCTGTGGTGCTCTGCAAGTATGCTGTCTGTGCTAGTGCAGTGATTTTAAAAGGCTGTAAGAACATCTAAGTGGGGGGAGAAGTTTCCACTACTTTTTTTCCCCATGCAGCTTCTTAAAATCACTTCTGCCAGACATGGAAAGGTATACCCATGCAATCCTGCAACTATTTTACAAGGGACTTCTGTGTTGTAGAACCTCTTGTTAAGTGCTGTCCTAATTCTGCATGTCTTGTGATAAATATGGGAATTCCCCTCTCCATGTCTGTTCTAAAATGCCATTTATAGTGTTAGACACTCACTGTATTACACCTTGTTAGACACACCTATATTCAGCGCTGCTGATTTAGATATAGTAGCACCATATATATGTATTAATTTAAACACCATTGGCAATATTTAAATTAATACAGTCACCACAGCCACTAAATATTGACCCATTAGTTATTTCATGGTACCTTGGATAGTAGCCCACACAACTAGGGCTCAAATTAAGAAATTTGATAATAGGTATGCTTCTTCATTTATGACATTCAGTTGTCTTCTAGCTTCAGGTGTCATTCTGCACTACTTTGGAATTGCTAACCTACCAAAATATGCCTGCTGATCAAATGGCGTTTGGAGTCCAGCTGCTTCATTCTGAAAATGGTCAGAAGAAACTAGTGTTTAATCAACACCTGGAAATTGAATACAGCAACAAGTCTGTACAGGTAAGTATAAGAGAAGAAGGAAGAAAAATTGTATCAATGCAGCAGCATGTTCATTCATATTTAGGATATTAATTTGTAGGCTACATTATTTATTTTAGAAATCAGGATAATTAAATTATTAGCAAAATCCATTTGAAGAAAGGACTTATGTGGTTTTGAGAGATCATATATATATCATCCTCTTTCAGCTAGAAATGTACCTAAATTTCAGACCCTAAAACTTAGGATCCTAATTAAATGCCTTGTGCTGAAAATGAGTGCTAAGCTCTTAACTTTTTTTTCTTGACCAAAATCTATCTCTGTAGCCACACACCTTTTAGGACTTTAAATTTAGATACTTGGCCCTAATCATTTTTAAGAATGGCGAATTCAGGTTCTTAACTCCAAAAGTTAGGCTTCTGAACCTTTTTCTTTGTGAACAGCATTTATCTCTTTAACACGGTTAACATTTTAGTGCTGGCACTTGACAATCATCTAGCACATTGTTAGTTATGATCCTATAAACCTTCACTTTAGTTCCAATAATAATGTTCTATTACACTCCCTAACAGTCAGCACTAATGGACACACCATCTCAGGGATACCCTTTTGGTGTCTGTAATATGCCAGAAGATCACTGGATGTTCTTATACATCACTTACTTACTACTACTACTACTATTACTACTACTTATTTCTATAGCACTACTAGATGTATGCTGCACTGTACACATATACATAAGAGACAGTCCCTGCTCTACTGGGCTTGCAAGCTATTCAGGACAGGCAAACAGGACAAATAAGAGATTAGGGAATTTAATTTATTGTGGGAAATGATCTAAAACAACATGGCCCTGATTCTATGAGGCACCGGGACGTGTAGCCCCGCTATCCACCTTGCCGGCATCCTGCCTGCCGTCCTCCCCTGCATGCACAGTGCCGTTCTACCTGCACGCAGTGCTGTACGTGCTGCAAGGGACGTGGGCGGCACGGGGGCGGACAATGGGCAGGGCATGAGTGGGACTGACTCCTGGATGTACAGGACCGATTCTATTGATAGCCCTGTATATCCGGGGATCACTGGGGGGGGACGCCCTGCTTATTCCTAAGCGTGGAGCACCCTCCCCGATCCAGCCGGCAGCCCCCTCGGAGCAACAGGAGGGCCAAAGTGGGTCCCCACTGCCTGATCGGGGCACTAGCTGCCCCCGTTGGGGTCGGGCGGCAGCAAATCAGGGTCCAGGCAGGCATTAGCAAGTAGTGCTGCAGGGAGGACGTCTCCGTGGCGATGCTGAGGCATCTCCCAGCGCCCGGTACTGCACCCATAGGAGCGCCTTGCTCCCATGGTACAGAATCAGATGCTGATGCACCCTGTCTTGGTCGGGGCCATCCAGACAGTCCGGACGTTCCCCATAATGAATCGGGCTCTATATGTTCAGGAGAATAAGAGAACAGGATTTAAAAGCAACCTCAAAAAGGAGCATTTTGCAAATCCATACATAGGAAAAATCAGCAGTTACATGGCCGCCATACACATCTAAATGCCAACATTTAGTCCCTGTCTGAATGATTGGCTGGTTAAGAACACATTTCAGGAAGTAACTCAAGATCCCAAACGCATAAAGGCACATTTTACAATGGATACCTCATAACTTTAAAGAAAAGACTTCAACAAATCTAAACATATTGCAACATTTTAAACAGCCCGCGAGTGAGAGCCTCAGAATCAACTCACTGATAAATCAAATCAGGAGCATGAATAACATCAACGGTTCTCACTCGCTATACACCAACCATCCAACTACATGATATTATAAACATGAACAATTTTTCATTAACACATCATTTAACAGCTTCACAGCATCAAATTGTTAAATTGTCACCACTATCTCAAATCGTGAGTAAGATGGAATTGAGTATCCCCGACGCCCTTTCAAGACATCTTGTATTAGCGTTTTGCTACCGCTGTTTCAAGGGGATCCGACTCTAAAAAATAAAAATAAAAATAGCTGAAAAATAGCTTGTTGTAAGGTGATGTGGGAAACAGACAGTTTTGTATACAATGGTCAGTCAATTCAATTGCGGGACAACACTTCGTGTAGTTCAGATTTTGTTATTTACGGAATTTTTTGTCCATGTAGACTTCTCTATATAGGGAAGACAATTCGGTGCTTACGTATCCGGTTACTTGAACATAAAAGTAAGCTTCATTGTCAGCGTAAGGAAGCACCAATGGTTGAACATTGTTTAACTTTTCAGCATAACTTTAATGATTTTCAATGCTTTGTAATTCAACATATTCGGAAGGGTTCGTTGGGTATGTCTCGTGATCGGTTTCTCCTATACAGGGAACAGTGGTGGATTTTTTGTTTAAAAACAGTATCTCCTAATGGGTTAAATTCTTGTATTGAATGGGGAGTCTGTTCCTGATCTGTTTTTTCGAATAGTGAGTTCGTGTTTGTATTAACAATAATTATACTAGCTGGATAAGGTGATTGTGGAAGAGGTTTCTCTTTCTTTCTATCTAGTTTAATGAATGATTTCAGTTGTTGTATTTGGTTGGGTAGTTTCAAAGCTGATTGTGACAGCTGTGGGAGAGTTCCGGGTATATATCACATGTCCGGAAGTATACGCTGTCTCGATACCAGCACTGATGTAGGGTGTGAATGGCGGTCTGTAAGTTCAGCTCTGATGAGAGACGAGGAACCACCTTTGAAACGGTTGTTGGTATTCGAAGCAACTTTTGGTAAGTGGCTAAGATCTTGGAATAGCGTGCATAAGGATTTTTTCATGGGTTGCGGCATTATCTTCAGCTATTTTTATTTTTATTTTTATTTTTTAGAGTCGGATCCCCTTGAAACAGCGGTAGCGAAACGCTAATACAAGATGTCTTGAAAGGGCGTCGGGGATACTCAATTCCATCTTACTCACGATTTGAGATAGTGGTGACAATTTAACAATTTGATGCTGTGAAGCTGTTAAATGATGTGTTAATGAAAAATTGTTCATGTTTATAATATCGTGTAGTTGGATGGTTGGTGTATAGCGAGTGAGAACCGTTGATGTTGTTCATGCTCCTGATTTGATTTATCAGTGAGTTGATTCTGAGGCTCTCACTCGCGGGCTGTTTAAAATGTTGCAATATGTTTAGATTTGTTGAAGTCTTTTCTTTAAAGTTATGAGGTATCATTTGTAGGCTTCGATATAGGCTTTATAGTTTTTACATTTTACAATGGGACATCCAAGTGTAATCGGGGACGTCAAAGCCAGAATGTCTGGGGAAAAAAAGCAGGTATGTGCAAGTTCAGGCATGATTTCAGAAACATGAACATGCCCAATATGGATGTCTATAAAGACGTCTACATAGATGTCCGCAGAATAGGATTTCAGGACATGGACGTCTAATAGGATATTGGTTAAAGTAATGGGTTGGGAGCATGGTGGCCAGGGCTCAAATCCCAGCTTGGGTCTATGTGATCTTAGACTAGTCACTTACTGTAACTCTCCATCTTCTTTACACTCTCTGGATGTTTTAAGGCCAAAGCAAGCACTTTTCTAATGCTGAAACAAAATCTAATGGGCATTTCTCAGAACGATATATACTGTCACAATTAAATATCAAAATCACTCTATAAATATCACAACCCTATTTTATATCTATGGGTAATTTTGATCCAGATAACAGTTTCACTTCACTTTGAATTGTAAATAACTTAAGTCTGAGACCCAGATGCGATTTATCGGGTTTCTTTAGGGGTTAGTCCCACAAAAATTTAGAAGAGCAATCTTGATGCTGCAAACGCCTTCGTTTTACTAAATTATTGCGCATTGATAATTTAGTAAAACGAAGGCGTTTACAGCATCAAGATTGTTCTAAATGTTTGTGGGACTAACCCCTGAAGAAACTTGGAGTGAAATTCGGAGTGGCGCCAATGAGAGGCATTGGGAAGAAGACACGCTAAAGAAAAGAAGTAAAATATAGAGGGAAGAAAACACATTAAGATAAGCATGTTTAAAAAAAATATGAGCATGGAAAAGAAAAAGAGATACTAAGATATACATGTATTTTTTTTTTTATTTAGGCACTGACAATTCTGACAAATTTAAAGTCAGTAAACTTGTGCCGATAAGTCTGAGACCCAGATGCAATTTAACTTATTTACAATTCAAAGTGATTCAAAGAATCAAGTAGCCTTGTACGACTTCAACAAGCAGGGAGGAACAGGTTGGGAAATAGGATGTGGAACTGGGTCATCTCTCATGGGATGATGCTCAGGGTCACTTACCTGGTTGGAGAAGATAATGTCCTGGCAGACAAGCTGAGTTGGATGCTCCGACATCACAAGTTGACCACAGATAGGCAGGTGGTCTTGATAGATCTTATCTCCAGGAACAAGCAGGAATGCAGTCTTCACATATTTGTCTGTGCAGCGCTGTGTATGCCTTATAGCACTGTATAGATGATTAATAGTAGTAGTAGTAGCCCCAATGGAGCCCGTGTGGGAATGCTCCACAGCATCCAATAGGAAAGCCTTTGGAAGCACTCCACTGCACCTGCGTGCCTGCCTTCCCACCTTCCCAACAATTTTTTCAGGCATGAAAAAGCCAGTCAGTGGTTTTAAAAAATGTACCAAGTGTGCCAGTACCATTTCGGCCACTGATAAACATGACTGGTATTTAAAATGTTTGGGTCCTTTGTGCCAACAAATAACAAAGAGAGGCCTCAAGAACCGAGCCACGCAGTTTGGAACGTTGTTTGCCTTAGACTCTTTTTCAGTGGCTTCCACTTCATCGAGGGCATCGACTTCTTCTCATGGGTCTCAGGCTTCTTCAAAGTCCAGTGATAGAAGTAAGTCAAAAGCTGTTGCCGTTTCCAAAATCTTCAGCATCGAAAAGTCCCAACATAAGCACTGCGACTCCCCTAGAGATGCTTTCGATGTAGACCGGCCAGCCAAACAGCCCCAGCAGGACGATCTCTCCTCCAAAGCACAAGTGGAGCTCTGGGATGCTCCTGAGGCAACGACCTCTGGAGAGCTACTGGTTCCTTTTTCTGGGACGGTGGCTTCTCCCTTAACCAGAGCATGCTGGCTCTCAAAAGGAGCTTGGCAGCACTCCTGGCAGCCTCAGTACCAATAACATCAAGAGCTTCAGGAGTACAGGTTTCAGTACTGAGCCTACAGCCAAGCATATCGGCCCTGATAACAGCCCTCGATCCGGCACCCTCAGAGCACCTGAGGCCAATTCCTCAGTTGGAACCTATTGCTCTTGGTTCTGGTAACTCTGAGTATTGGTATCGGCATCGACCATCAACTACCACGAAGCATTGAGGTTGAACCCAGGACCGCTGATACTTTGATTTCTGATTCACTCTTCTTCAGAATCTGATGCAGAGTCACTCAATTCCCGAGAACTTCCAGATATTCCGTTGGACTCTTTGCCGCCTCAGGAACAGTTTCGGTCCCCACCAGAGGATATGTCCTTTCAGGACTTCATCTGTGACATGGCAGCAGGCCTCTCTATCACAGTAGCCTCAGAAAAGGAACCTAGGATGGAGGGATTGGCGATATTCCAATACCCTCCAATGCCCAAGGAGGCTACTACCTTACTGGTCATCATATGCTGCAGGACCTTATGCTTCGCATGTGGGAGGCTCCACTCACACGGTCCCTCCTGTTAGTAAAAGACTTGATACCATGTACCGAATACCAGAGTGCCCAGGTTTCCAAAAACCTCAACTTCCCCACCACTCAATGATGGTGGAATCGGCGATGCACCAAATAAAGAGCTCAAAGAAACATTCATCCATGCCTCCTAGCAAAGAATCGAGAACACTCTATGCCTTTTGGCATCGATTGTTTCCAGGCATGCATGTTTGCTTCCAGAATCAACTTGTACATGCTGTACATAGGCATGTTTCTGAAGGATGTCACCAGGGATCTGGAGACTTTCGCCTCCCTGCTTCCAGAGGATAAGCAGGATCAGAAAACTTATAAGTTTCTTACCAAGGCCTCTTTTGATGCCTTTGAATCCACCAGAAAGAGCTTTAGCAGTCTGCATTGGGGCTTGCAGAATGGCCTGGTTACAGGCATCAGACCTTGAGCAGTGGGTCCTAGATAAACTGGCCAATATCCCATGTACTGGAGAAAACCTTTTTGACAAGGATTGGAGGGAAAAATCAGGGGAGATTAAAATAGATGATCTCACCCTAAAACGCCTTTCCAGGAAGACAGCTTACCCCATCCAAGAGGAAGGCTCTTCCTAAGAAATCATTTTATTCTAAAAAGAAGAGATACTATCCTTCTTACCCGCATTATGCTACCTATCAACTTCAACAACCTCAGTAGAGGCGGCAGGGTCCTTGCCAACCTAAGAAACCCAAAGCTCCTAAATCTCAACCAGCTACACAGGCACAGCCTGCACCTGTTCTTTGACTCTTTCCTAGAGAGCATTGCCAGTCTGCCCCTGGAGGGCCCCCAGCCACTCCACATTCCAGGCAGACTTTGTCACTATGCCCACCGATGGCACCTCATGACATCAGAGCTATGAACACTTAAGATTGTCCAAAGGTGTTATCGGCTTCACTTCAAAACCTTACCCCTCCCCCCCCCCATACAATCCCTTCACAGCACTCTCTTAAAAGAAGAGGTGACCACCATGTTGTCCCAGGATGCCATAGAAAGAGTTCTTCCTCCTCAAGAAAAGTTGGGCTTCTACTCTTCATACTTTCTCATTCCAAAGAAAACAGGAGGCTTCAGGCCCATCTTGGATCTCAGTGATCTAAACAAGTTCTTGGTCCGAGAAAAAATCAAAATGATTTTCCTAGGAACTCTTCTATTATATCTCCAAAGACATGACTGGCTCTGTTCTGTATACCTAAAAGAGGCATATATGCATTTACTGATATATCCCTTGCACAGGCAGTATCTACGCTTTATGTTTCAAGAAAACCGTTATCAATACTGGGTTCTCCCCTTTGGTCTAGCCTCTGCCCCAAGGGTCTTCACAAAATGCATGGCAGTCGTCACTGCCTACCTACACACAATGGGGGTATTTGTCTTTCCTTACTTAGATGACTGGCTGATCAGGGGAAACTCTCCTCAAGAGGTAACACTCTCCCTTCATCACACCATCACGGTGCTCCAACACTTGGGTTTCATCATAAACCTCTCAAAGTGCTACCTTGCTCCGACCCAATGACTGGAGTTCATTGGAGCACTCTTAGACACTCAATAAACCCAAGCTTTCTTCCCACAGGATTTGCTGTGCCCACCTCATCAAGCTGGCAAAAATGGTACAACAGCAAAACCGGGTAAGAGCTTGAGACATTCTATGGCTATTGGGACACATGTCCTCCATGGTCCTTGTTGTTTCCTGTACTTGATTACACATGCAACAAGCACAGTGGACTCTGTCTTCCCAATGGATGCAAGTGAAGAGTCATCTCAGGGACAAGATCCACATCACCCCTCAACTTATCACGTCACTTCAGTGGTGGTGTCTCCCACAAAATCTACTCGTCGGGTCACCTTTTCAGATGCCTCCACCTCAATGCACCCTGACAACAGATGCTTCCAAGCTGGGTTGGGGGGGGGGGGTGCGTTTGAACAATCTGACCACACAGGGACTGTGGACACAACAGGAATCTGCCCTGCAGATCAACCTGCTGGAATTACGGCCACTGATGAATGCTCTTCGGGTTTTTCAACCCCAGCTATCAGGACAACCTATTCTAGTCAGAACAGACAACCAGGTTGCCATGTTCTACATAAACAGGGGGAAACGGGTCCCGTCCCCTCTGCGAAGAAGTGATTTACCTATGGTCCTTTGCCATCTCTCATTGCATCCACCTCAGAGTGGTGTATCTCCCAGGCAAACTCAAATGTCCTAGAGGACAGGCTAAACCGTATCCTTCATCTGCATGAATGGAACTTTCATCAGGAGATGGCTGCTCAGATCTTCCAAACAGGGGGAACCCCACTCATAGATCTTTTTACCACTCCACAAAACATGCAGCTTCTGCTCTTCTGCTCCAGGGTTCAGTTGCTGCACCAACGGGCCCAGATGCCTTCCTTCTCCATTGGGGACAGGGACCGCTCCATGCATACCCTCCCATGTCCTTGATACCCAAGACACTTTTCAAGCTACAGACTGACAGGGGCTCGAGGATTCTCATAGCTCCCTTTTCGCCCCATCAACCGTGGATCCTCTGCTTCTTCGCCTTGCACAGACTCAGCCACGCAACCTGGGATGTGCGCCCGACCTCCCCTTTCAGGACCATGGGATGCTCCTCCATCCCATTCTTCACTCCCTATGCCAGATGGCATGGCTGCTGAAAGGCTAGTGCTCGCCACCTCAACCTACCACAGGCGGTCAAAGAAGTCCTTCTAGCATTACATAAAATTCCACCAGGTGATCTTATGCATTCAAATGGCATAGGTTTGCCCTTTGATGCTCCACAAAGCACCTTGACCCCTTTTCTTGCTCGGTGGAGTCACTTCTACAATATCTTCTCTACTTATCATGGACATGTCTTAAGACTAACTTGGTGAGAGTTCACCTTAGTGCCATTGTGGCCTCTCACAGATCAGTGGATGGACACCCTACCTCCTCACCCCATTTAGTAACATGCTTTATGCAGGATCTACTGCTGTCCAAACCACCCATTAAGAACATAAGATATACTATACTGGGTCAGAACCAAAACCCTCTCGCACCGAAGACGTTTCTCAAGGGCCATGTGCCCATGAGGGAAGGGTTAGGACAGCCTTTATAGTTGGTGATTCGATCATTAGGCATGTAGATAGCTGGGTGGCTGGTGGACGTGAGGATCGCCTGGTAACATGCCTGCCTGGTGCGAAGGTAGCGGACCTCACGCGCCACCTAGATAAGGTCTTAGATAGTGCTGGGGAGGAGTCTGCTGTCTTGGTACATGTCGGTACCAATGACATAGGAAAATGTGGTAGGGAGGTTCTGGAGGCAAAATTTAGGCTTTTAGGTAGGAAGTTGAAATCCAGAACTTCCATGGTAGCATTCTCCGAAATGCTTCCTGTTCCACGCACAGGACCCAAAAGGCAGGCAGAGCTCCGGAGTCTCAATGCGTGGATAAGACAATGGTGCAGAGATGAGGGTTTTGGATTTGTTAGGAACTGGGGAACATTCTGGGGAAAGGAGGGGCTCTTCCGATGGGATGAGCTTCACCTTAACCGGGATGGAACCAGGCTGCTGGCATTAACCTTTAAAAAGGAGATAGAGCAGCTTTTAAACTAGATATTAGGGGAAAGCCGACAGTCGCCCAAGAGCAGATGGTTCGGAAGAATGTATCCTTGAAGGATACTACCAAAAGCAGAGAGGTTCCACAAAAGAGTAAAGTAGCCCAAATGCCCTCAAGTATGGAGCAGACAGAGCTTAAAGATCCCAATTTACCCATGTCTAACAATAGCCAAATTAACATGAATAAAATACATTCTCTAAAATGCTTGTATGCAAATGCTAGAAGTCTAAAGAATAAGATGGGAGAGTTAGAATATATAGCACTAAATGAAAGGTTAGATATGATTGGAATATCAGAGACATGGTGGAAGGAGGACAACCAGTGGGACACTGTGATACCTGGGTACAAACTATATCGTAATGATAGAGCTGATCAAATTGGTGGAGGGGTTGCGCTCTATCTTAGAGAAGGCACTGACTCAGAAAGGATTAAAGTTTTGCAGGAAACAAAATCTGCTGTAGAATCTATATGGATTGAAATTCCATATAAAAGGGGGAAGGCAATGGCAGTGGGGGTGTACTATCGAGCACCTGGCCAGAATGACCAAATGGATGATGAAATGCTCAAAGAAATCAAGGAAGATAACAAAAGTTACAGCGCAGTAATAATAATGGGTGATTTCAATTACCCCGGTATCGACTGGGTCAGTGTCACGTCAGGACATGCTAGGGAGATAAAGTTCCTAGATGAAATAAGTGACTGCTTTTTGGAGCAGCTGGTTCATGAACCGACCAGAGGGGAAGCCATATTAGACCTAGTCCTTAGTGGAACACCAGATCTAGTGCAAGAGATAAGGGTGTTGGGGCCACTTGGCAATAGTGATCATAGCATGATCGCCTTTGATTTAATTAGTGGAGGAGGGATAGTAAGGAAATCCACAGTACTACCTTTTAACTTTCGAAAGGGAGACTATGATAAAATGAGGAAAACAGTTAAGAAAAAACTAAAAGGAGCTGTTGCAAAGGTTAAAGACGTACATCAAGCTTGGGTGGTGTTGAAAAATACTATCTTGGAAGCCCAGACCAGCTGTATTCCACGCTTTAAGAAAAGTGGAAGGAAGTCCAAAAAATTGCCAGCATGGTTTAAAGGTGAGGTCAAAGAGGCTGTTGTTGACAAAAAAGCATCTTTCAGGAAATGGAAAAAAGAGCCAAACGACGAAACCTGGAAACAGCACAAGCACTGGCAAGTCAAATGCAAGGCATTGATAAGGCAGGCAAAGAGAGAATTTGAGAAGAAGCTTGCTGCGGAAGCAAAAATGCGAAATTAAGACCTTCTCAAGTACATTCGTAGCAAAAAACCTGTGAGAGAGTCAGTTGGTCCATTAGATGATAAAGGGGTTAAAGGAGCACTAAGAGGCGACAAGGCGATAGCGGAGAGACTGAATGAATTCTTTGCTTCGGTCTTTACTAAGGAAGATGTAGGGATGTTACCCATGACTGAACTGGTATTTAAAGGTGCGGAAGAATTGAAGGAAATATCGATACATCGGGAAGATGTCTTACAACTATTAGATAAACTGAAGAGTAACAAATCACCTGGGCCGGATGGTATACATCCAAGGGTGTTGAAAGAACTGAAATATGAGATTGCAGACCTGCTATCAGTAATCTGTGAACTATCATTAAAATCATCTCTAATACCTGAAGATTGGAGGATCGCCAATGTAACACCAATTTTTAAAAAGGGTTCCAGGGTTGATCCGGGAAACTACAGACCGGTGAGCTTGACGTCAGTACCAGGAAAAATGGTAGAAACCATCATAAAGAATAAAATTACTCAGCATGTAGATAGTCACAACCTAATGGGAGACAGCCAACATGGCTTTAGACAAGGAAGATCTTGTCTTACTAATCTGTTGTGTTTTTTTGAAGGAGTGATTAAACAGGTGGACAAAGGTGAGTCGGTTGATATTGTGTATCTGGACTTTCAGAAAGCCTTTGACAAGGTCCCTCATCAGAGACTTTTGGCAAAACTAAAGAGTCATCGGATAGGAGGCAGTGTACTATTGTGGATCAGGAACTGGTTAAAAGATAGAAAGCAGAGGGTAGGGATAAATGGCCAATTTTCCCAATGGAGAAAGGTGAATAGTGGTGTACCCGAGGGATCTGTGCTGGGTCTGCTGCTTTTTGACATATTCATAAATGACCTGGAAAGTGGAATAATGAGTGAGGTGATCAAATTTGCAGATGACACAAAACTATTTAAAGTTGTTAAAACCCAAGAGCATTGTGAAAAATTGCAAGAGGATCTTGATAAATTGGAAGACTGGGCATCAAAATGGCAGATGAAATTTAATGTGGACAAGTGCAAGGTTATGCACCTAGGGAAGAACAACCCAAACTATGGTTACACGATGCAAGGTTCCACATTAGGAACCACCACCGAGGAAAAAGATTTAGGCGTCATTGTGGATACCATGTTAAAACCCTCGGCCCAGTGTGCAGCGGCGGCTAAGAGAGCAAATAGAATGCTAGGTATGATAAGGAAAGGAATGGAAAATAAAACAAAAGATATTATAATGCCTCTGTATCGTTCCATGGTGAGACCGCACCTTGAATATTGTCTGCAGTTCTGGTCGCCGTATCTTAAAAAGGATATAGCGATTTTAGAAAAGGTTCCGAGAAGAGCCACCAAAATGGTAAAGGGGATGGAAGGATACTCCTATGAAGAAAGGCTAAAAAGGTTAGGGCTCTTTAACCTGGAAAAGAGATGGCTGAGGGGAGATATGATAGAAGTCTATAAATTAATGAACGGAGTGGAATGGGTTAACGTAGATCGATTGTTTACGTTATCAGAATATAGGAAGACTAGGGGACATGCAATGAAGCTATAGGGTAAACTATTTAAGACTAATAAAAGAAAATATTTTTTCACTCAACGTGTAATCAAACTCTGGAATTTGTTACCGGAGGATGTAGTAAAGGCTGTTAGTGTAGCTGGGTTTAAAAAAGGTTTGGACAAGTTCCTGGAGGAAAGGTCCATAAACCATTATTAAGAAGTGACCGAAGATATCAATGCTTGACCCAGTGCAAGCATTGTGGAACTTGTGTCTCTTGGGGAAACTGCTAGGTACATATGACCTAGATTGGCCACTGTTGGAAACAGAATACTGGGCTTGATGGACCTTGGTCTGACCCAGTATGGCATATCTTATGTTCTTATGTAATCTTTTGTCATGTTTGGGTGGTGGTTATGCAAACTGCACAAGGGGGTAGAGCAAAAGTCTTTTCCAGGATTCCCAGGATCACCACTCCCACAAGGCAATAGTGGAAGAACATTATGATTACAGTCTCTGGAGGTTAACTGGAAAGTTGAGTATGATGAACTGGCTGAGTTTTCTTCTGTTTCCGCTGCGATGGTCACTCTCGCGTGACGTAGGTGGATTCTGAAGATTCTCTATAAAGCTGGCTGTCTCCTCAAGGTGAGTCGCAATGGAGTCTCAGGATCACACTCTGACGTCCATTGGCCAGGATCAGGAGCAGCTGCCAGCTTTACTCGACTGTGGTGGATCCAGGGTTCGAATTCTGCAACTTTCACTGCGGTGGGGGTTGACAGGATGACGACGTAGGGTCCCTTCCAATGCGGCGCCAGCGGGGTCTTTCTCCACTCTTTCACCCACACGGACGTTCCTGGCTTGAAGGGATGCAGAGGCTCGGTCAGGTTGATAGGTAGTCGGTCTTGCACCCACGTTTGGAGTTTCTGCAAAACAGAACCTAAAGCTAATAGTTCTTGTCTAGTTATTTCAGATCCTATCTGTCTCATGTCTACCTTTATTCCCTGCACTATGGATGGAGGTCGCTCATACAAAATTTCAAAAGGTGAGACTCCTAAGGATCTGGTGGGAGTTGAACGTATCCTAAGAAGGGCTATGGGGAGAACTTGGAGCCACTTCAGGTGTGTTTCTTGGCAAAGCTTGGATAACTGAGTTTTCAGGGTTCTATTCATACGCTCTACTTTCCCTGAGCTCTGGGGTCTGTAAGCAGTGTGTAACTTCCATTTTATTTGCAGAGCTTGAGCTAACTGTTGGGTCACTTGGGATACAAATGATGGACCATTGTCTGACCCTATAGTTGATGGTATTCCAAATCGTGGAATGATCTCATGGAGCAATACCCTAGTGACTTCTCGGGCTTTCTCAGTTCGGGTGGGGTAGGCTTCTACCCACCCTGAAAATGTGCAAACTAACACTAACATATAGTGATATCCATTTGCACGGGGCATTTCAGCAAAGTCTATCTGTATATCACTCATGGGGGTCACCCCTACTGACTGAACTCTTGGGGCTGGAACAGGACCTTGCTTGGCATTATTTTTGGCACATATCAGGCATTGCTGTGCTACTGAGGTGGTCAGGGATCCTAGCAATGAAATACAGAAATGAGGTCTCAGAGCTTTTTCCATAACTGTTTTTCCATAGTGTGTGGCTTGATGAAAAGCTTGAACAAAGGCTGGCCCTAATGCTTCAGGGATGACTGTAGGACCTGGAGGTGGACTACCTTCTGGGGGTGGCAGCACTATCCAACCTTGTTCTGTCAAGACTCCTCCCTCCTTTTCACAATAATAGTTTAACTCTCTTGTAGTGTATCGGGGTGCCCATAAACTAAGGGGTACAGGGAATAGGGCTGCTTACATTACAGTATCTTGAGTCCTAACTTGCCCTGTGGTGGCTGCCTTTCGGGCTGTGGCATCTGCAAATCTATTCCCTCGGGTGACTTCTCCTGCTCCTGCCTGATGACCTCGGCAGTGCATGACTGCCACTTGTTTGGGGGCCCATACAGCATCTAATAACATCAATATCTCATGCCCATACCTAATGGCCTTACCACCTGAGGTGATCAACCCTCGCTCTTTATACAAGGCTCCATGTGCGTGCAAAGTAGTGAAAGCATATTTGGAATCTGTGTACACATTTATGCAAAGTCCTTCTCCTAATGTCAAGGCTCTTGTGAGGGCTATCAATTCAGCTTTCTGTGCAGACGTTCCTGGGGTCAGGGCTGAGGACTCAACTACCAGATCAAGGGTCACCACTGCATATCCAGCACAACGATGTCCATTGATGACCAAACTGCTTCCATCTACAAAGAAAGTCCGTTCTGGGTCCTCTAGAGGGACATCGGTCAAATCAGGGCGACTTGAAAATACAGTGTCCATGGTTTCCAAGCAATTATGATCAGGTGGCCCAGGACCAATTGGAAACAATGTAGCAGGGTTCAGAGCTTGACTAACTTTCAACTGTATCCGGGGGTTTTCACACAACATGCTTTGATACTTCAACATTCGTGCATTGGTTAGCCAGAAGTTTTCTTTGTGTTCCATGAGAGTCAGAACAGAGTGTGGCACGGTGACTTGAAGAGTTTGTCCTAGTGTAAGTTTGTCTGCTTCGCCCACTAGGAGGGCTGTTGCTGCAACAGCTCTCAGGCAAGGGGGCCATCCTTTTGCAACTACATCCAATTGTTTTGACAGATAAGCTACTGGTCGTTGCCAGGATCCAAGAGATTGGGTCAATACCCCCAATGCGTTTCCTTGTGACTCATGGACAAAAAGATGGAAAGGCTTCTGAACATCTGGAAGACCTAAAGCTGGGGATGACATCAGGGCCTTTTTCAAAGTCCGGAATGCTACATCTTGTTCAGGTCCCAAGTCTAGTGGGGATTTTTCCATTCCTTTGGTGACTTGGTATAGTGGCTTTGCAATCAGGGCAAAGTTGGGGATCCATATACGACAATATCCCGCGGCCCCCAGGAAGGCTCTCACTTGCCTCCTAGTGGTTGGAATGGGGATATTGCATACAGCTTCTTTGCGTTCTGGTGCTAAACGTCAGATCCCACTGGACAATTGGAATCCTGGATATTTGACTTCAGTTTGGCATAGTTGTGCTTTGGCTCTTGAGACTTTGTATCCAGCATCTTTGAGAAGGTACAAAAGTTCACTAGTAGCTTGTAGGCATTCACTTTCTGAGTTGGTGGCTATGAGCAAGTCATCTACATACTGGAGAAGAACCCTTTTTCCTGGGTCCACTGGGTAACTTGAGAGATCTTGATTCAGGGCAGCACTGAAGACAGTAGGTGAATTCTTGAATCCTTGGGGTAATCTGGTCCAGGTGAGCTGACCCCGCCTTCCTCTTGTGGGGTCTTGCCATTCAAAAGCGAATAAAAGTTGACTGGTGGGTGGCTAGGCGCACACAGAAAAAGGCATCTTTCAGGTCCAGGACGGTGAAGTGAGTAGCCTCAGCGGGGATCCGTCCCAAGAGAGTATAGGGGTTTGGTACTACTGCGTGTATAGTTTCAACTGCATCATTTACTCACCTTAGATCTTGTACTGGGCGGTAGTCCCCTTTCCCAGGCTTCTTTACTGGGAGAAGGGGGGTGTTCCAAGGTGACTGGCATTCCTTGAGAAGTCCGTACTTCAGCAGTTTCATCAAATGGCAATGAATTCCTTCTATGGCTGGTCGAGGGAGAGGACACTGCTTCACATGCACTGGTTCCGCTCCTGGCTTGAGGGTGACAATGACAGGGGCTATGTTCTTCGCTAGGCCAGGTGGATTATCTTCTGCCCATACTTCAGGCGGGGCTATGAGGATGGTAGGTATACAGGGACTAGTTGACTTTATTGGAGGTGCACTATAGAACCGCCATTCTTCTTCTCGGGGAACAGTAAGCACCATTAATCCAGCAGGCTTTGGGTTCACAGTCATTTTCATTTCTCCCCCTTCAGCAAAGGATATTTGGGCCTGGAGCTTGGCAAGCATGTCTCGGCCCAGCAGTGGTATAGGGCACTCAGGCATATACAAGAACTGGTGCGTTATCTTCTGTCCCCCTAGTTCACACATGCGGTTCTGCAAGAATGGTTTTGTGGCTTTATTTCCAGTGGCTCCCACAATGGTGACAGATTGTGAGGACAGAGGAGCTACTGGCTTGGCTACTACTGAATGTTCTGCTCCTGTATCTACCATAAATCCCATGTATTGGTCCCCTATCTTTAAACTGACCATAGGCTCCTGGGGACCCAGGGTGAACTTGGAGCCCGGTCTGGCCTAGTCTTCATCTATGTCGTCCAGGTCATAGCCCGTTGCTACTGCCACTCCCTCAATGGCTTCCTCCTCCTCCTGCTGGAACTGTGTTCGATTCATCCCTCCTCTCCTTCGAAATCATCCTCCTGGCCTCCAGGGACTCCCTCCTCTCCTCGCAGGGGCGGAGTCCAGATGCGGGCACTCATTTCTTCAATGTCCTTCTTCCTTGCAGTAGGCTCACTGATTTGCACCTAATGGAGGCCTTTCGCTTCCGCGGCCTCTTCCATGTCCTCTGGTCCTTTGATTAGGAAAACCTCCTCCACGTCGTTCGATTATAGCAGCAGCAAGAAGATCTGCCTTCTTCATCTATCGTTCACTTTCTCTGTCTCGTTCATTTTCACGATTCACAAATACTTTCTGAGCGACTTCCATTAACTGAGCTGTATTCATGCCCGCAAATCCATCCAATTTCTGTAATTTTCGCTTTATGTCTCTCTGGGACTGACTAACAAAGGCCACATTTACCATGCGTAAATTTTCCTGAGCGGCGGTATCATATGGAGTATACAATCTATAAGCTTCAGACAACCCCTCATAAAAGGCCACTGGGCTCTCATCTGGACCCTGGAGAACTTCTGATACTTTCCCGATATTCATGGCCCTCTGGCCTCCCTTCTTCAGGCCCTGCAATAAGGCCTGGCGAAATCTGGTTAGGGCCGCCGCCCCCCTTTCCTCATTTGGGTCCCACCCGGGATCTTCATTGGGATATTCTGCAACAGCTGCTTGCGGGGGATTTATTCCTCCCCTTTCTACAGGCTTCTCTTCTAACCATCGAAGGGCAGCTTGCCCAATTCGGCCTCGCTCCTCAGTAGTGAAGAGGGTGGACAGGAGCTGGCGACAGTCGGCCCAGGTAGGCTGATGGGTTTGCATAATACTAGACTTTAATTCTGTTAATTCCTAGGGCTTGGCTGTGTAGGAAGCATAATGCGTTTTCCAGTTTAATAAATCTGTGGTGGAGAAGGGTACATAAACTAAGCTGGTTGGTCCTGGCGCCATCTGGCCCTGATCATTTAAAACAGGCATTCCAGGCACTTGGCGTAATGGCATTAGGTGCCCTGCTTTCTCCTTCTTCTTGGGAGTTACGCTTCTTAAATCATAAGGCTCCCGGACACGAATCTCCTTGGTGGGTGACCCTGAACTGGCAGGAGAGCCTCCGCTTTCTAACTCATCAGAGGACTCGAGTCCCCCTCCTGTGCTTGGGCCTGACTTGGGACTTTCACTCGGGGTAGGGCACTTCTTAGGATGCTGCATCGGTATTCTCTGGGGCTCCTCTTCTGGCTCTACTTCAGGTCGTGGTGCTGTGGGGACTAACCTCTGTGGGTTTTGGGGTAACCTATCCAGAATATCTGGGGACTCTGGGTCAGAATACACAGGCGGCTTCTCTTCCTTAGCCTTTTTGGTTCCCCTAGTAGTAGCTACAAATATTTTACAATGCTCCTCATAGCAGCGCTTCATCCATGAGGGCTGCTGCTCACATACACTTAACCAGGAATCTATATAGGGGAACTGGTCAGGATACACTCTTAGTATGAGCTGATGAATTCGTAAAACTGTCTCAAAATCAAAGGTACCCCCTCGGGGCCATGAAGCAGCTAATGCGGGCCACTCCCTTTCACATAACATTTTTAATCTGGATGGAGTCATTTTCGTACCATAATCGCCCGAAAATCCTTTACGGAAATTCTTGATCATACATGCCAATGGAGTTTGCGTGGACTCCGTCCCTCCCATAATCTAAACGTACCTACGTACACTACCTACGTACTCAACGTACCTGCGTACGTTACGTACCCTATGTCCCTACGTACACGTAATGACGTACAAAACAACGAACAATAAGGATAGGTAGTATGGCTGTAGGTAAGGAGTCCGTACAGCCCACAGAACACTGGGGGGGGACAAACACCATTCGCTTCCTCCTGTTCGCGACCTGGGCGCAGTCGCCTGGCCAGGAACTGCGCTACTTAGGAGTCCGCTCTCGCTCGGTCTGTATTTCAAGACCTCTCACTCACACAAGCAAGCATATTTCAACAAGATATCATATTTCAATATTTCAAGTGCCCAGGTTTTCTGACTAACTGACTATTCCAAACAAGAAGGGTCGATGGCTTCGGCTTCCGCTTTCCTTATGCAGAGCTTACTAGGACCGCACTTATGGGAGGTGATCAGGCTCCCTTGTCTCGCGCATACTCATGCGAGATTTCCCAGTTAGTCTATACCAAATATACCAAATCAGTCCTGCGCACGCAAGACGTTGTCCCAGGCTGTTCTTTCTGACTATTAAATCACGAAAATGTCTACTCACCTGATCCGGTCCCCGATACCACACCAGCTTCTGAGTTGGAACCTGGACTCCCCCGGGTCAGAGGTGTTGGCCAGCTGGACCCGATGGCCCGCCGAGGCAGGCGGAACCCTCTCCGGCACAAAGGGGCCGGCGGCGCCTGAGGTTTCCCCCGCGGTCGGATAGACACGGTTCCAACCGGGCCAAACCTCAAAGCGAATTGCGTGGATTATTCACTTGAATACCATTTACCACTCGCACTTCCCGGCCAACGCACCAAGAATATGCTGTGGCAAAGTGCAATCAATGAATAAGTCCAGGAGTCAATTGACAGGGTCCAAGCCAGTTTATTGTGCACAGGCCCAGTCAGTCAAAGCTTCAAAAGGAACTGAGCGAAAGTTTGTACAGAGACATAACCATTTATACCTCTTTTTCAGTTTGATACATGAAAGCTTTCTATTGGTTCTATCTTGATACATGCAAACTTTTCATTGGTTATACATTCCCTTCATTTGTCCAATTAGAAATCCCTCCGGAGCCTAGCAACCGGCCCCCTCCCTTAGGATTGCTCTAACAATGGTGCAGTTCTTGATTTCGTTACTTCTCTACTGCAAGGTTAACCTTGGCTTCAGGAATGCATATACTGAAACATTTCTGTTCTTTCACACACAAGAGAATAATAGAAGACTTATGAATTCATAAAAACTTCTTATTAAGCAGTTTAAAACAGTTTTCTCAATTTTCACGGATTTTTGGTTCTTTTCTAGCTATATTGGGAGTTAGGATCCAGGCCTAGCTTACAGGCCTTTCATAGTAGCAGGCCATGCTAGGCCATAGCCTACCACAGTGTGGTGTCATTAATGAATATTCATAACATAAATTTGAATACAATGGGGGCAGTGCATGTAAATATGTCTCATGCATATTCATTAGGGACATCCTGAAAACCTGATTAGTTTGTGGCCCTCCAGGACTGAACATAAGAACATAAGATATGCCATACTGGGTCAGACCAAGGTCCATCAAGCCCAGTATCCTGTTTCCAACAGTGGCCAATCTAGGTCATACGTACCTAGCAGTTTCCCCAAAAGACACAGGTTCCACAATGCTTGTACTGGGTCAAGCATTGATATCCTGGGTCCCTTCTTAATAATGGTTTATGGACCTTTCCTCCAGGAACTTGTCCAAACCTTTTTTAAACCCAACTACACTAACAGCCTTTACTACATCCTCCGGTAACAAATTCCAGAGTTTGATTACACGTTGAGTGAAAAAAAATATTTTCTTTTATTAGTCTTAATTAGTTTACCCTGTAGCTTCATTGCATGTCCCCTAGTCTTTCTATATTCTGATAACGTAAACAATCAATCTACGTTTACCCGTTCCACTCCGTTCATTAATTTATAGACTTCTATCATATTTCCCCTCAGCCGTCTCTTTTCCAGGTTAAAGAGCCCTAACCTTTTTAGCCTTTCTTCATAGGAGTATCCTTCCATCCCCTTTACCATTTTGGTGGCTCTTCTCTGAACCTTTTCTAATAACTCTATATCCTTTTTAAGATACAGCGACCAGAATTGCACACAATATTCAAGGTGCGGTCTCACCATGGAATGATATAGAGGCATTATAATATCTTTTGTTTTATTTTCCATTCCTTTCCTTATGATACCTAGCATTCTATTTGCTCTCTTGGCTGCCGCTGCACACTGGGCCGAGGGTTTTAACATGTTATCCACAATGATGCCTAAATCTTTTTCCTGGGTGGTGGTTCCTAATGTGGAACCTTGCATTGTGTAACCATAGTTTGGATTGTTCTTCCCTAGGTGCATAACTTTGCACTTGTCCACATTAAATTTCATCTGCCATTTTGATGCCCAGTCTTCTAATTTATCAAGATCCTCTTGCAATTTTCCACAATCCTCTTGGGTTTTAACAACTTTAAATAGTTTTGTGTCATCTGCAAATGTGATAACCTCACTTGTTATTCCTTTTTCCAGGTCATTTATGAATATGTCAAAAAGCAGCGGACCCAGCACAGATCCCTGGGGTACACCACTATTCACCTTTCTCCATTGGGAAAATTGGCCATTTAGCCCAACCCTCTGCTTTCTATCTTTTAACCAGTTCTTGATCCACAGTAGTACACTGTCTCCTATCCCATGACTCTTTAGTTTTGCCAAAAGTCTCTGATGAGGGACCTTGTCAAAGGCTTTCTGAACGTCCAGATACACTATATCAACCGACTCACCTTTGTCCACCTGTTTATTCACACTTTCAAAAAAACATAACAAATTAGTAAGACAAGATCTTCCTTGTCTAAAGCCATGTTGGCTGTCTCCCATTAGGCCATGACTATCTACATGCTGAGTAATTTTATTCTTTATGATGGTTTCTACCATTTTTCCCGGTACTGATGTGAGGCTTACCGGTCTGTAGTTTCCCGGATCACCCCTGGAACCCTTTTTAAAAATTGGTGTTACATTGGCGATTCTCCAATCTTCAGGTATTAGAGATGATTTTAATGATAGTTCACAGATTACTAATAGCAGGTCTGCAATCTCATATTTCAGTTCTTTCAACACCCTTGGATGTATACCATCCGGCCCAGGTGATTTGCTACTCTTCAGTTTATCTAATAGTTGTAATACATCTTCCCAATGTATCGATATTTCCTTCAATTCTTCCGCACCTTTAAATACCACTTCAGTCATGAGTAACATCCCTACATCTTCCTCAGTAAAGACCGAAGCAAAGAATTCATTCAGTCTCTCCGCTATCGCCTTGTCACCTCTTAGTGCCCCTTTAACTCCTCTATCATCTAGTGGGCCAACTAACTCTCTCACAGGTTTTTTGCTACGAATGTACTTGAAAAAATCTTTATTTCGCGTTTTTGCTTCCACAGCAAGCTTCTTCTCAAATTCTCCCTTTGCCTGCTTTATCAATGCCTTGCATTTGATTTGCCAGTGCTCGTGCTGTTTCCAGGTTTCGTTGTTTGGCTCTTTTTTCCATTTCCTGAAAGATGCTATTTTGGCAACAACAGCCTCTCTGACCTCACCTTTAAACCATGCTGGCAGTTTTTTGGACTTCCTTCCACTTTTCTTAAGGCGTGGAATACAGCTGGTCTGGGCTTCCAAGATAGTAGTTTTCAGCAACACCCAAGCCTGATGTAAGTCTTTAACCTTTGCAACTGCTCCTTCCGAAAGTTAAAAGGTAGTACTGTGGATTTCCATACTATCCCTCCTCCACTAATTAAATCAAAGGCGATCATGCTGTGATCACTATTGCCAAGTGGCCCCAACACCATTATCTCTTGCACTAGATCTGGTGTTCCACTAAAGACTAGGTCTAATATGGCTTCCCCTCTGGTCGGTTCATGAACCAGCTGCTCCAAGAAGCACTCATTTATGTCATCTAGGAACTTTATCTCCCTAGCATGTCCTGCCGTGACATTGACCCAGTCAATACCGGGGTAATTGAAATCACCCATTATTATTACTGCGCTGTAACTTTTGTTAGCTTCCTTGATTTCTTTGAGCATTTCATTATCCATTTGTTCATTCTGGCCCGGTGGTCGATAGTACACCCCCACTGCCATTGCCTTCCCCTTTTTACATGCAATTTCAATTCATAGAGATTCTACAGCAAATTTTGTTTCTTGCAAAACTTTAATCCTTTCTGACTCAATGCTCTCTCTAACATAGAGTGCAACCCCTCCACCAATTTGATCAGCTCTATCATTATGATATAGTTTGTTCCCAGGTGTCCCACTGGTTGTCCTCCTTCCACCATGTCTCTGATATTCGAATCATATCTAACCTCTCATTTAGTGCTATATATTCTAACTCTCTCATCTTATTTTTTAGACTTCTGTTGGTAGACATGGGTAATTTGGGATCTTTGAGCTCTGTCTGCTCCATACTCGAGGGCATTTGGGCTACTTTACTCTTTTTTGGAACCTCTCTGCTTTTGGTAGCATCCTTCAAGGATACATTCTTCCGAACCATCCGCTCTTGGGCGACTGTCGGCTTTCCCCTATTATCTAGTTTAAAAGCTGCTCTATCTCCTTTTTAAAGGTTAATGCCAGCAGCCTGGTTCTATCCCAGTTAAGGTGAAGCCCATCCCTTCGGAAGAGCCCCTCCTTTCCCCAGAATGTTCCCCAGTTCCTCGCAAATCCAAAACCCTCATCTCTGCACCATTATAGCTCTTTGCTGCTGCTAGGCTCTAACTTATTATGAAATTTAAACTACAAGCTGGGTTCTAAATTTAACCAGAAAGCTCTCTTCTGTGTTTAAAATGTAAACTTAAACTGCTGCTACTAGGCCCTGACTGATTTAACAAAAAATAGTGCGTTCACAGATTAATTAGCTTTAATAAAAAGAATTCCTTTCAGAAAATTCCCAGAAGTATATACTCACAATTGCAGATCTCTCTCCAGAAGTAACAGTCCCCTTTTCTAGTCTTTCAAGACTGAGGATCACAGAGCTCTGGTTGAGCTATTTATGCCTGTGCTGCTGAGGTAAGCTGTGACCAACTTTCAAAATGGCCTTTTGATCTGCCACCTGGTGTTTACACCTGTTGAAAAGGTTTCACAGGTCTCTTGCCCCCTAGGTAGAAGGCCTCTTTGTAAAGGTCTCTAGAAGACTATTTGCTGCTCAAAGAGTACTGACCCTGTTTTGCCTTTTGTGCTAATCAATATTCTTATTTGATTTAAATTATAGCTCTTTGCTACTGCTAGGCTCTAACTTATTATGAAATTTAAACTACAAGCTCTCTGCTGGGTTCTAAATTTAACCAGAAAGCTCTCTTCTGTGTTTTAAATTTAAACTAAAAGTACTTTGCTGATGCTAGGCCCTGAGTGACTATTAAATTTAAACTACAAGCTCTCTGCTGGGTTCTAAATTTAACCAGAAAGCTCTCTTCTGTGTTTTAAATTTAAACTAAAAGTACTTTGCTGATGCTAGGCCCTGAATGGCTATTAAATTTAAATTTAAACTAGAAGCTCTCTGCTGGGTATGAAATTTAACCAGAAAGCTCTCTTCTGTGTTTTAAATGTAAACTTAAACTGCTGCTACTAGGCCCTGACTTATTTAACAAAAAATAGTGCGTTCACAGATTAATTAGCTTTAATAAAAAGAATTCCTTTCAGAAAATTCCCAGTATATACTCACAATTGCAGATCTCTCTCCACAAGACTAGAAGTTGGAGACCCATGCACTATATCCAGTGGCTCACCTTTATCTACCTGTTTATTCACACCTTCAAAAAAATATAACAAGACTTTCCTTGGCTAAATCCATGTTGGCTTTCTCCCAATAAACCATGACTATCTGCATGTTCAGTGAATTTTTTCTTTATAATAGTTTCTACATTTTGTCCATTACTGACATCAGGTTTTCTGGTCTGTAGTATCTTCAGGAACATAGTCTTCACATATGGGTGATGTCAGTACCAACGGATCCCGGGCAGGAATGCTCCCCAGCGTCCAATAGACTCAACTGCACCTGTGCTACTGCCTTTTCTCCTTCCCAGTTCTTAAGTTCTTCGTTTTCCACAGAGCCAGCAGGAAGCAAATCCTGTCACCACAGAAAACTTTTCTTTTTGTGGATAGCGCTTCAGCCTTCCCATCGACACCGGCACCATCGCAGATATTACTAGTTCCCCATTTCTTTCTTTCTTTACTTCTTAAAAACTAAATAAAAAACACTTGGACATCGAAGGAAGGACTGGGGTTTCTAGTCCCACAGGTGTTCCTTGTGGTCTTGGGCAAGCCACTTAACCCTCCATAGCCCATGTTCCCTGTAAAATAGTTATCTCCAAGTTATAATGCCCTGTTCAATGTAATTTCAGTTTGTTCAATGTAAACCGCACTGATGCAGAATAGCGCGGTATATAAGAGAATATAAATAAATAAATCGACGCCCTTGTTAGGCCTTAAAGCCTACTATGGCCTTTGCATCCTGAAGGCATGGAGAAACCAACCAGTGATTTCAAGAAATGTTCTAATTGTGCCAGTACCATCTCGGCGACTGGTGCTTAAAATGCTTTGACCCAGACCACCAGCCAAAATATGACATGGAGAGGCCTACAGAACCGTGCTTCTAAATTTGAAGCACTCTTATCGAGGGCCTCATCATCCTCCCATGGGTCTCTGGTATCTTCAAAGTCCAAAAGCAAGGCCGCATCGAAGTCTGATGGTACCTCTAGGGGAAGATCTCGCTCAGAGCATTGAGACCCTTCGGAGGTTGCCTCAGAGGTAGATTGGCCTGTTAAGCAGCCGTGATGGGAGGCCCTGTCCTCCAAAGCCATTGAGGGGACCAGGATGCTCCCAAGGCCTCAACCTCTGGAGAGCTCCTGGTGCCATGCTCTGGGACAGTAGCGCAAATACCCATTACCAGTACCCAAGCATCAGCAACCTCAATAGACCAGCGCATACTGGTCATCGAGCAGAGCTTGGCAACTCTCCTGGCAGCCTTGGTACCTATAAAAACCTTGGCTACACGCACTGCCCCATCGATACCTGTCGCAGTACCGACATCGATACCGGTTCCAGGCACAACATCAGGGCTGCTGCAAATGACATCAGTGTCGCTCCCACCCATGCCCGCCCTTAAACTTAATTGACCTCAGTGAAAAGCCAAAATGGCTCACCAAGGCCAATACCATGGAGCATTGGTACCAGCACCTAGCTTTGGGCGACTGCCATGCCCGTCGATACTTCGAGTCCTTTGAATCTGATTCCCCTGCTTCGGATTTGGAGTCACTCAATTCCTGGGGGTCTCAGGGCCTTCCTTTAGACTCTTCCCTTCCCCAGCATCAATGGATGTCGTCTCCGGAATACATGCCCTTCCAGGAAATTATTCGAGACCTGGCCAAAGGTCTCTCCATTACAGTATTTATTTATTTATTGGAAATTTTTATATCGCATTTTCCAAGAGATCAACTGCGGTTTACAGAGAACCAAACTTTGAATTGTACAGGCATGGTGCATATTCATTTACATTAAACAGATAACTATATACATTAGAATAAGAACAATTATCTATTTAACTATATACATATTGAATCTGGAGAGGTTAGATTAGGTTAAGGTCAATTAAAGTTGTTCTGAATAACATTTGTTAGTTGAGTGGTGTGTGGAGTTGACTGATAAGGTGTCTTGGTTCTTTTCTTTATGGGAGTACTCATGTGTAGTTCCAAAGTGTAGGGTGAACAGGTGGGTTTTGAGGTGCTTACGGAATGTAGAAAGGTCATCTATGACTCTTATCTTGTCTGGGAGATTGTTCCATAGAACAGGAGAGAAGTGGGAGAAAGCTCTGTTGTTGGCTGATTTTCTGGATTTCTTGAAGACGGCTGGGGTGGTTAGCTTGGAGAAGGAGCCAAAGACAGAGGAATTAGAGATTTTCCAATACCCAACAGCACCCAGGAGGCAGCCACCTTACCGGTGCACCACATCCTTCATGTCCTTATGCTCCATATGTGGGAGATGCCTCTCACAATCTCACCTCAGAGTTGACATCTCGATACCATGTATTATGTACCGGAGCTTCCCCACCAGTCTATGTTGGTTGAATTGGCAATGCGCCGAATCAAAAGCTCAAAAACTCACTCCTCTAATCCTCCAGGAAGGGAATCGAGAACTCTCAACGTCTTTGTGCGTCAATGCTTTCAGGCATCCATGCTCTCGGCTAGGATCAACTCCTATATCCTTTACATGGGAATATTCCTTAAAGAAGTCTGAAGGGATCTCAAGGCTTTTGCACCTCTCCTCCCTGATGACAAGCGGGCAGATTATCTTGCCCTAGTTAAGCATCCCAATTCACAGTCTCCCCATCTCAAAGCTTGACTGCTAAGAGCATAGCTTTACAGGGTTTTGACCTTATGCAAGAGGTTAAGGAGATCCTTTTGGCTTCTAGGAAGCCATTCACTAGCCGTTCATATGCTTTTAAGTGGCATAGATTCTCTGTCTGGTGTTCCCAGAAAGATCTCAATCCCTTTTCTGCTCCAGTGGAGTCACTCCTGCAGTATCTTCTCCATATGTCCTTGACAGGTCTCAAGACCAACTCGGTGAGAGTCCACCTCAGTGCCATTGCGGCCTCTCACCATCTACTTAATGGGCAGCCTATCTCCACACAACCACTAGCAGCATGTTTCATGAGAGGTCTCCTGCTGCCCAAGCCACCCATTAAGCCACCTACGGTGGCTTGGGACCTCAGTGTCATTCTAGCGCAGCTTCTCAAGTTGCCCTTTGAACCATTAGCCACGACCTCACTTAAATTCCTCTCTTGGAAGGTAATTTTCCTAATTGCCCTCACTTCAGCTAAATGCATTAGTGAGCTTCAGGCTTTGGTGGCGGATCCTCCCTATGCCCGTTTCCACCATGACAAAGTAGTGCTTCGGATTCACCCACACTTTATGCCAACGGTGGTGTCTCCTTTCCATTTAAACCAATCTACCTGCCAGTTTTCTTTCCTAAACTGCATGCGACTAGAGCAGAAGCAACTCTGCACACTCTTGACTGCAAACGTGCCTTGGCTTTCTATCTCCAGAGGACTCGAGATCACTGTAAAGCTTCGCAGTTGTTTATTTCATTTGACCCCAGTCACCTGGGATTACCTGTTTCTAAGTGTGTGGTCTCCAGATGGATAGCAGACTGCATTTTATTTGCCTTTGAAAAAGCAGGACTCTCCATGGAAGGGCATGTCACTGCTCACAGTGTTCGTACCATGGCCACCTCGGTGGCAAACCTATGCTCAGTCGCCATCAATGAAATTTGCAAAGCACAACTTGGTCTTCTGTCCATACCTTTGCTGCTTATTGTTGTCTAGACAAGGACTCCTGTTGGGATGCCATGTTTGGTCAGACTATACTCCAACACATCTTTCAGACTTAGATGCAACTCCTACGCCTGTTATCTTAATACCCTTTAGCAAACATACCCCTAAGTGGTGTTCTCACCTGCTGATTTTTTTTAATACACTCCCACCCTCACTTCACCCACTCACCCATCAGCAAACATTGCTGATATAACCCCCTGGCTCATTAACACTGCTATTTGCAGGTGCACCCCAATCCTCTGGCTATTTATCTTCTCTGCCATTTATCTTCTCTGACCTTAGCCTCTCCTTCTCATCTATTCTTATGACTCCACATCATTTTTTCCTCTTAATGCTAACTCTCCCTAATCTTCCTCTACTCCTTATCCTTTCTTTACTCCTATCACCTCTCCTGGCATTTTGTCTCCTATCTTATCTGTTCTTGAGCTTCTACGTTTTCTTTCTCTCGTTTATCCTTCCCCACTCTCTCTCAGAGTACTTCACTCCTATTACCTGTGTAATCCTCACTCTATCGCTTTCCACAAAATCTGATCCTGCAGCTTTCAAACATGCTTTGGTTACACCTCACCTCAAAAACTTCACTAGACCCTACTCTTCCAATTATCGGCCCATCTGCCTCCTCCTTTTTGCATCCAAGCTACTCAAATTTGTGGTTCACTGCCACTGGCATGATTTTCTTTCTTCTTAAGCCATTCTGGATCCACTGCAGTCTGGCTTTCTACCGAAATGGCTCTTGCCAAAGTCTCCTGTGACATTTTCATGGTCAAATCCAAGGGCCTTTACTTGATCCTCATCCTTCTTGACCTATCAGCTGCTTTTGACAATGTTGATCATCACATTCTCCTCAATACAGTGTTCTCTCTTGGTTTTCTTCTTATCTCTCCAATGTCACTTTTAGTGGATGTTCTGGCAAATCTTTCTCCACTGCTATCCCCCTTTCAGACAATGTACCTCAGGGATCTGTCTTGGAAGCTCTTCTTTTCTTTCACTTGCTGCCCTGACCTCCTCCCATGTTTTTCAATACCATCTTAACGCTGATGACTCTCAGATTTGCCTCTCTGCACCTGCCATTTCTTCAAGAATTCAGGCCCATATCTCAACCTGCTTGTCTGATGTTGCTGCCTGCATATCCTGTTGCTGTCTGAAACTGAATATGGCCAAGATGGAACTCATTATCTTTCTCCCTAAACCCACCTCCCCCTTCCTCCTTTCTCTATTTATGTGGATAACTAACGTCTTCCCTGTTTACTTGGCTCGCAACCTCGGGGTCATCTTTGACTCTCTTTCACTGCACATATCCAGCATATAGCTAAAACCTGTTATTTCTTTCTCTATAATATCAGCAAAATTCACCCTTTCCTTTCTGAACATACTACCAACACTCTTATCCACTCTCTAGTCACCTCCCGTTTAGACTATTGAAACTTGCACCTCCCACTGAATCATATCTTTCCTCTTCAATCCATTTAGAACTCAGCCACTAGGCTAATCTTCTGCCAGTGTTGCTATGCTCATATACAGTAACTCCTCTCCTGAAGTTGCTTCATTGGCTCCCTATCTGTTTCTGAATCAAGTTCAAACTTCTTCAACTGACCTACAAGTGCTTTCACTTTGCTGCTCCTCATTACCTCTCTTCTCTTATCTCTCCCTATCCCTCCTTGGGATCATAAGATTAATCCCTTCTATCTGTGCTGCTCTCTTCCATGAGAGACACTTGCGGAAATTAAAAAGTCATGGGATAGGAGTCAGTGTACTTTTCTGGATTAGGAAACTGATTAAAAGATAGAAAACATAGAGTAGGGCTAAATGGATAATTTTCTCAATGGAGAAATGTGAATAGTGGGGTACCTCAGGGATCTATACTGAGCCCGCTGCTTTTTAACATATTTATAAGTGGCCTAGAAATGGGAATAATGAGTGAAGTGATCAGATTTGCAGGTCACAAAATATTATTCAAAGTTGTTAAAATGCAAGAGGATTGGGAAAAATTGCAAGAGGACATTGACAAATTGGGAGACTGTGCTTCCAAATGGCAGATGACATTTAATGTCTACAAGTGCAAAGTTATGCACTTAGGGAAGAACAACTCAAACTACAGTTACACCTTGCAAGGTTCCACATTAAGAATCACCACTCAGGAAAAGGATCTGGATTTCATCGTGAATAGTACATTGAAACCCTCTGCCTAGGGTGCAGTCATGGCCAAGAAAACAAATAGAATGCTAGAAATCATAAGGAAAAGAATAGAAAGTAAAACCAAAGATATTATAATGCCTCTGTATCGCTCCTTGGTGTGACCGCACCTTGAATATTGTGTGCAATTCGGGTCATCATATCTTAAAAAGGATATATTAGAATTGGAAAAGTAACAGAGCAGAGCAACCAATATGGTAAAGGGGATAGAAGGATATCCCTTTGAGGAAAGGCTTAAAAGGTTAGGGCTCTTCAACTTGGAAAAGAAACAGCTGAGGGGAGAGATGATAGATCAGTTGTTTACTCCTTCAAAAAGTAGAAAGGCTATGGGACTGAAGTATAGTACAATGTCGCACATTTAAAACTAATTGGAGAAAATATTTTTTTTTTCTCAGCGCGTAATCAAACTCTGGAATTCATTACTGGCGGATGTAATAAAAGCTGTTAGTATAAATGGGTTCAAAACAGGTTTGGACGAGTTCCTGAAGGAAAAGTCCATAAACCATTATCAAAGAGGACTGGGAAAGAGACAGACTCAGTGAAGCGGCAGTATGCCCAACTCTGGAGGTGATTTATGGAAGGGCTGTAGGCATCATACTGGAAGGCTATGGGGTGGTTGGGGGGAGGGGTAGGGAGATAGGGGTTAAGTGTAGGGATATGCAAACTTGGAACAATGAGCATGTCTCCATATACGAGGGGGTACCCCAAAAAAACAGGAATAACATTGCCGTGGGCGGAGCTTGTGTAGTACGCACTTCTGCCGCTAGGCGTGTATAGTGCAACTCATTGTCAGTTCAGTGCCTCCTGTGTTGTCGACCTGGCTTGTTCTGTTCATCTGCAGTGATTGTTTTTGCTAGCGCTGTTTTGTTCTTGTTTCTTTTTTTATGATGACAAGTTTAAGTGAACAACGTGCAGCTGTGAAATTTTGTTTTCTGCTCGGTAAAAATGCTGCTGAAACTGTTTTAATGTTGAAAACAGCTTATCAAGATGACGCTATGGGAAAAAGTCAAGTGTACCAGTGGTTTGCTCGGTTTAAAAATGGCGACATGTCGATTGATGACAAACCTCGTTCTGGGCGTCCATCAACTGCCCGAATCGACGAAAATATTGAAAAAATTAGAGAGCTTGTGCTCACAGACCGTCGACAGACAATTGATCAACTGTCAGAGATTAGTGGGTTATCTTGGAGCTCGGTTCAGCGAATTTTAACGGAAGATTTGGGAATGAAAAGGGTTGCTGCCAAGTTTGTTCCTCGGGTTCTGACTGACAATCAAAAGGAACATCAAGTTGAAACATGTCGTGTTTTGAAACAGCTTGAAACTGATCCAGATTTTCTGTCAAAGGTCATTACAGGTGATGAGTCATGGTGCTATGGTTACGACCCAGAAACAAAGCAACAGTCAAGCCAATGGAAGACGTCATCGTCACCCCGTCCAAAAAAATGTTGTCTCGTCAAATCAAACATCAAAACAATGCTGATTTGCTTTTTTGATGCCAAGGGGGTAGTTCATTCAGAGTTTGTTCCCCCAGGTCAGACCGTTAATCAAACCTTTTATTTGGAAGTTTTAAGAAGATTGCGCAACAGTGTTCGTCAAAAAAGACCCGATTTGTGGCAGACAGGAGACTGGTTCTTCCACCACGACAACGCACCTGCACACACAGCCATCTCTGTTAGACAGGTTTTGGCTAAAAATGGCATGGTTCCGCTGCCCCACGCACCTTACTCGCCTAACCTGGCTCCGTGCGACTTTTTCTTATTTCCACGCATGAAAAGTGGCATGAAAGGACACCGATTTGACAACATTGAAGAAGTCAAGAAAAAAACGAGGGAGGAGCTGTCAGCCGTTTCTAAAGATGACTACAAAAAATGTTTCGAACAGTGGAAGCACCGGTGGGACAAATGTATTAGTTGTAATGGAGAGTATTTTGAAGGGGATAAGGTTGTTTTGTAAAGAATTTGAAATAAATAGCTTTTAAAAAATAATTCCTGTTTTTTTTGGGTACCCCCTCCGTATATGAGGAAGCTGAACTGCCCAGTACTAAGCAATGGGGAAGATAGACGGGATCGCCCATGATATGCTAGGACTAAGTATTTCCTTGTTGTCTTTTCTTGTATAGTATTTTGAGCCTTGGTAGTGCCCTGTTCCATGTGTTAGGTTGCTGGTGTTATTTGTTATATACCTGCACAAAATTCTGAGGTTTTGACAGTTTTTGAACTATGTGACATACTGTTGGTTCACAATAAAAACTAAAATAAAAACTAAAAATAGAGCTGACTGGAGAAATCCACTGCTTACCCTTGCGACAAGCAGCATGGAATGCATATACCTTTGGAAACCCAACAGGTATTTGGGACCTGGAATGACCACTGTTGGAAACAGGATACTGGGCTTGATGGACCCTGGTCTGACCTAATATGGCATATCTTATAGTCTTATGTAAAGCACTTCATTTTCTCAGAGTTATGAGATTCACTTATGTAATGGTCAATCATCAGAGCTTCAAATCATTTTCTTCTAAACAACTCTTATGTTCTGCAAGTTGAATTTTGAACATGTGCATTGTTTTACTGACATAAAGTAATCCACAAGGACAAATTATAACACAGGGGCAGTGAAATTAGAAGCACAATTTGAGAAATGTCAAAAATGATAACTTTTCTGAGAGACAGGATGTATAAACTCTTTCAGCTGTTAAATTTTTGGACAAAAATGCAATGGCCATATTTTATAATGACTTGTTACCATCCACAGTAGATTAGAGGCCCAATATTGAAAGCGATTAACGCGGTTAACAGATCAGGATGTTCAGCAGCACTAATGTGGATAGTGCCGTTGAATATCCCCGGGTGCTGCTCCTGAACTCGCCCTATAAGGTGGCCTAACGTTCGCCACCAAAGCTAACCAGGCAGCAGCTGAATACTGTCACTGCCTGGATATCTTTGCAGCTATCCAACCAACCTGGATATTCAATGCCGGTGGCCAGACGTGGCTCTAGCATTGAATATCCAGGTCTTCAGGTCAATGGTGATGGCTAGCCGCTTTACAACAGCTAGCTGCCACTCCTGAATATCGGGCCCAAGATATTTTTCATCAGTGGAAGCATTAAAGGCACTAAAATATGTTTTAAATCATGGTTTCTAATATAAGAGAAATGTAAGTCTCCTGATATCTGCGTATGTAATAATAGCATATCCCACTTGTTCTTATAATGCACTAGTTTTGTTAGAAATCTCTGAATTATGTAAAATATATTTATTTTTTAATTAATTATTTAAAGATTTTTATATGCCATCTTTGTGATTTTCATTAGAATACTTTTGATTTGTCTCACTGTCCAATAAATTATCTCCAGGAACAAGCAGGAATGTAGTCTTCACATATGGGTATCGTTGGTACCGACGAAGCCTGCACGAGAACGCTCCCCAGCGTCCAATAGGAAAGCTTTTGGGAGCATCCCACAGCGCCTGCGTGCTGCCTTCCCGCCTTTCCAACTCTCCCTCTTCAGTTCTTCATTTTCCGGAGAGCCGACAGGACGCATACCCCTGTCACCAGAGAAAAATGTATCCTTATTCTTTTGTTTTTTGTGGTCGCGTCTGCCTTCATTCGACGCTTACTGGTACCGCCGGTTCTCTTTTCTTCTTTTTCAAAAAAAAAAAAACTAGCTCTCTAAAAGATTTTTCTTTTTTTCTTCAGGGGCCTTTCCCCTCTCGGTGCTAGGCACCATTTTGGGCACTAGGCCCACTTTTCTTCAAACATGGAGAAACCAGCTAGTGGTTTCAAGAAATGTTCAAATGTGGCAGTACCATATCTGTCACTGACACCCATGAATGGTGTCTTAAGTGTTTAGGTCCTGACCATTCTCCATCGGAGTGTCTCTCCTACAGAAAGATGACCAAGAGGGGCCTGCAGAATAGAGCTGCAAAACTCGGTACCCTTTTTGCCGCAGATACGATGTCAGTTGCATCGACGTCTTCCAGGGCTTCATCTTTTTCCCATGGATCTCAGGTAACTAAACCTAAGTCTTCTAAGACTGGCTGGTCCTCAAAGGGTAGATCTCCTTCCAGGTATCAAGATGCCATTGGCGTTGCCCTTGAGGAAAGTTCACCGGCAAAACAGCCCTGGCGGGAGGCCTCAGTCTCCAAAGCAGTAACGGAGCTCCAGAATGTTCCAGAGGCTTCTACCTCTGCAGAACTACTGGTGCCATGTTCTGGGGTCATACCCGCTTCCACCGGTACTGACACCCAAGCATCGGCAGGAACGATGGATCAGAGAATCCTCGCTATCGAACGCAGTCTAGCAGCCCTCTTAACAGCTTCTGTACCACTAAGACCGCTACAGGTGGTTCCACAGGTATCGCTACCGACATCGGTACCAGTACCAAGCGCCTCGGCCAGTATGCTTCCCCCCATGCCGAGCCTTGAGTCTATCTCAAGTATCGACAGACTGATACCGAGACACCCCAATACCGACTTCGAGCGGTACCGGTACTGTGCATTGCAGGAACATCCGGTGCAGAGATACTTAGAATCCTCTGATTCCGATGACTCTGCCGGTACCAGAGCAATCCTTCCGGAGGATCTATCTCCTTCTCCTCAATGCAGAATGTCTCCAACAGAAGACATGTCCTTCCAGGATTTCATACGTGATTTAGCTCGAGGTCTCTCAATCTCGGTGACTCCGGAGAAGGAACCCAGAGCAGAAGAATTAGAAATTCTTCAGTACCCTAAGGCTCCTAAAAAGGCAACTACCCTGCCCATTCATAGGATCTTGCATGATCTTATGTTAAGAATGTGGGAAACTCCTTTAACGGTGTCTCCACACTCTCGACGACTCGATACCATATACCGAGTTCCAAGCTGTCCTGGTTTTCAAAAGACTGTTACCACACCATTTTATCCATTTTACACCCATCAGGGACACTGTCCAGTTCATGTTCCCCAAAGGGGGCAACAACAGAACAGACAACAGAGGAAGCCGCAAGTTCCAAGAGCTCAACCGGCTCAACAGACTCAGCCTCCTCAAGGGCTTTGACTCCTTCCTAGAGAACTTAATCTTTCTGCCCCTGAAAGGTCCAGAACCCCATACTATCCCGGGCAGGTTATGCCATTTTTCCAGAAGATGGCAACAAGTAACATCAGAAAACTGGACTCTGTCCATTGTACGAGAGGGGTACAGACTTCATTTTCACAGCATGCCCCCTCCTACAATCATAAAACAGCTCAATTCTCAAGTCCCTGTCACCAACCCCTTGGGTCAGGAGCTCGCATCACTTCTTGTTCAAGGAGCAATAGAAGAGGTACTGTTGTAGCGAAGTGTCCGCAATAAATAAAACCAGGAGTCTATTTAGGCTATGCAGGCTATTCTAGGCCATAGTCTATCACATTCCCCCCTTTGATTATTCTCACCCGCAAGTGAGAAAGGGTGAGAATTAAATCACATATGGTACTTCATACTAGGGTGGAGGGATCACTCTGCGGTATAGGGTAGTAGTTCCACATTGCTAGTATCTGTGTAGCTGCCTTACGTTCAATAATACTATCAATGGTTGAGTTTAGCATACGCAAGCATAAGGGGAGGAAACATGGCATACATAAGCAAACAGTCACAATTAAGAATACAATCAATACAAGTGTCTTCAGGCTGCCCAGTCCTGAAAACCGAGAACCAAACCAGCCATCAAGTTGCAAGCCATGCCAGGTTTGGACTGGGACATAAGTTTGCTTTCTCATGTGATTGGCTATGTCTTCTACAACTTGCCCTTCATTATCAATTTGTAAGCAGCAGTTAGTCAAATTAAGTTTCCACATACTCCTCCTTCAGCTGCAAGCAAGTAATCTAATGCTAAGCGATTCTGGTATATGGCTGTACGCATCTGTGTGGCTTGTTTAGCTAACAAGGTTAGTGCTCTACTAGTTTCATTGGTTATAATTTCAACAACAGCTTGCAAACGTATAATACGGTCCAACATATACACAGGAGTGCTGTAGCCCCAAGAACCATCTTGTGCCCAGGTAGCAGGTCCATAGTAGGAAACAATTCTCTCCAGTGGCCATTCTTCAGAGGTCGCATCCCATTTGTCCCACTGGCCGATCTTCAGAGCCTCTCGTTTCTGTCGACTTTTATATACAGGAAATCCCAATTGTTCTCCGTGGGAAAGGGGCAAGAGGAAGAAAGAAGGTCTGATGGTTCCCAATACACACGCCCCTCCCCATTTGGCAGGGAGTTTAGCATATGCTCGAGTTCCACAAATCCAATATAGTCCAGGTGGAGCTTGCCAGGTGCTATGCATAGCCAGATTTGTCCATATCCTGGCCAAGTGAGGAAAAATGATCAAAGGATTAGAAGATTCTGGAGTTTTGGCACCTGACCACCAAGATGTCTTCCCAGTAGTGGCATTGTAATATTTTTGGTTCAGACAGACTAACTGTCCCACTAGTGCAGTCACTTGCTTCCACTGGCTGGGGTCGAAGATCTGAAGTCGTAGGGGATTGCATGCACTTTTCTTACACTTGTCAGGTTCCAGTAAGGGTAATCTCTCCAGCTTAGCCTTGCGATTATCTCCATTCTGTCCTGTAGGGCCACCAGACCAGGTGGCATAGTACACACAGTCCCACTTGGGACAGTAGTAGTCTGCTTCCGATGGTTTGCCATACGTTGTTGGGGAGTGTATTCCAGTGCATATCCCCCATCTGTATGCACCTTCAGGACACATATACTTATTGTCATAATAGTAAGCTTGTTCCCATGATCCGCACCTGTAGTAATTATTTCTGTTAATTAAGTCACAAGCATCAAAATACAGGTACGCAGGTTGGGTGGGATCCGAGAGTTGACTTGTAGCGTTGACGAGGGCTCCATCTTCATCATTCCATCTCAGTTCCAAGACATAGTAAGATGGATTCTGTCGGGGTCTGAAACAAGTACGAGTCTTTCCCTTTGTACAAACGTTCAGTTCTGTACCATTATAGATACACTGGCTGACTATGCCAGTACAAGTATAGTAAGAGTGATAAAGTAGAGTCTGAGTGACTTGCATTCCAGTCCAGGTAGTGGTTATACAGGCTGCGCAAGGGGGCAAAGCAAGAGTGATTCTCAAGCGTCCCAGGGCTACCGCAAGAATGAAACAACAGTTAGTAATCATCATGATCATAGTCTTTGGTGATTGATAAAGTCTGAAAGGTAGGTAATGCAAAACTGGAGGACGTCTTTTCCTTTGACGTCCAGGAGCAGGTTGGCAAAGTTTTTACGATGATGGATCTTCTCTTCACAGTGTGAGTCACAACGGTGATGCAGGATTAGCGATCGAGGTCCAGGGGCGACTCTCAGGAACTGCTGCTGGCTTCACTCGACTGTGGTGGATCCAGGAGTCAATTTCGGCTACTTTAACTGCTGTTGGGGTTGATAGCAAAACAACATATGGTCCTTTCCAATGAGGCGCTAGCGGTGTCTTCTTCCACTCTTTTACCCACACCGAGGCTCCAGGCTTGAAAGGATGCGATGGCTCTGTTAGATTGATAGGCAACCGGTCCTGCACCCAGGTATGAAGGCCCTGCAAAACAGAACTTAGAGCCAACAATTCTTGCCTAGTGATTGCTGATCCAATCTGATTCATATCCCCCCTTATCCCCTGAATTATGGGCGGGGGCCTCCCATACAAAATCTCAAACGGGGATACTCCTAACGGCGTGGTGGGGGCTGAACGTATTCGGAGAAGGGCTATGGGAAGAACTTGGGGCCACTTTAAGTGGACTTCCTGACAAAGCTTGGATAACTGAGACTTCAGGGTCCGGTTCATTCTCTCCACTTTCCCTGAACTCTGGGGTCTGTAAGCTGTGTGTAGCTTCCATCGTATTTGCAGAGCATGGGCTAGTTGCTGGGTTACTTGTGACACAAAAGAGGGCCCATTGTCTGACCCCATGGTCAAAGGTATTCCAAACCGAGGGATGATCTCATGGAGCAAGGCTTTAGTGACTTCTCTGGCCTTCTCAGTTCTGGTGGGAAAAGCTTCCACCCATCCAGAAAAGGTACAGACTAGGACTAACAAGTAGTGATATCCATTTGCTCGTGGCATCTCTGCAAAGCCAATTTGAATATTTCCCATGGGGGTAACTCCCACTGACTGAACTCTTGGGGGTAGGACAGGACCTTGTCGGGCGTTCTTGGCACAAGTCACACATCTTCGGGCTACTGAGGTGGTCAAAGGTCCCAGCAAGGAGATATAGAAGTATGGTCTCAGAGCGTTTTCCATTTTAGTTTTGATGGAAGGCTTGGATAAAAGCAGGGCCTAGTGCCTCAGGAATCACAGTCATACCAGGGGTTGAGCTCCCTTCGGGCGGTGGCAACACTATCCATCCAGTCTCTGATAGTTGCCCCCCCTCATGTCGACAGTAATAGTCCATCTCATTCTGGGTGTATCGGGGCGTCCATGCACTAAGAGGCACTGGGAATATGGCTGCTTGAATTATTACACTAGGGGTAGTAATTTGTCCAGCAATGGCCGCTTCTCGGGCTGAGGCATCGGCAAATCTGTTTCCTCGGGACACTTCTCCATCTCCAGTCCGATGGCCTCGACAATGCATTACAGCAACGTGTTTGGGGGCCCATACTGCTTCCAATAGAGTCAATATTTCTGGGCCATACTTGACAGACTTGCCTCCCGAGGTGATCAATCCACGCTCCTTGTACAGGGCTCCATGGGCATGTAATGTTGTGAAAGCATATTTGGAGTCTGTGTCTACGTTCAAGCTGATTCCTGTTCCAATTTTGAGTGCGCGTGTGAGGGCTATCAATTCAGCCTTCTGTGCTGAGGTTCCTGGGGTCAAGGCTGACGATTCTACTACCATGTCCAGGGTCACCACTGCATAACCAGCACATCGCTGTCCTCCAATTATGAGGCTACTTCCATCCACGAAGAAAGTTTTGTCTGGGTGGCTCAAGGGGACATCAGTTAAATCTGGGTGGCTTGAGTATACGGTGTCCATTACTTCCAAGCAATCATGGTCAGGAGGGCCTGGACCGGCTGGCAATAGGGTAGCTGGGTTCAGAGTTTGGCTGACACTCATTTTCAGTCGAGAATTTTCACATAGCATACTTTGATACTTCAACATTCGCGCGTTAGTGAGCCAATGGTTTCCTTTGTGTTCCATCAGGGTTAAAACAGAATGTGGTACGGTGAGGTGAAGATTTTGTCCTAAGGTGAGCTTGTCAGCTTCGCTCATTAAGAGGGCTGTAGCTGCTACAGCTCTCAGGAAAGGTGGCCATCCTTTGGCAACAGGATCCAATTGTTTTGACAGGTAGGCTACAGGTCGTTGCCAAGATCCAAGGGGCTGGGTCAAGACTCCCAATGCGTTTCCACTTGACTCATGGACATATAGACGAAATGGTTTCTGCACATCTGGTAGTCTCAAGGCCGGGGACGACATCAACGCTGTTTTCAGGGATTTAAATGCTTTTTCTTGTTCTGGGCCCCTTTCCAGGGGAGATCGTTCCACTCCCTTCGTGACTTGGTACAAGGGTTTTGCCATGAGCGCAAAATTTGGTATCCATATGCGGCAATAGCCTGCAGCTCCCAGGAAAGCCCGCACCTGTTTTCTGGTGGTGGGGGTTGGGATACGGCATACTGCTTCCTTTCGCTCCAGTCCTAATTTCTGGGTTCCTTTGGACAGATGGAACCCTAGGTATTTCACTTCTGTCTGACACAATTGCGCCTTGGCTCTGGAGACCTTGTATCCGGCTTCATTCAAGAGGTGCAAGAGATCACTGATAGCTTGCACACAATCAGTTTCGTTGGTGGTTATAAGCAAATCTTCTACATATTGGAGTAAGATTCTTTTTCCCGGAGTCACAGGGTAACTTGACAGATCTTGGTTGAGGGCTGCACTGAAGATAGTGGGTGAATTCTTGAATCCTTGTGGTAATCGAGTCCAAGTGAGTTGTCCTCGTCTTCCTGTGGTAGGGTTTTCCCATTCAAATGCAAACAAAAGCTGACTAGCAGATGCCAGGCATATACAGAAAAAGGCATCTTTTAAGTCCAAAACAGTAAAATGAGTGGCTTCTGCTGGAATCAGTCCCAGGAGGGTGTAAGGATTTGGTACTACTGGATGTATGGTTTCAACTGCACTATTTACTCGACGTAGGTCTTGCACTGGGCGGTAGTCACCCGTCCCAGGCTTCTTGACTGGGACAAGGGGGGTGTTCCAGGGCGATTGGCATTCTCTGAGGAGTCCATACTGCAGTAATTTCTTCAAGTGGCGATGAATACCTTCAATTGCTGGTCGTGGGAGGGGATACTGACGCACATGCACGGGTTCTGCTCCTGGTTTAAGGGTGACAAGCACAGGAGCTATATTCTTCGCTAGGCCAGGTGGATTATTCTCCGCCCATACTCCAGGCGGGGCTGCAATGCTCGTAGGTATACAGGAGCTTGCTGCTTTGGATGTAGGTAAATAGAACCGCCATTCTTCTTCTCGGGGGACAGTTAACACCATCAGGCCAGCAGATTTTGAGTTTATAGTCATTTCCATTTTTCCCCCTTCAACAAAGGATATCTGTGCTTGGAGTTTCGCGAGCATGTCTCGGCCCAACAGGGGAACTGGGCATTCAGGCATATACAGGAACTGGTGTGTTATCTTCTGTCCCCCTAGTTCACAGGCGCGGTTCTGCAGAAAAGGTCTTGTGGTTCTAGTTCCAGTAGCTCCCACAATTGTGACAGATCGAGAGGACACAGGGGCCACAGGCTTGGCTACTACTGAATGCTCGGCCTCTGTGTCTACCATGAAGTCCATGTGCTGGTCCCCAATCTTTAGATTGACCATAGGCTCCTGGGGACCCAGGAAGAACTTGGAGCCCGGTCTGGCCTAGTCTTCATCCATAAAATAGTCTTCGGTGGTTGCCACTCCCTCTATGGCTGCCTCTTCTTGCTGAAACTGTGCGTGCTGCATCCCCCCTCGTTGCT
Organism: Ichthyophis bannanicus; assembly: GCA_033557465.1. NCBI lineage: Eukaryota > Metazoa > Chordata > Amphibia > Gymnophiona > Ichthyophiidae > Ichthyophis > Ichthyophis bannanicus. The sequence goes on from CM066031.1 coordinate 252,460,582, forward strand.
GGAATCGCCCCCCCCCCCCGCTCTCCTAGCGCTCCCGCCTCCCCTCCAGGGGGTGGAGCCAATGTTCGGGCACTCGTTCTTCCAATGTCCTTCCTCTTTACAATAAGCGCACTGATTTGCACCTAAGGGGGGCCGAGCACTCCCTCGGCCCCTTCCCCATCCTTTGGCTCTTCTGTTAGGATATCCTCCTCCTCGTCCCTCAACTAGTGCTGCAGCGAGCAGATCTGCCTTCTTCTTCATCATTCTCTCACTTTCTCTTTTACACTCTTGATCACGATTCACAAATACCTTTTGTGCGACTTCCATTAACTGTGCTGAGTTCATGCCCGCAAATCCTTCTAATTTCTGCAGTTTTCGTTTTATGTCTCCCTGGGACTTACTCACAAAAGCGGCATTTACCATACGTAAATTCTCCTGGGCTGCTGGGTCATATGGGGTGTAAAGTCTATAGGCTTCAGTTAATCGTTCATAGAAAGCAGCTGGACTTTCATCTGGGCGCTGAAGAACGTCCGCTACTTTCCCAACATTCATAGCTCTCTGGCCTCCCTTCCTCAGGCCCTGCAGTAAGGCCTGGCGGAACCGGGCGAGGGCCTTCTCTCCATCTGCACTATTTGGGTCCCACTTTGGATCTTCATTTGGGAAATCTACAGCTGCTGCCTGTTAGGGATTTAGGTCTCTTCCATCTTCAGGGTTCTCTTCCAACCATCGAGTGGTTGCTTGCACTATCCGTGCCCGCTCTTCAGTAGTAAACAGGGTAGCCAAGAGCTGGCGGCAATCGGACCAGGTAGGCTGGTGGGTCTGCATAATACTAGACATCAATTCTGTCAACTCTTGGGGTTTCTCAATATAGGAGGCATAATGTGTTTGCCAGTTTAATAAATCTGTTGTAGAGAAGGGCACATAAACTAGACTGGTCGGTCCGACCACAACCTGACCCTCTTCATTTACAATAGGTAATCCTGGGACCTGCCGCAGTGGCATTTGGCAAACTTCTCTTGGGCCCGCTGCCCTGCTTCTAAGGGCGTAACGCAGATTTGCGGACCCGGTGGTAATTCTGCTGCTGGTGCTTGGACTAGTGGATGACCCTGGACTGGCATCTGACCCTGGACTGGCAGATCCTTCAGGGGATGATGGTTCCGCTGCAGAGCTCTGCTCAAGACTAGGGCTTCGACTTCTCCTTGGGGGAGGGATCTGGTCCTCAGGTGTTGGAAGTGGTGGAGGTGGGTGATCGGGTGGGGGTACCTCAGCTGGAGGTAGTCTTTCCACTTCTGGCTCTACTCGGGGTACTAGTGGAGCTGACGGGACTGGAGTATACAGAAATGTGGGTGGATAACCCGGGACCTCTGGAGGCTCTCGGGCTGCATAAATAGGGGGCTTTTCTTTCTTAGCAGGGACTCCCGTTGCAGTTGCTAACATAATTCTACACTGCCCCTCACGGCAACGCTTCATCCAAGGGGGTTGTTTCTCACAGATATCTAGCCAGGAGTCTATATAGGAAAACTCTTCAGGACCATATCTGTGCACCACCTTGTGCACTCGGGACACAATTTTAACATCAAAAGTACCTTCTGGTGGCCACACGGCATCCAGCACTGGCCACACCCTACTACACAATATTTCTAAGTGGGTCGGTGTCATTTTTTCCCCATAATCACCACTAAATCCCTTCTTAAAATTCGTGATCATACAGTTCAGCGGAGTTTGTACGGACTCCGCTCCTCCCATTATGACGTATGACGTACAAGACAGCAAACAGAAAGGGTGGGTAGGATGGCTGCGGGTAAGGGGTCCGCACAGCCCACAGAACAATAAGGGGGACAAACACCGAACGCTTCCTCCTTTTCGCGACCTGGGCGCGGTCGCGCCCGGCCAGGAACTGCGCTACTTAGGAGTCCGCTCTCGCTTGGTCTGTATTGCAAGACCTCTCAAGCACACGTCACACAACCAAACATGCTAGCATTTCCCAAATTCCAAATTCCCGGGCTAACTGACTAAACCAAATTTACCAAACCAAAAGGGTCAGTGGCTTCGCCCCACGCATACTCATGCAGGGTTACTAGGACCGCCCTGGAAGTTGATCAGACTCCCTTTACCTTTACCATACCATATTAGTCTCAAGACATTCCCAGAGCTAACTGACTAAAAAACAGAAAAATCATTACTCACCGGATCCGGTAGCTAATGCGCTGCGCAACCAAACCCTCCTTGGGTTGAATCCTGGACTCCCCTCAGGGTTCGAGGTGTTGGCCGGCCGGACCCAGCAAGCCGCTGAGGCAGGGCGGAACCCTCTGATGCAAGGGGACCGGCGGCGCCTGGGATCCTCTCCGCTGTTGGTCGGCCGCGGTTCCAGCCAGACCAAACCTGGAGGCGGTAATACGTGGTAGTATTCACTTGCGCACCATTCACGTACTCCACCTTCCCGGCCAACGCACCAGGAATATGTTGTAGCGAAGTGTCCGCAATAAATAAAACCAGGAGTCTATTTATTAAGATTCAAGCCAATTTATTTGTGCACAGTCTCAGGCACTGTCACATTCAAAATGGTCTGAGCAATGGATTTCAACAAAACAACATCTTTTATACCTTTCTTCATCAGTTCTATACAGACAAACTCCTCATTGGTCCCGGTGCCCCCCCCCCACCCCCATCCAATGAGGATCTCTGACTGGGCTTAACACCTGTTCCCCCTGCTCAGGCCTCCATAGCCATGGCTCAGCTTCTAGACATAACACATTCTGCTACAAGGTCCCTCCTTGGCTTAGAAAATGTATGAAAGCAAGATACTGGAACACATCTGTTATCAACATAATTTATTTATTTATTTTATTTATTTAACTGCATTTATATCCCGCTTTTCACCGGGTCAAAGCGGTGTAACATGTAACATAGGGAGGGGTAATTTCTTTTAGGAAGGGGCCATCACCAGGGTCAACAATTAATGATTATGGGTGGACATGGACATGATTTACTTCTGCTGAAATCTAAGTGTGAGGTCATGGTGGTGTTTCCGTTGAAAGATGTTCACGGAATAGGATTGTCTTTAGCTGTTTCTTAAATGATGTGATGTCGTTGTTGTTCTTGATGTGGTTTGGTAGAGAGTTCCAGAGGGATGGAGCATAAAGTTCGAATGCTCTGTTGCAGGTCCGTTGTGTAGATTTGGTTCTTTTGTGGGGGACAACGATAGAGTTATTGGAGGAATGTCTGGTTGATCTGTTGTGGGATGGTCGAGGCAGTAAGGAGTGTAGTGAGGTGTTCCGTGCTTGGTGGATAGTTTTGTGGATGAGTAAGATGGCTTTGTACCTGATTCTTGCTTGCAGTGGAAGGAGGTGAAGGTCTCTTAGGATTGGGGTGATGTGCTCCCGTTTTTTTTCATTTTGAATAATCCTTGCTGTGGTGTTTAAGGCAGTACGGAGGGAGTTGGTGTGCGAGGCAGGAAGTCCATGATAGATTATGTTGCAGAAATCCAGATGAGGGAGTGTCACAGCTTGCATCACTGTCCTAAAGTCGTGAGGTTCTAGGAGGGGCCTGAGTCGTTGGATAGTTTTAGCTTTGTGGAATATCATCCCAGCGGTTTTGTTGATTTGTTGTTTGAAGGTGAGAGCTTGATCAATGATGACGCCTAGATATCTTATTTGAGGCTGGATTTGTATTTGTGTGGTTCCCATGTTGAGGTGGGTAGGTGGTTTGAAGTCAGGTTCTTTTGTTACTATTAGGGCTTCGGTTTTCTTTATGTTGATGGATAGATTGTTCTCCTGTAGCCAGTTGGCCACGTCGTTGAAGCAGGCTGATAGCTGTTCGTTCTTTGGGTTGTTGGTTGTAATTGGTGCGTAGAGCATTATGTCGTCCGCGTAGATGTGGAAGTTGATGTTGTGGGTGCGTATGATTGAGCATAGTGGACGTAGGTATATGTTAAACAACATGGCTGATAGGGTGGATCCTTGGGGTACTCCTTGAAGTTGTTTGTATGGGGGCGAAGTTGTGGAGAGGGTGCAAATCCGTTGCTGTCTGTTAGTTAAGTAGGATCTGAACCATTGGAGTACAGTGTCCTTGATTCCGATTGTTTGTAGTCTGTGTATGAGGATTTCGTGTGAGATTGTGTCGAAGGCCGCTGATATGTCTAGGAAGATCAGGATGTACCCTGAGTTTTTCTCTTGTGTTCTGATGATGAGTGTGTTCATTAGGATGGTCATGAGGGTCTCAACTCCATGTAGTGGTCGGAAACCGTGTTGCTGAGGGTCAAGTATGTCGTTGGTGTCTAGATGATCTTGGAGCTGGTGTTGGACTATCTTTTCTATTATCTTGGTGGCGAGGGGGAGGCTTGCCACCGGTCTGTAGGAGGTGGGGTCCTTGGGGTCCAGGTTGTTCTTCTTTATGGTTGGTCGGATGACTGATGTTTTGAGGGCATCTGGCATGTATCCTTGTTTAAAGGATTCGTTTACGATGTGAGTTAGTGGGGTACTTAGGTCTTCCTTGGTTTTCTTTATCCATTCGGTAGGGCAGGGGTCCAGTGGGGAGGTAGTGGTGTTCAGACAGGAGATGGTGGAGGATATTTCTTCTTTTGAGGTGTCATTGAATGTAGTCCAGTTAGCGTTTATGGTGATCCTTGGGTATGTTCTTGTGGCTGTAGCGCATTGGTAGGGTTGTTGAGGTTGCTGAAATTGTTTGTATTGTCGGGCCAAGAGATCCGAGGGGATATCTGGAGGTTGATCGGAAGTGGTTGGTGTCTTTGTCAGTTTTTTAGCGATTTGGAAGAGTTCTCGAGGTTTGTTTGCAGCGGTCGTGATGATTTTGGTGTGGTAGTTTCTCTTTGCATTGTCGGTTTCTGTGTGGTAGGCAGCGAGTTCATATAGGTATTGCTTTTTGTCTTTGTCAGTTTTGTTTTTTCTCCATTTTCTTTCTGTTCTTCTAAGATTTGTTTTCAGTTTTCGGAGGTCAGGGGTGAACCAGCGGGCCTTTGAGGAGATGGGCTTGTTGCTGGTCTTGTTTACAGTTGCTCTGGATGCCGAGGAGATAGTGGTGTTCCAGTTGTCCATGAGGTCGTCAAGGTTATTTGAGTTCGTAAGTAGATTAGGTAAGGTCAGCGTCAGGAAGTCTTCTTTGTTGAATGCTTTGAATCTTCGTGTGTGTTGGGCGTATCCTCTGTTTGTATTTGGTCGATATGCGTGGGAGAGGTGGATGATGTAATGGTCTGACCATGGGACTGGTGAGATTGTCGGACTGCTGTATGAGGTGGATGCCTGGGAGTTCAGGAATATGAGGTCCAGGGTGTTTCCTTTTTCGTGTGTTGGTTCATTTATGATCTGCGATAGGTTCATTGCTGTCATGGCGTTAAGGAATGTTTCTGTTTGTGCGTCTTGGAGGGATGGGAGATTGAAGTCTCCTAGTATAATTGGTTCCTTTGATGGGTCGATGCTTTCGGAAATCATAAAGGAGCTAAATAGAAGATTCTTGCATTCTTATCAAAGCAGTTTAAAGCAGTTTTCTAACTTCTACTGGCTTTCGGCTCTGCTCAGCTATAATATTCTCAAGTGGGGGTTGGGACTCAGGCCTAACCTACAGGCCTTTCTTGCTCCTGCAGGCTATGCAGGCTATTCTAGGCCATAGCCTATCACAGTACCCATACCCCAACAGGGTACGGGGTTCTACTCCCCCCTACTTTCTCATACCAAAGAAAACAGGGGGACACAGGTCTATACTGGACCTCAGAGAATTAAACAAATATCTGTTCCAGGAAAAATTCAAAATGATCTCCCTTGGAACACTCCTGCCATACCTTCAGAGTCAGGACTGACTATGTTCTCTAGATCTAAAGGATGCATATACGCATATTCTCATCCATGCAGATCACAGGAAATTCCTTTGATTCCTTTTCCAGGGAAGACACTTCCAATACAGAGTTCTTCCCTTCGGTCTGGCTTCTGCCCCAAGAGTCTTCACAAAATGCATGGCAGTAATAGCAGCATTCCTGAGAACTCTAGGAATATTCGTCTTCCCCTACTTAGACGACTGGCTCACCCGAGCATCAACAGCTCCAGAAGCCAGCTTCGCTCTTTCTCGCACTATGTGAATCCTTCAGTATTTGGGACTGGTCATAAACCTCCCAAAATCTGAACTCACCCCTTCTCAATCTCTAGAATTCATAGGGGCATGTCTAGAGACAAGGCAGTCAAGGGCTTTCCTGCCACAGCCATGTTGTCTTCGAATAGTACAGCTGGCCTCCCAAGCAACTATGAAGGTCCTCCTGACTGCTCGGGAGATGCTTCAGCTTCTGGGGCATATGGCATCCACTGTCCATGTGGTTCCCTATGCTCGCCTTCATATGCGAGCAGCCCAGTGGACCCTATCCTCTCAGTGGACACAGGCCTCGGGTCGCTTAACAGACAAAATCAGAAACTCCACATGTCTCATTTCGTCCCTGCAATGGTGGCAATCTCTGGAAAACCTTCTCATAGGCTCTCCTTTCCAGCAGCCTCTATGTCAAACCACCCTAACAACAGATGCATCCAAGTTGGGTTGGGGGGCTCACTTGCACGATCTTTCAACTCAGGGTCTCTGGACCCCACAGGCCGCTTGTCTTCACATAAACCTCCTAGGACTCAGAGCCATTTTCCATGCTGTCCGAGTTTTTCAGGCCATTCTCAGCTACAAGACAGTTCTGGTCCAGACCGACAATGAAGTAGCCATGTTCTATGTGAACAAGCAGGGCGGAACAGGCTCTCAGTCGTTATGCAACGAAGCTTTGCTACTGTGGGCCCTCGTCGGAGAGCTTCAAATCCACCTTCTAGTGGTATATCCTCCGGGCATTCAAAATCTTTGGGCAGACAAACTCAGTTGAAAACTGCTGCCACACGAATGGTCTCTGCACTCAGACCAACTTGCACGAGTGTTTCAAATCTGGGGAACGCCAGATATAGACCTCTATGCAAGTCCACAGAATGCCAGACTTCCCCGATTCTTTTCCAGAATTCCGGCTCAAAACTGTCAGGCAAGGGATGCTTTCCTCCTCCACTGGGGTCGGGACTTTCTCTATGCCTTCCCACCCATTCCCCTCATTCCCAAAACTTTATTCAAGCTTCAGAGACAGAGGTCATATGATACTCATAGCTCAAGATTGGCCACGGCAGACGTGGTATCCTCTGCTTCTGCGTCTCTCTCAAGCCACACCTCTGGAGTTGGGATGTGCTCCAGATATTCTTTCCCAGGAGAACGGGACACTATTGCACCCGAATCCCCAGTCCCTACACTTCAGGGCCTGGTTACTGAAAGCCTCGGATTCCCGGATATCAACCTGTCTCAAAAGGTCAAGGATATCCTTGTGGCTTCCAGGAAGCCTTCCACAAGGCGGTCCTATGCTTTTAAGTGGAAGAGATTCTCTGTATGGTGTTCTCAAATGGGACTTAACCCCCATGCAGTGCCTGTGGAATCACTTCTGATGCTGACGGCTCCTCAACGCCTTTGAGGACATTTTCCCATACGGGCCACAGACCCGTATGCTGGAGAGATGCTGGAGAACAGCCTGGCCAAACGAGGCATCCCTACGGAAGTCCTTGTCTAAGCAATAGTGGGCTTTAAAGGTTTGTACCGAAGCCCAAGTGGCTGCTCTAAAAATGTCATCAATGGCTAATCTTCGTTCTGTGTCCATTGATGACATTTTTAGAGCAGCCACTTGGGCTTCGGTACAAACCTTTAAAGCCCACTATTGCTTAGACAAGGACTTCCGTAGGGATGCCTCGTTTGGCCAGGCTGTTCTCCAGCATCTCTCCAGCATACGGGTCTGTGGCCCGTATGGGAAAATGTCCTCAAAGGCGTTGAGGAGCCGTCAGCATCAGAAGGAAAGAATCTTCTTTGACTCCGCATCCGGCCAAGCCAGGACTTCGTCAGAGGCCTCGACGTCTCGGGACTCTGATCCCGAGCATTGTCAGGGTTCCTCTGAAAGGGGGTCTCCCTCGTGGGAGCACCGCAGGAAGAAGAAACCCTCGAGGGCGGCGTCGGTGGACGCACTTGGCTCCTCGAGGGCCAGGTCGCATAGCCCGGACCGCCGTCCCGGTTCTTCGGAGTCGGAGAGTCCTGTTAAACAACCTCGTGTGGAGACGGAGTCCCTAAGTCACGTGAGTACTGTAGTCCTCGTGGACTCTCCTCCAGAGGAGCCAACGTCGGGCCTGACACCGTTGGGGCCCGAGTTGGGGGCTGCTGAGTCTCCAGAGCTCGGACTTAGGTTGATGGCCTTGGAGAGCAGCTTGGCTGCCTTCATGGAACAGCAGCGGGCACTGATCGCTGGTCTCACCGGTGCATCTGCCCCGACCACCGGGATATCGACGTCCAAGTCGACCCCGGAGGCTGAGCCGATCCTCGAGTCCATGCACTCTCGAGTCGATCCTCGGCCAAGGTCTTCCTCGGCCTCCCATTTGGGACCGAGGTCGTCGACGCCAGTACCCTCGATGTCGGGACGGATGGCATCGGTGCCTGCCCGACTGGAGCCGCTCGATTCCTCCTCCGAGGGGTCGGGCTGGGAAACGGAGGACGAGGCGTCCCCGGACACGTTTTGGACCCGGTGTGTCCCTTTGGACTCACCGGAGTCTGAGCCTCAGAGACGGTCCCCCCCCCCCCCCCCCCGGAGGACACCCGGTTCTCAGGCTTTGTGAGGGATATGGCCAAGGCCTTGGCCTTCCCCATGGACACCAAGGAGGAGCCTTGAGCCGAGGAGCTCGAGGTCCTGCAGTATGACTCTCCTCCCAAGGAGGCCTTTACTGTACCGGTTCCGGGAGTGCTCGAAGTTTATCTCTCGAGCAGCCTATGATGGCTTCGAGGCTTCAGCCCGAGTAGCCGCGACTGGCATCGGTGCACGCCGTCAGGCCTGGCTACAGTCATCGGACCTCGAGCTATGGGTTCAGGACAAGTTGGTCGATGTCCTCTGCCGAGGTGAAAACCTCTTTGGCAAGCCCATGGCTGAAAAGGCTGCAGAACCCGAGTCCGAGACTCTCACCCGGACAAGGCTGTCCAGGAAAACCTCTGCCCCTTCTCAAAAGAAGAAGAGCTCAGGGAAAAAGGCCTTTTACCCGAGAAACTCATCTGCCTACAAATCCTACCCTCACTACCAGGCCTCCATAACTCCCCAACAGGGTCAGCAGGCCAAGGGGCAGGGACATGGGCCCCGTAGCCAGAAAACCCCAAGCCGCCAGCTCCGGCTCCTGCACAGCAGGGAGTGGGGTTTTGACTCCAGTGGCATAGTCTCTCCTCCTCAGCTGGCCCCTCTCAGCACAGGAGGCCGGCTGACTCTGTATGCCCACAGATGGTCAGCCGTAACACGGGATACCTGGGTGCTCAGCATAGTCCAGAGGGGCTATCTCCTCCACTTCCACCAGGTACCCCCCTCCTACTTTCCAGGGGAGCCTCCAAGACTTCCTCTGCACAGGGACCTACTCCTGCAGGAGTTAGCAAGTCTTTTAAAGGAGCAGGCGGTGGAACCGGTGCCCCATCACCTGAGAGGTCAAGGCTTCTATTCCAGGTACTTTCTAGTACCAAAAAGGACAGGAGGCCTCAGGCCCATCCTAGACTTGCGGAATCTCAACAAGTTCCTGGAGAGGGAAAAGTTCAAGATGCTTACCCTTGGAATCCTGCTGCCCTACCTCCAGCAGGGAGATTGGCTATGCTCCTTAGATCTTAAGGATGCTTATACTCACATCCTTATTCATCCAGACCACAGACAATATCTCCGATTTGTAGTGGGAGGAAACCATTATCAGTACAGAGTACTCCCTTTTGGCCTAACCTCCGCCCCCAGGGTTTTCACCAAGTGCCTAGCAGTGGTGGCGGCCTACCTCAGGGTTCAAGGACTCTTTGTGTTTCCATATCTGGACGACTGGCTCATCAGGGGTCAGTCTCCATAGGAGACCAATCAAGCCACCCTCCGCACTCTCTCTCTTCTCCAGCATCTGGGGTTTGTCATAAACTTCGAAAAGTCCACTTTGCGCCCCTCACAGAACATGGAGTTCATAGGAGCAAGACTGGACTGGACACCCTGCAGGCAAAGGCCTTTTTACCCATGGACAGAGCCCACAGGCTGATGGATCTGGCCAGACAATTCCACAGCAATTCTCTGGTTTCCGCCAGACAATTCCTGAGGCTTTTAGGCCACATGGCTTCCACGGTCCATGTAACTCCAAATGCCCATCTGCACATGAGGCCAGCTCAGTGGGACCTCAGAACTCAGTGGCACCAAGCCACAGGAAACCTGAAGGACAAAGTGAGGGTGTCCACGCTACTAGAGTCCTCTCTACAGTGGTGGCTTCATCTTCCGAATCTGGTACAAGGGGTGCCTTTTCAGGCACCTCCACACTCTCAAGTGCTGACAACCGATGCTTCTCTTCAGGGTTGGGGTGCACAGTGCCAGGGAGCATGCACTCAAGGCCTGTGGTCTCCTTGGGAGGCCGCACAGCAGATCAATCTCTTAGAGCTCAGAGCAATCCGCTTAGCACTGCGGACTTTCTCTCATCTCCTCTCTCACCAGCCCATCTTAGTTCAAACAGACAATCAATTTGCAGTGTTCTGTGTGAACAAACAGGGGGGCACAAGGTCCCGACTTCTCTGTCAGGAAGCACAGAACCTGTGCTCCTGGGCAGTCAATCATGGCATACTTCTCAAGGCGGTCTATCTCCCTGGACAGGAGAATCACCTGGCAGACAGATTGAGCAGGATCCTACAGCCACACAAATGGCAGTTGAATCCTCTGGTGGTTCAGCAGATCTTCCTAAGATGGGGTCTTCCAACCATAGGTCTCTTTGCCAGTCCACTGAACCGTCAACTGCCCAGGTTCTGCTCCAGACAATCGCATCCTCTCAGAGTAGCACCGGATGCGTTTCTCATTCCGTGGTCTACAGGCCTCCTATATGCGTTTCCTCCCACGCCTCTAGTCCCCCAGACACTGTTCAAAGTGCTCCGGGACAGGGCCTCGGTGATCCTGGTGGCACCCAGATGGCCAAGGCAACCGTGGTTTCCACTTCTTTTGCAACTAGCGGTGGACACTCCTCTTCCTCTGGGGATGCAACCCGATCTCCTGTCTCAGAAGCAGGGATCTCTCTTACACCCCAACCTCCAGTCCCTCAATCTGATGGCCTGGCTGCTGAAAGGGTAGTTCTAGCGCCCTTACTGCTGCCTAGGGAAGTGGAGGATGTGGTCTTGGCCTCTAGGAGGCAGTCCACCCGGACGTTTTATGGCGTAGATTCCCCACCTGGTGTGCTCAACACAAGGAGGATCCTTAAATGGCATAGATTCCCCACCTGGTGTGCTCAACACAGTGAGGATCCTTTCTCATGCTGGTACCAGTGGTGCTGCAATATTTGCTTCACCTGTCCAACCTAGGCCTTAAATCCAATTCTGTTAGAGTTTATCTGAGTGCTCTCTCTGCGCACCACTCACCGGGTGGAGGGTCAGTCTCTCTCAAGCCACCCTTTGGTGGCTCGCTTCCTCAGAGGCCTACTTTTGCTTAAGCCTCCAGTTCATCCGCCTGCCCCTGAGTGGGATTTGAATGTGGTCTTGCAACAGCTTACTTGCCCACCATTTCAGCCTATGGCTACTTGTCCTTTGCACTTTCTCTCCTGGAAAGCGTTGTTTTTAGTAGCTCTCACCTCAGCAAGGCGAGTGAATGAGCTTCAAGCCCTGGTGTCAGATGCACCATACACTAGGTTCTATAGGAACAGAGTAGTCTTACGGACTCACCCTAAGTTCCTTCCAAAGGTTGTCTCCTCCTTCCACCTCAATCAGGAGGTGGTTCTTCCAACTTTCTTTCCCAGGCCGCATGCCAGCCGGGCTGAGATGGTCTTGCATACCCTGGACTGTAGGAGGGCATTGTCCTTCTACCTTGACCGTACGCGGGGACACCGAAGGGCTGTTCAGCTCTTCGTCTCTTTTGACCCTAATAAGTTGGGGTTACCTGTCTCCAAGCGTACTTTGTCCATTTGGGTAGCAGACTGTATGACCTGGGCTTACAGGGCAGCCGGCCTCTCCTTGCAGGGTCGAGTTACGGCCCACCGTGTCTGTCAGGGCGAAGGCTGCGTCAGTGGCTCATCTCCGCTCTGTTCCGTTGGCAGACATCTGCAGGGCCGCTACTTGATCTTCAAGCCAGACTTTTGCGGCCCACTACTGCCTCGAGAGGGAGTGCCGCAGGGTCAGTGCTTTCGGACAGGCGGTACTCCGTAATCTTTTTGAGGTATAGGCAACTCCTACCCTCTGGCCCTGGTGTTTGGCTACCATACGGGGGCGATATCAGAGAAGATTCTTTTCGCACATGCTGAGGCTCTAGAGGGAGCTCATTTTTCAGCTTGGGTCCCCGGTAGCCTTAAGCTAGGGAGTCCCATATGTGAGGACTGACTTCCTGCTTGGTCCTGGAGAAAGAGTAGTTACTCACCTGTAACAGGGGTTCTCCAGGAGCAGCAGGAATCAGTCCTCACAACCCTCCCTCCTCCCCTTGGAGTTACAGTCATATGATTTATTTTTGGGTCTTTTGCTGTCTTTTAGCTATGTCATCAGACTGAGCAAGATGGCACCCTTGGGCGGGAAGGGGACCGCGCATGCGTGCCGCATTCCGAAAGGCTTTCTTTGAAAGCTGGGGAAATGCTCCGCACGGGGGCTCCGTCGGCGCCGACATCACCCATATGTGAGGACTGATTCCTGCTGCTCCTGGAGAACACCTGTTACAGGTGAGTAACTACTCTTTCTCCAGGACCAAGCAGGAAGTCAGTCCTCACATATGGGTGTCATCGGCGCCGATGAAGCCCCAGCGGAGCATTTCCCCAGCTTTCCATGAAAGCTTTTGGGAATGCTGGCACGCATGCGCGGTTCCCTTCCCACCTAAAGGTGCCATCTTACCTCATCTTTTTTTCCGAGAAGCCCATCGGACGTGTGTCCTTTTCTCCCGGATAAAAGTGATTTTTTTTCTTCGGCGATTTTCGCTGTTTTTCTCCGGTTTGACGCCGGTTCCCCTCCCGCCAGGTTCGGTACACCGGTATCGAGCCCATTTTCTTCATTTTTCGGTTTTTGCCCTTCGTGGCTGGCGTTCTCGCCCTTTTTTCATTTTTTCACTGGAAGGCCGGTCTTTTGACCTCGCCGGGGCTATTTTTTCCCCGATGGCTTCCAGTGGTTTCAAAAAGTGTGATCGGTGTAAGAAAATTATGTCTCTCACCGACACACACGACTGCTGCCTTCGGTGCCTCGGCCCTGACCACGACCCCAAGTCATGTGGGCCATGTGGGAAGATGTCTTCCAAGGCACTAAAGAGTCGACAGCATCAGGTTTTTCTCGGACTCTGCCTCCGGCCGGGCCCGGACCTCGTCTGAGGCCTCGATATCTCGGGATGCCGATCCCGAGCGCCGTCGAAGCTCCTCGGACAGGGGGTCCCCTGACTGGGGACGCAAGAGGAAGAAGCGGCTCGCTAGGGCGGCGGAGGAGGTCCCTAGTCCCTCGAGGGCCAGGTCTAAGACCCCCGACCGCCGTCCCGGGCCCGTGGACCAAGAGAAGCCTGCAAAAGTTCCTTGCGTGGAGCCGGAGTCTGCTGGACACGTAAGCCCCGTAGTCCTCGTGGACTCTCCTCCCAGAGAGCCGACGTCGGGCCCAGCACCGCCGGGGCCCGAGTTGGTGGCTGCTGCGTCTCCCGAGCTGAGTCTCAGGATGACAGCCTTGGAGTGCAGACTGTCTGCCTTCATGGAGCAGCAGCGGACACTGATGGCCAGCCTGTCTGGTGCATCTGCCCCGACCACCGGGACGTTTACTTCAAAGTCAACCCCGGAGACCGAGCCAATACTCGAGACCCTCGTGGCTCAAAGTCGTCCTCGGTCGAGGTCTCCCTCGACCTCCCGTTCGGGACCAAGGGTGTCGACGCCGGTGCCCCTGGCGTCGGGGCGGGTGCCTCGGGGCCCCGCGGGGTCGGACCCTGACTCCTCCTCGGACGAGTCCGCCTGGGAGATGGAGGACGAGGAGTCTCCCGATACTTTTAAGACTCGGTGCATCCCGTTGGACTCACCGCAGTCTGATCCCCAGAGTAGATCCCCTCCGGAGGACACTAGGTTCTCGGAGTTCGTCCGGGATATGGCCGCTGCTTTGGCTATCCCTGCCGATCCCGAGGAAGAGCCTCGAGCCGAGGAGCTCGATGCTCTACAGTACGACTCTCCTCCGAAGGAGGCCTTTACTGTCCCGGTTCCTCCGATGCTGGAACGGCTCCTCTTCCGAATGTGGGAGGCCCCGGCCTCAGCGCCGGTTCTAAGTAAGCGAGTCGATTCCATTTATCGACTCCGCAAAAGCCCTGGTTTCCAGAAAGCACAGCTACCACACCATTCCATGGTTGTGGAATTGGCCATGCATCGTCTGAAGAGCCAGAAGATGCACTCCGCGGTGCCCCCCGGCAGGGAGGCCCGCAACCTCGATGGCGTCAGTAGGAAGTGCTTCCAGGGGTCTATGCTTGCTTGCCGTGTCCAGTCTTACCAGCTGTACATAGGCATGTACTTGCGGGACCTGGCCAAAGAATTAGCCGGATTCTCTGCTGGTCTCTCCGGGGAACCCTTGCAGAGATTTCAGACCTTGTCCTCGGGGATTCGGGAATGCTCAAAGTTCATTTCCCGCGCCGCCTACGATGGCTTCGAGGCTTCGGCCTGAGTAGCGGCTGCCGGCATCGCGGCTCGACACCAGGCGTGGCTGCAGTCATCGGACCTCGAGCCATGGGTTCAGGACAAGTTGGTCGATGTCCCCTGCCGAGGTGAGAACCTTTTTAGCAAACCCGTGACCGAGAAGGCCGCTCAGCTCGAGACAGAGCACCTTACCCGGACAAGGCTATCGAGGAAGACCTCTGCCCCTTCACATAAGAAGAAGGGTTCGGGTAAAAAGTCCTTTTACCTGAGGAAGGGCACTGCCTACAAACAGTACCCTCAGTATCAGGCTGCCCAAGCTGCCCCCCAGGGTCAGCAATCCAAGGGCCAGGGTAATGGGCCCCGTAGGCAGAGGACCCCCAAGCCTCCAGCCCATGCTACCACTCAGCAGGGTGGGGGTTTTTGACTCCTTGAGCGTAGCCTCTCCTCCACTGCTATCCCCACCCTGCACAGGAGGTCGCCTCGCCCTCTTTGCCCACCAGTGGCCCCTTATCACCGGGGACAGTTGGGTGCTGGACATAGTCCACAATGGCTATGCCCTCCATTTTCACCAACAGCCTCCGCCATATTTTCCAGGGGAGCCTCCAAGGCCTCCCCTGCACACAGACCTTCTTCTACAAGAGCTTCATGGTCTGTTAGTGGACAGGGTGGTGGAGCCTGTGCCTCCCCACTTGCAAGGTCACGGATTCTACTCCAGGTATTTCCTGGTACCCAAAAGAACCGGTGGCCTTCGACCCATTCTGGACCTCAGGAACCTCAACAAGTTCCTGGAGAAAGAAAAGTCCAAGATGCTTACTCTTGGAACACTTCTGCCCTACCTCCAGCAGGAAGATTGGCTATGCTCCTTAGATCTAAAGGATGCGTACACTCACATCCTCATTCATCCAGACCACAGAAAGTACCTCAGGTTCATTGTGGGAGGAAACCATTATCAGTACAGAGTACTACTTTTTGGCCTGACCTCCGCTCCCAGGGTCTTTACCAAGTGCCTGGCAGTTGTGGCAGCCTACCTGAGAAATCAAGGCATCTTTGTCTTCCCCTATCTGGACGACTGGCTCATCAGGGGTCAAACGTCCCTGGAGGCCAGACAAGCCACCCTCAGAACCATTGCTCTGCTTCAAAACATGGGCTTTGTCATAAATTTCACAAAGTCCACTTTGCTCCCCTCCCAGAACTTGGAGTTCATAGGGGCAAGGTTGGATTCTCAACTAGCAAAGGCATTCTTGCCAGAAGACAGGGCCCAACGACTGATGGACGTGGCCAAACCGTTTCTGAACAAGCCCCCGGTCTCCGACAGACTCTGCCTCAGGCTTCTGGGACACATGGCTTTGACAGTACATGTGACTCCCAATGCCAGGCTCCATATGAGGCCTACGCAGTGGTGATTTCGGACTCAGTGGTCTCAAGCCACAGGCCACTTACGAGACAGGATAAAGGTGTCCAAACCACTTTTGGCCTCCCTCAGCTGGTGGCTACATCCACCCAATCTACTCAAGGGGATGCCCTTCCAAATGCCAGAATACTCGGTGGTCCTCACCACCGACGCCTCTCTAAAGGGATGGGGTGCTCATTGTCTGGACAAGTGCACTCAAGGCCTCTGGTCTCCCTGGGAGGCAGCCCAACAGATCAATCTGCTGGAACTTCGGGCTATCCGCTTGGCTCTCAGGGCTTTTTCTCCGGCCCTGGCTCACCGCTCAGTCTTGATTCAAACAGACAACCAGGTAGCCATGTTTTATGTGAACAAACAGGGCGGGACTGGGTCCAGACTCCTTGTTGGGAAAATCAGGACCTTTGTTCCTTTGCCCTGAAGCACAACATGTTTCTCAAGGCAGTGTACCTTCCAGGCCAGGAGAACTGCCTGGCCGACCGATTGAGCAGAATTCTGCAGCCCCACGAGTGGCAGCTGCATCCCCTGGTGGTTCAGAGGATCTTCCTGAAGTGGGGGTCTCCCTTGGATAGATCTCTTTGCCAGCTCGCTGAACAAGCAACTGCCCAAGTTCTGCTCCAGGCAACCGCATCCTTTGAGGGTAGCACCAGATGCCTTTCTAATGTCCTGGTCTCAGGGCCTCCTGTATGCGTTTCCTCCCACGCCCTTGGTGGCCCAAACTCTTTTCAAGATTTTTTTTTATTTTTATTTTTATTTATTTATTATTTATTATTATTATTTATTTTTATTTTATTTATTTATTCAAGACTCTTCAGGACAGGGCCTCAGTCCTGCTGGTAGCTCTCAGGTGGCCGAAGCAGCCTTGGTTTCCACTTCTGCTTCAGCTGGCAGTGGATTCCCCACTACCTCTGGGGTTGCAGCCTGACCTTCTCTCCCAGGAGCAGGGTTCCCTTCTGCACCCCAATCTCAAAGCTCTCAATTTGATGGCCTGGAGGCTGCAAGGGTAGTTTTGGCTCCCTGGGGCCTGCCTCAGGAAGTTGAGGAGGTTGTCCTAGCCTCTAGAAAGCAGTCCACTCGAAAAACCTATGCTCTCAAATGGAAGAGGTTTTCTGTGTGGTGTCAGCTACGTACAGAAGATCCTTTCTCCTGTACTGTACCAGTAGTGCTTCAGTACTTGCTGCACTTATCCAATCAGGGACTTAAGTCCAATTCTGTTCGGGTCCACCTCTCAGCTCTCGCAGCTCACCATTCACTGGTGGAAAGACATTCTCTATCTGGGCACCCCTTGGTGTCTAGGTATCTCAGAGGCTTGCTCTTCCTCAAGCCTCCCATCCGTCCTCCTGCTCCTGAGTGGGAGCTGAATGTGGTCTTGCAGCAACTGACTCGCCCACCTTTTGAGCCTATGTCTACTTGCCCTCTACACTTCCTTTCCTGGAAAACTCTCTTCCTGATAGCCCTTACTTCGGCTAGGCGGGTGAGTGAGCTTCAGGCCCTAGTCTGTGATAGGCCTTACACCAGGATTTATAGGAACAGGGTAATCCTCAGGACTCACCCAAAGTTCCTCCCAAAGGTTGTCTCCTCTTTTCACCTCAATGAGGAGGTGGTTCTTCCAACATTCTTCCCTAGGCCTCATGAAAGCCAGGCTGAAGCAGTCCTGCATACCCTGGACTGTAGGAGGGCCTTATCCTTCTACCTTGACCGTACGCAAGGGCATCGAAGGACTACTCAGCTCTTCATCTCCTTTGACCCCAATAAGTTGGGGTTGGCTGTGTCCAAGCGTACCTTGTCCATCTGGGTGGCTGACTGTATCACCTTGGCTTACAAGGCGGCTGACCTTCCTTTGCAGGGTAGGGTCACGGCCCATCGTGTCAGGGCAATGGCTGCCTCAATGGCTCGTCTCCGCTCTGTGCCCTTGGTGGACATCTGCAAGGCTGCAACTTGGTCTTCAAGCCAGACTTTTGCAGCCCATTACTGTCTGGAGAGGGAGTCCCGTAGGGACAGTGCTTTTGGCCAGGCAGTACTCTGGAATCTCTTTGAGGTTTAGGCAACTCCTGCCCTCCTGCCCTCTGTTGGGCTACCGGTGGAGGTTGTGTCCTTGAAAAGCCTTTCTTTGCTGCTGGGACTAGAGGGAGGCCTCTTGTTCAGCCTGGGTTCCTCGGTAGCCCAGAGCTGGGGAGTCACCCATATGTGAGGACTGACTTCCTGTTTGGTCCTGGAGAAAGAGTAGTTACTCACCTGTAACAGGTGTTCTCCAGGAGCAGCAGGAATCAGTCCTCACAACCCTCCCTCCTCCCCTTGGAGTTGCAGTTGTACATAGTTTGTTTTTGCATTTTTGTGTGCTGTTCTTAGCTATGTCATTTGACTGAGGTAAGATGGCACCTTTAGGCGGGAAGGGAACCGCGCATGCGTGCCAGCATTCCCAAAGGCTTTCATGGAAAGCTGGGGAAATGCTCTGCTGGGGCTTCATCGGCGCCGATGACACCCATATGTGAGGACTGATTCCTGCTGCTCCTGGAGAACACCTGTTACAGGTGAGTAACTACTCTTTACAGTTGAGTAACTACGCTTTCCATGTCTCCCAACAAACTTTGCTTTCACACACTGTATGATACATAACAATATGATTTGAATTTTTATGTGCAGAAAACTTTCATAATCCTCTGTATGTATTTTTGAATTGTGTTGTGTGTTTTATAAACCCCTGGAGCAGGCAATTAGCTGAAATATCCATAGAGGCTTCATCCACTCTCACTTTGCCTTGGTGGGTCATGTCAAGGCTCATAATGTCCAAGTATGGCTGTGTCAGCAGCCCACTGGAGACTGGCTTATATGGAGGATTTTTGCAGACTGCAACATGAACTTCATTCCATACATTCACATCTCAGTATTGTTTGGAAAGGGAATCCGGACATGACAAAATGTTTGTTTTCCAGAATCTCTCTGAAGTTGAGAATTCAACTTCATCTCTCCTAGGGTCCTTTTTCTTCTTTTCCAGTTTGTTTTCCAAAAAAAAGGGTTTAAAACTGAAAAGGCTTGTTGCCACCAAAACTACATTTTGTTGTCTGCTTGTTGGCAGTGTCCTTGTGTTTGCTTTTTTGTTGAGGTAACCTGTAGCTAGGGAATCCCATTTGTGAGAACTTAAACGCCAGATTGTCGTCAGAGAAAACCAAGTTATTTACCTGTATCAGTTGCTCTCAGTGGACAACAAAATTAATGTCTTCCCATAGCCTCCCACCTTCTGTAGGAGTTGTATTCTGCTGTTGTATGTTAAATGAGGAGGCCCCATGTGATAGTGCAGCATGGGAAATATGGCACATGGACAGTTAAGGCCCTAAAAGCTTCTAGAAGTTAACTGAAGCTAGAGAAGCTTTTTTTCCCATGTTGGACTCTGTCAGATGATATCACTCACTTGGAAGCGTCTGAATCCTGTTGTCCTCAAAGAACACCTGTTACAGGTAAGTAACAAAGTTTTATTGCTTGCCACACCACTGTTTTATAGATCTTATAATGAATCCCTTATATCATTAGACTCTTTCCAGAGAAACCTCTACTGCTAAATCATTGATGGCAGTAACACTTTTGTTTTTTTCTAATCATTGTAGCGTGTACCCCTGTGTGCATACCTTACTGTGCCAGTGTTGGAGCTTTCTTGTGACACAGTTGATTTTGGTACCTGTTTTGTTGGGCAAACCAGAACAAAAGATGTGTTACTGTTGAATAAGAGCGGATCGAGAAGTTACTGGACTGCACTGATAGGTATGAAATCTTCAGTTCATAACTAAGTCAAGTATCCAAATACAATTCAAGCCAATGAAGTAAAATGCTGATAAGAGAAGTTGGTATTTCAGATATTTTTGGGAAATAGATTTTGACCATCATCTTAAATGATTCAGAGGTGCCCCCCCTCCCAACACACACATATATCACACACAAATTATATCTATTTCCCAGGTTGCTGTATCTTTTTCAGACCTTTCCATTAAGAATCTCCCCAATCGATTTGTGGCGGATGCAAGGGAAGATTTTTTACTTCATCTGGAGGCGCCTCCCACCACACATACCATGTAGGGTTTTATATGCAGCAAGGAGGAAAGGGGGGTTGGGAATCCCAGATCTTACGGTTTATTACTTGACAGCCTAAATGTGACAAGTCATGGAATGCAGGAAAAGAGAAGGGGAGAAACAATTGGTCCCTAGAACTTAGATTAGATTACCTGCCCTGGGTGCTCAGGGCCCCTCCGAAAGGAAATGGAGAGAGAATCCTTATTTATTTATTTAACATTTCTTATATACCTCCTTTCAGTGGTATATACAGCATTTGTAGGCCCAGTGGTGAAGGGGATGGAGAAAAGTGGCCCCATCCACTTTGTTCATGGCATTGGCCCCTATTAGAGCCTCCCTGGCCTTCGGTCCTGGGAGGGAAGCGGTTTTCTGGAGATGAGAGAGGTTGGGTTTAGACATCTTTTCGAATGTTATTGATAGTGGGGAACTGCAAACATTCAAGGGAAATATCAGCTTCAGGTGCATGATTTTTTTTGCTTACTGACAGACAGACAGACAACCTATGAGGCAGGGTATAATGACTTGGAGGCCTTATGGCTGGGGTACTATCGCACTCTAGGCCTGATATGGCTACTGTATCGGAGTCTACTGCCCGGTAGAACACAAAACCTTTACTATATAATTGAATGGGAGAGGGATTTGGCGTTAACATTGGATGAGAAAGTGTGCTTGGGGGTTAGAAGATTGGCTATCTTGGTAGTCATAAGGGACAATACATATAACATTTTGATACATTGGTATTATACCCCAGAGGGCTTGCATAAAATGTTCCCACAGACTTCAGACCGATTTTGGCGAGATTCTGGGGGCTTGGGATCTATGATATACATTTGGTGGGCTTGCCCTGAAATTGAGAGGTACTATTCAGGGCCAAATCACCGCCATATTTAAACTGGATGTTTGGACTGAATCCAGCCTTTCATCTGCTGGGTGTTTGGCCTGAGGGGCAACGGTCTCAGTGGAGCAGACCAATAAGGACCTGTATAATGGTGGCCCAGGGGGATATAGCCTGGAACTGGAAAACTCAAGAGGGGCCTTTTTTAGACTAGGTGGAAATCACTCTTGGACTACTTGACTATTCAATTAGTCTTCTTCATGGGGAACGGGGAATGGGGGGGGGGAGGTTCTTCCTCATGATGGAACTGTATAGGTTGTGACCCATGATTGTGTATTTGTTTACTGTTGCAAATTGTTCTATCTTACTAAACAGAAAAAACCCCCACAAAATTATATCTATACAAAATGCCTTTATGGCATTGAAACCAATAATACTCCAGAAAAAGAATCTGACATGGTATGAAATTTAAAGAAAATGGAAATGGAAGATGGTACTTCTATCTACACCAGTGTGGTCCACAGACTTCCAGCACAGGTGGAAGATCTGGACAGAAATCTAGTCAGATACCCAAAACAAAGGAATGAGGTGGAGGTGTTGAGGGAGATTTTAAACTGCTGAATGTAGACTAAACTATCCCATCTGGAGAATCAGTTAGAAATAGAGAGATCCTGAATGCCCATAAAAGGGCTCTCAAGACCATTGGCAGTGGAACCTACAAGAAAGGAGTGATACGAACAGAGGAAGTATTTCTAATGTCCAGGCAAGTGACCACCTGAGCACCAGTCATCAGATGGCATGCTTTTAGGTAACGTCAAGGACAGAGAGGAGTGCTCAGTTCTAAATTTCAAAAATACCATCTTCAATAAAATGGGAAAGTACCTCAAGGAGCTGCAGGCAAAGGGGAAAGTAGAAGAACAGTGGGTTAAATGGCTAAATCAAAAGTATTTATAGAAAGAACAACAAATTAGTTTATAAATAAAAGTTAGCATCGGTACTGCACTGCATCCAGCCCATCTTGGAGACCCATGTTCTCCCTACCGAGGTAGACTCATTGGGTCGGCGGTCAGAATTGACACTGATTTCTATGGCCAGTTACCTCTCCAGCATCTCAGGCCCCGATGCCCCAGTACACCAGCAACCCCTCAGTGCACCTTCGGCCCCACTGACACCTGGCTTCTCCACCTGATCAGAGACGGCATCGAGAGGATGTCTTGGGATACTTTGATTTCCTCTTGGAGTCAGACTCCGCGGGTTGGGAGATCAAGGAGAAATCAGTGGTACCTGACCCAGAATCTCCAGACCTGCTCTATGACCCCTTTCCTCCGTATGAACGATGGAAGTCGCCGCCAGAGGACATGTCCTTTCAGAACTTCATCAGGGACATGGCCAAGGCCATATCCTTCTCCTCTGAATCCAAGGACAAGCTGAGGGTAGGGGAGTTGGAGATCCTTCAGTACCCCTGTGCTCCTAAGGAGGCTTTTACAGTGCCTGTGCACTACATCCTTCAGAGGCTGCTGTTGTGGATGTGGGAGAATCCGCTCACAGTGCCAGCCGGCAGCTGGACTCTATGTAGTGGGTCCAGAAGATCCCAGGTTTTGAGAAGCCACAGCTGTCCCACAACTCCTTGGTGGTGGAATCAGCCATGAAGAAGATTAAGAGTACCAAGACCCATTCCTTGGTGCCCCTGGGCAGGGAAGCCAGGACCCTTGATTCCTTCAGTAGGAAGTGTTTCCAGGGCTCCATGCTTATAGCCAGAATGCTCTCATATCAACTTTACATAGTATGTTCCTTAAGGACATCATGACAGACCTGGCCAAGTTCAACTCTCTCATTCCTTTGGAACACCTTGATTCCTTCCGCGCCTTGGTGGGCCATGGCAAGGACTGCTCTAAATACATGGTCTGAGCAACCTATGATGCCTTCAAGTCAGCTGTCAGGGTTGCGACTGTGAGCATCGGAGCATGATGTCTCGCTTGGCTCCCATCCTCAGACCTTGGCCCAGGACAAGCTGGCAGACGTGCCTTGCTGGGGAGACATCCTCTTCAGGAAACCGGTGGAAGAAAGAGCAAGTGTGATCAAGAAGGGGCATGTGACCCTCTCCAGGCTCTCAATAAAAAACATTGATCCTCGTGCAAGAAGTCCCAGGGCAAGAGAACCTTCTACCAGCATAAGCGCCGGTACTACCAAAGCCTTCAAAGTGCTCAGCCTAAGGTGCAGTGCCCTCTTCAGCCATGATGGGAGAAGCCTAAGAAAGCCCAGCCAGCCCCTCAGCCAAAGCTGAGGACAAGGTTTTGACTGGTTCAACAGGAGCGTAGACAATCTACCAGTTCCCGAAGGGCTTCCCCCTCAAGTGGGAGAGGGGGTGGCTTGTCCACATTGCCCACAGGTGGCCTCTCATCACCTCGGATGCTAGGATCCTGCAAATCTTTCAAAGTGGTTACCTGTTGCACTTTTCCCAGTTGCCACCCCTTTCTTCCCCGGGGAGTACCGCCTGGACCCGTCACATCACAGCTTGCTGCAAGTAGAGGGCTCTGCCCTTCTAGCCAAGTGCACCATCAAGCCAGTGCATCAGCTCAGGTTGGGCAGGGCTTCTACTCTTGGAACTTCCAAGAAGATGGGGGGGGGGGGGTTCCAGTCCATCCTGGACCTTTGGAACGTCAACCCTTTCTTGGTGCAGGAAAAAGTCAAGATGATCTCACTGGGGATGCTTCTCCCTTATCTTCTCAAGGATGATTGGTTATGCTCCTTGGATCTCAAGGATGCGTATTTGCACATCCTGATCCACCCTGTTCACAGAAAATACCTCCGGTTTGTTCTGGAGGGGTCAGCCTACCAAATAGCGTGCTTCCATTCAGACTCGCGTCGAATTCCAAGGTCTTCATTAAATGCCTTACAGTGGTGGCTGCTTATCTCTGAACCCTGAGGGTTTTCGTCTTCCCTTACTTGGATGACTGTCTCATAAAGAGCTCCACCCCGGATGGCCACCGGCTATCAGCTCACCTCACCATTCAAGTGCTCCAGCGGGTGGGACTCGTGGTCAGCTACCCTAAGTCCCACTTTCAGCCCTTTCAACAGCTAGAGTTCATCAGGTCCCTTCTCGATACCACTCGAGCTTGGGCTTTTCTCCCAATGACGCATTCAGCGAGTAACCGAAGTGATAGGTGACATCCAGAGGAAGTGCCACACGGCACAGCAGATGCTGAAGATGCTTGACCACATGAATGACTGTACATACTACCCCACTGGCTCATCTCTGTATGAGACAGACTCAGTGGACCTTGTGTGTGCAATGGAAACAGGCCACTGGCCACCTCCAGGACTTGGTGGTGGTCACGGCACCCCCTAGTGCAGTCCTTACACTGGTGGCTAGAGCTGCAGAACCTGTTCAGGGGTCTTTTCTTTCAGACGTCGATGCCCCAGCGGACGCTAACCATGGATGTGTCCAAGCTCGGCTGGAGGGCTCATCTGGATGGCCTGTGCACGCAGGGTCTGTGATCTGAGCAGGAAAGCCTGCACCAGATAAACTTCTTCAAGCTCTGCGCCAGAGCAAATGCCCTCTGGACTTTCCAAGCGCACCTGGCCAACCAGGTTGTCCTGATCCAAACGGACAATCAAGTGGCGATGATGTTTGTCAACAAGCAGGCAGGCACGGGATCGTTCCTCCTGTGCTAAGAAGCAATTTGCTTATGAAAGTTCTCTGCCACCCACAGGATGGAGCTACAGGCATCCTATCTGCCTGGAGAGCTCAGTGCTCTGGCAGATCGCCTGAGCCGGGTCCTCCAACTGCACGAGTGGACCTTCAACAGGGAGGTGGTGGATCGAATCTTCTGGGAGTGGGGTACTCCCACGATAGAGCTCTTTGCCACCCCGCACAATGCCCAGGTGGTCCAGTTCTGCTCCAGGATGGCTCCCAGCGGCTGGCTGACTCTGGATGCTTTTCTCCTCCACTGCGGATTGGGTCTGCTTTATGCATATACTCGATTCCACTCGTGGCTAAGACCTTACTGAAGCTTAAGGCCAAAAGAGGTACAGTGATTCTCATCGCCCCGTATTGAGAGTGTTGAATCAGCAGGGGAAACCATGGCTGCCTAGGTCAGTATGAGCGATGAGAATCATTGTACCTCTTTTGGCTTGAAGCTTCAGGCAGGGATTCTGTATGCAGATCTTATGTGTTTAAGTGGCAAAGGTTCTTTGCGTGGTGCACTGATAGGGCTCTGGATCCATTCACCTGTGCTGTGGATAAGTTGCTAAAGTTTCTCCTGCACGTCTCGAACCCCAGTCTCAAGTCTAATTTGGTCAGAGTCCATTTGAGCATGATTGGGGCCTACCATCACAGCTCTGGAAGAAAACTCATCTCAGCCCAGCCCCTGGTGACTTGCTTCATGCAGAGCTTACTGCTCTCTAAGCCTCCAGTAAAGCCCCGCCGATGGCTTGGGACCTTAATATGGTTCTGGCGCAGCTCTTGTCGGCTCCCTTTGAACTGTTAGCTTTCTGCCCTCGGAGGTTCCTGACCTGGAAAGTCTTGTTCCTGGTGACGGTCACTTTGGCCCACCATGTCAGTGAGCTCCAGGCCTTGGAAGCTCACCCACCATATACAAGGTTTTATCATAATAGGGTGGATATGCGAACGCATCTGCATTTCTTGCCTAAGGTGGTCTCTGCTTTCCACCTAAATCAATTGGTCGTTCTGCCTACCTTTTTTCCCAGACCTCATGCCAACCATAGAGAGGCTGCGCTGCACATGCAAGACTCCAAGCATGTCTTAGCCTTCTACCTCGAGCGGACAAAGTCGCACTGACATACAACCCAGATGTTCATCTCTTTTGACTCCAGCAAGCTGAGTGCTGCCATCTGCAAATGCATGCTGTCTATTTGGCTGGCAGACTGTATCTCTGTTGCTTATGCCCAGGCAGGCCAGAGCCTTGACAGCCATGTTACAGCTTACAACGTCTGAGCCATGGCGGCGTTGGTGGCCATCTTGTGCTTGGTCTCTATAGAGGTGATCTTCAGGGCTGTGATGTGGTCTTCAGTCCACCTTCACAGCTCACTACTGTCTGGATGGGGATTCCTGATGTGACAACAACTTTGGCCAAGCCATACTCCGGCATCTCTTTGGGACTTAGGTTCAGCTCCTTTCCACCAGCCCTTCTGTCCATCCAAGCTACCCAAAAAGAGTCTTCGCAGTGTTGATGTCCGCTAAGGATGCTGAATTGGTCAAGTTCCCGGGGGGATCTACCCTCACATTATCTTCCAGTTCTCCAGTTGTTTGCCTGGTTGGGCCTTCGCCTCTTCGGTTTTTAGTAGCCTGTAGCTTGGGAGTCCCATACGTGATGACTTACTTCCTACTTGTCAATGGAGAAAGTGTAGTTACTCATCTCTAGCAGGTGTTGTCCATGAACAGCAGGAATAAGTCCTCACAACACTCCCACCTCACCAAGGAGTTGCTTTTTGCTATTGCTCTGTTATAGTACTGGAGAGAAGATGGCACTGCAGCAGGCAGGAAGGCAGGTGCACATGTGTAGTAAAGCCTTCCAAAAGTTTCCAATGGAAGCTGGGGAGCGTTACTGTGTGGGGCACTATTGGTGATGTCACCAACACGTGAGAACTTATTCCTGCTGTCCACGGAGAAGACCTGCTACGGGTGAGTAACTACACTTTCTTTTAAAAAAATTTGCCAGAGGTATCCCTGGCGGATATATGGCGGGTGGTTAACCGAACAGAACAGATTTTGGTTTCCATGGTGTCTCAGCTTTGTGGCTTTTCCCAACAGTAATGTGAGAATCAGTGTACTTCTCTAAAGGCAATACAGGCCTCAGCTGTAAAAGATAGTTATTCTGTTCATTATAAATTGGAATTGCATGATAATATTTTTAGGGTGAAGAATATTCGTTTTCTGAATTTTCCCTTGTGTCGGTTTCTTTCACCTGAGATTTTATTACATAAATACCTTTGAGAGGTTCTGAGTCTTTCTGGGGCTGACTCAATGGGTATTTCTAAATTATTTTATTTAACTGGGAAGAAAATATCCTCACAGTCTCCAGAGGGCTTAGATATTTTGCAAGTGTCTGATGATATAAATTTGACTTAGGGGTATGTTTACTAAACCACGTTAATGTCACCCGCAGTAGTTTCCGCGGTAATGGTACAGATGCCCATATAAAGGAGTGGGTGGTGCATCGTACGACAAGCAGTGCCAGGTAACGCGCGTAACAATGCGCCGTCAGATAACACGCGTCGCAAGGCGCCATATAGGGCACAACACAAGGCACGTTGTCATGCGCCCTACAAGGCACCCAACCTAAGGCGCCATGCAGCCACCCCTTGAAGGCCCCGTTCTCTATTTTATTTCTTTTATCTGTACATTTTATAGATTTTATTTACTTGTGTATTTTATTTGTGTTACTATGCCTCTTTAATTTTTATATTTCCCTTGTTAGTACTGTTGAGTACAGTAAGCAATAATTTATGGTTTGAATTTATCAATCTGTGCATTTTACTTGTACATTTTTATCATTATTCTTTTTTGATTTACTGCATCAACAATAATTGTTCTATGTCATGTCTTTTTCATGATACACGGCTCTTTTATGTTTTAATACATTAAATATATACAGTAGCACTTATTTTTTGTTTTTTTAAGTTATGTGATCACTGTTATTAAATTTATTACAATCTGTATGTTCTTATGTTTTTACAACACATTGGCTTTTAAATGTTGTTTTATGGTTATTTATATATTTAATATTTATTGTTGTCATTTTTTTTGCGGTTTGCTCCCTCTAAAGACCCCCTGAAGAAGGCTTTTTAGCCGAAACGCCTAGGGGCTAATAAAAGGGGCTTCACCTGAACTGAGCATTCGCCTGTCTCTTTTGTACTTGCTTGTTTGATAGAGTGCAGGTACTTACCGCTCTCTTTGGTTGGCAAAAGAAAACAGAGCAAGCAGTCCATATCAAGGGAAGACGAGGCATACAAAAAGCAATAAGCAAACTTAAAGAAATACAGGAAGATTGAAGTGAAACAAAACAAAAACCCTCCTAACTAAATCTCAGTGAGATCATTCCTTTTCAGCTCTAGCAGATCCCACAGCTTGCTTGTTCACAGAAATTTCTCCAAATGCGAAGGATCACAAAATAAAAAAGTAGTACCCTACAAGGTAACAACACACTTGCAGGGGAAATGCAAAAAGAAAGTTGCGTCCATGCCCAAAACCCTTGATTTCAAGGCTAAGAATTGCTTCCTACAAAGTTGAGTGTTCTCCGGACACGTCAGGAAATACACTCGGCTTCTGTTCACAAAAAGAGACCCCTTTGTGTTTAAAAAACAACTTCAAAACCTTTATCTTGTCCGCCTCTAAAATAAACATTACAAAGTGGCTATTTTTGATATACTATCCGTGGAATCCTCTAAGAAATGAGCTAATTTTGACTTTCATTTGGTGACAAGACATCAAAGTCTTCCTCTCCCAGTACCTCTTTCAAGAGCCTGTTAGGCAAGTAATAACATCACAGGGGGGTGGCATCGGTAATCAGCAAAACCTCTTTAAAATATTTATCCAATAATATTGAGGCAGAAAGTAGGCATTCAATTGAAAAATTTAGGAAACATAAATTGTTAGCTCTAGAGGCATATATACATTTTTAACACTTCACTTTTACTCATACTTATTTATAACTTGAGAGAAAACTATATAATAGGATCTCCTATAGAAGTATGAGCAGATAGACTTACTAGATGTGTAGATGACAGCATCTGCAAAAAGCCCAATTTCCATATTGTCCCGCTAGACCAGTCCAGACAAGTGGACTATGTTCCCCCACCAGCAGATTGATGGAGACAAAGAACCAATGAAAAGCCCACGTTTCAATGACATCACTCCCATGCCTCAGCCACCAGATTTCTCTTCAGTATTTCTTTATCTCTAGCAGATGGTGGATGGATTTTCTACTCTTTGAAGAAAATCTGAAGATTGAGAGGAAATGATTGATTAAATGCTCGTGAACAACCACCTTGAGGATGACTCACCCGAATGCAGCATGGGAGGCTCCACTAGACTGTGGTCTTTTCAATAGCCATAGTAAGAGTAAAAATTGTTGCAGATCCATGCGCTTATCATGATAAGAGCCTGTTGAGCAGCAAGAAATTGGAAGGATCTGGAAGAGTGCCACAGCCTCACATGACCTCAACACCCCCTCCCTCCTCCTCTGTCCTCCCTGTTTGGCTGGGTGATCAATTGTAGAAACAGCCAGTTGTTGCATTCCCAGTCCCTGGAGCTCCTGGGAGCACATTTTGATTCTCAACTGGCCAGAGTCTTCTGTCAGAGGAGAAAGTCAAAGGGCTGTTGGATTGCCTGGTGCTGTTCTGTTTGCAGTAGACTCCCAGAGTCTGTGATTATCTTCAACTCCTCGGATTGATGACAGTGACAATCAAGATGGTGCCATGGGCACATGCTCTTATGAGGCCACTCCAAAGATTTTGCTGACTCAGTGGCCCCTGAGTTCTCAGCAGTTCGAGCTCAGGCTCCCACTCCCAATGATGGTGATGGCTAACCTGCAATGGTGGCAGCAGCCCAGTCATTGGAGGAAGTGCTTACCACTGGACGATTGCCCACGGATCCTTCTGTTGGCGGATGCCAGTCTCTCGGGCTGGGGAACCCATTGCCAAAGCCGAATGTCCCAGGGAAGCAATGTGGTCCATCAAGTGCCTTGAGGCAAAGGGCATTAGGTTGGCTCTTCTGCATTTCCAGCCTTCGGTCGAGGGCCAGGCAGTTCCAGTGTTTTCAGACAATGCTACAGTGGTGGCTTATGCCAGTCGGCTAGGCAGCACGAGGAGCAATGTTCCCTCTAATTTTCTGTAGGCTGTGTGCGCATAAAATATCAGCTGTGCAGCTTTTGAAGGAAGGTTAAATTTTTGTGCGCCACATAACGACACTCGGAGTTATATACTTTAAAATTTGACTACACGTCAGAATACAGTATGTACACCACATTGATTGCACTAGAAAATATTGTAGAACTTGTGAAAACCATAAATACACAACAACTTTTCAATTTTAAGAACGTCTGTGTTTTCTATCAGAATCAGAACTGTAATTTTTGTGCGCTCTGTTGTAAAGTATGTGCGCTCACTCGGCGAGGTGTGTGCGCGTGCACATGCGCACAGCTTAGAGGGAACAGTGACGAGGAGTGCTGGGGTAGACCTGGAGATGGCTCTCCCGTTTGCCTGGGCAACAAAAAACCTCCTAGTTTGTCGGCTCTGCACACTGGCAGGATGGCTACTGTGGAAACAGATTTTTTTCAGCTGGCACTCTCTAGTTCCAGGACAGTGGGAGTTGAGTCAGGAGGTGTTTCAGTTGTTTCTGCACCATTGGAATCATCCCGAGAGGGATCTGATGGCAACCTGCTCCAATGCCAAAGTGTGCTGTTTCTTCAGTCACCGCACAGAGATGGCATTGGCACCCTGGCTCAACCTTTACCACATCAACACCTGCTGTATGTGTTTCTTCCATGGCCCCTTGTGGGGTCTGTGATTCATCATATGGAGTGCCATCCAAGAAAGAATATTTTGGTGGCACCGGATTGGTCGAAGATAGTGTGATTCAGAGATCTGATGCAGCTTCTATCTCCGTTGCCTCTGTCTCGTGCCTATTGTGTCAGGAGCCACTTGACCTGGCAGACTTGGCTCCCTTTTCTTCTGGTTAGCTCCTGTAAGGAGACGGTTAGCACATATGGGGCTACTCTTTGGCTGTGGTTTTCTATTCTGCTCAGAGCCCGAAGGAGGTCTACCAACCTGGCATAAGTGCAGGTCTGGTGCCTTGACTGCTGGTGTGGTGCACGGAAGCTTGCTCCTGAGGTGGCCAAGGTGCCATCTCTGTTGGTCTTTTCTGCAGGATAGTTTGGAGAAGGACCTTTTCTCTTAGCTCCCTTAAGGTTCAGATCGCAGCTTTGGCCTGTTTCAGAGGTCCATTGTCTGGCAAGTCTCTAGCATTACACCCAGATGTTTCATGCTTCATCAGGGGTTTGGGGTCTGCATCCCCTACTCCGGTCTCTGATCTGTGTCTGGTGCTCAGGGCCCTGATGTTGGAGTCCTTTAGCTGTTGAAGTGTTCTACTCTGAAGTATTTGACGCACAAGATGGTCTTCTTGGTTGCAATTTTTTCCATAAGGAGGATTCTGAGCTGCAGTCTCTGTCTTGCCAAGATCCTTATCTATCTTTTTTTGAGGAGGCTGTTTCCTGTGCCTTCCTTCTTCCCTGAAGTGCTTTCTTCCTTTCATGTGAACTAGGAGGTTTGCCTGCCCTCCTTCTCTAAGGAGCAGTGTCGGGGAAATGGTAAGGATCTTCGACTTGTGGATTTATTTATTTATTTACAGTCTCTTATATACCGCACTATTCAGCATCAGCGCGGTTCACATGGAACAAAAAATGCTGTCCGGAGGGTGCCTCTCCAGTTCTTGGAAGTTATGAATTCTTTCTGTAAGTCAGACCATCTTTCTGTGCTGTTTGCTGGCCCGCACAAGGTGACACAGCGGCTATGTCTGTATTGGGGCGCTGGGTAAAAGAGGCCATTGCATCAGTAGATCTGTTGCGTAACTAGCCGGCTCTAGAGCACATAAGTAAGACGTATGATATGTCTAAACTGTAGTGCTATAGGTTGTCTGAGACCTTAGTAAATTGGAATACATGTAACAACGAATGATTGAACTAAACTTATGAGATGAGATACGTAGAGCGAAGTTGTATAGTCATTGTAGTGCCTTAAGGTAATCGCTCAAAGAAGTGACCAAGAGTGTTGTTTGGGCTCTGGAGGGTTTGCATGCCCATTCTACCCAAGCGCCAACATCCTTGTGAGTGGAACAGAGCTTGGCAGCCCCTACAGACATTTGTTTGGTGGCAACATGGGGCATCACTTTCCACTTTTGTCAAGTGTTTGTGCTTGGATTTCCACGCTCGGGTAGGCATGACCTTTGGCTCGAAGGTTGTCTTCTTCCCACCCAATGGAGGTATAGCTTTGGTACGTCCCACTTGTCTGGACTGGTCTAGCAGGACGATATGGAAAGTGACATTTTACGTACCAGATAATGTTCTTTTCTTGAGTCCTGCTAGAGCACTCTAGGGCCCGCCCCCTAGAACTGTGTTTGTTCTGTTCTTCGTGGCTGTACTTTTGGGTCATCTGTGATGTATATACTTAGCTCCACAAGTTCTTCTTCTACAGGCAACCTTCTGTTTATACTTTCCTGTACATAGTTTTCTACTGTTTGATTACTCATTGTTACCCACATTGAGGTTATGTAAGGCTTGCCATGTTCTCCCATATGCTTTGGGACAAATACTGAAGAGTCCTCTGGTGACTGAGGTGGATAGAGGCGTGGGATTGATATCATTGAAACCTGGGCTTTTCATTAGTTCTTTGTCTCCATCATGCTGGTAGGGGAACACAACCTACTTGTCTGGACTGGTCTAGTAGGACTCAAGGAAAGGACATTATCTGGCAAGTAAAATGTCACCTTAGTAATTAACCCCTCCCATCTCAATACCCCAAATATCTCCACTCCTTGTAGTCCTTTCATCTGGAGGCTTGATGACTAAAGCAAGCAAAAGTGGTGATAAAGGGCAGCTCTGTCTAGTACCATGCTGTAATAAAAATTCCTCTGAATATCTCCCATTCACTCGAATGTGAGCCTTACAGAGCTTTAACCCACTGAATAACCTCCTTCCAATCCCTACCTCCTGAAGACTTGAAACATAAATTCCCACTCTACATGGTCAAATGCTATCTCCAGGAATAAGCAGGAATTGTAGTCTTCACATATTGGTATCGTCGGTACCGACGGAGCCTGCGCGGGAATGCTCCCCAGCGTCCAATAGGAAAGCTTTTGGGAGCATCCCACAGCGCCTGCGTGCTGCCTTCCCGCCTTTCCCAACTGTCCCTCTCCAGTTTTTCGTTTTCCGCTGAGCCGACAGGTCGCACATCCTGTCACCGCAAAAAATATTACCTTTTATTCTTCTTTTTTGTGGTCGCGTCTGCCTTCCCTCGACGCTACACCGGTACCGCCAGTTCTTTCTTTTTTCTTAAAAAAAATAAATCCTTTTCTTCTGGAGTCTTTTCCAGGTACTTTCTCCTCAGGTGCCATGCGCCATTTTGGGAACTAGGCCCAACTTTCCTTTAAAATGGAAAAACCCGCTTCGGGTTTTAAAAAGTGTTCCAAGTGTGGCAGTACCATCTCCGTCACCGACACCCATGAGTGGTGCCTCAAATGTTTAGGTCTTGACCACTCTATTTCGGAGTGTGTTGCCTGTGGGATGATGTCGAAGAGGGGCCGGCAAAACCGAGCTGCTAAACTTAGCATCCTTTTTCCCTCCGATGCAGCGTCTGTGGCATCAACGTTTTCCAGGGCTTCGTCTTCCTCCCATGGTAACTAAACATAAATCTGGCCGGTCCTCAAAGGGTAGATCTCCTTCTAAGCATTGAGATGCCTCTGGCGTTACCCTTGAGGGACTTGTACCAGCAAAATTGCCCCGGCGGGAGGCTTCGGCTTCCAAAGCATTAACGGGGCTCCAAGATGTTCGAGGCCCCAACCTCAGCAGAACTACTGGTGCCATGCTCTGGTGTACCGGCTGCTTCATCTGGTACCGATACCCAAGCATCGGCAGCGTCGATAGACCAAAGATTTTTGGCTACTGAACGCAGTCTGGCGGCTCTTCTCACGGCCTCGATGCCCTTGAAACCGCTTCAGACAATTCAACTGGTACCGGCACCGACCTCGGTACCAGTACCGACTGCATCGACATCGGCAGGTATTCTACCGGGACTGAGTCATGCTTATCCATCCAGTATCGACAAGTCGGTACCGGACCCCTCTGATGCCGACTTCGATCGGTACCGGTACCGTGCCTTGCATGATCACCCGGATCGGAGATACTTTGAATCCTCGGATGAGTCTGAAGACTCTGAGAGCTCTGCCGATACCAGAGTACTTCTTCCTGAGGATGATTCTTCTCCTCAGCGTAGGATGTCTCCTCCAGAGGATATATCCTTTCAGGATTTTATCCGAGATGTGGCTCGAGGTCTTTCCATCACAGTGGCTCCTGTAAAAGAGCCTAGGGCAAAGGAATTGGAAATTCTGCAATACCCTAAAGCTCCCAAGGAGGCAGCTACCTTACCTATTCATGAGATCTTGCATGATCTCATGTTAAGGATGTGGGAAACACCTCTAACCACTTCTCCTCACTCTCGAAGGCTCGACACCATGCATCGAGTTCCTCCTTGTCCTGGGTTTCAGAAGACTCAGCTACCACACCATTCCATGGTGATGGAATCAGCTATGAGAAGGATCAAGAGTGCAAAAAGACATGCATCTAATCCTCCAGGTTGTGAGTGTAGGACTCTTGACGCCTTTGGACGTCGAACCTTCCAGGCTTCCATGCTTTCTGCTAGGATCAGTTCCTATATATTATATATGGGAATGTTCCTTAAGGAGGTCATGGGAGATTTAGAGCTTATGAGCCCTCTTCTTCCTGATGATAAGAGGCAGGATTACCTTACCCTTGTCAAACATGCTCAGGATGTTTCCAAGTTTGTAAATCATGCAGCCTTTGACTGTTTTGAGTGCATAAGCAGAACCTCTGCTATTGCCATAGGTGCAAGTAGGATTGCCTGGCTCCAGGCATCTGACTTGGAACTTTGGGTACAGGATAAACTGGGGAATATTCCTTGCACAGGAGAGAATCTCTTTGGCAAGAATTGGCAGGAAAAAGCTAATGAGATAGATGCTGACAATATCACTTTGGATAGATTGTCTAAATCTACAGCTGATCCTGCAAGGAAAAAATCCTACAAGAAACCATTCTTCAGTAAGAAGAAGTTTTACCCCTCCTATACCCAGCAGGGGGCATCGTTTAGGTCAGTCTGCCCAAAAGGGACAGCAGCAACAACCTAGGCAAAGAAAAACAAAAGCTGCTAAGCCTTAACCGGCTCAGCAGACTCAGCCTCCACGGGGGCTTTGACTCCTATCTAGAGAACTTTGCCTTCCTGGCCCTGAACGGCCCAGAGCCTTCCACCATTCCAGGAAGGTTATGTCATTTTGCCCCCAGATGGGGGTAGATAACAGCAGAAAGTTGGACTCTGTCCATTGTAAGAGAGGGGTACAAGCTTCATTTCCTCAGCATGCCCCCTCTTACAATGGTAAGACAGTTCAATTCTCAGACCTCTCTCAATGCCCAGTTATGTCAAGAGGTCACTTTGCTTCTTGCCCAGGGGGCAATAGAAGAGGTACCCATTCTCCAACAGGGTACAGGGTTCTACTCCCCCTATTTCCTTATTCCAAAGAAAACAGGAAGAGACAGACCCATTTTGGACCTCAGAGAATTGAACAAATTCCTGTTCAAAGAGAAGTTCAAAATGATTTCTCTAGGAACTCTGCTGCCATACCTTCAGAGTCAGGATTGGCTTTGTTCTCTAGATCTCAAGGATGCGTACACTCATGTTCTCATTCATCCAACTCATCGAAAGTTCCTTCACTTTCTCTTTCAAGGGAAGCACTACCAATACAGGGTTCTTCCTTTTGGCCTGGCCTCGGCACCAAGGTTGTTTACAAAATGCATGACTGTGGTGGCAGCATTTCTTCACACCCTGGGAATATTTGTCTTCCCTCACTTAGACGACTGGCTCATTCGAGCCCCTTCAGAGCCACAGGCCAGGATTTCTCTCTCTCGCACAATGCGCATCCTTCAGTATTTGGGACTTGTCATAAACTTCCCAAAATCCAACCTTGCTCCCACTCAGTCTCTAGAGTTTATAGGCGCTCTGGTGGATACCAGACAGACAAGGGCCTATCTTCCACAGCCCCGCTGCCTTCACATTGTGCAGTTAGCTTCCCAAGCAGTGCTAAAGCCTCACCTCACTGCTCGGGACATGTTACAATTGCTAGGCCACATCGCATCCACCGTGCATGTGGTTCCTTATTCTCGCCTCCATATGAGGGCAGCCCAGTGGACTTTATCCACTCAATGGACTCAGGCATCAGGTTGCCTGTCAGACAAAATAACAAACTCAGATCATCTTATTTTGTCCCTCCAATGGTGGCAGTCACCCCAAAACCTTTTGGGGGGTCCCCTTTCCAACAACCCCCACCCCAAGCCACTCTGACAACAGATGCCTCACAGGTGGGTTGGGGAGCCCACCTACAAGGCCTCTCTACCCAGGGTACCTGGACTCTACAGGAGACCTATCTACACATCAATCTCCTGGAACTCAGAGCAATCTTCCTTGCTCTTCGCGTATTCCACACCCAGCTCAGCTATAAGACAGTCCTATTTCAAACTGACAATCAGGTAGCCATGTTCTATGTGAACAAGCAGGGCGGAACAGGCTCTCTGTCACTCTGCAACGAAGCTTTGCGACTATGGGTCCTCGCCGGAGAGCATCAGATTCATCTCCTTGCGGTGTATCTTCCAGGCATTCAGAACTCTTGGGCAGACAGACTCAGTCGAGTTCTGCTTCCACACTATTGGTCTCTCCATGCAGACCAAGTGGCCAAAATTTTTCAAATTTGGGGAACCCCGGATATAGACCTCTTTGCAAGTCCGCTGAATACCAAACTTCCCCGGTTCTGTTCCAGAATTCCGGCTCAGGGTTGTCAGGCCTTGGATGCATTCCTCCTCCATTGAGGCCAGGACTTCCTGTATGCCTTTCCACACAATCCCCTAATTCCCAAAACCCTGTTCAAGCTTCAGAGAGACAGAGGTCATATGATTCTCATAGCTCCACGTTGGCCATGGCAAATGTGGTACCCTCTGCTCCTACATCTCTCTCAAGCCCCGCCTCTGGAGTTAGGATCTGCTCCAGATCTCCTTTCTCAGGACGACGGGATGCTGTGGCATCCCAATCCCCAGTCTCTCCATCTCAGGGCCTGGTTGCTGAAAGCCTAGAACTTCATGGTCTTAACCTTTCTCAGCAGGTAAAGGATATCCTTTATGCTTACAGGAAACCTTCCACAAGACTCTCTTGTGCTTTCAAGTGGAAAAGGTTTACCATATGATGCTCGCAGAAGGGTCTTGACCCTCTTGCGATACCTCTGGAATCATTACTGGAGTATCTCCTTCATTTGTCTAATACAGGGCTTAAGACCAATTCAGTAAGAGTTCCTTTGAATGCTATTGCAGCTTCTTTCAAGCCTCTAAATGGACAACCTATTTCCTCTCATCCTCTCATAGCAAGATTTGTGAGAGGCCTTCTTTTAACTAAGCCTCCCATTAAGCCACCACTGGTGGCATGGGACTTAAATCTGGTTCTTGGGCAGCTCATGAAGCCGCCTTTTGAACCATTAGCTACTACCTCTTTGAAATTTCTTTCCTAGAAGGTCATCTTTCTTATTGCAATCACATCAGCACGTCGCATCAGTGAATTGCAAGCATTGGTGGCTGATCCTCCTTATACAAGGTTCCATCATGATAAGGTAGTCCTTAGGACTGATCCACACTTTATGCCAAAGGTGTTATCACCTTTTCATTTAAACCAAGCGGTTTACCTTCCTGTATTTTTCCCAAGGCCTCATGCCCACCCTACCCCTCGCCCCACCCACCCCAGGGGCTACATTACCTATATAGTGGTCACATACGTGCCATCTATCGTTCCTAACCTGGATTAAAAGCCACATCATCTTCATCTTTCTTCTTCTTCTTCTTCCTCTTCTGGGACTGCATAAATAACATGTCTTGTATTCAGTGCAATAACTGCGGTACTTTCATTCAAAGACGAATCATTTGGAGCCTAAGAGCTTGTCCTATATGCCTAAAGTCAGCTGCCATGCATGAAGAACTGACTCTACTAAGGAAAGACCTAGCTGCCATGCATAAAGAAGTGTCTCTACTGAGGGAGGAACTGGCTGCAATGAAGCGCACCTCTTCTAGGATACAAACTGAACAAAGTCCACCACCGCTCCCACAAAGAATCAAATGCCCTAGGAACAAATGGATCACAGTGGGTTCTGGTAGATTGCGACCTGTAACACAGAGACATCCTGTACATCAAGAGATATCCCTGCATAATGCCTTCTCTGCCTTGGCTAATGAGGATGCCCAATCCAAAGAAACTGAAGAGCCCTTAAATGAGTCAGACAATGCCCAATCCCCTGCTAAAGCACCAAATATGAAGAAAACCTCACCAAACAGAAAACTACTACTACTTGGAGATTCCATCATCAGAAGCACTAACTTGGGAACACAGTTCAAAGGAGAGAAGATAGTCATGTGCCTACCAGGCTCTTCAGCCAGCAGGAATACAAACCAAGTTGTTGAATTACTTAGCGCAAAAAGTGAACACTCCAAACTTGATGTTATTATGCACTTAGGCACAAATGACTTGGCTAGGAACAGTGCCTCCACAGCCCAAAAGGACTTCTAATCTCTGGGAGAGAAACTCAAGTGCGTTGTTAACACTGTTGCATTCTCAGAAGTTCTACCTATTCTTGGTAAGGGGACAAAAAGGCTGCATCGCATTAACAGCTTTAATACATGGCTCCAGAGCTGGTGCAAACAAGAAGGATTCAGATTTATTGGCAACTGGGACAACAGATGGACCAACAAGAGACTATACTGTGCTGATGGACTACATCTCTCTGTCGCAGGGAAAAGAATCCTGAGGGAGGAGTAGCCTAGTGGTTGGGGCAAGGTACTTCAGGCCGGAAGGTCGGGGGTTCAAATCCCACTAGAGGACAGCAACCTTGGGCCGGAAGGACTGGGGTTTCTAGTCCCACAGATGCTCCTTGTGGTCTTGGGCAAGCCACTTAACCCTCCATAGCCCATGTTCCCTGTAAGTATTAGTGTATGTGTCTCATATCCCCGTGTGTTAAATGTATCCCCCAATTGTGTTGTGACCGCTTTGATTGAAGGATAAGGTGGTATACAAAAACTGTCTAAATAAATAAATAAGTGAAAAATTCAGGCAGTATGTGGATATTCATTTAAAATAGGAAAAGGGGGTGACAGATGTGGAAGGTCAACATCTGCATGCCACCCCCAGCAAACGCAGAACACCATCTGAAACAGCCACACTTTTAAACCACACATCAAAAACATGTGGGAAGAAGTAGGCAGAACAAAATCAATGCAAAATACACACAAGCCAGGAAAATGCTGGAAAGCAATGAGCACAAATGCTTGAAGCTTAGCCAACAAAATTCCAGACCTGGAAGCCTTAATAGTGGAAACGAATTTGGACATTGTGGCCATTACAGAAACATGGTTTAATGAATCACACGATTGGGATATAACCATAGCTGGCTATAATCTATTCAGAAGAGACAGAGAAAATGGAAAAGGAGGTGGAGTAGCCTTGTATGTGAAAAGCAATATTAAAGCTACTGAAATGCAGGGAACATGGGGAAAAGAAGAAGCGCTCTGGATTGCGTTGGAAAGAGGAGATGGCACTGTCATCCATATTGCTGTAGTCTACAGACCTCCGACTCAAATTGAAGAGAGAGATAACGAATTGATTAAAGATATTGCCAAGATAGCAGCAAAGGGGGAAGCGATCATATTGGGTGACTTTAATCTACCTGATGTGGATTGGATTACTCCTTCTGCACATCTGGAAAGAAGCAAAAAGAGATTGTGGATGCTCTCCAAGATGCATTATTTAGACAAATGGTGATGGAACCAACCAGGGAAAGCTCAACGCTGGATGTAGTGCTCACCAACAGTGATAGTGTGTCAAATGTCTGCGTGAGTGCCCCTGTGAGCAACAGCGACCATCACACGGTGTGGTTTGAGATAAAAGCCATGGTACAGGCCAATCATAGCAAGCTCAAAGTCCTAAACTTCAAATACACTGACTTCAATAAAATGGCAGAGTACTTAAAGGAGGAGATGACGGGGTGGAAGGAGATAAAGGAAGTGGAATTGCAATGGGCTAAACTAAAGAAGGCAATAAATGGGACAACAGATAAATATGTAGGAAAAGTAAATAAAAACAAGAGGAGAAGGAAACCTATTTGGTTTTCCAAAGAGGTGGCTGCTCAAATCAAGGCAAAAAACACAACTTTCGCAAAATTCAAAAGCTTGCAAACAGAAGAACACAGAAATGAATACAGGATCCAACTCAAAGAGTCTAAAAGAGTAATAAGGATAGCAAAATCAAAGGCAGAGGAAAGGATGGCTAAAGATGTTAAGGGTAGCAACAAAACTTTCTTCAGGTATATTCGGGAAAGGAAGAAGATCAGAGTTGGAATTGCAGGACTCAGAAGTGCTGGGAAAGGACTCATGGAAAGTGACACTGAAAAAGCGGACTTGCTAAACAAATACTTCTGCTCTGTTTTTACTAAAGAAGATCCTGAAGATGGACCAGCTGTGACTCCCAAATATAAAAATGGGAATGAAATAGATACCACACCATTCACAGAAGACGAGGTGTTAGAACAACTTGCTAAACTGAAAGTGGACAAAGCCATGGGACCAGATGGGATACATCCTAGGATACTGAAAGAGCTCAGAGAGGTTCTTGCAGGGCCATTAAAAGATGTATTCAACAGATCCTTGGAAACAGGAGAGGTTCCTCAGGACTGGGGAATGGCTGATGTCGTACCTCTACATAAAAATGGTGACAGGGAAGAAGTGTCAAACTACAGGCCCGTGAGCCTTACCTCAGTGGTGGGAAAAGTAATGGAGGCGCTCCTGAAAGAGCGAATAGTGAACTTTCTCAAAACCAACAGGATGCAAGATCCGAGGCAACATGGTTTTACTGAAGGACGGTCTTGCCAAACAAATCTGATTGAGTTCTTTGACTGGGTGACCAAGGAACTAGATCAGGGGCATTTATTTATTTATTTATTTATTTATTTACAGTTCTTATATACCACACTCTTTGGTATCAGCGCAGTTTACAAACAACAAATTTTCGCATTAGTACAATCTTTTGCTTACATTACAACAGGGTCAGTAACTTGGAAGTAACAGGGGAAACTATATACAGAACGGGTATTACACCTGTGTATAATTTACAGTTCACATAACACATTGAAAATCATGCGATGGATGTCATGGGCATGATGGGCATGCGATGGATGTCATCTACCTGGATTTCAGCAAAGCCTTTGATACTGTTCCTCATATGAGGCTTGTCAACAAACTCAGTAGCTTGGGGATGGGTCCCAAGATGGTAAACTGGATTAGAAATTGGTTGACTGAAAGACAACAGAAGGTGATTGTACATGGAGCTCACTTGGATGAGAGGAAGGTAATTAGCGGGGCGCCCCAGGGTTCGGTCCTGGGTCCGGCACTGTTCAATGTATTTGTGAGTGATATTGCTGAAGGACTGAATGGAAAAGTCTGTCTTTTTGCAGACGACACAAAAATTTGCAACAGAGTGGACTCCCCCGAGGGAGTGGTTAACATGAGGAAAGATCTACAAAAGCTGGAAGACTGGTCTAATGCTTGGCAACTACGATTTAATGCGAAAAAGTGCAGTGTCATGCACTTGGGTAGCAGAAATCCAAGGGAAATGTACGCGATAGGGGGCGAGAGGTTGGTATGCACGGTTCAGGAGAAAGACCTTGGTGTGATTATCTCTGATGATCTCAAGGTGGCAAAACAGTGAGACAAGGCAGTGGCAAAAGCCAGGAGGATGTTGGGCTGCATACAGAGAGGGATTACCAGCAGAAAGGAAGAGGTACTTACGCCACTGTATAAGTTACTGGTGAGGCCTCACTTGGAATACTGTGTTCAGTTTTGGAGACCATATCTTGCAAAAGATGTAAAAAGACTGGAAACTGTTCAGAGGAAAGTGACCAAAATGATTTGGAGCCTGCGTCAGAAGCCTTATGAGAAGAGACTTGAAGACCTAAATATGTACATTTTGGAGGAGAGGAGGGACAGGGTAGATATGATTCAGACCTTTAAATACTTAAAGAGAAATGATGAACAAACAAACCTCTTCCAAAGACGGGGAAGCTGTAAAACTAGAGGGCATAACATGAAGCTGCAAGGTGGTAAATTGAAAGGCAATATCAGGAAATATTTTTTCACTGAAAGGGTGGTGGATGCTTGGAATGCCCTCCCGAAGGAAGTGGTGGGGGCAAACACGGTGACGGAATTCAAAACAGCATGGGACAAACACAGTGGATCCCTTTACAGCAATAGGATAAAAACAAAATAAACGGTACTATCTAACTTCTGAACCATATAACGTCTCAACAAATAGGGGTGTCCTACATGGAGTGGTGGGTTTACCCCTAAACAAAGACATGGGGAGGGGTGGCCTGCACATAGTGACAGGTGCACCTACTCTTGCCATCTTGCTGGGAAGACTAGATGGACCATGCTGGTCTTTATCTGCCGGCATTTACTATGTTACTATGCCTCAAATGCAGAAAGGAATCTTCATACTTTGGACTGTAAAGGGCTTTGGCCTTTTACTTGCAAAGGACACAGCAACATAGAAAGTCCTCTCAACTCTTTGTTGCTTTTGATCCTAGTCATTTGGGACTTCCAGTCTCCAAAAGAACACTGTCCAGCTGGATTGCACAGTGTATATCTTTTGCCTATGAGAGTAAAAACCTTCCTCTGGAAGGCCATGTCACAGCTCACAATGTGAGAGCCATGGCAGCCTCTATGGCTCATCTTCACTCTGAGTCTATTGACGACATCTGCCGAGTAGCTACTTGGGCTTTGGTTCATACCTTCACAGCCCATTACTGCTTAGACAAGGACTCCCGCCGGGATGCCTTGTTTGGTCAGACTGTTCTTCAACACCTGTTCCATACTTAATCAACTCCTACCCACCATCCCTGGTAGGATGCCAGAGATCCATGAGGGAAGTGGAGCCCTTTCACAAGGGCACACAACTTCTGGGGTTTCTCCCTGGCATCTGTAGCTAGGGAGTCCCCATATGTGAAGATACATTCCTGCTTGTTCCTGGAGATAGCATAGTTACTCACCTGTAATAGGTGATCTCCGGGAACAGCAGGAATTTAGTCTTCACAACCCACCCACCTCCCCTAGGAGTTGTATCTCTCTATCTCTCTCTCTTTCCCTCTCTCTTTGTCTCAGCTATAAACTCAACTGGAGAGGGACAGTTGGGAAAGGCGGGAAGGCAGCATGCAGGCACTGTGGAATGCTCCCAAAAAC
The DNA here is from genome assembly GCA_033557465.1 of Ichthyophis bannanicus. Lineage (NCBI taxonomy): Eukaryota > Metazoa > Chordata > Amphibia > Gymnophiona > Ichthyophiidae > Ichthyophis > Ichthyophis bannanicus. Next base: position 252,503,617 of record CM066031.1, read on the forward strand.
TTTCCTATTGGACGCTGGGGAGTGTTCCCACGCAGGCTCCGTCAGTACCGACGATACCCATATGTGAAGACTAAATTCCTGCTGTTCCCGGAGATCACCTGTTACAGGTGAGTAACTATGCTTTCTCAGCATTCACCACAACTACATGCGCTTGAATGTTGTCACTGGCTTATCTCCCAGGACATAGGCAGCAGAACAGGGTAGGTCACAGGGGCCATATTTTGCCCAACACAGCATCCGCAACTAGAGAGCTTGGGGTGGAGCTGGTGATTGGCTTGTTTGGCCTCTCCAACCAAAATAATGTGTTGGTGTCTCTGTCCCAGGAATAAAACCAAATTGGTTATTTTTAACAATTTCAGATATTACTGTTTGCTTTCTATTTGCTTTCATCTTGATCAGCAGCTTTGCATCTAAGTTGATCACAGAAATGGGTCTATAGGAACCACAAACACGTTGATTATTACCCAGCTTGTGTATAACTGTAATCCCAGCAATATTCATAGACTCTGACACCCCTTCCCCTGGACAATAGTATTAAACAATTTAACAAATGGACCCATCAATATGCCTTAGGTATACAGCCAGATTCTATTAGAAATTCTATCTAGCCCTGGCAACTTACTGTCCTTAAGGGTTTTAATGGTTTGTAAAACTAATGAAGTAAGATTTTTCCAACATTTCAGTATCTTCAAACTCTGATCTTGTTAATACACAACCTTCTAAACAATTAACCATTTCTCTAGTACTATCTTTCACCTCTTTAGAGTAAAGATGTTTATAGAAATCCTTAAACACCTCCTGGAGTTCTTCATTCCAATGCTTTAAACTCCCTGAAGTGTTCCTAATTTTCACCATTTATTTCACCATTTATTACAAACGACATTCAAGTGCAATCTAGAACATTCAAGCCAGAACATCTGATAAAAAGCAGGCACATCCAAGTTCAGGCATGATTTCACAAATATGTACATCCCTGAAATAGTTTTACAGAACAGGGACATTTAATGTCCTAATGGTTAGAGTAGTGGGCTAGGACAAGGATGGCCAAGATTCAAATCCCACTACTGCTTCTTATGATTTTGAGCAAATCATTTAACTCTCCATCTTCTCTGGATGTTTTACAGCCAAAACGAGCACTTTCCCGATGCTTCTTCGTGCCTGGAGCAGTTTTAAACTTGAACAGAGTCGCAGAATGGAGCGCACAGGTGGAATGTAAATTTGTGGCAAAGAATCCACCTTATAGTTGATTATGCTAAAAAAAATATAGTAATATCATAAATAACTTAAAAGATTAAAAGAAAATACATAAATTTAATCATAAATAACGGGAAACCCAGAACCCAAAGAAGAACCAGACCAGGGTATACATAGTATACTCTAAAATCCATTGAATAATGTAAAACTATTATAATAATCAATTTGAGCAAATGAATAAATTATGGGGTATGTTTACTAAACTGTCTTAACGTCGCAGTGGTGGTATTATCGCGCGATAATGTAGCGGCGGCATTAAGGCACACTAACACTGTGAAATCCAGGTCTGAAGGGTGGAGTAAGGCTTCCCAGAGGGCAGAAAGAAGGGGTCAGTGGGCGGAGAGTGGGAGGGGAGAGGCTCCAGGCACACTAATACTGTGAAATCCGGGTCTGAACATTAGCACCAGTGAAACCCTCGCGTTAAGGCACATTTGCAGGAAAGAGAAACCATTTCAGTCAGCAATGTGCAGCAAAGGCAGGGAAACCCAGAAAAGTGATAGTTGTGATACATGTGCAGGGACGAAAAAGGCAAATAAACGTATAAAAGGACCAGAACCACATCTAAAATCCCAATAACCAAGCTGGCTAATAGTGGTATTAATGATAAACACAAAGCAACACTACTGACAAAGCATATAAATTAAGATGATATGTTTGGAAGGGTCTATGCTCTGTCCCCCTACAAAGTGAATGATCCCACATAGAAATAGCACTGATCAGGGTTTCTGTCGTTTAGAATGGGCAGGTTTGTTATGGCATGCACATGTGCAGCAACAGCAGAGTGGGCACGTAGGAAACGGCAACTGTACTGATGCCGCAAATGGGATACAGGGGGCTGCAGGCGGCACATGCTGTGGTCCAGCTGGGGCACAGTGCGGGCTAGGCAGATGCCTAGGTGGCACATAGGAATGCCGAAACTGTAAAGCAGCAAGTTAGCAACTGACGAGGGTCCAACATGGGCACGAGTGTATGTCCCACAGTGTCACAGGGGAGATTACCCAGCAGGTACCCGCAAGGGCACATAACATTGGCAGCCTGGCAGGCGCGAATTGCGCATGTCCATGTAGGCAGTGGCATCTGCCCACAGCAGACCATGGCCTAGCCCCATTTAGGTGGGTGCTGTGCAATGCAACAGACATGGTCTGTCTGATGAACAGTCATGGTATCCCCAGGGAATGAACTGTCCCTGTGGCAACAGTGTGGTGCAGTACACACAGCCAGTGTGTTCAGGAGCAGAAGGTCACAAGTTCAAGTCCCAGCTGTGGCTCCTGCCAACCCTTTCCCTATATTTTACCCAGTACTAAACCGTGGTAATAAAGACGGAACCTTTATTGCAGATAAAATGAACATGCCTAAAACACCTATATTTTACCCTACAGAGCACAGACACCATAAACATGTGCAATCCCTAGAGCAGAGCTTCCCAACTGTAGTCCTGGAGGGCCAAACACCATTCAGGTTTCATGCTTTCTCTAATAAATATGCCTGTGCTGCATTAGTATGCGCCGCCCCATTGTATGCAAATGTATCTCATGCATATTCATTAGGGACAGCATGAAAACCTAAACAGTGTTTGGCCCACCAGGACCGGAGTTGGGAACCTCTGCCCTAGAGCAGCGGCCAACAGGCTCCACTATCCAAAGCCTCATGGAGAGTCAGGCTGTTGGACCCTGCACGCAGCAGCATCTCCCAATACTAGCACTTGCATACCTTGGCAATGCCACCCTAAACTTGGGAATACGTTACACATATATCAAAAGGTTGCTATGATTAATGGCATATGGCATTAATGGCATTCCTAAGTTAAGCACAATTTGCTGATAGAGCTGCATCATAGCAACCTATCTCCAGGAACAAGCAGGAATGAGTCTTCACATATGGGTATCGTCGTTACCGACGGAGCCTGCGCGGGAACGCTCCCCAGTGTCCAATAAGAAAGCTTTTGGGAGCATGCCACAGCGCCTGGGTGCTGCCTTCCCGCCTTTCCCAACCGCCTCTCTCCAGTTCTTCTTTTCCGCATAGCCAGCAGGTCGTGTTCCTGTCACCGCAGAAGAAGTTCTTTATTTTTCCTTTATTCTTTTGTGTCACATCTGCCTTCTTCGATGTCGGACCGGTACAGCCAGTCTTTCTTTTCTTTCTTTCAAAAAAAAACCCAAAACGCTTTATCTTTACTGTGCATTTTTAGTTTTTGGGCCCTAGGCCTAAAAATGTTTTCCTCACGGAGAAGCCCGCTTCTGGGTTTAAAAAATGCACAAAATGTGGCGGTACTTTTTCTGTCACCGACACCCATGACTGATGTCTAAAGTGTTTGGGACCTGACCATTCTATCACGGATTGTATGTCCTGTACCATGATGTCTAAGAGAGGTCGGCAGAACCGAGCAGCCAAGCTCAGTACCCTGTTTCCCTCTGATGCAGCTTCGGTAGCATTGACGTCTTCCAGGGCCTCCTCTTCCTGCCATGGATCTCAGGTAACCAAGCATAAATCTGGACGGTCCTCGAAGGGCAGATCTCCCTCCAAGCATCGAGATGCCTCCAGGCTAGCCCTCGAGGATTCCGCACCGGCAAAATTACCCCGGCGGGAAGCTCCGGCTTCCAAAGCATTATCTATGGGGTCACAGGTTGACATCGATGGCTCGGCCTTGACAGATCACCTGTTGCCGTGTTCTGGGGTACCGGTGGCTCCCACTGGTACCGACATCCAGACTCTGGTGGCGTCGATGGATCAGAAGATTCTGACCATGCAGCGCACCTTTACGGCTTTCATACAGGCTGCGACGCCTCCGGTACTGCAACAATCCCCGTTGCTGGTACCGGCTCCGGTACCGGCATCGCTCCCGGTACCGGTACCGATTGCATCTACATCGGCTTCGGTGTCGACTGCAACGGTACCCTGTCCTATGATGCCCATCGGTACCGATCTGGTACCGATTACTCCCGATGTCGATCCCACTTGATATGGTTATCGGGCTTTACAGGAGCATCCAGACAGGCGATACTTCGATTCCTCTGAGGACTCTGATGAGTCTGAGGCTTCTGTAGAAGCATCGATACTTCTTCCTCAGGAGTCTTCTTCACCTAAACGAAGAATGTCTCCTCCAGAAGACTTGTCTTTTCAAGACTTTGTTAGGGAAGTAGCTAGGGGCCTCTCTATCACAGTGGCCCCTGTGTCAGAACCCAGAGCCAAGGAGTTGGATATTTTACAATATCCTAAAGCTCCTAAGGAGGCAGCTACTTTACCTGTTCATGAGATTCTGTATGATCTCATGTTGAGGATGTGGGAGACACCTCTCATCACCTCTCCTCATTCTTGCAGGTTAGACACCATGTATCGTGTCCCTCCTTGTCCTGGCTTCCACAAGACTCAGCTTCCTCACCACTCTATTGTGGTAGAGTCTGCCATGAAGAAGATAGAGTGCAAAAAGACACTCATCTAATCCTCCAGGGCGTGAATGCAGGACCCTGGATGCTTTTGGCCGAAGGGTTTTCCAAGCTGCTATGCTAGCTGCTAGGATCAAGTCCTATAGTCTCTATATAGGAATGTTTCTAAAAGAAGTCACAGATCATCTGCAGACTTTAACCCCTTTCATTTCAGAGGATAAAAGACAGGAGTTTCTCACTTGGCTCAAACATGCCCAAGATGTCTCCAAATTTTCCAACCGTGCAGCCTTTGACTCTTTTGAGTGTGTAAGCAGAGCTTCGGCTATTGCCATAGGGGCACGCAGAATTGCTTGGCTACAAGCTTCTGATTTGGAGCTCTGGGTCCAAGATCAATTGGGAAATCTCCCTTGTACAGGTGAAAACCTTTTTGGTAAGGGTTGGCAAGCAAAAGCCACTCAGATGGATGCTGAAAACTCTGCTTTGGATCGACTTTCAAAATCTACCTCTGCTCCTGTTAAGAAAAGATTGTTTAAAAAGACATCTTTTTCCAAAAAGGGAAGATACTATCCTGCTTATGGTCAGCAGGCATCTTCTGCTGGTCGTTTTGCTGCAAAGCATCAGCAACCACCTAAACAGGCCAAGTCAAAGGCAGCTAGACCTTCCACGGCCCAGCAGCCTCAGCCTCCTCAGGGCCTTTGACTTGCAACTAGAGAACTTAGCCTTTCTAACTCTGGAAGAACCAGAGCCCCTTACCATCCCAGGAAGGTTGACTTACTTTGCTCCCAGATGGGAGCAAATCACAGCAGAACAGTGGACACTCCATCATAAGGGAAGGGTACAAGCTTCATTTCTTAAGCCTTCCCCCTCACACCATGGTGAAACAGTTCAATTCTCCAACATCTCTCCTCAACCTTCTAGGTCAGGAGATTGCCATCCTTCTTGCCCAAGGGGCAATAGAAGAAGTACCTCTTCAACAAGGCACAGGGTTCTACTCCCCTTATTTTCTTATTCCAAAGAAAACAGGGGGCTACAGACCCATCTTAGATCTCAGAGAATTGAACAAATTTCTATTCAAGGAGAAATTCAAGATGATTTCTCTCGGTGCTCTGCTTCCGTACCTTCAGAGTCAGGACTGGCTTTGTTCTCTAGATCTCAAGGATGCATACACCCATGTCCTCATCCATCCAACTCACAGAAGGTTCCTTCGGTTCCTTTTTCAAGGAAAGCACTACCAGTACAGGGTGCTTCCTTTTGGCCTGGCCTCTGCACCAAGGGTGTTCACGAAATGCATGGCAGTAGTAGCTGCATTTCTACGCACTCTAGGAATATTCGTCTTCCCATATCTGGACGACTGGCTCATTCGAGCTCCATCTCAAGCAGAGGCCAAGACTTGTCTAACCTGCACAATGCATGTCCTTCAGTATTTGGGACTGGTAATAAACATCCCAAAATCCAGTCTCACCCCTACTCAGTCCCTCGAGTTTATAGGGGTTTTGTTGGATACCACAACTGCAAGGGCCTATCTTCCTCAGGCCCGTTGCCTACGCTTGGTGCAGTTAGCCTCCCTAATACAGTTAAAGCCCCTTTTAACTGCTTGAGAAATGTTGCAACTCTTAGGCCACATGGCATCCACTGTGCATGTGGTTCCATATGCTCGCCTTCACATGAGGGCAGCTCAATGGACTTTGTCCACCCAATGGACTCAGGCATCAGGTTGCCTGTCAGACAAAATAGCAAACTCCAGTCGCCTCTTTTGGTTTCTCCAGTGGTGGAAGTCCTCTCAAAACTTGTTGCTGGGATCTCCTTTTCAACAGTCACTTCCCCAAGCAACCCTTACAACAGATGCCTCTCCAATGGGTTGGGGAGCTCATCTGCAAGATCTCTCCACCCAGGGCATCTGGTCTCCACAGGAGACTTCACTACACATAAATCTCTTGGAACTCAGAGCAATTTTCTTAGCTCTCAGAGTGTTCCACTCCCTGCTCAGCTACAGGACAGTCCTCATCCACACGGACAATCAAGTAGCCATGTTCTATGTAAACAAGCAGGGAGGGACTGGCTCTCTGTCGCTTTGCAACAAAGCTTTGCGACTGTGGGCCTTCGCCAGAGAGCATCAGATTCATCTTATGGCAGTATATCTTCCAGGCATTCAAAACTCTTGGGCAGACAGACTCAGTCGAGTTCTGCTTCCACACGAATGATCCCTCCACAGGGACCAGGTAGCCAGGATTTTTTGAATTTGGTGAACCCCGGACATAGACCTATTTGCAAGTCCGTGGAATGCCAAACTTCCCCGGTTCTGTTCCAGGATTCCGTGTCAGGGAGTTCAGGCCAAGGATGCCTTCCTCCTTCACTGGGGTCAAGACTTCCTTTATGCCTTTCCACCCATTCCCCTAATTCCCAAAACACTGTTCAAGCTTCAGAGAGACCGAGGTTCTATGATCCTCATAGCACCACATTGGCCACGCCAAGTGTGGTACCCTCTACTTCTGCATCTCTCTCAAGCTCCATCCCTGGAGTTGGGCTCTGCTCCAGATCTTCTCTCCCAGGAAGACGGAACGTTGTGGCACCCAAACCCCCAGTCTCTCCATCTCAGGGCCTGGTTGCTGAAGGCCTAGACCTTCAGGTTTTCCATCTCTCTCAGCAAGTCAGAGATATTATTCATGCTTCTAGAAAGCCTTCCACTAGACGTTCCTATGCTTTCAAATGGAAAAGATTTACCATTTGTTGTTCAGAGAAGGGTCTTAACCCTCTTGCAATACCTTTGAATTCTTTACTAGAGTATCTTCTGCATCTTTCCCATGCAGGCCTCAAAATGAATTCGGTAAGAGTCCATTTGAGTGCTATTGCAGCGTCCCTCAAGCCTCTCAATGGACAGCCTGTTTCCTCTCATCCTCTTATAGCAAGATTCATGAGAGGCCTTCTTTTAACTAAACCTCCCATTAGGCCACCTCCAGTGGCATGGGACTTAAATCTGGTTCTTGGCCAGCTTATGAAGCCACCCTTTGAACCTTTAGCCACCACCTCCTTGAAATTCCTTTCTTGGAAGGTTATCTTTCTCATTGCAGTCACCTCAGCACGTCGCATCAGTGAGTTGCAAGCCTTGGTGGCTAATCCTCCTTATACAAGGTTCCATCATGATAAGGTAGTCCTCAGGACCAATCCACACTTTATGCCCAAAGTGGTCTCGCCTTTTCATCTGAACCAGGAGGTATACTTACCTGTCTTTTTTCCAGGACCTCATGCATCAAGTGCAGAGAGGAATCTTCATACTTTGGATTGTAAAAGAGCTCTCGCCTTTTACTTACAAAGAACACAGCAACATAGAAAGTCTTCTCAACTCTTTGTTGCTTTTGATCCTTCCCATTTAGGACTTCCAGTTTCTAAGAGAACACTGTCCAACTGGATTGCTCAGTGTATTTCTTTCGCCTACCAGAGTAGGAACCTTTCTCTGGAAGGCCATGTCACAGCTCATAATGTGAGGGCCATGGCAGCCTCAATGGCTCACCTAAACTCTGTGTCCATCGACCAAATCTGTCGAGTGGCCACCTGGGCCTCGGTTCATAACTTCACAGCCCATTACTGTTTGGACAAGGACTCCCGCCGGGATGCCTCGTTTGGTCAGGCTGTTCTCAAACACCTGTTCCATTCCTAATCAACTCCTACCCACCTACCCTGGTTGGATGCCAGAGATCCATGGGGGGGAGGTGGAGCCCTTTTCAAGGACACACAACTCTGGGGTCTCTCCCTGGCATCTGCAGCTAGGGAGTCCCCATATGTGAAGACTCATTCCTGCTTGTTCCTGGAGATAGCACAATTACTTACCTGTAACAGGTGATCTCTGGGAACAGCAGGAATAAGTCTTCACAACCCACCCACCTCCCCTAGGAGTTGTATCTCTCTATCTATCTTTCCTTCCCTCTCTCTCTCTTTGTCTCAGCTTTAAAACTCGAACTGGAGAGAGGCGGTTGGGAAAGGCGGGAAGGCAGCACGCAGGCGCTGTGGGATGCTCCCAAAAGCTTTCTTATTGGACGCTGGGGAGCGTTCCCACGCAGGCTCCGTCGGTACCGACGATACCCATATGTGAAGACTTATTCCTGCTGTTCCCAGAGATCACCTGTTACAGGTAAGTAACTGTGCTTTCTGATATCTGTGGAGTGTGTTTCAGTTTTGTTTTCTGACAGTGTTTACCACCCCGGGGAGTGACCCCAACAGTATTGCGTACCATAGCCATGCCTGCACTGTGCCGGCCAGGGCTGCCAAAAGCCTCTATATTTGCACAATGCTGGCATAGGTGTGGGAGTGTATCTGTCTATCCAGTGTGTTGTGGGTGCCTATACCTTACTCAGCCCACACTGCTTGCACTGTTTCCAGTGTTAGCCTGCCAATGTGCATAATAAGGAGCAAGGTACTGTGGGTATGGCCCGGACAGGGTGGCCTGGGCAGGATGCATCTGCACAGGGCATAGGGCAATGGCTGGAACATTGTAGTGCCCAGCCACCACCTGCACGGACAGGTTGGCTACAGCATGTCCTGCTGGAAGGTCACTCTCACCCTGACTGAGCAGGGACCACGGCATGGCTAGGTTCCCCCTTAGTGCTATATAGTATTTCTCTCAAGTGATATTTATGGCTTCTCTTTTCTGGGGCCCAATCACTGACTTATCTGCTTGGTGTGTGTGCTCACATCCCAGTTTTGGGTGCACATATCTCCTCCAGGAACATGCACTATGGACTAGCTAGCAGACTGTCTACAGTTAGTATGTGTATGGCTGGAACACCTTGCAGGGTGTAGCGGTTGGAGACTCACTGTGCTCGCTGCTGGAGAATGTCAGATAGTGGTGGGGGGCAGCTGAGCATTTCCAGGCTTACTGTCTGTCTGTCATTGCCTTATGGATGCATACAGATCTGCATTGCCTGCCCTGTAGGGTGCCTGATCCCCAGCAGGACTGGGGTTGATGGTCCCCTCTACTGCCACCATTGCAGGGATGTAGAATGTGGATCTGTTGGTGGGAGATCCTGTCCCCCACCCTGAGCCCCAGAGGGCGGGTTGGGTGGTGCTACATAATCTGCCTATGGGTCCAAACACCCCCCTTCACTTAAATCATGTGACCATGGCACCCACACAGGATATGCACTATTCTGGGTGCATCATAGTCCACAAGGGCTAGACGTGACTGGGAAATACGGATGGACACAGGTGTATCCTAGGTGTGTCTGCAAGGACTACCTATCACACACTGGCACTGATGGTGACCTGCAGCATAGCCTATCTCAGCTAAGCCAGATGCTGCGGACCTGGTGCTGGGCACCCCACCTCGCCCTCAGGGTGAGCACAGTACCCCCACAATGTGTCGGTCTGTAGCTACTCTTTGCCAGTAACACACACGGTCAGTTCCCCCTACCAGGCCGAGGTGCTGTGGGATTGCATACCCCATCTTGTGATCATCTGTAGACTGCTGATCTGCATGTGCAATGCATCATGAGTACGGGTGGGTTTACGCTATCCTGGTAACCACAGCAGACAGTTTGTGTGGTGACCTGCAGTCCTTCTGTAGCCAGCCAGGGATTTGTTAGCAGCTATAGAGATGTAGCCCACTGGTTACTTCACTGACTGTGGAGGCAGAGGTCATGGGTTTGATCCCACAGTGGTGTTATTTGATAGGTCTGTCTGAGGCATTTCCTTTTTTAATTTAAATTAGTGCTGCCAGCAAAAACACCCTCACAGTGCTGTAACCTTAAGGTGCCTCATAAGGCGCCCTATAGGGAACATTATAAGGTGCCTTGGCGGACATTGCACTTTATAATGTGCCCTCTGGAGTGCCTTATAGGGTGCCTTATGCGGCACCTTAGGTTACGGCACTGTGAGGGTGTGTTTGCTGGCAGCACTAATTTAAATTAAAAAAGAAAATGCCTCAGACAGCACTGATTTAAAGTAAAGGGTAATGCCTCAGACAGCCTTACTCATTAAGCCCACTGGGGGATCAAACTCATGACCTCTGTTTCATCAGTCATTGTATTAACCAGTGTGCTACACCTCTGTTGCTGTGTTTGCAGGTCAGCACGCCTAATTAAGGCTAACGCGCGTTAACGTGCCACGGCTCCCTCTATCGCGCGATAACCCAAAATGCTACCTTAAGACCGCAACGCCCACTACCTTATATGGCATTTGTCACAGTAAGACTGCAACTAATGCCGGTAACATTAAGACAGTTTAGTAAACATACCCCTATGTTAATAAGCGCTACACTAAACGGGAGAGTACAGCCTAACACCATATTGTAAGAGCAATTTGAATCCTTTAAAAAACAGCACACAAGCATAAAAAGCAAAGAGCTTGAAAAAAGTACTTGCGTATACTAAAAAGTGTTATTCAAAAAGAGAGCTTCTTATTAAAAAATGGATTACAAAAAAACAGGGATAATCCTATCTCAACATAAAGAATAAAAAATAAAATATATGAAGCCTAAGATGTGAGAATGAATTACTGTAAACGAGCATAAAATTAGGATTGTCTAAGAAAAGACAACTAAACCTGTAACTGCAGGTTGTGGTTACACGGCTTTCACTTGATACAGTAGTTCATGTTTCTCAAGATCTTTGCAACAGTTTCTTTCAGGTTTAGAGAAGGTTTAGGAGGAAAAGTTTGTTTCTGCAGATGGTGCTATAATGTGCAAAAGAGTGGACACATCTGAGAGAGTAGATCGTATGAAAAATAGTCTAAGAAAGCTTGAGGAATGGCCAGCTCATGTGAGGGGCAATGAGAGCATTGGGTCAGTCAGCATTATTTTGAATTAGACACTGATGGAGCAGGAGCGATTGATCATTGCTCCTGCCCAAAGGAAACCCTGTGACTGGCAGAGAGAGTAAGAGATGGAATCAACGGGAAGGGATCATAGGGGATTCCTGGTCTGGGAATAAGGTGCTGTGAGGTTTATGGACAAGGGACAGGATTGGCTACCAGAGGAAAGTTCCTTTATGGAGGATATCTGTGGTAGCTAGAGGGTTTGTCTGATGAGGGGGCCAAACACTTGGGTCTAGCTGCTCTTTCTTCACCATGGGCTAAATACTTACTAATGTTCATTTGAGTATTTAATAATGACTGCATGTTATCAGTCACAAGAACAGATAGTGTGCTATTCACTAACTGCAGTACACTCCATAATTTGGTGAATACTGGCTATCTAACGTGCATTAAAACCATCCATTAAAATGTAATTTAAACATACTTCAGTGAAAAAGGACATGCATATCAATTGTGCTCTACATAGGGTTGCCAACTATCTCCAGATGCATCCAACAGGCTTGATCCAGTCCTGGGCTTACCCCATTGCATGCTGGATATGTAGTTCTAATTTCTGTATTGCACTCCATAAGAAAAGCAAGACTTTAAGTCCCTGCAATGGATAAACCCAGGACTGTCAGACACAAGGGTGAAGGGGAGGAATAGGATAAAGCGGAATTCCTTAACAAATATTTCTGTTCTGTGTTCACAGATGAAAAACCAGGAGCAGGACCAAAGAAAACACCCATAAACAGGAACAGAAGCGAGGGACATCTTGAACAAATTTCAGAAGTCTGTGTTTGTGAGAAACTAGCTAAACTTAAAGTAGACAAAGCGATGGGACTGGATGGGATATACCCTAGAATACTGAGGGAACTTGGGGACGTTCTAGCATCTCCACTGACTGACCTTTTCAATGCCTCGTTGGAGTCGTGAGTGGTGCCAAAGGACTGAAGAGAGGCTCATGTGGTCCCTTTACACAAAAGCGGAAGTAAGGATGTGTTTGAAAACTACAAGCCGGTTAGTTTAACTTCGGTGGTGAGTAAATTATCGGAAATGCTGCTGAAAGAGAAAATAGTGAGGTTTCTGGAGTCCAGCAGATTACAGGATCCGAGGCAGAGTGGATTCACCAGAGGCAGGTATTGTCAGACAAATCTGATTGATTTCTTTGATTGGGTGACCAGGGAGTTGGATTGAGGGAGAGCCCTAGATGTGGTGTATTTAGATTTCAGTAAAGCATAGTTACTCACCTGTAACAGGTGATCTCCGGGAACAGCAGGAATTTAGTCTTCACATATGGATATCGTCGGTACCGACGGAGCCTGCACAGGAACGCTCCCCAGCGTCCAATTAGAAAGCTCTTGTGAGCATCCCAAAGCGCCTGCATGCTGCGTTCCCGCCTTTCCCAACTGCCTCTCTCCAGTTGAGTTTAAAGCTGAGACAAAGAGAGAGAGAGGGAAAGAGAAAGAGATAGATAGAGAGATACAACTCCTAGGGGAGGTGGGTGGGTTGTGAAGACTAAATTCCTGCTGTTCCCAGAGATCACCTGTTACAGGTGAGTAACTATGTCATCTCCAGGAACAAGCAGGAATATAGTCTTCACATATGGGGACTCCCTAGCTTTAGATGCCAGGGAGAGACCCCAGAAGTTGTGTGTCCCTGTGAAAGGGCTCCACTTCCCTCCATGGATCTCTGGCATCCAACCAGGGATGGTGGGTAGGAGTTGATTAGGTATGGAACAGGTGTTGAAGAACAGCCTGACCAAACAAGGCATCCCAGCGGGAGTCCTTGTCCAAGCAGTAATGGGCTGTGAAGGTATGAACCGAGGCCCAAGTGGCTGCTCAACAGATGTCATCGATAGACACAGAGTGCAGATGAGCCATTGAAGCTGCCATGGCTCTCACATTGTGAGCTGTGACATGGCCCTCCAGAGGAAGGTTCTTACACTGATAGGCGAAGGAAATACACTGTGCAATCCAGTTGGACAGTGTTCTCTTGGAGACTGGAAGTCCCAAATGAGAAGGATCAATAGCAACAAAAAGTTGAGAGGACTTTCTATGTTGCTGTGTCCTTTGTAAGTAAAAGGCTAAAGCTCTTTTACAGTCCAAAGTATGAAGATTCCTTTCTGCATTTGATGCATGAGGCCTTGGAAAAAACACAGGCAGGTAGACCGCTTGGTTAAGATGAAAATGCGAGACCACCTTTGGCATAAAGTGTGGATGAGTCCTAAGGACTACCTTGTCATGATGGAACCTTGTATAAGGAGGATCAGCCACTAGTGCCTGCAACTCACTGATGCGACGTGCTGATGTGATTGCAATAAGAAAGATAACTTTCCAAGAAAGGAATTTCAACGAGGTAGTAGCTAAGTGTTCGAAAAGTGGCTTCATGAGCTGGCCAAGAACCAGATTTAAGTCCCATGCCACCGGTAGTGGCTTAATGGGAGTCTTAGTTAGAAGAAGGCCTCTCATAAATCTTGCTATGAAAGGATGGGAGGAAATAGGTTGTCCATTTAAAGGCTTGAAAGAAGCCGCAATAGCACTTAAATGGATTCTTTCTGAGTTAGTTTTAAGTCCTGCATTGGATAAATGAAGGAGATACTCCAGTAATGATTCCAGAGGTATCGCAAGGGGGTTAAGACCCTTTGCGAGCACCATATGGTAAACCTTTTCCACTTGAAAGCATAAGAGCATCTTGTGGAAGGTATTCTAGAAGCATAAAGGATATCCTTTACTTGCTGAGGAAGGTTAAGATCCTGAAGATCTAGGCCTTCAGCAACCAAGCCCTGAGATGCAGAGATTGGGGATTGGGATGCCATAACAATCCGTCCTCCTGAGACAGGAGATCTGGAGCAGAGCCTAATTCCAGAGAGGGAGCTTGAGAGAGATGTAGAAGCAGAGGGTACCACACTTGCCCTGGCCAATGTGGAGCTATGAGAATCATACGGCCTCTGTCTCTCTGAAGCTTGAACAGGGTTTTGGGAATCAGGGGAATGGGTGGAAAGGCATAAAGGAAGTCTTGACCCCAATGAAGGAGGAAAGCATCCCTGGCCTGAGAGCCCTGAGCCAGAATTCTGGAACAGAACCGGGGAAGTTTGGCATTCAACGGACTTGCAAAGAGGTCTATGTCCGGGGTTCCCCAAATTTGAAAAATCTTGGCCACCTGATCTGCATGTAGAGACCATTTGTGTGGAAGCAGGACTCAAGTGAGTCTGTCTGCCCAAGAGTTTTGGATACCTGGAAGATACACTGCCAGGAGATGAATCTGATGCTCTCTGGCGAGGGCCCATAGTCGCTAAGCTTCATTGCAAAGCGACAGAGAGCCTGTTCCTCCCTGCTTGTTCATGTAGAACATAGCTTCTTGATTGTCCATATGAATGAGGACTGTCTTGTAGCTGAGCAGGGTGTGGAACACTCGCAGAGCAAGGAAGATTGCTCTGAGCTCTAAGAGATTGATGTGTAGATGAGTCTCCTGTGGAGTCCAAATGCCTTGGGTGGAGAGGTCTTGCAGATGAGCTCCCCAACCCATTGGAGAAGCATCTGTTGTGAGAGTTGCCTGGGGTAAAGGTTGTTGAAAAGGGGACCACAGCAACAGGTTTTGAGTGGACCGCCACCATTGGAGGGACAAAATAAGGCGATTTGTGTTTGCTATTTTGTCTGACAGGCACCCTGATGCCTGGGTCCACTGAGTGGATAAAGTCCACTGGGCTGCTCTCATATGGAGGCGAGCATAAGGGACCACATGCATGGTGGATGCCATGTGCCCTAGTAGTTGTAACATTTCTCGAGCAGTGAGATGAGGCTTTAGCACTGCTTGAGAAGCTAACTGCACCATGCGAAGGCAACGGGCCTGGGGAAGATAGGCCCTTGCTGTTCTGGTATCCAGCAAAGCTCCTATGAACTCTAGAGACTGAGTGGGAGTTAGAATGAATTTTGGGATGTTTATGACCAGACCCAAATACTGAAGGATACGCATTGTGCAGGATAGAGAAGTCCTGGCCTCTGACTCTGTTGGGCTCAAATGAGCCAGTCGTCTAAGTAGGGGAAGACGAATATTCCTAGAGTGTGAAGAAATGCTGCTACCACAGCCATGCATTTCATGAACACCATTGGTGCTGAGGCCAGGCCAAAAGGAAGCACCCTGTATTGGTAGTGCTTTCCTTGAAAAAGGAACCGAAGGAACTTTCTGTGAGTTGGATGGATGAGAACATGAGTGTACGCATCCTTGAGATCTAGAGAACAAAGCCAATCCTGACTCTGAAGGTTTGGCAGCTGAGTTCCCAGAGAAATCATTTTGAATTTCTCTTTGAACAGGAATTTGTTCAATTCTCTGAGGTCGAAAATAGGTCTGTGGCCCCCTGTTTTCTTTGGGATAAGGAAATAGGGGGAGTAAAACCCTGTACCCTGTTGAGGAATGGGTACCTCTTCTATTGCCCCTTGGGCAAGAAGCATAGTGACTTCTTGATCTAACAGGTTGATGAGAGAGGTCTGAGAATTGAACTGTCTTACCATTGTGGGAGGGGGACATGAGGACAAAATGAAGCTTGTACCCCGCTTTTATAATGGAGAGAGTCCAATGTTCTGCTGTTATCTGCCCCCATCTGGGGGCAAAGTGACACAACCTTCCTGGAATGGTGGAAGGCTCTGGTCCATTGAGGGCCAGGAAGGCTAAGTTGTCTAGATGAAAGTCAAAGGCCTTGTGGAGGCTGAGGCTGCTGAGATGGTTGAGGCTTAGCAGTCTTTGCTTTCCTTTGTTTAGGTGGTTGCTGACTCTTTTGGGCAGGCTGACCTGCAGAACGTCCCTGTTGGGAATAAGAGGGATAAAACCTCTTCTTTTTTGAGAAGAATGGTTTCTTGAAAGATTTCTTCCTTGCAGGATCAGCTGTGGCTTTGGATAACCTATCCAAAGTGGAGTTGTCAGCATCCAACTCATTGGCTTTCTCTTGCCAATTTTTGCCAAATAGATTCTCACCTGTACAAAGGATATTGCCCAGTTTGTCTGATGCTGTCAGTACCGGTACCGGTGCCGGAGTCGATGCCGGTACCGGTTGAACTGTCTGATACGGTTCCGAGGGTGTCGATGCCGCAAGGAGAGCCGCCAGACTGCGTTCAATAGCCAGGAACCTCTGGTCTATCGACGCTGCTGATGCCTGGGTGTCTGTACCGGAGAAAGTAGCCGGTACCCCAGAGCATGGCACCAGTAGTTTTGCCGAGGTTGAGGCCTCGAGAACATCCTGGAGCCCCGATAATGCTTTGGAAGCCGAAGCCTCCCACCGGGGCAATTTTGCCGGTGCAAGACCCTCAAGGGCAACGCCAGAGGCATCTCGATGCTTAGAAGGAGATCTACCCTTTGAGGACCGGCTAGACTTATGTTTAGTTACCTGAGATCCATGGGAGGAAGACAAAGCCCTGGAAGACATTGATGCCACAGAAGCTGCATCGGAGGGAAAAAGGGTGCTGAGCTTAGCAGCTCAGTTTTGTCGACCTCTCTTGGACATCACGGCACAAGCCATACACTCTGAGATGGAGTGGTCAGGACCTAAACATTTAAGACACCATTCATGGGTGTCGGTGACGGAGATGTTACCACCACACTTGGTGCACTTTTTGAAACCCAAAGCGGGTTTTTCCATAGTAAAGGAAATTTTGGGCCTAAGGCCCAAAATGGCGCGTGCACCTGGAAAAGAAAAGCTTGGAAAAAAAATAGTATATATTTTTTTTTAAAAGAAAGAAAGAAGAACCGGTGGTATCAGTATAGCGTCGAGGAAGGCAGACGCAACCACAAAAAAGAGGAGAATAAGGAAAAACGTTTCTGCGGTGATAGGAACAACAACCTGCTGCCTCCGCGGAAAACGAAGAACTGGAGAGAGGCAGTTGGGAAAGGCGGGAAGGCAGCACGCAGGTGCTGTGGGATGCTCCCAAAAGCTTTCTAATTGGACGCTGGGGAGCGTTCCCACTCAGGCTTCGTCGGTACCGACGATACCCATATGTGAAGACTACATTCCTGCTTGTTCCTGGAGATAGCCTTTCACTGTTCCTTACAGGCGACTTATAAACAAACTGAGCACTCTAGGGATGGACCCTAAAGTTACTGCTTGGGTTAGAAATTGGTTGGCTGGGAGGCTACAAAGAGAACAGGTAAATGGAGCTCACTCTGAGGAGAAGGATATTACCAGTGGTGTGCCCCAGGGATCTGTCCTTGGTCCGATTCTTTTTAACATCTTTGTTAGTGATATAGCGGAAGGGCTGTCGGGTAAGGTTTGCCTCTGTACGGATGATACCAAAATCTGCAATAGAGTAGACACCCAGGAAGGTGTAGATAACATGAGGAGGGATCTAGCTAAGCTTGAAGAATGGTCTAGAATTTGGCAGCTGGGATTTAATGTTAAAAAAACGTAAGGTCATGCATTTGGGCTGCAGCAATCCAAGGGAGCAATATAGTATAGGGAGTAAAGTACTTTTGTCCACTAAAGAAGAGTGGGACCTAGGCGTGGTTGTGTCTGATGATCTTAAAGTAGCTAAACAGGTAGAAAAAGCAACGGCAAAAGTTAGAAGGATGCTTGGGTGCATACGGAGAGGAATGGCTAGCAGAAAAAAGGAGGTGATAGTGCCTCTGTTTAAGTCTTTGGTGCGACCTGATTTGGAGTATAGTGTGCAGTTCTGGAGACCGCACCTTCAAAAGGATATAAACAAGATGGAGTCAGTGCAGAGGGTGGCTACTAAAATGGTTAGTGGTCTTCATTATAAAGCATATGAGGACAGACTTAAGGATCTTAATATGTACACCTTAGAGGAAAGGCGGGATAGAGGTGATATGATTGAGATGTTTAAATATCTCCATGGCATAAATGTTCACGGGGAGAGCCTCTTTCAATTGAAAGCAAGTTCTGATACAAGGGGACATGGGATGAGGGTGAAGGGGGATAGATTCAGGAGTGATATGCGGAAATATTTCTTTACGGAAAGAGTGGTGGATCCGTGGAATAGTCTCCCAGTTGAGGTGGTAGAGATGAGGACAGTATCTGAATTCAAAAAGCATTGGACAAACACAGAGGATCTATAAAGGAAAAAAGGGGACTGTTCTAGTTGATGATATGGAAGGACAGACTAGATAGGCCATGTGGTCTTTTTCTGTCATCATATTTCTATGTTTCAAGCCTGTTGGGTGCATCTAAAGTCACTTGGCAACCCTAGCTCTACAGTGCTTTCTGTATGCATCATGCTCTTAATCCCAATGACATTTTATTTCCCTTTGCTGTAGATAAGGAGGAGATATGCTGTCAGCAGGAAATATTTTCTGTCTCTCCCATTGGTGGAATGCTTGAGGCAAATGTGACCCATATGTCAGCCAGCAGAGAGGCTTTAATCATCAGCTTCACTGCAAGGTACACAATGACTTTTTTGTGGTTTTTACTCCTTGCTTATCTTAGATTTGTTTTGCTAAGATCCTAATATAAGAGACAGTCTTCTAACTGGGTTTATGTCTCAGGATTCATTGTGCATTAGAATCTAAGCCTGAAGTGCTAATTTTTAAAGCATGCTGTTATTTTTAAAAATGAGAGGGTCACTTCATAAAGATAACTGAATGATTTATCTGCTTAATTATATGCCCAAGATTCATCAGCCCTGTCCATTTGGGTAGGCCCACTGCATATGCAGTCTTACTCTTAAATGGATAACTTATCCATTTAAAATTATGACTATTATTTGTGCAGGCCACCTAAGCAAATAAATTGATTGGGATGGCAGCTGAATGTTGTTTCTATATGGATTAATTCTAGCCCTTTCACAGAACAGCCCATTCCTTTTTTTAAATAGATGAATGTTAGATGGCTGTTGAATTGTCCATTCGAAATGTATCAATTTATGGTCTGTAAATTTCTGAAAAAGAGTTTATGCAGTTAGCACCTGCTATTGGCCACACAAGTGCTTTTGAATATTGACCAAGAAGTGCTTAAGGGACTTTTGTTATTTTAGGGCAAAATATTTAAAACTTAAGAGAATTTTAACCACAACATAAATCTATTTTACAGTCATAGGGATATTCTATTTTAGGAGAGATTTTTTTAAGCACACAATAGCTTGGAGCTAAGGTAATACTATGAATTCTGCCATGATGTTCCATCGGGTTTATGAAATTGACTGGCACTGAATCTTTAATGATGTAAATTATTTTGTATGAGCACAATTTATCCCTGATCTTTGGGCCTCCATTAGATAATAATCATCTAAATATCTACTGTCTTAAAAGAAATATTCATCCACTATTTGTGTTGGAATGCGTGAAAAGTTATTCAGAAGAGCTCAAAGATAGATATTTTGAGCCCCTCTGTTTCACTGCACATCTGCCTATAAAGGGTTAGTGGTCCATCTAGATATGTGGCGTTCCTTTACCTCTCTTATCTTGCTTATGTTTCTCTGCACCAAAGTGTTGGAGTTTTGGGAGGGGGCTTTTGGAATGGAACATTTGTCAGCATTCCACAGCCTCAAACCATGTTCCTTAGAAAGCAATGCAAATTCATAGGGTGGCTCCATTCTCCAAAAATACTGACCCATTGTTTTAGGGGTATGTTTACTAAAGTGCAGTAACGTTACCGGCGTTAAGTGCAGCATTAACGTGAGCAATGCCATATAAGGAAGTGGGCGTACCGGCATCAAGGTAGCAGTGGCTGTTTAACACGCGGTAAAGGGCGCCTTGGCCAGTTAGCGCATGTTAACGGGACATTGTACGTTAAAGCTGACAAAGAAAGCACATTACAAGGCTGACAAGGCGCTTTATAAGGTGCCCTATAGGGCGCTCTATAGGGTGCCTTATAGGGCACCCTAACCTAAGGCGCCTTAGGTTAAGGTACCCTATAAGGCACCTTATAAGGTGCCTTATCCTAAGGTGCCATATAAGGTGCCCTAAGGATGTTAAGGTGACCCAAGATATTGTGCCCAAGGGCAGTAAGGTGCCCCAAGTTGACAAGCATAAAATGTATGGCCAAAAAACAGATGTAACCCTAACACTGCACAGAGCACCAAGGAAAGGCAATGAACAAGTGATGGAAGGAAGTAGAGGTGGGAGCTGATGGACCTGCTGAATCTGCGTGCAGCCTATGTGGCAGCCGGTAAAGTGGACAAACATATCGGAGGCAGCTGTACCGATGCACAGGGTGTTGGCAATGTAAAGTGCTACAATGACAGTGGGTGGCAGAGGATGGGAATACGTGTCCACCAGTGGAGGTAGAGGTGGCAAGATAAGTGCAATGATAGGAGGACAGAGGAGTAGTAGTGCCATGCAGAGTAGACACAGGAGAGGCAAGCATGAAGAGCCGCAATGCAGAAAAGGGTACCTGTGCAGGGCATGGGGTAGCAGCCTGCACATGAGGACAGGACGCTACACAGCTGGCAGACACAGACGGGCAGAAAGATGGTTGGCAACTGTGATGAGGGTATTATATGCTGGCAGCACAGATCTGCAGAGACTGTTACATGAATTATAAGTAGTTGTGTAGGACAGGCATAAAAAAGGAGAGCAAAGAGGAATTGAACCCATGACCTCTGCCTAGGAAGTCAATGTATTAAGTAGTGGGCTACACCTCTATGGCTTTTATCACAGCAATGGCTGGCTAAAGAAAGACTGCAGGTCACCACACAAAATGTCTGCTGTGTTTACCAGGATAGGGTAAACCCACCAGTACCCATGATGCAATGCACATGCAGAACAGCAGTCTACATCTGATCACCAGATGGATATGCACCTCTCCAACACCTCAGCTTGGTAGGAGGAACTGACCGTGTGTATTACTAGCACAGAGTAGCTACAGACCATGCCATTGTGCGGGTTCTGTGCTCACCCTGAGGGTGAGGTGGGGCACCCAACACTAGGTCCGCAGTACACGGGTTGGTTGAGATAGGCATTGCTGCAGGTCCCCATCAGTGCCAGTGTGTGACAGGTATTCCTTGTAGACACACCTAGGATAATCCTGTGTCCATCTGTATTCCCCCGTCACATCTAGCCCTTGTGGACCATGACGCACCCAGAATAGTGCATATCCAGTGTGGTTGCCATGGTCACTTGTTATAGGAGCAGGGGGGTGTCTGGATTCACACGCAGATTATGTAGCACCACCTACCAAACCGCCCTCTCTGGGCCAAGGTGGTGGACAGGATCTGCCCCCAACAGCCCCACACTCTACATCTTTGCAATGGAGGCAGTAGAGGGACATGATGAAGGGCTGTGGGACCAGCAACCCCAGTCCTGCTGGTGAAAGGGCGCCGTCCAGGGAGGTTGATGCAGATCTGTACTTGTCACAAGCTCAGCTGCCCCCCACCATGATCTGACATTCACCAGTAGAGGGCACAGTCAGTCTGCACCTGCTGCACCCTGCAAGGTGTTCCAGCCGGGATACGGAAACTTCGCCCCCCACATTTCGCCCCCCACATTTCGCACCCGAGGAAACTTCGCCCCTGGGAAATTTTGCCCCCCACATTTCGCCCCCGGGAAATTTTGCCCCTGCACGTTTCGTCCCTGGGAAATTTCGCCCCCAAAGTTCTAATACATTTGACATTGTGCAGTTATTATTGTTTATCTCTTGTTGCTGATGATCAGCCAAATCATAAATGATGGCGGGGAAAGTTTTGCAGCCTATTGGTTGCCAAGATTGTCGGACATGTATATAAGGGTGAAGCGAATATCTGCAGTCAGTATATCCAATTCTTTATATCACACACATGGACTCACTTGTTTCAATCCATGGAAAAAGGAAGCTGGTTCACGAGAACTACGTCTGTCTTTTCAAAGAGGACTCAAGACGAGCTTAATGCAATATGGGTCTGCGAAAAGCGATCGACGTGTAGAGGCCAAGTGTGGACATCCTGTGCCAATGGTGAATTTGTGAAATCTGTTACGGCGCACAATCATGCAGCTCAAGCTGCAAGGCCCAAGGCAGTTCAGTTGATCAACGAAATGAGGAGCAGAGCAAGAACCACGCACGAAACGCCACAATAGATCGTTACAAACGTTGTGAGTGAAGCCCATGCAAATGTGTCTGCCCTGCTGCCAAGGAAAGATTCACTGAAAAGGACTATACGGAACGCACGTCGGGAAGGTGGAGTTCCTTGATTGCCCCAATCGGTTGATCAGCTTGTTATACCAGAGGTATGCTGCTCAAAATTTAAGGTGGCTCTGATGATTTTATATATTTTTTGAGCGCAAAAAATTATGACCATAAAACTAAGTTAACGCTTTTGGTTATATGGGCTAGAGGACTTATTAAAAATGAACTGTGATTTTATCAAGTTTTTAAGCATATCATTTTGAAATTTTGACAAGATTGGATGAAATAGTTGTTGCGTACTTCATTTAATTTTTAATTTGACTGCAAAGTATCAGATACTTTTTATACATTGTCCCATTATGTTCTAGCGTTCAGGGAGCACAAACAATCCTGCAATGAGAAGGAATAAGCAACAGCACAGCCCCTTACACGTTCTCTATGAAAGAGCACCTGAGACATTTTTTTGAGGAATAGAACAGAAACATGTGAAGTGGAGCATGCTATGGAGCATGCCTCATTTTTCATACATTTATTAGTACCTTCCGTTGAAAAATGCATACGCGTTTTTTAGAAGCACAAAAATCTGGAGTTACTTTACACTTTCAAAATTCTAGTTTAGAGCACCTTACTCTAGTATCACTGCAACATACGCGTATGTATCTCAATGTTTCAGGATTACCAGTACATCACTATCGATGGGATTAGACAACGTTTTCTATTGTTCGACTCTGGCAACGAAGCTGACCGCATGCTGATTTTTTCGACTCCTAACAATCTCCAGCTTTTGTCCCAAAGCCAAGAATGGTTCGCAGACGGCACTTTCAGTACGGCTCCTATGCTTTTTCAACAGCTTTACACGCTGCATGCCATTCATGGAGACCTGGTCGTGCCAGTAGTTTACACCTTACTTCCCAATAAGACCAGAGCAACCTACGTCCGGTTTCTGCGTGAACTAAAAAGCCTCTGGCCTGGTCTACATCCACAAAGATTGATGACCGACTTTGAACAATCCTCTATTCTGGCGTTTGATGAAGAATTTCCAGGCGTGAGCAAAACTGGCTGCTTTTTCCACCTGTCACAATCCGTCTGGCAAAAGGTCACGCAGGAAGGACTAAAGGTAATAAATTGAACACAAGATCTCGAAACTATGGAGTTATGGAGAGGACCATTGAGTTGAATGCAAATAATCCTAAAATTTTAAGTTTAGAAAATTTTATACGTACACATTTTACAGTCCATGCACCTATATGTTTCGCACAGTAGTTTCAAAACATGCATATTAAGAAAGCTCAAAGGTTTAATTTTTAAGTCTGTCATAAATTCGTTCATTAAAATGGCGTTACACTGTGCAGAGATCATCAGACGTGTGCACTTCGTATTTCTCAAAAGTCGAATAGTGTGACCACAAGTGGTTAGGCGAAAACAGAGAATATTTTATTTCTTGGGATTTTTCCCCTCGCATCAAATTTAACAGTGCTGAACTCAAAAATGGATTCTTCTCCAAAAACAAAGAATAAAGCTCACAAGTTGTATTTACAGGTAGGTCAGTTTAAGCAGTTAACTTTGACACCGGAATTAGCTTCCAAAGCTCAGGCTGTAAACTTTCTTTAAAGCAAGTTAACTTCACAGGAAGGCTGTTTCACTCACAGCTTCCTCACATACAGACAACTTCAAAATGTCAATTAAGTTTCATTTCACTTCCAGGCATATAGGAGAAACAGCTTGGCTTAAAACCTCCAGTTATTTTCCTTTGCTGTATCTTTCATTCAAACAAGCTTCACTACTTTAAACATTCATTCATTCACCTGTGCTTTATGCTTCAGCACATCTCCGGCTTGTTTGCCCTACAAAATGAGCATTGTATTTCTTCAGGCTCATTATCATAAGATTCTACTTCCATCTCCTCTACCGATTCATTGCAGCTGTTCTCAGAGGGTACCTGGTCGTAGAGCTTACTACTCTGCTTCTGCAACAGTTCATTTAATTTTTCTAGCAATAGTTTCTTCTGCTCTATTTCTTCAGAGAGACTTAGATTAGGGAATGCAGACAAGCTATTCTCTCTACTTTTACAGCTTAGCTGGCTAGCTGAGTTACTTCCTCCAGTAGGAACTAACTCCTTCAACTTTCTCTTATGCAGGGACTCTGGAACATAGACTTGCCTGAACTCTGGGCCTCTTAGTTGTTCCACTCCTTCCTGCTCAAAGCCATGCTGCCTTCTCTCTTCAGCCGCTTGTCTCCCTCGTGGCAATTTCCCTGTTAGCTGTGTCTGCCTTGGACCTGTTGCTCCTAGATCCCACAGCTCGTCTCTGCTTTTAGTTCCAGCTCTGCTCGAGCCTCCCAAGGCTCCTCTGCTGCTTTCTGGAGCTCCTCTCGAGACTCCTTTCCTTGCACTCCTTTCCTTGCACTCGTGTCCTCATTCCAGTGCTCTTTCTAACTGACTGCTCAAACTCAGCAGTTTTAAACTGATTTTTCCTAGGGACCACACCCTTCTCCCAGCACACGTGGGAGCTGCTAGGATTCCACCCAGCTCTGACGTGCTGACGGGGGCGGGGCTTGATGCTGGCTGCACTGACTCCGAGGTTCTTGGTTACTAGGGAAACCCTGAATGCTAGCATTTTTAAAGGAACAGGGTTCACTTTTCTGCCATTCCATTTCCTCTGAACTGCCTTCGTCATCACAACACTCAGCTGATTTTCTGAACCTTCCTCATTAATGACCAAAAATTACTTGTTTCCTTAATTTCAATGACATGTAGCACATAAGCATTCCTGCATTTGTGCTGTACTATATAACCCGACTTAAACATTTTTTAGGGCCAATACCAGAATGATCACGAATTTGCACGCTAGGTACGAATGATCCCTGCCTTGGCATTTGTCCCTCCCGAAAACGTGGTTGATGCCTTTGAAGAATTAACAGAAAGCCCCGATTTTCCTGCTGAGGCGATGCCTACTGCCAATTATTTTGAAGATACGTACATCGGAAGAAGGCAGCGTCGTGGTCGTCAAATGCCTCCATTTCCTACACATTTCTGGAACGTATACCAAAGAACTCTGGACGGTCGGCACAGAACAAACAATGATATCGAAGGGTGGCATCATAGCTTTCTAGAAACATGTGGCATGCTCTACCCCAATATATACCGTTTTATCCAGTGCTTGAAAAGGCAGCAAGGTTTGCATGACTACGAAATTGCTCAACTGGTTGCAGGAAACACAAACAATATGAGAAACAAAAAATATCTGTCAATTTCTGTTAGAGTTCGACGTATTGTTCAAGATTTTGACAACAGGAACTTGATTGTTTATTTATGAGGCATTTCGTATAATTTTGAATTTTAAACGGTAATTTTTTTTCAGTGGTGGATCCAGGATAATGCTGTGCAACAAAAAAATTCAGTATTTGCGCAATGTACAAACATAATTTTTGTGCAAAAATTGAAAAACATGAAAAATTAGCCAATTAGGCATGTGTGCAAATTGGATTGTGTTGGGCGCCAACGTCCTTCAGTTAGCGCCTTCGCAAATGAAAGTGGTGCTAAAACATGAACTATGGTAATATTCTGAATAAGTTTGTCTACTTCGGGGGCGAAATTTCCCGGGGGCAAAATGTGTGGGGACGAATTTTCCCGGGGGCGAGATGTGCAGGGGCGAAATGTGAGGGACGATGTTTCCTCGGGGGCGAAATGTGTGGGGGGGGCGAAGTTTCCGTAAACCGCCATACAGTGATTCTCTCAAGTGATATCTGTGTGTTCCCTGTTCTGGTGCCCAGTCACTGAGATACCTGCTTGGTGTCTGTGCTTACATCCCACTTCTGGGTGCACATAGTTCCTCTGGGAACATGCACTATGGACTGGCTAGCGGACTGTCTGCAGTTAGCATGTGTACGGCTGGAACGGTTTACGGAAGTGGGATGTAAGCACAGACACCAAGCAGGTATCTCAGTGATTGGGCACCAGAACAGGGAACACAGATATCACTTGAGAGAATCACTGTCTGGCACTATGTGGGAACCTAGACATGCCATGGTCACTGCTCAGTCAGAGTGAGAGTGACCTCCCAGCATGACATGCTGTGGCCACCCCCCTGTCCATGCAGGTGGTGGTCGGGCACTACAATGTTCCAGCCATTGCCCCACACCCTGTGCAGATGCATCCTGCCCATTCAGGGCCATGCCCACAATACCTTACTCCTCATTATGCACATTAGTGGGCTAACGCTGGAAACAGTGTAAGCATTGTGGGCCCAGTGAGGAGTAGGCAGCCACAAAACAATGGATAGACATACACACACTCCCACTCCTATTTCAGCATTGTGCAAAGATAGGGGTTGTTGGCAGCCCTGCTCGCCACACTAGTCCTGAGCACAGTGCAGGTGCTAGCAGTAGTGCTTTGGTGATAACTGCTGCTCCGTGCTGGGCCCAACAGCCTGACTCTCCATGAGGCTTTGGATAGTTGAGCCTGTGGGTGTGGGTGTTTGTTCCCCTGATGGCCGATGCTGTAGGGAGTGCACATGTTTATGTTGTATGTGCTATATAGGGTAAAATGTAGGGACATGGTCTGAAGGAGCCACAGCTGGGACTTGAACCTGTGACCTTCTGCCCCAAGACACACTGGCTGTGTGTACTGCACCATACTGTTGCCACAGAGGTAGGTCAGTCCCTGGGGATACCATGACTGTTCATCAGACAGACCTTGTCTGTTGCACTGCCTGCCACCCACCTGAACAGGGCTTGGCCTTGATCTGCTGTGGGCAGCTGCCACTGCCCCCTCCACCACCAGCACCCCTCCCCACCATGCTGACATAACCCATGTGCTGGTGGTGCGCAGTCCCAGACCATCCAGTGTGCAGGTAGGTGGCTGCCTAGGGTGTGGGGTCTGGGGTAGCGGTGCCTACATAGACATCCACGCTTCCCCCAGCACGACCTACCAATGTTATGTGCCCTTTGGGGTACCTGCTGGGTAATGTCCCCTGGATGGGACACTGTGGGACACAGAGCCCTGGGCATGTTTGACCTTGGTCAGTTGCTGTCTTGCTGATTTCCAGTTTCTGCGTTCCTATGTGCCACCTAGGCATCTGCCTAGTCTATCCTGTGCCCCAGCTGCCCCACTGCATGTCCCACCTGCAGCATCACCATAGTGCCCTTTCATACTTGGGTACTATGCTGTTGCTGCACATGTAGCACTATCATCACTTTTTTTGTGCTCCCTGCCTATGCTGTACATTGCTGACACTTAAATGGTTTCTCTCTCCTGCAAATGTGCATCTAACGACAGATTTTCACTCGCGGTAATGTTCGGCCCTTCAGTTCCCCGCGTTAGTGTAGCAGGAGCCTCTCCCCTCCCATTGACCCCTTCTCTCCACCCTCTGCGAGACAATGCGGCCGGAGACGTTAACGCGCGCTTACTTATCGCGCGATAACGTAGTCGCTGCTACGTTACCGCGGTTTAGTAAACATACCCCTTAGTTTTCATTTTCTTCCTGAATGAAAGATTTAGTGACTTTCCATTTCTTTTTTTTGGAGAGTTATTTTGCCTACCTACAGACAGGAATGCCTTTTAGATCTTTCCAAAATTCCATATGTTGGCTAAACATAAAAACTAACCTGCCCGCCTTTTAAACAAATATGGGGTAATTTTATAAAGTCATTTTAGTGCATATTTGGCAATATATGCATGTAAAATGACTTTTAGAAACTTAGGTCAGGCATAAAAATAGAGATGTAGTCATGAACGGGAATACTTTTACTATAAGCGTTGCAAGGGCATGGTCTGGGCAGAGTGTGGGCAGAATAATGACGTATACACATTGATTATACAATATGTTAATCCAGGACTCGACAAATCCAAGACATCAGACCGCCATGGCAACCATAAATTTGCACCTGGGATTTTCTTGCCCTCTCCCTCCTTAAAAAAAAAAAAAAAAAGAAGTAGTGATCCCAGGGCACAAGACAGCCATGATCATGGCTTTTCCCCTTCTGCTTTGCAGAGAAAGGAATCACAGCAAAGTCCCCTTCTGACTGCCCATGGGAGATCAGATCCCTGCCCGCAGAACAGGAGGGAAATGAAGGCAGCAAGGTGCCCATGGGGATCCAATCTCCCGTGGGCAGGAGTGGAGAGCCAGAACAGGGGACTGCCAAAAAAAAAAAAGTTAGATGGGGAGGGGGCCTCAAGTGAAGCAGCAAAACTTTAGAGCCAGTATCATTCAAAAAAAAAAGTGAAGGATGGGGGGACAGAGGGCAGGGAGGTAGGAGTGCTAAGAGGAAAGAGTCTGGAAGGGGAACAGAGTGGAGAGGAAGAGTACAAGGTGTTGGAAGTTAAAGGGATAAATTCAGTGGGACAAAAGGGCACAATGTGTATTGGGCAAAAGGTGCATTTCTCTTTCCTCCCAGAATGCACAGGCACCCCGCCTCCTCACGACAGACATACATCCCCAGTTCCACACTACATACATATGCACACACGTAGACACCTCACCTCCACACTGCACACACATAGGCATCTTACCTCTGCAGCGCAGACACTCACTCACACACACACACACACACACACACACTTGCTATCTGAAACTATAACTGTTGTTCCATATTGTCCTTCTAGGCCAGTCAAGACAGGTGGGTGTGTTCCCCTACCAGTAGATTGGTGGAGACAAAGAACCAATGAACAACCCAGGTTTCAATGAAATTACTCCCATGCCTCTATCCGCTTCAGCAACCAGAGATCTCTTCAGCATTTCTTTGTCTCCAGCAGATGGTGAATGGATTTTCCCCTCTCTGCAGAAAATCTGAAGAACTGAGAGGAAAATATTGATTTAAACACTTGTGAATGACCACCTTGAGGGTGACTCTCACTTGAGTGCAACACGGGAAGCTCCACTAGACTGCGTTTTTTTCAGTAGCCATAGGAGGAGGGAAAATTGGTTCAGCTCCATGCTCTTATCCTGATAATGGCCTGTTGAGCAGCTAGAAAAATGGAAGAATTGAAAGGATTTGTAAGAGTTCGGCAGCCTTACTCAGCCTCAGTGCCCCTCCCTCCTCCTCTGTTGTCCTCCCCTGGGCTCTCTCCTGAAGATTGCTGAAGGCTTTCAGAGGAATCTGCCTGCAAGCTACCTTTAAATGCAGTGCCTGCAAAGCAAAGAAATGGTTTCAGGGGAGTAGAGCTGAGCTTGCACATATTTCTGCCTGGGGCTCTCGGGGTGAGTACCAAGGCTTGACCTTGTCATTGTCCTTGTTTGGGGCTCCCGATTCCATCTGTCTAGGACGCAATTTATGGTGGACTGCTGGTGACTGTTGGCATGGTGTGGGGGTTTCTCACTGTTTTCTGCACGTGTTTCTAGCGCTTTTTACTATTGTGCACGTGGAGGTTGTTTGATGATAGTGCATTCTGCCCAAGCATCTCCAACACATGTTCCTTCTAAAGGCACCCATTTCATGCATTGCTGTACAAGCGCTGTTAATGCACGCCTTACGGCCGATGTAGCCTTAGCACATGCTGCTATTGCACGTGCCTTAATTCTGTGTCTTCTTCCAGGAAACGTCGTTCGACCTGTGGCAAGCAAGGTGACTCATCTCCAGATTCTGGACTCTTCTGTTCTTGCATGGTAGCTTCTAAATCATCCCTGTAGAGCCATTTCTCCCCTCTCAGATGGGGGATGCAGTTAGTCTGGCTTTGCCTGTCCCAGGGCAGGAGGTAGCAGATGGCGCTGTGAGTAAGAATGACCAGACAGCTACAGGTTCCGGCTACTGTGATCTGTGCTACTCCCCATCGTCTAGGGGCTGGGCAGTGGCTATGCCCTCTGTTGTTGGGGGTCATTTCCAAGGGGAAAAATTCTGGAGTCCAGATTGCCCTCCCTGGAATTCTTTTTACAACAGACCTGGTCATCTGGCATAGAAATTCAGACCCTGCAACCTCTAGGTTCCCCTGAGAGCAGTTTCACAAGGGGAAGGCTGAGAGTGGAAGCCCTGTTTGATTGCCTATGACTAAGCATTCCCAGCAGTGGGTGCCCCCTGGAGATCAGGATCAATTGTGACTTGGATTCAGATGTCTTGGTTCTGGGATCTGACGTGGAAGAAGTAGTACTCTCACCTTCGGAGAATTGTGAAGAAGCCTGTATTATCTGTCTGTTCCGGATGGAGGAACTAGTGGCATTGGTTACCAGGAACTCATCCACCATGAGCCTGTGTTTGCTCCAGGCACAGAACAGGGATATAGAAATCCACTACTCTTCCTGTTCCCAGAGGTGCTTAAAGGCATGATCTGGTCAAAGTGGGATTCCCTCAATTCCCTGCCTACGGGGTTAAGAGTGTATAAAAAGATGTAGTGTGGTTTAATATTCTCACGGTGGATGTAGATGTCACAGTGGTTGCCTGAAGGGCCACCATTCCTGTGAAAGGCAGATGGGCCTTAAAGGATACTCTGGACTGAAAGGTGAATTTGTTGGTGAAGAACCAGTTTGCCATAGCGGCTGCTATTCTTTAGTTGGCAGTAAGTGCAGGCCTGATGTCTTGAGCTCTGCTCCAGTGGATTCAGTCTCTTCCGCCGGATGAAACTGCCCCTCTTTTGGAGTCAGCTACAGCTTTCCTTAATGATGCCATGTATGTGACCTGATATGTTTAGCGGCCAGGGATAGTGGCCTATCAATGGTGACACGGTATTGGATTTGGCTCCTGCACTGGGTGACGAACATATTTCCAAAGCATGGCAGACCCAACTGGCCTTTAAAGGGAAGCTTCTTTTTGGGGCTGATTTAAAGAAGCCGGTGAAGGACCTGGGTAAGATGAAATCTTGCTCCTGAAGGCAGTGATGCCTGTCCGCCTGGATGATCGTGGCAACAGCAAGCCTTCCATCTATTTTGTGGTGCTGAAAAAGGATGGATCCTTCTGGCCCTTTCTAGACCTCGAGGGTATGAATAAGCACTTATACTGAGGGGAGTTCTGGGCATCTTTGGATTTGGCCAAGGGATATTTTCATATCCTGATCCGGGAGAATCAGCAAAGTATCTGTGTTTTGCCATGCTTGGCTCTCACTTTCAGTTTGCCATTCTTCCATTCAGACACTCCACTGCCCCACAGACATTTTCCAAGGTCATGGTGGTGGTAGCTGTGGGACTATGGCACCAAGGAATTTGTGTGCACCCATATCTGGACCACTGGCTTATTTGAGCTGTTCTCCTTCAGAGACATCTCTGGTAGCGACCTGAGTGGTGTCCTTTTTGAAAAGCCTCAGTTGGGTAATAAATCAGAGAAAGAGACAGTTGTTGCCATCCCACTGCCTGGAGTTCCTGGGAGCACATTTTGATACTCAGTTGGGCAGTGTCTTCCTGCCAGACAAGAAAGTCAAAGGACTGTTCTGTTCACAGCAGGCTTCCAGAGTCTGGGATTTATCTTCAACTCCTCGGATTGATGGTGACAACAATCAAGGTGGTGCCATGGACGGATGATCATCAAAAAGATGTAGGACCAAAATGTGTATATATATAATAAAGGCTCCTCAAACTATACAATTCTCCAATATTGTTCAAAAAGTATTCATTGATAACACTAGGAACATTAATAAATTTGCATACATGGGGCCACACAATGCTCAATTCCCCAAAAAACTGAAAACAAAAAGGTGAGAAAAAGAAAGCTCAATCAAGGTGATCAGTACAACAAGGTCCAAAACTCTTCATCATCATTACTTCCAAAAACTCACCACAATCCCTTACTTCTGTTGTTCACCAAACAAAAATAGTGTCCAAAGAAAATAGAAATCAACAACTTATCTGTGTAATTCAATTTAAGTTCAAAGCAAAGTCATCCTATTGCACTGCTCAGCTCGATAAATCATTGCTCAAGCAGAATCACGCTGTTACACTGCTGAGCTCGATGAGTCATTCCTCAAGCATGCAGATAATTCATAACGAGTAATTCCATAGTACAAGTGCTCATTCCGATAGAAATAACTCCAACCCTGGCCACAGGTTTCATCCAAAAGGTTTCTTCAGGGATTTCTGTCAAAGGTAAACAGGAACAAATAGTGAATTCACACCAACAGGGAGTACCGCAATCATTTGCCTCGATCGTTCACTCACCAAATGCTTGTAAGGGGACAAAACATGGTCGACCGATACTAAAAAATGCCACACTGGGCAAGGATTAAATGCACAGCAGGAGAAGGAATAAAATAAATGCCATCAAATCTCATTGTTTAAACCCCTCAGATGACAGATTTGCCACTGAAAAATAAAGCGTTGCTCACGTCGAGCAAGGCATTGTGATAAATCCCCACCACCAACCACCCACACTTGTTCCAACATAAAACATTGTAAATCATTTGCCGTATGTTGAATATGTAACCAGTACTGGACAAGTGGGACCGATTCCATTCTTCTAATACATGAAAGGTGTTCAGTAATCCGTGTTTTGAAACTTCTGGTAGTGTGTCCAATGTACATCAGATGACATAGGCACAGGATAATGTGAACAACCCCCTGGGTAACACAGTCCGTAGAAGATCTCAAATGATGGGTAAATCCCAAAGATGGATGTATAAATGACTGTAACTTAATGGTGTGTGAGCACACCACAAATTGGCCACATCTTCTATGTTCCACCACAGATTGTGATGTATCACTGCTCCCCACCAGCATCCGAGAATGGGCCAAGGTGTCACATAAGTTATGGCCTCTCTGATCTGCAAATCGTGGCAAATCTGCAAATATTGAATGGACCCAGGGTACTTCCCAATGTCTTACAACCAACTGCTTGATTTGAAAAGCTTGTAATGAATATGGAAGGATACATACATGTCCTTGATGGAATTCAGGGGTCCATGGGTTAAAAATCATTCCCGATGGACATTCCTGACTCTCTTATAAGCACAATGTATTACTGCTCTCGGATATCCTTTACACAAAAAACGTTAGCTCGTAGTGCCCACATAGCATATAAAATCATTCTTAGAAGAGCACAAATGGTATAGCCTCAAAAATTGCCCAGTGGAAATGACGAGGATGGTGACTAGTATAATTCAACAAACTATTGCAGTCGGTTCGTTTGTAAAATATAGATGTCTCAAGCACACTAGCTCATTTCAAAATACGAATATCCAAAAGGTTGATCTCAGATAGTGACATATGGGGAGTGGAATTGAAGATGTAAGTCCAATGTATTCAGCCACTCCAAAAAAGTCAAAAGGGCCTCCTCTATCCCTGTCCAAATAACAAATATGTCATCAATATAACAGGTCCACAATTTCACGTTGCCAAAAAAGAGAGGGGTACAAAAACTGTTCCTCAAAGGCCCTGACATACAGACAGACCACTGATGGGATAGTCATGGTGCCCATCACCACCCCATGAATTTGGTGGTAAAATGCTCTTGAAATTCAAAATAATTACATCCCAATATCAACAGGAGCAGACGCCGTGTCAAAGAGATGTATCCCATGCATGGCATTTTTTTTGTATCGGTCTTTGCTTTTGACTTAAACTGGATTACACAGATAAGTTGTTGATTTCTATTTTCTTTGGACACAATTTTTGTTTAGTTTACAACAAAAGCAAGGGATTGTGGTGAGGGTTTTTGAAAGCAATGATGATGAAGATTTTTGGGACTTTGTTGTATTGGTTAACTTGACTGGGCTTTTTTCTCACCTTTTTTTTCATTTTTTGTGGGGAGTTGAACGTTGTGTGGCCCCCATGAATGCAAGTTTATTAATGTTCCTAGTGTTATCAATGAATACTTTTTAAACAATATTGGAGAATTGTAAACTGTGTGGCAACAAACCCAGTCCAAGGCATGATTATAGAAAAAAGACAGAGTTTAATTAAATAATCTTATTGCCAACCCGACACAGGCCGTGTTTCGCACACTTCATCAGGGGTTGATCAGGCAGATAGAACTAAAAACATAAATACATAAAAATGAATATTGATAAATACATATTTCACACTGAAACACTAAAAAGACAGATGCTACAAAGACAATCTGTGACACATATAAAAATATCTATTAACTGTTAAAAACATGTTACATGTAGAAGGGTAAAAAGTGTAGATAAAATATATCAAATCAATAATCAATAAATGCATAATTATATAAAATAAATATCTAACACAACATTAAAAACTCATTTAATAGAAACTATATTTACATGAACAATAGAAGGGAGATAAAAGGAGATAAAAGAGAAGGCATGTAAATTGTGACAACATTGATAAGGGATAAATACCTCTGTAGCGATTATTGAGGACATCTCTATGAATGACCTTAGCATAAAGGCAATTCTAATATGACTAAAAAAATAAATATGAAAACATATTTGTTAAAAAACTACATTAAAAATGAAAACTAATATGTGCTATTATATTAATAATAAAAGACCGGAAGAGACCAAAAAAGGAGAAAAGAAACGTGGCAAGAGCGTGTGGTCCATTCAAAGAAAACTCCTATTTTGTACATCCTGCAAACATGCAGTGAATACTAATCATCCCAAGCAGTGCCTTAGATACGGAGACTAATCCGTATATAATGATTAATGTTTGCAATATAATTGTACAATACACATAAAGTGCATCAGTGAATAATATCTTTACCCGCATACTATGTTTATTGAAATCCAAGAATTACTACCGGAAAGAAACTCCGAGCACCATGGACGCCCGACTGTGAGCTATGTATACTTAAAATTACTCACATCATGTTTCAAACCTAATAAAAAACGTGTGTGACCAATCGGACTGCCCCACATTCGTGCACTAAAACTCAGGACTAATAAAACTTTCAACGAACCAAGAACCGGTTTCTTCTGTACTGCTGCTGCTACAACCTTTGAAGAACGCTGGCACAGGCACACAATAAATACTAAAAGAGGACAAAGTAAAATGCTGATAATCGGGTAGGAACATACTACGCATTCATGTGCTTCAATAAACATGAATAAAAACTTACAAAACCCATAAACTGGCTCCTTCTGTACTGCAGTTAACAGCCTTCGGAGAACACCGGCGCAAGCGCGCAAATAAATACTAAAAAAGGGAGGGGCCGAGAAAGGGGCGGAGTGTTTCCAAGATACAAAGCTCACGGTTGCACACAAGCATAATATTTATTTATTTATTTATTTAGTATACATTTTGTATACCGCTACTTCCAGCGATCAGCAGCAGTTTGATTACAGATTGGAAATTGTCAAATCATGACAGGAAATTTTTGAGGTATAAACACATTGATTAGACAGGAAAGCACAGCACACAGAGAACTATTTTACAGGGAACATGGGCTATGGAGGGTTAAGTGGCTTGCCCAAGACCACAAGGAGCACCTGTGGGACTAGAAACCCCAGTCCTTCCGGCCCAAGGTTGCTGTCCTCTAGTGGGATTTGAACCCCCGACCTTCCGGCCCGAAGTACCTTGCCCCAACCACTAGGCCACTCCTCCACTCCACTCCAACTTACGAAATCTTTTAGTGCCTTCAGCGCTAACAGAAAAATGTTACTTATCCAAATATAAAGGACAGTTCCAATGTGGGAAATGTTCAGTTTGTTTGAATGTGCTTCCAATTAGAGAATACTTTATTCATTCCACTACTAATCAGAAGTTTCACATTAATGATTACTCCAATTGTGACACCCAGAATGTAATCTATGTCATACAATGCCCTTGTAAAAAAATATATGTTGGTAAGACAAGCCGTAACATCAGAATTAGGATCACTGAACACAAAAGCTGTATTAAAAGAGGTTTAACTGATAAGCCTCTAGTAGCCCATTGGCAAGATAATCAGCATGGTATTATGGATTTAAAATTTTTCGTTATTAAGAAGGTCAAAACTAATTGGAGAGGTGGAGATATAAACAAAACCATGCTGAGACTTGAGCAAAGGTTTATATATTTATTAGGTGCTTTGGTTCCACAAGGTCTTAATCTGGACAGAGATCTTTCTGTCTTTCTATAGCAATTGGGTCAGTGTGATGGAGATGATTACACATATTTTCCTTTTGATTATTACTATTAACAGTTGAGGTATAATAGGTATATATATACATCTTTTATAAATCAATCTAGATTTCACTTCTTTTTATTAATTAATTATTTATGATTTTATTTTTGGGTTCATTTATGAGAATTAGTGTCATGGTGCCATTGGGTCATATTGTCAATTTATTTTGGGTTTTGCAATCGGAGTTCGTAGCACAGTATGGTTCATTTTGTTTTAGTTCATTTTAATAACAAAAACATTTTTGTTTAGACAACATTTTTATTCATTATCTTTTTAAATTAATGTTTGGGTACTAATTATTTATTTATGGTTTTAAAAGGTCCTCCTTATCTTCTTAATTTCGGGGGTAGGTTATTGATTTTTATAGCCTAAAGAAAGAGGCATAGATCCTTTATAGTTGGCAATAGTTGAATAAATGTTTTTAAACAATATTTTATGCATATCCATATTACGTGGTAGGCTTTATCTCACAATGCTCCTTTTGTAACTGTCTGTGTAGCAAAGGCAAGTTGACACGTACAATACTTGGTCCGATAGGAGCAGATCCCTTTTCTTGCGGCCTTATATAATTTTATTAGTAGGTAATTGGTCTCTGAGTTTGCCGCTCTTATACTCCGCCCCTTTCTCGATCCCTCCCTTTTTTAGTATTTATTTGTGCGCTTGCGCCGGCGTTCTCCGAAGGCTGTTAACTGCAGTACAGAAGAAGGAGCCAGTTTATGGGTTTTGTAAGTTTTTATTCATGTTTATTGAAGCACATGAATGCGTGGTATGTTCCTACCCGATTATCAGCATTTTACTTTGTCCTCTTTTAGTATTTATTGTGTGCCTGTGCCGGCGTTCTTCAAAGGTTGTAGCAGCAGCAGTACAGAAGAAACCGGTTCTTGGTTCGTTGAAAGTTTTATTAGTCCTGAGTTTTAGTGCACGAATGTGGGGCAGTCCGATTGGTCACACACGTTTTTTATTAGGTTTGTCGCGAGCACCGCCCTGGCGTATAAGCAGCGCTCGGACATAAAAATTATGGGGAGAAGATTGGCCAGTAATCCTGCGGCCTACTTCACATTTGGCCTTATTTGTTTCCTGGTCCTAATCTTCAAAGAAACATATGCACAAATGGTGGGAAAATAAAGGCGTTTATTTCCCTTTACGCTAGGGTCCAAAGAATTGGTTAACAACAAACGCAAAAGTCCTTCATTCAGGTAAGAAAAGTGAAACAAAAAGCTTAAAGATACACTGTTATCTTCACATTAGCGCTGGGCTTCATTCAAACAATATCCTAGGCAATAATTCATGCAGCATACAAGTCTGGCACAGACTCCAGGCTTCCACTAGTACAATATGTGCAATCCATTTCGTTATCCAAAGCCTCACTGGCCAGGTCCACTTGCATTTGCTCGTAGGTGGACACCTCGGACTCCGAGTCCCTGGGTTCAGGTATCCTATACTCAGGCTCTCTGTATAGCTTTTCCAGCACAGCCCAATGTTCTGGATTATTCTTAGGGCGTCGGCTTCGTGCTATTCTACCTGGAGGAAAGTTCTCTCTCCTTGGAGCTTTTGTGGCAGTCTTATACAAACATCTATTATCCAAGCCTTTCTTATCATACAAGCTTTTTCTATATCTTGATTCAATAAAAGCTTTACCTTGGGAGCTTGGCCTCTTGGACTCCAGCGAAGGTTGAGGCCTATACCAGTCTCTCCTTTGGCTGGCCTGTTTAGCACGTCTTAGGGCTTCTTGCTGTGACCCTGTGGATTCTGGACAACAACTGCAGTAATGCCTTGACCACTCTGGACAAACAGCTTTTACCTCTCTAGGAGCTGAAACCTCCTCCGGTTCCTCCTTAGCTCTCAGACCATCACCTTTCCCTTTAGGTGATCTTTTGGCAAGGGAATATTCAGGTTTGCATTCCAACCTACCCTCTGTCTTGCCTTGCTTCCAGCTGTACACAGTCCTGCTGCATTTACTCTTGCTGTTTCCTCTCCAGCCGTCACTCCAACTGTCTTCACAGCTGCCTTTCCATCTGCTGCCACTTCCTCTCTTGCCACTACCGGTCTTGTCACCGCCGCTCTTGCTGCCCTTGCCACCTCTGCTCCCCTTCCTGTCTTCCAGAGCCTCCTTAAGAAGTTCCTCTGTGCACCTGGATTGGAAGCTGGGTGGCATTACATCATGCTCAGTGGGGCGTGGTTCTATAGTGGCTCTGGAGTCTCTCTGGCTCCCTCTACCTGGTTCCTCCAGATATTGCGGCTTATATGCACTTTTTCCTTCATTTAAAACACTTTCCCTTCTCTCAACCAGGTCTGCTGGGTGACAGGTTTTAAACATGATGTGAGTAATTTTAAGTATACATAGCTCACAGTCGGGCGTCCATGGTGCTCGGAGCCTCTTTCCAGTAGCAATTCTTGGATTTCTATAAACATAGTATGCGGGTAAAGATATTATTCACTGATGCACTTTATGTGTATTGTACAATTATATTGCAAACATTAATCATTATATACAGATTAGTCTTCATATCTAAGGCACTGCTTGGGATGATTAGTATTCACTGCATGTTTGCAGGATGTACAAAATAGGAGTTTTCTTTGAATGGACTATTTTTTCACCCCCATTGAGGGCATATATTAAGGGAATGTGTTCACCACACGCTCTTGCCACGTTTCTTTTCTCCTTTTTTGGTCTCTTCCGGTCTTTTATTATTATTAATATAATAGCACATATTAGTTTTCATTTTTAATGTAGTTTTTTAACAAATATGTTTTCATATTTATTTTTTTAGTCATATTAAAATTGCCTTTATGCTAAGGTCATTCATAGAGGTGTCCTCAATAATCGCTACAGAGGTATTTATTCCTTATCAATGTTGTCACAATTTACATGCCTTCTCTTTTATCTCCTTTTATCTCCCTTCTATTGTTCATGTGCATATAGTTTCTATTAAATGAGTTTTTAATGTGTTAGATATTTATTTTATATATTTATGCATTTATTATTGATTTGATATATTTTATCTACACTTTTTACCCTTCTACATGTAACATGTTTTTAACAGTTAATAGATGTTTTTATATGTGTAGCATCTGTCTTTTTAGTGTTTCAATGTGATATATGTATTTATCAATATTCATTTTTATGTATTTATGTTTTTAGTTCTATCTGCCTGATCAACCCCTGACGAAGTGTGCGAAACACGGCCTGTGTCGGGTTGGCAATAAGATTATTTAATTAAACTCTGTCTTTTTTCTATAATCACACCTTGGACTGGGTTTGTATACTGTGTGGAGCAGTCAATATATATATACATTTTGGTCCCATATCTTTTTGATCATCATTTTTTATATATTTTGTGGATATATATTTTTAGGATTATATTTTTTCACCTTTGGAGTAATTTTTCACAATGACATCTACTCATCCAGGGGTTGTGGAAGATCTGAGAGCTGTGGACACTTCTGATCTACAGAAAGATATTGATTCAAGTTTCTCTTGTTTTCAACATGAAACTGCTTTACTGGTTTTTTTGGAGCAGGATGCACCCCGGTTATTGCAAGGCGATCGGTTATGGGAAAGCCCACATTTGTCTGTCCAGACTTTTGATTGGACTATGGCTACTACACTGAAGAAAAAGATTGCTAGGGCTGTATTACATGCTGAAACTCTGAAGGTATATTGCTGTGAACGATGTATTCCATGGAGATTGCATATATATAAAGCTGCTCATATTTTTGAATAGCATGAGTCCTTTATCACTAAATGGAACAGTATTTTGAACAAGTGATCGTATGATCTGATGTTGTTGATTATTGACACCAACAGTTCTATGGTAGAGGAGTCTACTCAACAGTATGAGGAATTTCTATGCCCTGTTAAGGAACAGACTGATGTTTATGCTGAGAAGTGGGGAGAATTTGAGTCCCAGATGGAACAATTTCGTAAGAAGTTGCTGGATTTCAATTTGAAGAAGTTTCAACAGGATGCAACTGATTACCAGCGGGGCCAGATTTATCCATGGATGTACCAGCATAAGCCATGGCAGGGCTCCAGGAAAGTGACTTTTCAATCCACATCTGAGGAATCATATGATACATCCACTGGAGAATCTTTTTTTTATCCCGAGGGTGACATGAACAATGATGTCCATGCAGCAGGAGTCGCAGCAGATTGCGGGGCCCTGAGTGGAACCACCGGGGTTCCAGATGGAGTTGGCGAACCCCATGGAGGCGCAGTTAATAAGTGAACAAAATAATCATTCCTTAGTATGCAATTTATCCCATCGTATATTGTCACCCATTGAAATTACAGTATTGGAGAAAATTTATCTTTTGTCCCCATCCACTGGGTTTGATATGTTTAAGATGCAAGTTCAGTCACAGCATTTTTTACATCGACTGAAGGTGATGTTATTTTTTTGCTGACACACCTGACCCTATAATGGAGACAAAGGCATTCCCCTTTTAGTCCTTATGGGTTCCCTCTGGGCCAGTGGATGTCAATATACAGGTCTTTGAGCATTCAGTAATGAAAGATCTTTATGCAATGAATATATCTCCTGTGTGAGATAATCTTTCCGAGGAGAGAGGGACATTAAGGGATTTAACTAGGGATTTCTCTATAGCTATCAAACCGGCGGATAAAGGGGGTGGAATTGTTATTCAGGACAGCAACAATACGTATTGGAGGTGTTGTCCCAGCTCATTAACACTCAATTTTACACCCTGTTGCAGAGGACCCCACTGCAAAATTTTGAAAATTTTACAATGGGGTTTCTCTCACCAGATACGCTCAGATAGAGAGCTCAACTATCTATATGTTTCACACCCCCATATTCCCAGCTTTTATGTAGCACCTAAAATGCAACCTTCCTGGTCATCCCATTGTGTCTGGGGTGGGCTTAGCATTGGAACTCTTGTCCCAGTGCCTTGATACTTATTCAGATCCTCTGGTTAGTGAGGCAGCGTTTTATGTAAAGGACTCTGTGGCTTTGCTGAATAAACTGTCCCGGTTCTCCACAGTGCAGGATGATTGGTGGCTGGTATCTTTAGATATTTCAGCTCTTTATACAAATGTCCCACAGGGAGCAGCTGTTGAGATCGTGATGACTTATTTGAAGAACACAGACATCTCTTTGATGCAGCTTACTTTTTTGTGATGTCTGCTCCCATTGGTATTGGGACGTAATTATTTTGAATTTCAAGAGCATTTTTACCACCATATTCATAGGGTGGTGAAGGGGACTGCACTTGCCCTGTCAGTGGCCTGTCTGTATGTCAGGACCTTTGAGGAACAGTTTTGTACCCCTCTCCGATTTGACAACATGTGGAATTGTAGACCCGTTATATTGATGGCATATTTGTTATCTAGACAGGGATCAAGGAGGCCCTTTTGACTTTTTTTTTGGAGTGGCTGAATACATTGGACTCATATCTTCAATTCCACTCCCCATATGTCATTATCTGAGATCAACTTTATGGATATTTGTATTTTGAAATGAACTAATGTGTTTGAGGCATCTATATTTCGCAAATGGACCGACCACAATAGTCTGTTGAATTATACTAGTCACTATCCTCACAATTTTTGAGGCTAGGCCATTTGCGCTCTTCTAATGATGATTTTACATGCCAGGCAAGCACTATGAGCCAACAGATTCTCAGATGCTGGTGAGGAACTGTGATACATCACAATCTGTGGAGGAACATAGGTGAGATCTTCTACAGACTGCATTACCCAGGGGGTTGTTTACGTTATCCTGTGCCCATGTCATCTGGGCACACTACCAGAAGATTCAAAACACAGATTATTGAACACCTTTCCTGTATTAGGAGAAGAAAGGAATCAACCCCACTTGTCCAACACTGATTGCGTCTTCAACATATTGCAGATGATTTACAGTGTTTTGTGTTGGAACAAGTGCGGTGGGTTGCTGATAGAGATTGATCACAACGCTTTGCTGGGCATGCGCAATACTTTATTTTTTAGTAGCAAACCTGTCATTCAAAGGATTTAAACAATGAGATTGAATGGCATTGGTTCTTTTAATTTATTCTCTCCCCTGCTGTGCATTTAATGACTGTCCATGTATGGCATTTTTTAGTATCGGTTGACCATGTTTTGACCCCTCAAAAGCATTTGGTTAGTGGAAAATTGGGGTGAAGACTGCAGTACTCCCTGTTGGTGCGCATTCACTATTTTTTTTCCTGTTTGCCTTTGACAGAAATTCCCGAAGAAACCTTTTGGTGAATCCTGTGGCCAGGGTTGGAATTATTTCTGTCAGAGTGAGGACTTGTACTTGGACATTAACTATGGAGTTACTCTTGTTATGAATTATCTGCGTGCTTGAAGAATGACTCATTGAGCTAAGCAGTGTAACAGCCTGATTCTGCTTGTGCAATGATTTATGGAACTGAGCAGTGCAACAGAGTGACACTGCTTTGGACTTAAACTGAATTACACAAATAAGCTGTTGATTTATATTTTCTTTGGACACCATTTTTGTTTGGTGCACAATAGAAGTAAGGTATTGTTGTGAGTTTTGTGGAAGCAATGATGATGAAGAGTTTTGGGACCTTATTGTATTGGTCACCTTGATTGAGCTTCCTTTTCTCACCTTTTTGTTTTCATTTTTTGTGGGGAGTTAAGCATTGTGTGGCCCCATGTATGCAAGTTTATTAATATTCCTAGTGTTATCAATGATTACGTTTTGAACAATATTGGAGAATTGTATACTGTGTGTAACAGTCAATATTTATATATATTTTAGTCCCACATTTTTTTGATCATCATTTTGGATATATTTTGTGGATATATATTTTTAGGATTATATATTTTCACCATGGGCATATGCTCATATGTGGCCATTCCAATAATTCTTGCTGACTTGGTGGCCCCAAGTTCTCAGGAGTTGAAGCTTAGGCTCCTGCTCCCAATGATGGTGAAGGCCAGCCTGCAGTGGTAGCAGCAGCCCTGTCTGAGGAAGGACG
Source organism: Ichthyophis bannanicus (assembly GCA_033557465.1). Classification (NCBI taxonomy): domain Eukaryota; kingdom Metazoa; phylum Chordata; class Amphibia; order Gymnophiona; family Ichthyophiidae; genus Ichthyophis; species Ichthyophis bannanicus. Next base: position 252,547,027 of record CM066031.1, read on the forward strand.
TTCCGCTGGATGATTTCTCATGAATCCTTCTGACGACAGATGCCAGTCTCTTGGCCTGGGGAGCCCATTGCTACAACCAGATGGCCCAGAGTCATTGAAACCACAGGGAAGTTGTGTGGTCCAACACCCACCTCGAGGTGGGGGCCATCAGGTTAGCTCTTCTGCATTTCTGGCCTCTGGTCGAGGGCTGGGCCGTTCGAGTGTTTTGAGACCATGCCACAGCGTGGCTTAAATCAAGTGGCAAGGCGTCACAAGGAAGACCAAGGTAGCCCTGGAGATGGCACTCCTGTATGCCTGGGGAGAGAAGAACCTCCTAGCTTTGTCGGCTCATCACATTGCTGGGGTGGACAGTGTAGCAGTGGACTTTCTCAGCAGGCACTCTCTGGATCCAGGAGAGTGGGAGTTGAGACAGGAGGCATTTCAGTTGATTCTGTGCCTCTGAGGTGCCCCGAGATGGATCTGATGGTGACCCGCTCCATTGTCAAGTTTGCCACTTTTTCAGTCGTCGCATGGAAGCAGAGTCCAATGGTGTCGATACCCTGCCCAAGTCAATACCTGCTGTATGTGTTTCCTCCATGGGCCCTCATGGGGCCTGTGATTCGGTGTATAGAACACCATCTGGGAAGGATTATTCTGATGATGCTAGATTGGCTGAGAAGAGTATGGTTCAGAGATATGATGCAGCTCCTGAAAGTGCATCCTCTTTGTTTGCCTCCATTTTGGGGCCTATTGCATCAGGGACCCATCGTCCTGGATGACCCATTTCCCTTTTTGCTTAATGCTTGGCTCTTGACAGCTACCATTTAAGGGCTACTCTCCACTCTGCTCAGAACCCGGAGGAGGTCTACCAACCTGGTATATGTGAGGGTCTGGTGCCTCTTTGGGCAAGGGTGTGGAACATGGCAACTGGCTCCTGAGGCAGCCAAGGTTCCTTCCTTGTTGGCCTTTCTGCAGGTCAGCCTGGAGAAGTGCATTTCTCTTAGCTCCCTGAAGGTTCAGGTGGCAGCTTTGACCTATTTCATAGGTCCGGTGGCTGGTAAGTCTCTAGCCTTACACCTGGATGTTTCGCGCTTTCTTCAAGAGATTTAGTGTCTGCATCCTCCCCTCCAGACTGTGGTCTCTTCCTGGGATCTGTGTCTGGTGCTCAGGACCCTGATGTCAAAACCCTTTGAACCATTGAAGCGCGCTACTTTGAAGAATTTTACACTCAAGGCAGTCTTCGTGGTTGCGATTTGTTCCACAACATGGATTTCTGAGCTGCAGGCTCTATCTTGCCAAGATCCTTACCTATCTTTTTCTGAGGAGGCCGTTTCCATTTGGCCTGTGTCTTCCTTCTTGCCTAAGGTGAATCCTCCCTTTCTAGTGAACCAGATGGTTTGCCTGCCCTCCTTCTCTTAGGAGCAGTATCAGAGGAAGGATAAGGATCTTCACCTTGTGGATATCCGGAGGGTGCTTCTCCGGTACTGGGATGTTACGAATTCTTTTCATTAGTCAGACCATCATTTTTTTTTCCTTTTTCTGGCCCATGCAAAGGTGACGAAATGGCTAAATACACACTGGGGTGCTGGATTAAGGAGGTCATTGCCTAAGTGTATCTGCTGCGGAACCTGCAAGTTCCAGGGGGTTTGCACACCCATTCTACCAGAGTGCAAGTGTCCTCATGGGCAGAGTGCAGCTCGCTAGCCCCTACTGACATTTATCGGGTGGCAACGTGATCATCACTTTACACTTTTGTCAAGTACTACTTCTTGGATGTCCACACATGGGTGGACAGGGTCTTTAGCTCTAAGGTTTTGCGAACTGCTGTGTCTTCTTCCCACCCACTGGAGTCGTAGCTTTGGTATGTCCCACTTGTCTGGAATAGTCTAACAGGGCAATATGGAAGGTGGTATTTTACTTACATACCAGATAATGTCCTTTCCTTGAGTCCTGCTAGACCAGTCCAGGGCCTACTCCTGGAACTGTATTTGCTCTGTTCTGCTACTGCTGTGCCCTTAGGTCCACTATGATTTCTATACTTGGCTCTTCATGTTCATCTTCTACTGATAGGTTTCTGTTTCTGCTTTCCTGGCAAGGTTCTCTACTGTTGATTACCCACTGTTGCCCACATTGAGGATGCATGAGGCTTGCCATGTTCTCCCATATGCTTTTGGATGGATACTGAAGAGACCTCTAATGGCTGAGGTGGATAGCGGCATGGAAGTGATGTCATTGAAACCTGGACTTTTCATTGGTTCTTTATCTCCAATAATCTGCTGGTAGGGGAACACATCCCACTTGTCTGGACTTTTCTAGCAGGACTCAAGGAAAGGACATTATCTGGTAAGTAAAATGTCACCTTATCTAAAGATGCCAAGCGGTGTAGGAACTCTGGCACTGGTCTCGCAATACTTGAGAACATGAGACCAACATGAGAAACAATGGGGAGGAGGGGTTGTGAGGAGGTCACAAAGACTGGCTCCTAAGATTCTGGCCTCGCTTTTAAGTCCATACAAAATTTGTCAAGGCCTGTGTTAATCTATGTGCATACAGTACTTGCATACTCTCAAGCAGGAATAATATCTGTGTCTTCAAAGTAAGCAGTATTGGACTTCTGGCTAAGATGATGGACTGAATAGATATAGTTGAAGTTTCTCCCTTCTGACTCTGCACAGCAAGAGGAATATCTCAGTCATGAACTCTACGGCAGCGACTAGCGAGCCTCCCTATTTTAGCCATGCCAAAATTGAAAGGCACAAAATCAATACGAGACACCTCTTCGGTGAAAGTGAAGGCAATCGGGTCTAAGGCAGGGACAGTAGTGCAGCCACGGCCATCACCGTGCTCATCAGTGGCCAGTGAACCTGAAGATATATTGCCGAAGGGTAACGTGATGTTCCTAACAGTATTGCAGGAGATCCAGGCGGCAAAAAAAGAAATAGTAGAGAAAGACCTAAACAAAATTGAAGAAAAATTTAGCCATCGGGGAGAGGCTATAGCAGATGGAACACCGCATAGGTGAGACGGAGGATGCCAAAAGAGTCTATCAGATAAGGTGATTCAGGTGTAAACGCAGATGGCCTGGATGAAAGATAAAATGGAGGACCTTGACAACAGAGAAAGATGCTCCAACATTTGCATTTTCGGAGTGCCAGAAGATGAAGAAGGTACAGATGCCTGTAGTATTGTATGTGAGCTCTTGAAGAACTGGTTCCCAGGGTCTCCTGCAAATGGAGCTGTAGCGGGCCCACAGAGAGCTGCGGCATAGGCCGAAGATTAATTTCCAGCCATGAGCATTTATAGTTAAATTTCTATGATACCAATATAAGGAATTTATCATTCAGGAGGCCAGAAAACGGGCTTCGTGACATACCGCAATTGGAAAGTGACGATCTTCCCAGACCTTGCCGTTGAAACTATGCATCAGAGGAGAAATCTACTAAAGTATAAAAAGACTTTGAGCCAACATGGAATTAGGGCAGCCATTTGGTACCTTACCAGATTGAGTTTTATGGACAAGGGCACCAGAAGCTTTTTCACCACATCGGAGGCAGTAGATAAATATATTAAAGTGCTCACAGGAAACTCTCCGAGGGGTCCTCCTCCACACGCCAAAAGCGGCTGTGCCATTACTTGATTGGGCAGCCAGATCAGCGGCAGAGCCCCAGGCCCTGAGGATGCCCCACCTTTCTGATGGGAGAGCCCAGAGAGGACAGCTCATAGGTGGGGGTCGACCAGACAGAGACTGGCAGCACAGATGATGGAAAAAAGAATATATAGAGTTGAGAGGTCCGTTTTTCAGGGTTTTTTGAATTGGAATGGATCTAAGATGCTAGTGGCACAGTCCATATGCACTGGGCCTGAGTAATGGTAATGGATACAAGGGGGTACTTTCTGAACTTGAGGTCACTTATGGACCTTTTTTTATAACATGGGTATGAGGGTAGTAGCGGTGACTGGGGGACTGAGGACATGTTATAGCCTGAGTTGCTACTAGGGGAGGAAGAAAGCTACTTGTGCGGGGAGAGGGGGTTGAGTATGGATGCAGGTGAAATGCTAGGGGATTGGTTTGAAGTCTGTTTAGAGGGAAAGAAGAGGAGAGGGAGTGAATGGAACATAGGAGGAGATACAAGAGATGTGTTATAGTTCAGTTTTGTTAAGTTGATCTGTTGCTCAGTGATGTGTGTGGCGAGTGAGAGATTAGGGATGGGGGGCTGCTCTTACATAAGGGAGAGCTGTGTATGTGGTGTACCGAGTATGAATGGTGGGGTATAGGATAGGTTCACTTAACATTTGGGGGATTAATCATCCCATCAAACAAAAGTGAGTGCTGGGGCTGCTGTGTTGGTCACAAGTGGATATTGCTTAATTGCAAGAAACTCACTTGATGAGGGAGGAACAATGAAGCTGAAAGGACAGGGATATGAACAAATGTATTGCACTCCCTACAATTCCAGAAAGAGAAGGGTAGCAGTATTAATACATAAACGGTTCCCATTTGAACTGTATACCTCGGGAGGAGACTCGCAGGGGAGAACGGTATGGATTAGGGGGAAGGGTGGAGCAGCACAAGCTTTGCATTCTAAACTTATATGCTCTCAATAGAAGGAAAGGCTCCTTTTATCAAGAATGGTATGGAAAATTTGTTAAGGTAGCTAAAGGGGATTGGATCATTGCAGGGGATATGAACTGTGTGTTGCGGAGACAGACCACTCCTATTCTGGGGAGCAGTGTCATAAACAGGAGGGGAAGGAACTGCACAGGTGTCTTCAGCAATGGGGTATGGTGGACCTCTGGAGAAAGAGAAATTGCAGGAAATACACATGCTATTCCCTTCGCATGTCTACCTACTTGAGAATAGATTACATACTGGTGCACAGGGATCAAATGGGGAGGTTTGATGGGCTGGAAATTTACTCCCAAGTGATTTCAGACCATGGGCTGGTTGAGGGATGGTGGAGGCCTTTTGGGCCAAGGGAAAAGTCTGACTGGTCCAATTGGCAGACCAATATCTCCCTTCTCGATAAAGTGCTTACTAAACTAAAACTTGAATGACAGCACCTCCTGCAGGCTGATACTGACAGGATACTATGGGATGGAGGGAAAGCCGTGCTTAGGGGTCTCATGATCCAAATAGCTTCTTAGCAGAATAGGACTCAGGAGAGTGAGGTGGTGAGGTTACTCTCACAAATTGCAGACCTTCAGTTGGAACATTCTAGATCAGGTAAGCGAGCAGTCCTACGGCACTTGACACTTGCCTGCATCCAACTTCACACCTTAGAGGCGGAGCAGATTGCCTACCTACTTAGGCTGACAAAATGCAATTATATGGAACAAGGCAACAGAGCAGGGAAGTTCTTAGCTTGGCAGTTGAGAAATAGTGAGTGGAGAGGCTTGTGGCTGAGATTGCAGGGAAAGGGGATGAGCGCATCTGCTCAATTAGCGGAATTTGTGCAGAATTTTGAGCTTTTTATGAACAGCTATATGCTTTGGCGTGTACCACTGGCAAGGAGGAAATAGAGGCATATCTGAAGCCTTTTTCTATTCCAAGGCTGTGGGAAGAGGAAGCAGCCCAGCTGGAGAGGCCAGTTACAGATCTGGAGGTGAAAGTGGCCATTCAAGCCCTTCCAAAGGGGAAAGCAGCTGAGATAGATGGATATTTGGCGGAGGTCTGTCAGGCATTGAGGGACGAGGTATCCCTTCTTCTGGCCAGAGTGTCTTGAAGGGAGAACCCCTACTAGGGACCATGGTACAGGCCGACATTATAGTTTTGCCTAAGGAGGGCAAGTTGAAGAATAACTGCAATAGCCATTGGACAATAGTCCTAATTAACTGTGATGTGAAGCTGTTCGCTAAGATCTTAGCCAAACGAATGGACAGTATCATTCTGTGGTTAATCTATCCAGATCAGACCAGGTTCTTTAAGGATTGTCTTGTTTCTGACAATTTTAGATGTGCGGTGAATTTGTTACATCAGAAAAACACTCCAGCAATCTGCATGGCCCTCAATGCAGAAAAAGCATTTGACCAGGTGGAATGAGGATTTTTATTTATGATGTTGGAAACATTTAATTTGAGGGAGGGATTTTTCCAGAGGATTATGCTCTCTATCAAAATCCTGTGGCACGGGAGCTAGTGAACAGGGGTTGTTAAGAGACCTTTTCTCTACAGAGAGGCACACTACAGAGATGCCTGTTCTTTCCTCTCCTCTTTGTGATTGTTATTGAAGCATTTATGGCTCAGGCCCAGTTAAATAAGAGGATTTATTTGATTACAATTGGGAAAATGGAGTACAAGATACTGTTATATGTGAACAACGCGACCTAAAGAATTTCTCCCAGAGTTGTCAGAATTTCAACAGTTCTCCCAGGTATCGGGTTTCAAGATGAATTTGAGGAAGACAGAAGGGTTGCCCAGAGAAGCCCTACCTGATTTTCTGTTTCAATGGGCAGTTGATAAGATTAAATATTTGAGGGGATATATAGGTAGGTACCCCAGAGATCTTTTCTGCTTAAATTATGCCCCTCTAGCCACCTGGTTGGAAATGGATCTACAGAAGTGGGCAGAGCAGAACTTGAGCTGGATGGGAGGGTTGCCGCTCTGAAAATGAATCTAATCCCCAAATTTAATTTTCTGTTTTCACAGTTGCCTATAGCTATCTCCACTATGTTCTTATATAGATGGGAGAAGAGACTTATAAAATTTGTGTGGGGTGGGAAAAAGACCCCAATAGGAGTTGACCGTTTAACCAGAGTTAGGGAGAAGGATAGGGTGAAATTCCTGGTATTGGGTTTACATTTTCGGGCAGCGGTGCTGCAGGCATTTCAGGTGCATTATACTCAGCCGGACAATCTCTCTGCAAGCAAGGGCTTACTTGCCAGAGGACAGAGCTCAAAGGCTCATGGAGTTGGCATCCCGGTTTCTCAACATGCCAAAGGTTTCTGCCAGGCTCTGTCTACAGCTCCTAGGACACATGGCATCAACTGTACATGTGACCCCCAATGCCCGCCTCCACATGAGGCCTGCACAGTAATGCCTCAGAACTCAGTGGAAGCAAGCCACAGGGAGCCTAGCAGACAAAGTCAGGGTGTCAAAACCATTCCTGAATTCTCTTCAGTGGTGGCTACATCCCCCCAACTTGCTCCAGGGGGTGCCTTTTCAGGTGCCTGTCCCCACAGTGGTGTTGACGACAGATGCCTCCTTGCAGGGCTGGGGTGCACACTGTCAGGAGAGCTGCACTCAGGGCCTATGGTCCCCATGGGAAGCCACGCAACAGATCAACCTACTAGAACTTCGGGCTATTCGGTTAGCCCTCAAGGCTTTTTCTCACACTTTGACTCACCAGTCTGTTCTAGTTCAGACGGACAATCAGGTGGCCATGTTCTATGTGAACAAACGGAGGCACTGGGTCCAAGCCCCTGTGTCTGGAAGCACAGGCCCTTTGTTCCTTTGCGCTCAGGCACAAAATGTTTCTGAGAGCTGTTTATCTTCCTGGCCAGGAGAACTCCCTGGCAGACAGGTTTAGCAGAATTCTGCAGCCCCACGAATGGCAGCTGCACCCGTTAGTGGTTCAAAAGATTTTCCTGAAATGGGGACTTCCATCCATAGATCTCTTTGCCAGTCCCCTGAACCGGCAGCTACCCTGGTTCTGTTCCAGGCAACCGCATCCCCTGAGGTTAGCAGCGGATGCCTTCCTGATTTCTTGGTCCCAGGGCCTACTGTATGCGTTTCCTCCCACGCCTCTGGTGGCCCGAACCTTGTTCAAGATTCTAAGGGACAAGGCCTCGGTCCTTCTGGTAGCTTCCAGGTGGCCGGGGCAGCCCTGGTTCCCACTTCTGCTTCAACTAGCAGTAGAAACACCACTGCCTCTGGGGTTCCAACCCGATCTTCTCTCTCAGGAGCAGGGTTCCCTTCTGCACCCCAATCTCAAATCTCTCAATTCGATGGCCTGGAGGCTGCAAGGGTAGTCTTAGCTCCCTGGGGCCTGCCTCAGGAAGTGGAAGAGGTGGTCTTGGCCTCTAGAAAGCAATCCACCAGAAAAACATATGCCCTGAAGTGGAGGAGGTTCTCCTTGTGGTGTCAACAGCGCCAGGAAGATCCTTTCACCTGCATTGTGCCAGTAGTGCTCCAGTACCTACTGCACTTTTCCAATCAGGGCCTTAAGTCCAATTCTGTTCGGGTCCACCTCTCTTTTCTGGCAGCTCACCACTCACTGGTGGAGGGACACTCTTTGTCAGTTCACTCCTTGGTGTCCAGATTTCTCAGAGGCTTACTATTTCTCAAGCCTCCTCTCCGTCCACCAGCCCCTGAGTGGGAGTTGAATGTGGTCTTGCAGCAATTGACTCGCCCACCTTTTGAGCCGATGGATACATGTCCTCTCCGCTTCCTTTCTTAGCTTTTTTTTAAAGCAAGGTTACTTTCATTTTTGCTGTTTTAGGGGAACTTTACTTGAGCACAGAAGGTTGCTGAACTCTGTAACCTCCTCAGGTTCAGAAACTGCTAACACCTAATCAGGTGTTAGTTCCCTCCCTACCCACCCCAACTCCCACCCACCCCTAGTGAGCAGTCTTGCTTTATAGGGCACCTCCCCCTTTAACAAATCACAGTGAATTAAACCAGCACATTTTGAATATAATTAAAGAGATTTAACTGTTTTTGCTCTGAAAGGACAGCTGCGAAACCAGCTGGTACTTGGTAGATCTCTCTCTTTTGCTTTAACAGATACCTAAGCTCCACAAACAGAACAATGGCTGGGAAAAATCGTATTGCTAAAGCTGTTGCCCCCGTTACAGCTTCTGCCTCGGTCCAGACAGAGGTCCTAAAGCCAGTTGAAGAACCGGTTCCATGTGCAGGGTGCCTGCATGCTGAAGCTCTGAGGAAACAAGTGGAGGAACTCAGAGAGGAGGTGGTGAGGCTGAGGAGCATTCAAGACAGTGAGAAGTACATTGATGAGATGCTTCTTGCAGCAACCAGGCTCTCCAGCACAGGAGAAGATGGGTACCAACAGAATGTCGATGGTTGGACAAAAGTCACCAGAGCCTGCAAAATCACCAATCCAACTTCTCCAGCCCTTGAATTGAAGAACCATTATGCAGCCCTGGAAGTGAAGGAGGTGAAAGCATCCCTGGAAAGGGAAGAACCAGAGTTCAAGTACCCCATAGTTGCGGAATCAGTGACCAGAAGGAAACGAAGGGTAGTGGTGGTTGGAGACTCTCTTCTGAGGGGTACTGAGGCGTCCATCTGCCGACCAGACTTGATGTCCAGAGAGGTATGCTGTCTGCCTGGTGCCAAGATCCAAGATGTTACGGAGAGTTTGCCGAGACTCATCAAGCCCACTGACTATTACCCAATGTTGCTAATCCATGTTGGAACAAATGATACTGCCAGGTATACCTCGGAACGTATCAAAAGTGACTTCATGGCTCTGGGACAGAGGGTGAAGCAGCTAGGTGCACAGGTGGTGTTCTCTTCAATCCTCCCTGTTGAGGGTAAAGGCCAAGGCAGAGAGGCTCGCATCCTGGAGATGAATGCATGGCTGCGTGGATGGTGTCTTCGAGAGCGTTTTGGTTTCCTAGACCATGGGATGCTGTTCCAAGGGTTGCAGAGCAGAGATGGCATCCATCTGTCCAAGAAAGGTCAACGCATCTTTGGTAGTAGACTGGCTAATCTACTGAAGAGGGCTTTAAACTAGATTCGTTGGGGATGGGTGAAGAAAGCCCCCAGGTAAGAGAAAGCCCCCAGGTAGGTGATACATTAAATACCTTTATGGAAATGGGTAACAGGGGTAATATATGGAAAGCAGTGTGTATTAATGCCCGTAGCATGGGAAATAAGATCCCTGAAGTTGAAGCTTTGGTGGGAGTGGCTGACTTGGATTTAGTGGCAGTTACAGAAACATGGTTCACAGAAAACCATGACTGGGATGTAACTATACCTGGCTATACTTTATTCAGAAAGGACAGGATAGGAAGAAGGGGAGGAGGAGTGGCACTATATGTAAAAACTACTATTAAAGCTTTGGAATTACAGAGCTTAAAAGGGAGAGAGGAGGCATTGTGGGTTAAACTAGAAAGAGGGAAAGAGAAATCTATTTGCATTGGTGTGATATACAGACCTCCCTCACAAGAGGAAGAGGTGGACAGAGAGTTAATTGAAGACATACGCAGCATTGCTAGGAAAGGGAAAGTGCTACTGCTAGGGGATTTCAATATGCCAGATGTTGATTGGCACATTCCTGCTGCAGTATCATCTAGAAGTAAGGAGATCCTGGATTCTCTACAGGGAGAACTATTCAGGCAATTGGTAACAGACCCCACACGTGAAGGGGCCATACTGGACTTGGTGCTTACCAATGGTGAAAGTGTTTTCTGATGTTGTAGTGGGAGATCATTTTGCATCCAGTGATCACCAGATGGTGTGGTTCAGTATTAGGACTAGGGCTGTTAGAATCCATTCCAAGGTGAAGATCTTAGACTTTAGGAAGACTAACTTTGCGAAAATGGGCCAATACCTCAGGGAGTCGTTAGTGGGATGGGAACAGCTGGGGGATGTAGAAAAACAGTGGGCAAAACTGAAAGGGGGTATTTTAAAGGCAACCAACCTTTTTGTTAAAATGGTAAATAAAGGCAAAAGGAACAGGAGACCGCTATGGTTTTCGAAGGAAGTAGCTGAAAAAGTGAAGAAAAAGAGGGAGGCCTTCATGAAATACAAGAGATCACAGAGAGAGGAAGACAGGCATCTGTATTTGGAAAAACTTAGAGAAGCTAGCAAAGTAGTCAAGAAGGCAAAGATTCAAAAGGAGGAGGAAATAGCCAATGCAATAAAATAGGGGGATAAGACATTTTTCAGATATATTAGTGAGAAGAGGAAGGGCAAAAGTGGTATTGTCAGACTCAAGGGTGCAGGGGGGGAATATGTAGAAGCTGATAAAGATAAAGCGGAATTGCTTAACAAATATTTTTGTTCTGTGTTCACAGATGAAGAACCAGGAACAGGACCTCAGAAAATACCCACAAATAAGAACAGAAGCGAGGGACATCTTGAACAATTTTCAAAAGACTGTGTTCGTGAGAAACTAGCTCAACTTAAAGTAGACAAAGGGATGGGACCGGATGGGATACACCCTAGAATACTGAGGGAACTTGGGGACGTTCTAGCAACTCCACTGACTGACCTTTTCAATGCCTCGTTGGAGTCGGGAGTGGTGCCAAAGGACTGGAGAGAGGCTCATGTGGTGCCTTTACACAAAAGCGGAAGTAAGGATGTGGTTGAAAACTACAGGCCGGTTAGTTTAACTTCGGTGGTGAGTAAATTATTGGAAACGCTGCTGAAAGAGAAAATAGTGAGGTTTCTGGAGTCCGGCGGATTACAGGATCCGAGGCAGCATGGATTCACCAGAGGCAGGTCTTGTCAGACAAATCTGATTGATTTCTTTGACTGGGTGACCAGGGAGTTGGACCGAGGGAGAGCTCTAGATGTGGTGTATTTAGATTTCAGTAAAGCCTTTGACACTGTTCCTCACAGGCGACTTATAAACAAGCTGAGCACCCTAGGGATGGACCCTAAAGTTACTGCTTGGGTTAGAAATTGGTTGGGTGGGAGGCGACAAAGAGTACAAGTAAATGGAGCTCACTCTGAGGAGAAGGATGTTACCAGTGGTGTGCCCCAGGGATCTGTCCTTGGTCCGATTCTTTTTAACATCTTTGTTAGTGATATAGCGGAAGGGCTGTCGGGTAAGGTTTGCCTCTTTGCGGATGATACCAAAATCTGCAATAGAGTAGACACCCAGGAAGGTGTAGATAACATGAGGAGGGATCTAGCTAAGCTTGAAGAATGGTCTAGAATTTGGCAGCTGGGATTTAATGTTAAAAAATGTAAGGTCATGCATTTGGGCTGCAGCAATCCAAGGGAGCAATACAGTATAGGAGGTGAAGTACTTTTGTCCACTAAAGAAGAGCGGGACCTAGGCGTGGTTGTGTTTGATGATCTTAAAGTAGCTAAACAGGTATAAAAGGCGATGGCAAAAGCTAGAAGGATACTTGGGTGCATACGGAGAGGAATGGCTAGCAGAAAAAAGGAGGTGATAATGCCTCTGTATAAGTCTTTGGTGCGACCTCATTTGGAGTATGGTGTGCAATTCTGGAGACCGCACCTTCAAAAGGATGTGAACAGGATGGAGTCGGTGCAGAGGGTTGCTACTAAAATGATTAATGGGCTTCATTATAAAGCATATGAGGACAGACTTAAGGATCTTAATATGTACACCTTAGAGGAAAGGCGGGATAGAGGTGATATGATTGAGATGTTTAAATACCTCCGTGGCATAAATGTTCAGGGAGAGAGCCTCTTTCAATTGAAAGCAAGTTCTGCTACGAGGGGACATGGGATGAGGGTGAAGGGAGATAGATTCAGGAGTGATATGCGGAAAGAGTAGTGGATCCGTGGGATAGTCTCCCAGTGGAGGTGGTGGAGATGAGGACAGTAACTGAATTCAAAAAAGCATGGGACCAACACAGAGGATCTCTAAAGGTAAAAAGTGGACTGTTGTAGTTGTTGTTATGGAAGGACAGACTAGATGGGCCTTGTGGTCTTTTTCTGTCGTCATGTTTCTATGTTTCTAAGACTCTATTCCTAGTGGCCCTGACCTCGGCCAGGCGAGTGAGTGAACTTCAAGCCCTGGTCTGTGACAGGCCATACACTCGTTTCTATAGGATCAGGGTAGTCCTTAGGACTCATCCTAAGTTCCTCCCAAAGGTTGTCTCCTCTTTCCATCTCAACCAGGAGGTGGTTCTTCCAATGTTCTTTCCTAGGCCCCATGCCAGCCGGGCTGAGACAGTCCTGCATACCCTGGACTGTAGGAGGGCCTTATCCTTCTACCTTGAACCTACGCAGGGTCATAGGAGGGCTACTCAACTCTTCATATCTTTTGACCCCAATAACTTGGGGGTACCTGTCTCCAAGCGTACCTTGTCCATCTAGGTGGCTGACTGTATCACCTGGACTTACAGGGCGGCTGACCTTCCTTTGCAGGGTCGGGTCATGGCCCACCGTGTCAAGGCAATGGCTGCCTCAGTAGCTCATCTCCGCTCTGTACCATTGGCAGACATCTGCAGGGCTGCAACTTGGTCCTCAAGCCAGACTTTTGCGGCCCATTACTGCCTGGAGAGGGAGTCCCGTAGGGACAGTGCTTTTGGTCAGGCAGTGCTCCGGAATCTCTTTGAGGTTTAGGAAACTCCTATCCTCCAGCCCTCTGGTTGGGCCACCGGTGGGGGTTTGTTTCAGTGAAATCCTTTCTCTGATGCTGAGGCTAGAGGGAGCTCATTTTTCAGCTCTGGGTCCCCGGTAGCCTGAAGCTAGGGAGTCCCATAAGTGAGGACTGAGTTCCTGCTTGGTCCTGGAGAAAGAGTAGTTACTCACCTGTAACAGGTGTTCTCCAGGAGCAGCAGGAATCAGTCCTCACAACCCTCCCTCCTCCCCTGGGAGTTGCAGTTGTACATAGTTCATTTTTACTTTTTTATGTGCTGTCTTTTAGCTATGTCATTGGACTGAGCAAGATGGCACCTTTAGGTGGGAAGGGGACCGCGCATGCGTGCAGTATTCCCAAAGGCTTTCATAGAAAGCTGGGGAAATGCTCCGCATGGGGGCTCCATTGGCGTCGATGTCACCCATAAGTGAGGACTGATTCCTGCTGCTCCTGGAGAACACCTGTTTCAGGTGAGTAACTACTCTTTTCTTTAGCATTCCTCCAGTTTAGTCCTCAACTCCTGGGATGTAACAGAGCAGTATTAGAGGGAGGGACCTTTCCAACCAGCTTGTAACACCGCCGACCCGAATACAGCATCTCGTGCTGCCAACAGATCCAGGCCGTAGTGTTTACTGAATGTATGAAGCGACGACCAGACTGCCACCCTACAAATTTCCACAGGCGGCACCAAGCTATACTCCGCCCAGGACGCCGCTTGCGCCCTGGTAGATTGCGTTTGAAGTCCTGCTGGCACCTCCCAGCCATTCAAAATATAGGCGGAAGCAATTGCCTCCCTAATCCACCTAGAAATAGAAGCCTTCGCCGCCACCTCTCCCTTACGCGGACCACCGAACAACACGAACAAGCGATCTGATTTGCGATAGAGCTCTGAAACTTTCAAATACTGTTGCAGCACCCTCTTGATATCCAAGCGACGGAGTCTGCGATCCGAAGCACCACCGTCTAGCGCCCCCAGAACTGGGAGGGACACTGACTGATTCCGATGAAACGGAGAAACCACTTTTGGCAAAAAGGAGGGCACTGGCCGTAACACTACTTTCTCTGCCGAAAAAGATAAGAAGGGCTCTCTACACGAAAGCGCCTGCAACTCCAAAATGCATCTCGCTGAACAAATGGCTACCAGAAATACCATTTTCAACGTCAAGTCCTTCACCGACGCCCTGTGCAACGGCTCAAAAGGCGCCTTTGACAACGCCCCGAGAACCAAGTTGAGATCCCAAGAAGGCACCATCACCCTATGAGATGGACACAGCTTGGACACGGCCTTCAGAAACCGCAACACATTCGCATGCGCTCCGAGCGCCAGCCCCTGCAACCTTGCCTCTATAGCACGATAGCGCCGCCAACTGCACTTTCAAGGAACTGGCAGCAAGGCCCTTGTCAAAACCCATCTTGCAGAAAACTCAGAATCACCGGAACCGACACGGTCACCGCACACAGGTGCCTCTTGGAACACCAGTCCTCAAACACACGCCAAACACGAACATATGCTAAAGACGTTGAGCTTTTCCACGCCCTTAGCAAAGTCGAAATAACTGCACTCGAATAACCTCTTTTCCTCAACCTAGCCCTTTCAATGGCCAAACCGTAAGCGAGAATTGATCCACTTGAGGCATTCAAAGAGGCCCCTGCAGTAACAGACTCTCTGACACCGGCAGCCTCCAAGGATCCCCGTCGAGGAGTCTAATGAGATCTGCGTACCAGGGTCCCCTCGGCCAGTCCGGAGCCACCAGCAACACTCTCTCCCGATGGGCCTCGATTCGTTGTACCACCCGGCCTATGAGCATCCAAGGAGGAAACACATAAAGGAGACCTGGCCTCGGCCAAGGCTGCATCAACGCGTCGTTTCCTTCTGACATCCTTTCTCGACGCCTGCTGAAGAATCGATGCATCTTTGCGGACTGGAATGTTGCCATGAGATCCATGATCGGAGTACCCCACCTTTGAACTATCTGATCGAAGGTGTCCGGATGCAGCTCCCATTCCCCCGCATCCACTTGCACCCTGCTGAGGAAGTCCGCCATCACATTGTCCTTCCCTGACGACGTTCCACCCACTCAAACAGCGCCTCCGCTTCCTCCTCCAGGGCCACACTTCCTGTGCCGCCTTGCCGATTTATGTAGGCCACTGTCACCGAATTGTCCGACAATACGCAAACCGCTCTTTCCGACATGGTCAACTCGAGCTCTCGCAGCGCAAGCGCTACCGCCCTCAGTTCCAACCTGTTGATCGACCACGTGGCCTCCCGCACCGACCAGCGACCCTGCGCAAACAGTAGACTGCAATGGGCTCCCCAGCCCGCGAGACTCGCGTCCGTCTACAACGGGAGCCACTCCGGTTGCTCCAGGGGAATTCCCAGAGCCAAGGACCCCAGACACAACCACCAGCGCAGAGCTCTCTTGATTTTGACCGGACAAGGAAGTCGGGCGTTTAACGAATGCACTTGATGGGACCAGTGGCGGAGCAGCGCCCGTTGAAGCGGTCGCATATGAAATCTGGCCCATGGGACCACCTCCAAGGAGGCCACCATCGTCTCCAGGACCTGAAGGTAACTCCATGCCGACGGCGCTGGAGTGGCTAAGAAGCGCCGAACCAAATCCCACAACGCTTGGGCTCGATGACCGGGGAGAGACACCGTCCCTTTCCGAGTGTCGAAGCACACCCCCAGATACTCGAGAGTTTGAGCCAGCACCAGATGGCTCTTTGAAAGATTGACCACCCAGCCGAGACTCTCCAGGAGCGCCACCACCTTGTTCGTGACCCGAACACTCTCGATCTCGGATTTCGCTCGAATTAGCCAGTCGTCGAGGTAGGGATGCCCAAGAATTCCCTGCTTTCGCAACGCCGCCGCCGCCACCACCACCACCATGATCTTGGTGAAGGTCCGTGGCGCCGTTGCTAGACCGAAGGGCAACGCCTGGAATTGAAACTGACCCCAAGGAAGGGCGAAACAAAGAAACCTCTGATGACCTTCTCTGATCGGAATGTGCAGATAGGCTTCGGTAAGATCGAGAAACGTCAAGAATTCCCCTTGACGCACTGCTACAATGACCGACCTCAACGTCTCCATCCTGAAATGGGGGACACGGAGACAGCGGTTCACCCCTTTGAGGTCCAGGATTGGACAAAGCGACCCGTCCTCCTTTGGGATGACGAAATAAATTGAGTATCGATCCCTGCCGTACTCTTCTATCGGCACTGGCACGACTGCACCTAATTGCAACAAACGATCCAGCGTGTGCTGAATTTCCCGGGTCTTTCGTTGCCCTCTGCAGGGCGACATTACAAACGCCTCTCGCATCGGCTTTGCGAACTCCAGGGCATATCCTTCGCAAATTATCTCTAGCACCCACTGATCCGTGGTAATTTGGCCCCAGGCAGAAAGAACCCCCCGTAACCTGCCCCCTATCGGTTTGCTTTCCACCGGGCCCCGCCTCATTTCATTGTGATTTTCGAGCAGGTGACGCGGTTGCGAAACCAAAACCTCTGCCCGCTCCCCGAAACCCACGAAATCCTTGGGCCCGGGACACAAACCTCCCATGCTGAAAACCCCCTAAACGCGAGGAACGAAACCTCCGAAAATCACGGAACTGGCCCCAAAAGGCCGCCATGGTCTTTCCCTGCTTAGGCTTGTCCTCCGGAAGTCTACCTCCCTTAGACTCTCCGAGATCCTTAACCAATTTATCTAGGTCCTCGCCGAACAACAGAGTTTCTTTAAAGGGAAGTTTACTGAGTCGGGCCTTGGAAGAACCGCCCGCAGCCCAATTTCGTAACCACAGGGACCTGCGGGCTGCTACCAACGATACCATGCTATTAGCTAGGGCTCTGATTAAATCATAATGAACATCTGACAAATAAACCGCCCCAGACTCCAGGCAATCCAGTTCCCTGAGAGCTCCCTGCTCCAGCTGAGCAACCTGCCGTAGACTCTGGGACCATCTGAGACAAGCTCGTGCCACCCAAGCTCCGCAGATGGAAGCTTGTAAGGACAAGGCATCTGCCTCAAAGGACTGCTTCAACAAACCATCTACCTTTCTGTCCTGCGCATCTTTCAGAGCAGCGCTACCTTCCACTGGAATAGTGGTTTTCTTAGTCACCGCTGAAACTGCAGCATCAACACGTGGACAACGAAACCGCTCAGGGTCCTTATCCGCTAAGGGGTATAACCTCTTCATAGTCCGAATACCTCTTAGCCCCGATTCCAGAAGATCCCACTCATCCTGGATCATGCGGTCAATCACTCGGTGAACGAGAAAAACCACCTGAGACTGTCTGACCGCCTGAATAATCGGATCCTCCCCACTATCGTCCACTACTGGCTGTTCCATAGCCAGATTGAGCTTTTGTAGGGACTCAGTGATGAGAGCAGTCAACTCCTCTCTCCGGAACAACCTAATAATCTTTGCCTGATCCTCCAGCTCTGGAATCTCACCTTCCTCTAACTCCTCTAGACCGTCCACGTGGTCTAGCTCCAACTCCTCCGAGTCCTGCCAATCAACATCCGAAGGCGAATGCTCCCATAGTCTAGCTCTCTTAGTCGGCCTAGGCAAACCGACGCCAGAGTCATTCGCCTCTACCTGAGGAAGTGGCACAGGGGAACGCAACACATCCGGGACTTTCCCCTGTCGCCTCAAACAGAAGGCCTGATGCATAATCAGTACAAAATCTGGACAAACATCCCCGAGCTGAGCACCAGACCCCCCAGGCACCGGGCCCCCTGACTGTCCAGCTGGGAAATCCTGAGTGACTGCTGCAGAGGAAACAGACGCCAAGTCCCCCTCCGACACAGCCCCCGCACATTGAAGCTCAGAAGCCTTCGCCTCCATCTGGTGCTCCACGCTGGCGGACACTGCTGTGCAACCCCGACAGATCCCTGACTCAGCAATCGCACCTCTGCGGGTACCACACACGACACACTGAAGGCGTGCCACCATAAAAGATTTACCCCGCTGAATTAATATTATTACTTTATAATTATTACTATATACTATGTTGTTGTTCGTTTTTTTTGTTTTTTTTTTACTGTGCTGTAATTTACACCAAAGAAGACTAATAACTGGAGCTTGCCAGCTGACCTCTACTGCCCCCCTGCAGAGAGAGCAAGCTTGCACTGAACCCTCTCTGAGTGAACCAAACTAAAACTCAAATGACGAACCACCAAATGCAGCAGTTCAAATATCTCAACCAAACAAGCGCGAAATGGCAGCTGCATGCACCGGTTCTCTGCATGCAGAGATCATGCGATCAAAATGGCCACCATTGCTTCTTAGACAAAAAAGGCGCCAAAAAGAACTGCTCGCCATTCCTCACACCGGCCTGCTAGGGCAAGGGCTTACCTGCTGCTTTGTCCCCCAGGTAAGGTCCGATTGCCGAAAAACTGAAGCGGAGCTCACAAAAGTGAGGCTCCAGTCTGCTCTAGTCTGCACAGCACCGCTGAGGCTCACAGAGGAAAAACACCGCCAAACGAGCCTCCTGCTCGACGGCCTGCTGGCGCCGCACGATCACTCCGACCGCCAGTAACCAGCACAGCCCAGCTGCGTGCTGAAGAGCTCTCCCCCGAGCTCACCTGGGGGAGAGATCTTAATGCCACGAGTGTATAGGCACAAAAGGCTCAGCAATGAAAGGGAGCAGAAACCGTCACAAGCAAAAGGTTCGTCTATCCTGTCTTTTTTTTTTTTTTAAATTTAAAGCTAAGAACTGCAAATCAAAAAGTATAACCAAATTATAAGTATAAATAAAGAAACTAGCTAACGCTCCTTATCCGTTACTCCAAGTGAGCCCAGAAACCAGGCTCACTACCTCCTCCTGCTGCTTTGGAGACTGGACACACTGGGGGCTGATGGGAGAGCCGGCAGACTACATGCAGTGATGTCACATTTATGGACATGCCCAGTCACCAAAGCTGCAGGAGGAGGTGCACTACCCAGGAGTTGAGGACTAAACTGGAGGAATGCTAAAGAACTTGAAATTCTTCAATACCCCTTGATTCCTAAGGAGACTGCGACATTATCCATACATCATACCCTTCAGGGCCTCATGCTCCACATATGGGAGGCTCTCTTGATGGTTCCATCAGTCAGCAAGAGGTTGGATACCCTCTGTAGGGTTCCTCCTTGCCTGGGTTTTCAGAAGCCTCATCTACCACATTATTCGATGGTTGTGGAATCAGAGGTTAAGAGTTCTAAAAATCACCCCTTGGTTCCCCCAGGAAGGGAGTAGAGGACTCTTGAAGCATGTGGACGTCGATGCTTCCAAGCAATTATGCTAGCATCCTGAATCAACTATTACATACTCTACATACTCTGCCAGAGGACTGGAGAGAGGCACATGTGGTTAGGACAAGGGTACCTCAGGCTGGAGGGCCAGGGATTCAATTCCCACCAGTACCTGCTAATAGTGATTCTAAACTGCTCTGATGCCCTTAAGCCTGGACGGTATATCAAGAAATTGTATAAACATAAACATGTGGTCCATTTACACAAAAACGGAAGTAAGGATGTGGTTGAAAACTACAGGCCAGTTAGTTTAACCTCGGTGGTGAATAAATTATTGGAAACACTGCTGAAAGAGAAAATAGTGAGATTTTTGGAGTCCCAACAGATTACCAGATCCAAGGCAGCATGGATTCACCAGAGGCAGGTCTTGTCAGACAAATCTGATTGATTCCTTTGATTGGGTGACCAGCGAGTTGGATCAAGGGAAAGCCCTAGATGTGGTGTATTTAGATTTCAGTAAAGCCTTTGACACCATTCTGCACAGGCGACTTATAAAGAAACTGAGCACCCTAGGGATGGACACTAAAGTTACTGCTTGGGTTAGAAATAGATTGAGTGGGAGGCGACAAAGGGTACAGGTAAATGGAACTCACTCTGAGGAGAAAGAGGTTACCAGTGATGTGCCCCAGGGATCTGTCCTTGGTCTGATTCTTTTTAACATCTTTGTTAGTGATATTGTGGAAGGGCTGTTGGGTAAGGTTTTCCTCTTTGCAGATGATACTAAAATCTGCAATAGAGTAGACACCCAGGAAGATATAGATAACATGAGGAAGGATCCAGCTAAGCTTGAAGAATGGTCTAGAATTTGGCAGCTGAGATTTAATGCTAAAAAATGCAGGGTTATGCATTTGGACCACAACAATCCAAGGGAGCAATACAGTGTAGGAGGTGAAGTACTTCTGT
Source organism: Ichthyophis bannanicus (assembly GCA_033557465.1). Lineage (NCBI taxonomy): Eukaryota > Metazoa > Chordata > Amphibia > Gymnophiona > Ichthyophiidae > Ichthyophis > Ichthyophis bannanicus. The sequence continues at coordinate 252,567,448 of CM066031.1, forward strand.
CCACAAAAGAAGAGTGAGACCTGGGCGTGATTGTGTCTGACAATAAAGTAGCTAAACAGGTAGAAAAGACAACGGCAAATGCTAGAAGGATGCATGGGTGCATAAGGAGAGGAATGGCTAGCAGAAGAAAGGAGGTGATAGTGACTCTGTATAAGTCTTTGGCGCGACTTCATTTGGAGTATTGTGTGCAATTCTGGAGACCGCACCTTCAAAAGGATATAAACAGGTTGGAGTCAGTGCAGAGGGTGGCTACTAAAATGGTTAGTGGTCTTTGTTATAAAGGATATGAGGAGAGACTTAAGGATCTTAGTATGTATACTTTAAAGGAAAGGCAGGATAGAGGAGATATGATTGAGATGCTTAAATACCTCAGTGGCATAAATGCGCAGGAGGAGAAACTCTTTCAATTAAAAGCAAGCTCTGCTACGAGGGGACATAGTATGAGGCTGAAAGGGGATTGACTCAGGAGAAATACGAGTGGAAATATTACTTTACAGAACAAGTGGTAGATGCGTGGAAGTCTCCCAGTGGAGGTGGTAGAGATGAGGACAGTATCTGAATTCAAAAAAGCATTGCACAAACAGAGGATCTCTAAAGAAAAAAAAGGGACTGTTGTAATAGTTGATATGGAAGGACAGACTAAATAGGCCATGCAGTCTGTTTCTGCCGTCATGTTTCTATGTGGGCCTGTTTTTGAGAGACATAACTAAAGATCTAGCTGAGTTCTCCACTTGCTTGCCACCTGACAAGCAAGGTCCATCTCAGACCTTGGTTAATCACCGTCAAAATACCTCAAAATATCTCACTAGGACTGCCTTTGATGCCTTTGAGTCCACCAGTAGGGCAGCAGCAGTGTGTATAGACGCCAGGATAATGGCCTGGCTGCAAGCATCAGACCTTGAACAATGGGTTCAAGATAAACTTGCTAACATTCCCTATACAGGAGAAAACCTCTTTGAAAAGGAGTGGTGAGAAAAGGCTGGTGAGATAGAGACGGATGTTCTCTCTCTAAAACTCCTGTTTCAAAAAACAGCTGATCCAGCTAAGAAGACAACTTCTTCCAAGAAGCCCTTTGACCCCAGGAAGAAGAGGTACTACCCTTCCTTTGCGCCATATTCCTCTTATTAATCTCAATTGCCACATCAGAAGCAACAAGGGTCATGTCAGCCCAGGAAGCCTAAAACTCAAAAGCCTCAACCAGTTCCTCAAGTGCAGCCTGCAACAGGTTTTTGACTGCTTCCTCGAGGGCATAGCCAGTCTACCCCTACAGAACCCCCTTCCCTCCCACATTGCAGGCAGGTTAGTCCACTTTGCACACAGATGGCCCATCATTATGTCAGAACCCTGGACTCTTAAAGTTGTGACCGTGGGATATCATTTCAATTTCCAGAACTTACTCCCTACTTTCTTCATAGAGGAGTCCCTCCTGGATCCTCTGCACTCCAGCCTACTTCAGCAAGAGATAGTCACTCTGCTAGCACAGGGAGCCATAGAGGAAGTTCCACCCCCTCAACAAAAGCTCTGGTTTTATCCCCTTTATTTTCTCATCCCCAAAAAGACAGGGTGGTTCCAGCCTATCCTGAACCTCAGGAATCTCAAGTTCCTGGTGCGGAAAAAGTTCAAGATGATTTTGCTAGGAACCCTACTTCAGGAAAAAGACTGGCTCTGTTCTCTAGATCTCAAGGATGCCTACACTCACATCTTCATATTTCCCTCTCACAGAAAGTAACTCTGCTTTCTTTTTCAGGGTTTGCACTGTTGTACCGTGTTGTACCCTTTGGTCTCGCATCTGCACCAAGAATTTTAACAAAGTGTCTGGCAGAAGTAGCGGCCTATCTCTGCACACTGGGCATCTTCATCTTCCCTTACTTAGATGATTGGCTAATCAAGGGCGATTCCCCTTGCATAGTGACCATCTCTCTCCAATGCATCATTTTGGTGATTCAGCATCTGGGCTTTGTGGCCAGCTACCCAAAGTCCCATCTCGCTCCAACGCAGACTAGAGTTCATAGGGGCATTTTGGGACACTACGCAAGCTGAAGCCTTCCTTCCAGGAGAATGGCTCCACTGCCTCATTGAGCTGGCATCTCATTGCCAAAGCCGGTCCCACATCAGGACAAGGGACATGCTTTGTCTCTTCGGACACATGGTCTTCACAGTCCATGTCATCCCATATGCTCACTTTCACATGCATCCAGTGCAATGTTCTCTCTCTGCTCAGTGGAAACAGTCCATGGTTTGTCTTACAGACAAGGGAGTCCACTTGGTTTGCAGCTTGTCGTGCTGTGAGGGCTTGCGTGCATCAATGATGCTGAGAGCTAGACTATCGGTAGTTTAACTACTGGCAGGGTCTCCCAAGATGGACAGGTCTCAGCTGAGGTGCCAGACCAAGACCAACCACCCATCTGGGCAGCAGCAGAATGGGATAGTGTTGATGGTGGAGGATCACATTTTTGTGACAATGGCAACACCACCAAACTTAAACTGCGCAGAAGAAAGGCCCGGCAATCTACTTCTGTATCTTGCCATGAAAACCCAATGGATAGTTACAACAAAACAAATTGTGCTATGGTGCTGGAAGATGAGACCCCAGGTCGGAAGGCACTCAACTAACTACTGGGGAAGAGCTGAAGACTTTTCAGAGTAAAGCCAGCATTTATGATGTGGTTGGATCAAAGCCCTCGGGAAGTCTGACTGCTGATGTAGCTGCGCATGAAATGAGAGTCAGAAGCTGTAAAGATGTCTTACACATTGGAACATAGAACGTACGAAGCATGAACCAAGGGAAGTTGGAGGTGGTCAAGAATGAAATGGAACGTGTACAACTTGATCTGTTGGGTGTCAGCGAACTGAAATGGACTGGCATCGGGCACTTTGCATCAGATGATCACATGGTCTACTATGCTGGAAATGAAAGACAAAGAAGAAATGGTGTTGCATTTATAATAAAGAAGAAACTTGCAAGAACTGTAATGAAATACAATGCAGTCAGCGAACGCTTAATCTCTATTCGTCTACGAGGATTGCCTATCAACACAACTATAATTCAAGTATATGCTCCAACAACAGCTGCAGAAGAGAATGAAATTGAAGAGTTCTATGAACAAGTACAAGCTGAAATTGACAGAACATGCAAACAGGATATCCTGATAGTCATGGGTGACTGGAACGCAAAAGTTGGCAACAAAGAAGAAGGCAAAGTAGTTGGAAAATATGGACTTGGCAACAGAAATGAAGCTGGAGAAAGACTGATAGAATTCTGCAAGACCAATGATCTATTCATCTCAAACACCTTCTTCCAGCAACATAAGCGGTGACTGTACACATGGACATCACCCAATGTATTGTATAAAAATCAAATTGACTACATCTGTGGAAGTCAACGATGGAAAAGCTCTATAACATCAACAAAGACAAAACTTGGAGCTGACTGTGGTACAGATCATCAACTACTAGTATGCAAACTCAAGCTAAAGTTGAAAAAGAGCAAACCACTCATGAATGCAGCAAAATATGACCTTGAGAATATACCACTGGAATTTAAAGACTGCCTGCAAAATCAATTTGCTGCTTTAGATACAAATGACAGAGCTCCGGAAGAGTTATGGAATGACATCAAGAAGGTTGTGTTGGAAGAAAGCGAGAAGTCTCTACAAAAGGTGAAAAAGCAAAAACGGCCAAAATGGATGACGGAAGAAACTCTGAAAATTGCCCAGAAACGCAGAGAAGCTAAAGCCAGAGGAGAAAGAAAGACAATAACAGAACTCAGAGATTTCCAACGTGCAGCAAGACAGGACAAGGAAAAGTACTACAATGACACTTGCATGGAAATAGAAGCAGAAACTATTAGAGGAAGAACAAGATCGGCTTTCCTAAAGCTACGAGAGTTAAAGAAAAAGTTCCAGCCTCGAATTGGAATGTTACAAGATGCTCAAGGTTCTATGTTGAATGATGCTGAGAAGATCAAGAAAAGGTGGAAGGAATATACAGAGTATTTATATGATAAAGATCAAGTGGACCAACAGCCGTTTCAACCTGTACCTTATGATCCGGAACCATTGGTGAAGAAAGAAGAATTTGAAGCAGCATTGAAAGCCTTATCAAAGAACAAAGCACCAGGCATCGATAGCATTCCTATAGAGGTATTGCAGCAATCTGATGCAGCTGTTACCATACTTACAAGGCTCTGGCAAGAAATATGGAAGACAACATCATGGCCAACTGTCTGGAAAATGTCTGTGTTTATACCAATACTAAAGAAAGGTGATCCAACTGACTGTGGAAATTATCGAACAATCGCTCTGATCCCACATGCCAGCAAGATTCTACTGAAGATTATTCAAAAGAGACTACAACCATACCTGGAACAAGAACTACCTGAAGTGCAAGCAGGGTTCAGGAAAGGGCGAGGAACGAGAGACATCATTGCGGATGTGAGATGGATCCTTGAAAAGACTAAAGAATACCAAAAGGATATCTATTTGTGCTTTATCGACTATAGCAAGGCTTTTGACTGTGTAAACCATGAAAAACTCTGGGCCACATTAAGAAGCATGGATATACCAGAACACCTGATCGTTCTCTTGCGCAATCTATACATTGATCAAGAAGCAACAGTTCGAACGGAACAAGGAGAAACAGAATGGTTTAAAATAAGCAAAGGTGTAAGACAAGGCTGCATACTTTCCCCCTACCTTTTTAATTTATATGCAGAACAAATCATCAGAGAAGCAGGATTGTATGAAGACAACAGAGGTGTGAAGATTGGTGGAAGACTCATCAACAAACTTCGCTGTGCTGATGATACTACATTACTGGCTGAAAGTGAAGATGATCTGAAACATTTGCTTCTCACAATCAAAGAACATAGTCTCAAAATGGGCCTGCACCTTAATGTAAAGAAGACAAAGATGATGACAACTGGCATAATCAACAGCTTCATCGTTGAAGGAGAAGAAATTGAAATTGTGAACAACTTTAACCTACTTGGATCAACTATCAATAAAGAAGCAACAAGCAGTCAAGAAATCAAACGACGCATTACTCTTGGCAGAATGGCTATGAAAGACCTAGATAAGATTCTCAAGAGCAGAGATGTCTCTCTCCATACAAAGATTCGACTTGTTCAAGCCATGGTATTTTCAATAACATCATATGGATGTGAAAGCTGGACAGTGAAAAAGACAGACAGGAAGAAAATTGATGCCTTTGAATTATGGTGCTGGTGGCGAATACTGTGTATACCATGGACTGCCCGAAGAACAAACCAGTCGATACTAGAGGAGATCAAACCTAAGCTTTCTTTAGAAGCTCAGATGACAAGACTTCGACTTTCATACTTTGGACACATCATGCGAAGAGAGAGAGATCATTAGAGAAAGACATCATGCTTGGCAAGATAGAAGGTCAACGCAAAAGAGGAAGGCCAGCAATGAAATGGATCAATACAATAACAGCAGCTACGGGTACCAGTCTGTCAACAATGAGCCGCCTGACTGAAGACCGAACACAATTTAGGATAGCTATCCAGAGGGTCGCCATGAGTCGACTCCGACTCGACGGCACTTAACAACAACAAGGTCAGTGACTTCTTTATGCATTCCCACCAATTCCACTGATACTGAAGACCTTCTTCAAGTTGCAATCAGACAGGGGAATGATGATTCCTATCAGCCCATTATGGCCACATCAACCATGGTTTCCCCTGCTCTTTCAACTAGCACAACACAAACCTCTCATTCTGGGATGTACCCCCAATCTCCTATCGCAGGACCAGGACTTGCTCCTTCACCCCAATCTAAGGGTGCTCCAGTTGACGGCATGGCCGCTGAAAGCCTAATCTTCTCTCACCTAAATCTCCCAGAGGAAGTAAAGAATATCTTCCTGATGTCTAGAAAAGGTTCTACTAGATGCGCTTATGCATTCAAATAGTGCAGGTTTTCCGTTTGGTGCTCCCAGAGGGCCTTCAGGCCATTTATTTGCTCAGTGGAGCCTCTACTTCAGGGGTCTCAAACTCAAATTGCTTTGAGGGCCAAATGAGGACTTGTAAAGTAACCCGCGGATCGCATAAGACTTGGGGCCTTATTTGCATAAATATTTGCATAATGTTACCATACACTAACTTTTAGTAAACATGCCTCTTAATGAGTGTATGGATAAAGAAAGACTAAAATATTTCTACATTACTATAATCCAGTGCCAACCGCCAGGCACATTAGGAACTACTACAAACACTGCCCATTTAGAACCCATAGCAAACCCGCCGTATCGTAACAGCACTATCAGGACTCACAAAGCACCATACTCTACCTCTCAAAAGGCAACACTGCAAATATTAAACCAATACATTTCAGAGAATAACAATACATGACCTAATGGGGAAAGAGAACAAGTGGCAATGTCAAATAGGAATTACATAAACAGAATACCTCAGCTCAGTTACATATGCAGAACATACACCATCACCAAACAAGGAATCACAATTTAGAAACAGGAAGACAATAATTAAACTGGGAACCCCAAAAGCCAAACTTGGAATGTACAACAACACTGTAGAAATAAAACTATAAATTAATTTCCTTTTGTACTAAACAAAGCGCAGACATTAATGATGCACATTTCCCAGAGCTGACATATTCCAGTTAATAAATTCAAAATAAAGCGATATTTTTCTACCTTTTGTGCATTTTTTTTTCAGTTGCAATTGTTCCAGCCACTTTCTTTGTGTCCATTTCCAGTCCTAGCCCCCCCCCATAGCCCATTACCAGTCCTAACCCCCCCATCAGCCCACTTCCAGTCTTACTCCCCCATCACCCCATTTTCAGTCTTACCCCCCATCACCCCATTTTCAGTCTTACCCCCCCCTATAGGCCATTACCAGTCCTAACCCCTCCCATAGCCCATTACCAGTCCTACCCCCCCCCCCCCATCAGCCAGGTAGATTTTAAAAAACCCAAACTTGCTTCTGCTGCCGCCACCGCAGTAGCAAGCGTCCCACGGTCCGTCCCCCCTGCCCATCAGAGTCCTCCCTGCAGCATCAGCTCGAAAAGCGGCGGCTTTAAGAGCTCTCTCTCTCTTCGCGGCTCTGAAAGGCGCCGCTTTTGGAGCTGATGCTGCAGGGAGGACTCTGCCAGGCGGGGGGGGGGGCCGCGGGACCCTTGATTCTGCCGCTGCCACGGCGGCGGCGGCAGCAGCAGCAGCAGCAAGTTTGGGTTTTTAAAAATCTACCAGCCAGCTGCTTAACACGCCGGGCCAAATGCGTCACGGGCCGCACAAGATTCTCTCACGGGTCGCATGCGGCCCACGGGCCGCGTGTTTGAGACACCGGCTCTACTTCATATCTTCTTCATCTCTTTAGGACAGGACAAAAGACAAATTCACTTTGAGTCCACCTTAGTGCTATTGTGTCCTCTCACCGTCCAGTCGGCAGACAGCCTATTTCTGTTCATCCTCTGGTGGCATATTTCATGCATGGCCTTCTCCTAACAAAACCACCAATCCAACTACCCCCAGTAGCCTGGGACCTCAATGTTGTCCTGGCTCAGCTACTCAAACTTCCCTTTGAACCCCTTGCCTCAGCTTCCTTGAAATTCTTCACTTGGAAGGTTATCTTCTTGGTTGCTCTTACATTGGCGCATCGTGTAAGTGAATTACAAGTTCTAGTGGATTATGCTTCTTACACACGCTCCCACTGTGATAGGGTGGGTCCTCCGGACTAATCACAGGTTCCTTCCAAAGGTGGTCTCTCCCTTCCATCTTAATCAGTTGGTTTCTCTTCTGACCTTTTTTCCAAGACCTCATTCTTCTCGAGCTGGAGCAACACTACATACCTTAGAATGCAAGAGAGCTTTAACCTATTATTTGGATAGAACTAAAGCCCATTGACAGTCCTCACAACTTTTTTGTATTGTTTGACCCTAGCCATTTGGGCCTACCAGTCACCAAGCGTACTCTTTCTAACTGGACTGCGAACTGCATTTCCTTTGCTTATGCACAGGCTGAACTTTCCCTAGAGGGTCATGTCACAGCTTATAACATCTGAGCCAATGCCGCCACAGTTGCCCATCTACATTCTGTCTCCATCTCGGAGATCTGCCGAGCTTCCATATGGTCTTCTATTCATAATTTCGCTGCCCATTACTGTCTGGACAAGGACTCCATTAGAGATACAAATTTTGACCAAGCCATTCTTCGACACTTTTGGAACTTAACTACACCTCCTTCCACCAGCTTTCTGTTCCTACTGGCTATTTGAGTGGAGAGTGTGCTCAAGGGGCTGAGTCTGGTGGTTCGAGTTTTTTTCCCCTGTCAGTCGCACCCTACTCCTCTGGCATCCACGGTATCCGGAATCCCATAATTGAAAATTGCATTCCTGCTTATTCCTAGAGATAACATAGATCTCCAGGAACAAGCAGGATTGTAGTCTTCACATATGGGTATCGCCGGTACCGACGGAGCCTGCGCGGGAACGCTCCCCAGCGTCCAATTAGAAAGCTTTTGGGAGCATCCCACAGCGCCTGCGTGCTGCTTTCCCGCCTTTCCCAACTGCCTATTTCCAGTTCTTCGTTTTCCATGGAGCCAGCAGGTCGTCGTTCCTGTCACCGCAGAAAATTATTCTATTCTCCTTCTTTTTTGTGGTCACGTCTGCCTTCTCTCGACGCCATACCGGTACCGCCGGTTCTTTCTTTTAAAAAAAAAAAATCTAATATTTTTTTTTCCAAACTTTTTCTTCTTTAGGTGCATGCGCCATTTTGGGCACTAGGCCCAAAATTTCCTTACTATGGAAAAACACGCTTCGGGTTTCAAAATGTGTACCAAGTGTGGCGGTACCATCTCCGTTACCGACACCCATGAGTGGTGCCTTAAATGTTTAGGTCCTGAGCACTCCATCTCGGAGTGTATGGCCTGTGGGATGATGTCGAAGAGGGGTCCTCAAAACCGAGCTGCTCAGCTCAGCACCCTTTTTCCCTCTGATGCAGCCTCTGTGGCATCGACGTCTTCCAGGGCTTCGTCCTCCTCCCATGGATCTCAGGTAACTAAACATAAGTCTGGCCGGTCCTCAAAGGGTAGATCTCCTTCCTCCTTCCTCTGGCGTTGCCCTTGAGGGTCTTGCACTGGCAAAATTGCCCCGGCAGGAGGCTTCGGCTTCCAAAGCATTATCAGGGCTCCAGGATATTCTCAAGGCCTCAACCTCGGCAGAACTACTGGTGCCATGCTCTGGGGTACCAGCTGCTTTCTCCGGTACCGATACCCAGGCATCGGCAGCGTCAATAGACCAGAGGTTCCTGGCTATTGAACGCAATCTGGCGGCTCTCCTATCGGCATTTGGCACCCTCAGAACCACGTCAGACACTTCATCCGGTACTGGCACTGACTCCGGCACCGACTCCGGCACCGGTACCGACAACATCGGCATCGACATTGGTGTCGGCATTGCCGGCACCCAGTCATGCGATAACTTCTGGTACCGATACACCGGTACCGATTCTCCCTGACAACGACTTCGGTCGGTACGGGTATAGTGCTCTACAAGAGCACCCGGATAGAAGGTACTTTGAATCCTCGGAGGAGTCTGAGGATTCTGACAGCTCGGTTGGTACCGGAGTACTTCTCCCGGAGGAGCCTTCCTCTCCAAAACGTAGGATGTCTCCTCCAGAGGACATCTCCTTTCAGGATTTTATCAGGGAGGTGGCTCGAGGTCTTTCCATTACTGTGGCTTCTGAAACAGAGCCCAGGGCAAAGGAGATTCTACAATATCCCAAGGCTCCTAAGGGAGGCAGCTACTTTGCCTATCCATGAGATCTTACATGATCTCATGTTAAGAATGTGGGAAACACCTCTTACCACCTCTCCTCACTCTCGTAGACTGGATACTATGTATCGAGTGCCTCCGTGTCCTGGCTTCCAGAAGACTCAGCTTCCTCACCACTCCATTGTAGTGGAATCAGCTATGAGAAGGATCAGAAATGCAAAGAGGCATGCCTCTAATCCTCCAGGACGTGAGTGTAGAACTTTGGATGCCTTTGGACGTCATACTTTCTAGGCTTCCATGCTTTCTGCCAGGATCAGTTCCTATATTTTATATATGGGAATGTTCCTTAAGGAAGTCACAGGAGATTTGGAGATTTTGAGCCCTCTTCTTCCTGAGGATAAGAGGCAAGATATTCTCACACTGGTTAAACATGCCCATGATGTTTCTAAGTTTGTCAATCGTGCAGCTTTTGACTGTTTTGAGTGCATAAGCAGAACCTCTGCCATTGCCATAGGTGCACGTAGGATTGCCTAGCTCTGGGTGCAGGACAAACTGGGCAATATCCCTTGTACGGGTGAGAATCTATTTGGCAAAAATTGGCAAGAGAAAGCCAATGAGCTGGATGTTGACAACTCCACTTTGGATAGATTATCCTAAGCCACAGCTGATCCTGCAAGAAAGAAATCTTTCAAAAAAACATTCTTTTCCAAAAAGAAGAGGTTTTATCCCTCTTATACCCAGCAGGGACGTTCTGCAGGTCAGCCTGCCCGAAAGTGTCAGCAACCACCTAAACAAAGGAAAGCAAAGACTGCTAAGCCTCAACCGTCTCAGCCTCCACAAGGCCTTTGACTTCCATCTAGAGAACTTAGCCTTCCTGGCCCTCAACGGACCAGAACCTTCCACCATTCCAGGAAGGTTGTGTCACTTTGCCCCCAGATGGGGGCAGATAACAGCAGAAGATTGGACTCTCTCCATCATAAAAGAGGGGTACAAGCTTCACTTTCTTGGCATGCCCCCTCCCACAAAGACAGTTCAATTCTCAGACCTCTCTCAACAACCTGTTAGATCAAGAGGTCACTATGCTTCTTGCCCAAGGGGCAATAGAAGAGGTACCCATCCCTCAACAGGGTACAGGGTTTTACTCTCCCTATTTCCTTATCCCAAAGAAAACAGGGGGACACAGACCTATTTTAGACCTCAGAGAATTGAAAAAAATCCTGTTCAAAGAGAAATTCAAGTTGATTTCTCTGAGAACTCTGCTGCCATACCTTCAGAGTCAGGATTGTCTTTGTTCTCTAGATCTCAAGGATGCGTACACTCATGTTCTCATCCATCAAATGCACAGAAGATTCCTTTGGATCCTTTTTCAGGGAAAGCACTACCAATACAGGGTGCTTCCTTTTGGCCTGGCCTCAGAACCAAAGGTGTTTACAAAATGCATGGCTGTGGTAGCAGCATTTCTTCGCACTCTAGGAATATTCGTCTTCCCCTACTTAGATGACTGGCTCATTCGAGCCCCATCAGAGTCAGAGACCAGTATTTCTCTATCTTGCACAATGCGTATCCTTCAGTATTTGGGTCTGGTCATAAACATCCCAGCCTAACTCCCACTCAGTCTCTAGAGTTCATAGGAGCTTTGCTGGATACCAGAAAAGCAAGGGCCTATCTTCCACAGCCCCGTTGCATTCGCATTGTGCAGTTAGCCTCCCAGGCAGTGTTGAAAACTCATCTCACTGCTCGGGAAATGTTACAATTACTAGGCCACATGGCATCCACCATGCATGTGGTCCCCTATGCTCGCCTCCATATGAGAGCAGCCCAATGGACTCTATCCACTCAATGGACCCAGGCATCAGGCTGCCTATCAGACAAAATAACAAACACGAGTCACCTTATTTTGTCGCTCCAATGGTGGCTATCAACCCAAAACCTGTTGGTAGGGTGCCCTTTCCAGCAGCCCCTACCCCAGGTCACTCTAACAACAGATGCCTCACAGTTGGGTTGGGGAGCTCACCTGCAGGATCTCTCTACTCAAGGAACCTGGACTCCACAAGAGACCCACTTACATATCAATCTCCTGGAACTCAGAGCCATCTTCTTTGCTCTTTGAGTGTTCCATGCCCAGCTAAGCTGCAATGTCGACTAAGTTATTGTCACTTTCCAGAGCTTTATGCTATATAGCTACGAATCATGGAACAAGCTCCACTTATTTACCATAGACCAACTTATTTTACAAATGCAATATTTTTATGATAGCGATCAGATCTCAGAATCGAATGTGGCTATATACTGCATTCACTTGTGGTGCAGTAAACTGGTTTGAAGCTGTTTGTCATCATTTTTCATTGACATACCATGATATGAGAATCCCTATAGTATGGATAAAAAGATAACAGCAAGCAGATATTTGAAAAAAATATAACGCTCTAATTGCAGCGCAGTTTTATTGAACATATAAAAATTTAATACAGAGAAAGATAAATAGCAAAAAATCAGCGATACTACAGATCATTGATGTATTGAAGGCAGTTTACTGCACCACAAGTGAATGCAGTATATAGCCACATTCGATTCTGAGATCTGATCGCTATCATAAAAATATTACATTTGTAAAATAAGTTGGTCTATGGTAAATAAGTGGAGCTTGTTCCATGATTCGTAGCTATACAGCTAAGCTGCAAGACAGTCCTAATTCAGATGGACAATCAAGTAGCTATGTTCTATCTGAACAAGCAAGGAGGAACAGGCTCTCTGTCGCTTTGCAATGAAGCTTTGCGACTTTGGGCCCTCGCTAGAGAGCATCAGATTCATCTCCTTGCGGTATATCTACCAGGCATTCAAAACTCTTGGGCAGACAGACTCAGTCGAGTTCTGCTCCCACACGAATGGTCTCTCCATGCAGACCAGGTAATAAAATTTTTCAAATTTGGGGAACTCCGGACATAGACCTTTTTGCAAGTCCACTGAATGCCAAACTTCCCCGGTTCTGTTCCAGAATTCCGGCTCAGGGTTGTCAGGCAGGGATGCTTTCCTCCTCCATTGGGAGCAGGACTTCCTATATGCCTTTCCACCCATTCCCTAATTCCCAAAACCCTATTCAAGCTTCAGAGAGACAGAGCCCATATGATTCTCATAGCTCCACATTGGCCACGGCAAGTGTGGTACCCTCTGCTCCTACATCTCTCTCAAGCTCCATCTCTGGATCTCGGATCTGCTCCAGATCTCCTGTCTCAGGAGGACGGGATGTTGTGGCATCCAAATCCCCACGCTCTGCATCTCAGGGCCTGGTTGCTGAGAGCCTAGAACTACATGGTCTTAACCTTTCTCAACAAGTAAGGGATGTTCTTTGTGCTTCCAGGAAACCTTCCACAAGACGCTCTTATGCTTTCAAGTGGAAAAGGTTTTCCATTTGGTGTTCACAGAAGGGTCTTGACCCCCTTGCGATACCTCTGGAATCATTACTGGAGTATCTCCTGCATTTATCTAATGCAGGACTTAAGACTAACTCAGTAAGAGTCCATTTAAGTGCTATTTCAGCTTCTTTAAAGCCTCTAAATGGGCAGCCTATTTCCTCTCATCCTCTCAGCGAGATTTATGAGGGGCCTTCTTCTAACTAAGCCTACCATTAGGCCACCACCAGTGGCATGGGACCTGAATCTGGTTCTTGGCCAGCTCATGAAGCCGCCTTTTGAACCTGTAGCTACTACCTCCTTGAAATTCCTTTCCTGGAAAGTTATCTTTCTCATTGCAATCACATCAGCACGTCGCATCAGTGAATTGCAAGCATTGGTTGCTGATCCTCTTATACGAGGTTCCATCATGATAAGGTAGTCCTTAGGACTCATCCACACTTTATGCCAAAGGTGGTCTCACCTTTTCATTTGAACCAAGCAGTCTACCTGCCTGTGTTTTTTCCAAGGCCTCATGCATCTAATGCAGAAAGGAATCTTCATACTTTAGACTGTAAAAGGGCTTTAGCCTTTTACTTGCAAAGAACACAGCAACATAGAAAGTCCTCTCAACTCTTTGTTGCTTTTGATCCTTCTCATTTGGGACTTCCAGCCTCCAAGAGAACGCTGTCCAACTGGATTGCACAGTGTATTTCCTTTGCCTATCAGAGTAAAAACCTTCCTCTGGAGGGCCATGTCACAGCTCACAATGTGAGAGCCATGGCAGCTTCAATGGCTCATCTGCACTCTGTGTCTATCGACGACATCTGTCGAGCAGCCACTTGGGCCTCGGTTCATACCTTCACAGCCCATTGCTGATTGTACAAGGACTCCCGCCGGGATGCCTTGTTTGGTCAGGCTGTTCTTCAACACCTGTTCTATACCTAATCAACTCCTACCCGCCATCCCTGGTTGGATGCCAGAGATCCATGGGGGGAGTGGAGCCCTTTCACAGGGGCACACAACTTCTGGGGTCTCTCCCTGGCATCTAAAGCTAGGGAGTCCCCATATGTGAAGACTACATTCCTGCTTGTTCCTGGAGATAGCATAGTTACTCACCTGTAACAGGTGATCTCCGGGAACAGCAGGAATTTAGTCTTCACAACCCCTAGGAGTTGTATCTCTCTATGTATCTCTTTCTCTTTCCCTCTCTCTCTTTTTGTCTCAGCTTTAAACTCAACTGGAGAGAGGCAGTTGGGAAAGGCGGGAAGGCAGCACGCAGGTGCTGTGGGATGCTCCCAAAAGCTTCCTATTGGACGCTGGGGAGCATTCCTGCGCAGGCTCCGTCGGTACCTTTGATACCCATATGTGAAGACTAAATTCCTGCTGTTCCCGGAGATCATCTGTTACAGGTGAGTAACTATGCTTTCCATGGAGCCCATCAGACGTACCCTCTGCATCCTGGAAAAAGATATCTTTTTTTGTGGTAAACTCTCTTGATTGCGTACCATCACTTTCTTGCAGTCCCGGAACCATTGCTACCTTGTCACATTTTTCTAGGATTCTTCTTTTTTTTCTTTCTGTGCATGTGATTTTTCTCTCATGCCCTATTAATCAGGATATTGGAGTTTAACCTCACGGGGCCATCTTACCTGCTATGTCCTCGATAGTGTTTTTAAGAAGTGCACTGATTGTGGCAGGACCGCCACAATTACTGCCTTCAATGCCTCGGGGCCAATCATGATGACTTCTCTTGCCTGCTGTGTCTTCAGATGATGAGCAAGTGGCATAAGAATTGTGAAAGGCAGGAGACACTTTTTGGCCCCAAGTCCTCAGTCTCAGCCCCTTCATCGGCTTCAGAATCGGTGCCGTACATGACGATGGTAGACTCTGACCCCGGTGACCATCGAGCTCTCTTGGAGCCCTGAGGTCATGGAGCATCGGACCAGTGACCGTTGGTGGAGTGCTGTCCCCGGAAGGAATGGACTTCTAAGTCCTCATTTGGGGGCAATGTTGGTACTGCAGGTAAGACTCGTGAGCACCAGCACTGCAGCCCTCAATGGGATTCCGAGGGACAGGGCCAAGAGCAGCCCTCGAAGCTCCCTTAGTTGGAAGTGGTTCCCACCCCTTCAGAAGATCGCCCTCATGCTGCTGAGGTGATCACCATTGGTGAGTCCCCACCAAGGGAACCGGAGATGGGACCAATACCCTTGGTGCTCACACCAGTGACTGCGGAGTCTTCAGGCCTCGAGGCCAGAATGGCATCCCTGGAATGCAGCCTGGCAGCCTTCCTGGTGATCCAAAAATCCTGGTCCCAGTACCTCCAGTTCCTCAGGGCCGATGATGGGCCCCTCCAGTGCGAGGGTCTTGCCGAAGGAGATCCATCCTGTCCTGGAGAGGCATGCCCTGTGGGCCAATTCCAATCACCGATCCCAGACTCAGTTTGAGCTTAGAGTTTCTCCATCCAAGGCGTCAGGGTCGGACCACCGGGAACCCCGGCTGGCATCCTCACCTCTGACTGCACACCGGCACAATTCCGATTCGGAATGGCAGATGGATAACAAGTCCCCTGATACCGCTTGGCATTGGGACATTCCGTCTGACCCCTCTCCTCCTCATGAGCGTTGGAGGTCCCTGTTGAAGGACCTTTCCTTCCTGGACTTCATCCGGGACATGAGCAAGGCCCTTGCCTTCACCATCGAGGCAGAAGAGGAGCCTTGGGCAGAGAACCTGGACATACTTCAGTATGACTCTTCTCCCAAGGAGTCCATAACCATGCTAGTGCCTCCCATCTTGGAGCGCCTCCTTTTTATGATGATGGAAGCCCCAGTTACGGCTCCCATTGTGAGCAAGTGGCTTGATTCCATGTATTCTGTTCTGCAAGAGCTCCGGCTATGAAAAACCTAACTACCACACAATTCCATGGTGGTGGAGTCAGCCATGTGCCAGATTAAGAGCCAGAAGATGTACTCCTTAGTTCTCCCGGGTCGGGAGGCCTGCACCATGGATGGGTTTGGTAAGAGGTGCTTCCAGGGCTCGAGGCTTATGGCCTGTAACCAGGCTTACCAGCTGTATTTGGGCATGTACCTGAGAGACCTGGCGAAGGAGCTTGCCGGGTTCTCAGCTGGGCTGTCCGATGACCCCATCCAGTACTTTCAGGGCCTGGTGACCACGGTCAAGGAATGTTCCAAGTATGTGACTTGAGCAGCCTATGACAGCTTCGAGTCTGTGGCTAGAGTGGCTACTGTGGGCATTAGTGCCCGCCACCTGGCATGGCTACAGTGCTCAGACCTGGAGCAATGGGCTCATGACAAGTTGGTCGATGTCCCCTGCCGGGAGGAGAATCTCTTTGGCAAGCCCATGACAGACAAGGCTGTCGATTTGGAAACTGAGCTGATGGCCAGGTGGTCAGTAGTACACTCCCAATGTCATCGCCTTCCCCTTTTTACATGGAATTTCGATCCATAGAGATTCTATAGTGCATTTTGTTTCCTATGTGATTCAACGCCCTCTCTAACACAGAGTAGATCAAACTGATGGAGGGGTTGCGCTCTATCATTGCAATATACAGTAGCTTGTATCCAGGTATCACGGTGTCCCATTGGTTGTCCTCCTTCCACCAGGTCTCTGAGATACCAATCATATCTAATCTCTCATTTAGTGCTCTCTCTCATCTGATTTTTTAGACTTCTATCATTTGCATACAGGCATTTTAGAGGTTTATTCATATTAATCTTGTTATCGGTAGACAGGGATAATTTGGAATCTTTCAGCTCTGTCTGCTCTATACTTAAGGGCTTCAGGGTTACTTTCATCTTTATTGGAATCGCTCTATCGGGATGCCCAAACTTCCATTTTTTGCTGGTATCCTTCAAGGATACATCCTTCCGAACCATATGTTCTTGGGCGACTGTCGACTTTCTCCTATTATGTAGTTCAAAAGCTGCTCATTTTCCTTTTTAAGGTTAATGCCAGCAGCCGGGTTCCATTGCATCAGAGATTATCTATTACATGTAAGCAAATTTGCTTTCTCTTGTAATATATTTCTCTTATGTATTTAATTTTCCTTTCAAGAATATTGTGGTGTTTGTTTTTTGTTAGTAGCTATAGGGGTTTAGTTTAGAAACCTTATTTGCAATTTCCAGCTGGAAAATCCAATATTTATATGTGGAAATGGCATCCATGTGCAAGTGGGGATTTTTTTAACAGGCTAAATTTACACATGGGTGTCTATGATACAAGAAATTGCAAGTGGGCATGTCAGGGATATGGTTATGGCCTGGGCAGGTAAAAAATCTAAATGTGTGCTCCCTATTGCATAGAAGGAATGCACACATATAACAAAATTGTCCATTTCAGGATTTACAGCTACTCTCTGGCACATATAGGTCTTTAAAAAGTGCTTGTTTCAACTGGCCTTGAAGGGAGAGATTAAGGGGGTTATTGTCTGCAATCCCCCACTGTTTATTTCCCCCTCCAAATTGAACATATAGCACATTCTTTAGTTAATTGATTGTATTTTGCAAACCTAGATATTTAAATGCTAACTTAGAAGTGTAAGTCAGCATTCACATGTGTAAGTTGCTTCCATTCATTTTTTTTCCTCTATGTAGATATATAATCTCCAGGAACAAGCAGGAAAGCGTAGTTACTCACCTGTAACAGGTGTTCTCCAGGGATAGCAGGAATCAGTCCTCACATATGGGTGATGTCGGTGCCGATGGAGCCCTCGTGCGGAGCAATTCCCCAGCTTTCAAAGAAAGCCTTTGGGATTGCATCATGCATGCGTGGTCCCCTTCCTGCCCAAGGGTGCCATCTTGCTCAGTCAAATGACATAGCTAAAGAGACAGCAAAATGAACAAATATAATAATGATAAGACTGCAACTCCAGGGGAGGAGGGAGAGTTGTGAGGACTGATACCTGCTGTCCCTGGAGAACACCTGTTACAAGTGAGTAACTACGTTTTCTCTAGGAACAAGTAGGAAGTCAGTCCTCACATATGGGACTCCATAGCTATAGGCTACCGAGAACCCATAGCTGAAAAATGGCTCCCTCTAGAAGAGCCGCAGCAGCTGTGATAGGAATTCAGCAGAGAACTCAATACCTCCGGTAGCCTGACCCCAAAGGGACGGAGGGTAGGAGTTGCCTATACCTCAAATAAGTTACGGAGTACCGCCTGGCCGAAAGCACTGTCCTGTCAGGACTTCCTATCCAAGCAGTAATGGGCTGCAAACGTCTGGCCCGAAGACCAGGTGGCGGCCCAGCAGATATCTGCCAGAGGAACAGAGCGGAAGTGAGACACTGATGCGGCCTTAGACCTGACATGGTGGGCCGTGATTTGACCCTGCAAGGGGAGGTCAGCCGCCATGTACGCTGCCACACACCCGCTCCCTAGACCTTGGGGTTTCAGGAGGAGGTGGCCTTGGATGCCCTTCAGGGTTGAGGATGTAGTTGTGTATGTTCTCAAGCAGTAAGGCAGGCAAAGAAAATTTATTTGATGAGGTTTTATTTCTCCCGCTCCGCAGTTGAAATGCAACAGACGCAAAAGAAGATAAATTGCCAAAACAAGAATGAGGAAAAACAAGGCTTTTCAGTGCTGGGCTAAATGTCCATTATTTTCTGGGGTTCACATTCAGTAGGCATGTGACCTTTTCTTTACTACACAAATTCTGGCAAAACAGTGCTCCTGAGATACAAACAAATTATGCTTTAACTTATTCACTTTTCACAAGCTTTTCAGCAATGCAAACATTCAGGTCCCTTCTGTTATATTTCTTCATATAACCATTCAAGCTTTGCCTTAAATAACTTTCTCAATGAGACAGGTTGAGCAATCCATGGGCTGGTCTTGCTCTGTGGATGGCTGAGAACAAACTAGTGGCATTTCCACTTCACAGCTGTTTTCAGGCTGTGCTAACTTATAGCTAGGAATTGCTCTGCTCTCAAGAAATTCTCTGAAGTCTTTAAGAAGTAATTCAGCCTGCGTCTTTCCTGGGCTAAGCTGATAAACTGCTTCTTCTTCAGGTAAATATTTGTTTGAGTTCCTTATTTCAGGATAATTAGTAATGCTGTATCTACTGGGACAACCATTCAGCGTGCTGGAAGTATCCCTCCCCCACTTGTCTCTGAACGTAAGTGCCGGGGTTGCAACTTCAGCTGTGCTTGGAGAGTGTCTAAAGAGTGCTTCAAAAGTAGAACCGTCAGGCTTCTCCTGGCTCACGTCTCTGCAATATGACTCAGCTGTTTTCTTCCTATTAGCTTTTCTGTTAAACGTTTCAGCTGGCTTGTGAGAATAGCTGGGACTGCTTAGACAATTTTCATGCTGAACCCAACTGCCACCATATTGACTGACTTTGTCCTGGCTTTTAAAATGAGCTTTCACTCTGTCTGGCTTCACACTGTTAAACTTGCTAGCTGTATCAACCCCACCGTGTACCTTGTGCTGAGGCTTCCTCCATGAGAATTCTTTGCTCCTCTGCCTTCTGTTCCACGGCTCTGCTTGGTCCTCCAGAAGCCTGGACTGTAACCTTGGGGGTCTCAGTGTTCTGGAATCCTTCTGGTCACAGAAGATTCTTTCTGCCCCTGAGTCTCCCAGGTACCTGCTTCCTGAGTCAAAATCCTTCCTTAGTGAATCACAGCTGCTTAGTGGATCTCTCTCCAAGTCTTCCTGCTCGTCGTCTCTCTCTAACTGTTTCTGAGTGCTTAACAAGCTCCCCGTGCCTTGCACTGCCTGCCTCCTGCTTGGGCGTGCCCAATCAGGGACTTTGCTTCTCTCCTCCCCTGAGGTGAGCTGTGTTTCCTGATTAGCCATGTGTTTTTTTCTCTCTGAAGAGAAACTCCTGCATTCTCCTGCAGTACCGGTTCTCTCCACCGGATCACTATCTATTTCCATAGCTTGTTGGGAAGCTACTACGTCACAGATCCCCCCCCTTAAGATATCACAGGCTGGCTTAGGCTCATCCGCACAGCATGTGATACGACTTAACGCATCTGCATTTTGGTGGAGTTTTCCAGCTCTGTGCTCTACCTGGAACTCAAAAGCCTGTAGGGCCATGAACCAGCGCGTTAGCCGGGAGTTATGGTTATGCATTTGATTTAACCATTTCAATGGTGCGTGGTCCGTGACAAGGATGAACTTCCTCCCTACTAGGTAGAAGCGTAGCGCATCAATAGCCCACTTGATGGCTAAACATTCGCGTTCAATAGTGGAGTAATTTCTCTCCGCCGGTGCCAGTTTCCTACTAAGGAATAGGACTGGGTGTTCTGTACCCTCATGTCGCTGAGACAAGACAGCGCCCAGGCCCGTATCAGAGGCGTCTGTCTGTACTATGAAGGTTTTTGCAAAATCCACCCCCTTCAAAACCGGCGCTTCACAAAATTGCCTCTTTAAAAGTTCAAACATTCTTTCAGCTTCTTCACTCCACTTACGTTTATTGGGCGCATTTTTCCGAAGCATGTCAGTTAGCCAGGCGGTCTTCTCTGAAAAATGTGGGATAAATCTTCGGTAATAACCTACCAGACCCAAAAAACTGCACAATTGCTTTTTATTGGCAGGTTTTGGGAAGGCCTGTACGCTAGCAATTTTACTGACCAATGGTTTTACAACTCCATGGCCCACGACATGACCCAAATATTTAACTTCTTGTCCCCCAAAGAGACACTTGGCAGGGTTCAAGGTGAGGCCCGCATCCCGGATTGCTAGTAGAACAGCTTCAACTCTTTGTAAATGCTGAGTCCATGTCTCGCTGTGAATGACAACGTTGTCCATATAGGCGACTGCATAGGCCTGATGTGGACGAAGGACCATGTCCATGAGTCGTTGGCAAGTGGCCGCGGCCCCATGTAGGCCAAAGGGCATTCTCCTAAATTGATAGAGGCCAATAGGTGTACTGAAGGCGGTCTTTGGCCTGGCCTGTCTGGTAAGGGGAACTTGCCAATACCCTTTTGACATGTCGAGCGTCGTAAGATACTTAGCTTGTCCGAGTCGATCAAGGAGTTCCTCAATCCGAGGCATGGGATATGAGTTAAATCGGGATATTGAATTCACTTTCCGAAAGTCGATACAAAATCGGATTGAACCATCCGGTTTTGGCACCATGACGATGGGACTATTCCATGGACTCCGGGATTCTTCAATTATTCTCATGGCTAACATCTCTCCCACCTGTCGTATTACCTCATTCTTTTTCGCCTCCGGTAGTCGGTAAGGACGCTGCCTTACCACTTCGCCCGGGGGTGTTATTATATCATGGGCTATCAATCTTGTTTCTCCGGGTACAGGTGTGAGAACATCTCTGTATCTTGATAGCACTTGTGTCAGTTCCTGTCTTTGGGCCCATGAGAGTCCCTCATCCAATCGGGGTTCAGGATTTTTCTTGCACTCTGTCAGCTGGGGTCCGAGGTCCTCCTCTTCGGCCTCCTCCCTCTCCACCGAAGCTGATAACCCTTGCAGGCTCTTGGTCCCTGTAGAACCGAAACCTTGCGTGCCCCGCATTGTTGTGGACAAGACAGGCACTTCTTCCACAGGGGGAAGTCCGACGCGTTCACAAATCAATTGTGCTATGCAGTCTCCCGTCTTCACTCTAAAGTCATTTTTCCCAAAGTTGAAAATGAGAACTTTTACAGAACCACGGTAGTCTGGGTCTATTACACCAGCACCGATATCTATAAAATGTTTCAGCGCTAGGCCTGACCGTGGAGCTAGACGCCCATAACACCCAGCAGGTAGTTCTATTTGTAGAGCAGTATCTACCAGTGCCTTTCCACCGGCTGGAACTACAATATCTTCTGCACTGGTGAGGTCAAATCCTGCTGCATTAGGCGTGGCTCTCTTGGGTGCCTGAGCACTAGGGGTCATTCTGCAGAACCTCAGGACAAATTTGGGTTTTCCTGCATTATCGTCCTTTGGAATTTCTTTCCTCTGGCTACCTTTGCTGGCCTGGGCCAATAAGGGTCGAGGGACTGACTTCACCCTCTCCGTTGCCAGAGCTTGCGCTTCCTTAGGGACCTTTCCTGCGTGGGAATCCTCTCTCTCCTGTAAGCCTTGTACTAGCCCTTTGTGAAACTGCGGCCAGTCCTTACCTAGGATTACTGACTGGGGAAGTCCTGGGACAACTGCTAAGGGGATAGTCCTGCGTGCACCTAACCCTGCTATGTGTAGGTTATACACTGGATAGGTGGAAGTTCCTCCGTGAACACATCTTATTTTAACTGAACTCACAGGCTGAATTACTTCTCCTCCCTGCATGGCTTTTATCTTCTGCCACAACTCTTCAGAGAGCATGCTTAACTCAGCTCCTGAATCTAGCAAAGCTTGAGTGGTAATTCCCTGTACTTCAACAGAAAGAAGAAATCCTTGTCTGTCTTTCATAGAACTATCTGCTATCAAGGCAGTTTTAACAAAACAATGTTTTTGCAAATGTCCCTCTTGCCCACATTTGTAACACCTTGGCTTACTCTTAGCATTCTTCCACAATGGCATGCACATTTTTATAGGATCCTCCTGCACCCTCTGGTTCCTTTCTGATCCGCGACTGCCTGGCTCCTGGGAAGTAGTGCCAGCTCTCTGGGCAGTTAGCTCTGCCTCTATATATCTTTCAGAGAGTGCACCAGCTTCTTGGGGAGTTTTGCAGTTTTGCAAGATCAGGAAGGTGCAGATTCCCTGGGGTAGAGCGTTCATGTATTGCTCTAGTACTAAGTCATCTTGACTCCACAGACCTCCCTTCTGGAGTTAACCACTTGTCAACCAGGCTACGAATCCTGTGACACAAGAACTTAGGGGTCTCACTCGGCCTCAGTTTTACACTTCTCAAGCGTGTGTGGTAAACCAAAGGAGTGAGCCCTAATCTCTCTCTTATCGCTTTCTTTAACTCATCATAGCTTCCGGCCAGTGCAGCAGGCATGGCGCGGTAAGCGGCCATCGCTTCCCCAGTAAGGGACGCTGCTAATCTTAGAGCCCAGTGCTCCCTAGGCCAGGCGCTAAGGCGAGCTACTCTCTCGAAGCTCTCGAGAAAGTCATCCACATCATCCTGATTAGTAAATTGACCAAAGTTAAACAAAGTTCCTGGGTGTAAACTAACAGGGTGTACAGAGTCTGTTAGAGTGGAACCTGTTGTAGATGCTGGTGGTACAGTCGCCTGCTTCCTCTCCTTTAGCCATTCCTCCATCATGGTAAGTAGAGGTTGCTGCTGTTCACGGAAACTCGCGTTGGCTTTTTCCTGTGCCTCTAGCGAAAGATCTCTCTGGCGCTCCAGGTGTGTCGCCATCCATTGGAAGACATCCTTGGCCTCCATCGCCATCTTGGAATTCCTGGAATAAAGCAAAAAAATACAGACCCAAGTGCGGTATCACAGTACACTTGTCTATCTGTGCTTTAAATTCTCCTTTTTTTTTTTTTTTCCTTCCCTAGTCACCACTAGGCTGCACCCTTGCCCTGGTATCCTGGTTACCCGGGGTGGATACCCTTTATCTGGCTCAGGTGGTTTGCATGCACGTCAGCAACAGCAGATCCTGTAGCCTCCTGCAGTCCCCTTCCTCGTCTGGGCTCGTCAGCTCTTCAGCTGGGCTCTTCTGGAAGTTGGCTTCTGCAGCTCCTGATGTGGCTACTTCTTGCACCTGCGCAGTATCCTCAATACTACGCCACTTTGCCACACACCCGCTCCCTAGACCTTGGGGTTTCAGGAGGAGGTGGCCTTGGATGCCCTTCAGGGTTGAGGTTGTAGTTGTATATGTGCTCAAGCAGTAAGGCAGGCAAAGAAAATTTATTTGATGAGGTTTTATTTCTCCCGCTCCGCAGTCGAAATGCAACAGACGCAAAAGAAGATAAATTGCCAAAACAAGAATGAGGAAAAACAAGGCTTTTCAGTGCTGGGCTAAATGTCCATTATTTTCTGGGGTTCACATTCAGTAGGCATGTGACCTTTTCTTTACTACACAAATTCTGGCAAAACAACAGTGCTCCTGAGATACAAACAAATTATGCTTTAACTTATTCACTTTTCATAAGCTTTTCAGCAATGCAAACATTCAGGTCCCTTCTGTTATATTTCTTCATATAACCATTCAAGCTTTGCCTTAAATAACTTTCTCAATGAGACAGGTTGAGCAGTCCATGGGCTGGTCTTGCTCTGTGGACGGCTGAGAACAAACTAGTGGCATTTCCACTTCACAGCTGTTTTCAGGCTGTGCTAACTTATAGCTAGGAATTGCTCTGCTCTCAAGAAATTCTCTGAAGTCTTTAAGAAGTAATTCAGCCTGCGTCTTTCCTGGGCTAAGCTGATAAACTGCTTCTTCTTCAGGTAAATATTTGTTTGAGTTCCTTATCTCAGGATAATTAGTAATGCTGTATCTACTGGGACAACCATTCAGCGTGCTGGAAGTATCCCTCCCCCACTTGTCTCTGAACGTAAGTGCCGGGGTTGCAACTTCAGCTGTGCTTGGAGAGTGTCTAAAGAGTGCTTCAAAAGTAGAACCGTCAGGCTTCTCCTGGCTCATGTCTCTGCAATATGACTCAGCTGTTTTCTTCCTATTAGCTTCTCTGTTAAACGTTTCAGCTGGCTTGTGAGAATAGCTGGGACTGCTTAGACAATTTTCATGCTGAACCCAACTGCCACCATATTGACTGACTTTGTCCTGGCTTTTAAAATGAGCTTTCACTCTGTCTGGCTTCACACTGTTAAACTTGCTAGCTGTATCAACCCCACCGTGTACCTTGTGCTGAGGCTTCCTCCATGAGAATTCTTTGCTCCTCTGCCTTCTGTTCCACGGCTCTGCTTGGTCCTCCAGAAGCCTGGACTGTAACCTTGGGGGTCTCAGTGTTCTGGAATCCTTCTGGTCACAGAAGATTCTTTCTGCCCCTGAGTCTCCCAGGTACCTGCTTCCTGAGTCAAAATCCTTCCTTAGTGAATCACAGCTGCTTAGTGGATCTCTCTCCAAGTCTTCCTGCTCGTCGTCTCTCTCTAACTGTTTCTGAGTGCTTAACAAGCTCCCCGTGCCTTGCACTGCCCGCCTCCTGCTTGGGCGTGCCCAATCAGGGACTTTGCTTCTCTCCTCCCCTGAGGTGAGCTGTGTTTCCTGATTAGCCATGTGTTTTTTTCTCTCTGAAGAGAAAATCCTGCATTCTCCTGCAGTACCGTTTCTCTCCACCGGATCACTATCTATTTCCATAGCTTGTTGGGAAGCTACTACGTCACAACGCCCAGGCAATGCAGTCTGCCACCCAGGTGGACAACGTGTGCTTGGAGACAGGTAGCCCCAGCCTACTGTGGTCATAAGAGACGAAGAGCTGAGTAGCCCTTCGATGTCCCCGCGTATGCTCCAGGTAGAAGTCTACCGCCGTCTTACAATCAAGGGTATGCAGGACCGCCTCTGTCCGGCTGGCATGCGATCTGGGAAAGAAGGTTGGAAGAACCACCTCTTGGTTGAGGTGGAACGAAGAGACCACTTTTGGAAGGAACTTGGGGTGGGTGCAAAGGACCCCTCTGTTCCTGTAAAACCTTGTGTATGGTCTATCCGAAATAAGAGCTTGCAGCTCACTCACTCGTCTGACAGATGTGAGTGTCACCAGGAAGAGCACCTTACAGGAAAGGAAGCATAGATGGCAAGTAGACATCGGCTCAAAAGGTGGGTGAGTAAGCTGCTCCAAGAACACATTCAAATCCCACTCAGTTGCCGGGGGACGAACCGGGGGTTTCAGTAGAAGTAGACCTCTAAGGAATCTGGACACCAAGGGGTGAGCCGAAAGAGGTTGTCCTTCTACTGGATAGTGGTGTGTTGACAAAGCACTCAGGTGGACCCTGACAGAGTTAGACTTAAGACCTAATTCTGAGAAGTGAAGGAAGTACTGTAATACAACAGATACAAGACAAGCGAAAGGGTTTTCATTATGCTGGGTACACCACACCTCAAACCTGCACCATTTGAAGGCATAGGTTTTCCTAGTGGACTGTCTCCTTGAGGCCAGTAACACTTCTTCAACATTCTTAGGTAGGAGGAGAGGCACCAGCACTACCCTTTCAGAAGCCATGCCATCAGGTTGAGGGACCTGAGGATGGGATGTAAGAGCGAGCCCTGCTCCTGGGACAGGTGGTCGGGCTGCGTCCCCAGCGGGAGTGGGGCTTCCACTGCCAGCTGAAGGAGAAGAGGAATCCAAGGCTGCCTCGACCATCTGGGGGGCTACCAGAATGACAGAGGCCTTGTCCTGAAGGATTTTGAACAGAGTCCGGGCCACCAGAGGCGTGGGAGGAAATGCATACATGAGGCCCCCTGACCAGGAGATCAGAAAAGCATCTGCAGCCACCCTCTGAGGGTGTGGCTGTCAGGAGCAAAAGCTGGGCAACTGGTGATTTTGTGGACTGGCAAAGAGATCTATGGACGGATGCCCCCAGCATTGGAAGATCTGCTGGGCCACTTCCGGATTCAGTTGCCACTCGTGAGGTTGAAGAATCCTGCTTAGCTTGTCTGCTAGGAAGTTCTCCTGACTTAGCAGGTAAACTGCTTTGAGGGACATCCCCTGCCTGATTGCAAAGGAGCAGAGGTCGAGTGCCTCCTGACATAGCAGACGGGACCCTGTACCTCCCTGTTTGTTCATGTAGAACATTGCTACCTGATTGTCGGTCTGCACCAAGACAGACTGATGTGAGAGAACATGACAGAAGGTTTGAAGAGCTAGGCGACTCGCCCGAAGCTCTAAGAGGTTGATTTGGTGTGTACTCTCCTGAGGAGACCACAACCCCTGAGTGCATGATCCATGGCAATGGGCTCCCCAGCCCAGTAAGGAGGCATCTGTCATCAGCACTCTTGTGTGCGAGGGAGGCTGAAAAGGCACTCCCTCGAGCAGGTTGGGTGGCTGAAGCCACCACGCCAATGACTTCATCAGTCGTTTGGACACTCTGATCCTGTCTCAGAGTCGTCCGGTGGCTTGTGTCCACTGATCTCTGAGTAAAGTGGACTTTGCCTGATTTATGACACCCCCCCCCCAAAACTTAGTAAAGACGGTCCCTAAATAATAAGACAAACAATACCAATATAGAATGAAACCAACGGTCTCAGACTGAATAGCTATACACTCTCGGAAATAATTTCACCAAAAAAGTGGTGCTAAATTTGCATCAATGACCGTATAAACTGGTTTCTCCTAAAATATATGTTCGTTCTAAAATATTTGTTTATCAAAAATATGTTTGTTATAAGACAATCATGTCAATTTTATGGACCTTTCTTCACATTCATTTAAAAAATTAGAGATTGTGCTTATCTCTCAAAAGGAGTTTTAGCTGTCCCAACGCCACCATCCCGGTACCCTTATTGCGTTTCGAATCTTCATCAGGGGATCGGTTTTGCTAGACAATCTCTGTGGAAGGAGAAAAAGTTGTTCATTTTATCAGGAGAGCTAAACAATGCATGTTTTGCCTTAACCTTGTCAGTAGTTGCATTGAAAAAATCCAGAAAGCCAAATTTTCACCTGAGTTTGTTACCAAAAATCTTTTTATGTTCAAAGAACTGTAAACATTGAATATAATGATGTGCGGTCACTTGTACTTCACAGCTATTTGGTGCTTGTCAAAAAACGCTGCGCATGCGATCTAAACAAACTAGTCTGGATTTTAAAGACTTTCTGCGGTGCGCTAATATGACGTCAATTGTTCAAAACCAAAGTAGGTAAAGGGAAAAGTCACTTCAGTAGTTTAACCCGCGGAAGTTCCTCCATGGCAAACTGATCGATATTCAAAAGCTTTCTGCAGTACATCAGCAGGACATCAGTTGTTCAGAAACCAAAACAGTGCAGAAGGGGAGTTGATTCATTATCTTAACCCCCAGGGATTCCTCTGCAAACTTGCCAACAATTTTGCCTCACTGAAAACAGTAGATACCAACTCTCCCTATAGTCAATAATCTACTACGTTGTACATTTCAAATGCAGGCTCCCCATTCTATCATCGTGTTTAGACCATCTGGAATGGTTGATTTGAGTCGATGGATCCACATTTGTTCCCGGATCAGTAGACTTTTTTCTTTAGATTTGCCCATCATACCGGATACCACCCAATCGATACAAAAACATCTTAAATCTTCAAAAACATGATGATGTTGAATACAATGAGAAACTAAAGGGGCTTCATGCACTCTACATTTCAGCCTACTGCGGTGTTCATTAATCCTAACCCGTAGTGGTCGAACAGTTTTACCCACATACAAAAGGTTACAGGGGCATCTGATGGCATACACAACATGGTCGGTTTCACAAGTTGTAGAATGTTGCAATTTATAACATCGATCATGATAAAGAAAGGAACTTATTTCCTCTGTAATACAACAGATGTTACAATGGCCACACGATTTATGTCCTATCCATTGATCAACATCAGTGCGCTTCACTGACCTCAGTTTAGCAGGACTCAACTTTTCTTTAAGATTAGAGTGTCGCGTCCATACACATCGAATTTTCATTTCTTGTAGACAAGACTTGTTAAGACATTTTGATGTCATTTAAAAATCTTTCTAATACGTCCACTCAATGGTGAAAATTTAGTGATGAAGTTGATGACAGTAAGGTGGGAGGAGTGGCCTAGTGGTTAGGACAAGGTACTTCAGGCCGGAGGGACGGGGGTTCAAGTCCCACCTGGGGACAGCAATCTCAGGCCGGAGGGACTGGGATTTCTAGTCCTATAGGTACTCCTTGTGGTCTTGGGCAAGCCACTTAACCCTCCATTGCCCATGTTCCCTGTAAGTATTAGCGTATGTGTGTCATATCCCCTCGTGTTAAATGTATCTCCCAATTGACCGCTTTGACCCAGTGAAAAGCGGGATATAAATACAGCTAAATAAATAAATAAGTATTATCAGTGGTGTTTGAAACCATCTTAGGGTGCAATAACAGAGCCCTATTGTTATATAGTGCTCGGCGGTATGCTTGTTTGATAATCTGCGAGGGATACCCCCTTTGTTGGAATTCCTTCGTCAAGATCTTAGCTTGTTTCTTATAATCTTCTATAGTGGAACAATTCCGTCTATATCGTATAAACTGTGAAAACGGGAGACTGTCACGCAACTGTTTAGGATGTTTGCTGTGGTAATGAAGCAACGTATTCCTATCTGTAGGTTTCTTATGGACAGTCATCCTCCAACCCTGCAGGCTCTTTTGAATATCAACATCCAAGAAGACAATATGTTGATCGTGAAAAGTGTAGGTAAATTTTATATGAGGAGTTGCTCCGTTTAACCAGTCCACAAATTCTTGTAACAATAAAGCAGAGCCACTCCAAAGCATGAAGATATCATCAATAAATCTTTTCCACATTACCACATAATGATGATGTGGTGATCGGGGGAGCCAATGAGTTTCATATACATCCATATACAAATTTGCCACAGAAGGGGCACAGGTGGCCCCCATGGCCACCCCTGAGATTTGTTTATAAATATTCCCCTCAAATTCAAAATAATTATTGAAAATTGTAAAGGTGGCTAATTGTGATAAAAAATTAAGATGTTCAATGGAAAGGTCCCCTCAATTTTGTAAAGAGGATTGAATAACATCATAGGCTGCCATTTGGGGGATATTAGTATACAATGCAGACACATCCATGGTAACCATCAAAATCCCGGGAGTCACAGCCCACTGGGAACTATGAGAAAGCATATTCAAAAAGTGCGACGTGTCTTTGATATATGATGAAATATTTTCCATTAGAGGTCGTAGATAGGAATCTATGTAGATAGATAATGGCTCTAATATCGTACCTTTTGTAGAGACAATTGGGCGTCCCGGGGGTTGTTGAACATCCTTGTGTATTTTTGGCACGAGATAAAACCTGGCAACCGAGGGAAAAGGTTCCTTGAGAAATTTCATTTCTTTTCTAGAAATAAGATGTTGATCAAAAGCTATAGAAGTGACTTGTTTAATTTCTCTTTGAAGGGAAAGAGTGGGATCATTCAATAATTTTTGATACGTCTCCACTTGAGACAATTGCCGATTGGCTTCATTAAGGTATTGACTTCTGTCCATCACCACTATGGCTCCCCCTTTGTCGGCCCGTCGTATGACCAGAGTAGGGTGAGTTTTGTAGTTCTTGTAAGGCCTTAAATTCGGTCAAGGTAAAAATACGAGAAACAGTGTTCACTGAACTTGCTAATTTTTCCACATCTGTTAACACTAGGTCTCGAAATAAAATTAAAGTAGGGTGTGGTGGACCAGGTGGCATTCAGGTCGACTTAAGAGGCAGTGGGATCCTGGAAATATCCGTCTCGGGGTTCTTATCTGATTCATCTGATGGATAATTAGCAAAGAATAATTTTAAGTGGAGTTTTCTCATTAAATTCTCCATATCAGTACGGAATTGAAACTGATCAAATCGGATCTCAGGGACAACAGATAATCCCATATTCAGGACCTTCAATTGGAGTTCCGATAAATGGACCGAGGAAATGTTAACAACTAAATTGTTAATTGTACTGTTTCCTCCCGGGGTCCGATACTGAGCCATCAAGTTCGTTGTCGCCTGTTCCGCTGTTTTCCTTGAGTGGCTTCTTTCTTTTTGGTTTTGTCTTCCTCTTCGCTGAAAAAATCCCCCAGGCTCCTTTTTCCCGAATCTGAAGAATTGACTTCTTCTGAAAGAGTGTCAAATTCTACACCCAACAGTCCAGAGCCTTTCTTCCTGTGGACCGCATGAGCAAGCTAGTAGTCCTAGCCACCCACATGCACCAGCAACAGACTGCCATGGCTCGAGACTTCCTGTGCCTCTTGGGACACATGGCTTCTACAGTATATATAGTACCTTAAGCGAGACTTCACATGCAACTGACACAATGCACTCTCAAAACCCAGTGGACCCAGGCCACAGGGAATCTACGGGATATCATACAAGTAACACACCGTCTGGCCGAATCTCTTCTATTGTGGTACACCCAAACAAATCTTCTCGTAGGGTCACCTTTTCAGATGCCCCAACCTCAGCATACCCTGACTACAGATGCATCCAAGCTCAGTTAGGGAGCACATTTAGATTCCATCTCTACACAAGGTCTGTGGACAGCCCAAGAATCAATCCAACAGATAAGCCTCCTCAAGCTTCAAGCAATCACAAATAACCTCCAAGTTTTCCAATACCACCTCTCCAATAGTCAGATACTAATCAGGATGGACAATCAGGTGGCAATGTTTTACATAAACAAACAAGGGGGGGGGCAAGCTCCCTACCCCTCTGTCAGGAAGCCTGCAAACTATGGAACTTCACCATTTACCACCATATGCATCTTTGTGTACTTTAAATTCCAGGAGAGTGCAATCACTTGGCGGACAACTAAGTCAGACCTTACAACCTCACGAGTGGTCTTAGATCCGAAGACAGTGGCAAAACTCTTCCAAGCCTGAGAAATTCCAGAGATAGATCTCTTTGCTACTCCACAGATCTCTCAACTTCCACAGTTCTGCTCCAGGATGTCATCCAAATTCAGCCTGGCGTCCGATGCCTTCATGATCCACTGAGGTTGGGGACTACTTTATGCATTTCCCCCCATTCCCCTTATCTCAAAGACCCTCCTCAAACTCCAAGCAGACAAGGGATCCATGATCCTCATAGTCCCTCGCTGGCCCCATCAACCTTGGTTTTCCCTCCTGCTTCAGC
This sequence comes from Ichthyophis bannanicus, assembly GCA_033557465.1. Lineage (NCBI taxonomy): Eukaryota > Metazoa > Chordata > Amphibia > Gymnophiona > Ichthyophiidae > Ichthyophis > Ichthyophis bannanicus. The sequence goes on from CM066031.1 coordinate 252,599,212, forward strand.
TAACACAGACTCCTCTGATTCCATTAGGATCCAAGTCGGGTCTTCTGTCTCAGGACATTGGAGCATTCCTCCATCCCAATCTGAAGTCTCTCCACCTGACAGCGTGGATGCTGAGAGTGTGATCTTTCAACATTTATCACTATCAACAGCCGTAAAGGATATCCTCCTCTCATCCAGAAAGCTTCCACCAGGAAAACATACTCTTTCAAATGGCGTAGATACACCTCATGGTGCTCTCAAAATAATCAAAACCCGTTTGAAGCATCAGTACCCATGCTTCTTCAATACCTTTTGTATTTGTCCTCTCTAGGACTCAAAATGAATTCAGTATGGATGCATCTCAGTGCTATTTCAGCTTTTCATGAGGGGCCTCCTCCTTACCAAGCCACCCCTTCAACCACCCCAGTAGCGTGGGATTTCAGTGTAGTATTAGTTCATTTCCTCAAGCCTCCGTTTGAGCCCTTAGCTACTATACACCTGCATTACCTATCTTGGAAAGTTTTATTCCTCATCGCTTTCACCTCAGCCAAACACATCAGTGAGCTGCTGGCCTTAGTAGTGCATCCATTGTATAGAAGATTTCATCATGATAAGGTAATCCTTCATACACATCCCCACTTTCTACCAAAGGTGGTGTCTCCTTTCCATTTTAATCAGACAGTCTTCCTTCCAGTCTTCTTCCCAAGACTTCATGCATCTCGTGCAGAGGCAACCCTGCAGATACTCTAGTGTAAGAGGGCTCTAGCCTTCTATCTTCAAAGAACGGAAGACATCAGGAAGTCCTCTCAATTGTTTGTCTCCTTTGATTCTAATCACCTGGGTCTTCCTTTAATGAAACGTACGCTTTCCAGATGGATAGCAGATTATATTTCTCTCGCATATGACAAAGCAGGATTTAGCCTCATGGGTCATGTCACTGCACTTAATGTCCATGCAGTGGCAACATCAGTGTCAACCTACATTCGGTAGCCATCCACAAGATATGCCGGCCTGCAACATGGTCCTCTATCCATACCTTTGCTGCCCATTACTGCTTGGACAAGGACTTCCACCGGGATGCAGCCTTTCGCCAGGTGGTCCTTCAACATCTCTTTGGGACATAGAAACAACTCCTACCCCCGCCCCACTTTCTTGCCAGATCTGCTTGGTGGAGAAGTCTAGGTTCAGATGACATTGTTTGACTTTCTGACCCGGTTCAACTCTTTAGTGATCTGGGAGCTAGGGATTCCCATATGTGAAGACTATATTCCTGCTTGTTCCTGGAGATAGTGTAGTTGCTCACCTGGAACAGGTGATCTCCGGGAACAGCAGGACTTTAGTCTTCACAACCTGCCCCTCCTCCCCATGGAGTTGTAGGGTTGTTTGTTTTCACTCCTTCTGTTCAGCTACAAACTCAACTGAGGAAAGGGAGTTGGAAGAGTGAGAAGGCAGTAGCACAGGCGTAGTGGAGTGCTCCCAAAGGCATATGTGAAGACTAAATTCCTGCTGTTCCCGGAGATCGCCTGTTACAGATGAGTAATTACGCTAAATGGCTCCTCTGGTTCTACATGTCAGCAAATTTATGTGCACTCTTGCACATCCTTATATGTATTTTAGAAAAGGCTGCACACTTTGCAGTTTTTTTTTTCTAAAATACTGTCAGAATTATGTATGTCCCAACCTCAGTGTCTGAATTCCACTCCCCACGTACCATCTAAAATTTGTCTTATTGTCTAATGTCAAATTGTTATCTGCTGAAAAATATCATTGATGGATAGGCTAAACATGTATTTAAATACATAAACAAATAAAGAAAATCCATGTTAAAAAATGAAGTTTACTACCATCATTGTATTTTATTGAAGCAACCCATTATTTTTAGGTTTATTAACAAGCATTTGAAACTATAACTACCCTAACTAGCCTGCTTCTCTTGTGTCAGGAACAGCAAAGAGTATGAGGCTACAGTGATGATTTATGGAATGCTGGGGGAGACACCTTGCAGACTACAGCTTCATGGCGAAGGATCACATGATGGGAAATATGAAGAGTTACTTGCAGTATAATCATTCACTGCCATACTTCACAAGAATTTGTTTGTAGGAGTGATTTCAGTCTATCCTAATAATGTTCCTTTTGAAATTGAAAACCTGTAACTTCAAATGATTCAGAAGGCATAGATGTCTTGCAAATTCAGAAGAAACACATGATTTATTATGAATAATGTTTTATTTTGTGTTTATATTGAATTGATTTCACTTTAATAGAGTACTTACAGAAGTGTGTGCACATTCACAAAATGTTAAGTATATTTTTTTTTCTTGGAAATTATAGGTGCTCTTCCCAAATATCAGTTACAGTATTTACTCTTACTATTACACATTTCAAACCTGAAATATTATGCTCAGGTTGATATTTAACAGTTGAGATCAGTGGTTTTTTTTAAAATACTGGCTACAGCTGTTAAATATAATATTCAGCGCTACAATCAATAGTGAATGGCACTGAATAAACACAGAACAGTCAGCATCATAGCTATCCAGTCAGTGGCCATATTCAGCTCGCTATCCAGAAAACTATCCAGATAAATTTAGGAGTCTTTCACCTAAATTTATGCAGATAGTTTTCTGGATAGCAGGTTGAATGTTATCATAGTTCATATTGCTAGGCAGAATGGCCATCTCTGCCCTCCCTCCACCTTGGTGCTGGCCCGTCTGTAATAATTTTCAGCATCACTATACTTACAGTGCCATTGAAAATCCATACCTAGAGACATAGATATTACTGTGCCGATTCTCATCTGCAACTTGTGCTGGCAGCATCCTGACACAACAAAAGTATGACTATAGTATAGCTACAACTGGAGCAGAATTTATAAAAAGAGCAAGCTTGTTTCCTTAATAAAAATTAGTGTACCTTTTACTACTACCTCCATAAGAAAACTATAAAAAGTCAATATTACGTGAAGAGAAAAAATAGTGAAACATTCTCTGCTAAAATAAAGGCAGCTATGCACATTCCTTTTGCTGTCACTCCTACAATCATGTTTGTGTTTCATGTATCTAAAGTTTGTCAAGTATGCATCTCCAGGTGATGTGATAAAGTGCCTGAAGAAATCTTTATTACTGAAGGTTAGTTCAGGTTTAATGGCTTAAAAATGGTTTTGAAGGAAATGGCTAAGGATGCAAATGAACATTCCAAGATTTATACTTATGGACTTAGAAAATGAAACAAAAATTTATACAAGTAATTAATAGAAAATTGATTATATTATTCAATAAAACAATCCAGCAATGTACTAAGGAGCTTCTAGTTATGTCAGACTGGGAAGAATTGTTTTAATTTTAAGTTTATTGGATCCAGTATTGCTAAAAGGTACAGTTGCTGTAAAAAAATGTTTATTTGGCAGAATACCATCAAAATGTGATCTTAATATATTAAAGTTTCAAGCCCCCCAAATCTAAACCAACCATGTTTATACCTGATGCCTCCTTATAATATTAATGATGATAATTATTCAATGTGGCTGTTTAAGCCCAGCAACTATTAGAGAGTGTATGCTGTATTTCATTCTGTTGAATATGCCATGAACATATCAAATTATATTCAAAAAATAATATTGTAAAAATGTTGGTCCAACAAGTTGAGATACTGATTTGTAATTCTTATTATACTGTAATTTTGGCCTCAGCTAAAATATGCAATAACTGTTCTTACTGAACATTCCCTCCTTTTTAATTTTTATAGGACCCACTATGGAGTTGCAGAAGCAATGATGTGAGCATTTGCCTTGCATCATGAAGGGAGCTTGGTAATTCTTTTCATTTATCTGCTTAAAGGCAGACTGCCCAGAAAGACGTTTATGGCCAGTTTCAACTATTCTGACATTTCCCTTACCTAGAAAAGGTAGTTTCTCACCTGTAGCAGAGGTTTCCTGTGGATAGCAGGAAAAGACCTCATATATGGGTGACATCATCTGATGGAGCCCATGTGGGAGTAATCCCCAGCTCCTTCTAGAAATTTTGGGAGTCTCCTCTGCACATGCATATCATCTTCCCACTTGCTGCTGCAACACCATTTTACTTCAGTCTGATACTAAAGCTATTGTAGAATACATCTCCTAGGGGAGGTGGATGGGTTGCGAGGACTTTTCCTGCTGTCCACGAAGGACACCTGCTACAGGTGAGTAACTACCTTTTCTCTGTGGACAAGCAGGAAATAAGTCCTCACATATGGGACTCCCTGGCTACAAGCTACCTTAAACAAAAAGGGAAAAACAGTTGTTGCCCAACAGGAGCAATCCAATAATGATTTTGTTGGCAACAGGTCTTTTTTATTTTATAGGGTTTGGGTTTTTTTTTTGGGGGGGGGGGGTTAAAAGGTAGCCTAAATAGAAAATAATGGGCCTTGGGGGGATGGAATTGGATTCAACTCCCCAAACAGATTCTTTATTACTGACTGGCCAAAGTTGCTGTCACGTCAGGAATCCCCCTCCAGACAGTAGTTAGATGTGAATGTGTGGACTGATGTCCACATTATAGCCTTGCAAATCTCTTCCATGGAGACCAAGAGCAAGTGGGCCAGTGATGCAGTCATGGCCCTATCATTATGGGACATGACATGTTCCTCAAGATTTAGGCCTGCCTGGGCATAGGTAAAAGAGATGCCATTAGCTAGCCAAATTGAAAGTGAACGTTTGGAGATGGCAACCCATTGCTGGTTGGGGGTCAAATGAAAAAAGCTGGATGGATCTTCTATGGGCTTTTGTCCGCTCCAACTAGAAAGCCAAGGCTCGTTTACAGTGCAACATGTGCAGTGCAGTTTCCTCTTTCTTAGCATGAGGTTTTGGGAAATGTGTTAGTAAAACAATTGACTGATTAAGATGGAAATCTGCTACCACCTTTGGAAGGAACTTGGGATGAGTACGGAGGACAAATCTATTGTGATGGAATTTAGTGTAAGGTGGATGAAGTATTAGAGCCTGAAGCTTGCTCACTGTGCATGCTGAAGTGACTGCCACCAAAACAAAGCCTTCCAGGTTAAAAGCTTCAGAGGACAGGCATTGAGTGATTCAAAAGGAGCTTTCATCAGCTGTGCAAGAACCACATGAAACAAACATCTAAAGACTATACAGAGATGGGTTTACCCGCTACACTCCAATTGCCCTGAGATGAACAATAAAGGAGTTGGACTTAAGTCCAGACTCAGAGAGGTGTAGAAGCTACTCAAACAGTTCTTGTGTAGAACAGACAAAGGGATCTAGGGAATGTTTCTCACACTAGCCAACAAACCTCTTCCATTTGCATGAATAGGATTTTCTCACTGAGGCCATCCTGGAGGCCAAAAGAACATTGGTTACACCATCCAGCAGGTTGAGCTTGGACAATATTAGCATCTCAACATCCAAGCTGTGAGGGCTGATGACTTGATGTTGGGATGAAACATCATTCCGTTCTCCTGTGATATTAAATCTGGCACATGGCCCACCAAATGTTTCCTGACTGGAGAGTTGTAGCAAGGGAGGAAACAAAGGTTATCTGGGCCAGAAGGGAGCGATAAGAATCATTGAGCCTCTGTTTTGAGCTTCAGGAGGGTCTTGCCAATGAGAATTGGAGGATATGCATACAGAAGACCCTCCCACCCAACTGAGGAAAGCATCTAAGGCTAGTTTGCTGTGTGACCAATGTTCCCTCTAATTTTCTGTAGGCTGTGTGCGCATAAAATATCAGCTGTGTGCAGCCTCTGAAGGAAGGTTAAAATTTTGTGTGCCACATAATGACACTCAGAGTTATATACTTTAAAATTTGACTCCATGTCAGAATACAGTATGTACACCACATTGATTTTAATCAAATTAAATGAAAATAGACGATTACTAAATGAAGCGGGAAATTTCTAGTAATTACAATCATAACTTTTAAATTTTAAGACGTCTGTGTTGTTTTCTATCGGAATCAGAGCCATAATTTTTGTGCGCTCTGTTGTAAAGTATGTGCACTCGCTTGGCGAGGTGTGTGCGCGCGCACACATGCGCACAGCTTAGAGGGAACAGTGTGTGTGACCTGATTCCGGTACAGAACTGATCTACATGGGCATTTTGAGGAATCGCAGAGGTCTATTGAGGGGATGCCCCATTCTCAAAAGATGTGAGCTGCAACATCCCTGTCCAGGGTCCATTCATGTGGTTAAAGGACACAACTAAGTCTGTCCACCAGAGTGTTTTGTTTGCCTGGTAGGTATGTGGCTCTTATGTCCATCCCATGGGAAAATTTCCACAACCTGTTTCTCAACATAGGAGATATTTATTTAATTGTTTTTTTATGCTCCTTTATCATTTACATTGACACTTAAACTTGGTAATGTACATTAAACAGGGACATTGATAACTTGGATTTTTCTAAGGCAATGGAGGGTTAAGTGACTTGCTCAAGGCGTGCTAGTGGGAATTGAACCCTAGTCTCTTGGTTCCCAAGCCAGTGCCCTAATCATTAGGCTACTCCTCCACTCCACTCCTCCCTTCTTGTTGATGTAGAATAGCGCTACCTGATTATCTGTTTCTATTAGGACAATTTGATTGGATGACCAATCTCTAAAAGCTTTTAAGGGTGTTTTCTATGGCTCAGTTCCAAGAAGTTGATCTGATGGAGACTTTCTGGGAAGGACCAATCGCCGAGTGTGAAATCCAACCCAATTCGGATGCATCTGTCATCAGTACCTTTAGTGGTGGAGCAATTGGAAGGGGAGACCTTTAAACAAATTGAGATGGGTAGTTTATCATTCTAAAGACTGAATGAGAAGGTTGGTGATATACAGATGATTCCTGAGCCCCTTGTGGCCTGAGTCCACTGAGCTTGTCTCATTTGAAGACATGCCAAGGTTGTTACATGCACTGTGGAAGCCGTGTGTCCCAGTCCAGTTAACATCTTGCAAGCTGTTACCTGCTGACTCAGTTGAGTCTCTCACATTATCACTGTCAATCTATGTAGTCTGTTGTACAGGAGGAGGAAGGCTCTCACCTCGGTCGTTTCGAGCAGGGTTCCTATGAATTCCAATTGGTGAGAGAGTTGCAGGTGGGATTTGGGGTAATTTATTACAAACCCTAGTAGTTCCAGCATCCAAATGGTCAATCGTGTTGATTCCCGCACTACCTTCTGCATGGTACTCTTGATCAGCCAATCAACCAAGTAGGAAAAGACAAATACTCCCAGTGTTCGAAGGAAAGCTACTACTACTGGGAGGCATTTTGTAAAGAAGAGAGATGCTGAGGCTAGGCCAAAAGGCAGAACTCAGTACCGGAAGTGATGTCTCCCTACAACGACTCTGGGATACTTCCTGAGGGATGGTTGCAGCTGTATAGGGGTATATACATCCTTTAGATACAGTAAGCATAGCCAATCTCCTTTTCGAAGATAAGGGAGTAGAATGCCTAGAGAAATCATTCTGCACTTTTCTCTGACTAGATATGTATTCAGATTTCTTAGGTCTAGGATGGGATGGAATCCTCACAGTTTTTTGGGTATCAGGAAATACCTGGAATAAAAATCCCATCCTCCTTGCTCTAGTGGCATGAACTCAATTGCAAGATCTGACAAGAGGGCAGTGATTTCTCTCTGAAGTAGTTCCTGATGCTGAGGGTCCATGGAACGATCCGTTGGTGGGCAATTTGGAGGAATGTTGAATAAATATAATTTGTAACCACTTTGGATAATTTGGAAAACCCAAGTGTCTAAGGTTATAACGGACCACCTTTAGGCAAAAAGAGTGAGCCTCCCTCCGACAGGAGAGTCCTCCATTGTGGTTACAGGTAGAATGGCTATACTCTCCAGGAACCAGTCAAAACCCTGCCCCAGGCTTTGGCTGAGGAGCAGGCTGGACCTTCTGAGGCTTCTCTGGCTTTACTTCTGCTTGATGAGCCTGTTTTGATTGGGAACAGTGGGAACCAGGAAAGCACCTATGCCTGTGAAAGTAATAGGTCTTTTTCTGGTTACCACTAAAACTTCCTGCAGTAGATGCCAGCTCAGACATGTGCCTTGAGAGATTACAAAGGGTGACATGCTGCTTTTCAATGAAGCAAGTCTTCTCTTTGACTTTTTCTCCAAAGATATTCTTTCCATGGCATAGTTGATCAGCAGGCTTATCCTGTACCAATGTTTTAAGTCTGAGAACCGGAGCCAGGTGAGTCTCCAGGCACCAGTACCTATAGCAGAAGCGCTCAATACCGTTTCAAAGATATCATAGGTCACTTGGATTATGAATGTCGAACAGGCCTTACCATGGTAAGAGGCCATGCAGGCCACAAGCATGAAACTCTGGAAAACCCTTCTCTAAAAAAAGAGTCCATTGTCAGAGCTTCCCTCCCTGTGGGCACAGAGGAGTGTGTTTCGGAACTTTTAGACCTTGTAAGGGTGGATTCAACTACCAAGGAATACTGAGGAAGCTGGGGCTTCTTGAATCCGGGAGCCTTTTGAACTCTATACATGGAGTCAAGCTTTCTAATAACTGGAGGTTGTCAGACGGCTGCCTGGGTGAGAATCTTCACAGTCTTGACAATGCATATATTTATATGATTTTTGCAAGGTATTGTGGGTAATGTAGTTCATTCACACCAGACACAGCTGCTGACAATAATTTAGTTGTGCACAAGTGTTAAAGCCAATAAGATACTTCTTTATTTATGGGGTTATTTCTCCCAGCACAGATATGCTTGGTAGCACATAAATTAGGTTACTTGCTTGCAGTGTTTAACTTGGTAAAACAAAGTCAAAAATCAAAATCAGGAAAACAACCTTCAAACTTGTCAGGCAATTAGCTAATGTTTTCTTAGCATATCTCTAACAAACGAAAAGCCACAAAGAAAGAAATAAACTGTTCTTGTAAGGTTAACTTCTGATTATTTTCCACACAGATCCAGAAGTAATTCTCTCCTAGCTCACAAGCAATTAGGTGCAGCTCAATTGCTATCAGTTATCCAGCTGAAACCCTTTAGCAGGCTGGCTTTCTACTGTGTGAGTCAAATCCTGCTTCAGGAGCTTTTCTTAGTGGAATAAAGAACAAATTTATATTTCTTTGTGATGGCTGCTGTGCTTTATCACAGAAAGTTACCAACGGAGTTTGGATAGAGAGCAGTCCATATAAACAATATCTTGATCTGCTATTATTTCCCCTTCATCAACAAGCATAGGGTCACTATCATGAATTGGCACAGATGAATCTTTCAATGGAGCACTTTCAGGAGAACACTTATTTCCCTGCTGTCTTTCAAGGTTATAGCTAGGGCATAGATCAGTGTTCATACCTGAGCTTCCATTGTTGCTATAGTTCCTCTCTATATAGCCTGGCCAGTATGTAGTCCAGTTCTTATGTCCAGCCTTCCAGTCCTGATCCCTGGACACTGGATCTCTCTTCACATACCTTCTGGCATAGGTCTTAGAGTCCCTTCCACGTGCAGCCGTCTCCCTCACAGGTAGCCTCTGGTGATTCCTTGTTCTGCAGCACCATTCCTCTGGCTTTCCCCAGTCCAATGGTCTATGCTGGCCCTTGGAATACCTCCCAGTATACGTACTGCCTTGGACTCTTCTAGACCTCTCAAAGGCTTTTCTCCTCTTCCTTCCAGAGGGTTTCTTTCCTTCTCTATCCGGCCGGTTTGGCTTCTGCTTCTGCTGATCCTTCAGATGAAACTGATGATCCTTCTCTGCATCTCCAAGGTGATCATGAAGATCATGATCATGGAGCTGATGCTTGTCATCTGTAGAACAAACTCTATTCTTATTCTGCCTAGATGAGTGCTCCCCCCTAATACAGCGCAGCTGTGCTGAATCAGGCCCTGCCCTTTGAGATGAGTGCTTAGGGATTACCTCATAGCCCTCCTGATTGAACACACGTTTCCCCACTTCAGCTCCTCTAATGGCTGTTGGAAACCTGGTGCATTCTGGGACTGGTAGTCTTTTGTGGGAAAATTCTGTTTTCTTATTTCTACCAGAACTGACAGGTTGCTTGTTCAGAGTCCCATCATCTTTTCTATAGCTCCTTCCTGAGCTATGATAAGCTTCCTTATCACAAGGTATAGTGAGGGGGGGGTTCTCCCACATTCTCATCTGTACTCTCTGAAAGATAAGGTGCATAGGCACTGTCACCGCTTCCTTAGGGGCAAAGGAGTACTGAAGGATCTCCAATTCTGCCCTGGACTCATCCTCACTCTCCAAAACAAATGGTATGACCTTAGCCATATCCCTGACAAAATCTTGAAAAGTCATATCCTCAGGACACCTCTCATGAGGAGAAGGATCTGATGGAAGTTTTGGGGACCTGTCCTCCAACAAAACCTCAGATTCTACATTGGCAACCCAGCCTTGAGTCAGAAAGGAAATTGAAATATTTCTGAGTCTCAGCCTGGATCACTCTCCTGCCCTTTGGGAATGGGAGCAACAATGCACTGATGACTTTCTAGGCTTCAGGAGAGCATCGAACCACAATGCACTAGAAAGAGAGATCAGCCAGGCAGGATCCGGTGTTTGGGCCCTTCAGTGCCCCACTGTCGATTCCTCTCCCACAGGCAACTTATGCTTCTTGAGGATCAGCTGGATTGTTGCTGATGCCAGTGCAGCAAACATTGAGGCACTGACATGTTGCACAGCAAAAGGTATCATGATACGCTCTTCGAAAACCCTCAGAAGACATTTCTCCAGAGCTGCCGTCTCCGAAGGCTGTGGGGCCCCAGTAACATCAGCCGATGTTCCTGGAGTCTGAGAGGGTGTATAGGCTGTTTTGTCTTGGCTTCATCTAGCACTGCCCCTCTGATGTCCTGGAGGAAAAGTTCCGACATATGGTAAGGGTAAACCCCAACACGTTTCAGCCAAAAAGGCCACCTTCAGGGGGTACAGACCTCAAAAACAGCAACAACAATAAATACATTAACAAATTGCATCATGAATGAATGGAAATTATTATTATTTATGAATTAATGAAGAATAAGATTAGTTAAAACCATATTGTACTACATAACATCATAGAGGTACTAAAAATCTAACATCAATAAAAACTAGTACCGTCTGGACAGAGAGAATATGCAAGGCTGAACACACATTAAAAAAAAACCTTAAAGAAGAAAATATCTCTCATAATACTTATAGTCAAGACAATACTTAAAAATAGGTAGAGGAGGACTACTAAGAAGCCAAAAAATTGCATTGGACATAGACGAAGAGGCCAAAAAATGATGCAGAAAAATTCCTGAAAAGATACCAAGACTTTATCAACTGAAGAGGCAGTGCTGACGCATCCGCTGGGCTCAGCAGAAAAACAGAGACTGGAGTAAAATGGCACCACAGTGACAGGTAGGAAGATGAGACACATGTGCAGAGAAAGCATAGTTACTCACCTGTAACAGGTGATCTCCGGGAACAGCAGGAATTTAATCTTTACATATGGGTATCGTCAGCACCAACAGAGCCTGTGCGGGAACACGCCCCAGCATCCAATTAGAAAGCTTTTGGGAGCATCCCACAGCACCTGCATGCTGCCTTCCCACCTTTCCCAACTGCCTCTCTCCAGTTGAGTTTTAAAGCTGAGACAAAGAGAGAGTAGGAAAGGAAAGAAAAGAGAGATACAACTCCTAGGGCAGGTGGGTGGGTTGTGAAGACTAAATTCCTGCTGTTCCCGGAGATCACCTGTTACAGGTGAGTAACTATGCTATCTCCAGGAACAAGCAGGAATGTAGTCTTCACATATGGGGACTCCCTAGCTCCCGATGCCAGAGAGAGACCCCAGATGTTGTGTCCCTGTGAAAGGGCTCCACTTTCCCCCATGGATCTCTGGCATCCTACCGGGAATGGTGGGTAGGAGTTGATTAAGTATGGAACAGGTGTTGTAGAACAGCCTGACCAAACAAGGCATCCTGGCGGGAGTCCTTGTCCAAGCAGTAGTGAGCTCTGAAGGTATGAACCGAGGACCAAGTAGCTGCTTGACAGATGTCGTCAATAGACAGAGTGAAGATGAGCCATTGAGGCTGCCATGACCCTCACATTGCGAGCTGTGACATGGCCTTCCAGAGAAAGGTTCTATCTCCAGGAACAAGCAGGAATGAGTCTTCACATATGGGTACGTCAGTACCGACGGAGTCTGCGCGGGAACGCTTCCCAGCGTCCAATCAAAGAGCTTTTGGAAGCATCCCACCACGCCTGCGTGCTGCCTTCCCGCCTTTCCCAACTGCCTCTCCTCAGTTTTCATTTTTCCGCGGAGCCGGCAGGACGTCCTCCTATCACCGCAGAAAATTCTTATTTTTTATTTTTAGTTTTCTTGTGGTCGCGGCTGTCTTCTCGATGCCACCGGTACCGCCAATGTTTTTTCTTTTCTTTCTTGTAAAATTTTCAACGGGATATTTTTTCTTCATAGTGTCCCACGGGGTCTTAGGCCTTTCAGGCCTCCCCTATTTTTCCTTCATGGAACCGCCAGACATTTTCTCCATGAAAGGTTCAGATTGTGGCGGTAAAACTTTATGTTTAGACCCTCGAAGTCGGTGTCTAACCTGTTTGGGTCCTGACAACAGTTTGGTGAGAAGACATCTTCAACATCGAGAATCCCTCGATACACGGGTGCCTTCCAACTTCGGGGCACCGTCCCCTTCTTCTTCCACTTTGATTCAGGTAACCCACAAACAGTCTGTTAAGACTAGCCAGTCCTCGAGTGGTAGGTCTCATGCACAGCATGTAGACAGCTCCTGCTTTGCCCTCGATGACCTTCTGGCTTCAAAACCCCGGCGGGAGTCTTCGGTCTCCAAAGCGTATAAGGGGTTTCAGGTTGTTCCTGGGGTTCACCCCCCAGAAAACATACCTGAGCCGTGCATGGTGGTGGCATCCGCTTCGAGCGGTACCGATACCCCTGCATCGGCACTGGTGTTGGATGAAACACTCTTCACCAGGGATCGTCATCTGGCCTCCTCGGTGCCTTCGGGACCGATGGATACGTCCCAGATTGTCTTTCCCTTATCGGTTCCAACACCGATACTGCCACCGACGTCGGTACCCTCCAGATATGCATCGACAGCCTCGCTTCCTTCGATGCCGAGTCTGGAATCGATCTCCAGTTTGGAGGACTGGGTACCGACTCGCCTTGGTACCGTCTCGGGGCGGTACCGAAGGCTCGGTTCTGATGGCTCGTATCCGCAACTCTCGGTTCCTCTGAGGCCGTTTGAGTTGCCACTGGTAGACCTTCATTCACCGGTATCGGACACGGTACCAAAGTCGGTACCGATGTCTTCATTACCCTCGCAATCGGTGCCTTCCATGCTTTGCTTCTCAGGCTCCTTGCCCTCGATGCCGAGTTTGGAATCCATTTCTAGTCTGGAAGACTGGGTACCAATAGATTTTGGTACCGACACCGATCGAGACCGGTGGCTCGGTACCGAGGATAGCAGTCGGAGCTTTTCGGTTCCCTCGGTACCGATTGAAGTATCACCGATGACTACTCCGATGTCTTTGTTGAGCCCGACTCCGACATCGGTACCGGTATTGACTTCAGTACCGGTATCCACAGTAGCATCGTGGCAAACTCCTACCATGCTTTTTTCAACAGCATCGCTCCATTCTATACCAAGCTTGGAGTCGATACCTAGCATGGACAATGTGGTAAGGACGGTTGCTGTTCCTGACAACCATCCCAAGCAACCATCCCTTAAGCATTCCACACTGCACCCTGCAGGATCCTCTATTTCTATATCTCTGGATAACTCTGTGGGTGCTCGGGCTAGTTCTTTAGATCTAACCTGTCCAAGGGAGATTCCTGTTGGGGATCCCTCCTTTCAGAGTTTCCTCCTGGATATAGCAAGATCCCTTGCCATTCCTATTCCAGGACATGATCCTGCACCAGGCTCTGTTTCCACCAAAGCAAAGGACAACATAATGCTTCCTTTGCATCATTCCTTGCAGGATCTCCTTCTAGGAATGTGGGAAACACCTTTAAGGGTAACCCCACCTCCCAGAGCAACTGATCTCTTATATCAGGTGCCCCCCTCTCCAGGGTTCCAAAAGACTCAGCTTCCTCATCATTCATAGTAGTGGAATCAGCAATGAGGCAGATAAAGAGTAAGAAAAAGCACTTTTCTTATCCGCCAGGTCGTGAGTCTAAGACACTAGATGCCTTTGGACGTCAAACCTTCCAGACATCTATGCTTTCTGCAAGAATTCTCTCATATATATATTTTTTTTAAATTTAAATTTTTATTAAATTTTAACATTCATGCATAACAAGAATGAAAAGGAAACAAAAGATGATATCCATACAAAAACACTCAGAAATACCAACTATATCTAAATCAGATCGTATTATACATCATCCAAAATTTAGTCCACAAGTATTAAGGAAAATAAGGAGGGAGGCCCCAGGAAATAAAACAAGGGATAATAATACTTATTCAGGAGCAGAGACTAAAGCGTCAGCCGAAATGGTCACAATTTCCACTCTATTTCCCTCCCTAGCTACCAGAAAATTCAATAACTGGCTTGGCTCAAAAAACAGAAACACTTTACCATCATAGGAAATAATACACCGAGAAGGAAATCTTAACTGAAAACTACCGCCCAAGGCGAGGACCCTAGGGCGTAAACCCAAGAATTCCCTCCTCCTCAATTGGGTGGTACGAGAGAGATCGGGAAACATCAAAACTTTAGAGCCAAGAAAAGTACAATTGAAATTCCGGAAATATGTACGAAGAATTAATGATTTATCATGCTCTAAGGCCAATGTAACCAAGAGGGTGGTACGGGCAGTTACTACCTCAAGAGAGTCCTCCAAGAATGCGGTAAGATCCCCCATTCCAGTAGCTAACCCTCCCCCCCCCCCCCCCGAGGCAGCCCCAGCACCACCCCCCCCCCCCCCCACATTCAGATATTGCGCTCTAACAATTGGGGGTAAATTATCCCCAGGGAGTTTAAGCACTTCCTGGAGATATTTACGAACCATCTCAATGGGGGACATTATCGGTGACCTAGGAAAATTTAACAGTCTTAAGTTGTTCCTACGGGTATAATTCTCCAAATACTCTGGGTTTTTTTACAACAAAGTCTTATCTTTAACTTGAGCCGCACACACTCCACGGAGATGTTCTAGCTCTTTCTCCACTGCCTCCAAACGTAGAGCTTGCTCCCCTTGACCTTTCTTAGCTTCAGAAATATCTTGAGACACTGAGAGAAAATCCCTTTTTACAACCCCAACAACAGTCATAAGAGAGGTATTTATTGTAGAAATTGCATCCCATAGTGCTTCCATATCCACAACTGGTGGCTTTACCAAACCTCTCAAACCTGGAAGAGTATCCAAAACCTCTGATGGTACCGCCAAGGCTCCACTGGTAGGGAAAATCCTCTCAACTCCTTTCCCCTCTACCATGTCCTGCGACGAGGTGAGAAAAGTTGTCAAAACGCCATCAGGAACGGAGCCCTCTTCACTCCCTATTGCCGATGAGCAATGCACAGCCCTGGCAGGAAGCACTCCGTGACCCGGTCCACCACTTCCAGGTTGAGGGGGGGGGCGTTGCTCTGGAGAAAGCCAAATGCCTGACGCACTCAGAGCCGACAGCTCCAACACTGCCGGCTCCGCCGAAGACGCTGCTCCACTCCCCGGCACCGCAAAGCCGCATGCCTCAAGTGTTTTCTGGCACGCAGTTTCAGATGCAGGGGACCCCGAGGGTAGGGAACCCTGCTTCCTTTTTCGACGCCCCATCAAAAAAAAACGGGCGTCCAAACCACCGCACTCCGTCCGCTCCACGAAGCACCGCTCAGCACTGGGGAAGCTCTGACACCATCTTGCCTCCATATATTTTTATATATGGAGTGGAGGAGTGGCCTAGTGGTTGGGGCAAGGTACTTCAGGCCGGAAGGTCAGGGGTTCAAATCCCACTAGAGGACAGCAACCTTGGGCCGGAAGGACTGGGGTTTCTAGTCCCACAGGTGCTCCTTGTGGTCTTGGGCAAGCCACTTAACCCTCCATAGCCCATGTTCCCTGTAAAATAGTTATCTCCAAGTTATAATGCCCTGTTCAATGTAATTTCAGTTTGTTCAATGTAAACCGCACTGATGCAGAATAGCGCGGTATATAAGAGAATATAAATAAATAAAAATATGAGTCTTTCTCTTGAAGAGGTCACAAAGCAATTACATCTTTTGACTCCTTTACTTCCAGTTTCCAGGAGTACAGACTCTTCCTCGCTGCTTAAGCATATCCAGAATATCTCTTGGTTTCTTTCTCGTGCTTCCCTAGACTCTTTTGAGTCTGTTAGCAGGACTTCTGCTATAGCTATAGGAGCACGACGTAGAGCCTGGCTCCAAGCTTCAGATTTGGCCAAGTGGGAACAACGACGACTGGGATATACTCCTTGCACTGGAGAAAATCTTTTCAACAAGGAGTCTTTACGTCAGGTTACTCAGTTGTCCACTGATTTACCTGTTCCTAAGGGTTCTTCTACACCTTCTTCTGTCCCAGTAGGTAGGAAATGTCCTACCAAACTTTCTTCCCACAAGAGAAGAAGGTTTTATTCCTCACTTGCCTATCATACAGATGTTCCCCTACAGGGGAGCCATCGTCCTGGTCTGAAGAATCCAACCTCTCACCAGGCTCAGCAAACCCGGCCTCTGCAGGGTTTCTGATCAATCATCATCAAATGCTTGTGACCCTTGGGGTTAGAATCCACAGTTGCTTCTTCCCAACAGAGGCGATCCATTACTCATTCTAACCCCTACACATGGATCTCTTTCCAAAAGACTTCCATTTTTTCTATGAGCTGTCAGAATGTTCATGCCTATAAGTCACAGGTTTCTCCTCTTCTCCTGCCAGAGAAAGAGGTCTGACCACTATCACATGATAGTTCCTGTGCCAGCATGTATTTTTTCTTTCTATAGACTTACTACTTGGTAAGTCTTCTTCAGCTCTATTCTCTTCACCCTCTTACCACTGTAAGAGTGGAATTAATTACTGGAGGGCTTTTCTTCAGCCTCTCTAGGTTTGTCACTTTCCAGTGCGGAGTTTTCCTCCCTGAGTTTCGTCCCCTATCTCAAATTTACTTTAAGGCAGCTTATCAGACATGTCCAGAGTTTTCTACTCCTGTTCTGTCTGTTCTTTCTGGTTTTCAATAGTAATATTCTTTCTGCTGTCTTGCTAGCAGCTGCCTATGCAGGAACCTTAATGTTTGGTCCACTGGTTCTTGCCCACAAACAACCAGATTTGTTCTCCTTTAACATTCTATCTGGTCTTAGTAGTGGCTCCATGTCAGTGTTTTTCATCTGTCTTGGAAATTATCCCACTACAAGCTTCCTGGGTTGGTCTTCTATTTCTGCCATCTCCATTTCCCTGGGATTTGGCAGCATAGTGGACTGAGATACTGGCTCTAGCAGCCAGTCCTATCTCCTCATTCTCCTGCAATTCTACAGAGAAGCTTTCCACTATGGGCCCTTGCTAGAGAGCATGGGTTTTTTTTCTCCAACAGCTATCTTAGATGGTTGGAAAAGGCTTTTCAGTCATGTCTCCTATGACTAGAAGGTTCTCCCTTCTTTTACTATCTCCTTTTGCCATAAAGGACATAGGCCCTCTCTTACCTAAGGGCTTAAGGAGTTGCCAATTCCCTGCTTTGGTCCACAGCATTCCCAATCAGGGATATGCACTTTCTCCTTGCAGCTCGTCCTCATGGTAAGAACGCATGATACTTTTGCCCTTAAGCAGGTCAACATGGTACCTCATCCTTATCTGTCTTCTGTCTACTTACCATGCTAGAGTCTTGGACGACTCAGGACTTGCTAGCTACAGATTGATATTATCCTCTGTCTTCATATAACCATCCTGGTTTTTTTCACTAGCTAGCATCCTTGCGGATCATAACCAGGGGGAATAGATTCTCTATATATCTTCTCAAGTAGGTTGCACCTCCTTGTTATTAGATGAATCTTTCCTCTCCACATGTCCTATGTGAATACCATGCTGTAGGCATATATCTGTCTGTTTAATTACAGACACCCATATTTAGGCCTACATATTCATATTTATCTTTGTGTGTATTTTATGCCCTCCATATCTCACTATAGATATATTCTTATATGTCTATTCATATATCTATATTTATGTGTATATATATATATATATGACGAGATATTTCATTATAGATAGATATGTCTCCACATACTTATCTATCTCCCTGTCTATGCTCATATAGCTATCTGTTTCTGACAGAGGGATTTTACCCATACCTCTGCTATTCAGCAGGTTTGGGATTCTACACACACAACCACTCCTGTGGTAATCAACAATTTTTATACCATAACCTAATGGGTTTAGGTACCTCTGAAGCTCTCCGTACCTACTATCTCTCCTAGCTTACCCCAGTTAGGAGAGATATTGTGGATCTTAACGCCTCAGGCATTTGTCTTCACCCTGGGATACAGGGGGTTCCCATACCCTTTCTCCCCACAGGGACTGTGCCTGTTTGTCCAAATCGGTTAGCCTTTCTCTTTTTGCTCCCAAGAGTGAGTTACTCTGCCGCCAAAAGAGTTTGGTTTTTACCATACAGCTTTCGCTGAAGGCCCACCGTTTTTGTACTACCCCAGTTTTTCCTACCAGGGGTGCCTGTTACCTTTCAGGATACTGACCTCCTCTGTTTTTCCTACAGGTTTATTACCTCCACTTTTCAGTGAGGTCCTCTTCACAGTTCCTCTACTGGCTTCCCAGTAGATCCATGAACCTCCATACTTCTATGAAATCCTGTTAGCGGAGGTCCATATTGTAATATTCTTTGCAATATCATTAATAACAATCATTATCCACACATGGACCCTTTTTCCTGCAGTCCTGTGCTAGGTTAGCTGTTCCACAGCATCTTCTTTCTTCAACTCCTACCCTCCATCCTCAGGATGCCTGGTGTTGTGGAAGATAGCATGTTCCAACCTATGACATGCTCGGACTCCAGGCATCTCAGCTTGGGAGTCCCCATATGTGAAGACTCATTCCTGCTTGTTCCTGGAGATAGCACAGTTACTTACCTGTAACAGGTGATCTCTGGGAACAGCAGGAATAAGTCTTCACAACCCACCCACCTCCCCAGGAGTTGTATCTCTATCTTTCCTTTCCTCTCTCTCTCTCTCTTTGTCTCAGCTTTAAAACTTAACTGAGGGACTTCCGGTGGCATGGTGAGCTGAGAGGACGTGTGTCTCTTAGCTCCGGAGCCTGCTCCTCCCCCCGCCGACATTATACAACGTTATTTCTTCTTCTTTTCGCTACAAATCGGGGTGGATTGAGTGAGTGATTGCTGCTCCTGTCCCTCGCCTTACCTCCTGGAGACAGGAACGTATGGCCACGAAAATACCCCGCCGGGACCGGACACGAGGTGGAGAGAATAAAATGGCGGATGGCGTGTCGGAGACCCCAGGACCGCTAGAAACCCAGTCGATTGTAGCAGAGGTCTCCAAAGCGGTGGTGGTGGCTCTGGAGGATCGGCTCGGGGGTCTGTCCACGCAGATGCAGGAGGTGGTGCAAGCTGTATCTGAGTTTACCCAGCGGGTCGAGCAAGCGGAGACCCGCATAGGCTCCCTGGAAGATCTGAGAGCGCGCGATGTGGCCCGGATCCAAAGCTTAGAGGATACTATACAGAAGCATCAAGACAAACTGGAGGACCTCGAGAACCGCAGTAGACGGAATAACCTGCGGTTCATCGGCATCGCGGAGTCTGTGCCAGAAAAAGATCTCCGGCAACACTTAGAACAGTGGATGCCTGCCAATCTAGTTAGCAAAGTTCTTTATCTCTCTGACTCTCCTCATTACAAAATCCCATATTTGTTAGATTCTCCTTCTCCGTGTTGTCTCCAATTGTTTCCCATAGTATACCTGTGACGTTCTCACAGGACACTTAAGTTAAATTCTGCCGGCTGGCACTTGGGGGTATTTCAGCTTGGTGCGCAGCACACATCTCTGTGTC
This sequence comes from Ichthyophis bannanicus, assembly GCA_033557465.1. Lineage (NCBI taxonomy): Eukaryota > Metazoa > Chordata > Amphibia > Gymnophiona > Ichthyophiidae > Ichthyophis > Ichthyophis bannanicus. The sequence goes on from CM066031.1 coordinate 252,619,139, forward strand.
CTGTAGTTTCTCACCAGATTTCAGCACCCAGGTCTGCCCTTGGGAGGGTGCTTTCCCACTTTTATGGTCTCCTCTCTTTCCTCTTTGGGGCCTTAGTGATCCCGATGGTGGGACCTGTCGCAGAGGCGGGGGAACTGCTTCGTCCTCTGTGCGACTTGTGTCTGGGAAGGGCCCCTCGAGGTCTATATCCTCGAGGGGGACGCGGGGAGCTCGGTGCCCTCTGGGTTTCCCTGCCTCCCTGCACTGAGCTTGTCTCCTAGTCCGGGTTGGTGGTCAGTGAGTTGGGGTGGGTGCTCTACGGTGGGGGGGCAGGAGGAAGGCTAGGTCTAGGTGCTCGAAGTGCCGTCCCGGTATTCATGGGCTCCTCCCGCACTCAACCCTTGTACTCCCTGGGGGACCCGGGGTATTCTCGCTGTTCCTGCTGAGGTGCTGGCTGCCCGCAGTCTCCCCCCTTTAGCTGTATTCTCCCCTAGGATGGGAGGTTGCTCGGTGGCGTTCTCATGTTATCACGGGAGCTGGAGGGAGGGGGTTGGGGGTGGTGGGGAGCACTTGGTTGGTACTTTGTCGGGATTCGCTGGATTTGTTGTGGTCGGGAGGGGTCCCCCATATTTTTCCTGTCCTCTACCACTTAGTGTGCTGAGGGGAGGGAGGGATGGGAGTGACTGTGGCGTGGTAGCATAAAAGGGGGGGAGCAGGGGGGGCTGCATGCTCAGGAAGGCGTGGTGGGGCCAGGACTGCCTGGCAGTGGGTGATCTGAGTGAAGGGATGGGTGGTGGGGGGGTGGGAAGGGAGGGGGGTTTGTCGGTTTGGGGGAAGGACGGGGTTTAGCCGAGTGGCTGGAGATGGCTGTGTGATCGATAGTGTGTGTGCGATGGTTTGGATGGAGCTGGATGCGTGGTCTTTTTGGGCTGTCCAGGTTTGGAGGCTATGGAGTGGGGCCCTTGGCTGGGGGGCCCGCCGCTCCGGTCTGAAATGGAACTTTGTTCTGTGGTATTGTGGTCTACTACTGAGCTGTGGATAGGGGCCCGCGAATAGTCTCTTGGAATGTTTGCGGGTTGGGCTCCCCGGTGAAGTGTTATAAAGTAATGCAGTACTTGAAGCGTCAGCACGCAGATGTGATCATGCTGCAGGAGACTCATCAGTCGGAGGGGGAGCATATGAAGTTGGGCTCAGGTCAAATGGCTTCTGTGTACGGGGCCCCTGCGGTGGGGAAGAAGCGCGGAGTAGCCATTCTCATCTCCAAATCCGTTAGTTGGGTTGAAGAAAAAGTTGTCTCTGATGTTGAGGGCAGGTATGTGGGTGTTTGGGGGCGACTCGCTGGGAGGAAAGTGCTGTTGTGTTCGGTTTATGGACCAAATGTTTATGAGACTCGTTTTTTTCAGAATCTCTCTCAGTTGCTTGCGGACGCGGGTGAGCATCAGGTTATATTAGGGGGTGACCTCAACGAAGTTTTGGATGTGGGTCTTGATCGGTCTGGTCAGGTGGGGAGTGGGAGTCGCCGGGCGCGGCACCGCTTGTGGGGGCTGTGTGAAGCCTACTGTTTGCTGGACATCTGGAGGGTGCTACATCCTGGAGATAGGGATTATACACATATGTCTCGGGCGCATGGGACTTGGTCCCGCATTGATTTCTTTTTAATTACGGACTCGTTGTTCAGTTGGGTCTCGAGGGCGGACATTGGGTCTTTGGTTATATCTGATCATGCGATGGTGGTTTTGGAGCTGAAAGGAAACAGTCCCCAATTGGGTAGACTGTGGAGATACCCCTTGGAGCTATGTGGGGATGCTCACTTTGAAACGTTTCTGCGGGAGAGATGGAGGGAGTATGAGACCTTGAATGCGACACCTGGAATATCACCGGCCCTCTTGTGGGAGGCCGGGAAGGCTGTGCTTCGTGGGGATATAATTAGCTATCAGTGTCAGCGGCGCAAGCGGCTCAACCAGCGAATTCTCCAGCTGGAACGGGACTTTGGTAAGGCGCGTAGGGCGGTGGCTGGTTCTAAAACTGCAGCACATCAGCATAGGCTTCGGGAGGTGCAGGCTGAATTGGAGATGTTACTTCATCGGCGGGCCCAGAAATCGATGTTATACTACCGGTATAAGCTTTATCAGTTTGGGAATAAGGCTGGGAGGTTGATGTCCTCGTTGTTGCGGCCCACCGGGGGGTCCCGGCAGATCGGGGCCATTCGGCAGGCAAATGGTACCCTTACCAGAGACCCCACAGCAATAGAACAGGCCTTTGCTGAGTTTTATCGGCGGCTCTATGCTAGCGATGGGGTTCAAGAACTAGAGGGGCGTCTCTTCCTCGAGCGGTGTGGGCTGTCACAGCTTGGAGCGGAGCATCTGGAGTCTCTTAATCAACCCCTTACAGGGCGGGAGGTTCAAGCCGCTATAAAGACATTGAAGAATGGGAGAGCGCCGGGCGTGGATGGATACCGTGGCGAATTCTATAAAGCCCTGGGAGATGCTGTGGTGCCCCCTCTGGTGGGGTACTTTGAGGATCTGGTGCAGAGGGGTAGGTTCCTGTTTGAGGCCAATAAAGCTGTGATTACTGTTTTACCCAAACCTGGGAGGGATCCTCTTCTGCCGAGTTCTTACCGTCCCATCTCTCTGCTGAATGTCGATATTAAAATGTTAGCTAAGATAATGGCGGATCGATTGGCGAACTTACCTCTTTTGATTCATAGGGACCAGGTGGGCTTTGTGCGTGGACGCCAGGTTGCGTATAGTCTGCAGATGATTTTGCTGTCTCTTGGGGCGGGGCGCTTGGCGGGGGAACCCTCTCTACTTATTAGCTTTGACGCCGAAAAGGCTTTTGATCGGGTCAACTGGGGTTTTATGTACCAGGTCCTGGAGGCAATTTGCTGGATTTTTTGGATGTGATCCATTTGCTCTATGCTCATCCGATTGGAGCTATTATGGTCAATGGCACTCTGTCTGCTGATTTTGACATTCAGAAGGGGACTCGGCAGGGCTGCCCACTTTCACCTCTATTATTCGTTTTAACACTTGAACCTCTTCTGTCTCTTATTCGGACTTCTTCCCAATTTCGGGGTATTCGGATGGGGAGGGAGGAGTTCCGTCTCGCTGCGTTTGCGGATGATTTGCTGGTTCATTTGGGGGACCCCCTGGCTGGACTGCCTTGTTTGCTACAGCTTATTGAAGAATATGGGGTACCCTCGGGACTCCGACTCAATTTAGATAAGTCGGAGGCGATGTTTCTAGCTCCTGAAGGGCATCCGGGGTGGCAGGGTCCCTTTCCGTTGAAGTGGGCGACGGGCTACTTTAAGTACTTGGGCATTTATCTGCCGGCGCGGTTGGGGGATTTTTATCATCTTAATGTGTCTAAGATACTTGGGGAAGTGTCGGCCTGTGTTGATAAATGGAGGGACTTGCCGCTGTCGTTGGGGGGCCGAATAGCCCTATGCAAGATGGCGCTCTTTCCTAAAATATTGTACCCGCTTCAGACTCTTCCATTGTTCTTGGGACACTCAGACCTTCGACAACTGGAGCGATTGTTCAATCGGTTTCTTTGGCGGGGGCGCAGGCCTCGGGTGCTTCTGGCGATATTGCGGCAACCTTGGGGTTTAGGGGGTATGGGCTTCCCAGACATACGGCGGTACAATGTGGCGTGTTTGCTGCGATATGTTCGAGACTGGCTGTGGGACTTGACAGAGTGTTCCCCGATGGGGCTGTGGTCGGCTGTTCTGGCACACTTTCACTTGCGGTATTTGTTGCACGCAAAGACGCTTCGGAATGTACCCGTGGATATTCGGGGGTCTCTTCTGAAGCCCGTTCAGCAGGTGTGGCGGTTCTTCTGCGAAGGACGTCGGATTTCGGTGTCCTATACGCCCTATCTTCCCATTAGGGGTAACGCGGACTTTGCGCCGGGTATGGGGCGGTCTCATTTCCAGTTCTGGGAGACTCTTGGAATGGTGAATTTGGAGCATGTGCTGACTCCGGAGGGAACTATGGTGCCCTTTCTTGAACTACATTGCCAATATTTGTTACGGGATCGCGATGTCTTCCAATATACCCAGCTTCGGAGCTATCTTCGTACGATTCCTGTGGATGCGCTGCAGGGGGGGGTTTGTTCGGAGATTGAATTGGCCTTGCTGGGGGGGGGACGTGGGAGCTCGGGTGTCCGGGATTCATAAAATGTTATGGGATGGCGTGCTCCCTCTGGAGGTCGAAGCATTGGCGACGGCTTGGTCTGCAGAGCTGGGAGAGGAGATCGGTGCAGAGCAGCTCTTGGAAGGGCTGGGGGCAATCCCGTCCTTGAGTGTGCAGGTTCTGCATCGCGACACCCAGTATCGGATTCTGCACCGCCTATACTTTGCCCCTGTGCGGGCTTGGAGAGCTGGGGTAGGAACGAGTCACTGCTGTCCGCGGTGCGGCGGAGCTAGGGCGACTCTGGGTCATATGTTCTGGTGCTGTCCTAAGGTCCAGGTTTTCTGGGGCCGGGTGTTTAGCCATCTTCGTCGGTGCCTGGCACGGTTGGGGCCCCTCAACGCACGGAATGTTGTGCTGGATGTCTGGGAGGATGAATGGGGAGGTGTGCTGGGGGCAATGGGATTGAGATGGTTGCGTTTGACGCTGATGGTGGCGCGTATGATGGTGCTGCAGCAGTGGCTGAAGGGGCGGGGATCCAGTTATGGGGCCTGGAGACTTAGACTTCATACAGAATTGCTTATGGACTGGCTACACGCCTCTGTGGTGGGGCGCAGATGGGCTCGTTTTATGCAGATGTGGGGGCCCCACGTACAATTACTGCCAGCGGGGGTGCGCCGGCGTATACTGGGGGACCCTTGTTGAGCTCCGGGGATTGGTTAGGATGCCAAGTTAAGGGGCTGGTGGACTTATGTTCGTTTGACCGCATGCATCCAGGAAACGGTCACACTCGGCTACAATTCTGTATTGTGAGTTGTCTTGGGGGGGTGGGGGGATAGTAGGGGGGGGGGTAGGTTGGCTGTTACCAGGATGGATGCATTTTGGCCTCGCAGACTCGCTGAGGGGTGGGTGGGCCTGGGAGAAGACTACACCCTGGGCTTGCCAGTGCTGATGTTCTGGATAGCTGGCTGGGCGAGTAGGCGGGGTGGAATCCATATAGGTATGGTGAAGGGGGGACAGGGGGGGGGAATTCCAGGGGTGGACGGGCTGTGGGGTGGCTTGTGGAGGCAGCCCAGCTAGGAGGGCGTATGACTTTGTCCCACCTTATCTCGTCTGTCATTCCCCTCCTTTTCTTTTTGGTCCTTTCTTTCTTTTCTCTGGGGGCTTTTTGCTTAGTGGCACGCACCCTTAGAGGTGGGCAGTCGGACAACCGCGCATGTCTGTTGACTGCATTGGCGTGCCTGCGTATATGATTCGGCCCCCAAGTTGCGTTTGTTGCATTTTTGTTATTTGGTTTGCTAAATCAGACCTTCACAGACGAGTAAGGCTATTCCCTGTATTGGGATACAGTATTGTTGATCCTTATTTTATTTTTGTACAGATATGCTGCGTTCTATTGTATATGCTGTTTACAAGGTTTGGCGATGTAGGTGGTTTAAGAAGTTTCTAGGGGCTTGTACTTTACATTGTTTTGTTCTGTAAGCCATTGTTCTACTGTTCCAAGCTGTCCACAGCTTATAATGTTTGGGATGTATGTTATTTACGATGAATAAAAAGATTTAAACTAAAACTTAACTGAGGAGAGGCAGTTGGGAAAGGCGGGAAGGCAGCATGCAGGCGTGGTGGGATGCTTCCAAAAGCCCTTTGATTGGATGCTGGAAAGCATTCCCGTGCAGACTCCGTCGGTACCGACGTACCCATATGTGAAGACTTATTCCTGCTGTTCCCAGAGATCACCTGTTACAGGTAAGTAACTGTGCTTACTCTGATAGGTAAAGGAAATACATTGTGCAACTCAATTGGACAATGTTCTCTTGGAGACTGGAAGTCCCAAATGAGAAGGATCAAAAGCAACAAAGAGTTGAGAGGACTTTCTATGTTGCTGTGTTCTTTGTAAGTAGAAGGCAAGTGCTCTTTTACAGTCCAAAGTATGAAGATTCCTTTCTGCATTTGAAACATGAGGCCTTGGAAAAAATACAGGCAGATAAACGGCTTGGTTCAAATGAAAAGGTGAGACCACCTTTGGCATAAAGTGTGGATGAGTCCTAAGGACTACCTTATCATGATGGAACCTCGTATAAGGAGGATCAGCAACCATTGCTTGCAATTCACGGATGCAACGGTGCTGATGTGATTGCAATGAGAAAGATAACTTTCCAGGAAAGTGTGAAACCTTTTTTGCGTTTTTTTAAAAAAATTTATATGAATAAGAAGAGATAAAATAAATAAATAACAAAAGGGGTATGTACTGCGTGAGGTGATGAGGAAGTCCTCCTCACCTTGCGGTTTATGCCCGACAAAAAACTTTTCTGGTGATTGCAGTTGGGGGTTCGGGTATTCTTTTGACGATTGATATTTATAGGAATACCTGGGTTTTGGGGATTTTTGTTTTTGAATTATTTCAAGAGTTTTGAATGCCTGGCAAATACACTGCAAGGAGATCAATTTGATGCTCTCTGGCGAGGGCGCAAAGTCGCAAATGTTTCGTTGCAAAACGACAGAGAGCCTGTTCCTCCCTGCTTGTTCAGATAGAACATAGCTACTTGATTGTCCGTCTGAATTAGGACTGTCTTGCAGCTTAGCTGGGCATGGAACACTCAAAGAGCAAAGAAAATTGCTCTGAGTTCTAGGAGATTGATATGAAAGTGGGTCTCCTGTGGAGTCCAGGTGCCTTGGGTAGAGAGACCTTGCAGGTAAGCTCCACAACCCAAATGTGAGGCATCTGTTGTTAGAGTGACCTGGGGTAGGGGCTGCTGGAAAGGGCACCCTACCAACAGGATTTGGGTTGATTGCCACCATTGGAGAGACAAAATAAGGCAACTTGTGTTTGCTATTTTGTCTGATAGGCACCCTGATGCCCGAGTCCACTGAGTGGATAGGGTCCATTGGGCTGCTCTCATATGGAGGCGAGCATAGGGGACCACATACACGGTAGATGCCATATGACCTAGTAATTGTAACATTTCCCGAGCAGTGAGATGAGTTTTCAACACTGCCTGGGAGGCTAACTGCACAATGCGAAGGCAGCAGGGCTGTGGAAGATAAGCCCTTGCTTTTCTGGTATCCAGCAAAGCTCCTATAAACTCTAGAGAATGAGTGGGAGTTAGGCTGGATTTTTGAATGTTTATGACCAGACCCAAATACTGAAGGATACGCATTGTGCAAGATAGAGAAATCCTGGCTTCTGACTCTGATGGGGCTCGAATGAGCCAGTCTTCTAAGTAAGGGAAGACAAATATTCCTAGAGTGCAAAGAAATGCTGTTACCACAGCCATGCATTTCGTAAACACCCTTGGTGCTGAGGCCAGGCCAAAAGGAAGCACCCTGTATTGGTAGTGCTTTCCCTGAAAAAGGAACCAAAGGAATCTTCTGTGCGTTGGATGGATGAGAACATGAGTGTACGCATCCTTGCGATCTAGAGAACAAAGACAATCCTGACTCTGAAGGTATGGCAGCAGAGTTCTCAGAGAAATCAACTTGAATTTCTCTTTGAACAGGAATTTGTTCAATTCTCTGAGGTCTAAAATAGGTCTGTGTCCCCCTGTTTTATTTGGGATAAGGAAATAGGGGGAGTAAAACCCTGTACCCTGTTGAGGAATGGGTACCTCTTCTATTGCCCCTTGGGCAAGAAGCATAGTGACCTCTTGATCTAACAGGTTGTTGAGAGAGGTCTGAGAATTGAACTGTCTTACCATTGTAGGAGGGGGACCTTGTGGAAGCTGAGACTGCTGAGATGGTTGCTTTCCTTTGTTTAGGTGGTTGCTGACCCTTTTGGGCAGGCTGACCTGCAGAACGTCCCTGCTTGGGTATAAGAGGGATAAAACCTCTTCTTTTTGGAGAAGAATGGTTTCTTGAAAGATGTCTTCCTTGCAGGATCAGCCGTGGCTTTGGATAATCTATCCAAAGTGGAGTTGTCAGCATCCAGTTCATTGGCTTTCTCTTGCCAATTTTTGCTGAATAGATTCTCACCTGTACAAGGGATATTGCCCAGTTTGTCCTTCATCCAGAGCTCCAAATCAGATGCCTGGAGCCAGGCAATCCTACGTGCACCTATGGCAATGGCAGAGGTTCTGCTTATGCACTCAAAACAGTCAAAAGCTGCACGATTGACAAACTTAGAAACATCCTGGGCATGTTTAACCAGTGTGAGAAAATCTTGCCTCTTATCAGGAAGGAGAGGGCTCAAAATCTCCAAATCTCCTGTGACTTCCCTTAAGGAACATTCCCATATATAAAATATAGGAACTGATCCTGGCAGAAAGCATGGAAGCCTGGAAAGTACGACATCCAAAGTTCTACACTCACGTCCTGGAGGATTAGAGGCATGCCTCTTTGTACTTCTGATCCTTCTCATAGCTGATTCCACTACAATGGAGTGGTGAGGAAACAGTCTTCTGGAAGCCAGGACACGGAGGCACTCGATACATGGTATCCAGTCTATGAGAGTGAGGAGAGGTGGTAAGAGGTGTTTCCCACATTCTTAACATGAGATAATGTAAGATCTCATGGATAGGCAAAGTAGCTGCCTCTTTAGGAGCCTTGGGATGCTGTAGACTCTCCAACTCCTTTGCCCTGGGCACTGTTTCAGGAGCCACAGCAATGGAAAGACCTCGAGCCACCTCCCTGATAAAATCCTGAAAGGAGATATCCTCTGGAGGAGACATCCTACGTTTAGGAGAGGAAGTTTCCTCCAGAAGTACTCCGGTACCGACCGAGCTGTCAGAATCCTCAGCCTCCTCCGAGGATTCAAAGTACCTTCTATCCAGATGCTCTTGTAGAGCACGATACCTGTACCGACCGAAGTCGGTGTCGGGGGGAAATCGGTACCGGAAGGCATAGCATGACTGGGTGCCGGCAATGCAGACACCGATGTCGATGCTGATGCTATCGGTACCGGTACTGGTTGAACTGTCTGAAGCTGTTGCGAGGGTGCTGATGCGCAAGGAGGGCCGCTAGACTGCGTTCAATAGCCAGGAATCTCTGGTCTATCGACGCTGCCAATGCCTGAGTATTGGTACTGGAGAAAGCAGCCAGTACCCCAGAGCATGGCTCCAGTAGTTCTGCCGAGGTTGAGGCCTCGAGAACATCCTGGAGCCCCGATAATGCTTTGGAAGCCGAAGCCTCCCACCGGGGCAATTTTGCTGGTGCAAGACCCTCAAGGGCAATGCCAGAGGCATCTCGATGCTTGGAACGAGATCTACTCTTTGAGGACCGGCCAGACTTATGTTTAGTTACCTGAGATCCATGGGAGGAAGACAAAGCCCTGGAAGATGTCAATGCCACAGAGGCTGCATCAGAGGGAAAAAGGGTGCTGAGCTTAGCAGCTCGGTTTTGTCGACCCCTCTTCGACATCATCCCACAGGCCATACACTCTGAGATGGAGTGCTCAGGACCTAAACATTTAAGGCACCACTCATGGGTGTCAGTGACGGAGATGGTACCGCCACACTTGGTACACTTCTTGAAACCCGAAGCGGGTTTTTCCATAGTAAAGGAAATTTTGGGCCTAGTGCCCAAAATGGCACGTGTACCTGAAGAAAAAAAAGTTTTGGAAAAAAAAAAATTTTTTTTTTAAAGAAAGAAAGAACGAACCAGCGGTACTGGTATAGCGTCAAGGGAAGGCAGATGCGACCACAAAAAAGGAGAATAGGATAATTTTCTGCAGTGACAGGAACGACAACCTGCTGGCTCCACGGAAAACGAAGAACTGGAGAGAGGCAGTTGGGAAAGGCGGGAAGGCAGCTCGCAGGCGCTGTGGGATGCTCCCAATAGCTTTCTAATTGGACGCTGGGGAGCGTTCCCGCGCAGGCTCCATCGGTACCGACGATACCCATATGTGAAGACTACATTCCTGCTTGTTCCTGGAGATTACTCCAAACAGCTTCTAGAACGAGCTGTGGATTACTCCCGCACAGGCTCCATCAGATGACATCACCCATACATGTAGACTTATTTTCTGTTTGTCCACGGAGAATTATTGCTTTTTCGAATGGTATTTTTACCAGCAGATAAAAAGAACAGCCATGGGCCTCTTTGGTTCTTATATTGCTAACATTTAAATGGTAAATTTAAAGAACTATGGTTATTAGAGTACCCTTTAAACATCATACAACCTTTTGACATAACTACAGAAAGAAGATGCTAAGAAATTGTAGTCTGAACCAAATTAGAGGATAAATAAAATTTTTAGCAATCAATTAAGTAGTACGGTGACTCTGACACAGCTAGTTTAAGAAAGTACAAATGGATTTTAGTGTGAATAGGGTCAAAACAGAGACTTATAGCATCATACTGAGATTTGAGAATTGTCATCCTAGATGATAAAATAATATTCTTGAATGCAATGTTTCCAACTGAGTTAGCTTTGCACATACTGTAACAAAGGTGAACCTCACTCCCTAAACCAGAGTACATGGACTATAATCCCAGTCACTCAAATGCATTGCTAATGCTCATCATAATATTTGCATTGTGCCAAAGAGGGCTTCCTTCTAGTGTTCATAGGATGTAGTATGTATAGGCAATTTATCAAGGTATGTTTGGAATTGCTTTTAAATCAGACCTGTGGAAACCAGTGCATTTGGGAATATTTTATCTTTCTACTACATCTTTATCTCTGGTTACATTTCTTGGTATTTGAAAACTGTCTGTCATAAAGCATGATATTTCTGTAGAGCAATTCTTAAGACCTTTTTTGTGTTCAATCTTTATATTGCTTCTTTTGAGTGTATAGTTATACATTAGGGTGGTCCACTGCCATAGGGGAAAAAATAAAAGTAGGAATTTCTTTGCTCCCTGGCCTGATTCTGGTTCCATTTATGTAGAAAACAATGTGTGCAAAGTTTGAAGCCAATCAAATAATATTTAGGGGTGGCTCAAGGTCCCTATCTATCAGGCCCCTGGATCCCCCCTAGGGTTCGTCAGACCACTGGGTATTATCCGCTCATAGACGGGGGTATCATGCTTGCCAAGCACTCAATGTGGTCCAGATGCTAGTAAGGACTTTGACGATGTGGGGAACATCTTACGGTGTTGCGAGACAACACCCAGAAGGAACTGGAGTTGCTCTTCTTTTGTGGTGTGTCGGCCGTTGAACTCCTCAATGAGTTTGACCCCTCGCTCAGCCACATCATTGATCACTGGAAGATTTTTTACTTTCTTCAGACCGTCTTTGAATGATGCGTTCTCTTCCCAGTCTTCTGGGTCTGCATTAAGAAAATCACTGTTGATGTCGAGGTGTTTCAGGAAACGGATTGACTTGCGAGTTGCAAAAGATTCAAGTGGTGGAATCATGAAACTTTTCAATTCGACCCGCTTTGGGGGATCTTCGTCTTCGTCATCATCCTCATCGCTTTCATCTGATTCTGCCGGGATCATGGCCGACACTATGGCCCGCTTTGTCGGTGCTGAAACAGCTTCATCGAACAGTGACAGTGCCACAAGCTCCTCTGACACATACCACAGATGCTGTTGCAGTTTGTCTCTGGCCGCTCTTCCAACACGGTCATTGTGGTAAGAGTGTAGTTTCTTCAGCATCTCCAAATCTGTTCGAGGAGCAACTGCGGCATCAGGGGCAGAAAACCAGGCTTCCACATGAATCAGGATGGAGAAAATGCTCACATCACGAACACAGGACTCCTCCCGTTGGGTAAGATCTTTGAGTTGTCCTCGGAACATCCAAATCTTGAGACAGTACAAGACTTTTGCCATCCATCTGGCATGATGGAAAGCTCTGGGTTTCTTGAAATTGAAACTAGGAAGATTCCCTCCAAGGCAGACAATCGTTAACTCCAAGAATTCCAGGTAATCATCTCAGTGATTGCCCTGTGCCAACTTGGATTCCGCAAACTTCATGATGCGATCCCTGTCAGGTTGCAGCACCTCCAAGTCTTTTCCAGTTTGATAGTTGGACTTGTCAAGGGAGCCCCAATTCTTTTGGAACCGGCGAAAGAGTTGGACATCGGGACCCGATGAAGCTCCAGAGCATGTAGAGAATACTGCACCAAGAATTATTTCGTAAATGTGATGGCGGCATGCCAAATGAAGGACTGTGTGACGGAGTCTCTGTTCTAGAAGAATGCACGCTCCTGATCGACGTCCCGTGTTCGATGCAGTTGTATCAAAGCAGAAGCCTGCAACCTTTTCATCCAAACACCATTCCTGTAACAGTTCATAAACTGCTGCAGCTTGATTCTCGCCCATCGCAGATGTCGACGAGTCTTCACCTGACTCTGCTGAGGAAGAAGATCCTTCCAGCTGGACTTGGCTTGTAGTTGCCTCGGCTTTGGCAACGTTTTTGTCTGCGCCTTTTCAGTTCTTCTTCTTGCTGTTGTGATCTTGCTTCCGTGTTGGCAAGTTTCTTGTCCATCGCGCACATTGAGCCGCGGCGCCCTGGTTCTCGTTGCGCTATTAAGAATTCTTTGTCTTCTTGAATATGAATTAAAGACATTGCATTGGCATGCGCCACATCAAATAGGTTTTTCATTGCAACCTGGAATTCTTTTTCATTTGCCTCTTGTTTCCCTCCTCTCCCTTTGTTTTTCTTCAAAAGTTTTCACTGATTGAACAATTTCTTTACTTTTTCTTGAATTTTGTCATTTCTTTGAACAGGAAGCCTGGCCTTTTCCCAGTAAGCTTTTACTTCACTTGTTACAATAGATGCACTTGCACTAACGCCTTTGTTTAATGTCATATGGTGATGTAAAAATACACTTAACACTTGCTCCTTGCTGGGGAGCTTGGCCCCCAGAATTGTGGTGGACATTTCTTCAATGAGATAAAAACCACGTTTTTTCGCCATCTGAAAAGAATAAAGATACAAAGATAATAGTACAATGTCTTTGCCACCTCTCAGAGACGAGATTAGTTCAAATATGATGCAATCAAATGTAATCAGCGTGGAACTGAGTGGATGATACAAGATGATGCAACATTTCGTCATCTGCTCCCAGGGGGAAATCTCAAGACTTGTTGAGCCACCCCTAAATATTATTTGATTGGCTTCAAACTTTGTACACAGTGTTTTCTACCTAAATGGAACCAGAATCAGGCCAGGGAGCAAAGGAATTCAGGAATTCATTTTTATGGACCACCCTATACATGGGACTTAAGTTGTAGACAAGAAGGAAGTGAAACTATGGAATTGGAAGGGGGGGGGGAAGCTGGGCAAGTTTCAGTTTTATTTGTTATACCACTTATCAGCAAATATCTAGGTGGTATACAATAAAATAAAAGTATACTAATACAAAATATGGTACTGGAACTAACTTATGTAGGTATAGGCTAGAAGGCTTATCTTGAATACCTTAAAGTTGGGGGTAGTTTGGCTTACCAGGAATTCAAATCCTCCATCCTTTATTTTTTTTATTTATTTATGGTGAATTTCTATACCGCATTTTCCTTGAGATCAAATGCGGTTTACATTAAAACAAAACTTTGAATTGTACAGAACAGTACATATTCAGTTACATTGAAACAGTGAACTATTTACATTAGTCTAACAATAAGTAACAAAGTAACTATTTACATAAGTAGGACTGTTATTTGATGGTTTGCTTGGGGTGTATCTTATAGTAACATAGTAAATGATGGCAGATAAAGACCAGTATGGTCCATCTACTCTGCCCAGTAAGAAGGCAGGAGTAGGTGCGCCTGCCACCCCTCCCATGTCTTTGTTTAGGGGTGAACCTGCGGCTCCATGTAGGTGGTTTATTTGTTCATTATTTCTCTTTAAGTATTTAAAGGTCTGAATCATATCTCCCCCTATCCCTCCTCTCCTCCAAAGTGTACATATTTAGGTCTTCAAGGCTCTTCTCATAAGGCTTCTGATACAGGCTCCAGATCATTTTGGTTGCCTTCCTCTGAACAGTTTCCATTCTTTTTACATCCTTTCCAAGATATGGTCTCCAAAACTGAACACAGTATTACAAGTGAGGCCTCCCCAGTGACTTATACAGTGGTGTTAGTACCTCTTCCTTTCTGCTGGTAATTCCTCTTTGTATGCAGCCCAACATCCTCCTGGCTTTTGCCACCACCTTGTTGCACTGTTTTGCCACCTTGAGATCTACAGAAATAATCACACCAAGGTCTTTCTCCTGATCCGTGCACACCAACCTCTCTCCCACTATCGCGTACATTTTTTTTTTAAACCACGCACTTTAGAATTAGTGCAGTTTACATGTATACCAACAGGTACTTTTTATTCCCTTGTCCCCGAAGGGCTCACAATCTAAGTGTACCTGAGGCAATGGAGAGTTAAGTGGCTTGCCCAAGGCCACAAGGAATGGCCATGGGACTAGAGACCCCAGTCCCTCCGGCCTGAGGTTGCTTGTCCCCATGCGGGAATTGAACCCCTGGCCTTCTGGCCTGAAGTAACCTGTCCCAACCACTGAGCCACTCCTCCCTTTATTTCCCTTGGATTTCTGCTACCCAAGTGCATAACACTAGGAAACTCCTTAGAAAGTTACCCCATAGATCCTGCTTTTATGTAAGTTTGTCCAACCCGAGTAGCAAGGGTCTTGGGCAGGATTTGGTCTCATAAGCCTACTTCCTAAATACGCACGTATACATGCAAAGGGTTTAATTTTGGAAGCCCTAGTTATGCTTTGGATGTCTCTATGACTGTTTTCAGACATCCAAAACACTGAGACATCTCCAGAGCTATTTTAGAAGCCAGGTCTGTGGATATCCCCAGCGTGAGAATGTCCAAGTCTGAACTGGGGTGTGGTGGAGGCGTGGCTGGGGCATTCCCAGGAACCTGGATGTTCTCCAGGACCAAGCAGGAAGTCAGTCCTCGCTTATGGGTGACATCAGCGCCGATGGAGCCCCCGTGCGGAGCATTTCCCCAGCTTTCTAAGAAAGCCTTTGGGAATACTGCACACATGCGCGGTCCCCTTCCCGCCTAAAGGTGCCATCTTGCTCAGTCTCTCTTTTTCCATGGAGCCCATTGGACGTCTGTCCGAGTCACCTGGAAAAGTTGACGTTTTTTCGAAGATTTCTTCGCCTGTTTCTCCGAGTTCGACACCGGTTCCCCTTCCCGCCGGGTTCGGTACACCGGTATCGAGCCTGTTTTCTATTTTTCTGTTTTTGCCCTTCGTGGCTGGTGTTCGCGCCCTTTTTTCTGTTTTCCCTGGAAGGCTGGTCTTTTGACCTCGCGGGGGCCCTTTTTTCCCCGATGGTTTCCAGTGGTTTCAAGAAGTGTGATCGGTGTAAGAAACTAATGTCACTTACCGACACACACGACTGCTGCCTTCGGTGCCTCGGCCCAGATCATGATCCCATGATCTGTGGCCCGTGTGGCAAAATGTCCACCAAGGCACTTTGAAGCCGTCAGCACCAGAAGGAAAGGATTTTTTCAGATTCTGCCTCCGGCCGAGCCTGGACCTCGTCTGAGGCCTCAACGTCTCGGGAGTCTGATCCCGAGCATCGCCAGGGTTCCTCGGACAGGGGGTCCCCCGACCGGGAACGCAAGAGGAAGAAACAGCTCGTGAGGGCGGCGTCGGAAGAGGTCCCTGGTTCCTCGAGGGCCAGGTCTAAGACCCCCAACCGCCATCCCAGGCCTTTGGAGCAGGAGAAGCCGTCCAAAGTACCTCGTGTAGAGCCCGAGACCGTCGGACACATAAGTCCTGTAGTCCTCGTGGACTCTCCCCCGAGGAAGCTGACGGCGGGCGGGGCCCAAGTCAGTGGCTGCTGAGTCTCCTGAGCTTGGACTCAGGCTGACAGCCTTGGAGTGCAGATTGTCTGCCTTCATGGAGCAGCAGCGGGTACTGATGGCCAGCCTCGCTGGTGCATCTGCCCTGACCACCGGGACGTCGAAGTCGACCCCAGAGACTGAGCCGATACTCGAGACCATGAAGGCTCGAAGTCGTCCTCGGTCAAGGTCTCCCTCGACCTCCCGCTCGGAACCAAGGGCGTCAACGCCGGTGCCTTCGGCGTCGGGGCGGGTGCCACCTCGACCTGCATGGTCGGAGCCCCTCTACTCCTCTTCGGATGAGTCAGCATGGGAGATGGAGGACGAGGAGTCCCCCGACACCTTCCGGAATGGGTGCATCCCTTAGGACTCACCGCAGTCCGAGCCCCGGAGTAGGTCCCCTCCAGAGGACACCCGGTTCTCGGAGTTCGTGCGGGATATGGCCAAGGCCTTGGTGATTCCCACGAACCCCGAGGAGGAGCCTCGAGCAGAGGAGCTCGAGGCCCTCCAGTATGACTCTCCTCCGAAGGAGGCCTTTACTGTTCCGGTTCCTCCGATGCTGGAACGGCTCCTCTTCCGGATGTGGGAGGCACCGGCCTCGGCGCCGGTCTTGAGCAAGCAAGTCGATTCCATTTATCGACTCCGTAAGAGCCCTGGCTTCCAAAAGGCACAGTTGCCACACCATTCCATGGTGGTGGAATCGGCCATGCATCGTCTGAAGAGCCAGAAGATGCACTCCGCGGTGCCCCCCAGCAGGGAGGCCCGGAACCTGGATGCTTTCGGCAGAAAGTGTTTCCAGGGCTCGATGCTTGCTTGCCGTGTCCAGTCATACCAGCTGTACATGGGCATGTACCTCCGAGACCTAGCAAAGGAGCTTTCCGGGTTCTCTGCTGGCCTCTCCGGGGAACCTTTGCAGAGGTTCCAGTCTTTGTCTTCAGGAATCCGGGACTGTTCCAAGTTCATGTCCCGAGCGGCCTACGATGGCTTTGGCTCGTGTGGCGGCAGCCGGCATCGGGGCCGATGACAGGCATGGCTGCAGTCATCGGACCTCAAGACTTGGGTACAGGACAAGTTTATTTTATTTGTGCGTTTTTTTATACCGCCCCTTCCAGAGATCAGGAGCGGTTTACAGAGAACATGTCAAAAAATTAACATTAAATGGAACATTAACAGTGGAAAATTAGTTAAATTTAATTAGAAAATTAAAAGTTGGTCGATGTCCCTTGCGGAGGTGAAAACCTTTTTTGGCAAACCCATGGCCGAGAAGGCAGCTGAGCTCGAAACCAAGCACCTGACCAGGACAAGGCTGTCCAGAAAGACTTCAGGCCCTTTCTCACAAGAAGAAGGGCTCGGGTAAAAAGTCCTTCTACCCAAGAAAGGTGTCTGCCTACAAACCTTTCCCTCAGTACCAGGCCTCCCCAGCTCCCCAACAGGGGCAGCAGGCCAAGGGGCAGGGACATGAGCCCCGTAGGCAGAAGACCCCCAAGCCTCCGGCTCCTGCTCCTACCCAGCAGGGAGGGGTTTATTGACTCCCAAAGCAAAGCCTCTCCGCCCCTGCTGCCCTATCCCTGCACAGGAGGTCGCTTAGCCCTGTTTGCCCACAGGTGGCCACCCATTACAGGGGATGCTTGGGTATTAAGCATCATTCACCAGGGTTATAAGCTTCACTTCCAACAGCTACCTCCTGTCTACTTTCCAGGAGAACCTCTGAGGCCTCTCCTGCACACCAACCTCCTCCTCCAAGAACTTCAGGGTCTGCTTCTGGACAAGGTGGTGTAGCCTGTACCTCCTCGCCTACAGGGGTACGGCTTCTACTCCAAGTATTTTCTGGTTCCAAAGAGAACAGGAGGCCTAAGGCCTATCCTAGACCTCAGGAACCTCAACAAGTTTTTGGAGAAAGAGAAGTTCAAGATGCTTACTCTTGAAACACTTCTGCCCTACCTCCAGCAGGGAGACTGGCTATGCTCCTTAGATCTAAAGGATGCGTACACTCACATCCTCATTCATCCAGACCACAGAAAGTACCTCAGGTTCATTGTGGGAGGAAACCATTACCAGAACAGGGTGCTGCCTTTTAGTCTAACCTCCGCCCCACAGGTCTTTACAAAGTGCCTAGCTGTGGTGGCAGCCTACTTGAGGACTCAAGGGTTTTTTGTCTTTCCCTATCTGGACGACTGGCTCATCCGAGGTCAGACTTGCCAGGCAGGCCACCTTCAGGACTGTCACACTCCTTCAAGACCTAGGCTTTGTCATAAACTTCAAAGTTCACTTCGCTCCCCTCCCAGAACCTCGAGTTCATAGGAGCACGGCTGGACTCTCTGCAAGCAAGGGCTTACTTGCCAGAGGACAGAGCTCAAAGGCTCATGGAGTTGGCATCCCGGTTTCTCAGTCTGCCAAGGGTTCCTGCCAGGCTCTGTCTGCAACTCCTGGGACATATGGCATCAACTGTGCATGTGACCCCAATGCCCGTCTCCACATGAGGCCTGCACAGTGGTGCCTCAGAACTCAGTGGAAGCAGGCCACCGGGAGCCTAGCAGACAAAGTAAGGGTGTCCAGACCCTTCCTGAATTCTCTTCAGTGGTGGCTGCACCCCCCCCCCCCAACTTGCTTCAGGGGGTGCCTTTTCGGGTGCCTGCCCCCACAGTGGTGTTCACTGATCAAAAATGATACGTCCAAAAAACTCATACATGTAAGAAATATACTTTATTGTTACTTTTCTCTTATTTTCTTTTTTTCTTTTTTTCAAATTCAGTATGTATATTACAAAACTGTCAGGCACTTTCCGAATTTCCTCTCAATGACTTTCAACATTCAGTGTAGTTTCACATGAAAAAACAATTCTTGAGAAAACAGTGTGCCACCAGTTACTATTTCCTTTGTTTAAAAACATCAAAACGTTTTCTCTCCTAGGTCTCGACGCTCAGCTTCGGCGCCTCTATGGCGTTTCAAAAATTATTTTCATCAGGAGACTATTACCCTATAACAAATTACACAAACCCATTTAGAATACTACCTAATTTAAAAACATACAAAACATTTTTATCTAAAAACTACTACTATATAGTATTACTTACATTCTGATATGCTACCCACGTTCCTCCACCTTCAGTTAACTACAGAGAAACGCCGCGCATGCGGGATAATGATCCCTACTCCATTTTTAAATCCCCCGTTAGGTTTCCGGAAATGGATCATGAAGAAATTGGACCGCAATTTATAGAAGGAGTTGACCCACAGTGGTGTTGACAACCGATGCCTCCTTACAGGGCTGGGGTGCACACTGTCAAAGAGAGCTGCACCCAAGGCCTCTGGTCCCCATGGGCAGCCACGCAACAGATCAACCTACTGGAACTGCGGACTATTTGCTTAGCCCTCAAGGCTTTTTCTCACACCTTGGCGCACCAGTCTGTTCTAGTGCAGACGGACAACCAAGTAGACATGTTCTATGTGAACAAACAGGGCGGCACTGGATCCAGGCCTCTATGTCTGGAAGCACAGGCCCTTTGCTCTTTTGCCCTCAGGCACCACATGTTGCTGAGGGCTGTTTATCTTCCTGGCCAGGAAAACTTTCTGGCAGACCGCTTAAGCAGAATTCTGCAGCCCCACGAATGGCAGCTGCACCCTTTGGTGGTTCAACAGATTTTCCGGAAATGGGGACTTCCATCCATAGATCTCTTTGCCAGTCCCCTGAATCACCAACTGCCCAGGTTTTGTTCCAGGCAACCACATCCCCTAAGGGTGGCAGCGGATGCCTTCCTGATTTCTTGGTCCCAGGGCCTGCTCTATGTGTTTCCTCCTACGCCTCTGGTTGCCCGAACCTTGTTCAAGATTCTCAGGGACAAGGCCTCAGTACTTCTGATTGCTCCCAGGTGGCCGAGGCAGCCCTGGTTCCCCCTGCTACTTCAACTGGCTGTGGAGACACCCATACCTCTGGGATTCCAACCCGACCTCTCTCAGGATCAGGGTTCCCTTCTGCATCCCAATCTCAAATCTCTCCATCTGATGCCATGGAGGCTGCAAGGGTAGTCTTGGCTCCCTGGGGCCTACCTCAGGAAGTAGAAGAGGTGGTCTTGGCCTCTAGAAAGCAATCCACCAGGAAAACATATGCCCTGAAGTGGAGGAGGTTCTCCTTGTGGTGTCAGCAACGCAAGGAGGATCCTTTCGGCTGCACTGTGCCAGTAGTGCTCCAGTACCTTCTGCACTTGTCCGATCAGGGCCTTAAGTCCAATTCTGTTCGGGTCCACCTCTCTGCTCTGGCAGCTCACCACTCAATGGTGGAGGGACACTCTTTGTCGGTTCACCCTTTGGTGTCCAGGTTTCTCAGAGGCTTGCTCTTACTCAAGCCTCCTCTCCATCCACCAGCCCGAGTGGGAGTTAAATTTGGTCTTGCAGCAACTTACTCGCCCACCTTTTGAACCAATGGCTACATGTCCTCTGCGCTTCCTATCCTGGAAGACTCTATTTCTAGTGGCCTTGACCTCGGCCAGACGAGTGAGTGAACTTCAAGCCATGGTCTGTGACAGGCTGTACACTCGCTTCTATAGGAACAGGGTAGTCCTGAGGACTCATCCTAAGTTCCTCCCCAAGGTTGTCTCCTCTTTCCATCTCAACCAGGAGGTGGTTCTTCCAACATTCCTCCCTAGGCCCCATGCCAGCCGGGCTGAGACCTGGACCTGCATACCCTGGACTGTAGGAGGGCCTTATCCTTCTACCTTGAGCGTACGCAGGGGCTTAGGAGGGCTACTCAGCTCTTCGTATCTTTTGACCCCAATAACTTAGGGGTACCTGTGTCCAAGCGTACCTTGTCCATTTGGGTGGCTATCACCTGGGCTTACAGGGCAGCTGACCTTCCGTTGCAGGGTCGGGTCACGGCCCACCGTGTCAGGGCAATGGCTGCCTCAGTAGCTCATCTCCGCTCTGTACCGTTGGCAGACATCTGCAGGGCTGCAACTTGGTCCTCAAGCCAGACTTTTGCGGCCCATTACTGCCTGGAGAGGGAGTCCCATAGGGACAGTGCTTTCGGTCAGGCAGTGCTCCGGAATCTCTTTGAGGTTTAGGCAACTCCTACCCTCCAGCCCTCTGGTTGGGCTACCGGTGGAGGTATGTTTCAGTGAAATCCTTTCTCTGATGCTGAGGGAGCTCATTTTTCAGCTCTGGGTCCCCAGTAGCCTGAAGCTGGGGAGTCCCATAAGTGAGGACTGACTTCCTGCTTGGTCCTGGAGAAAGAGTAGTTACTCACCTGTAACAGGTGTTCTCCAGGAGCAGCAGGAATCAGTCCTCACAACCCTCCCTCCTCCCCTGGGAATTGCAGGTGTACATAGTTCATTTTTAAATTTTGTGTGCTGTTTTTTAGCTATGTCATTTGACTGAGCAAGATGGCACACCT
This sequence comes from Ichthyophis bannanicus, assembly GCA_033557465.1. Classification (NCBI taxonomy): domain Eukaryota; kingdom Metazoa; phylum Chordata; class Amphibia; order Gymnophiona; family Ichthyophiidae; genus Ichthyophis; species Ichthyophis bannanicus. The sequence goes on from CM066031.1 coordinate 252,640,323, forward strand.
TTAGGCGGGAAGGGGACCACGCATGCGTGCAGTATTCCCAAAGGCTTTCTTAGAAAGCTGGGGAAATGCTCCGCACGGGGGCTCCATCGGCACCGATGTCACCCATAAGTGAGGACTGATTCCTGCTGCTCCTGGAGAACACCTGTTACAGGTGAGTAACTACTCTTCACTGCCTAATCTCAGAAATGTCCTGAAAGTTCAGAATTGCGTCTAAGTTTAGACCTGCTCCAGGAATAGGTAAGCATCAGGAAAGTGCTTGTTTTGGCTGAAAAACATCCAAAGGATGGAGAGGAGAGAAAGTACCCCACCCAGTAGAAAACGTGGATTGCAATGAAGGAACGTATAAAATGTAACCTTTATTGAAACTTATTGTTATTCCTCTTCAGCCCCTGGCCCGACACAGGCTGTGTTTCGTGAAAGCCTTCTTCAGGGGCTTGAATGGCTGATTCTGATGTTATTAATTACTGAACTCTCTCTTGTAATATCATATAGGATGATAAACCTGTGTAAGAGAACAAGTGACCAATACTTTGGTGATACCTGAGCTTAAAAGTATAAGCAATGCCCAAACTCCGCGGCAGCAAAAATCGTGGACCTCACGTGGACCTGTGTGAGGTCCACGATTTTTGCCGCCGCGGAGTTTGGGCATTGCTTATACTTTTAAGCTCAAGTATCACCAAAGTATTTATATTGGTCACGTGTTCTCTTACACAGGTTTATCATCCTATATGATATTACAAGAGATAGTTCAGTAATTAATAACATCAGAATCACACTTTTCTTTATAAAATAGGCACGCTTTGCATGTGTTGGAATACATGTAAAACTAAGCAACCCTAACCCTCTTATTATTTTACAAAGTTTTTATTTCATATATTCTACTTCGAGACCTTTTGGGGAAAAAGAATCTAAATTTCAAATTAAAAAAAAAAAAAAACAAGCTTGAAGCACACATCCACAGTGTAACAATGGTGCATTTCCCTTTTCCTCCATTCACAAACTCAAGACATGTCTGTGTGGGAGACTTGAATGAAACAGTCATGGTAAAAGTGTGTGTGTGTCAGTCAAAGAGTGTCAGATGCTTGTGTGCGCACAAGCGTAGATGAGTACAGACAGATGAATGGAGCCTCCTCAACAGATGCTATCGCTCAAGTGAAATGTGCCTAAACAAAAGATAAATGTGAACAAAGCACAGATATCTAAATAGAAAAGTAATGTAACGCTCAACACCAACTTTGTGTTAATTTCATTTTTCCTTTGAGGAAAGTATTACACATTAAAATAGCACAAATCATTTCAATAGATGTTTAATTTTCTCAGACACCCTAAAAAATTAGATCTAGAGGGCATGACACTAAGCACACACACAAGGCTCACTGTCCTGTAAAGACAGGATTATATTTGGTTTAAACATTCTAGTGTAAGCCAGTACACTGATTTACTGCACTACTATTCCATAATCAATCCTGAATTATTTACAGATCGCAACACATGAAAGGCTCAATCATGATGCTAATGAAAGGTAATCCGTCTACATATAGCTCAGTTCCCTGGGTACTCAAATACTGCAGCAGCTCCCATTCCCGTTCCAATGCACATGGAGACAACTCCATAGGCTCTGAAATAAATAAACAAAGTATGTCAAAACAGTTATCCAAAATGAGCCCTATAGAAGATTCATCCACGTTAATGGCCTTAGCTCGCACCATTAGAAAATGACCTATCTAAGCTTCTAAAAGCTTTTGTTTACAAATGGGAATTGAGTATAATCCAACCCTAAGGCACTGGCTGAGTTGCAATAACATAGAAACATGTAGCACTATACAAATGATCAGTAGTACTAGAAACATGGCTGTCCGCACATAAGAATCACTTAATTCAACCTGTCTGCCTGTTTGTACTTGCTTATTCTTCGACAGATTCTACTTAGTCTGCAATCTCCCTCCTCCATTGCCCTAGCACCAAGATGCCTCTAAGTCTGTCCTAAGAAAATTTCCATTTTCTCAGCTTTGAGTCCTATCTCCCCTGCCTGTCAGTTTTGGGTATGCACTGACAAGCTTTCAGAGCTTTCCTTCCTTTGGCTTCACATGAAGATCCCCTGTCATTCAGCATCTCATTCTATGCAAAATGCTACCTTCCTTTTACTGAAGCCTGCCCTTTATTACTAACAGGGAATATATCTGTAATTTCTTAAACATGACTTGTTATGAAAATGTTTTCTGGTTTGCACTTTCATCCTTTCAATTGCTTCTGCCTTATCAATACCCTTCTGTAGATGTGCACTCCAGCTCCGGTAAAGCGTAGTTACTCACCTGTAACATGTGATCTTCCTTGAACAGCAGGAATTTAGTCTTCACATATAGGTGATATCAGGTACCGACAGACCACATGGGAAGCTCCCCAGCCACCAACAGGAAAGCCTTTGGAAGCACTCCACTGCGTCTGTGCTACTGCCTTCCCGCTCCTCCGACTTCCTCTCCTAAGTTGAGTTCATAGCTGATCAGAAGGAGTGAAAACAAAAAACAACCCTACAACTCCATGGGGAGGAGGGCGGGTTGTGAAGACTAAATTTCTACTGTTCCCGGAGATCACCTGTTACAGGTGAGTAACTACGCTATCTCCAGGAACAAGCAGGAATATTAGTCTTCATATATGGGAATCCCTAGCTCCCAGATCGTTGAAGAGTTCAACCAGGTCAGAAAGTCAGACAAGGCCATCTGAACCTAGACTTCCCCGCCAAGGAGATCTGGCAAGAAAGGGGGCAGGGGGTAAGAGTTGTTTCTATGTTCCAGGACCACCTGGCCAAAGGCTACATATCCCTGCAGGAGTCCTTGTCCAAGCAATAACGGGCAGCAAAGGTATGGATAGAGGACCATGTTGCAGCCGGGCATATCTTGTCGATGGCTACCGAACATAGGTTGGCCATCGATGTTGCCATTACATGACATTATATGCAGTGACATGACCCATGAGGGTAAATCCCGCTTTGTCGTATGAATGAGAAATACAATCTGCTATTCATCTGGAGAGCGTATGTTTCATTACAGGAAGACCCAGATGATTAGAATCAAAGGAGACAAACAATTGGGAGGATTTCCTAATGTCTTCTGTCCTTTGAAAATAGAAGGCTAGAGCCCTCTTACAGTCAAGTGTATGCAGGGTACCTCTGCACGAGATGCGTGAGGTCTTGGAAAAAAGACCAGAAGGGTGACTGACTGATTGATATGGAAAGGAGACACCATTTTTGGTAGAAAGTGGGAATGTGTATGAAGGACGACCTTATCATGATTAAATCTTGTATACGGTGAATGCGCTACTAAAGTCTGCATCGCACTGATGTGTCTGGCTGAGGTCAGCGTGATTAAGAATAAAAAAACTTTCCAAGATAGCTACCACACATAACTAAGGGCTCAAACGGAGGCTTGAGGAGTTGAGCTAATACCACATTGACATCCCATGCTACTGCGGGTGGTCGAAGGGGTGGCTTGGTGAGGAGGCGTCACCAAGAAACAGCAACTGCCACGTGGGCAACAGGAACCAGTCAGAAACCGTGGCAGGAGGTTCGAATTGACCTTTATTATTCCACGGATAAGGTGCGCCAAACCCAACACAGGCCGTGTTTCGTATACTACTTCTTCAGGGGTTATAGGCTCACTACAAAATATACATACATGTAAAACCAACAGCAAACAGAAATGGTTGTGTAAACATGAATAAAAGACAAATGATGTTAATCCATTAAGATAAAACATTAAAAACATTAAAATAAGCGAATTATAAAATGTGTACAGCTAAAACACTTTAATAATAACAAACAAATAAGTGATAAATAAATATAAAAATAAAATAAAAAATAATGAATAAATATTAAAAACAAATATTAAAAATTAACCATATAAATATTCATGATGCAATAACTCACTTGATAAAAAACCGTTATATTAGGGTTTTATGTAATAATAATAATAATAATAATAATAAAACAAAATAATACAAAACTTTAAAAAAAAGAGGAAAAAATGTGTTACCTATGTATATATGTTCGTAGATTATCTTTTAAATTATAACCACAAAAACGAAAACCATGAAAGAAGAAGGAGAAACCGGAGAAAAGGAGGAGGTGGGCTTTTTTCCTAGGTGCAATAATCTATCAAATACGGCGGTTTTCTAAGTGACAGGGGCAATTCAAGATTATTATTTGGATGATTTCAGTTTCCCCACAACAACGGGTGTATAGGGCAAACACACGGTGTGTCATATTTCCAGTTATTCTATCAGTTGATGGCGACTTGTCGCTTCTATTTTCCGGTATATAGTTTTTTATTTTTATTCATATCTTTTCCTTTTATGTTTTCATCCGTTTATGGGAACAAATGTTTTCACTGGATAAAGCAGGTTTAGTGGTGTTTCTTTGCTTCAGCATTTGAGCGATGTTTGAGAGCAATGTTTTCACTGTACTCCGTTGCCGTTACGGTCCCTATGTTCCACAGTAGAAGTCAATTTACAGCACATAATTTTATCAGTAGCATCCTTTGGGGCCAATAAGATTACTTTAGGGTAGCTTGTAAAATAGAACACAAGGTGCATGTAGTATTCTCCTTTTCTCTTTTCTTGGATTTTATTGAGTTTTTTGAAATCTTTTTGAAACTTTACAGCACTGGCAACTCACTTATAGCAGTCAGTACGTGTGCAGTAAGTAAATTTGGCAAAATTACAAACATACCTTTTACTTCAGACCTAGAAAACTAATAACATCATTATATTAGGATATTTTCATGTTTTTTGCCCCATATTCATAGTCCTTTTAAGTATAATAGAACACGGCGTTTTTGTATCAAAGCACCCAATGAGTTGCATAGAATCCAGTTTAGTTGTACACTGGGCTCTCCCCATTTTATGATGATCTTTAAGGTATTTATCATATATATTTTTTTGAATGATAATTCTCATCTGATATTGTCATTGCCAATGTTTCCATGTTCTCTTACATATTTGTTCATTTGTCTATTTTACACACAGTCATAATTGCATCGTGCACTAGAGGCCGGTGGTATCCGTGCCTCTGCTCAGCAAAAAGGTTTCTTTGAATTTAGCTTGGTGCAGTGGTAGGTTTTTTATATATTTTTTTTATATTCTTGATTTATTCATTTATTTATTTATTGATTTATTTATTCACATATTTATTATCTTTTTATGGATATGGGTTATTACAATTAATACATTTTGCGTTTTATGTTTTTAATGCGTATATTTAATTTATGTTTTTATAGTACAATATTCTATATATATGTGCAAAATTTATATTTTTAATTTATATTTATATTCATTATATTATTTTTTATTTATTATTTATTTTTTACTTATTCATCATTCAGTAGTATTATTATTATTATCATTATTATTAATATTACTATTATTATTTTTATTATTTATTTTTTAAAATTTTTTACTAATTTGTATTCAGTTTTTATTTTGAACATTGGCATTAACAATTTACATGTTTTTTAAGCCCACCTCCTCCTTTTCTCCGGTTTCTCCTTCTCCTTTCATGGTTTTCGTTTTTGTGGTTATAATTTAAAAGATAATCTACGAACATATATACATAGGTAACACATTTTTTCCTCTTTTTTTAAAGTTTTGTATTATTTTGTTTTATTATTATTATTATTATTATTATTACATAAAACCCTAATATAACGATTTTTTATCAAGTGAGTTATTGCATCATGAATATTTATATGGTTAATTTTTAATATTTGTTTTTAATATTTATTCATTATTTTTTATTTTTTATTTTATTTTTATATTTATTTATCACTTATTTGTTTGTTATTATTAAAGTGTTTTAGCTGTACACATTTTATAATTAGCTTATTTTAATGTTTTATCTTAATGGATTAACATCATTTGTCTTTTATTCATGTTTACACAACCATTTCTGTTTGCTGTTGGTTTTACATGTATGTATATTTTGTAGTGAGCCTATAACCCCTGAAGAAGTGGTATACGAAACACGGCCTGTGTTGGGTTTGGCGCACCTTATCCGTGGAATAATAAAGGTCAATTCGAACCTCCTGCCACGGTTTCTGACTGGTTCTTGGTGAGGAGGCGGCCACTCATGAAACATGCCACAAGAGGAACTGTGGAGATGGGTCGACCATCCACAGGCCTATGAAAAGCTGAAACAGCATAGAGATGCACCAGTACTGAATTGGTCCTGAGTCCTAGAGAGGACAAATGCAAAAGGTACTGAAGAAGCGTGGGTACTGATGCTTCAAAGGGATTTTGATTACTTTGAGAGCACCATGGGCATATCTACGCCATTTGAAAGAGTACATCTTCCTGGTGCAAAGCTTTCTGAATGAAAGGAGTATATCCTTTATGGCTATTTATAGAGACAGATGTTGAAAAATCATGCTCTCGGCATCCACACCATCAGGTGGAGAGACTGCAGATCGGGATGGAGGAGCGCTCCATTTTCCTGAGACAGAAGACCCGGCTTGGATCCCAATGGAATCGGAGGAGTCTGTCAGCCAAAGCAGAAGGGGAAAGCAAGGCTGATGGGGCCAGTGAGGGGCTATAAGGACCATGGATCTCTTGTCTGCTTAGAGTTTGAGGAAGGCCTTCGAGATGAGGGGAATGGGGGTAAAATGCATAAAATAGTCCCCGTCCCAGTGAATCATGAAGGCATCAGACGCCAGACTGAATTTGGATGGCATCCTGGAGCAAAACTATGGAAGCTGAGAGTTCGGTGGAGTGGCAAAGAGATCTATCACTGGAGTTCCCCAGACTTGGAAGAGCTCTGCCACTGTTTCCAGATCCAAGGACTATTCATGAGGTTGTAAGATCAGACTTAGCTTGTCAGCCAAGTGATTGCATTCTCCTGGAATATAAAGTGCACAAAGGTGCATGTGGTGGAAAATGGTGAAGTTCCATAGATAGCAGGCTTCCTGGCGGAAAGGAAGGGAGCCCATCCCCCCCCCCCTTGTTTATTTATGTAAAACATCACCTCCTGATTGTCCATCCTGACCGGTATCTGACTGTTGGAGAGGTGATGTTGAAAAACTTGGAGAGCATTCGTGACTGCTCGAAGCTCGAGGAGGTTTATCTGTTGGATTGATTCCTGGGCTGTCCAGACCTTATGTGGAGATGGAATCCAGATGTACCCCCAACCGAGCTTGGGCACATCCGTAGTCAGGGTATGCTGAGGTCATCCAAAAAGGTGACCCTACAAGAATATTTGTTGGCGTGCACCACCATAGGAGAGATTCAGCCAGAGGGCATGTTACTTGTATGATATCCCGGAGATTCCCTGTGGCCTGGGTCCACTGGGTTGAGAGTGTCCATTTTGTTAGACACATGTAGAGTCTCACGTAAGGTACTACATGTACTGTAGAAGCCATGTGTCCCAAGAGGCACAGGAAGTCTCGAGCCGTGGCAGTCTGTTGCTGGCGCATGTGTATGGCTACGTCCACCAGCTTGCTTATGCAGTGCACAGGAAGAAAGGCTCTGGACTGTTGGGTGTCCAGTATGGCTCCTATGAACTCCATCCTCTGGGTTGCAGCGAGATGAGGTTTTTGGAAGTTTATTACAAATCCTAGATGCTGCAATAGTGCAAGAGTTCTTTGACGAGATGTACAGAGTTCTCCTGGAGAGTCTGCCTTTATTAGCCAGTCTTCTAAGTAAGGGAAGAAGAAGAATTTGCTGTTTTGAAGATATGTTGCCGACATGGCCATGCACTTTGTGAAGACCCTTGGTGCAGATGCAAGACCGAAGGGCAGGACCCTGTATTGGTAATGGGTGCCCTGACAGGTGAAGCAAAGGTACTGTTTTATTTATTTATTTATTTAACTGTATTTATATCCCGCTTTTCACCAGGTCAAAGCGGTTTGTAGTCTGGATGAATCAGGATGCGAGTGTAGGTCTCTTTGAGGTCTAGGGAACAGAACTAGTCGTGTCCCTGTAAGTAGGGAAGAAGGGTTCCCAGAGAGATCATCTTGAATTTTTTTTTTACAAGGAACTTGTTTAACTCTCTGAGGTTGAGAATAGGTCTGTAACCTCCTGACTTCTTTGGAATGAGGAAGCAGGGGGAGTAGAAGCCTTTTAGAAGTTGGTTTGGGGGAATTCCTTCTATGGCTCCTTGGGTAAGAAGATTGGTGACTTCCTGCTTGAGCTGGGTATCCAGGGGAGGATAGGTGGGAAACTCTCCCCTGAAGTGGTGAGGGGGAAGTTCCCAAAAATGTAGTTGGTAACCTTTTTGAACTATGGAAAGAGTCCACTGCTCTGTGGTGACAAAATGCCATCAATGTGCAAAGTATTCCTGGGATAGTGGTGGGTTCCTGAGTGTGCAGGAGAAGACTGGCTGTGCTCCCTATATGGGAGTCAAAAGCTTGGTGGTGTTGGGCTTGGGTGGCTGGCTATAGCTTGGCTAATCTGGGCTTTTTTGCCTGCTTAGGACTCCGTTGTGCCTCATAAGCCAGTTGGGAATATGAGGGGTAAAACCTTCTCTTTTTAGGGTAAAAGGGTTTTTTAGCTGCTGTCTTTTTCTTGATATGATCAGCAGTTTTTCTAGAGAGCGCCTCTTCAGGATATCATCTGTTTCGAGCTATCCAGCTTTCTCCCTCCAGTTCTTTCAAAAAAAGAGATTCGCCCCAGTGCAGGGTATATTGCCCAGCTTATCCTGGACCCATTTTTCCAGTCCGAAGCCTGGAGCCAAGTTAACCACCTTGCATCAATGGCAATGGAAGCAGCCCTGCTGGTTGGCTCAAATGCATCGAATGCTGCCCTATTTACAAACTTTGAGACATTCTGACTATGTGCCAAAACAGCATGGAAGGCAGGCCTCTTTTCCTCTGGAAGGAAGGGAAGGAAACCCTCCCAGCCCTTGAGTTCCTTAAGGAACATCCCCATATAGTTGATGTAAGAATTAATCCTGCTAGCTAGCATGGATGCCTGAAAGGAACATCGGGTGAAGGAATCAAGATTTCTTAATTCCCTTCCTGGAGGAATCAAGGCATGGTTCTTGCCACTTTTGATGTGACACATCGCCGATTCTACCATCATGAAGAGGTGTGGAAGCTGTGGCTTCTGAAATCCAGGACATTCTAGTACCCTGTACATGGTTTCTTAATCGGTGACTTATTGGAGAAACTGAGGGGTTTCTCACATCTGCAGCATCAAATTATGGAGAATCCAGTGTACCGGGAGGATTGCAGCCTCCTTTGAGGTTTAGGATACTGGAGTATTTCCAGCTCCTCCGCTCTCAGTTCCGGTTCCGATGCTGCCAGAATCAATAGGCCAGCCGCCATGTCTCGGATGAATTCCTGAAATGACATGTCTTCAGGAGAGGATTTACACCAAGTACTGATGGATGGAGGCGAGGGTTCCGAGGCGATGTCCTGGAGGTCAGCGGAATCGAAAGAACAGTGGTCGGAACTGGAGGAATCCAAATCAGACACTGGTGAGTATCAACAATGCCGACGGCGGCATGAGCAGTGTCTATGTTCGGTAATGTCTTCGGGATCTACACCTGGGGTAGTCCACTAGTTATCTTGAACTGATACAGATGCTGGTGTCAGTACAGAGGCTTCACTTCAGAGAGCATCGGCGCTGAAGGTAGTACCAGCATCAAAGCTTGCACCAGAGTTGATGGAGTCATCGAAGTCTATGTTCCTGGTAGCAGTCCCGCAAGCTGTCGGTGCAAAAGGAATCAAAGCTGTGAGGAGGGCTGATAGAGTTCTCTCCAAGACAGCATGCATTGATTCAGGGAGGTTGCCTGTGTCTGGTCCAATGACAGAACGGGGCTGGGCACCACCGTAGCAGAACAAGGCATCGGAGGCTCTCCAGAGGCAGAAGCCTCTGATGCCTCCCGATTACCCATTAAAACTTTGGGAGGACAAGTCCTCCCTCCGGGGATGCCTAGAGCGATTACCAGGGTCAGAAGTCGTCCTGGACGATTCCTGGTGCTTAGTGAGGGATCTCTCCCTCGATTCCCGAGACTTGCCCAAGGAATCTTTGGACTTTTCCTTTGAATCTTTCAACTTCTGAGGAGTCTCAGAGATTTACCTTGTCTTTTGAAGGAGACATTTTTTTTTGGTCTTCTTCTCAGTGTCTTGACCCTTTCAAATGCTTAGAACTGTGTGAGCATGAGGATGCCCTGGAGGACGTGGAGGCCAGTGACTAAGTCCAATGGAAAGAGCTCTCCAAACTTTTTGGCCCTGTTCCCTAGGCTCCAATTTGTCATCTGTTTGCAGAGGGAGCATTCTCGGGGAATATGGTTGGGACCAAGGCATTTCAGACACCAATCGTGTTTGTCTGTCACCGAATCGGTGCTGGAGCACGTGGTGCATTTTTTTAAACCACTGGAGGGTTTTCTCCATGGTAAAGACAGTGGGTGAGGCCCTGAGGTAAAGGCTTTTTTTTTTTAAGAACGAAAAGGAGTTTGAAAAAGGAAAATAAAAGAAAAAGGAAACCAGTATCTAGCGATTCCGGTGCGGTTAGGCAGAAGCTGTTTCAAGAAAGGTTTAGAAGTTCTTTTCTCCGGTGAGAGGGTGATGACCCATTGGCTCCATGGAAAAAGAAGAACTGAGGAGAGAGAGTTGGAAAAGCGGGAAGGCAGTAGCGCAGGCGCAATGGTGTGCTCCCAAAGGCTTTCCTATTGGTGGCTGGGGAGCTTCCCACGTGGGTGCTGTCGGTAACTGATGTCACCCATATGTGACGACTACATTCCTGCTTGTTCCTGAAGATCTGTTTTTACCACATTCTCTGGCAATGAATTCCAAATCTTAACAGTGCATTGAGTGAAAGTGTGAGTCTCCCATTTGTTTTAAAATGTGTTACTTAACTTCATGAAATATCCCTCTTCTCTCTGTACTTTTTGAAAGCGTAGACCAACCAATTTGCGTTTGCCCATTCCACTCTATTCATGATATTTAAAATGGATGACATCATGACTCGCTGGAAGATAATAACCACCTTCCTACTTTCTGTAACTGATACCTCTCAATGTATCCATGAATACAGTTAGTTTTCATAATTGCTTTCTCAAACCAACTGGCTATCTTAAGGTCATCACTTGTATATCCAGGTCTTGTTTGTAAACGGATGTTATTTCTACCAGAATGACACTTGTCCCTTGGATTTCTGTGTCCCAGATGCATGACATTTTCTCTCTTCATGAGAGCACAATCAGCAAACCTTTGACCATTATTCCAATATAGAGAAGTCACTATCTTCTCAATCCTTTTCTCTATAAAAAAGGCATATATCCCCTCTTCTAGACCTTCCAGAATGTCATCTATAAGATGAGGAAATCTGGACCAACCATTAATCCTGACTAACAAAGATAATGAATGCATAAGTTTGAAGGATAATAAAAATAAAAAAGCCAACACAGGAAAATTATATCAGTATCAAGTTTTCCTTTTCTATTACTGAACAGCATTTGCAGGCCTTTTTAGATGATCATAGGGATTTAAACCCTTTTAAGTCAAGCTTTCATCAAGCCAAAACACAGACATTGCTATCTGCTGCTGAAACTGTCAGAAGGCAGACAAAGGATATGCAATGGCATTCTCAATTGTCTGCTGTTTTTTTACACAATTCCATTTTATTTATTTACCTTCCTGACGGAGGATTCAGAGATACTATTAATTTTTTTTTTATATCATGTAGATCCCAGAGATTGTTGATCAATGTGAAAACTCTGGCTACTATACTAAGGAGTCCTACAGAGCTCAGTTCCGTCTCCTATTCTAATAAGTTAGGCAAAAATGACACCGATAACAAAAAAAAAGAGATTATAAATAGATATATAGATAGAGAGAGAAAGCGCACAACACACATCTCACTATCATTAGACGAGATTGAGGAATATTATAGTTTCTGATCAGATTTACACAGATGATGATATCAACTCTTTCTACCTTTGGGTCTTCATTATATTAGTGACTAGTTGAAATTACATAAACTATGTTTCAACCCTAGTAGCACTAAGACCTTTTGGGTTTGTAGAAGGGCAAAATGCAATGTGTGCCTTTGAGTCAGTCCTGACTCCTGGCGACCCAGAAGCTCCTGGGTTTTCTTGGCAGTGTCACCGGAAGTAGCAGGATGGAGTAATCTCATCAAGGAGGGCAAGTCCTGGTGTATATGACAAGGATTAGAGGAGAACAGAAAGTGAAGCTAAAGTGAGTGAAGTCAATCTGTGTTATACTGCCACCTGCTGACCTTTTCACGAAATTGCATCAACATCTTAAGACTGACAAAGCTGCTATGAGAATTATAAAATGTTCTCCTGTAAAATACAGGCTACGCATTTTATGGGCAAGAACTCTGAGGAGCATACAGCTGTTCCACATGTCTATCTTTCCAGAGCCTTCAGATACCGATGTTTAACTTGCAATTCAACAGACATACTCTGAGGGCCCATAAGAATAACAGGTCTTAAAAGTTGTCAGAGATTAGCTCTAGCTATACCACAGCTGGTACATGTCCCAGGGCAACAAGCGATTGACATTAAGTGGATTATTAAGGTGATTTGGAGATTGGATAGGGTAGGAGAAGTTGGGCTTGTTGGTAGCAACTGACGCAGAAAAGGTCTGACAAGGTGTGGTGGTCTTTCTTGTGCTTTGGACTGTGGGAATAGAGGATAATTTTGTCACATGGATAAGGAAACTGTAAACTGTATGAAAGGCCCAAAGCTAGTCCCCCCCCCCCTTTCGTTGTTTGCCCTCTCAATGGAACCCTTTGCATGTAAAGCACAGTTACTTACCTGTAACAGGTGATCTCTGGGAACAGCAGGAATTAGTCCTCACATATGGGTACGTCGGTACCGACGGAGCCTGCACGGGAACGCTCCCCAGCTTCCCAAAAATGAAAGCTTTTGGGAGCATCCCACAGCGCATGCGCACTGCCTTCCCGCCTTTCCTAACCAACTCTCCTCAGTTCGAGTTTAAAGCTGAGACAAGAGAGAGAGGAAAGGAAAGATAGAGAGAGATACAACTCCTAGGGGAGGTGGGAGGATTGTGAGGACTAATTGGAGTGGAGGAGTGGCCTAGTGGTTGGGGCAAGGTACTTCAGGCCGGAAGGTCGGGGGTTCAAATCCCACTAGAGGTCAGCAACCTTGGGCCGGAAGGACTGGGGTTTCTAGTCCCATAGGTGCTCCTTGTGGTCTTGGGCAAGCCACTTAACACTCCATAGCCCATGCTCCCTGTAAAATAGTTATCTCCAAGTTATAATGCCCTGTTCAATGTAATTTCAGTTTGTTCAATGTAAACCGCACTGATGCAGAATAGCGCGGTATATAAGAGAATGTAAATTAAATTAAATTAATTCTTGCTGTTCCCAGAGATCACCTGTTACAGGTAAGTAACTGTGCTATCTCCAGGAACAAGCAGGAATGAGTCCTCACATATGGGGAATCCCTAGCTAAGATGCCTGGGAGATCCTCCCAAGGGTATGAGACCCTGAAGGGTTCCTCGTCTTCCTATGGATCTCAGGCATCCATTCAGGGAAAGAGGGCAGGAGTTGTTCAAGAATGGAACAGGTGTCTGAGGACAGCCTGACCAAACAAGGCATCCCGGCGGGAGTCCTTGTCCAAACAGTAATGGGCTGTGAAGGTATGAACCGAGGCCCAGGTGGCTGCTCGACAGATCTGGTCGATGGACACAGAGGTGGCCATGGCCCTCACATTGTGAGCTGTGACATAGCCCTCCAGAGAAAGGTTCTTACTCTGGTAAGCAAAAGAAATACACTGAGCAATCCAATTGGACAGTGTTCTTTTAGAGACTGGAAGTCCTAAATGAGAAGGATCAAAAGCAACAAAAAGCTGGGAAGACTTTCTATGTTGCTGTGTCCTGTGTAAGTAAAAAGCAAGAGCTCTTTTACAATCTAGAGCAGCGATGGCGAACCTATGGCACGCGTGCCAGCTGTGGCACGCGAAGGCCTTGCAGCTGGCACGCGTGAAGGTCCGCAGAAAAAGAAAAAGCGGGCTCTGGCTGCTGCCGCGGACGCGGACGCGGCAGCATGCAGTGTCCCGCGGGGCCCCCTCCGCCCGCTAAGCCCCTCTGCAAGGGCTTTCAGATTCGCGAGGGAGACAGCGTCTCCCTCGCGTCTCTGTTAAGCCCGCAGGGGCTAATGGGAAATTTCCCATCAGCCCCTTTAGACGCGAGGGACTGATGGGAAATTTCCCATTAGCCCCTGCGGGCTTAACAGAGACGCGAGGGAGACGCTCTCCCTCGCGAATCTGAAAGCCCTTGCAGAGGGGCTTAGCGGGCGGAGGGGGCCCCACGGGACATTGCATTCTGCCGCTGCCGCGGCAGAAGCCAGAGCCAGCTGCTTTTTTTTTTTTTTTAATTTGCCATGGGGGGTGGGTTAGGACTGCTAATGGGCTAGGGGGGGGTTAGGACTGCTAATGGGCTAGGGGGGGTTAGGAATGCTAATGGGGTGGGGGGGTATGACTGCTAATGGGCTGTGGGCTGATGGGGGCTGTCTGGAAATGGGGTGATGGGGGGTTAGGACTGGTAATGGGCTATGGGGGGGGGGTTAGGACTGCTAATGGGCTAGAGAGGGGGGGGTTAGGACTGCTAATGGGCTAGGGGGGGTTAGGACTGATGATGGGTAGGGGATAGGACTTGAGGTGGGCTGTTGGGTGGGGTTAGGACTGGAAATGGGCTGATGGGGGGTTAACACTGGAGGTGGTCTGATGGGGTTAGGACTGGTAATGGGCTATGGGGGGGGTTTAGGACTGATAATGGGCTATGGGGGGCTGGGACAAGAAATGGGCTGATGGGGAGGGGTTAGGACTTGAGGTGGGCTGATGGGGTTAGGACTGGTAATGGACTGTGGGCTGATGGGGGGGGTTAGGACTGGCAATGGGCTATGGGGGGCTGACTGGAAGTGGGCTGATGGGGGGTTAGGACTGGAAGTGGGCTGATGGGGGGTTAGGACTGGTAATGGGTTATAGGGGGGGGCTTAAACTGAAAATGGGGTGATGGGGGGTTAGGACTGGAAGTGGGTTGATGAGGGGGGGATAGGACTGGTATTGGGTTGGGGGGTTGCTAGGACTGGAAATGGGTTGGGGGGCTGCTAGGACTGGAAATGGGCTGATGCAGGGACTAGAAGGGAATGGATGCTGGGTGAGGCTGGAACTAGAAGGGAGCTGGTGTTGGGGGAGGATTAGAATGGGATGGGGCTGGGAGAGTAAAATGGAGAGGGGAAAAATATTTTGTGTGGGAGGGATAAAAAATCTACAATTGGCCGGGTATTGGGAGAGTAAGTGGGGATTGAGGATGGAGGGGTAAATTTTGAGTAGATGAAATAGGAATGAGGAAAGAGCAAAAGGAGAAAGATTAGTATGTTAAAGCAGATGTAGAGAGAGAATGGAAAAAAAACCCAAGAAGACAGAAGAAAGGACAAATGGACAGCAGATGGAGAGTTAGCAGAAGACACGAAGAAACCAGAAGAAAGTGGCTGGAACAATTGCAACTGAAAAAAAATGCACAAAAGGTAGAAAAATATCTCTTTATTTTGAATTTATTAATTGGAATATGTCAGCTCTGGGAAATGTGCATCATTAATTTTTGCGCTTTGTTTAGTACAAGAGGAAATTAATATATAGTTTTATTTCTACAGTGTTGTTGTATATTCCAAGTTTGGCTTTTGGGGTTCCCAGTTTAATTATTGTCTTCCTGTTTCTAAATTGTGATTCCTTGTTTGGTAATGGTCTGTTCTGCATGTGTAACTGAGCTGAGGTATTCTGTTTATATAATTCCTATTTGACATTGCCACTTGTTCTTTCCCCAGTAGGTCATGTATTGTTGTTCTCTGAGATGTATTGGTTTAATATTTGCAGTGTTGCCTTTTGATAGGTAGAGTATGGTGCTTTGTGAGTCCTGGTAGTGCTGTTAGGATACGGCGGGTTTGCTATGGGTTCTAAATGGGCAGCGTTTGTAGTAGTTCCTAATGTGCCTGGCGGTTGGTACTGGATTATAGTAATGTAGAAACCTTTTAGTCTTTCTTTATCCATATACTCATTAAGAGGCATGTTTACTAAAAGTTAGTGTATGGTAACATTATGCAAATATTTATGCAAATGAAGCACCTTATGCAAATGGAGCTTTAATTGACGTGCTGGCACTTTGAGGAAATTCTTTGGTTTTGTGCGGCAGTTTGGGCACTCGGGCTCAAAAAGGTTAGCCATCACTGATCTAGAGTATGAAGGTTCCTCTCTGCACTGGATGCATGAGGAGCTGGAAAAAAGACAGGTAAATACACCTCTTGATTAAGATGAAAAGGTGAGACCACTTTAGGCATAAAGTAAGGATTTGTCCTAAGGACTACCTTATCATGATGGAACCTTGTATAAGGTGGATTAGCCACTAAGGCCTGCAGTTCACTGATGCGGCAAGCAGAAGTGATTGCAATAAGGAAAATAACCTTCCAGGAAAGAAATTTCAAGGAGGTAGTGGCTAAGGGTTCAAAAGGTGGCTTCATAAGCTGACCAAGAACCAAGTTTAAGTCCCATGCCACCGGAGGAGGTCGAATGGGAGGTTTAGTTAAAGTTAGGCCTCTCATGAATCTTGCAATAAGAGGATGAGAGGAAATAGGTTGTCCATTGAGAGGCTTAAGGGATGCTGCAATAGTACTCAAATGGACCCTTACTGAATTTGTTTTAAGGCCTGCATTAGAGAGATGCAGGAGATATTCCAAAAGAGAATTCACAGGAAGTGCCAGAGGGTCAAGACCCTTTTGAGCACACCAAATGGAAAAGCTTTTCCACTTAAAAGCATAGGAACGCCTAGTGGAAGGTTTTCTGGAAGCATGGAGGATATCCTTCACTTGCTGAGAAAGATTGAAGTCTTGAAGGTCTAGGCCTTCAGTAACCAAGCTCTGAGGTGAAGGGACTTGGGATTTGGATGCCACAAAGTCCCTTCCTCCTGGGACAGAAGGTCTGGTGCAGCTCCCAAGTCCACGGAGGGGGCTTGGGAGAGATGCAGAAGTAGAGGGTACCACACTTGGCGTGGCCAGCGTGGAGCTATGAGGATCATAGATCCTTGATCCCTCTGGAGTTTGAACAGAGTCTTGGGAATCAAAGGAATGGGTGGAAAGGCATACAGGAAGTCCTGACCCCAATGAAGGAGGAAGGCATCCTTGGCCTGAGCTCCCTAACACGGAATTCTGGAACAGAACCGGGGAAGTTTGGCATTCCACGGACTTGCAAAGAGGTCTATGTCCGGGGTTCCCCATTCCTGGAAGATTCTGAGTACCTGATCCATGTGCAGGGACCATTCGTGTGGAAGCAGAACTCGACTGAGTCTGTCTGCCCAAGAGTTTTGGATTCCTGGGAGGTATACTGCCAGGAGATGGATTTGATGCTCTCTGGCGAAGGCCCACAATCTTAGAGCTTCGTTGCAAAGCGACAGAGAGCCAGTTCCTCCTTGCTTGTTTATGTAAAACATGGCTACTTGATTGTCCGTATGAATGAGGACTGTCTTGTAGCTGAGGAGGGTATGAAAGACCTTGAGAGCTAGGAATCCTGCTCGAAGTTCCAAGTGGTTGATATGAAGAGAGGTCTCCTGTGGGGACCAAGTGCCTTGGGTGGAGAGGTCTTGTAGATGAGCTCCCCAACCTGTTTGTGAGGCATCTGTTGTGAGGGTTGCCTGGGGCAACAAAGGTTGAAAGGGGGACCCCAGCAACAGATTTTGAGTGGACATCCACCATTGGAGAGACCAAAAGAGACGTTTGGAGGTTGCTATTTGGTCTGAGAGAGCTCCTGAAGCTTGAGTGCACTGGGTGGACAAAGTCCATTGAGCTGCTCTCATGTGTAGGCGAGCATAGAGTACCACATGTACTGTGGAAGCCATATGGCCTAGCAGCTGTAGCATCTCCCTGGCAGTTAAGTGGCTCTTTGACTGAATCTGGGAGGCTAACTGCACTAGATGTTGACAACGGGCCTGAGGGAGATAGGCCCTTGCAGAAGTGGTGTCCAACCAGGCCCCTATGAATTCCAGGGACTGAGTAGGGGTAAGCTGGGACTTTGGGAGGTTTACCACAAGTCCCAGGTATTGCAGAATGCGCCTGGTGCAGTTCAGGGAGATCTGAGCCTCCGACTGGGTTGGAGCTCGGATGAGCCAGTCGTCCAGATATGGGAAGACAAATATTCCCAGAGTGCGTAGAAATGCAGCAACTATTGCCATGCATTTGGTGAACACTCTTGGAGCAGAGGCCAGACCGAAAGGAAGGACTCTGTATTGGTAATGTTTTCCCTGGAACAGAAAACGTAGGAATTTTCTGTGAGATGGATGGATGAGGACATGAGTGTAC
Source organism: Ichthyophis bannanicus (assembly GCA_033557465.1). Taxonomy (NCBI): domain Eukaryota; kingdom Metazoa; phylum Chordata; class Amphibia; order Gymnophiona; family Ichthyophiidae; genus Ichthyophis; species Ichthyophis bannanicus. The sequence goes on from CM066031.1 coordinate 252,658,644, forward strand.
GCATCCTTGAGATCTAGAGAACAAAGCCAATCCTGACTCTGCAGGTATGGAAGGAGAGTGCCTAGAGAAAGCATCTTGAACTTCTCCTTGCATAGGAATTTGTTCAATTCTCTGAGATCTAGAATGGGTCTGTATCCCCCTGTTTTCTTTGGAATGAGAAAATAGGGGGAGTAAAACCCTGACCCCTGTTGAAGAAGAGGAACTTCTTCTATGGCCCTCTGGGCCAGAAGGGTAGTCACCTCCTGATCCAGAAGGTCGAGGAGAGATGTGGGAGAATTGAAGTGTCTCGCCATGGTGTAGGGAGGAAGGTCTGAGAAATGAAGTTTGTAGCCCTCTCTTATGATGGAGAGGGTCCACTGCTCTGATGTGATTTGCTCCCATCTGAGAGCAAAATGAGCTAACCTTCCTGGAATGGTGAGAGGTTCTGGCTGTTGTAGAGCCAGAAAGGTTAAGTTCTCTAGTATCAAGTCAAAAACCCTGAGGGGATTGGGACTGCTGAGTTGTAGCAGCCCCTGCAGGTTTAGGCCTGGCCTGTTTAGGTTGCTGATGCTTAGTAGCAAAGCGACCTGTAGAAGATTGTTGGCCAGAAGTGGAAGGAAATCTGCTCCTTTTGTAAAAAGGCTTTTTGAAAGATTTTTTCTTGGCTGGAATGGAGGTTGACTTGGAAAGTCTATCCAGAGCAGAATTCTCTTCATCCATTTGAGTGGCTTTTATTTGCCACTCTTTGCCAAAAAGATTTTCACCCGTACAGGGCAGATTTCCTAAGCCATCCTGAACCCAGGGTTCTAGATCAGAAGCCTGAAGCCAAGCAATTCTGCGAGCAGCTATGGCAATGCCTGAGGCTCTGCTGGCACCTTCAAAGGAGTCAAAGGCTGCCCTGTTGGAAAACTTTGAAATGTCTTGAGTATGCTTAAGCCAAAGGAGGAACTCATCCCTTCTATCCTTTGGAATAAAAGGGAGATAGTTGTGCAGTTTTTGTGCAACTTCCTTTAGAAACATACCCATATAAAGGCTATATGAGTTGATTCTGGCAATAAGCATGCTGGCTTGGAAGATTTTCCTACCAAAAGCATCCAAGGTCCTGCATTCTCTTCCTGGAGGAGCAGAAGAGTGTCTTTTGGTACTCTTTATCCTTTTCATAGCTGACTGCACCACAATGGAGTGGTGAGGAAGCTGAGTTTTCTGAAATCCAGGACAAGGAGGGACACGGTACATAGTGTCCAATCTGCGAGAATGAGGAGAAAGGGTGAGAGGAGTCTCCCATAAGTCAATCATATGTTCATGAAGAATTTCATGAATTGGCAAGGTGACTGCCTCTCTGGGAGCCTTAGAGTATCCTAAAATATCTAATTTTTTTGCTCTAGGCTCTGCTTCAGAGGTTACTGAAATAGAGAGTCCTTTAGCTACTTCTATTATGAAGTCTTGAAAGGAGAAATCCTCTGGAGGAGACATTCTCCTTTTTGGAGAAGCAGGCTCCTCAGGAAGGGTAATGGATACTTCAGGAGACTCATCTGATGAATCAGAATCATCAGAGGAATCGAAGTATCGTCTGTCCCCTTCCAACGATCGATACGCGTATCGATCGGTACAGACATCGGGCGTCCCCGGTACCGGATCGGTACCGAGAAATAGCCCTGGACAAGGAACCTGAGTCGGTATCCTGGCCGATGTCGATGCAGTCGGTACCGGTATCGGTGCTGGTACCGGTACCGACAACGGGACTCGTTGCGGTACCGGTACCGACAACGGGACTCGTTGCGGTACCGGTACCGACAACGGGACTCGTTGCGGTACCGGTACCGACAACGGGACTCGTTGCGGTACCATCGGCGTCACAGCTTTAATAAAAGCCATTATAGCCTGCTGCATGGATTGAACAGTGTGATCCATGGACGCCACGACTGCCTGGATGTCGGTACCGGGAGATTGTGCCGGTACCCCAGAGCAGTCTAACAGGTGATCGGTCAAGGCCGTGCCATCGATGTCAACCTGTAACCCCATAGGAGGAGCTTTGGAAGCCAGAGCTTCTCGCCGGGGTTGTTTGGCTGGGGCAGGATCCTCGAGGGCAAGCCCGGAGGCATCTCGATACTTAGAGGGAGATTTGCCCTTCAAGGACCTGCTAGGATTATGTTTGGTTACCTGAGACCCATCGGGAGAGGAAGACCTGGAAGATGTCGATGCCACTGCCGGTGCATCCGTTTGAAACAGCACATGGAGCTTGGCTGCTCGGTTCTGTTACCCTCGTTTAGACATTGAAGAGCAGGACTGGCAATCCGGAATGGAGTGTTCAGGACCCAAACATTTAAGACACCATTCATGGGTATCTGTAACAGAAATTGTACCGCTACACTTAGTGCATTTTTTGAACCCGGAGGCTGGTTTTTCCATGAGGGAAAAATTTCTTGTGGGCCTGGAGGCCTAAGAAGAAAAATACACCAAGTGAGGAAAAAAAAAAATATATATATATATATATTTTTTTTTTTTTTTTTAGAAAGAAAAGAAAAGACCGGCGGTACCGGTCCGGCGTCGGGGAAGGCAGACACGCGACCAAAGAAATAAATTAAAATAAAGAACTTCTTCAGCGGTGACAGGAACACGACCTGCTGGCTCCGCGGAAAAGAAGAACTGAGGAGAGTTGGTTAGGAAAGGCGGGAAGGCAGCGCGCATGCGCTGTGGGATGCTCCCAAAAGCTTTCCTTTTTGGGAAGCTGGGGAGCGTTCTCGCGCAGGCTCCGTCGGTACCGACGTACCCATATGTGAGGACTCATTCCTGCTTGTTCCTGGAGATAATAAGGTCCCTTGAGAATATTAACGGGGAGGGAGGGAAGTGTTTGGAACACAAGATATCATTATTCACAGATGACATTTTGCTATATGTGCGGATGCCCCAACTGTCATAGCTAGTGGTTATGAGGGAATTGAGAGCATTCGAGAAGTGGTGGGTTTCAAAGTTAACTGGAATAAAACCGAAGTTTTGGGCTGAGGGCTTGTGGGGGAAATGGAGGTGCTGCGAGAGGACTTTGTTTTATGTGGGCCGAAAGGTCAGCTTGGAACTTGGTCCAAATTTGGGCATATTTAAGTGAACTATACTAATGAAATTATGTTGGTTTATTCAAGAAATTGAAAAATGATATGAGGAGATGGCAGGAGGGTTGGCTGTCTTGGTGGGGCAGAATAGCAGTGATCAAGATGAACATCCTGTCCAGACTTTTATACCTGTTTCAAGTCTTGCCTATAGAGATTCCTCTGCATCACAGAAACATGGCTCGCCCCCACGGACAACGTGCTACTCAACCAACTAGTCCCCGACACCCACACAGCGTACAACTGCCCACGCACTCAAAGAAGAGGAGGAGTCCTTATCATTGCAAGGACCAGCCTAAAGCTAAAAAAACAAAACCACCACCACTACAGGCCACTGCAACACAATCATCATAGAAAACATGGACCTAACCCTATGCCTCACCTACAGAGCTCCAAATGCCCCAACAGATGAACTCTCATCAATTTTAGAAGCGATATGTACAGTCAACAACCTCTACAAACCACTTCTAGTACTTGTAGATTTCAATCTCAGGTCTACCAACAGCAAAGAAGCAGAAGCCTTCCTATCAGCTATGGACTCCCTCCAATTCACCCAGATGATCAACACCCCCACACATAGACTTGGATCTTCCCCCGACCTCATCTTCGCACCGAACAACCTAAATGAAGGAAGACTCATCTCAAGACCCCCTCATCACACCAGTACCCTGGTCGGACCACCACTTAATAAAGATTCAACTACAATCAACAAACAAACTTCACGATAATCCTCCCACAATCAGGAGATTCAAAAGCTTCAACAAGGACCAATTCACACAGGACACCCTACCTCTCCTCAACATCGGCACAGTGGACATAGATGATCAAATCGCTAACTGGAACGACATCACCTCTTCTACTGCCAAGCCAGCAGTCCCCAGAACACAACAATCACACAGCACAAGACCCAGCTCCACACCATGATACTCCAAGGACATACGCATAGCAAAAAGAGCACTAAGACAACTTGAACGCCGCTGGAGACACACCAAGTCAGCCTCCTTACAGAAACAATACCAGATAAAACAAAAAGAATATAACAACCTCATCAACCAACAGAAGGAATTCCATACAAACCTTATCCTGAAGTCTGCTAACAAACCCCAAGAACTCTACGAAATAGTAAAGACCCTCACCAAAGAGCCCTACAACAGAAATGAGCAGCAAATAGACTCACAGACCTTCGCAGACCACCTCAAGAACAAATTCACTGCACCACCTAAGAACATGATGAAGATCGTCAACAGGACCTCTCCACCAAAAACAAGGCTGGGGCAAATTCAACATCCCTTCGAATGACCAGCTCTCTAAAATCATCACTGACCTCAACACCAGCACTGCCCCTACAGATTCATGCCCAGTATCCTGGATTAAAGCAACTAAAGAAAACCTGATACAAGTCATCCATAAAATACATAATTCTCTCACCAAAGGAATAATGCCAAACGCCCTGAAGCTAGCCACAATACGCCCCATCCTCAATAAAACCACCCTAGCTAAAACCGACCCCGCCGCCTACAGACCAATCTCAAGCCTTCCCTTCCTATCCAAGATCATCGAGAAAGTGGTTCAACAAACTTCAACACCACATCGACATCCACACTCCCATGGACCCCAATCAACATGGCTTCCGACCAAACCATGGAGTCGAAACTGTACTAATACAACTATTCGACAACTGATACAGACGATCGACAACATCAGAATGGGTGTCCTCATGATCTTCTTAGACATCTCCTCAGCATTTGACACTGTTTGTCACACAACCTTACTAACCAGACTATAAGAGGCAGGACTACACAGCACAACCTTGAGCTGGTTTACATCATACCTCACCAATAGACAACTACAAGTCAAATGCGGCTCAGACACCTCTCAACCTTTGAGAGCCACACAGGGCGTCCCACAAGGCTCAGCACTCTCCGCCCTGCTCTTCAATCTATACATACAACCCATCTGCGCCATCAAGGACCACAAGATTCAATACACCATATACGCAGATGACATAATGATATTCACACCAATCAAATTGGACAACCCAGACTACTCCAACCTAGCCAACTGCTTCCAACAAAAGGCAACTTGGCTTCAGGAAAACAATCTTTCAATAAACTACAAAAACACTGAAGCTCTATTCATCACAAGAAACCCCACATTTTCACCCACAACTACCATCAAACTGAATGACATCACAATACCAGTAAAACATGAAGTAAAATATCTGGGAGTGACGCTCGACAAGGACCTTAACCTACAATCCCACATTGCCAAAACCACAAAGAGCGCTTACATCAAAATGAGAATCATCAGAAGGCTCAAACCCATCCTCGCTCAGAAGCACTTTCGAACAGTCTGTCAAGCCCTCATCATTCCCACACTAGACTACTGTAACCCCATCTATCAGGAGCTACCAAAACAGACTCTCAGACCTCTACAGCTAGCACAAAACACCACCGCATGCATCATAACAGATTGCACAGGTCACGACCACATTACTCCCATACTGTACCACCTGCAATGGCTCCCAATTAGCTCTCGAATCCGCTTCAAAGTACTTATAAACATTTTCAAAATAATACACAACCTCTCAGCTAACAGCTTACAAGCACTCATTAAAACCGATCACGGCATCAGACCAAGAAGAAAAGGAACCTTGGACACCGTCAGCCCACCGAAAGAATTCGCCAAAACAAACCAGGCCACATCAAGAAGGGCACTTTCCCTAGCAGCGCCCGCCCTTTGGAACTCTCTCCCTGGCAGCGCCCGCACTTTGGAACTCTCTCCCCGACCATCTAACATCAACCAAAGACCTCAAGGACTTCAGAAAGCTACTTAAAACAACTCTATTTGCAGAACACTACGAGGACTTCACCTGAACTGACTCCTATGTGCAGGAACTACAACGCTATGTAGGTCCTGATCTTAGATCACCTTTGTACATGCCTCTAATCTTGTATATATGTATATTGCTCACTATGTATATAGCTCACCGGAAAAATCTAGCACTGTGCACTCCACATCACTCTTCTTAATCTCCCACTGCATGCTACTGACCACACAATTATCTCGACTGTTTGATGTGCTAAAACCGCTTTGATTTAATGATAAAGCAGTATACTAAATCTGTCTAAATAAATAAATAAATTCCCAGGGACCAGGTGGAGGATATGCAGAGAATTGTGTTTAAGTTTGTTTGGGGTAAGAAATGACCGAGAGTGGTCCAGGAAGTTCTGTATAAATATTAGAGCAGCAGATACAACCAGGTGGTAAACTCCACCCTCTGCTCCAATGTGCATTCTGTGAGCCAGACCCTGCAATTTAAAGTCCCATATAAAGCAGGCGTACCTATGCCAAAAGGCCCTTAGACGTGGCCCAACAGCAACAGAGACGTGACTGTACATCTACACAGGCTCCTTCCAACATCGGTATTCGGACAGCCTATCTCTACATCTGTACATCTTTGCAACCTGACTGCTGCTTTGATACCGCAGCCAGCACGCAAATCCTAACAAAGAAGCTGTGCTGAACCTACTTATATAGAGTAGTTACTCACCTGTAACAGGTGTTCTCCAGGAGCAGCAGGAATCAGTCCTCACATATGGGGTGACGTCGGCGCCGACGGACCTCCATGCGGAGCATTTCCCCAGCTTTCACAGAAAGCCTTTAGGACTGCCAGCACGCATGCGCGGTCCCTTTCCCGCCCAAGGGTGTCATCTTGCTCAGTCTGATGAAATAGCTAAAAGACAGCAAAAAAACAAAATAAAGCATATGACTACAACTCCAAAGGGAGGAGGGAGGGTTGTGAGAACTGATTCCTGCTGCTCCTGGAGAACACCTGTTACAGGTGAGTAACTACTCTTTCTCCAGGACCAAGCAGGAAGTCAGTCCTCACATATGGGACTCCCCAGCTTAAGGCTACCGGGGACCTAAAGCTGAAAAAATATGCTCCCTCTAGAGCCCCAGCATGTACGAAAAGAATCTTCTCTGAGAACACCCCCGAAAGGTAGCCCAACACCAGGGCCGGAGGGTAGGAGTTGCCTATACCTCAAAGAGATTACGGCGTACCGCCTGTCCGAAAGCACTGTCCCTGCGGGACTTTCTCTTGAGGCGGTAGTGGGCTGCAAAAGTCTGGCTTGAAGATCAAGTAGCGGCCCTGCAGATGTCTACCAACGGAACAGAGCGGAGATGAGCCACTGACGCAGCCTTCGCCCTGACATGGTGAGCCGTGACTCGACCCTGCAACAAGAGGCCGACTGCACTGTACGCCCAGGCGATACAGTCTGCTACCCAAATGGACAGGGTACGCCTGGAGACAGGTAACCTCAACTTATTAGGGTCAAAAGAGACGAAGAGCTGAACAGCCCTTCGGTGTCCCTGCGTATGGTCAAGGTAGAAGGACAACGCCCTCCTACAGTCCAGGGTATGCAAGACCATCTCAGCCCGGCTGGCATGTGGCATGGGAAAGAAAGTCGGAAGCACCACCTCCTGGTTGAGGTGGAGGGAGACAACCTTAGGAAGGAACTTAGGATGAGTCCATAAGACTACTCTGTTCCTATAGAACCTAGTGTATGGTGCATCTGACACCAAGGCTTGAAGCTCGCTCACTCGCCTTGCTGAGGTAAGAGCTACCAAAAACAATGTTTTCCAGGACAGAAAACGCAAAGGACAAGTAGCCATAGGCTCAAATGGTGGGCAAGTAAGCTGTTGCAAGACCACATTCAAATCCAACTCAGGGGCAGGTGGACGAACTGGAGGCTTAAGCAAAAGCAGGCCTCTGAGGAAGCAAGCTACCAAAGGGTGGCTTGAGAGAGACTGACCCTCCACCGGTGAATGGTGCGCTGAGAGAGCACTGAGATGGACCCAAACCGAGTTGGATTTGAGGCCTAGGTTGGACAGGTGAAGCAAATATTGCAGCACCACGGGTACCAGGCATGAGAAAGGATCCTCCTTGTGTTGCGCACATCAGGCAGAGAACCTACGCCACTTAAGGGCATAAGACTTTTGCGTGGACTACCTCCTAGAGGTCAAGACCACGTCCTCCACTTCCCTAGGCAGCAGTAAGGGCGCTAGAACTACCCTTTCAGCAGCCAGGCCATCAGATTGAGAGACTGGAGGTTGGGGTGTAAGAGAGATCCCTGCTCCTGAGACAGGAGATCGGGATGCATCCCCAGAGGAAGAGGAGTGTCCACCGCCAGTTGCAAAAGAAGTGGGAACCAGGGTTGCCTTGGCCACCTGGGGGCCACCAGGATCACCGAGGCCTTGTCCCAGATCACTTTGAACAGTGTCTTGGACACTAGGAGGCATGGGAGGAAACGCATATAGGAGGCCTGTAGACCATGGAATGAGAAAGGCATCCGCTGCTACTCTGAGAGGATGCGGTTGCCTGGAGCAGAAACTGGGCAGTTGATGGTTCAGTGGACTGGCAAAGAGATCTATGGTGGGAAGACCCCATTTTAGGAAGATTTGCTGAACCACCAGAGGATTCAACTGCCATTCGTGTGGCTGCAGAATCCTGCTCAATCTGTCTGCCAGGTAATTCTCCTGTCCAGGGAGATAGACCGCCTTGAGAAGTATGCCATGACTGACTGCCCAGGAGCACAGGTCCTGTGTCTCCTGACAGAGAGGTCGGGACCCTGTGCCCCCCTGCTTGTTCACATAGGACATGGCAACTTGATTGTCCGTCTGCACTAAGACGGACTGGCGAGAGAGGACATGAGAGAAAGCCCGGAGGGCTAGGCGGATTGCTCTGAGCTCTAGGAAACTGATCAGCTGTGCAGACTCCCAAGGGGACCAGAGACCCTGGGTGCATGCTCCTTGGCAATGTGCCCCTCAACCTTGGATAGAAGCATCGGTTGTCAGCACTTGAGAATGTTGAGGTGCTTGAAAAGACACCCCTTTTAGTAGATTCGGAAGATGAAGCCACCACTGTAGAGAAGAAGCTAGTAGTTTGGACACCCTCACTTTGTCCGTCAGGTTTCCCGTGGCCTGCAGCCACTGAGTTCTGAGGCCCCACTGAGCTGGCCTCATGTGTAGACGGGCATTTGGAGTTACATGGACTGTGGATGCCATGTGGCCTAAGAGCATCAGGAATTGTCTGGCGGAGACCAGAGAATTGCTGTGGAATTGGCTGGCCAAGTCCATCAGTCTGTGGGCCCTGTCCACTGGCAAAAAAGCCTTTGCTTGAAGGGTGTCCAGTCTTGCTCCAATGAACTCCATGTTCTGTGAGGGGTGCAAAGCAGACTTTGCGAAGTTTATGACAAACCCCAGATGCTGGAGAAGAGCGACAGTGCGGAGGGTGGCTTGATTGGTTTCCTGTGGAGACTGACCCCTGATGAGCCAGTCGTCCAGGTATGGAAAGACAAAGAGTCCTTGAACTCTGAGATAGGCCGCCACCAACGCCAGGCACTTGGTGAAAACCCTGGGGGCAGAGGTGAGGCCAAAAGGGAGTACCCTGTACTGGTAATGGTTTCCTCCCACTACAAATCAGAGATATTGTCTATGGTCTGGATGAATAAGGATGCGAGTATAAGCATCCTTTAGGTCTAAGGAGCATAGCCAATCTCCCTGCTGGATTCCAAGCAGGATTCCAAAGGTAAACATCTTAAACTTTTCCCTCTCCAGGAACTTGTTGAGATTCCACAAGTCTAGGATGGGCCTGAGGCCTCCTGTTCTTTTTATTTATTTATTTAACAACTCTTATATACCGCGCTATTTGTTATCAGTGCGGTTTACATACAACAAGGGTACACAGTCAGAAGCCTGTTCTGTGCTTACATTGTAACAGGAGTTTAAAACTTGGATCTTACATTGTAACAGGAGTTTAAACTTGGAGCAACAGGGAAACTATAAACATATGTACAAAATACAATTAGATTTGGTTTGTACATACACGGATGGCTAAGGCAAGCTCAAAATACTTGTTACAGGGAAGAGTTTGTAGACATTGGTGAGTGGATAAGCAGAGGTGAGTGGGTGCTTGAGAAAAGTGAAGTAGGAAAATGTGGTGTTTGATTGCCTTACGGAATTGAATAAGGCCTTTGATGGATCTAATTTCTGGTGGAAGGTCATTCCAGCATTTTGGGGCATAGAAGGCAAATGTTATTTATTTATTTATTTTATTTATTTATTTAACAGTTCTTCTATACCGCTCTATTTTAGATCAGAGCGGTTTACATTTAACATCAACTATACAACACAGGCAATTTGAGTTGTATTTACAATAAACAGGGAGATCAACTTGGAAGTAACTGGGGGAAACTATTTACATTGTATTTACACTGGTACCTGTTTTCAGGCAGAACATATCTACATCTTATGTTCTTTTCTTGGTCGTCTGGGTGCACTTGATGGACTCCTTGGGGATGAGCAAGGTGTTGTCAGTTACTGATCTTCTGAGTCTGTTTTTCGGGGTGAGGGTGATAAGGTCACTGAGTGTTGTGGGGGCTAGGTTATTAATGATCTTGAAGATGATGAGAAGGATTTTGTATGTTAACCTGAAGTGAATTGGAAGCCAGTGGAGCTCCTTGAGTATCGGGGTAATATGGTCTGATCTTGCTAAACCGCAGAGAACACGTGCAGCCGCATTCATGGCGAGTTGCAGCGGATTAGGGGTGTTCTTGGGGAGTCCATACAGGGCCACATTTGCGTAATCAAGATGTGGAAGAATGAGGGCCTGGAAAATGGTCCTGAAGTCATTATGAGGTAACATGGGCCTGAGGTGCCTCAGCGTTTTAATTTTATTGTAGACAGCTCTGGTGGTGTTTCGTATGTGCTCCTTAAAGTCGAAATGCTGGTCTCGAGTAATCCCTAGGTAGCGAATGGAAGGTTTACTAGGGAGTTCTGCATCTCTTACTTTTAGAGAGGATGGAGGGGAGAAATCTGTTCCTTGATATGAAGAGAACTTCCGTCTTCTTAAAGTTTATGCGGAGATTTTGAGATAGTAACCAGTCGGTGATGGCGTTGAAACAGTTGATAAGGCTGGAGAAGTCTGGTTGTTTGATTTTGAATGGTGTAAACAGGACATCATCCGCATAGATTAGAGTGGAGATATTGAAGGAGCGAATGATGTCACATATCGGCTGCATGTAGACATTGAACAGCAGTGCGGATAAGGAGGAGCCCTGTGGAACACCTTGGTGTTGGTGGAAAGGCGCGGATGTGGTGGAACCAACTCTGACATGCTGCCAACGATCTGATAGATAAGATCTACACCATTCCCAGGCGAGGCCACAGATGCCCTTCTCCTGGAGACGAGTGAGAAGTTGATTGTGATTAACGGAGTCAAAGGCAGCGGAGATATCAAGGAAAATGAGAGCGAAGCCATTCTCAACCTTGTCCAATCCTCTATTCAAAGCGTTGGTTAGGGTGGTGAGGAGAGTTTCTACTCCGTGAGACTCCCTGAATCCATGTTGACAGGGGTCGAGAGGAGCCACCTCGTCAATGTGGTGTTGAATCTGCCGCTGAACAACCTTCTCTATTATCTTGGACCGTAGAGGTATACTCGAGACTGGGCGGTAGGAGTCCGTTTTTAGTGGGTCAAGTCTGTTATTCTTCAGAAGTGGTCTTATTGATGTTTGTTTGAGAAATGCGGGGAAGGAGCCTGTTGTAAAGGAGAGTTCAATGATGTTGATTAGAATTGGGCTAAGTTCAACTCGCAGAGTTCTGATCCAGTATGCTGGGCAGGGATCACTTGGAGCTGTAGAGGTACTGATGATGGCGATAAGATCTTGGATGTTTTTCTCTGTTGGAGTTGTGAACATTGTAATAGGTGGAAGTGAGGTGAATGCGTAGCAGGGAGTGGTTATTGAAACTGTGTCGGTTATAGGAGTTTTAGATTGGAGGTAGTCAGCATATGACTGGGGGGAAATAGGCTAGAGTTGGGTAGGTGAAGGTTCCTTAGTTAGGGATTTTGCTAAGCTGAAAAGGGACTCCTCATTCTCCGTTTCCCAGCCCGACTCCTCAGAGGAGGAATCGAGCGGCTCCGGTCGGGCAGGCACCGATGCCATACGCCCCGACGCCGAGGGTACCGGCGTCTACGACCTCGGTCCCGAACGGGAAGCCGAGGGAGACCTTGGCCGAGGATTAACTCGAGAGGCAATGGACTCGAGGATCGGCTCGGCCTCCGGGGTCGACTTGGACGTCGATGTCCCAGTGGTCGGGGCAGATGCACTGGTGAGACCGGCGATCAGTGCCCGCAGCTATTCCATGAAGGCAGCCAAGCTGCTCTCCAAAGCCGTCAACCTGAGTCCGAGCTCAGGAGACTCAGCAGCCCCCGACTCGGGCCCGACATCGGCTCCCCCGGAGGAGAGTCCACAAGGACTACAGCACTCACGTGACTCGGGGACTCCGGCTCCACACGAGGTTGTTTTGCAGGCTTCTCCGACTCCGAAGACCCGGGACAGCGGTCGGGGCTAGGCGACCTGGCCCTCGAGGAGCCAAGTGCGTCCACCGACGCCGCCCTCGTGGGTTTCTTCTTCCTGCGATGCTCCCGCGAGGGAGAACCCCTCCAAGAGGATCCCCGGCGATGCTCGGGATCGGAATCCTTAGACGTTGAGGCCTCTGGTGCTGCCGACTCCTCAACGCCTTCGAGAACATTTTCCCACACGGACCACAGAACATCGGGTCATGATCGGGTCCGAGGCAGCGGAGGCAGCAGTCATGTGTGTCGGTGAGAGACATAAGTTTCTTACACCGATCACACTTTTTAAACCCGCTGGCAGCCATCGGGGGAAAAAGGGCCCCTGCGAGGTCAAAAGACAGGGCTGCCAGTGAAAAAATGGAAAAATGGCACGAACGCTAGTCACGAAGGACAAAAACCGAAAAAAGAAGTCCGGGCTCGATACTGGTGTACCGGCCCGAGGCGGGAAGGGGAAACCAGCGTCGAACCGAGAAAAAACACAAAAAAATCAACTTTTTTCACGGGCAAGATGGCACCCTTGGGCAGGAAGGGGACCGCGCATGCGTGCTGGCAGTCCCAAAGGCTTTCTGTGAAAGCTGGGGAAATGCTCTGCATGGGGGCTCCGTCAGCGCCGAGGTCACCCCATATGTTAGGACTGACTTCCTGCTTGGTCCTGGAGAAAAACGCGAGTACTCCATCCAGCCGTGCAGCAGTTTTATAGTTTTAAAGAGTACTGTGTATTGCAACTTCCAGCTACCCATCCTAGACAAAGCTTAAACGGTCACCTACACACATATCTTAACCTTCCTCAACAGTTCACATTCACTCGGCACAACCCTCCGGAACTCACTATGCCTAAGACTGCCTTCCTTCTTATGGCTGCACTAATCATTTCCGAGGGCACTGTGCTCACCACTTCCACATTCATCCCTATCAGACAATGTCCTTTCTCTCACAAGCTACAGCTCCTTATCTACAGATCAAGGAATAGAGAAGCATGTAACCTCAAAGATACAGACTCTCCTCACTGATGCCTCTAAAGCACCCAGCATCCAGCTGCTCAAATGTGCCCTGACCAATGCACATTAAATCTGTAACAAAATTTCCACTAGTAGTCAACTATATCAGACACGACGATATTGATATCATGTGCATAACTGAATCATGGCTCTATGAAACTGATATGGTTCTCATTAACCAGCTTTTCAATCAACCTAGATCATCCAAAGGAGGCGGAGGGGTACTAATAATTGCGAGGAACAACCTCCAGTACAAAGTGGTCAAATCTAGTTCTACAGATAACTTCAACTACATAACCCATATCAAACCCAAATCTTTCACTCTGCCTATCTTATAGATCCCCCTTCTATACCCTCCTGCGACCTTTCACCTCTGATCCAGGAAGCATGCAGCAACACCACTGCAATAAATGGTTCATTCTCCTAAGCGACCTCAACCTTCCCTCCCAATTCTATCAAACAATCTACATTTTTCATTGATGCCATGGAAGCCTTCCAAATCAAACAGTCTCATACTCAATGCATATCAGGGGAGGAGTTCTAGACCTCATCTTCACCTCTACCAAATGGCCTTACCAACACCTTGCCTCCAGAATTCCAAACTCTCCAATACCATGGTCAGATCACATTTTTTTTCTTACCTTGCCCTTCTGGCACAACCAACGCTATTTCTTCTCCACATCATCCACACAGATTTTGTCTATTCAGCAAATACTCATTCCTCAAGGAAATCCTCCCGCTAGCCAACCCAACTGACCTTGACTCTCTTACTGGAACAATTTTATATAATCTTATGCGATTACACCTAATAAGTCAAACCCCATCAAGAGACATCAGTGGGTTCCATGGTACACACCTGAATTAAAGAAACTCAAATGGTGGCATTCTAAAGACCCAGCCCACCACTCTGCATATACCACTGCTCAAAGAGATTACTGCATACTTACCTATGCACAAAAAAAGGAATACCACACTAAGTTGATCTGTTCCTCTCTAAATTGTCCCAGAGTGCTATTTGATTATAGCACAAAATCTACTAAAAAATCCCACCTCCAAGAACCTTGTCACTGCCTTCCTTTGTGCAATACTTCCAATCCAAGCTTACCCCCACTAACATCTAACTTCCCTGTCCCCTCACTGTTCAACATTCCTCCAGAGCAAACATGGTCAACCTTCTCAAACATCACAACTGAACAACTGGAAAATACCATCACAAACCTTAACATCCAATCTCCCTCCTCGACCCCTGCCCAATCTCCTAGATTAAACTCACTAAGCATGAATTCTTTCCAGTCCTTCAAAAGATAGGCCAGTCATCCCTATCCCTAAGCTAACATGTCTAAGGGGCTTGTTTACAAAGCTGCGGTAGCAGTTCGCAATCGTTATCGGAGCCGCGACCCCATTGATTTCAATGGGGCCGCGGCTCCGATAACGACCGCGAACCGCTACCGTGGCTTTGTAAACAAGCCCCTAAGAGTCTTAAACATGCCACCTCGGACCATTATTAAAAAGCCACACTGCTGACCTAAACTCATCATCTAGTATTCCACTTGTGGCCAAAATCATTGATTAAACAGTGCACTTATAATTGTAGGATTTCATCATGCTCCTCTCG
This sequence comes from Ichthyophis bannanicus, assembly GCA_033557465.1. Taxonomy (NCBI): domain Eukaryota; kingdom Metazoa; phylum Chordata; class Amphibia; order Gymnophiona; family Ichthyophiidae; genus Ichthyophis; species Ichthyophis bannanicus. The sequence continues at coordinate 252,673,758 of CM066031.1, forward strand.
ACCAGCAGCATCATGGTTTCAGATCTCTCTACAGTGTCAAAACATTACTGAGCTCTCTCCTTGACACCTTAATCAAAGGTACAGAAAAGATTACACAAGGCTTCTTACTCATCTTCCTTGACATCACTGCAGCATTCGATTCAATAAACCACAAACAGCTCTTATCACGTCTCCACTCAATTGATCTAAACCGAAATACACTACATTGGTTCCAGTCCTACCTCTAGGACTGCTATCAACAAGTGCTCCAACCAACTCACTCTAAACAGCACCGGGGTCTGCCACAAGGTTATGCCCTATCCACACTATTATTTAACATCTTCAGCCAGCCTTGTTCCTTAATCCAGAACTACAACATTCATTACCATCTCTATGCAGACGATATCTTTATATATAGACGGTTCTCCACCGAAAATCCAGACTATTCCACAATAGGAAGATGCTTTAAATTCATCTCCCAATGGCTTCACAACCACAACTTGGATATAAATCTCCAAAAAATAAAAAAAAAATAAAAAAAAATGGAAGTACTTTACATTACTAGGATCCTAGCTTTCTCTCCCCCTCCCTGCATCAGCCTGGCCAACACGGCTCTTCAAGTTAAAGAACAAGTCAAATACCTGGTTATAATCATCCAGAGACTAAGCTTTCACTCCCAGATTAGGCAAATCACAAAATCAGCCTACTTCAAAATGAAAGCGGTCCAAAACCTCCGCCCCCTACTTGAACCCAGTGATTTTAGGGATGTATGCCAGGCACATCACCCCTATCCTTGACTATGGAAACATTTACCAAGGCCTTCCAAAGATCACACTACTGCCATTACAACTCACACAAAATATTTGTACCAGGATTATCTCAGGTGCTCATCAACAAACCCACATCACTCCAATCTTAAGGCAGCTCCACTGGCTGCCCATTCATGAGCATCAGATACAAATCTGCCCTAAATATTTTCAAAATCCTCCACAGCCTCTCTCCAGACAGCCTTCAACCACTCTTCCAGGCACCCATTAACAGAATCAGGAGGAAAGCCAACCAACATGTTAATTCTCCCATCTTTGGTAGCTCAATGCACCCGCATCAACTCAGAGCCTTCTCACTGTACACTCCTACCCTGTGGAACTCCCTCCCTTTGGACATACGAACATCAACTACCATAAATGAGTTCCGTCGCAGGCTGAAAACTCACCTTTTCACTGAAAACTTTGGCTTCAAAAAGTAGCAGCACTCCTCACTCTTAACACAGATAAACTTAATGCTCTTTGTATTCTCCAATCCAATGTTAACCCTTCCCTCTCCAGCACCCCTCACCTTCAGCTCTTAAACCTGTTCCTTTCCTTCATAACCTACAATTATATCTCCACCTATGTTCTCATGTGATTATAGTCACACCATTATCGGCTACTGTTCACATGTTATAAATTATATCTTTTGTTCATGTTTTTTATTAAGTTATATGTAAATCCAAGCCAATGTTACCTGCACATCGCTGCGACTTGTAGATACAGTGGTATAAAAAAAGTTGCTAAATGACACCTAATGAATTGGAAATGGGGTTCTTTGAAATCTGGAGTACAAATAGAGCAAGAGGATGGAGGTTGAGGGGGGAATTAAAGTGGTTCCCATGGTTTTTGATGGTGAATAAGTGGAAAGAAAGAGTGGATAATAATCCATTTTCTAACTATCCGAGGGGAGGGGAGGTGCTTAGGGGATAGTGTGTAGGCGAGCGCCAATAAGGGGGGAACTGGGAAGGGAGAAACGTTTGTATGATAGAAGGGAGGGGAAGGGGCTTATATATATTAATATAGTGTGAGAGGATGGGGATCCAATAAAGTTTAGGAATGCCAGGAGCAATATGGTATGCCTAGGTGAGACTTCTTAGCAATAATGCAAATTCAGCATTATATGAGAAGCTGAAAGCTAACTGAGGAAGATGAGCAAAAGGTGCACGACCTGGAGGATCTGTGAGACTCAGCTGTAGGATGGAAGATGTTAACAGCATGGTATTATAATTTTCTTAAGCCCCAAGAGAAGGATTGATTTATGAGGGCATGGGAAAGGGACTTAGAAGAATTAACTCAAGGAGGATGGAAGAGTGTGTTCGGGTAAGTAGGAAAATGTTCCATTAGTACCTCAGTGAAGAAAAATGCTTATAAAAGAGTGCCATCATTGGTACCCAACTCCAGCTAGGCTAACCCAGATGTCTGGTACATACTCGGATAGATGCCAACGAGGTTATGGCCAAAAGGGAGATTTTCTGCACATTTAGTGGTTATGCCTGAAAGTGGCCAGGTTTTGGATTCAGGTGTAGTGGCGAAAAGAAGAAATAGGTGGGTGAAAAAGTCAGGAAGGACTTGAAAGTAGCCATATACTGGAGCTGGTGCCAGGCAAGTGGAGGAGGGGAGCTAGGTGGTTACTGAAAATGAAGCTGGGGGCAATTAAGTAGGAATAGCAAGTCACTGGAAGAAGTTTGGGGATGGTCAAAACTGATGATTAGTAAACGTATGCCAATGGTTATGGAGTGAATAAAGCATTTTTAAAATTGTTTAAATTATTAACTTGTATGCTCAAAAATACAATTACTCAATAAACAAGTTTAACTCTAAGAGAAAAGTTTAACATATATTGATTATTCTAAAACATAGAAAAAAACCACTGTTTCTTGAATGTTATTTAGTTCAAGCTCATTTTCGTACCCACAGTCGCAATACCATGGTTAATCCTTAACATCCTTCCATAATACCAATTGTAATAAATTTCAAGGCTAAGGATGACCAATTCAAGAAATATGTTTATTGATGAGGTTTTAAGAAAAGTCACACCAGTGAGCTTGTGAAAATCACTTAAGCTTTTGGGGCCCCAATATTCATCGCTGGTAGCTAGTGCTCCTACACTGGCTAGCCACTGGCGCTGAACTTTAAACCTGGATATTCAATGCCGGGGCCACATCCGGGCTCTAGCATTGAATATCTGGGATGCCCAGATTGCCATGAAGCTAACCAGACAACGCCGATATTCAGCTGCTGCCCAGTTAGCTTCTGCGGCGAACGTTAGGCCAATGTTTCTTGCGCCTGACTTTTGCTGCATGTCACTAACAAGGCAGTGGCTCAGTATCGTTGCTGCCTGGTTAGCGACAAGTACCACCCCAGAACGTTCCCAGCATGCCCCAATACTAATCGGTTAGCATCAGGGCAAGTAGCAGCAGCACCCATGGATATTCAGCCGCACTAACCGTATTAGTACTGCTGAATATCCAGCTCAGCAGCATTTACATGGCTTGCAGGAACCCAAAAAGCAGCCAGGTTCCATGCTGCTTGTCCACAGGGATACACAACAAAGCTGATCTTCAGCTGGAACTACTGTGATAATGACAGCAATGCTGAGCAGATGGATTGGGAAAATAATGAGCATTGTACCTTTAAGAGTAAGGACAAATCAGGTTCCCATAGAAACCGAAAGCTTCTAACTAGAACTGAGCCCAGCTATAGCAGTGACGTAGGAGCTGAGTAATGAGTTGCACCTGAGTAGCCAGAGGGGTGTGGCTGCTGAAGGAAGCCGTTTTAAACCTGCTTCAGAGCTAGAGTTCAGGAAGAGAGGTGGAGAGAGAGAGAGCACACAGAAGCCACGAGGCGAGCAACGACACAGACAGAGCAACGCAGGCAAGGAAGGCAAAGAGGAGAGCTGCAAAGAGGGAAACTTTGGAACCCAGAACCAGCAAAGGAAAATTCTGGAAGGTCCATTTCTCCAGGACCAAGCAGGAAGTCAGTCCTCACTTATGGGTGACGTCGGCGCCGACGGAGCCCACACGGAGCAATTTCCCCAGCTTTCGAAGAAAGCCTTTGGGATTGCAGCGCGCATGCGCGGTCCTCTTCCCGCCCAAGGATGCCATCTTGCTCAGTCTTCTTTTTTCCGCGGAGCCCTACAGACGTAGTTTGTTACCACCGCTGAAAAAGTTGATTAATTCTTTGTTGTTTTTCTCGGTTCGCGTGTCCTTTTCCTGCCCGGCCTCGATTTTCCCTTATCGAGTCCGTTCACATTTTTTGTTTTTGTTTTCAATTATTCTAACTGGCGTTCCCGCCACTTACTTTTCCACCCCTGGCGGCACGGTCTTTCGACCTCGCGGGGGCCCCTTTTTCCCCCTGATGGCTGCCAGCGGGTTTAAGAAATGTGATCATTGTTCTAAATTAATGTCTCTTACAGACACGCATAACTTCTGCCTCCGTTGCCTCGGACCCAACCATGACTCCGGGCGTTGTGGTCCGTGCGGCAAGATGTCCTCCAAGTCGCTGAGGAGTCGGCAATCGCAAAGGGACCGAATCTTCTCTGACCCAGAGTCCAGCCCAGACCTCGTCGGAGGCGTCGACGTCTCGTGACTCCGGCCACGAGCACCGTCGGAGTTCCTCTGAACGGGGGTCCCCTGGCCAGGAGCATCGTCGGCAGAGGAAACTCACGCGGGCGGTGTCGGAGGACGCACCTGGTCCCTCGAGGGCCGGGTCGCATAGCCCCGCCATCCGCCCCGAGTCCTCGGAGGCGGAGAGACTTTCCAAGCTCCGCTGCCTCGAGATGGAGCCACCTGGACACGTGAGTACTATTGTCCTCCTGGACTCCCCTACGGAACCGACGTCGGGGCCCGAGTCGGTGGCTGCCGGGTCTTCTGGGTTTGACCTCAGATTGACGACCTTGGAGCGCAGTATATCTGCCTTCTTGGACCAGCAGCGGGCATGGATGACCGGCCTCGCCAGTGCATCTGCCCAGACCACCGGGACGTTGACATCCATGTCGACCCCGGCGGCCGAGTCGATCCTCGAGTCGATGCAGGCTCGAGTCGATCCAGGCTCGAGTCGATCCTCGGTCGAGGTCTCCCTCGGCCTCCCGTTTGGGACCGAGGTCGTCGACGCCGGCATCGGGACGAACCCTCGCCCGCACGGAGCCCCTCGATTCCTCCACGGAGGCGTCGGGCTGGGACACGGAAGGGGACGAGTCGCCCGGCTCTTTTCAGACCCGGTGCGTCCCCTCCGACTCGCCTGAGTCGGAACCTCGAAGGCAATCCCCTCCGGAGGATACACGCCTCTCTGATTTTGTACAGGATATGGCAAAGGCTTTAGCTTTCCCCGCGGATCCCGAGGAGGAGCCTCGCGCGGAGGATCTCAAGGCACTCCAGTACGACTCTCCCCCGAAGGAGGCCTTTACTGTGCCGGTCCCTCCGATGCTGGAGCGGCTGCTCTTTCGCATGTGGGAAAATCCGGCCTTGACGCCGGTGTTGAGCAGATGGATCGATTCGATGTATCGAGTCCGCAAGAGCCCCGGGTTCCAGAAGGCGCAATTGCCGCACCACTCCATGGTAGTGGAATCGGCAATGCATCGGCTTAAGAGTCAAAAGATGCACTCCTCAGTGCCCCCGGGTAAGGAAGCCCGAAATCTGGAGGAAGTGCTTCCAGGGTTCCATGCTGGCCTGCCGAGTGCAGACATACCAGCTGTATATGGGCATGTTCCTCTGAGACCTGGCGAAAGATCGCCGGGTTCTCGGCTGGTCTCTCCGCCGAACCTTTGCAGAGGTTCCAAGCCTTGTCCGATAGCATTCGTGAGTGTTCGAAGTTCATTTCTTGGGCGGCCTACGATGGCTTCGAGGCATCTGCCCGAGTGGCCGGAGCTGGCATCGGTGCCCGCCGGCAGGCCTGGCTTCAGTCATCCGACCTCGAGCCATGGGTACAGGACAAGCTAGTCGATGTCCCCTGCAGAGGTGAAAACCTCTTCGGTAAGCCCATGTCTGACAAGGCGGCAGAACTTGAGTCCGAGACTCTCACTCGGACTCACCTGTCCCGAAAGACCTCCGCTCCTTCGCAGAAGCGGAAGGAGCCGGGGAAGAAGCCTTTTTACCCGAGGAAGGTGCTTGCCTATAAGCAACCCCACCTTCAATACCAAGCATCGGCGGCTCCCACTCAGGGCCCGCAGGCTAAGGGTCAGGGGAATGGCCCTCGTAGGCCGAGGGCCCCCAAGCATGCTACACAGCCCCCTGCCCAGCAGGGTGGGGGCTTTTGACTATGCCAGCATAGCCTCTCTCCCCCCCCGCGTCCTTCGCTCAGCACGGGGGGCAGGCTGATCCACTTTGCCCACAAGTGGTCGGCCATAACGTCCGATTCCTGGGTGCTGCAGGTGGTTCAGAGGGGCTACCTCTTGCATTTTCACCAGGTGCCTCCCCCCTACTTCCCAGGGGAGCCTCCAAGGCCCCCTCTGCACAGAGACTTGCTCCTTCAGGAGCTGCAGGGTCTGCTGGGGGAGCAGGCTGTGGAGCCAGTGCCCCAACATCTGTGGGGTCAAGGGTTCTACTCGAGGTACTTCCTGGTCCCAAAGAGAACAGGAGGCCTCAGACCCATTCTGGACTTACGCAACCTCAACAAGTTCCTGCAGCGGGAAAAGTTCAAGATGCTTACCCTTGGAATCCTGCTGCCCTACCTCCAGCAGGGAGATTGGCTATGCTCCTTGGATCTAAAGGATGCCTATACCCACATCCTTATTCATCCGGACCACCGACAATATCTCAGATTTGTGGTGGCAGGGAAACATTATCAGTACCGCGTGCTGCCCTTCGGCTTGTGCTCCGCCCCCAGGGTGTTCACAAAATGCCTGGCAGTGGTGGCGGCCTTCCTGAGACTTCAAGGCCTGTTCGTTTTTCCATACCTGGACGACTGGCTCGTCCGGGCGCAGTCGGCCATAGAGGTCGCTCAGGCCACGCAGCGCACGGTGGCTCTGCTTCAGCACTTGGGCTTCGTCATAAACTTCGGGAAGTCCACGTTGAGTCCCTCTCAGGATCTCGAGTTCATAGGGGCACGGTAAGACACTCTGCGAGCTCGTGCCTTCTTGCCTCGGGAGCGAGCCGACAGGCTCATGGCTCTGGCCGGCAGGTTCCGCAGCGCGTCCCCGGTCCCGGCCAGACGGTTCCTGCAGCTGCTCGGTCATATGGCCTCCATGGTCCATGTCACACCGAACGCCCGGCTGAATATGAGGCCTGTCCAGTGGTGTCTTCGCACTCAATGGCATCAGGCCACAGGGAGTCTGGCGGACCTTCTACAGATCTCCGACCGCCTGGTCTCCTCTCTGCAATGGTGGCTTCACCTGCCCAACCTGGTACTGGGCATGCCCTTTCAGTCTCCCGCACCTTCCCAGGTGCTGACGACAGATGCCTCTCTCCTGGGGTGGGGAGCGCATTGCCAGGGAGCACGCACTCAGGGCCTTTGGACTCCTTGGGAGGCGGCTCAACAGATCAACTTCCTGGAGCTGCGGGCAATCCGCCTAGCTCTGCGGACCTTCTCTCACCTCACCTCGCTTCAGTCTGTATTGGTGCAGACGGACAATCAGGTGGCCATGTTCTACGTGAACAAACAGGGGGGCATGGGCTCCCTCCTGCTCTGTCAGGAGGCCCGGAGACTGTGCTCCTGGGCTGTCGACCACAACATCCTCCTCAAGGCTGTTTACCTGCCCGGGCAGGAAAACTGCCTGGCCGACAGGCTGAGCCGGGTCTTGCAGCCCCACAAGTGGAGGTTGAACCCCGGCGTTGCCCAGCAAATCTTCCGCCGGTGGGGCTCCCCCACCGTGGACCTCTTTGCCAGTCCCCTGAACCGGCAACTACCCCGGTTCTGCTCTCGGCATCCGCATCCCCTCAGAGTAGCTCCGGATGCTTTCCTCATTTCGTGGTCCACAGGCCTACTGTATGCCTTTCCTCCCACACCGCTGGTATCCCGGACGCTTTTCAAGGTTGTCCGGGACTGGGCCTACGTGATCCTGATAGCGCCCCGATGGCCGAGGCAACCCTGGTTTCCTCTGCTCCTGCAGTTAGCGGTGGACACCCCTCTTCCTCTGGGGTTTCAGCCCGATCTTCTGACCGAAGATCAGGGTACTCTCCTGCACCCCAACCTCCGGGCCCTTCACCTGATGGCCTGGCTGCTGAGAGGGTAGTCCTAGCTCCGCTCTCTCGCTCCCTCCGGAGGTGGAAGCTGTCGTCCTGGCGTCTCGGCGACCTTCTACCTGGAAATCTTACGCCCTCAAATGGCGTCGCTTCTCGGTCTGGTGTTCTCAGCGTTCTGAGGACCCATTCGCCTGCCTAGTATCGGTGGTATTGCAATACTTGCTTCACCTCTCCGATCTCGGCCTCAAGTTCAACTCTGTCAGAGTCCACCTCAGTGCTCTCTCGGCACACCATTCGCCTGTGGAGGGCCAGCCTCTTTCCTTGCACCCCTTGGTGGCGCGTTTCCTCAGGGGCCTGCTTCAGCTTAAGCCCCCGTTGCGCCCTCCGGCTCCTGACTGGGATCTCAATGTGGTTTTACAAAGGCTTACTTGCCCGCCTTTTGAACCCATGGCTACCTGCCCCCTCCATTTCCTCTCCTGGAAAACTCTCTTCTTGGTAGCCCTTACCTCCGCTAGGCGAGTTAGTGAACTACAGGCCCTAGTGTCGGAGCCCCCTTACACCAGGTTCTACAAGAATAGGGTTGTCTTACGGACGCACCCTAAGTTTCTCCCGAAGGTGGTTTCCTCTTTCCACATCAATCAAGAGGTGGTTCTTCCGACCTTCTTTCCCAGGCCGCATACCAGCAGAGCTGAGACTGTTCTGCATACCCTGGACTGTCGAAGAGCCTTGTCCTTCTACCTTGACCGTACGCGTGAGCATAGGAAAGCTGTCCAGCTTTTCGTTTCCTTTGACCCCAATCGGTTGGGGGTCCCTGCCTCTAAGCGTACTCTGTCCATCTGGGTAGCTGACTGTATCGCCTGGGCGTATGAGGCAGCCGGCCTCTTCTTGGAGAGTCGAGTCACGGCGCACCGTGTCAGGGCGAAGGCGGCGTCTGTAGCCCTCCTCCGCTCTGTTCCGTTGGCAGACATCTGCCGGGCCGCTACTTGGTCTTCCAGCAAGACTTTTGCGGCTCATTACTGCCTGGAGAGGGAGTCCCGCAGGGATAGTGCTTTCGGACAGGCAGTCCTCCACAATCTTTTTGAGGTTTAGGCAACTCCTACCCTCCGGCCCCGGTGTTGGCTACCGGCCGGATTCATATTCAGAGAAGATTCCTTCCTTCTGTGCTGTTGAGCTGGAGGGAGCTCCTTCCAGCTTGAGGTCTCCGGTAGCCTTAAGCTAGGGAGTCCCATAAGTGAGGACTGACTTCCTGCTTGGTCCTGGAGAAAGAGTAGTTACTCACCTGTAACAGGTGTTCTCCAGGAGCAGCAGGAATCAGTCCTCACTACCCTCCCTCCTCCCCTTGGAGTTGCAGTCATTCTTATGGTTGCTGTCTTCCGCTATGTCATTCGACTGAGCAAGATGGCATCCTTGGGCGGGAAGAGGACCGCGCATGCGCGCTGCAATCCCAAAGGCTTTCTTCGAAAGCTGGGGAAATCGCTCCGCGTGGGCTCTGTCGGTGCCGACGTCACCCATAAGTGAGGACCGATTCCTGCTGCTCCTGGAGGACACCTGTTACAGGTGAGTAACTACTCTTTCCTTTACCTCAGGAGCACTAGAAGCAAAGCCAAAACCTCTGTGGAAACTACCCGAAGAAAAGGTAGACGAGTTTACCTATACGAGGGAGGAAAGCTCTGATTACAGAAAAGCCATCGCGAGTGAAAAAGGTATGTCTGCCATAATTCCTAGCCAGAGACTTGCTGAGGAGATTGTACAGCAGTTAAAGAACAGTGCTAATAAGAGCAGAGATAGCACTGCTGCGAAAACAGCTCCAGTCAGAAACATTCTTAGTAAGTGTTTTGAAACAGATGTAAAGGCTGTTGCTAAGAGCTTACGTAAGAATCAGTTTCCTGCACTAGAGAAAGTTACTACCAATCAGAGGGACAATTTTATTGAACAGCTGCAAGAAGTTCTCAGGGACCTGCAGGCTAGAAGTTCCCCTAAGCAGAATTATAATGATTGCAGCGAGGAGATGATTGTTGACATAGAAAGCACTCCTGATACAACTGATATCTGTGAGATGGACTGTTCTTTATGTGAGATTGATCACTTGGACCTACGTTAGACAACCTTTGCATGAAGGTAATGCAAAGTTGTTTTCTCCTGAATGTTTGCTGTGAAGAAACAGTTTGCCCTATGCTTTATTTTCTAACTTTGAATTGCTCCTGTTTCCTATTGTTTTGGAAAGTAATCCGTGTCATGTTTTGAGCCAAGAATCTATGTGTGAAAGGGAAAACCCCAAATAAAAATGTATCTGTTCAAATGACCCTCGTGCCACAACACCTTTGTTTGATAGTAAACTTAGACTACAACTCCCAGCGTCCCTTGCTGCTACCTTAGTCAAAAAAGGACACTTGAAGACAAAGTAGAGATCACCCTTGCTCTAGAGTCACCAGCCCTAGGCGGGGGCAGGACACTACCATCAAGTGATCTAAACCAACATATAATAACTTCTTGAATTCTCATATCACTTTCCAACAGTTAAAGAAATTACAAAAAAATCAGTTTAAAGAGACCCTCAGAAGGGCATTCACATATATCACAAACAGATTTTATAGCCCTTAACACCATCAACAGTCGTGCTTTTTTTGCGGTATTTAGATATATTATTTATGCATTTAAAATCACTTCTCTTGTGTCCAATGATTGCATTTAGCTGCTATGGAGTCATCTACCACTTTCAGTCATGAACCCTGCTCACAGTGTCAATGGTGTTCAATTACCCTGTTGGGTTCATCTTGGATGCACTCTTTGACGAAGGTGGTTTATTGGGCCAGACATCACACATCGTATGCATCATCTTTTGTGATTTATGTGTTGATATGCACATGCCCAAAGCTTTATGTTGGGTGGACTAAACATAAAATTCGGATACGACTGACTGAACACTGGCATGGTGTCTGCTCCCCTAGTATCCCACTTTATGGGCCGACAACATGATAATAGGATTTCACTTTGCGGAGTGTTGAGCATGTGCCAGAGGAATGGAAAGAGGGCAATCGTGAACATCTGTTAAACCTAAGAACAATGGATTTTTAAATGACAGATTGTGGCACCCCAGGGCCTTAAAACAAAGATGAGCATTAAATTTTGTTCTTAACTCTTGAGCTTGCTGCCTATTTCTATTAATTGATTCTAGTTTTGTGGGGTTTTAAATTCTGATGTCACTTCCATTGCGTCTTACAACGAGGCTAGAAGAGGATTGGATCGCCGGCATTTGTTCGCTGTGAGAAGGAACACTGAACTAATAATTGTGAAATGCTTCCCTAAAGCAAGGCTCTGAATGAGCTTGAAACATGAATTCTTGTCAAAAGGGATCACTGGATACAAGATAAGTGATTTTACATGCATGAACAGCACAGTTACTTACCTGTAACAGGTGATCTCTGGGAACAGCAGGAATAAGTCTTCATATATGGGTACGTCGGTACCGACGGAGTCTGCGCGGGAACACTTCCCAGCGTCCAAAGAGCTTTTGGAAGCATCCCACCACGCCTGCGTGCTATCTTCCCACCTTTCCCAACTGCCTCTCCTCAGTTAAGTTTTAAAGCTGAGACAAAGAGAGAGAGAGAGAGGAAAGGAAAGATAGATAGAGATACAACTCCTGGGGAGGTGGGTGGGTTGTGAAGACTTATTCCTGCTGTTCCCAGAGATCACCTGTTACAGGTAAGTAACTGTGCTATCTCCAGGAACAAGCAGGAATGAGTCTTCACATATGGGGACTCCCAAGCTGAGATGCCTGGAGTCTCAGCATGTCATAGGTTGGAACATGCTATCCCCCACAACACCAGGCATCCTGAGGATGGAGGGTAGGAGCAGAAGAGAGAAAGGTGCTGTGGAACAGTTAACCTAGCATAGGATTGCAGACAAGGAGTCCATGTGTGGATGATAATTGTCATCAATGATATTGCAAAGGAAAAATATTGCAATATGAACCTCCCCTAACAGGAATTCAGAGAAGTATGGAGGTTCATGGGATCTACTGGGGAACCCAGTGGAGGAACCTCGAGAAGGACCTCACTGTAAGTGGAGGTAGTAACCCTGTAGGAAAAGCAATGGAGGTCAGAATCCTGAAAGGTAACAGGTAACCCCAGTAGGAAAAACTGGGGTAGTACAAAAACGGTGGGCCTTCAGCGGAAGGCTTTATGATAAAAGCTGAACTCTTTTGCAGCAGAGTGGCTCACTCTTAGGAACAAAAGAGAGAGGCTAACCGATTTGGACCAACAGGCCCAGTCCTTGTGGGGAGAAAGGGTATGGGAACCCCTTGTATCCCAAAGAAAGGACAACGCCGGAGGCGTTAGAGCCTGTGATTAGCTGAAGATCCGCAATGTCTCTCCTAACTGAGGTCAGCTGGGAGAGATATTGAAAACATGGAGAGCTTCAGTGGTATCTAACCTTAAGGTTATGGTAGGTGTTAACTACCACGAGTGGTTGTGAGTGTAGGACCCTAAAACATGCTGGATAGCATAAGTATGGGTAAAGCCCATCTGTCAGAATCATATAGCTATATGAGCCTCGACAGTCAGGTAGATAAGTAGAATACATATCTACTGATAGTAAAATATCTCGACAGATACACATATACATATATACACATACATAGATATACATATATACACATACATAGATATACACACATACATATATATACACACATACATATATAACCTATAGATATATGAGAATATATCTATAGTGAGATATGAAGGGCATAAAATACACAAAAATGATAGACATAGACATCTGTAAGATGTGTGCTATAGGTATGAATATATAGGCCTCTATATGGAAGTCTGCAAAGAAGCAGACAGATATGCCTACAAAAAAGTATTCACATAAGAAAATGTGGAGAGGAAAGATTCATCTAATAACAAGAAGGTGGAACCTACTTGAGAAGATATATAGAGAATCATTTCCCACTGGTTATGGCTACAGGGATGCTAGTTAGTAGAATAACCAGGATAGGTACGTGAAAAGCAGAGGATGATATCAGTCTGCAGCCAGCAAGTCCCGAGTATTCTTGAACTCTAGCTTGATAAGTGAACAGAAGACGCATAGGAATGAGATACCATGCTGACCTGCTTAAGGGCAAAAAGGTATCATGCGTTCTTACGATGAGGACAAGCTGGAAGGAGAAAACATAATCCCTATTGGAAAATACTATGGACCAAAGCAGGGAATTAGCAACTCCTTAAGCTTTCACGTAAAAGGAGGCCTATGTCCTTTATATTAAAAGGAGAATTTTTCTAGTCATGGGAGACATGACTGCAAAAGCCTTTTTCAACCATCTAGTATAGCTGTTGGAGAAAAAGCCCCCCATGCTCTCTAGCAAGGGCACATAGTGGAGAGCTTCTCTGTAGAATTGCAGAGAGCATGATGCAGGAGAATGAGGAGATAGGTACTGGCTCTCCTGCAGCCAGTTCTATGTCAACTATGCTGCCAAACCCAGGGGAATGGAGATGGCAGAAAGAGAAGACAATCCAACAAGCTTGTAGTGAAAAAATTTTCAAGACAGATGACAGCACCGACTTGGAGCCACTACTAAGACTAGACAGAATGTTAGTGGAGGACAAATCTGGTTGCTGGTGAACAAGAACCAGTGGTCCAAACATTAAGGCTCCTGCATTGGCAGCTGCTTGCCAGACAGCAGAAGAATGGTACTGTTTAAAAACAGAAAGAACAGACAAAACAAGAGTAGAAAACTCTGGATGTGTCTGATGAACTGCTTCAAAGGAAGATTGAAAAAGAGGAGTCAACTCAGAGAAGAGAACTCCGCACTGGAAAGGTAAGAAAACTAGAGCGGCTGAAGAAAAGCCCTCCAGTGAAGCAATACCGCTCTTACAGAGGAAAACCTGGTAAGAGGGTAAAGAGAATAGAGCTGAAGAAAACTTACAAAGTAGTAAGTTTATAGAAAGGAAAAAAGACATGCTGGTACAGGAAACTATCATTTGATAGTGGATAGACCTCTTTCCCTAACAGGAAAAGAGGAGAATCCTGTGACCTAGAAGCATGAACATCCTGACAGCTCATAGAAGATAGAAAGAATGGATGTCATTCGGGAAGAGATCCATGTTTAGGATGTAGAATGACAGCAGCAGATTGCCTCTATTGAGAAGAAGCAACTGCAGATTATAATCCCAAGAGTCACAAGCATCTGATGGATTGATCAGAAACCCTGTGGGTTGCTGGGTTTGCTGAGCCTGGTGAGATTGAACTCTGCAGACCAGGACGATGCTTCCCCTGTTTGGGAACATCTGTATGATGGGCAGATGATGCATAAAACCTTCTCCTATGGGAAGAAAGTTTGACAGGATATTTCCTACCTACTGGGACAGAAGAAGGTGCAAAACAGCCCCTAGGAACAGGTAAGTCAGTGGAGAACTGAGTAACCTGACGTAAAGACTCCTTGTTGAAAAGATTGTCTCCAGTGCAAGGAGTATGTCCCAGTCTGTGCTGTGCCCATTTGTCCAAGTCTGAAGCTTGGAGCCAGGCTCTACGTCGTGCCCCTATAGTTATAGCAGAAGTCCTGCTAACAGACTCAAAAGAGTCTAGGGAAGCACGAGTAAGAAACCAAGAAATATTCTGGAGATGCTTGAGCAGTGAAGAATAGTCTGCACTCTGGAAGGGAAGGAGTCAAAAGATGTAATTGCTTTGTGACCTCCTCAAGAGATAGACTCATATAGAAAATATATGAGAGAATTCTTGCAGAAAGCATAGATGTCTGGAAGATTTGACGTCCAAAGGCATCAAGTGTCCTAGACTCACGACCTGGCAGATAAGAAGAGTGCTTTTTCTTGCTCTTTACCCGCCTCATTGCTGATTCCACAACTATGGAATGATGAGGAAGTGGAGTCTTTTGAAACCCTGGAGAGGGGGGCACCTGATATAAGAGATCAGTTGCTGTGGAAGGTGGGGGTACCCTTAAAGGTGTTTCCCACATTCCTAGAAGGAGATTCTGCAAGGAATGATGCAAAGGAAGCATTATGTTCTCCTTTGTTTTGGTAGAAAGAGTCCTGTGCAGGATCATGTCCTGGGATAGGAATAGCAAGAGATCTTGCTATATCCAGGAGGAAACTCTGAAAGGAGAGTTCCCCAACAGGAATTTCCCTTGGACAGGTTAGATCTGAAGAACTAGCCTGAGCACTGACAGAGCTATCCAGATATATAGGAATAGAAGATCCTGCACAGTGCAGTGTGGAATGCTTAAAGGATGGTCGCCGGTACTGGCTGTCAGGAGGAGCGACCGTCATTACCACATTGTCCATGCCAGGTATCGACTCCAAGCTTGGCATAGAAGGGAGCGATCCTGTTGAAAAAAAGCATGGTAGGAGTTGGCCACGATGCTACTCTGGATACTGGTACCGATGCCAATACCGGTACCGATGTCGGAGACGAGCCTGACAAAGACATCGGAGCAGTCATCGGTGAAAGTTCAAACAGTACCAAGGTAACCGAAAACCTCCGGGTGCTGTCCTCGGTACCGAGCCACCGGTATCGATCGGTGTCGGTACCAAAGTGTATTGGTACCGAGTCTTCCAGACTAGAGAGCGATTCTAAACTCGGCATTGACAAGCGAAGCATGGAAGGCACCGACCGTAAAGGTAATGAAGACATCGGTACCGACTTCGGTACCGTATCTGATACCGGTGAATGAAGGTCAACCAGTGGCAACTCAATGGGCCTCGAGGGAACCGAGAGTTGTGGATCCGAATCATCGGAACCGAGCCTTCGGTACCGCCGAGAGCCGGTACCAAGGCGAGTCGGTACCCAGTCCTCCAGACTGGAGATCGATTCCAGACTCGGCATCGAAGGAAGCGAGGCTATCGATGCACGTCTGGAGGGTACCGACGTCGGTGGTAGTATCGGTGCTGGTACCGATAATGGAAGGTCAGTCTGGAGCTTATCCACCGGTCCCGAAGGCACCGAGGACGCCAGCTGATGATCCCTGGTGAGGAGTGTTTCATCCAACACCAGTGCCGATGTCGGGGTATCGGTACCGCTCGAAGCGGATGCCACCACCGGACACGGCTCAGGTATGTCCGTGAGGGGTGAACCCCAGGAACAACCTGAAACCCCTTATACGCTTTGGAGACCGAAGACTCCCGCCGGGGTTTTGAAGCCAGTTGGCC
This sequence comes from Ichthyophis bannanicus, assembly GCA_033557465.1. Taxonomy (NCBI): domain Eukaryota; kingdom Metazoa; phylum Chordata; class Amphibia; order Gymnophiona; family Ichthyophiidae; genus Ichthyophis; species Ichthyophis bannanicus. Next base: position 252,689,829 of record CM066031.1, read on the forward strand.
CTCGAGGGCAAGGCCGGAGCCGTCTACATGCTGTGCATGAGACCTACCACTCGAGGGCTGGCTAGTCTTAACAGACTGTTTATGGGTTACCTGATCCTGTGTAGAAGAAGGGGATGGTGCCCCAAAGCTGGAGGGAAACAGTGTATCGAGGGAACCTCGATATTGAAGACCTCTTCTCACCAAACTGTTGCCAGGACCCAAGCAGGTTAGACACTGACTTCGAGGGTCTAAAAATAAAGTTGTACCGCCACAGTTTGAACATTTCTTGGAGAAAGTGGCTGGCGGTTCCATGAAGGAAAAAGAAGAGGCCTAAAAGGCCTAAGACACTATGAAGAAAAAATATTCCTTGAACAAGGAAGATTTTACAAGAAAATAAAAGAAAACACCGGGGGTACCGGTGGCGTCGGGAGACAGCCGCGACCACAAGAAAACTAAAGAAATAAAACAAGAATTTTCTGCGGTGACAGGAGAATGTCCTTCCAGCTCCACAGAAAAACGAAAACTGAGGAGAGGCAGTTGGGAAAGGCGGGAAGACAGCACGCAGGCGTGGTGGGATGCTTCCAAAAGCTCTTTATTGGACTCTGGGAAGCGTTCCCGCACAGACTCCGTCAGTACCGACGTACCCATATGTGAAGACTCATTCCTGCTTGTTCCTGGAGATAATGTATATATAAATACCACCCCCCCCCCAAAAAAAACCTGTGGTGTTGAGGGCTATAAAATGTGTTTGTGATACATGCAAATGTCCTGTCTGAGGGTCTCTTTAAACTAATTTTTGTAATTTCTATGAATGTTGGAAAGTGATATGAGAAATGTTATATGTCCGCAGGGATACACAGTGGATTTCCCCAGGGCTACCTCAATAACGGTTTATTGACTTTTCCTCCAGAAATTTATCCAAACCTATTTGTAAACCCAGCTACACTACCTTATACCAATCCTCCAGCAATGAGTTCCAAAATTTAACTATACATTAAGTGAAAACAATAATTTTCTCTGATTTTGTTTTAAATGTCGTGATGCTTCTAACCTGTCACGAAAGACAGGCGGGGTGACTACTAGGTGAGTGTTTTGAAAGCGAAGAGTACGAGTGGGAGTAGAAGACCTAAGTAATGTGGAGAGGTATAGTGGGAAATCTGTATAGTAAGCTATGTGCGCCAAAATCAGAACCTTAAATTGAGATCGGTAAGGAACCCGCAACCAATGATTTTGGAATAGATGGGCAACTTGGTCAAATTTACAGGTACCCATTAAACACGGCTGTATTTTGGCTAAACTGCATTTTTTTTTTACGTTACAGTTTTGAGGCCACAATAGAATTACAATAATCAATGCAGGAAGCAATGAGGACATGGATAAGAAAATGCAAAGCATCAAAGGACAGAAAAGGCTCAATGGAACGTATTCTGCGGAGTAAAAAGATGAATGAACTACTGCAGTGACTTAGGCGTTATTTTAGATACTCGCTTGTCTTTCGTTGCCCAAGATAGGGGTCTGAACTAATGAAACTGAAATCCCTAGTATCTTTGGGCTAACAGAAGACAGCCTGTGATTTTTCCAGATTGGCTTGCCAGTCATCTGGAACTCAATCATTTATACAATTTGCTATAGTATCAATTGATTTACATTTACCTATTCTACTCCACTCAGGATTTTAATCAACTTCTATCATATCTCCAGCAGCCAAACTATCAAAACTAAAACAAAGAGGCTGGAGGCAGAGCCAGTGAGACTCCAACATGGCCGCATAAGAATTATCTCCCATGGACCCAGACAGTTAATCCTGACCATCTCAGTGAATAACAATCTCTTTACTGGCAAAGTTGGACCACAGTCAGTGAGTATGTCTGGTAATAAACCCGCTTGGAATTTACGAATCCCTCGACATCGGGCACGAAAAGATCTAAAACAGATCCACTCTCCCTGCAAAAAATGGCGCCGCAACAAGAATCATCTGAGAGCATGCAGGAGATCTTAAAAGAGGTTCGGGCGATTCGCGTTCGAGTAGACTCCAACGGGGAATCCTTAACTGAGATGCAATCAGACTTGAAAGAACTGTGTTCGCAAATTCAAACACTATCACTCAGAATGGACAAAGCGGAAGCGTCTGCTGCAGTATATGAAGAACGTTTCATTCAGCTTGCAAAGTCATCTCGCAAATTGGAAACCCTTGATAGAAGCATAAAAGATATGAACAATAGAGCTAGGCGCAATAACATTCGCATTATTGGTCTAATGGAAGGCTCTGAAGGGGGTGACCCTATCCGGTTCTTAGAAGCCCTGATACCAAAGCTCTTAAAAATAGAATTTTTGCGACCGTTGGCGATAGAAAGGGTGCACCAAATACCTTCCTCACCTAATTTGCAAAATAAAAGGCCACGTCCGATGATCTTATGCATGCTGCGACATCAACATGCCATCCAAATACTTGTAGCGGCCAAGGCTGGTCAATCTTTTCAGCATGAAGGGCAGAAAATCACTTTTTATCCTGACTACAGCAAGCCTACTGTTGAAAAGAGAAAGCAATTTCTTGCCTTAAGACAGAGACTCCAACACCTCCAGGCAAGGTATGGGCTTTTCAATCTGGCACGATTTCAAGTTACACTAAATCATGTAACTAAAGTGTTTGAGGATCCAGCGGCTTTTAGGCAGTTTATTGAAGACCAGGAAGCATTACTGATGCACCAAAACTAGACCTTTCTTCGATCCATTCAGCCATACCTGCTTAGATTGTTGATCAGACTGTCAAACAACCGAGTCCCGTAGGATATAGTTCTAGATGATTTTCCTAGCCTATGCCTAAAATTCATACCCCAGCACACGTAGAAGACTTGCCTGTGAGTCAGCATTATGTTTGGTTTAAACATCATTTGATCTGTCTCATCTACTTGGGCCTACCGCCTATTCAAGCAACCTCCTGATCGTCATAGTGCAGCTTTTGTGAAGTCGTTAAGCCTGCACTCTACCTTAGGAAACATCGTGGAAACTCCAGCTCTTAATCAGAGCAAGGGGCTCACATGCTTGATATTATTATGACTGACTTAATCACCGACTAAGGACTTTCTCTCCTTTTAAGAGGCCTAATTCTTGGCTGTTTTCAATACTCTGTTTGTTTAGAGATGGGTTATGTTAGCTTTGTCTTTTTAGCTTAAATGTTATAATGGGTCCGGGCTGCGCCATGTTTATATGTTTATGCTGTCTCACCCATATCGCTGTTTATACGGAGGTCTTTGAGTGCATACACTTTAGATTTATCACCAGATATTTTAACAGCTGTCAAAATAAGAGAATAATTTATATGCCCGATAATGGTAGTGTATGAAGGTGGGTAGAGATGCATTTGGCCCCTAAGAAGGAGAATGGTGCTGTAGGGTTGACCCTTGTTGCCTGTAAGGTGACACTAAAATAAAAGGGTAGATCCCTGAGCCACTAGCCTAGAAAAGCATTACAGAAATGATGGTGATTAAAAGGAAAAATATTAGATATGGCTGAGGTTTCTCTGGGGAAGACTGACAGAGGTTCTACTATATATTATATTCTGCAGGCATCAATCTGTGTGAGAAGTAATGGCTAATGGGCTAAAGATACTATCTTTAAACATAGAGAGTATCAAGACCCCGACCAAAAGAAAGAAGGTGACCGATCCAGAGTTTCATAAATAGAGGGGTTACCTCTTATATTATTCTATTTGAATTGTTTGTACATTCCCTTCGAAGGTATAACGTCCTCACTAATGGCAGTTTTCAGATTGTGGACCTGCAAAATTACTGTTGACCTGTTAGCTCCTCAGAGAACCAGGGTGGGAGGGGGTAGGGGGGATAGGGGACTACATATATAATTGTCTGTAATTACCAATGATAACAATTGCTTGTTTGTTATTGTTCTTGCTAAAATTTTGAAAATAAAAAATTAAAAAAAAAAAAAAACTAAAACAAAGATACACCAGCAATTCAGCACTGAAATAAACCTCAGCCATATCTAATATTTTTCCTTTTAATCACCATCATTCCTGTAATGCTTTCTAGGCTAGTGGCTCAGGGAACTACCCTTGCTGGTCATAGACTGTTATGGAAACTACCTCTGATGGCAGTTTTTAGTGTCACCTTACAGGCAACAAGGGTCAACCCTACAGCACCATTCTCCTCCTCTCCTTCTTAGGGGCCAAATGCATCTCTACCCACTTTCATAAGCTACCATTATCGGGCTTATAAATTATTCTCTTATTTTGACAACTGTTAAATTATCTGGTGATAAATCTAAAGTGTGTGCACTCGAAGATCTCCGTATAAAGCCCCAAATAGCCACATACTATCTTTATCTTTATTAGTAGAGTTTGATATACCGCCCATGCCGGAGCATCAGAGCGGTGTACAATACAAATATATATTGGCTACTGAAAAATAAAGTGGAGTGGAGGAGTGGCCTAGTGGTTGGGGCAAGGTACTTCAGGCCGGAAGGTCGGGGGTTCAAATCTCACTAGAGGACAGCAACCTTGGGCCGGAAGGACTGGGGCTTCTAGTCCCACAGGTGCTCCTTGTGGTCTTGGGCAAGCCACTTAACCCTCCATAGCCCATGTTCCCTGTAAAATAGTTATCTCCAAGTTATAATGCCCTGTTCTATGTAATTTCAGTTTGTTCAATGTAAACCGCACTGATGCAGAATAGCGCGGTATATAAGAGAATGTAAATAAATAAAAAATAAATAATAAAGTCAGAAAGGAACGCCATCAGCAGATAGGACAGGGATAGAAAAAGCATAACGAGACAGAGGACAGAGACAGAGCTACAGGAGGAACATGGTGACAAGGAAGGGGGAGAACAGCGGAGTAACTGAAATTATAAGGGTACCACATTATGAAAGGTGGAGGGCATGGCTGGGGGATGCGAAGCCATCGGCGGGAGCATCAAAGTAACTTAAGAGTGAACTCATCTGCACTGACCAGCTGCTGGTAATCCAAAATGTCTCCAGTGAACTCATCTGCACTGACCAGCTGCTGGTAATCCAAAATGTCTCCATTTGATATCTTTATTTTATATAGCATTTATATTATGTACTATTTTAAAAGTCATCTCACCTTTTCCCCCTACGCTTTAGTTCATTTAGAAGAGTCACAACTTGTCGAGTTCCCGTACAGCCCAATGGATGTCCCAGTGCCACAGCTCCGCCACTGGGATTCACCTTCTCCATGGGGATCCCCAATTTCTCAACACAGTATACAGCCTAGAGAGAAATTAAGCAACATGTAAAGCCAAAATATGTAAACAGCCTTGTAAAACACAAGTTCTACAGTACGATTTCCTACAAACCCCAGCATTCTAACACTAGAGCAAGCAGAATAATCATTTAAACAGATATTGATTAGGGTAAAACACCGATATTTGTTTTGAACTTTAAAATTCATACATGTGTCTATATACATTGCATGAAAAGCATAGTTACTCAACTGTAATAGGTGATCTCCAGGAACAGCAGGAATCAGTCTTCAAATATGGGCGACATCCACCAATGGGAACACTACCCAACATCCAATAATAAGCGTTTGGGAGCTTCCCTCTGCTCATGTGTGCATGCCTTCCTGCTTTCTCAGTGATTCTCCTCAGTGAGGTATATAGCAGAGAATAAAGGAAAATAGACAACTCGTTGGGGAGTACAGAGTTGTGAAGACTGATTTCTACTGTTCCTGGAGATTATCTGTTACGGGTGAGTAACTACACTATCTCCAGGAACAAGCAGGAATGCAGTCTTCACATATGGGACTCCCTAGCTCCAGACTACCAGAATGGCAAGGAGCATGGCCCATTATAAACGGAAAAAAAAGATTGAACATGGAGAGTCCAGGGGATCTAGACTCTGCATCCCCAGCATACCCCCATCGACAGCAGTGGCAGTAACCTGGATGAACCAAGGGCCGGCAGGGAAGGAGATGTAGCTAAGTCCCAAAGAGGTGCCAGAATACAGTTTGGCCAAAGTTGCTGTCATTACAAGAGCCCTTGTCCAGACAGTAATGGGCTGCATATAAATGGAGGACCATGTGGCAGCAAGGCAGATCTCTGCTATGGAGACAGAATATGTGGGCTACAGATGTAGCCATAGCCTGGACATTGTGAGCAGTTATATGACCCTCTAATGCAGTGGTTCTCAACCCAGTCCTCTGGGACCCCCAGGCCAGTCAGGTTTTCAGGATATCCACAATGAGTATGCATGAGATAGATCTGCATACAATGGAAGCAGTGCATGGAAGGGGCGGTATAGAAAAAATAAATAAATTTTATATTCACTGCGGATATCCTGAAAACCCGACTGGCCGGGGGGGGGGGGGAGGGAGGGTGTCACAGAAGACTGGGTTGAGAACCACCGTTCCAATGTCAGACCTGCCTAAGCATATGCAGTCTGCTATCCAAAGAGAGAACACATTTAGTCACAGGAAGACCAAGGTGACTAGGGTTAAAAGAAATGAATAATTGAGAGGATTTTCGGTGTACCTCGGTTCTGTCAAGGTAATATGCCAATGCTCATTTGCAATCTGGTTGAAATGGAAGAGAGATACAACCTTTGGAAGGAAATGCAGATGTGTTCGGAGGACCATCCTGTCATGATGAAAACGTGTATAGGATGCATGTGCAACCAAAACCTGCAATTCACTGACCCGGCAAGCCAAGCTGAGCACAACTAGAATGGAGACCTTTCAAGTAAGAAACATGAGGGAGGTAGTGCCTAGAGGCTCAAGGGAGGTTTGAGCAATTGAGCAAGACCAACATTGAGATCCCAAGTGACAGGTGGGGGCCGAGTCAGCGACTTAGTCAATAGAAGACTATGCATGAAGCGGGCTACTAACAGATGGGAGGAAACTGGGTTTTCCATCAATCCCCCGATAAAAGCCAAGATGACACTGAGTTGGACACGAATGGAATTAGTTTTCAGACCCCGTAGAAGAGAGGTGGAGGAGGTACAGTAAAAGAATCCAGCAGACAATTGAAGGGGTTGAGGGTGTGTTGAGCACACCACACTGTGAACCAATGCCATTTAAGGGCATAAGTGCATCACATGGAGTCCTTCTGGGGACGTCAAAAGGATGTGCATTATAGCATCCAGTAAACTGAGGTCTGAAAGGACTACACTCTCAGCAGTCAAGCCGCCAGGCAGGGCACCCGGATACAGGGATGGAGCAATGTCAGATCAGGTCTGGCGCGCATCCCAGATGGAGAGGCTGATGCTGAGCTGGATGAAAAAGCAGGGGAAACCACAGCTGTCGGGGACCAGAATAGGGCTACCTGCTTCATGGTGCCTCTGTCAGCCTGCAACTTGAACAGTGTGTTATATGCTTACCCACCCATATTAGCAGAACGGGCGGGTAAGCATATAACAGACTCGTTACCAAATGGAGGAAAGCATCCGGGGCTTGATGATGTGGAGATGGCACCCTGGAGCAAAACAGAGGAATCTGTGCATTGTGCAGAATAGCAAAGAGGGTGATCTTCAGGATTTTCTAGAGCTGGAAGATGCGAGCAACTGTTCTCTGATAAACAGTCCACTCATGAGGTCGGAGGACCCAACAGACTGTCTGCGAGAACATTCTGCTCTCCCGGTAGGTAAATGGCTCAGAGAAGCATCCCATGAGCCAGGGCAAAGGTCCACAGGTGGATTGTTTCCTCGCAGAGGAGGAGGGAGCCCGTGCGTCCCTGTTTGTTGACGTAAAACATGGCACCCTGGTTGTTTGTCTGAAGCAGGATTCATTGATGTGATAACTGCTGCCAAAATACCCGAATGGCGTTTGTTATCACCCTCAACTCCAGGATGTTGATCTGATGAGAGCCTTCCTGTTGAGACCAAAGGCCCTGCATGCCCAGGCCATTCAGAAGAGCTCCCAGCCCTGTTTGAACACAGTGATCGTTAAGGTCTATTGAGGTGGAGGCATCTGAAAAGATAACCTACAAAAAGGTTGAGGAGACAGCCACCACTGAATGGAGTCCGCCAGAAGTGGGGTGACCACCATTCTGTCTCACAGACAGCCTGTCGCCCGTTTCCATTGTGAGGAGGGTCCACTGCACTTGGCGCATGCGAAGACGAGCGTAAGGAACTATTGAACAGTGGAGGCCATGCGACCAAGGAGACAAAGCATGCCTCGCTTCATGGAGTTGCTGTCCATTTTTGACATCTTCTTGGTGGGGCTCTAGCTATGGCACCTGACTGAGTAAGATGGCTCCCTTGGGCGGGAAGGGGACCACGCATGTGTGGTGGCATTCCCAAAGGCTTTCTCTGAAAGCTGGGGAAATGCTCCGTGTGGGTTCAGTCGGTGCCAATGTCACCCATATGTGAGGACTGATTCCTGTTGTCCGTGGAGAACACCTGTTACAGGTGAGTAACTACGCTTTACCATCAGGGTGTAGGAGGACACATCTCTGTATAGCCTTTAGTTGTTGGCTTTTATGTGGCGTTTACTTCTGTTGAAGCTTCCTATAAACCTCCCGCAGTGTCTTGCGACCTCGGTGTGGTTCTTGTGCAGCTGATGAAAACTCCCTTTGAACCACTCACTCCCTTCCCCTTGAAGTTTGACATGGAAAATATTATTTTCGGTGGCAATTACTTCAGCACACAGGGTGAGTGAACTTCAGGCTCTTGGAGTACACCCACTTTATACTAAATTCCATCAAGAGAGAGTGCTCCTTTGTACTTGGCAGGGAAAAAAGTACTCAAAACACTCCTACCTCCCCTAGGAGTTGTATTCTACTATAGCTCAGTATCAAACTGAGGTAAAATGATGCGGTGGCAGCAGGTGGGAAAATGACATGCATGCGCAGAAGAAGTTCCCAAAAGTTTAAATTAGTAGCTGGGGAGTACAGGGATGGGTCCGAGGGGAGGTCTCTGAGTCCGAGTCTCTGATAAAGTGTCCCCATCAGATTCCCACTCCGAATAGCCCATGAAGGGGACTCAAAAGATCAGGCAGTTCAAGGTGGGTCAATGACCTGCGCCGGGCTCCCGAGGCCAGAGCCTATCTGGAGCCGGAGGCAGTTACCCAAGATGATCTTGTGCCTGAAGAATGGGAAGGAGATCGAGACCTTCACCAAGGATCCTCTCGAGGCATCTGGCTCTCGGGGATCACTGCGGCAGCTTGGGGAGTCCTCGAGATAGAGGTCCCTGTGGTCTCATAGTACGTGCCAGCAGGCCAGGCACCTGCACCTGCTGGGCAGCAAGGAATGCAGAAATGTTGTGTTCCAAGGCCAGCATGTGGGCCTCCCACTCGGGAGTGGGGCCCTGCGACACCAACGCCAGGATGACCGGGTCAGGTTTCAAGGAGAAAAGGGGATCCTCCTCTCTGACTCTTTGGACTGTCATAGGGGGCTGAGGGACCGGGCACATGACTTCTCATGTTGTCAGACGTCCACGTGGCTGCCTTCTTTCTTCTTCTTCTGCTCATCCTCGGGGGACCCTTGGTTGGAGTGCCTGCAGGCCCACAGGGGAACCTTGGGCAGCTCTGAGGGTTGCAGGGTGGTGGAGCGCAAAGCTACCGAGGATACCGGGGGTCAGGTCTGTCTTATGGAAGATAACCATCTAGCTTCTGCCGGCGACTCTGGATGGCCTTGGAGGTCATCTTTTTGCATAGGGAGCATTGCTCCGGGTTGTGATTTGCGCCCAGACACCAGAGACAGCAGTCAAGGGTGTCTGTGAGTGACATGTTTTTGGAGCACTGATCGCATGTTTTGAAACCGGAGATCATTGGGGCAAAAAGGATCCCTGTGAGGTCGAAGACCTTCGACGCAGCCAGTGGTTAAAAAGGGTGCAAAAGCGCCAAGGTAGAAAAAAGGGAAAACATGGATCCCGAGACTGACCGCAAAAGGAGCGGTGCTCAAGAGGCGGGAGGGGGAACCGGTGCTAACCAGAAATCACAAAAATGTACTTAGTGAAGAAACATTTTTTTCCAGGGACGAGACGCACATCCGAAGGGCTCCATGGATAAAAGGAATCTGATTAAGATGGCACCCTTGGGCAGGAAAGGGACCACGCATATGTGGTGGCATTCCCAAAGGCTTTCTTTGAAAATTGGGGAAATGCTCCACGCAGGCTCTGTCGGTGCCAACATCACCCATATGTGAGGACTGACTTCCTACTTGTTCCTGGAGAAGCTCCAATTCTACTGAGGTGAACCCTAATGGAGCTGGACTTAAGTCCAGACTCTGAGAAGTGCAGAAGATACTCCAGCAGTTTTTGTGTGGAACGGGCAAAGGGATCTAGGGAATGTCTTTACAACAGACAGCAAACCTCTTCCATTTGTATGAATAGGATTTTCTTGTTGAAGTCCTCCTGGAGGCCAAAAGGACATCGGTCCACTGGCTAGCAGACTGAGCTTGGATAGCATTAGCCTCTCAACATCCAAGCTGTGAGGGCCACGGACTTCATGTTGTGACTGAACATCATTCCATTCTCCTGCCATATCAAGTCTGGTGTGGTTCCCGACTGGAGAGTTGCAGCAGGAGAGGAAACAAAGGCTGTCTGGGTCAGTAAGAAGTGATGAGAATCATCTTGCCTCTTGTCAGTTCTGAGCTTCAGAAGAGTCTTTGCAATGAGAAGGATTGGAGGATACACATCCAGAAGACCCTCCCCCCCAATTCAGGAGGAAAGCATCAGAGGCTAGTCTGCTGTGCGATCTTACTCTGGAGCAGAACTGATGCACTTGGGGCATTCTGAGGAGCGGCAAAAAGATATATCAAAGGGGTGCCCCTACTCTCAACTCAGTCCATCTGCCAGAGTGTTTTGCTTGCCTGTTAGGTAAGTGGCTCTCAAGTCCATGCTGCGGGCAATGGCAATTTTCGACAACCTGACTACTTCCCAACATAGGCGGTATGAGCCCGTCAGACTCAGAGAGGAAGTCTAAGTATTTCTGAGCCTCTTCCTGGGATCTCTCTCCTGACCCTTGAGGATTGTGACCGCCTGCACCAATGTTCTAGGTTTTGAGGGAGCATCAAACCATGATACACTAGAGTGAGATCAGCCAGGCAGGGTCCCATCTAGAGGTCTCTCACGTAGGCAAACTGTGTGACTCGAGGATTGGATGGATGGGCGCCGATGTCTATGCAGCAGACAATGAGGCACTGACATGCTGCATGGCAAACAGCACCGTGATTCATTCAGGAGCCCTTAGAAGGTGCTTCTTTGAAGGCTTCAAGACCTCAGCAACATTGGCCAATGTTCCTGGAATCTGAGAGGGGGTATTGGCGGTATGATCTTTGCATACAGTAGGCCGGCACTGCCCCTCCGATGCCTTGGAGGAAGAGCTCTCCTCTCTTCAGGGCAGTTTAGAGGGGCACTCTTGCGAACACTCATCGCCATGCCTCTAGGGGCTTCAGTGCTTACGCACCAGAATTTCCACTTGATGCTTGGAGCAATCACCCTTCAGCATCCATGAAGAAAGCCAAATCCTCCATCTTCAGGTGGGCACTATGAGTGCTCAGCTCCAAATGGTCTTGAGAACTCCTCTATGTTGATGCTCCGCCAGGGTCCGATGCAGCTTTCAAAGCCATCGAGACCAGTGTTGCCAATGCAGATGTCGATGGATCGGACTTATGAGTACCAAAAATGATCAGAGCTGCTTCTCTCGACCTTAGAGTCCTCTTTTTTCATCCGTGAACACAAATTACAAGAAGAGGGCTGATGATTGGGTCCCAGGCACTGAAGGCACTAGTTTGAGTATCTGTGGTGGATATGGTCCTAGAGCACCTGGAACACTAAACCCATTGGTAAGTTTTTGGGACATAATCGCCTGAAAAAACAGCCTCAGCAAAATCAAAACACACTTGATTTTGAAAAGTAAAGGTTTAATCACAGCCGAAGCACTTAACGTTTAAGGAGGGCAGTGGTGCCGTGAAAAATACGTAAGAGGAAAGGAAACTTGAATACGTGAGAGGAAATAAAGAAAAAAACACAACGTGCAGGCAGGAAGATGTTCCATAAACAACCAAAAGGCAGAAGAGTCCCTGGTATAGGGGCAGCAAATTACCAAAATGGTAGGAGCTGTGAAGAAACACATCCATTGGGCCCCACAGAAAAACAAAGACTGAGCTAAAATGGCGCCATGGCAGCAGGTGTGAAGGTGACACGTATGCACAGAGAAAGCGCCCAAAAGCTTTGATTAGTAACTGGGAAGTGTTCAAGCGCAGCCTCCATTGGATGATGTCACAGATATGCGAGGACACATATCCTGCTTGTCCATGGAGAATCATAGTATTTCATATACACATACAACCATAAATGCATGATGTGTGTATAAATGCTATGCTATACTAGAAGTCATACAGAGCCACAAGTACATAAAATTGTGTGAGAAACATTCAGACTAGTTTCCGAGTATCTTTATCACAGAGTTTCTCTTTGCTATTATGGTGGTTTCCGCTGCTAAACATATTACTATGGAAGTATCCAAGTGAAGATATACAGTACAGAACTGGATTTCCTGATTAGGTAAAAGACCATAAATAATTTAGTATTCCTTCTGCAAGGCTATAAATTTGAAAACTGGAACAGTTTTTTTGTTTTTTTTTTAACTAATAAAAGACCTGGCTAAACAAAAAAGAATAAGTTACAATTTTGCAAGGTATCATTTAACAGGCAAAAATACAACAATAAGTGAAAAGAAGATTCGGAAATTTGTCCCATCATATTAAAGGACCCTTTAACTAAAGTCTGCAAATTGATTAATGAGCATTTTAGCAAGTGGTAACTGGCAGCCTGGAATGCTAACATGTGGGCATGACAACTACTACCTGTTAAAATGCAAGGTAATCGGCTATGGTGCATTAAAGAGTGGACAGGTTGAGGGCAACTGCTGCGCGCTTAGTGGCACTGTGGCAATTAGTGCGAGTGCACATGATACTTCCATGGGTGTCATTAGGTGCACCCTGTTGACTGTGCCAGGCATTTAGTGTTTACGATTGTATGCTAACTGCTGTAAACATGCCATGCATGCCCCTGATAACACAAGAGGGGGTGGCACTTGTGCACACTGGTATTTCTGCTAATCCCATGGTAAGTGCACAATACTGTGCAACAGAACAAGTGGGGAAAGCTCACAGAATTCTTTCCAATCCCTCTGCAGGTTCACATGTGCGTATGTTTATTTCTCTTTACTATACAAGTTATAGTAAGGTATAATATGGCATCACAATGGGACCTTGACACGAGATCATCCACCTCTGGAAGAGGTTAGAGATCCTCCACTGTCAAGCAGACCAGATCAGCTGAGGCCCATCCAGCGCTACCAATGCTGTGTGTGCCTAGCAGCACTATATAATTGATATGTAGTGGTAGTAGTAACAGGCCAGCCTAGTTTCATACACACTATATCTCACACTTCAGACGCACATTGGCTCAATCCCACTCTAACCTTTTTCCCCTTTTCAAATTTCTCCTGCTTGTCCCCTTTTCAAAATGCATCTCCAGGAACAAGCAGGAAGGCAGTCTTTACATATGGATGACGTCGGCATTGACGGAGTCCAGCATAGGAACACTCCCCAGCATCCAACAGAAATGTTTCGGGCACATTCCTCCACGCATGTGTAGCTGCCTTCCCTTCAGGTCTCTGCAGTCTTTTTTCCGTGGAGCCGTTGGGACCTCATCCCTGTTTCACTGCATTAAGAGACCTTTTTGTTGTACCGGCTGGTAGCCTTTTTTTTTTCTGCCTTCCCATCGACCAACTCTACTCCCTGTTGATTCCAGTTCCCATTTTTGTTAAATTTCTAAGTTTTCCCCTTTTTTTATTTTTCATTAATTTCTTAGTTTTCTTTTAGGCCTAAGGCCTAAGTGGACATCATTGCCCAATTTGATTTGCTTTTCTCCTTTTCCTAAAAATGGATAAACCCTGGGGTGATTTTAAAAAATGCTCTAACTGTTCCAGTACCATATTCATAATAGACAAGCATGACTGGTGCCTAAAATATTTAGGCCCAGACAACGATGTCAAGTCCTGCCAAGTCCTGTTGCCACATGACCGCTAGAGTAGGAATAACTGGGACAAGCAGAAGGCTAAGCTGTTTCCAACAGACTCAGCTCCTTCGGTGCACTCCGCGGGAGTGTCAACTTCTTCCAAGTTAACCCATACTTCCAATTCTTCATTTTTGTTGAAAACTAAACAGCATTGACTGGAGTCCCCGAAGCAGAAGAGCAAGAGGACATCTGCATAGACATCAAGGGCATCCCATTCCTTGAGATCAGCATCAGACTCAAATCTCCATCCTCTGCACCGCCATTCTTCTCACTCCGATGCAGACCATCCAGCAAAGCAACCCTGGCGGGAGGTTTCACCCTCCAAAGCCTCACAGGAGGTTTTGGATGCCCCCCCTCCCCCAAGGTTCAATCCTCTGTGGAGCCCCCAATACCAGCGTCGGGAGTTGTAGCCCATTCCGTAGTGTCTGGAGCTACTCCTCCTTAGATATCAATGCTCGATGGCAGTGTCATCGTAGCTATCTTAGCAACAGTTGCACCGGCATCCACCACTTTGCCTCTGTTTATGTTTATGTTTATTTAATTTGATAAAAACCGCCTTTCTACAATAACCAAGGCGGTGTACAATAAAATTCAATAAAAGAAGGCTAATAGCCAATGAAAGGAAAAGAAATGTACAATATCTTACAGGACAGTAGAAGAAGTAAGAAGAACAAGACAAAACGTAGGTGAAGGATGAGCCTAGGGGGAACAGGAGGTGGGGGAGAGTATAGATCACACAAAAGGGGAGGGAACATTAAAAGCAAGAGAGAACAGGTGGGTTTTTAAATTTTGTTTAAATGTAATGTATTGAGGTTCCAGACGGAGGGAGGGGGGGGAAGGGCGTTCCAGAGGGCGGGACCAGCGAAAAAGAAGGCAGAGGAATGGGTAGACTGCAAGTGAGCGCGGGAAGGGGAGGGGAGGGGAGGGGAGGGTAAGGCGATTGAGATGAAAAGAACGAGGGGTATGTCTGGGAGAGTGAAAGAAGAGGAGATCTGTTAAGTATTGCAGAGTGCTTGTGTGGAAGGCTTTATATACCAAAGTCAGTAGTTTGAATGTGGCACGGAAAGCGACAGGCAACCAGTGAAGATGAAATAATAGAGGGGTTATGTGGTCCCGGGGGGAGGTGTGTGAGACAAGGCGTGCGGCAGTGCTCTGAATTCGTTGAAGTCAGGTTAGTTGTTGATGGCATAGACATTGGCGACGCCCATAGGCCCTGCTATACAGCTCAATGCACCTCTGGTTCCTCATACACCGACAGCTTCGCACCAATCATTGGAACCGCTGATACCCCAAGCTCCAGTGCAATCTGTTCCACTGTGATCTTCGCAGTGTGATGTCCGCACAACAGTGACATTATCGAGGCCCTGACAGGGACTATTTCGATTTTTTTACTGGACTGAGATACCAGTTCTGATGTCTCGGAACCAGAATCGATCAATTACAGTGCACATCGAGATCTGCCATCTGATCCATCACCTCCATAAAAGCATCACAGTCACTGCCTGAGGACATGGTAGCAGCAAACGATCTATCAGTTACCACTGAGATGGAACAAAGGGCAGAGGAGCTCGATATCCTTCAGTACCCCTCTTTATGCCTTCCCCCCTTTTCAAGCTCCGGAACAACCAGGGCAAAATGATTCTCATTATGCTTCACTGGCTGAGACAACCATGGTTTCCTCTTCTCCTTCAGATAGCTCAATCTCCTAGCCACCTGGGGTGGAGTCTCCTGATCTCCTGAATCAGGAACAGGGAACCCTCTTATACTCCAACCTCCAGTCTCTCCACCTGACAGCCTGGCAGCTGAGCACATTGTCCTCACATCTAGGACTTCAGGAAGAGGTGCTACAAGTTCTATCATCTTCCAGGAAAGATTCCACCAGGCATTATTATGCCTTCAAGTGGAGAAGATTCTCACTCTGGTGCTCACAAAGGACCCTAGATCCCTTTACACATCCAGTTCCAGAACTTCTACAATACCTCCTCCACTTATCAGGCCTTAAAACTAACTCAGTGGGAGGACATTTGTCTGTCATATTGGCATCTCACTATATACCCATTGGTCTCGAGATTCATGAGAGGTCTTCTCTTAACTAAACCACCCATTCGCTCACCAGCCACAGCATGGGATCTTAATGTTGTCTTGGCACAACTAATGCGGCCTCCTTTTGAGCCTTTACTGTCAACTACTTTAAAGTTCTTAACAAGGAAAGTACTTTTTCTTGTAGCCTTGACATCAGCTCGAAGGGTGAGTGAACTTCAGGTTTTGGTGGATTACGCTCCATATACCAGGTTTCACCATGACAAGGTGGTCCTACGGACACATCCTAAGTTCTTACTGAAAGCTGTTACTCCTTTTCACTTGAACCAGACATTTCACTACCAACTTTCTTTCCCAGGCCTCACAGCTCCCCTGCTGAGGCGAAACTGCATACTCTTGATTGTAAAAAAGCACTGGCCTTCTATATCGACTGCACCAAGGATCATCGTCAATCCTCAGCGGTTTGTCTCTTGACTAGAGCTTACCAGTTTCCAAGAAAACTCTATAACTGGAATGCAGACTGCATATCCTTTGCTTACTCACAAGCGGGTCTCTCTCTACAAAACCATGTCACAGCACATAATGTCCGTGCCATGGCTGCTACCGTAGCCAACCTCCAATCTGTGTCAATTTCAGACACCTGCCAAGCAGCCACATGGTCTTCACTGCACACCTTTGCAGCTCACTACTGCCTGGATAAGGACTCCAGAAGTGATGCTCAATTTGGTTAATCTGTACTACATAAATTCTTACAAATTTAGACAACTTGCCCATCACCCATCCGACCACTTTCCAAGGAGTGCTCCAAACAAGCAGAGTCTGTTGGATCCCTGCTGCAACATCTTTCCCCTCATAGGACAGTCATGTACTACAGAATCCCATATGTGAAGACCGACTTCCTGCTTGTTTCTGGAGATAGCGTAGTTACTCCAGATGTCACAGGTGATCTCCGGGAACAGCAGGAATCAGTCTTCACATCCCACCCACCTCCCCTCAAGTTTTATCCAAATACTTTACTACTTTTTCTTTCTCCACTATTCACCTGACTGAGGAGACCTGAAGGGAATGAGGGAAGACAGCCATGCATACGTGGAGGAAAACTCCCAAAAGCATTTCTATTGGATGCTGGGGAGTGTTCCCGCACCGGACTCCATCGGTGCCAACGTCACCCATATGTGAAGACCGATTCCTGCTGTTCCCGGAGATCACCTGTTACAGATGAGTACCTATACTTTCTTGCTCTGCAGCGTAGCATTACAGTGATTCTAGCCAAGTGGGAGGAGGGGGGATGGGGGAAATGGTAGGGAAGCAGTGATGAGAGATGGCAAAGAATTCAAGAATCTAGTTTTCAGCCAGCTGGCACATTTGGCCATTTTGGAAAACTTCTATTTGAAATCTTTGATGACACCTCTCAGCTCTTGGTGACACACCAGTATGTCCCTTCACCCTGGCAAAATACCACTAAGCTAAACCGAGTGTTTTTGAGAGGACTCCGATAACTGGGGGGGGAGGGGGGAAGAAAGGAGGGTCAGAAAAACAGGCTATGGAGGAACACTATAGTTTTGTGCCTACAAGTCTCCAGGGATGGATGTATTTACACTTCGACAAAACAAAGCACAGCTAACACTTTTTGAAGTAATTCCTACATGCATCTGCATATGTACAGTATGTGAACGTCTTTTATAAATAAACAGTTACCCATCACACAGAGGCTCCTCAAGCAGTGTTTCACACCTCATTGTACAAGGCACAGGCTCCGAGGGACTGTCATGATTCTCAGATCACCACTATGGTTAGCCTAGCCACTAAGAAATGCCAGCATTTTTTTTTCTTTACATATGGTAAAACTTAAGAACATAAGATATGTCATACTGGGTCAGACCAAGGTCCATCAAGCCCAGTATCCTGTTTCCAACAGTGGCCAATCTAGGTCATAAGTACCTAGCAGTTTCCCCAAAAGACACAGGTTCCACAATGCTTGTACTGGGCCAAACAGTGATATCCCGGTTCCCTATTAATAATGATTTATTGACCTTTCCTCCAGGAACTTGTCCAAACCTTTCATAAACCCAACTACACTAACAGCTTTTACTACATCCTCCGGTAACAAATTCCAGAGTTTGATTACACGATGAGTGAAAAAATATTTTCTCTTATTAATCTTAAATAGGTTATCCTCTAGCTTCATTGCATGTCCCATAGTCTTTCTATATTCTGTGATGTAAACAATCGATCTACGTTTACCCATTCCACTTCATTCATTAATTTATAGACCTCTATCATATCTCCCCTCAGCTGTCTCTTTTCCAGGTTGAAGAGCCCTAACCTTTTAGCCTCTCTTCATAGGAGTATCCTTCCATCCCCTTTACCATTTTGGTGGCTCTTCTGTGATCCTTTTCTAATAACGTTATATCCTTTTTAAGATATGGCAACCAGAACTGCACACAATATTCAAGGTGCAGTCGCACTATGGAACTATATAAAGGCATTATAATATCTTTTGTTTAATTTTCCATTCCTTTCCTTATGATACCTAGCATTCTATTTGCTCTCTTGGCCGCCACTGCATACTGGGTGGAGGGTTTTAAAATGTTATCCACGATGACACCAAAATCTTTTTCCTGGGTGGTGGTTCCTAATGTGGAACCTTGGATAATGTAACCATAGTTTGGGGTTTTCTTTCCTAGGTGCATAACTTTGCACTTGTCAGTCTCCCAATTTAGCAAGATCCTCTTGCAATTTTCCACAATCCTCTTGGGTTTTAACAACTTTAAATAGTATTGTGTCATCTGCAAATTTGATAACCTCACTCGTTATTCCACTTTCCAGGTCATTTATGAATATGTCAAAAAGCAGCGGACCCAGCACAGATCCCTGGGGTACACCACTATTCACCTTTCTCCATTGGGAAAATTGGCCATTTAGCCCTACCCTCTGTTTTCTATCTTTTAACCAGTTCTTGATCCATAGTAGTACACTGCCTCCTATCCCATGACTCTTTAGTTTTGCCAAAAGTCTCAGATGAGGGACCTTGTCAAAGGCTTTCTGAAAGTCCAGATACACTATATCAACCGACTCACCTTTGTCCACCTGTTTATTCACACCTTCAAAAAAACATAGCAGATTAGTAAGACAAGATCTTCCTTGTCTAAAGCCATGTTGGCTGTCTCCCATTAGGCCATGACTATCTACATGCTGAGTAATTGTATTCTTCATGATGGTTTCTACCATTTTTCCCGGTACTGATGTCAGACTCACCGGTCTGTAGTCTCCTGGATCACCCCTGGAATCCTTTTTAAAAATTGGTGTTACATTGGCGAGCCTCCAATCTTCAGGTATTAGAGATGATTTTAATGATAGTTCACAGATTACTAATAGCAGGTCTGCAATCTCATATTTCAGTTCTTTCAACACCCTTGGATGCATACCATCCGGCCCAGGTGATTTGCTACTCTTCAGTTTATCTAATAGTTGTAATACATCTTCCCCATGTATCGATATTTCCTTCAATTCTTCCGCACCTTTAAATACCACTTCAGTCATGGGTAACATCCCTACATCTTCCTCAGTAAAGACCGAAGCAAAAAATTCATTCAGTCTCTCCGCTATCGCCTTGTCCCCTCTTAGTGCCCCTTTTACCCCTGTCATCTATTGGTCCAACCGACTCTCTCACAGGTTTTTTGCTACGAATATACTTGAAAAAGTCTTTATTTCGCGTTTTTGCTTCCGCAGCAAGCTTCTTCTCAAATTTTCCCTTTGCCTGCCTTATCAATGCCTTGCATTTGACTTGCCAGTGCTTGTGCTGTTTCCAGGTTTCGTTGTTTGGCTCTTTTTTCCATTTCCTGAAAGATGCTTTTTTGGCAACAGCCTCTCTGACCTCCCCTTTAAACCATGCTGGCAGTTTTTTTGCCTTCCTTCCACTTTTCTTAAAGCATGAAATACAGCTGGTCTGGGCTTCCAAGATAGTATTTTTCAACACCCCCCCAAGCTTGATGTAAGTCTTTAACGTTTGCAACTGCTCCTTTTAGGTTTTTCTTAACTATTTTCCTCATTTTATCATAGTCTCCCTTTCGAAAGTTAAAAGGTAGTACTTTGGATTTCCTTACTATCCCTCCTCCACTAATTAAAACAAAGGCGATCATGCTATGATCACTATTGCCAAGTGGCCCCTACATCCTTATCTCTTCATCTCCCGCGTGCTCCCCAGGACGATCGGAGCACTCTGCAAGAGTGGGCCAGCCCAGAATCATCTGCTGCCCAATCGGGAGCTGCCCCGACCACTTTAAAGCAGGGCGACATTTGGCGTGCCCGCGCCTGAGGGCCTCGCCGGCGGGCCCGCACCTGAGGGCCCTTTGGCATGGCCCTTAGGCTAAGGACAAACTAAATGAAAACTGCACCAAGAGAACCAGAGTCTTAGAAACAAATCCTCGTAGACTACCCACAAGAACCAGATACTCAAACAGCGAGTACTGCATCGACTCCACCAAAAAGGAACGCTACTAACGTTCTATGCCAACAGAATGTAAGAACTGCTCTGAAAAAGCAAAAGCAAGTCTGCTACAAGCATTGCAACAGAGACTGTAAATTAACTTGAATTCTAACATATAATGTAGTACGCTGTTAAACTATGATAACTGTCATCACAAGTTGTACCAACCCGATATAACTAAGATTGCTGATCAAAATATCTGTTACAATGTTAGCCATAACAATATAACTGTTGCAAGGTAGTTCTTCCAAGGTAACGGTTACAAAGTAACTGCTCTGCTGTTACAAAGTAATAGATACAACACAATCCTTAATATAACTGTTACAAAATAATTGTGCAAAGTTGCTGTTCTGCTCTACCTGACCTGAAGCACACTGAAAAATACATTACTCCACTTATATCATTAGAATTGCATTAAAATTCTGCACCAATCTCAACACGTGCTACCCAACTATACCATAACTATATGCATGTCAGGATTTGCATGAAGTCACACAAAATGGGGCCCACTCTTAGTTTACTTTACCTATTCTTACTTACGCTACCTTATGCCCTCACCCTAACCCCCAGTGCCCCCATTCCAATAATCTATTCCCCTAGACACCTACTCTCCCCACCTCCTTCCCACTATAATCACTATAACACCTACCACCGCTCTTGAAAACTTAAACCCATTACTGTAAATCCTAACCCATATCCCTCATCCCCCCCAGAACCACCCCATCCCCCCTCAAATGTGCCCTACTTAATGCCCGTTCAGCCAGAAACAAATCCCATTACTTGCTAACATCATTACTGATTATAACCTTGATATACTCTGCCTTACCGAAACCTGGTTCCAAGACTCTGACACAGTATTACTACATCAAATATGCCCCAATTCATACTCAATCAAAATTTGTAACAGATTACACGGCAGAGGAGGTGGAGTAGCCATTATTTCTAGAACCAGCTTACAACTTTCTTCTATCGAGTCCTCTTCCACCCTAGGCATGGACACTATTACTGTCTCCAACTCTACGCTAGCCCTACACCTCATATACCGTGCACCACAAACAGACTCCTCAGACCTCTCCACGATCCTAGATACTGCCTGCTCCCCCCAGCCTGCATCACGCCCTCTAATAATTTTGGGTGATTTAAACCTACACTCCACTTCCTCAATAAATTCCGCCTCCTTCCTCCAAGCTATGAACGCCCTCCATTTTACCCAAATACTTCATCACCCTACACACTCTAAAGGAAACACCCTCGACTTAATCTTCATCCCTCAACACCCTCATCTCAATGACCAGGTCCAACACACTATCCAACCCATACCCTGGTCAGACCATTCTATTATCTTCTTCTCCGTCCCCTACTCATCTTCTCGAAATAAACCTCACACTCATCCCCAACCTACTCGAAAATTCAGACCATTCAATGCAGCTAACTTCCTAGAGCAAATTACTCCTTCACTTGACCAATTAAACGACAAAATCTTCAACCAAAATTCTACCATCTCTACTTGGAATCAAACACTATCCTTAGCATCCCTACTTCCACCTAAGCATCTCTCTCACAAACATCGCAGAAGATCCCCCTGGTTTTCTACAAACCTGAGAAACCTTAAAAGAGTGCTTAGACGCCCTGAACGCAAATGGAGACATACACAAGACCCAGATGTACACAATGCTTATACAGCCAAACTTCGATCCTACTGCACAGAAACCACTAAACATAAAAGAGAATACAATGAAAATATAATCCAGCGTGCCCTCAAACCAAGGGAGCTCTTCTCCATCGCCAAATCTCTAATAAAAGACCCCCTCCCACATGACCAACCATCTAAAATATCCGCTATAGCCGACCACCTGGCCTCCAAATTCCTCCCCCCCTCCCCCTCTAACAAGCAATCCCCTACCAACTGAAGACTATAGTACTCTACTACTAGAGAACTCATGGCATGAATTTCACACCGTCACACCAGAAACTATATCTAATGTCATAAACAGCTTGAATGCATCAACATCTGCCCTCGACCCTTGCCCCGCCCCCTGGATCAAATCCACCAGAACATCCCTCAGCCCCTACATCTTGACCATTGTACAATCCTCCCTCCAGTCTGGTTCTGTACCACCCCTACTTAAGGGTGCCTCTATCCGCCCTATACTAAAAGGATCCAAACTTGACCCCACCTCCCCTTCCTCCTATAGACCCATCTCCAGTATACCCTTCCTTGCAAAGATTACTGAGAAAATTGTCCAAGCCCAACTACAGGATTACATTGATGACCACTCCCCCCTTGACCTATACCAACATGGATTTAAAAAGAATCACGGAGTTGAAACCCTCCTAACCTCCCTTCTAGATTCATTGTACTTACACACCCATAACCCTACCCAAGGATGCTTACTTATATTCCTTGACCTATCCGCTGCCTTTGACTCTCTTCCCCACAAGCAACTCCTAACCAGACTTCATGAAATAGGTCTGAGAGGCACAACACTAAAATGGTTTCACTCCTACCTAGACTCCAGAACACAACAGGTCCGTATTGGAAGTGATACCTCCCTCCCATTTATGCTAAAGCAAGGTGCCCCCAAGGCTCTAGCCTCTCTGCCTTACTTTTTAGTATCTTTCTCCAACCTGCCTGCAAAATTTTCCAAAACCACGGCATTCAGTACCAATTATACGCAGATGATATGATGTGCTTCACCCCATTTAGCCTCTCTAACCCTGACTTTACTAAAATAAATAAATGTCTAACCAATCTCAAATCCTGGCTTTCCCAACACATTAACCAATCCAAAACTGAGATCCTTCAAGTATTCTCCAACCTCTCATATACCCCTCCCCCAACACTCACCCTTGGCGATCTCACTCTCACCATAAAAATCCAAGTGAAATATCTTGGAATCATCCTCGATCAGAACCTCTCCTTTATTGATCACATAAAGAAAACTACCAATACAATTTACGCGAAGTTGCGAACCCTCCGGAACCTCAAGCCCCAACTCCTTCCGTACTGTCTGTCAGGCCCTCACAACCCCTTCACTTGACTACTGCAACCTTATCTATCATGGCCTCTCTAAGACCACCATCCAACCTCTCCAACTTGCCCAGAATACTCTGGCACGATTAATAATTAACAACCCTAGACGATCCCATATTACTCCTGTCCTTTATGACTTACACTGGCTACCAATCCAACTCCGATCCAAATTTAAAGTGCTCACCCTTATTCATAAGATCATCTCAAAAGAATCAGCTCCATGCCTTTCCCCACTCCTTGCCTTCCCTAACAATACAAGAACACGCTGCTCCTCAACCAAAAACATTCTAACTATCCCTACATCTAAATTACACTTTAAACAATCTACTAGCAACAGGGCCTTCTCTCTCTACGCCCCATCCCTATGGAATACCCTTTCCCATGACCTACGTAACTGTGTGAGCCATGCAGAATTCCGAAAGAGATTAAAAACCCACCTCTTCCTCGAACACTTTTCACTACCACCCTAGTTCCTCCCCCCCTTCTCCTACCCTCCTCACTAGTCCCTCCAATTATCCTAAGTGACCCACAGTTACTTCTTATGTAAACAAATGATCCATATTATTATTACTTTCACGTAGAGAAGGCTTATGTCCTTTGTTTTAAAAGGAGATAGTAGGGTGTGAAGAACCCTCACAGTCATGGGGCATGACTGAGGAAGCCTTTTTCAACCATGTAGGATAGTCATTAGAGAAAAAACCCCATGCTCTCTAGCAAGGGCCCATAGTGGAAAGCTTCTCTGTAGGATTGCAGAGAGTATTATGCAGGAGAATTGGGAGATAGAACTGGCTGTTGGAAAAACCAGCAGCCAGGTCAACTATGCTGCCAAACCCAAAGGAATTGGAGATGGCAAGAATAGAAGATAGTGTGATAAGCCTGTAGTGATAAGGATTATCCAAGAAAGATGTAAACACTGTCTTGGAATCACTACTAAGGCGAGACAGAAAGTAGTGGAGGACAAGACTGGAAACTTGTGGAAAAGTACCAGTAGTCCAATCACTAGAACTCCTGCATGGGTAGCTGCTGAATAAGACAGAAAGAACAGACAGAACAAGAGTAGAAAATCCGTGTCCCTGTCTGATGAGCTGCCCAGGCAAAAAGGAGGGAGTTTACTCAAGAGAAAAAACTCCACACTGGAATGGAAGAAAGACTAGAAAGGCTAAAGAAGCCCTCCAGTGGTATGGTACCACTCTTACAGGGGAGAAACCTGGATAAGAGGGTAGAGAAATAAGAGCTGAAGAGTGACTTACCATATAGTAAGTCTGTGGAAGGAAAAAATTCATGTTGGTACAGAAAACTATCATGTGACAGTTATAAAACCTCTCTTCTTGGCAGGAAGAAGAGGAGAAATCTGTGACCCATAGACATGAATATCCTGACAGCTCAGCATATCTAGGAGCAACTGGATGTCCTAAGAAAAGAAATCCATGTGTAGAGTTTTGAATGAAAAAACAGTGAAAAACGTCTGTTGAGAAGAAGTCAACTGTAGGTTGTAAAACCCCAAGAGGCAGAAAAATGATTAATCAGAAACCCTATGGTTGCCTGGTTTGTTTAGCCTGGTGAGGGTTTGGATTTTTCAGACCAGGACGATGCCTCCCCTGCTTGGGAACATCTGTATGGTGGGGGCAGGAGAAGAAAACCTTCTCCTCCTAGGGAAAGAAGGTTTGGTAGGGCATTTCCTACCTACTGGGGAAGGAGAAGGCTTAGGATAGCCTTCAGAAACAGGGAAGTCAGTGACCCACTGAGCAACCTGATGTAAAGACTCCTTATTGAAGAGATTTTCTCCAGTGCAAGGAGTATTACCCAGTCTTTGTTGTGCCCATTTGTCTAAGTCTGAAGCTTGGAGCCAGGCTCTACGTCGTGCCCCTATAGCTATAGCAGAAGTTCTGCTAATAGACTCAAATGAGTCTAGGGAAGCACGAGTAAGAAACCAAGAGATATTTTGAAGATGACTAAGTAGTAAGGAATAGTCTGCAGTCTTGGGCTCTGAAAGAAAAGGAGCCAAAAGATATAAGTTCTTTGTGAGCTCCTGAAGAGAAAGACTCATATAAAAAATATGAGAGAATTCTTGCTGACAGCATGGATGTCTGGAAGGTTTGACGTCCAAAGGCATCTAGTGTCCTAGACTCACGACCTGGTGGGTAAGAAGAGTGCTTTTTCTTACTTTTCACCTTCCTCATTGCTGATTCCACCACAATGGAATGATGAGGAAGTTGAGTCTTTTGAAACCCTGGAGAGGGGGGCACTTGATACAGAAGATCAGTTGCTCTAGAAGGTGGGGGTACCCTTAAAGGGGCTTCCCACATTCTTAGAAGATGATCCCGCAAGGAATGATGCAAAGGAAGCATTATGTTCTCCTTTGCTCCAGTAGAAACAGAACCTTGTGTGGGATCATGGCCAGGGATAGGTATGGTAAGGGATCTTGCCATATCCAAGAGGAAATCCTGAAAAGAAGGACCTCCAAAGAGAACCTTCCCAGAACAGGCTAGATCTGAAGAACTAGCCTGGGCACCGGAGGATCTACCTGAGTATATAGGAAGATAAAATCCTGCACGGTGCAAAAAAGGATCCTTAAGGGATGGATGTTGGTACTGGAGGTCAGGACCTGTGACAGTCAGTACAACAACGTCTATGCCAGGTATCGACTCCAGACTTGGTATAGAAAGGAGCGACCCTGGTGAAGGAAACATGGAAGGAGCTGGCCCCGATGCTACTGCGGATACCGGTACCGAAACCAATACCGGTAGCGCTGTCGGAATCGAAGGAGACACCGACACTGGAGCAGTCATCGGTGGCAGCTCAATCGGTACCGAGGTAACCGAACGCCTTCGGTAATCATCCTCGGTACCTAGCGTCCGGTACCGATAGGTATCGGTACCAAGACGTGTCAGTACCCAGTCTTCCAGACTAGAGATCAATTCCAGATTCGGCATCGAGGGGAGCGAGTCTATCGATGTGTGTCTAGAGGGTACTAACGTCGGTGGTAGTTTCGGCATCGATGCCGATACTGGAAAGTCAATCTGGAGTGTATCCACCGGTCCCGAAGGTACCGAGGAAGCCAGATGACGATCCCTGGTGAGGAGTGTTACGTCCAACACCAGTGCCGATGCCGGGGTATCGGTACCGCTCGAAGCGGATGCCACCACCGAGCATGGCTCAGGTATGTTCTGTGAGGGGTGAGCCCCAGGAACAACCTGAAACCCCTCATAGGCTTTAGAGACCAAAGACTCCCGCCGGGGTTTTGAAGCCAATGGACCCTCGAGGGCAAGGCCAGAGCCATCTTCATGCCGTGCATGAGACCTACCACTCGAGGGTTGGCTAGTCTTAACAGACTGTTTGTGGGTTACCTGATCCCGTGTAGAAGAAGAAATGTTTGGTGCCCTGACACTGGAAGGGAACCTGGTATCGAGGGAGACTCGATGTTGAAAATCTCTTCTCACAAAACTGTAGCCCGAGGGCTCCGGAGGAAAATGGTCAGGACCCAAACAGGTTAAACACCAGCTTTTGGAGTCTAAGAATAAAGCTGTACCGCCACAGCTTAAACATTTCTTAGAGAAAGAGGCTGGCGGTTCCATGAGGAACATGGACAGGCCTAAAATTTTAAGACAGAAGAAAAAATATACCCTGAAGGGAAAATTTTTCAGTAAAAAGAAAAAAGAAACACCGGCGGTACCGGTGGAGTCGGGGAGACAGCCACGACCACAAGAAATAAAAGAATTAAAAGAAGAATTTTCTGCGGTGACAGGAGGACGTCCTGCCGGCTCCGCGGAAAAACGAAAACTGAGGAGAGACAGTTGGAAAGGCAGGAAGGCAGCACGCAGGCGCTGAGGGATGCTCCCAAAAGCTTTCTGATTGGACGCTGGGGAGCGTTCCCACGCAGGCTCCGTCGGTACCGACGTACCCATATGTGAAGACTCATTCCTGCTTGTTCCTGGAGATATATTCTTCCGAACCATCCGCTCTTGGGCGACTGTCGGCTTTCCCCTGTTATCTAGTTTCACCCAGATGATTTTGATAATAGTTCTCAGATTACTAATAGCAGGTCTGCAATCTCATATTTCAGTTCTTTCAACACTCATGGATGTATACCATCCGGTTCTGGTGATTTGCTACTCTTCAGTTTATCAAATAGTTCTAAAACAGCTTCTCAGTGTATCGATATTTCTTTCAATTCTTCCGCATTATCACCTTTAAATACCACTTCAGTCATGTGTAATATCCCTACATCTTCCTCAGTAAAGACCGAAGCAAAGAACTCATTCAGTCTCTCTGCTATGGCCTTGTCCCCTCTTAGTGCCCCTTTTACCCCTGTCATCTAATGGTCCAACTGACTCTCACAGGTTTTTTGCTATGAATGTATTTGAAAAGGTCTTTATTACGCGTTTTTGCTTCCACAGCAAGCTTCTTAACAAATTCTCTCGTTGCCTGTCTTATCATTGCCTTGCATTAAACTTGCTAGTGCTTGTGCTGTTTCCAGTTTTCATCATTTGGCTCTTTTTTCCATTTCCTGAAAGATGCTTTTTTGGCAACAGCCTCTCTGACCTCACCTTTAAACCATGCTGCCAGTTTTTTGTACTTCCTTCCACTTTTCTTAAAGCTGGTCTGGGCTTCCAAGATAGTATTTTTAAAAACACCATCCAAGCTTAATGTAATTCTTCAACCTTTGCAACTGCTCCTTTTAGTTTTTTCTTAACTATTTTCCTCATTTTATCATAGTCTCCCTTTCAAAAGTTAAAAGATAGTACTGTGGATTTCCTTACCATCCCTCCTCCATTAATTAAATCAAACGCTATCATGCTATGATCACTATTGCAAAGGGGCCCCAACACCCTTATCTCTTGCACCAGATCTGGTGTTCCACTAAAGACTAAGTCCAAAATGGCTTCCACTCTGGTCGGTTCATGAACCAGCTGCTCCAAGAAGCAGTCATTTATTTCATCTAGAAACTATCTCCCTAGCATGTCCTGCCGTGACACTGACCCAGTCAATACCAGGGTAATTTAAATCACCATTATTACTGTGCTGTAACTTTTGTTAGCTTCCCTGATTTCTTTGAGCATTTCATTATCCATTTGTTCATTCTGGCCAGGTGGTCGATATTACATCCCCACGGCCATAGTCTTCCCCTTTTAATATGGAATTTCAATCCATAGAGATTCTACAGCAATTTTTGTTTTCTGTAACACTTTAACCCTTTGTGACTCAATGCTCTCTCTAACAGAGCCAACTCCTCCACCAATTTGATCAGTTCTATCATTACGATATAGTTTGTACCAAGGTATCACAGTGTCCCACTGGTTATCCTCCTTCCACCATGTCTCTGAGATACCAATCATATCTAACCTCTCATTTGGTGCTATATATTCTAACTCTCCCATCTTATTTTTTAGACTTTTAGCATTTGCATACAAACATTTTAGAGACTGTGTTTTATTCGTATTAATCTGGCTATCAGTAGGCAGGGGTAATTTGGAATCTTTAAGCTCTGTCTGCTCCGTACTCAAGGGCATTTGGGCTACTTTTGTCTTTACTGGAACCTCTCTGCTGATATGTCCTAACTTCATTCTTTTGGTAGTATCATTAAAGGATACATTGTTCCGAACCATGTGCTCTTGGGCGACTATCGGCTCTCCCCTATTTAGTTTAAAAACTGCTGTATCTCCTTTTTAAAGGTTAATGCCAGCAGCCTGGTTCCATCCCTGTTAAGGTGAAGCCCATCCCGTCGGAAGAGCCCCTCTTTTCCCCAGAATGTTTCCCAGTTCCTAACAAATCTAAAACCCTCATCCTTGCACCATCGTCTCATCTACGCATTGAGACTCCGGAACTCTGCCTGTCTTTTGGGTCCTGTACGTGGAACGGGAAGCATTTTGGAGAATGCTACCCTGGACGTTCTGGATTTCAACTTCCTACCTAAAAGCCTAAATTTAGCCTCCAGAACCTCCCTACCACATTTTCCTATGTCATTGGTACCGACATGTACCAAGACAGCAGACTCCTCCCCAACACTATCTAGAACTTGTCTAGGTGGCGCATGAGGTCCGCTACCTTCGCAATAGGCAGGCATGTTACCAGGCGATCCTCGTGTCCACCAACTACCCAGCTATCTACATGCCTAATGATCGAATCACCAACTATAACAGCTGTCCTAACCTTTCCCTCATGGGCACATGGCCCTGGAGAAACCTCCTCAGTGCTAGAGGGTTTTACTTCACCTGGAGGACAGGTCCTAGCCACAGGATCACTTCCTGCCACACTAGGGTGATGCTCTCTTGTCACGTGACCTTTCTTCTCTATGGCAACAGGGATACTGCCAGACTGGAGATGTGACTTCAGTACTATATCCCTGTAGGTCTCGTCTATGTACCTCTCTGTATTCCGTATGTCCTCCAAGTCCGCTACTCTAGCCTCCAGAGATCAGACTCTTTCCCTGAGAGCAAAGAGCTCCTTGCACCTAGTGCACACGTAAGACCACTCGCCAACTGGGAGAAAATCATACATGTGATACTCAATGCAAAAGACTGGAAAACCCCCATCTTGCTACCAGACTGCTGTCTGCATCTTAGTTTTAAGGCTGTGTTTAGGTATTTAATTTCTTTATCTACTAACGGTGGTGGGGATAATTATAACTAATAAAACTACACCTAATATGTTTAATGTACTTTGTTCGCATAAAGCTTAATTTATCTCAGGTCCTTAATGTATGCCTGAGGAGGACAAACAGCTGCACCTGAGAGTGAATATAGCACCTCCTTTCCTTTGAGAGGTTTATGCACCTATAAAGCTACAATTATCCCTGGGGTGGGTAGGGTGTTGGGGAGGGAGGGAGGGAGGGAGGGAGGGAGGGAAAGAGACATATTAAATGCTGGTTGCTACACAGTACCCTGTCCTTTGCTTCTAAGGTAATCTGTGACCAATTTCCAGGGGGAGTCCCACAGCCCTTTCTTGGATAGAGGGAGTCTTTCAAAATGGCCCTTTGATCTGCCACCTGGTTTAACACCTATTTAAAAAAATTCACAGGTCTCTTGCCCCATATGTAGAAGGCCTCTTTGTAAAAGGTCTCTAGAAATAATTTATTGCTCAAAGAATACTGACCTTGTTTTGTCTTTTATGCTAAGTTATATTCTCATCTGATTTAAATTAAAACTCTCTGCTGGGTTCTAAATTTAACAGAAAGCTCTCTGCTGTGTTTTAAATTTAAACTGAAAGCTCTTTGCTGCTACTAGGCCCTGAATGATTTAACAAATACACTGGGTTCACAGATTAATCAGCTTTAATCTAAAGAATTCCTTTTTCCCCAAGATTTAGAAAAATTCTCAGAAGTAAATATTTACAATTGCAGATCTCTCTCCAGAAGCAGCAGTCCCCTTTTGTAGTCCTTCAAGACTTATTTCCAAGCAATAAGTTGATACAAAAAACTAAAGGTCTTTGGTGTTACAGGGAGATTTTAGAGGGGAGGGAGGGAGGGAATGTTCAGCTGCTGATGCCCTTCTTAGAAAACTGCTCTCTAGATCTTCCCCTTTCATACTTGTGTGTCCCAAACCACTTCTTAATGGTGCTTTCCAACACAGAAGAGAGATGGTTCTAAACATATTCCTGTCAGTTTTCTGCTGTCTTAGAACCCCTCCCCCCCCCCCCCCACCCGCTCTCCTTTGTCCTCCTCACTCAAGTGTAATGGCTCTCCAAGCACTTCTTTCTTCTGAAGGGACAGGCGATTCTTGTGTGTCAGGCTTACTTATATACTCCCTGGATGCCAGTGCAATCAAGAGAAAAAGAAAAGAGCATACTGCTTTTAATGTACTCATGCTATTTAGCTTCACTTTGGTTAGGATCAAAACCACAATATTTAGTCAACACATATGAGAATAATGTGATCACCCTAAGATTTATTTTTTTAATCATGTCCACGCTAAATCATTTTGTATCATTTGCTAAGTAGCTTTTCAACATGCATATTCAATTTGTTGAGCCCACACTAAAATTTTCTGTGCAAGTTCTATTGCATAGGCCCCTTAGTAAAGCTAAAGTTAATCCTCTATATCCCTCCCTTGACACATTCTGTATGTGTTTCATATGGCGACAGTCTAGAATGCTATTTATATATCACATCCTTTTTTCCCAAAAATATGTGCTACCTAGCAGCCAGATTTGGTTGCGGAACACAAAAAAATAAAGTTTCAGCACAACCTCTATAAATAGCAGAAGATGCTTCCCTCATGTTTATGTTTATTTTAATTTGATATACCGCCGTTTGTTACATCAGGGCGGTTTACATGTACAAATCAAATTGGGATGGGCACAAGGCCCCGTAGCAAGAAAAGAACTACAAAATTGAGACAGGAAAGGAGAAAATAGTAGAACATAGGACAAGACGTAAAGAGAGAGGGAGGCAGGACATAAGTAAACATGGATAAACCAGGTAAGCTGGGTGTGGCTGGAAGGTTGTATGCCGAGGTGAAGAAATGGGTTTTGAGCAGTGACCTAAAGGTGGTATAGTTTTCTTCCAGACGGAGTGAAGAGGGGAGGGAGTGCCAAAGAGCTGGACCATGGAAGAAAAAGGCAGAGCGACGGGTAGATTGTAAATGTGCACGAGACGGTGGGGGGAGGTGAAGTCGATTGATATGGAGGGAGCGAAGACTACGTGCAGGGGGTGTGAAAGTGAAGAAGATCAGTGAGGTATTGCGTCCTCCCCAGTGGGGACTCTAGGCAACAGCATGAATGTACAGCTACATGTTAATCCACCATATTAATAGCATTATGCACTAGGTCAAAAATCAACACAGTTACAGACCACCACAGAGGTAAGCTATCTAACCAAGAAGCAACTAGGATGGGACAACTATTTTATAACCTGGAAGTCTTACCTGACTGGCAAAGGCTTCATTAATTTCATACACATCAATGTCATTCAAAGTCAATCCTGTGTGAACGAGAGAATAATCCCACAGTATATTATATCCCAGAGTACTCAACATTTTTCCCTACCCCTAAGGAACCAGGATCCCCCCATGCATGCTCAAGCTATGGAGTGCCTCTCATCCAATCCAAGGCTATACATGCCTTGGTTTCTACCTCTATAGGAACTGCCCCTATTGTATGGAACTGTTTCAAGCACCTAGATCTTAAGAGAGAAAGCATTGTTTGGTATACCATTGTAATTATAACAGTGTGTTAGTTTGAGACTTTAGAAACTGCATGTTATATGGAAATTAAATGAAATCACATATTTGTTAAGGGTGTCATATAAACACAAACAGTGCCTAAATCTTATTTGGGCATAAATCTTGCTACCATTTGCAACTAGAAGATGTTGGTACCAGAAGTACGCTGTCTTTCCCCCTTCCAAATACAACCACCATACATCAGGAAAGATAAGAGGCCTCTGCTCATTATCATATACAGTGCAGTGACAGCCAGATCACATCTCCCAGGAACATGATTTCACAAACTATCCACAGCATGCACAAAACTATAAACTATCACATACAGTATTCGGAACATTTCACTGAGCTGAAGCATTCAATAAGAACACACATCACCAAGCATGAAGAGCACTAACTCGTTCTCTCTGTTCTGTACCAGTATAACAGGTTTTATTCTTATGGTATGCATAGGATCACTAAGAGAACGAGTAACAGGCCGCACATGCACCTTTTCACCTGCTCTTTGGTACACAGTTTCCACATTTCTTTTTTCATGCTTATTTTCCAATATATGCATGCGAGTACAAAACTCCACCTCATCCCTCTCCCAGGAATGTCCCTACCAAGCTCAGATAAATGTATGCGTATGCATATACAGGGCGCATGTCTATAAGTTTAGGCACCTATACTCTGACCAATTTTAGAAAAGGCTTGTTATACCCACAGAAATGCCTTTCAGAACTGCCCCCCTAAATTAGCGGCGTATGGAACATTTTACAGCTAATATTGGGCTTGTATCAAATCATATACAAGAATGTATTAAAGC
Organism: Ichthyophis bannanicus; assembly: GCA_033557465.1. NCBI lineage: Eukaryota > Metazoa > Chordata > Amphibia > Gymnophiona > Ichthyophiidae > Ichthyophis > Ichthyophis bannanicus. The sequence continues at coordinate 252,723,332 of CM066031.1, forward strand.
AATGAAACCTTTTCACTCAGCTATCACGGAAGTCACATGTATACAGAAACCTAATTAGTTATGGTTTATTGATCTGATTAACTGCCTTTCACTACAGAGAGAAAGCAGTGTACAAATCTAATTAAAGATGAACAAATATATAGGGAAGACGTGACAAACAGAAGTGCCACAAAAAAGGTTAGACAGACAGGTGAGACAAGAACAGAAGACGGCATTTGAGATATGCCTCTCTGCAGAGGACTATGGCAAAGGTCTATGAGGATGTTCTCTGGTATTGGTCTCTGGATGTACAGCAGAGAAGCTTCACCAGCATGTGAAGACAACACAAACTGCTGTCCACATTGTGAAATTCATCAGAAAGGATCTGATCCACCCAAATTCTTTTAGCCTCTGAAGAATGAATAGGGGGCAACGAAAACAGCTGCCATATAGCAAATACATTCTGAGAGATTCAAAAGAAGAAAATATTTGTTACTGTGTGAAATATTTAGTGCATGAAAGAGGGGGTACCACCACATATGCCCCATCAGCACCCTTCCTCTGCAGCAATGGAGGCCCTTGAACCCTTCTATCAGAAGAGCATTTAATTCACCTCCAGCAGCTATTGGAGTCAAATGGATTTATTTCTGCTCAAAGCTGATTTACGAGTTTTAAAATATTGTCTGCTGAAGTTAATCTCAAATCCCATTCTTCACAAATGGAAACAGAATTCTGCACTTTCGTGCAGTACAAAGAATACAGAAAGTTTCTGACTTCTGTTACCTTCTAGATTTTTGGGGTGTGGTTTTTTTTTTGGGGGGGGGGTTAATATTTTTGGGTCTTGCATTCTCTTGTAATGACATCTTGCAGAACAGCATCATATATTAAATATACATTCCATATCGACATGCTAGATCAGTCCAGACAAGTGGGTTGTGTCCCCCTATCAGCAAATGTAGACAGAGGTAATCTCCATAGGCTTCTTTATGACGACAACATCCCATATCAGCCAGAACCACTAGAGGGTGCCTTCAGTAATACTCTATCTCCAGCAGATGGTGGATGCATGTTTTCAGCTCTGTATCTGAAAAGATTGAGAGGAAAGATTGATTTCACTCGTGAGCAACCATCCTTGTTGGTGGATTTCTCAGGTTACCTTAAAAACCGTTGCTCATCTTCGATGCCATAGGAGGGGGGAAAATGGTTCAGTTCCCTTCCCTCATCTTGTTAAGGACATCTTGAGCAACCCGAAGATTGGGAAAGGAATTTGGAAGGATTATTCAAGCTTCACAAAACCTCACTGACCCTCCCCTCTTCCTCCTTCCCACGTGCCCCTGCTCTCCCCTAAAGATTGAAGAGGACTCTTCAGAGGTAGGAGAAAGTCTGACATCAAGGAAGTAACACTAAGCCCAGAATGTTATTTACCTGCCATGGGCTTCCCGAAGGTGAGTACTAAAGGATAAGCCTGTTTTGTCTCTTCTTATGGGGGTTCCCGACTTCATCCATTGCTAGGGCACTAAGTCGGGCTTGGGCCGCTCATGGCGTCCGTTGATATCTGCACCGGTGTTTTCCTGCCTTGACTCACTATGCATGTTTGTGCTTCCTGCACTTTGCCACAACCGTTCTGTGTCTTCCTGGTAAGCTGATGGCATGCAGTGTCTGCGTGCACAGCTCCAGTATACGCAGCTTGTCCGCACGGTACCAGTGCACACTTGTCCAAGTGGCTCTTCTCCACATGGCACTAGTGTGCATGACCACACAGATTTAGCATGTGTGGCCCTGGCCTGCACAGATTTGGCATGCGATGCAACACACTGCCTAAGCGTGCCTTCAGCCCATGTTGTCTAACTGCTTGGCGGTGAAGAGTGCTTATGGTACCTTTGAAGAAGCACTGCCTGGTCCGTGGAAGGTTGAGAGCTTCATGGCTGGATTCTGGTATCTGCTTTGCTTGCATGGATGCTTTGGGCATGCTCTCAGAAAGTCTGTCCCTCCCTACGCTGGCGGGAGATGAAGTGCCCCAGCCTTATCTACACTGTCGTTGACAGCATATGCACCCTTAAGAATGATAATCAGCCTTGACAGTTTTGGTGGCCTCTCCTCTGGATGCACTCCTTTGTGGAAGGGATCATTTCCTGCTGCCCACCCATCCCACCTCCCATGGTGATGGGGGTGATTTGGCCAATGGGGAGCCCCCAGGCTGTGTTCCCCAGAATTCTATTCTGCAGCAAACTTGGGTTTCTGACATGGCAACATGGACCCTAGAGTCTATGGGTCCTCTTGAGTTCTTCTACCCATTCAGAGGAGGGAGAGCACAAAGTCAGATTCCAGCTTGATATCTACCTTCTAAGTGCTCTCTGTGATAGTTAGAGTTTCAGACTGGCTGGCTGGCGTTGTTGAGAACCGAGTTCAGTCCCGATGTTGTGGGCACACAATCTGCAAGGGTGAACAAATGGTCATCTCGTTCTATAGTGCACAGAGAGAGTCCGGAGTTATTCACCTATTCAGGAAGATTGAGTTGGCAGCCCTGATTGCTCAGGTGTCTTTTACTCTGAGTTTGTCTGACCCTCTGGCGGATGAACAAGAGCCACTGGGTCACCCCCTCTGGCGAGGCTTTGGAAGTACAAGATGGCTTTTCCTCTGGAGATCATCAAGAACATGGTATGCTTGGAGTGGGCCCTGTCAGATTCCCCAGTGAAGGGGCTGACAGTCTGCAAGAGGCATTGCCCTACCAAAGGAGATTCATGCCAAGTGGTTTAATCCTTCATCCAATAAACTAAATGGCTTTACTTAACCACATTGCAGTATTCTTTAACTTAGCAATAGCAAGGTGGAAACCAGACCTCAGAAAACTCAGCTAAACCCCCGGTAGTCACCTACCGGTGAACTGGGATAAAGCATTGAGTGAAATACATCAACAGTCTGTAATTACCTAAACCACCTTCCACCGACAGAGTTCAATAGCCATAACACATGTTACAAACAATTCCTTACAATATTCATATATATTTTTTTTCATGAATGGCACATGACCTCCATCCTAGAACAGCAGACTAGAAAATCCCCGACGCCCACTCAGACGTCTTTTTCTTCTTCGCATCGTCTTTTTCGCATCAGCTGTTTCAAGGGGATAAAACTGAAAAACAGACAATATTGCTTAATATACATACCACAAAATACAAAAACACCCACTTATCTAAGCTGAAACAGGATACTTTATACTTACTTATCCAACTCAATCAGAATCACGTCAAATCTCATCAAAAGACTAAATGCTGATAGGGACCTGTAATTATATTGTTTGGTCACAATGGAAGGTCAAGTACAATGGAAGGACACTAAGTTTTACAGAGGCACATGTTGCTCGATTAATGAAAGAAAAAAACCCTTTGCTGAACCGGATATGACGGAGTCTACTATGAAAAGTAGTTGGAGTTCATTATTGATTTTAAAAAAAAGGCTGATAAGATCTGAATTACACCGGTCTTCACTAGTAGAATATATTAAACGACAGCATATTCCAAGAGGACTACGTATTTACAAAGAGCCTCGTTTATTTGCTTCAGATCAATTGTTTTTGGAGAAATGGGATAAGGTCCTGAACAAATGTTCATTAGACCTAATGGTGCTTACAGTGGATATGCTGGAACAACAGTTAGAAGGAGTTCGTGGTGACATTACAAAAATTACAGATCATCTTCAAGCAGCAGAGACGCCAGAGAAGTTTCAACATCAATTTTCCGATTTGGATAAGCAAAGTAATCAGTTACGGACTGATATCATGAAGGTGAAATTGAAGAAATTAAAGAGGGACTGCGATAACTATACAACAGGCTATGTTTATCCATGGCATAATATAAATCGTCAAAGGGACCGAAAGATACGAAAGAAGATTTCTTTTGAATGGTCATCAGATGATTCCGGTAGATCACGACAGATGCAGGAAACATTTTTAGACGAAGGTCGTCAAAAAAAGAAGAAAAATCGACAAGGAAAAGACAAGAATAGACTGAATTAGTAGCATATGATGCTTCTTCCTTAGTAATTAATAATAGTGGTTGGGGCAAGGTACTTCAGGCCGGAAGGTCGGGGATTCAAATCCCACTAGAGGACAGCAACCTTGGGCTGGAAGGACTGGAGTTTCTAGTCCCACAGGTGCTCCTTGTTTTCTTGGGCAAGCCACTTAACTCTCCATAGCCCATGTTCCCTGTAAAATAGTTATCTCCAAGTTATAATGCCCTGTTCAATGTAATTTCAGTTTGTTCAATGTAAACCGCACTGATGCAGAATAGCGCGGTATATAAGAGAATGTAAATAAATAATTTGTCTGACATCCAGTTGACGGATGTTCAGACATGTATTGGCGAAAGGATTTTCTTTCGTCCCACGATCATGTTATGATTCCTTTCAATTTCGTCTAGATTTCGAGAAATTTATGAGGAAACAATCTTAAGAACATTTTTGCAACCTGTGGTGAATATGAACAAGATGTTATTACTGCTATTTCTGATGTTCCTGACACTTCTGAGAGTGTATCAATTGATCGGGTTGCCTTGCCGTTTAAATATGCATGGAATCCAACAGAGCCATCACATCCTAATCTGTCTGTATATAAACTGGTTTTACAAGATATAACTAAATTAAAGGATAGTAAGCGGAGAAAAGTTTGAAACGTTTTGTCTCTAGAGGAGAGACTGGCTTTGAAAGAATTAATGGGAAATCCGGATATAGTTTTAAAACATGCTGATAAAGGGGGTGGGATTGTGCTCTTAAATAGACGGGATTACTTGAATGAGGCTTATCGCCAACTATCAGATTCGGCTGTTTCCGTGAGATTAACAACTGAACCTACGGGGGGAATTGCAGGATAAGATTAAAGATCTGACGGCCAAGGCATATCATATGCATATTATATCTAAAAAAGAACTGACATTTCTGAAGGTAATTTCTCCTAGTATACCAAAATTTTATTTATTACTCAAAATTCACAAAGACCTAGTACATCCCCCAGGTAGACCCACAGTGTCAACACGGGGATCTGTCCTGGAGTCATTATCAATTTTAATTGATTCTTATTTACGTCCTTTGCTGGTAACAATCCCCTCATATATACGTGACACTATGCATTTTTTACAGATCTTGAATAGTGCATCAGAATGGGCTTCCAATCAATCCATTTTATTAGTAACTCTGGATGTACCAGCATTGTATACCAGTATTCCGCAAGTTGCGGCTTTACATGCAATTACGTCAGGGTTATTACAGCGAGGAGATATAGGAGATATACAGTTGGATTTTTTGATGGAATGTGCGGAGCTAGCACTTTGTAGAAACTATTTTAGTTTCAATGGCTTATCTTTCAACAGATTGCGGGGATAGCAATGGGGGCATTGTTTGCCCCTTCAGTGGCAAATCTGTTTATGGGGTTATATGAACAGCAATGGTTACACTCTTCACCATATTCTTCTTGTATGAAGATATGGCGGCGATATATCGACGACATGTTTATGTTATGGGAAGGCTCAGAGACTTTGTTGTTAGAGTTTCATCAATGGTTGAATACCTTAGATTCTCACATTAAATTTACTATTAATTATGATGTTGAGGAAATAGTTTTCCTTGATGTGAGAATATTTAGACAAAGTGAGTCTTGGAGTACGTCAGTCTATAAGAAAAATACTGATAAGAATATGTTTTTGCACTTTTCTAGTGCCCATCCAATAAGCCTTTTGAAAGGTTTACCTTTTTCTCAATTTATTAGGTACAGACGCAACTGCTCCTCTGTTGAAGATCATAAGATTCAGGCAGTATCCCTTAAAAATGATTTCTTAAAAAGAGGATACCCCGAGACAGTATTAAATCGTGCATATAAAAGAGCCTTGCACAATGATCGATCATGGCTATTGTCTCCTAAGAAGCGATCACGAGGAGGGGATGACCATATTAATTTTATTTCGAGGTAGTCCCCATTTAGTAAACAGATTCAGGTAGTTTTGCAGAAACATGTGAATGTTCTGCAAACATTACCAGGACTGGAATCAAAAGGTTTGCGGTGTGTATGGCAGCGTAATCCTAATCTGAAAGATTTATTAAGTCCTTCGTCTTTGCGATCAGTAGGGTTGGATATGGTGGAAGAATTAGGACATAAGAGATGTAGACACTGTGCATTTTCCTCCGTGATGTGGGTAACTGATTATTTTGTTTATAATGGAAGACAATACTTTCTTAGGTCTCAAACCTCTTGTGCCTCCGATTTTGTGGTTTATGGAATTTTTTGTCCATGTAAACTTTTATATATTGGGAAGACTATTCGCCCCTTCCGTATTAGAATGGGTGAGCATAAAAGTAAGTTACATTGTGAACGCCGTGAGGCACCAATTGTAGAACACTGTTTATTACATAAACATTAGTTCGCAGAGTTACAATGTTTTTGCATTGAGCGAATGCTTTCTGGATCTGGATTAAAATCGCGCGATCAGTATCTTTTATATAGAGAACAACAACGGATTTTTCAACTAGGAACGACTTCACCTGATGGACTGAACTCAGAGATAGATTGGGGAGCCTGTGTGTGAGAGTAACTCTAGTGGATTTTAGTTTGTCAGGTGTAGTAATTTTGCCGTGATTGGATGTTGGGTAGTATGAGCGGGGTTTGAGTAACTTTAAAACATTCATTTGATGTTGGGTGATCAGCAGTGGATATGACTGAGTTAGAGAATGGATGATGTATGTCATTCAGCCTTTAGTCTTTTGATGAGATTTGACGTGATTCTGATTGAGTTACATAAGAACATAAGATATGCCATACTGGGTCAGACCAAGGTCCATCAAGCCCAGTATTCTGTTTCCAACAGTGGCCAATCTAGGTCATATGTACCTAGCAGTTTCCCCAAGAGACACAAGTTCCACAATGCTTGTACTGGGTCAAGCATTGATATCTTCGGTCACTTCTTAATAATGGTTTATGGACCTTTCCTCCAGGAACTTGTCCAAACCATTTTTAAACCCAGCTACACTAACAGCCTTTACTACATCCTCCGGTAACAAATTCCAGAGTTTGATTACACGTTGAGTGAAAAAATATTTTCTTTTATTAGTCTTAAATAGTTTACCCTGTAGCTTCATTGCATGTCCCCTAGTCTTTCTATATTCTTATAACGTAAACAATCGATCTACGTTTACCCGTTCCACTCCGTTCATTAATTTATAGACTTCTATCATATCTCCCCTCAGCCGTCTCTTTTCCAGGTTAAAGAGCCCTAACCTTTTTAGCCTTTCCTCATAGGAGTATCCTTCCATCCCCTTTACCATTTTGGTGGCTCTTTTCTGAACCTTCCCTAAAATCGCTATATCCTTTTTAAGATACAGCGACCAGAATTGCACACAATATTCAAGGTGCGGTCTCACCATGGAACGATATAGAGGCATTATAATATCTTTTGTTTTATTTTCCATTCCTTTCCTTATCATACCTAGCATTCTATTGCTCTCTTGGCCGCCGCTGCACACTGGGCCGAGGGTTTTAACATGGTATCCACAATGACGCCTAAATCTTTTTCCTGGGTGGTGGTTCCTAATGTGGAACCTTGCATCGTGTAACCATAGTTTGGGTTGTTCTTCCCTAGGTGCATAACCTTGCACTTGTCCACATTAAATTTCATCTGCCATTTTGATGCCCAGTCTTCCAATTTATCAAGATCCTCTTGCAATTTTTCACAATCCTCTTGGGTTTTAACAACTTAAAATAGTTTTGTGTCATCTGCAAATTTGATAACCTCACTCGTTATTCCACTTTCCAGGGCATTTATAAATATGTCAAAAAGCAGCGGACCCAGCACAGATCCCTGGGGTACACCACTATTCACCTTTCTCCATTGGGAAAATTGGCCATTTAGCCCTACCCTCTGCTTTCTTTCTTTTAACCAGTTCCTGATCCACAATAGTACACTGCCTCCTATCCCATGACTCTTTAGTTTTGCCAAAAGTCTCTGATGAGGGACCTTGTCAAAGGCTTTCTGAAAGTCCAGATACACAATATCTACCGACTCACCTTTGTCCACCTGTTTATTCACTCCTTCAAAAAAACATAACAGATTAGTAAGACAACATCTTCCTTGTCTAAAGCCATGTTGGCTGTCTCCCATTAGGTCGTGACTATCTACATGCTGAGTAATTTTATTCTTTATGATGGTTTCTACCAGTTTTCCCGGTACTGACGTCAGGCTCACCGGTCTGTAGTTTCCCGGATCACCCCTGGAACCCTTTTTAAAAATTGGTGTTACATTGGCGATCCTCCAATCTTCAGGTATTAGAGATGATTTTAATGATAGTTCACAGATTACTAATAGCAGGTCTGCAATCTCATATTTCAGTTCTTTCAACACCCTTGGATGTATACCATCCGGCCCAGGTGATTTGCTACTCTTCAGTTTATCTAATAGTTGTAAGACATCTTCCCGATGTATCGATATTTCCTTCAATTCTTCCGCACCTTTAAATACCACTTCAGTCATGGGTAACATCCCTACATCTTCCTCAGTAAAGACTGAAGCAAAGAATTCATTCAGTCTCCCCGTTATCGCCTTGTCGCCTCTTAGTGCTCCTTTAACCCCTTTATCATCTAATGGACCAACTGACTCTCTCACAGGTTTTTTGCTACGATTGTACTTGAAAAGGTCTTTATTTCGTGTTTTTGCTTCCGCAGCAAGCTTCTTCTCAAATTCTCTCTTTGCCTGCCTTATCAATGCCTTGCATTTGACTTGCCAGTGCTTGTGCTGTTTCCAGGTTTCGTCATTTGGCTCTTTTTTCCATTTCCTGAAAGATGCTTTTTTGGCAACAACAGCCTCTCTGACCTCACCTTTAAACCATGCTGGCAGTTTTTTGGACTTCCTTCCACTTTTCTTAAAGCGTGGAATACAGCTGGTCTGGGCTTCCAAGATAGTATTTTTCAACAACATACAAGCTTGATGTACGTCTTTAACCTTTGCAACTGCTCCTTTTAGTTTTTTCTTAACTGTTTTCCTCATTTTATCATAGTCTCCCCTTTCGAAAGTTAAAGGGTAGTACTGTGGATTTCCTTACTATCCCTCCTCCACTAATTAAATCAAAGGCGATCATGCTATGATCACTATTGCCAAGTGGCCCCAACACCCTTATCTCTTGCACTAGATCTGGTGTTCCACTAAGGACTAGGTCTAATATGGCTTCCCCTCTGGTCGGTTCATGAACCAGCTGCTCCAAGAAGCAGTCATTTATTTCATCTAGGAACTTTATCTCCCTAGCATGTCCTGCTGTGACACTGACCCAGTCGATGCCGGGGTAATTGAAATCACCCATTATTATTACTGCACTGTAACTTTTGCTAGCTTCCTTGATTTCTTTGAGCATTTCATCATCCATTTGTTCATTCTGGCCAGGCGGACGATAGTACACCCTCACTGCCATCGCCTTCCCCTTTTTACATGGAATTTCAATCCATAGAGATTCTACAGCAAATTTTGTTTCTTGCAAAACTTTAATCCTTTCTGACTCAATGCCCTCTCTAACATAGAGCGCAACCCCTCCACCAATTTGATCAGCTCTATCATTACGATATAGTTTGTACCCAGGTATCACAGTGTCCCACTGGTTGTCCTCCTTCCACCATGTCTCTGATATTCCAATCATATCTAACCTCTCGTTTAGTGCTATATATTCTAACTCTCCCATCTTGTTTTTTAGACTTCTAGCATTTGCATACAAGCATTTTAGAGACTGTATTTTATTCATATTAATTTGGCTATTGGTAGACATGGGTAATTTGGGATCTTTAAGCTCTGTCTGCTCCATACTCGAGGGCATTTGGGCTACTTTACTCTTTTTTGGAACCTCTATGCTTTTTGTAGTATCCTTCAAGGATACATTCTTCCGAACCATGCGCTCTTGGGCGACTGTCGGCTTTCCCCTATTATCTAGTTTAAAAGCTGCTCTATCTCCTTTTTAAGGGTTAATGCCAGCAGCCTGGTTCCATCCCGGTTAAGGTGAAGCCCATCCCTTCGGGAGAGCCCCTCCTTTCCCCAGAATGTTCCCCCGTTCCTAACAAATCCAAACCCCTCATCTCTGCACCATTGTCTCATCCACGCATTGAGACTCCGGAGCTCTGCCTGCCTTTTGGGTCCTGCGTGTGGAACGGGAAGCATTTCGGAGAATGCTACCCTGGAAGTTCTGGATTCCAACTTCCTACCTAAAAGCCTAAATTTAGCTTCCAGAACCTCCCTACCACATTTTCCTATGTCATTGGTAACGACATGTACCAAGACAGCAGACTCCTCCCCAGCACTATCTAAGACCTTATCTAGGTGGCGCGTGAGGTCCGCTATCTTCGCACCAGGCAGGCATGTTACCAGGCGATCCTCACGTCCACCAGCCACCCAGCTATCTACATGCCTAATGATCGAATCACCAACTATAACTGCTGTCCTAACCCTTCCCTCATGGGTACTTGGCCCTGGAGAAACCTCCTCGGTGCGAGAGGGGTTTACATCACCTGGAGGACAGGTCCTAGTTACAGGATCACTTCCTGCCACACCAGGGTGATGCTCTCCTGTCACGTGACCTCTCTCCTCCATGGCAACAGGGATGCTGCCAGACTGGAGGTGGGACTCCAGGACTATATCCCTGTAGGTCTCGTCTATGTACCTCTCTGTCTGTCTTATGCTTTCCAAGTCTGCTACTTTAGCCTCTAGAGAACGGACTTGTTCCCTGAGAGCAAAGAGCACCTTGCACCTAGTGCACACGTAAGACCTCTCACCAGCTGGGAGAAAATCATACATGTGACACTCAATGCAAAAGACTGGAAAGCCGACATCCCACTGCTGGACTGCTGTCTGCATCTTAGTTTTAAGTTTGTGTTTAGATCTTTAAGTTCTTTACGTACTAAAGGGTGCTATGGATATTTATACCACTAAAACTGTACCTAATAAGTTTAATATACCTTGTTCACCTGAAGCTTAATTAATCTCAGGTCCTTAGTGTATGACTGATTTGGGTAATGAGCTTCACCTGAGAGCACCTCCTGTCTTTTAAGTTGTGCAAGTACCTATAAAGCTGTGATTATCCCAGGGGAGGGTGGGTGTGGGGAGGGAGGGAGGGATATAACACTTATTAAAAGAGGGCTGCTACACAGTAACCTGTCCTGTGCTGCTGAGGTAAGCTATATTCTGATTTGATTTAAATTATAGCTCTTTGCTGCTGCTAGGCTCTAACCTATTATGAAATTTAAACTACAAGCTCTCTGCTGGATTCTAAAGTTAACCAGAAAGCTCTCTTCTGTGTTTTAAATTGAAACTAAAAGTACTTTGCTGATGCTAGGCCCTGAGTGACTATGAAATTTAAACTACAGCTCTCTACTGGGTATGAAAGGTAACCAGAAAGTTCTCTTCTGTGTTTTAAATTGAATCTTAAACTGTTGCTACTAGGCCCTGACTGATTTAACAAAAAATACTGGGTTCAAAGATTAATTAGCTTTAAAAGAAAAAAATTCCTTTCAGAAAAATTCCCAGAAGTATATACTCACAATTTTCAGATTTCTCTCCAGAAGTAACAGCCCCCCTTTCTAGTCCTTCTAGTTGGATAAGTAAGTAGAAAGTATCCTGTTTCAGCTTAGATAGGTGGGTGTTTTTGAATTTTGTGGTATGTATATTAAGCAAATTGTCTGTTTTTCAGTTTTATCCCCTTGAAACAGCTGATGAGAAACGCAAGAAAAAGACATCTGAGTGGGCGTCGGGGATTTTCTAGTCTGCTGTTCTAGGACAGAGGTCTTGTGCTATTCATCAAAAATTATATATATGAATGCACTCCCACCAGACATTCGAGCTATAGCAGACCTGACCCAATTCAGGAAGGCAATCAAATATCACCTCTTCCTCCAATACTACCCAACCAGCGATGAATTTAGTTAGCACCACCTAAGAATCACCGCCCTTTTGCAGCACATACTCACAAGGTATCAAGTATTCAAAACGGATTCATCATTTATTGAGCAACTCAACAATGTTATAGGAATTTTTTACCTCATGTATAGGAATTTTTTACCTCATGTATATAGCATATTTCATGTAAATAGTTCATGTATATAGTTCAGCCCCTGTTATCCAAGTTTATATTCCTGTTCGATGTAAAACCAAACAGAATGTGTGTATTGGTCACTTTGTTATACTGTAAACCGCGCTGATGCCGAATAGTGCGGTATATAAGCAACTGTAATAAATAAATAAATAAAATAAATAAATATTGTAAGGAATTGTTTGTAAAATGTGTTATGGCTATTGAACTCTGTCGGTGGAAGGTGGTTTAGGTAATTACAGACCGTTGATGTATTTCACTCAATGCTTTATCCCAGTTCGCCGGTAGGTGACTACCGGGGGTTTAGCCGAGTTTTCTGAGATCTGGTTTCCACCTTGTTATTGCTAAGTTAAAGAATACTGCAATGTTGTTAATTAAGTAAAGTCATTTAATTTATTGGATGAAGTATCATTTTGTGGCTTTGATAGGGACCTGTAATTATATTAAGTGGTTTCATCTGGCAAGAGTGCATGCTCAGATTACAATGGGTGCAAATTGGGCTGCCACTCCGATGGAGAGTGGAATACCCCTGAAGGACCCCAGGATTGCAAGATGGACACTTATCTTGAGGAGTTAAGTTTGCAGCCTCTGCTGTCATCTTTCAGTTGGACAGTGTGCGGACCTGATGTCCTGGGAGCTGCTCCAGTGGTTTCAATCCTTTGCACAGAGATTATTACGTCCCTCTTGGAGTTGGCTACAGATTTTGTCATCAGAGGTTATATATTATTTTATCCTTGTGGTGGACAAAGACATTGTTCTGTCGACTGTGGCACAACGTTGGATGTGGGTTCACTATTGGGCGGCGGTTTCATCCCCCATCCTGATTGTCTTAGTTCTCCCTTAAAGGCAGGCTCTTCTTTGGGCAGACAGATAAGATGGGTAAGGACTTGCGAGAGTCAGTGTCTCATCGCATCTCAGAGGATAGGCCCAAAAACAAAAAAAGATAAAGAGTAAGAGGGCCTGGGAGGCTTTTGGGCACATGTTCCTGTTGGCGTATGCCAGTGTTCCTCACTTGTGCTATTCAGACTCCAGCTATTACTGCCCCTGCAAGTCTTCCTTTCTACATTCCAGTCTCAGATTCAGCCCTTTTGTGGGCGGCATGAGTCCCGAGGCTCTAATACCTCCTGAGGTGCCTTCTCCCAGCCAGCACAATAACAGCCAGAGGGCTCATTCTCAGAGTGGGTCCTGATCATGAAGGATTGCATGTCAACATTCCATGTGGCCATGTTTTGGAATGCAAGAGCCGGTTCTGGGCTCCTTTGTCTCTCCTTGCGGCTGCGCAACCAACAGAACAGCAGTTCAATGTACTCTGGACAGACTCCTCCATCTATGAGCAGTGGGCCTAGTTTATCCCCAGCCAATTACAGCCAAACTAGTTGTTCCATTTCTCTGTGCAGCCTAGAAAGAAGTCTCTTTTGTCAGGTCCTCAACTTCAAGGGAATCAACACTTGCCTGCACACCTTCTGTGGGAGTCTCTTCGGTCAGTGTTGCAGGAAATATGTGGCAGAGTTCCTTGCCTCTGGTCTTGATGAGGCTTACTTCCATGTCCTTATTTTGGAGGCTTGTCTATGCAGTCTTTGCTTCGGCATTCCTGGCTCATTTCAGTTTGCTGCTCTCCCCTTTGACCTCTCCACCGCCTCTAGGGCGTTCTTGAGCACGATGATGATGGCTTCCACATTTAGGCACCAGGGTACCTGTGCTCACCCATATCCGGAACACTGACTCATCACGCGGTCTGAAGCGAACCGGGATTTGGCCAGAGTGGTGCTGTTCCTGGTTTGGTACTTCGAGGAAAATGCCTGAGAACACCTTCAATGCTAGATTAGGCACAGTCTTGCTGCCAGAAGAACAGCTGAATAAGTTGCTGGCCCAGTTGGCAGCCTCCCAGTATCAGCAGGCTCCCAGAGTTGGGTTCTCTTCAACTTCTTGATGGCTTGATGCCAGCGGCGATAGACCTGCAGCCTTGGGCGCAAGCTCATGAGGCCTCTTCAAAAGTCCCTTCTTTCTCAGTGTTCTCCCAGCTCTCTAGCATTTGAAGTCAGATAGCCCTCCAGTCAGAGGTGGTCTCGTGTCTGCAAGGCTGGCAGCAGCTGCAGCACTTGAGGAACGGTATGCCATCAGATGATCCTACATGGCTTCTTCTGCCATCAGATGCCAACCGGTTTGGCTGGGGAGTTTGGTGTAAGATCCAAATAGCACAGGGCCATTGAAACAACTGAGAGCTGGCATAGCCCATCAACTGCCTCAAGGCGAGGGCCATTGTTTGGCCTGCCTGCATTGCCAGACCCTGATCAAGGATGAAATGGTCTGGGAGATGGTCTCCTGTTCTCCTGAATGGCAAGGTGCTTGCACGTTCTATCAATGCACTTCATTACCAGACTCAACCACATGGTGGCAGTCTTCAGTCGACACTCTCAATTCCAAAAAGAGTAGGGACTGAGTCAAATAGCACATTGGTAGATTCTGCACAGTTGGGGTCATACCATGATGGATCCAATGGCAATTCGGTCCAATGCCAAAGCAGACCGCTTCTTAAGTTGCTGTAGAGAGACAGACTCTGAGAAGGTCAACGCCCTAGTTCAGTCCTGGCTGATGCGACCTGCTGTGCGTGTTCCCTCCATGGTCACTGGTGGATCATGTGCTCTGACAAAGATCAGCATCCGGGCTGGGTGTTCTTTACTGAAAAATATGTAGAAACTTACCCATGCCAGAAAGGATATTTAAAACTGATGTATCAGAGGAACTGAAACAAATCTCAACAAATCAGGAAGATGTAATACAGCTATTTGATAAACTAAAGGGTAGCAAATCACCTAACCAGATGGCATACATCTCAGACTGCTGAAAGAACTAAAATATGAGATTGCAGACCTATTTTTAGTAACCTGGTAACTATCATTAAAATCATCTGTAGTACCTGAAGACTGGCCAACATAACGCCAATTTATTTTAAAAGGGTTCCAAGGGTGATCTGGGAAACTAGACCGGTAAGCCTAACATCAGTACCAGGCAAAATGGTAGAAACTCTTATAAACAACAAAATTACTGATGATAGTTATGATTTAATGGCAGAAAGCCAACATGGATTTAGCCAAGAAAACTATGTCTCGCTAATCTCATATTTTTTGAAGGTGTGAACAAACAGGTAAAAAAAGGTGAGCTAGTTGATACAGTATCTGGATGTTCAAAAAAGCATTTGATAAGGTCCCTCATGAGAGGCTACTGAGGAAACTGAAAAGTCATGGAATAGGAGACAGTGTGCTATTGTGTATTAGGAACTAGTTAAAAGATAGAAACAGGGAGAGGGGCTAAATGAACAATTTTCTCAATGGAGAAAGGTGAATAGTGGAATACTCCAAGGATCTGTGCTGGGCCCACTGCTTTTGAAGATATTTATAAATTACCTGGAAATGGGAATAACGAGTGAGGTGATCAAATCTGCAGATGACAGAAAACTATTAAAAGTTATTAAAACATAAGAGGATTGTGAAAAATTGCAAAAGGACCTTGAAAAACTGGAAGGTTGGGCATCCAAATTGCTAATGAAATTTAATGTGGAGTAGTGCAAAGTTATGCACTCGGGGAAGTACTCAACCTACTGCTACATGATGCAAGGCTCTACATTAGAAATTACCCCCAGGAAAAGGATCTGGGCATCATCCTGGATAATACATTGAAAACCTCTGCCAATGTGCAGGGGCAGCAAACACAAACAGAATGCTAGGAAACAAAAGGAAATGAATGGAGAATAAAACCAAGGCTATTATAATGCCTCTGTATCACACCATTAATATTGTGTGCAATCCAGGTCACCATATTTTAAAAAGGACATTGCAGAATTGGAAAAGGCACAGAGGAGAGCTACCAAAATGGTAAAGGGGATGGAAGAATACCTCTACAAAGAAAGGCTTAAAAGGTCAGGGCTCTTAAACTTGGAAAAGAGATGGCTAAGGGGAGTTATGATAGAGATCTATAAAATAATGAATGGAGTGGAACGGGTAAACTTAGATTGGTCATTTACTCCTTCAAGTTGAAAAGCTAGGGGGGGGGGGGGGAAATCAATGAAGCTACAATGTAGCACATTTAAGACTAATCTGAGGAAATATTTTACTGAATGCACACAGCTCCCCCGAGAATAAGTAAGGATCCCTGCAAGACTAGGCTTGCAGCTCGGAATGTCACGCCAAACATAGTGACCAGAAAGATAGTCTTGATGGCTAGAACTTCAAGAGCTCAAAAGACTCCGACATCAATGCCCAGAGTACAGGGCAGAGATCCCATGGAGCAACAAGTGATTGCAGGGGAGGACACCAATTATATACCCCCTAGAGAAAATGGGAAGAATCAGGATGCGAGTCAATGGACCACCTCACCACTGGCTTTCTGAAGCAGGAAGGACGCCACCTGCGCCTTCAGAGAATGAAGAGGAAGATCTTTGTACAGATCCTCATGAAGAAAGGCAAGCAAGAACAGCCTGTTCCTTTCTTCTTACCAAAGGTGGAATCTGCCTTCCATGGGAAATCAGGTTGTCTGTTTCCCTCCTTTTCGAAGTTCTTCATCAAGTGGATGTCTGGAGCATGCTAACTCCCTGCACAAGTCAGGCCATCTATTCATGCTAGTTGTAGAACCATGTAAAGGTGACACGGCTGCTTAATCTACTTTGGGATGCTGGATCGAGGGGGTGATTGCCTTTGTGTAAATGTTGTGGAACCGGCCAGTTCTAAGAGGTTTGTGTGAGCATTCCACTTGGGTGCAAGTGTCCTTGTTGGCTGAGCACAGTTTGGTACCACCCTTAAGACACTGTCAGGTGGCAACATGGGCATCACTTTCCATTTTTGTCACGTTTACACTTGGATGTCCAAGCTCGGGCAAACACAGCCTTGGCTCAGATTTTGAATGCTACCATGCCTTCTTCCCACCCAGTGGTGGTGTAGTTTTGGCACATCTCACTTGTCTAGACTGGTCTAGCAGGATGATATGAAAGGCAACATTTTACTTACCAGATAATGTCCTTTCCTTGAGTCCTGCTAGACCAGTCCAGGACCCACCTTGGATTACTGCTTGGTCTGCTATTCTCTGTGAATGGCCCTGTGGGTTCATACCCTTCTGGCAAGCTTTCTGTTTAGGCTGATCCTGTAGTTATAATTACTGCTCCATTGAACAGTGTTGCCTTCACCGAGGTTGTGTGACTTCTAAGGTTCCTCACCATATGCTTTGATATGACTAATACTGAAGACTCCCTCTGGTTGTTCTGGCTGATATAGCAGGACGATGTCATAAAGAAGCCTATGGAAGTTTCCTCTGTCTCCACATCTGCTGGTAGGGGGGGACAAAATCCACTTGTCTGGGCTGGTCTAGCAGGACTCAAGGACATTATCTGGTAAGTAAAATGTCACCACCTTACAATTCTAATCTATATCTCTCCTCAGTTTGTGTAAATTCCCATCACTACCTGGCTTGTGTGCTCAAACACGAAGCATCCCATGGAAAATTACAGGAAAGCTGTACAGTTAACGAGACAAAATGAGGCCCTAGTGGCACAAAAAAACATCAAGATGCTTCAATGCAAGTGAAGTAGAGCTATTTCTTATAGCTCATTTCTTGAAATGCGCAATAGCCCTCTCAAATCTACCTGGCCAATAATTTTTATGGATTCTGTTTCCAGAGGATGTGGTCAAGGCAATTAATAGAGACCAAAAGAGGTTTGGGCAAGTTCCTGGAACAAAAATCCATAAACATTCTGCTGAAACAAAGCCACTTTGATTTCACAAAAAGGCACAGCAATGCTTTGTATTTATTTTCCAGATACATTTCTCACCCATACATATACTTTTTGTAACTTATAAATTTTGTGATCAAACAATATTTTACACCCCCAGCAGTCTTTCGAACACTCCATAGTACGTACAGAAACATGTCTGACCTCTGAAATATAAAAATGCCCTTATTGTATCATTAGATTTAATCTGTGGCATTTGATTTGGTGGACCACTGTCTTTTCACTAATCATCTGGCCGATATTGGTGTCTTTGGAACAGTACTTAAATGATTCACATCATTTCTGTCTCAATATACCTTTACTGTTTCTACTAACCTGGTCCCTTCAGCTATATACCAGTTAGACCACAGAGTTCAAAGGCTGAAGTCTTTCCCCAATGCTCTTGAATATAATCCTTAGTTCCTTGGCTCTATTAGTTTAATCCCTGAGTTTTTCAGGTTACTTTTTGCAGATGA
This sequence comes from Ichthyophis bannanicus, assembly GCA_033557465.1. NCBI lineage: Eukaryota > Metazoa > Chordata > Amphibia > Gymnophiona > Ichthyophiidae > Ichthyophis > Ichthyophis bannanicus. The sequence continues at coordinate 252,741,644 of CM066031.1, forward strand.
CTTGTCTTAATAGAATTTCAGAACCCATTCCCCTAATCTTCAACCTTTTAATAATAGTCTTTCAGCAGTTTTGAATTGGCTCAAAGAAAACTGCTTGAAGTTTAATCCTGATAAACCCAAAGCAATGCGGATGACAGATCTCCTCCTTCAATTGCACCTACACTTGCAGATTATATTTGCCCCCTAGTATCCAAAGAAAATTCTGGATTATCACAGCCAACTCCTCCTACCTTTCCATACTCAGATTTCTTCAGTAGTCTCTTTCCTCCTGCTTCTCTGCTTTGAGGGCCAACCAGGCTGTAAGATCTTTCCTAAGATCTTTCCTAGATAAACCTATACTGTTTACTGTAGTAATTTCCTTAGTTATTTGTCGACTCAATTATTGTAATTCACTATATAATGGCTTACCCCTTCCTACCATTAGTCTTCAATTGAAACTTCAGCTATCAAATTAGTAACTCATTCAAAACAATTTAACCATGTTACCATTCTTTTAAAAAAAGAGAGCCACTGGCTCCCAATATCCTTATCCTACAGAATAAAATTTAAGATATTTCTCTTAGCCTACAAAGCTTTCCATTCTGACTTATCTTACCAATCTAATTCGCTCACTCCATACATACGTTCCAGAACACTTTGCTCCAAAAGTCAAATTTTTTTAAGATTACTCATAATAATCTAGTAAGTCATGAAATAACATGACAGTCCCCTTTCTTTTTTCCTAGCTTCAAGTCTTTGGATCATCTCTGAATCACCTCTTCAAAAGTAAGAAAGCTCTGGTCTTTGAGAAGGGCTAAAGGTCAGGACTGGAACCCCAGTGCTGCAGTCTGGTCACTATTTCTCCACTACCCTCTCCCTTTTTCTGCTCCTTTAATTTTAAATGTAATTTCTCTCTAATTTCATTGTAATTTTGTAACCACTTTGACACTGTTGGGAAAGGCAGTGTGTATCATGTTTTAATAAACTATATAAAATTAGTTGAAAAAGTACAACATAGCATATAAAACTGCAGAGACCTAACAGAGCAAATAACTGAACAGAAGATACTTCCTCACCCCCTTATGTTTTCCTATGTAACTGCGCTTCTTTCCAATAAGGCATCCTTAAGATCACACCCTTACCTGCTTTTTTCACAGCAGCTGGGATGGCATAGGCTGGCCCTATACCCATAATGTTGGGAGGCACGCCAACTACTGCATAGGATCGCAAGACCCCAAGAACTGGAAGACCCAGCTGCACAGCCTTTGAACGTTTGGCTATCAGAACTGCAGCTGCTCCATCACTAACCTGACTTGCATTACCTGGAGGAAAGAAAGATCCTTGTGTTTACCTGTTCTTCAAACTAAAGTATCCATTATGCACTGTGTTTTACTGGAGACCATGGAACTCTCTTTATTAGATAAATCTTAAACAATAAAAACTATTTTATATATGGACAGTTTATCTTGTGCATTTTCATTAGGAACTCAAGCAGAATTACATTCAATTACAGAAGATATTTCCCTGTCCTCAGAGGGCTTACAATCTAAGTTTGCGCCTGGGGAAACAGTGGGTTAAGTGACTTATCCAGGATCAGAGTATCAGTGGCATTTAAACCTTGACTTCCCTAATTCTTAGCCACTGGGCTGCATGAGCTGAAGCCATACAGATCTGGTCTTCAATGACATCCTACAAAAGATTTAAGCTTGCTTCAGAACCACATATATGCGTGTGTCACATCCCATTCTTTGTCTCCTATTGTTCATTTAGAAGCTACAATAGTTTGTATTTATTCCCCTATTCTTTTGTTATCCTGAGAGCATAAGGCCATTTTAGGAAAGGTCTCTAAGACTGGAATTGAGATGTCCAGGTCAGGATATGCTCAATTCCCTCTACACATTATAAAAGGCTCTGTAGAAGGATGCCGGCAAAATATACCCAGCAGGAGCAGCAATTTTACAATGCTGCATGTAAGGGGGGGGAGAGGAAAAAAAAAAAAAAAAAAGTGTTCCTATCTCAAAATTTGCATTGCTGCAGCCAGGAATATCATGTGTCCCAAGTCAGGTTAAGTCAGGTCTATTATCTTTATTTATTTATAAATAAATATTTTGTTCATACCTGTCCAGTAGTAGCTCAAGGTGAGTTACAATCAGGTACAGTAGGAATTTCCCTGTCACTAGAGAGCTTGCAATCTCTGTTTGTACCTGAAGCAATGGAGGATAAGTGACTTGCTCAAGGCCACAAGGAAATGCCAGTGGGATTTGAACCGTGCTCTCTCTGGTCACCAGGCTGCTGCTGTAACCACTAGGAGCCCAAGGAACAAAAACCTGACACAATCTCCTCCCCCCCCCCCCCCCAAGACAACCTTTTAGGGACAGTTTCTCCAAATGGGTTAGTTTTGTGGAAAGTTTTGAGAAGCCATTGTGCAGTGTTTACTTTTACACGACATAGCTCCTGATGAAGCCGATAGACGGCGAAACGAAAGCTTTTGTAGAGCAGCGGTTGTTTGATGATGAATGGTAGTGTTGCTAATCACTGTGAGGTTTATTTCCCGTGTTGGAGGTTGGAGTTGACCCCTTGTACTACGCGTCCGTTTGGAGGGCAGAGAACCCAGTCGGCTGCAAGACTTCAGTCATAAGATAAGTTTTTTGAATACCTTATTGGTGTTATTAAGCGAGTTCTTTCAGTTTCTGGTTTTATTCTTGCAGGTATTACATCCGGGCAATTTCGGCTGCGTTCAGCCCTGCTAGTACCTTGTGTGTACTTAGACCACAGACGCATTTTATTAGTAGATTGGTTGTTTGTGAATGTTGTGTGGATGTGTGTATATCTCTTTTTAGATTTAGATATATTTATCCCATTAGTTAATTAGTGGTTGTTTGAAAATTTGTATGATTTTTGTGAATTTAGTTAGGAATTTGGAGGCGGCTTGACCTGGGTTACTTGGGGGTCAATATCACGGATAAGTATGAGACTTTATTCACAGCTAACTACCTGAGACCTATTAGAACTATTAATAGGGATTTGGCGGGATGGATGAGGATGGAGATATCATGGTTGGGGAGAATAGCAGCAATTAAAATGAATATTTTGCCTCGATTGCTTTATTTGTTTCATGCCTTACCGGTGAAGGTCCCGGAAGGGACGATGAGGGCCCTACAACGGCAGGTGTTTAGTTACATTTGGAAGAGGAAACCGCCGAGGGTAGCACGGGAGGTGATGTTTGCTCCTAAGGAGGAGGGGTTTGGGGGTACCTAATTTGAAGGCTTATTATTGGGCAGCACAGATTGCGCATGTATTGGGATGGAGGGAGGGGGGGGGAGGAGCGGCCCTAGGTGAGCTTGGAGAAAGGGAGGGTTAGTGGGGGTCGCTTGGCAGCTTGGCTTTGGGCACCTAGGGTGGGGAGGGGGGAACTGGGGCGAGGGTCACCGGCGATGAGGCAGGTAGTGAAGATATGGGATAAAGCCAAGGGACCGGATATAGCCAGAAGGAGAACGGAGTTTTCAGTGATGACACTGTGGAGGGGGTGTAGAGCTTTTAAGCCAGGCTGGGAGGGCGGAAGGTTTGATCTCTGGACAAAGAAAGGATTGGTGTGTAGTTTTCAACTGTTGGAGGAGGGAGTGATGAAGAGTTTTGAGGAGGTGCAAGAGGAATTTAATTTGGAAGTTGGGGATAGGTATGCATATGTGCAAATACGGTCGTTTTTAGGGAAGGTATTAGGGAAAGAGGGGTTGGGAGGGGAGATATCGGGGTTGGAGGCATTGTGGTTTGGGAAGAGAGGCTCTAGGGGCATGGTGTCCGGATTATACAAGGTGGTTTTAGGGGGAGGGGGTGGGAAGCATAGGTATATGGTGCAGTGGAAGAGGGACCTCGGTAGGACTTTGACTTTGGTAGAGTGGAAAAAGGTGTGGGATCAGATCAAGAGGGGGCTTAGCTCCAGTGGGGCCAAGGAAAATAGTTACAAGGTTATGATGCGTTGGTATTATACTCCTAATCGATTGCATAAAATATATCTGGAGGTATCCCCTCTCTGTTGGAGGGGATGTGGGGAGACAGGGACGTTTTGGCATGTTTGGTGGAGCTGTGAGAAGGTACAGAGATATTGGAAGTGGCTACAGGGGTGGATTAAAGAGAAATTGGGGATAGAGGTGGAGTTGGTGCCCAATATCTTTTTGATGGCTTTGTGGGAGGAGGGGGGAGGAAGATGGGGGGTAAGATGGTGCTGGCCTGCTTAAGTGCAGCCCGGTGTGAAATTGCCGCAGCATGGAAACAAAGAGAGATGCCTTCGGTAGAGCAGTTTGAAAAGCGACTTAGGTTTATAGTTCTTATGGAAAAGTTAACAGCAGCAAGGAGGCAGAGATTAGCTGGGTTTGAAGAAAGGTGGGGTGTACTGGGACATGTTCTGGGGTTGGGGGGGCAGGGACAGGGGATGGAGGAGTGGGGCGGGCAGGGGGGGTAGGGGGTAAGTCTAAGGGGGGGGGGGGGTTAAGATTCTGTGGGGGATCTGGATGTCCGGCTCACCGCAGCAGGGAGAGGGTGAAGGGGTATGGTGGTTTCCTATCTAAGCTAAGGAGGCCAATGGGTTATCAGGGGGATGGGGGGGGGGGAAATGGAGGGTTGAGAGTTTATTGCACAAGAGGGGGGTGGGTGAGGGCGGGGGGTTTTCAAAAGAAGGTGAAAGGACAAAGAGGGTGCTAGATACCTTTGTATAGTAGTATATGGTGAATTGTTGATGTATGTGTTTGGTTATGATTCAGAAATGTTGACAATAAAAATTTTAAAAAAAAAAGCATAAGAGCGTCTAGTGGACGGCTTCCTGGAAGCATAACGGACATCCTTTACTTGCTGAGGGAGGTTGAGATCATGAAGATCTAGGCCTTCAGCAACCAAGCTCTGAGATGCAGAGACTGGGGATTTGGATGCCATAACATTCCGTCCTCCTGTGACAGGAGATCTGGAGCAGACCCTAACTCCAGGGAGGAGGCTTGAGAGAGATGTAGAAGCAGAGGATACCACACTTGCCGTGGCCAACGTGGAGCTATGAGAATAATACGCCCTCTGTCTCTCTGAATCTTGAACAGGCTTTTGGGAATTAGGGGAATGGGGAACAGAACCGGGGAAGTTTGGCATTCAACGGACTTGCAAAAAGGTCTATGTCCGGGGTTCCCCAAATTTGAAAAATCTTGGCTACCTGGTCTGTATGTAGAGACCATTCGTGTGGAAGCAGAACTCGACCGAGTCTGTCCGCCCAAGAGTTCTGTATGCCTGGGAGATAAACTGCCAGGAGATGAATCTGATGCTCTCTGGCGAGGGCCCATAGTTCCAGAGCTTCGTTGCAAAGCGACAGAGAGCCTGTTCCTCCCTGCTTGTTCACGTAGTACATGGCTACTTGATTGTCCGTGTGAATGAGGACCGTCTTGTAGCTGAGTAGGGTGTGGAACACTCGAAGAGCAAGGAAGATTGCTCTGAGCTCTAGGAGATTGATATGTAGATGAGTCTCCTGTGGAGACCAAGTGCCCTGGGTGGAGAGGTCTTGCAGATGAGCTCCCCAACCCACTGGTGAAGCATCTGTTGTGAGAGTTGCCTGGGGTAAAGGCTGTTGAAACGAGGACCCCAGCAACAGGTTCCGAGTGGACTTTCACCATTGGAGAGACATAATAAGATGATTTGTGTTTGTTATTTTGTATGACAGGCACCCTGATGCCTGGGTCCATTGAGTGGATAGGGTCCAATGGGCTGCTCTCATATGGAGGCGAGCATAAGGGACCACATGCACTGTAGATGCCATGTGGCCTAGTAGTTGTAACATTTCTCAGGCAGTGAGTTGAGGTTTTAGCACTGCTTGAGAAGCTAACTGCACCATGCGGAGACAGCGGGCCTGGGAAGATAGGCCCTCGCTTTTCTGGTATCCAGCAAAGCTCCTATGAACTCTAGAGACTGAGTGGGAGTTAGACTGGATTTTGGGATGTTTATGACCAGACCCAAATACTGAAGGATACGCATTGTGCAAGATAGGGAAGTCCTGGCCTCTGACTCTGATGGGGCTCGAATGAGCCAGTCGTCTAAGTAGGGGAAGACGAATATCCCTAGAGTACGACGAAATGCTGCTACCACAGCCATGCATTTCGTGAACACTCTTGGTGCTGAGGCCAGGCTAAAAGGAAGTACCCTGTATTGGTAGTGCTTTCCTTGAAAAAGGAACCGAAGGAACTTTCTGTGGGTTGGATGGATGAGAACATGAGTGTACGTATCCTTGAGATCTAGAGAACAAAGCCAGTCCTGACTCTGAAGGTATGGCAGCAGAGTTCCCAGAGAAATCATCTTGAATTTCTCTTTGAACAGGAAATTGTTCAATTCTCTGAGGTCTAAGATAGGTCTGTATCCCCCTGTTTTCTTTGGGATAAGGAAACAGGGGGAGTAAAACCCCATACCCTGTTGATGAACGGGTACTTCTCTTATTGCCCCTTGGGCAAGAAGCATAGTGACCTCTTGATCTAAAAGGTTGATAAGAGAGGTCTGAGAATTGAACTGTCTTACCACTGTGTGAGGGGACATGCACAGAAAGTGAAGCTTGTACCCCTCTTTTATAATGGAGAGTGTCCAATGCTCTGCTGTTATCTGCCCCCATTTGGGGGCAAAGTGACATAACCTTCCTGGAATGGTGGAAGGCTCTGGACCATTGAGGGCCAGGAAGGCTAAGTTCTCTAGATGAAAGTCAAAGGCCTTGTGGAGGCTGAGACTGCTGAGACGGTTGAGGGTTCGCAGTCTTTGCTTTTCTCTGTTTAGGTAGTTGCTGACCCTTTCAGACAAGCTGACCTGCAGAACGTCCTTGCTGGGAATAAGAGGGATAAAATCTCTTCTTTTTCGAGAAGAAAGGCTTCTTGAAAGATTTCTTTCTGGCAGGATCAGCTGTGCCTTTGGATAACCTATCCAAAGTAGAGTTGTCAGCATCCATCTCATTGGCTTTTTCTTGCCAATTTTTGCTGAATAGGTTCTCACCTGTACAAGGGATATTTCCCAGTTTGTCCTGCACCCAGAGCTCCAAATCGGATGCCTGGAGCCAGGCAATTCTTCATGCACCTATGGCAGTGGCAGAGGTTCTGCTTATGCACTCAAACAGTCAAAAGCTGCACGATTGACAAACTTCGAAACATCCTGGGCATGCTTAACCAGTGTGAGATAATCCTGCCTTTTGTCTTCAGGAAGAAGAGTGCTCAAAACCTCTAAATTTCCTGTGACCTCTTTAAGGAACATTCCCATATATAAAATATAGGAACTGATTCTGGCAGAAAGCATGGAAGCCTGGAAAGTACGATGTCCAAAGGCATCCAAGGTTCTACACTCACGTCCTGGAGAATTAGAGGCATGCCTCTTTGCACTCCTGATCCTTCTCATAGCTGACTCCACAACAATGGAGTGGTGGGGAAGCTGAGTTTTCTGGAAGCCAGGACAAGGAGGAACTCGATACATAGTATCCAGTCTGCAAGAGTGAGGAGAGGTGGTAAGAGGTGTCTCCCACATTCTCAACATGAGATCATTTAAATCTCATGAATAGGCAAGGTAGCCGCTTCTTTAGGAGCCTTGGGATATTGTAAAATCTCCAACTCCTTAGCTCTGGGCTCTGTTTCAGGAGTCACAGTAATGGACAACCCACGAGCCACCTCCCTGATGAAATCCTGAAGGAGTTATCTTCTGGAGGAGACATCCTACGTTTAGGAGAGGAAGGCTCCTTCGGGAGAAGTATCCCGGTACCGGCAGAGCTGTCAGAATCCTCGGAGTCCTCCGAGGATTCGAAGTACCGTCTGTCCGGATGCTCCTGAAGAGCCTGATACCCATACCGGCCGAAGTCGGTACCGGGGATAATCGGCACCGGTGTATTGGCACCGGACGGCATCGCATGACTGGGTACCTGCAAAGCCGATACCGATGTTGATGCTATCGGTACCTGTTGAACCATCTGACGCGGTTCCGAGGGCGTCGATGCCACAAGGAGAGCCGCCAGACTGCGTTCAATAGCCAGGAACCTCTGGTCTAGCGATGCTGCCGATGCCTGGGTGTCGGTACCGGACGCAACCGGTACCCAAGCATGGCACCAGTAGTTTTGCCGAGGTCGAGGCCTCGAGAACATCCTGGAGCCACGATAATGCTTTGGAAGCCGAAGCCTCCCACCGGGGAAATTTTGCCGGTGTGGATCCCTCAAGGGCAACGCCAGAGGCATCTCGATGCTTGGAAGGAGACCTACCCTTTGAGGACCGGCTAGACTTATGTTTAGTTACCTGAGATCCATGGGAGGACGACGAAGCCCTGGCAGACGTCGATGCCACCAAAGCTGCATCGGAAGGAAAAAGGGCACTGAGCTTGGCAGCTCAGTTCTGTCGACCCCTTTTGGACATCATGGCACAAGCCATGCACTCGGAGATGGAGTGGTCAGGACCTAAACATTTAAGACACCACTCATGGGTGTCAGTGACAGAGATGGTACCGCTACACTTGGTGCATTTTTTAAAACCCGAGGCAGGTTTTTCCATAGTGGAGGAAATTTTGGGCCTAAGGCCCAAAATGGCACGCACCTAGAAAGAAAAGTTTGGAAAAAAAGATTATTATTTATATTATCTTTTGAAAAGAAAGAAACAACCACCGGCGGTACCGGTATAGCATTGGAGAAGGCAGACGCGACCACAAAAAAATAAAGAATAAGGAAACAATTTTCTGCAGTGACAGGAATGCGACCTGCTGGCTCCTCAGAAAACGAAGAACTGGAGAGAGGCAGTTGGGAAAGGCGGGAAGGCAGCACGCAGGCACTGTGGGATGCTCCCAAAAAGCTTCCTAATTGGATGCTGAGGAGCATTCCCGCGCAGGCTCCGTCGGTACCAACGATACCCATATGTGAAGACTACATTCCTGCTTGTTCCTGGAGATTGGACATTATCTGATAAGTAAAAGGTCACCTTCTATATCATCCTGCTAGACCTGTCCAGACAAGTAGGATGTATTAAAGCTACAACTCCACCAGGCAGGAAGAACCAACTAGCATATCGCAAAACCTTAGAGCGAAAGGCCATGTCTGCCCACACGTGGGCATCCAAGCAGTAGTGCTTAACAAAAGTGGAAAGTGAGCATTGACTTAGCCAGGGTTCTGAGCCCTTTGACACCATCTCTGTGCGGCAACTGAAAAAGCAGCACACTTAGCAATGGAGCAGGTTGCCATCAGATCCATCTTGAGGTGATCCCAATGGCGCAAAATCAACTGAAATGCCTCCTGACTCAACTCCCACTCTCCTGGATCCAGAGTGCTGGCTGAGAAAGTCCAGTGGCACACTGTCCACCCCAGCAATGTGCTGAACAAAGCTAGGAGGTTCTTCTCTGCCCAGGAGAGTCATCTCCAGGGCTACCCCAACACTCCTCGTGCCACCTTGCCAATCGACTCCTGAAGCAGCCAAGGTGCAATCCCTGTTGACTTTTCTGCAGGATGGTCTGGAGAACAGCTTTTCTCTTAGCTTCCTGAAGATTCAGGTGGCAGCTTTGGCCTGTTTCGGAGGTCCAATGACTGGATAAGTCTCTAGCTTTATTCCTGGACGTTTTGCGTTCTGCGTCTCAATCCTGCCCTCCGATCTGTGGTCCCTCCGTGGGATCTGTATCTGGTGCTCAGGGCCCTGATGTTGGAACCCTTTGAGTCATTGAAGCGCACTACTCTGAAGGAATTTGATGCTCAAGATGGTGGTCTTGGGTGCGATTTGTTCCACAAGGCAGATTTCTGATCTGCAGGCTCTGTCTTGCCTATATCCTTACCTATCTTTTTCTGAGGCCATTTCCATTTAGTCTATGCCTTCCTTCTTGCCTAAGGTGAATTCTCCCGTTCTGGTGAACCAGGTGGTTTGGCTGCCCATCTCCTCGAAGATGGCATCAAAATACTGTCAGGAGCAGCACAGGATCTTTAAACCACCTCAAACCCAGATGTAGAGATATTGGCGCTTCGGCTGGTTACAAAATCTTCTACATGTTTCTCTGCATCAGGCAGACAATATTAGCATGCTATTTTAATACACACAGCTCATTTGACTATAATTTAAATATGCCTGGCATTATTGTGTGCGCTTAATTTTCCTTTGCAGTTTACACTCACATCAGTTTCTTTTCTGCATTTGGCCTGTGGGAACTTGTGCTTATAAATTGTGTTACCTTCATGCAAAGTGTGCGTTGATCTTTCTGCATTGGCCCGCTTGTGATTTTGGACAAGTCACTTCACCCTTCACTGTCTCAGGTACAAACTTAGGGGCTTATTTACTTAATTGTGTTAAATACTTAAGGAGACTTTCAATGCACACTAAGTGAACAATATTCAGTCTACAACAGTCAGTGTTTGTGTTAAATTCAGCTTGTTATGGGTAAAAAATAAATAAATCTGGGATATTTAGTGCTAGTATCCAGATACTGACCGGTATTAAAATATCCAGATTTAAAGGTCAGTGCCAGCACTTATCCAGACAGGCAATCTGCACAGCACTTAGGACACCAAAAAAGCTGCCCTAAGTTATGCACATTGTTATTGGGACAGTGGTACTGAAAAGTGCCGCTATCCGGAGAAGTGCCAGCTCCGACTCAGCTCTGCCCACAGACCACACCAGCACCATCTGAATAGTGCAGAGGTGTTCAAGAGAATATTCAGCAGCATTAGCTGGATAATGCCATTTAGCAGGTCCTGCTAACCAGGGTGGGGACCTCATTATGCAGTTAGCACAGAGGTCATTTCTGTGCAATGACTACTAACATCACCCACAACACAATCCAATAAAATTAGGGAAAACACAAGGCTGAAACCACTATATGTGTCGGAGTATGTCAGCCCAGTGTCAGGGAAGCATCCCGCAGACACCACTGTGACCACTCACTTTATTATAAATAATTTAAGCAACATGTTTTGTTTAAAAAAATGTGCAAAAGTGCAAAAATAGAGCAATGAACTTAGCTTCTTAAATAGAGCACCGCCAAAGTGCCTTCATCAGTTAGATTGACAACATGGTCCACGTTTCGGGTTATAGCAATTCAAACCCTGCTTCAGGTCCTGCTTCTCGGCAAATGGCGATTCAACTTACATAGCCCAGAAAACCCGTCTTCTTTATCTTCGGCGGCGTCTGACGTCATAGGAGGAAAGCAGATGATGAACCAATCACAGCAAAACATCCTCTGAGTCAATACATAGGGGAATCCCACAGCATAGGGAATACCCTGAAAGGCTCATCAGATTGGAGAAAAAAAAAAACGATCAAATAATCGTGTACCAGTCCAGTTGAGAGTTAAGCCCATTCGGGGCCACAGCATTCAAAGTGTAAATCCATCTCTGCTCGCGTAATTGGAGGCACTGTTCACGGTCTCCCCCTCGGGGATCAGGAGGAATATGATCCAACACACGCCAACGTAGTGAAGTGAAATCATGATCCCGTTGTAAATTATGCTCAACCATCGGGGCAGAGAGAGTCTTGGTACGTAAGCGTGAAGCGTGTTCTGCAAGCCGAAGTTTCACAGCTCGTTTTGTCCGACCTACATAGTATAAAGAGCAGGGGCAGATCACCAGGTAAACTACGAAATCCGTAGAACAGTCGGTATGCCAACGAGTAGTGTAGGTCCGGGATGTGTGGCAATCGGTCCATTCAGAGCCCCCAATAGTGGTAGAGCAGTATGAGCATCGTCCACATGCTTCATGACCAAAATCCCCATGAAACCGTAAAGGGCGATCCACTTCAGAAACAGTAGACATGACTTTGTCCCTAAGGTTAGCAGATCGAGAATAGGCTATCCGCAGGGTACAATCACGAAAACAAGCATGTACACCAACTAGAGGCCAAAATTGGTGCAATAATTTTGTAACTGCTGTAATTTGTCGGGTATATGGTAAAACTCCTGTGATTACAGAGGGGTCAGAAACTAAATTTGAAGATGTTGGAGAAGAAGTATACCATTCCAGATGCGTGAAACACGCCCTCTTATATGCCCGTGATATCACCTGGGAGGGATACCCCCGCTGAAGCAATCGGGACATGAGCTCACGGGCATGCTTCTTAAATTCCATTAGAGTCGAGCAGTTTCGGCGTAGCCTTAAAAATTGCCCATATGGAAGACCTTGTTTAAGGGCCCTTGGATGAAAACTCTGATAACTCAAAAGAGTATTTCGTTGCACTGATTTCCTGTATAAGGTAGTCTGAAAACCCATAGGTGTGCGAATAACCTGAACATCTAGAAATTGTAAAGTCGTGGCTGAAATCTGTGCCGTAAACTGTATCCGGGGCATGTGAGAATTCAATCGAACCAAAAATTGTTCAAGATCCGACCAAGCGCCACTCCACAAGAAAAAAATATCATCAAGAAAACGCCTCCAGAAGGCTACTTGAGCAAATGCTGGATCTGAATACACATAGAGCTGTTCAAAAACTGCCATGTAGATAGTGGCCAAAGATGGAGCCACAGTGGCCCCCATGGCAATACCGTGTATTTGTCGGTAATAAACGCCCTGGAATAAGAAAAAATTCTGGTCCAGTACAAGCTCCAGCAATGATAACAGGAACGACCGAGGTATTCGATCAGGCAAAGTCAGAGGGTAATCAGACAAACATCGCAACATCTCCCCTTGATCAATGTTTGTATAAAGGGACTGAACATTCAAGGATACAAGGAAATGGTAGGTATTCATCGCCTGGCAAGATTGTAATTGCATCAAAAAGTCACTTGTATCCCTAAGGTATGATGGAACCCGTGAGGCTGCAGGTTGCAAAAATATGTCACAAAATTGAGACAGAGGTTCGAGTACAGAATCCCTACAGGACACAATCGGGTGTCCCGGTGGATCAATAAGGGACTTATGCACTTTGGGGACTAGGTAAAAAATTGGCGTCTTAGGGTGCTGTTTGAGCAAAAAACTCCTCTCGTTCCTAGTTATCCAATTACTCAGGAACGCATTTGACACTATAGTTGAAATCTGAGCTTGTAAAGCCACAGTAGGATTCATCGGGAGAACAATGTAATTAGTGCGATCCTGTAGATGAACCTCCGCTTGATGTGGCGCACCCCTTATCCGCCCGCCGTACTATCACATCCAAAGTTCGGAGCTCAGCCAGCGCCTTAGTCTGGTCCCTGGAAAAATTGGAATACCGCAGGGATTGTTGCTTCTCCAATTCATTCAACCAATGGAAAACAAGAGATTGATATGTCGAGATGGAGTGATCAGGGGCACCCGGAGGTAGCCAGCGAGAGGAGTTCCTCACCAAAGATATATCCGGAGCCCCAGGGGTAAGGGACATATGCTGTATTAACCGCAATTTTCGAAAAAATTTATAAGGCTAATCTCGTGGAAAAGCCATCATAACCAGAGGTGGGAACGAATGACAATCCCAACTCCAAAACCTGTTGTTGTTCCATTGTCAAGGCCACCCCAGATAAATTTATGATGGGCGACTCTTCGTCCGGGACCTGGTGTCCAGTCCCTGCCAAAAATCCTGTTGATAATTCCTCCTAGATCTGCGGCCCCTGGAGATATTACTTCTACCGCGTTCGCTTGCGTCAGCCCGAACTACTGGAAATTCCGACCCTCCCGGCTCACTGTTGCCAGATTCAGTGGAATCCGAATCACCAGTGAAGGTCACATGGCGCCCTTGAGAGAATTTTTTCATGGATGGCCAATTATATACACAATCATTATCATAGTCAGTCTTATCCCTTCTAAATTTCCGAATCTTCAAGCTGCGGACATGCTCATGGAAGGAGTCTAATTGCTTCTGTATATCAGACCACTGAGTCTGGAAACTAGCTGAAGGCACAGAGGCCAAGACCTGCTTTTTAAGCTCCTCAGCCTATAATGAGAGAAACTCCTGTTCTTGTATCGACCGCTCAATTAAAAGGGCCACTAGATCAAACCCACACTTGTTAAGAATGGAATTCCATTTATTCAAAAACCATGCATCATCGGTAAATTGTTTAGGGGGTTTAATAACCCGTAACCCCCTAGGTAGAATCAGAGATTTCAAATATTGGGTCATAGCTGAGCCGTGTAATTGAGCCCGGATCAATTTTTTATGGAGGTCCTTCAATTCGAAAATGGTAGAAGGAAGCTGTCCCGTGGACGAAATGGAATCGTCATCGAAGAGTGACTTATGCTTTTTGAGCTGAGACTACCTTATACAGGAAATCAGTGCAACGAAATACTCTTGAGTTATCAGAGTTTTCATCCAAGGGCCCTTAAACAAGGTCTTCCATATGGGCAATTTTTAAGGCTACGCCGAAACTGCTCGACTCTAATGGAATTTAAGAAGCATGCCCGTGAGCTCATGTCCCGATTGCTTCAGCGGGGGTATCCCTCCCAGGTGATATCACGGGCATATAAGAGGGTGCGTTTCACGCATCCGGAATGGTATACTTCTTCTCCAACATCTTCAAATTTAGTTTCTGACCCCTCTGTAATCACAGGAGTTTTACCATATACCTGACAAATTACAGCAGTTACAAAATTATTGCACCAATTTTGGCCTCTAGTTGGTGTACATGCTTGTTTTCGTGATTGTACCCTGCAGATAGCCTATTCTCGATCTGCTAACCTTAGGGACAAAGTCATGTCTACTGTTTCTGAAGTGGATCGCCCTTTACGGTTTCATGGGGATTTTGGTCATGAAGCATGTGGACGATGCTCATACTGCTCTACCACTATTGGGGGCTCTGAATGGACCGATTGCCACACATCCCGGACCTACACTACTCGTTGGCATACCGACTGTTCTACGGATTTCGTAGTTTACCTGGTGATCTGCCCCTGCTCTTTATACTATGTAGGTCGGACAAAACGAGCTGTGAAACTTCGGCTTGCAGAACACGCTTCACGCTTACGTACCAAGACTCTCTCTGCCCCGATGGTTGAGCATAATTTACAACGGGATCATGATTTCACTTCACTACGTTGGCGTGTGTTGGATCATATTCCTCCTGATCCCCGAGGGGGAGACCGTGAACAGTGCCTCCAATTACGCGAGCAGAGATGGATTTACACTTTGAATGCTGTGGCCCCGAATGGGCTTAACTCTCAACTGGACTGGTACACGATTATTTGATCGTTTTTTTTTTCTCCAATCTGATGAGCCTTTCAGGGTATTCCCTATGCTGTGGGATTCCCCTATGTATTGACTCAGAGGATGTTTTGCTGTGATTGGTTCATCATCTGCTTTCCTCCTATGACGTCAGACGCCGCCGAAGATAAAGAAGACGGGTTTTCTGGGCTATGTAAGTTGAATCGCCATTTGCCGAGAAGCAGGACCTGAAGCAGGGTTTGAATTGCTATAACCCGAAACGTGGACCATGTTGTCAATCTAACTGATGAAGGCACTTTGGCGGTGCTCTATTTAAGAAGCTAAGTTCATTGCTCTATTTTTGCACTTTTGCACATTTTTTTAAACAAAACATGTTGCTTAAATTATTTATAATAAAGTGAGTGGTCACAGTGATGTCTGCGAGATGCTTCCCTGACACTGGGCTGACATACTCCGACACATATAGTGGTTTCAGCCTTGTGTTTTCCCTAATTTTATTGGATTGTGTTGTGGGTGTTGTTTATATTATAATCCAATACGGTTCTTGATTTTCACGCTTGATGACTACTAACATGGCAGATAATGTGGTATCCTTGGTTACACCTCTGAACAGTTAATGCTGTGGTTTTCCTGTTAACGTGCGTTAGTAAATAGATCTGTTACATTTTAAGCCCTCTGGAGCAATGTTCCCTCTAATTTTCGGTAGGCTGTGTGTGCATAAAATATCAGCTGTGTGCAGCTTTTGAAGGAAGATTAAATTTTTGTGCGCCACATAACGACACTCAGTGTTATATACTTTAAAATTTGACTACATGTCAGAATACAGTATGTACACCACATTGATTTTAATCAAATTAAATGAAAATAGACGATTACTAAATGAAGCAGGAAATTTCTAGTAATTACAATCATAACTTTTAAATTTTAAGACGCCTGTGTTGTTTTCTATCAGAATCAGAGCCATAATTTTTGTGCGCTCTGTTGTAAAGTATGTGTGCTCGCTCGGCGAGGTGTGTGCGCGCGCACACGCGCACAGCTTAGAGGGAACAGTGCTCTGGAGTAAGGGAAACACTTCCTACACCTGAATGCAACTTGATTTGAACTACCAATGAAAAGGTATCAGCTAAATCGAAAATAAACTAAAAAAAACAAACACACATCACAAGTGGTGTTGGTGTCAACCCAACAGTATGGTCCCATTGAAATATATGGATGCTTGCCTCAGCATTCAGGGACAGGATCCAGTGGCTATCCCCCTGGCAAAACTTTATTGGCACTGCTTAGCAGACTCCCTATTCTCCATGGAAGTAAAGCAGTAATTCCCATCATAGCCGAGCTGCCCTGTGCCCCACATACATAACAATCACACCAATTATTTTTCCATAAAGCGTAGCTATTCACCTGTAACAGGTGTTCTCCATGGACAGCAGGAAATCAGTCCTCACATACGGGTGACGTCTGAACTGACAGAGTCCGCGCTGAGCATTTCCCCAGCTTTCAAAGAAAGCCTCTGGGAATGCCATCACGCATGCATGGTCCCCTTTCTCACCCAAGGGTGCCATCTTAGTCAGATGCCATAGCTAGAGCCCCACCAAGAAGATGGCAAAAATGGACAGCAACTCCTAGGGGAGGAGGGAGGTTTGTGAGGGCTGATTCCTGCTGTCCCTGGAGATCACCTTTGAAAGTGAGTAAAGCATAGTTACTCACCTGTAACGTGTTCTCCAGGGACAGCAGGAATCAGTCCTCACATATGGGGTGACATCAGCGCCGACTAAGCCTGCGCGGAGCATTTCCCCAGCTTTCAAAGAAAGCCTTTGGGAATGCTATCATGCATGCGTGGTCCCCTTCCCACCCAAGGGTGCCATCTTGATCAGTCAGATGACATAGCTCAGGCAAAGACAAAAAATACCAAGGACAGTGGGCAACTCCAAGGGAAGGTGGACAGATGAGGACTGATTTCTCCTGTCTCTGGAGAACACCTGTTACAGGCGAGTAGCTACGCTTTCTCCAGGAACAAGCACAAAGTCAGTCCTCACATATGGGTATACCCAGCTACAGGCTACCGAAGACCTATAGAAAAGCCCAACAGCGAGCCATGAGCAGTCACTGGTAACTGAAGTCAGCCCAAGGACCCTGGATTGCTGGAAGAGCACACTCCCGGTAGCCGCAGAAGAATGGTCGGAGGGCAGGAGTTGCTTAAACCCCAAACAACTTACGGAGTATGGCCTGGCCGAAGGCGCTGTCCCAATGGGACTCCCTCTCCAAGTAGCAATGGTGTTGGAAATGTGTTCACTGAGGACCAGGTTGTGGTTCGACAGATGTCCGTCAGCGGCATGGAGTGCAGATGGGCCACTGATGCTGCCCTCGCATGAACACCATGCGCCATGTCTCGATAGTCTAGGGGCAGCCTAGCCCAAGCCTGGGCAAAGGCAATATAATTCGTCACCCAGATGGAAAGGGTCCGCTTAGTGACCGCAAGCCCCATGCGGGCAGGGTCATAAACGAAAAGCCACTCACCCTTAGGCAGAGGCCTTACCGAAAACGCCTGTTCAACATCCGACGGATACAACGCTAGCTTACGTGAAGTTCACTCTGGTTGAACTCGCAATAGACGCAAACATCGAAGCTATAACAGCGACGCTCAAACATCTATCAGCCTAAGCTCCTCGAGAACTGAGAGCATCAACACGTCAAAAGACCAAGGACACAGCAAGTATAACTGTATTGTTATCAATAACCTGCTCCTGTACACTCTACTGCTAATATCCAGCATACTGCAAGAACTTATCATAGCCATTATAATACTGTTGTCAGTAAGAACTTATTACAGCCATTACAATACTGTAGTCAGTAGGAACTTATTACAGCCATTATAATACTGTTGTCAGTAAGAACTTATTATAATACTGTTGTCAGTAAGAACTTATTACAGCTATTACATTACTGTTGTCAGTAAGAACTTATTACTTATTACTTATTACTGCCATTACAATACTGTTATCAGTACAAACTAGCATCTCACAAGCTATTATACTGTTATCTGCAAATCAATAATCTTAATACTATTGCCAATACTAAATTAGCACATTGTTCCACCACTGCCTATAGTCCTTTAACTGTTGCCAATATCAATTAGTCATTGCATTGTTGATAGCAATTGCGGATCACTGCACTGCTGCTAGTTATTGCACTATTATAGGCATTGCATTATTTATATCTAACCTAAAAATGTACAAGGTCCTGTTATTGATCACTACCCTCCTTACCTTTGGGCTCCCCTGCATCACAAACGCCCTCAACCACGATACTAGCTACATACCAATACTGCGTACATATGGAAGGAGATGGTTTGAATTCTCCCACCACACAAATGCAAAACGCAACCACACATCCCACTCCCATCTTCTTAGCATTCCCCTTCAAGTCATCAACAAAGCCCAATCTGAGAAACTCCATCGACAACGCCTCCTAAAATGTGCATTGATAAATGCCAGATCCATACGATCAAAATGGCCCGTAGTCATGGACTTGATTCCTCAATACAAGCTCGACATCCTGATGGTTACAGAATCATGGCTATCTGACAGCGACAACATCCTCCTAAACCAGATGCTGCCTCCTGGATTCGACCTCTACACATGCCACAGATCCACTCAAAAAGGAGGCGGAACGCTCATCCTTGCTAAAACAGATCTTAACTTCAAGCTATGCAACTCCTCCAGCTCAACCCACCTTGACTCCCTCACTATATCCAATGATCTCTGCTCAATCAACCTGCTTTATCGAGCACCATCCCCATTACCGGATGACCTTCCAACAATAATTGAGCTTGCATGCGCAACATCCACATCACGCTCTCCAAATTGGGTAGTTGGCGACTTCAACCTCCCCTCTCTTCATGACAGCCATTCAGAAGCATTTCTAGATGCACTAGAGGATCTAGGTTACAAACAATATGTCGACTTTCCCACCCACACTAAAGGAGGCAAACTAGACCTCATCTTCGCACCTCATTCCAAAACCTTAACACACCAAGCCCTTCAACTATCGGTTATACCAGTACCTTGGTCTGATCACAATCTTATTCAATTCAATATACCCACCTTTACCTCACATGTGAGTCAAATACCATCTAACTCACCCGAAACCCATGCAGTCCGTTTTCAACCTCTCAACCGCGACAAAGTCCTAGATAACCTCCATCCACTCTTGACCAACACTACCCTCAACTTAGATGACCTGGTATCCAAATGGGACGAGAACCTCAGAGCCGCCTCATGTCCAGTGCACATGGATAAGAAAATAAGAAAACGAGATCACGCACCATGGTTCTCTGCTGACCTTCGTACATCCCTCATTCATCTACGCAAACTTGAAAGACAGTGGCGCCAAACCCACTCACCAGAAGCCCTTGAAACATATAACTCACACCTAGCCACCCACCGTGAAAAGGTAACATTGAGCAGGAAACTATACCACACGAACCTACTGAAGCGCTCCATCAATAAACCTCATGCTCTATTCAACTTAGTAAGATCCATAACAAGAGAGCCAGTTTCAGACCAACCTGCAACACCTCGGCCACAGGACTACGCAAACTACCTGCAATCAAAAATGATTAAGTCCAGCACCTGCATAAATACCATCAACCCCATTATATCACCTAAGGAATCTCATATAACTCCATTTTGCAACTTCAATACTATATCATCTAGTGAAATTGAGAGAATTATTGCCTCCATCAATCCTAGCACGGCACCTAATGACCCATGCCCAGCTAACTGGATCAAAGATCTGCGACATGATCTAAGCCAAATCCTATGCAAAATTCTGAACCAATCCTTCCTAACAGGCTCATTCCCCCAGAGTCTTAAACACACCTCTATCAAGCCCCTACTAAAAAACAGTAAGCTTGATCCATCCAAAGTTGAATCATTTAGGCCAATCTCAAGCATCCCCCAGCTTGCAAAAATCATTGAGAAAGCTGCCCAACAACAACTTCAGCATCACATTGACACAGAAGCACCCCTAGACAAATCACAACATGGATTCAGAGAAGCACATGGAGTCGACACAATCCTTACAACCCTATTCAACGATCTGATCACAGGAATAAACAACATCAAACAAGGATTTGTCCTCATCTTTTTAGACATTTCTGCTGCCTTCGATTCTGTAAACCACGATATACTAATTCAACGTCTGAGAGAGAAGGGGATTCGAAGCACAGCACTGGAATGGTGTAGATCCTACCTTTCCAACAGGTGGCAACAAGTTAAAACAGGCCAGAAATCCTCAGAGCCGTTCCTACAGTCTCAAGGCGTACCACAAGGATCTTCACTATCGGCGTTAATGTTCAATATTTATATGCAGCCGATTTGTGAATTGATCAGATCCTTCAACGTGCAATGCTTGGCATACGCTGATGACATCCTCATATACATGCCGTTCAAAACTGACCAACCAGTGTTTACTCCAATAACCAACTGTTTCGGAGCAGTAGCTGAATGGTTGCTGACTCAAAACCTAAGAATAAATCATAGCAAAACTGATGTCCTATTTGTTACAAGGAATCTTAAGTTTGTACCTCCGCCGTCACTGATGGTCAACAACACAGAACTGACATCCAAACCCACGATCAGATACCTCGGCATAACATTAGATCAACACCTGGACATGACAATGCACGTGAAGAATGTGACAAAGAACATATACCATAAGATCAGAACACTACGCCACCTCCGTCCACTACTAGACTATACTGATTACCGGTCAACCTTCCAGGCACTAGTCCTGCCACATCTAGATTTCGCAAACATCATCCTTCACGGGCTCCCTCAATCAACCTTAAACCCACTACGTCTGGCTATGAATACAGCTGCTAGAGTCCTTTCTGGGTCACCAAGGTCTGCTCATATAACACCTATCATGAAAGACCTACACTGGCTACCACTACAAGCCAGACTCTCATACAAGTCACTAGTTTTGACCTTCAAAGCCATGAATATCTACCCACCAACACCAATCAGAAAACTAATCCACAACACCCCTGAAAATAGAAACAGAAGGACTACAACTATGAACACTTTAATAGTTCCTAAGATGATGACTTCATGTACTAAAGCCACATCAAACAGAGCTTTTTCATTGTTTGCACCCAGGAATTGGAATAAACTTCCCCACGAAATCCGCGGCATCAAAAGTCTATTACAATTCCGCAAAGCCGTAAAGCATCACTTATTCACAAAATACTACCCAGAAGTGTCCATGGACACCCACACAGCCAACAGGCCTCCCACTCACACCAAACACCCTAGCACTTTAATCCAACCAGAAAACGGGTAGTCCCCACGAAAATCTACCTTACTACTATAGACTCATCCTACCCATGAATACATGTTCAATATTCACTCGAGTTTAAATATGGTACATAATTAAAGCATATAAATAGTATATTGTTTATTGTACATAGTTATCCCTGTTATTCCATGTTTTATATTCCCCTGTTCTCTGTAAACTCGATGTTACCTGTACACATTGCAGTATATTTTGTTCGATGTACACCGCGCTGATTTTAATAGCGCGGTATATAAGAGATGTTAAATAAATAAATAAAATAAATAAATAAATAGACCTGTGGTGAACCTGTGTACGCTGCAGGTAGAAAAAGAGAGCCCTCCTGCAGTCGAGGGTATGGATGCCCGGTTGGTGTGAGGCTTTGGGAAGAAGGTCGGCAGTACTATCTCCTGGCTGAGGTGGAAATCAGAGACAACTTTCGGGAGAAACTTGGGGTGTGTTTAGAGAACCACCCAGTTCCCGTAGAATCTTGTGTAGGGGGGCTTCGGCCATCAGCCATCAGGGCCTGGAGCTCACTGACCCTCCAGGCCAACGTGAGGGCCACCAGAAAAAACATCTTCCAGGAAAGGTGCCGAAGCGAGCAGGACGCCATCGGCTCGAAGGGCAGCTGAGTTAGCTGCATGAGGATGACATTGAGGTCCCACTCCGCCTGAGGTGACCGGATGGGGGGCTCAGAAAGAAGCAGCCTGCGTATGAAGCAGGAAACCAGTGGTTGACCCGAAAGAGGTCCACCCCCGACAGGGTGGTGGTTAGCCAAGACAGCGCTCAGGTGGACCCTGACCAAGCTGGACTTCAAACCTGCCTGCGAGAGATGGAGTAGGTACTGCAGGACAAGTGGGTGTGGCAAAAGAACAGGTCGGCCTGTATCTCCAAGCACCACACCCAGCACTACAGCCATTTAAAGGCGTAAGCCCTCCTGGTTGAGGCCTTGCACGAGGCCAGCAATATGTTCTCGACCTCCACCAGGAGATGAAGAGGGGCTAGAGCAACCTGCTCAGCCACCAAGCCGTGAGGGATAAGGACCTCAAGTTTGGGTGAAGTAGCAGACCCTCCTCCTGCGTCAACAAGCCCAGCATGTCACCAAGGGCAATCCAGGGCCGTCGAGGCCACTGCGGGGCTACGAAAATCACCGAGGAGAGTTTTGAGGAGAGTTCACGCGATGAGCAGAGTGGGTGGAAACACATACATGAGGCTGTGTGTCAAGACAGGAAGGCGGCATTGGAGGCTTCCCTGTTCGGGTGAGGAAATGAGCCGCAGAACCGGGGAACTGCAAGCTCGCCAGGCTGGCGAAGAGGTCTAGGACCGAAGTCCCCCAACGTCAGAACAGTCGCTGCGCTGTCTGCGAGCAGTGGCGTCACTCATGTGGCTGGAGGAGCTGGCTTAACTTGTCTGCCAGGACATTGTCCTGGCCTGGGAGATAAGTGACCCATAAGGCTATGCCATGGCAAACCGCGAAGGATCACAGGGCTACTGCCTCCAGGCGGAGACTGTAAGAGACGGTGCCCCCTTGCTTGTTCATATAGAACATTGCTACTCAGTTGTCCATCTGGACGAGCACCACTCGGTGGTGAACGCCCAGAGGGCGAAGACGACTGCCTGGAGTTCGAGAAGTTGATTGGCTGCCGGGACTCCTCCAGGGTCCAAGTCTCCTGTGTGCGAAGCGTCCATGGTCAAGACCACATGATGTTGTGGGGCCTGGAACAGCATGCCTCGGAGCAGGTTCTGGGAGTCCCGCCACCAGTCGAGGGACTCTGAGTTAAGAAGTGACCAAGACAGCGTCTCGGAGGTGTCCTCTTGCCCGAGACCACTGAGCTCGAAGGCACCAATGCGCTGCCTACATATGCAGTTGGGTGTCAGGGACAACATGAACCAGAGGCCATATGGCTGAAGAGACTGATCAGGCCAATACCACGTCATGACGTTGGACCGTGGATGCCAGAGCGATGAGGCGATCTGCCCTGTCGTGGGAAAGGAAGGCTGTCACCTGCAGAGTTTCGAAGAACGTGCCGATGAACTCCAGGGATTGGGCTGGAGTGAGATGAGACTTCGGGTAATTGACTATGAAGCAGAGGGGCTCGTGGATGTGGATGGTGTGGCCGTGGCCCGCTGCACCTCGTTGGCTGTCCCCCCTGTAACAAGCCAGTCATCTAGATAGGGGTAGACGAAGGTGTCCTGCAGTTGAAGGTGGGCCGCAGCCATCACGAGGTATTTGGTGAACACTTGCGGGGTGGACGCAAAGCCGAAGGGATGCATCCTATATTGATAGTGGTTCCCCTTGCACCCTGAAATGCAGGTATTTCCTGTGCTTGGGATAGATGAGGATGTGAGTGTACGGATTCCGAAGGTCCAAGGAGCATAGCCAGTTGCCCTGCAGGAAGAAGGGCAGCAAGGAACCAAAGGAAAGCATTTTGAATCTCTCCTGCACCAGGTATTTGTAGAGATAACTTAAATCGAGGATGGGCTGGAAACCACTCGTCCGCTTTGGCACAAGGAAGTAACAGGAATAGAACCCGTGACCTCTGAGGTGAGACCACGTCCACTGCTTGTTCCTCAAAGAGGTTGGAAAGCTCCTGTGCTAAGACCTGGTGTGCAGGGAGCTGAGGGGGCTCCGTGGGGCAGAAGAGTAGAGGAAGCAAGTCCAGGTGAAGGAGGTAACCCTCCCGGACAACCTCGAGGGCCCAGGTGTCTGAGATGACAAACTCCCATCAGGAAGCAAAGTGGACCAGGCACCCTCCCACAGGTAGCTGGGTCGTCGAAAGGTGAGCGGCTATGCATCTGGTGTCAAAAGCCCGGGGCCAACTGGACCGGTGCCGGGGTCTGGTTTTTGGGTCCCTTTGGCTTACGCAGCCCCTGAGGGCCGCTCCTGATGTCCGCCTTGGGGCGGAGCCAGTGCTGGAGTGTAAGGTGGGTAGCCCTGGTAGGGGAGACCCTTCCTCTGGAAGTAAGGCTTTTTGCCCTGTTGCTTCTTCTGTGGGAGGGAGAAAGTCTTTCGGGAGAGACGGGTGCAGGCAACATCCTCCATCTCAGTCTTCACTGCTTTGTCCTCCATCAGTTTGCCAAACAATTGCTCACCCAGACACGGTACATTGAGCAGTTTCTCCTGGACCCATTGTTCGATATCCGAGGACTGGAGCCAGGCCTGCCATCTGGCTCCGATACCAATAACCGCTACCTGAGCGGAGGACTCAAAGCTGTCATATGCAGCGCAAGAAAGGTACTTTGAACAGTCTCTCACTGACTTTAGGAGGGACTGGAAACAGCGAAGGTAATCACTGTTGAGGCCCGCCTGAAAACCTCCGAGCTCCTTCGTGAAGTTACGAAGGAACGTCCTATGTATAGCTGGGTAAGCCTGGATGCGGCACACCAGCATGGAGCCTTGGTAGGCCTTACGCCCGAGTGTGTCAAGGGCACGAGATGCCCTACCCAGCAGGACCAAAGAGTGGGTTTTTGGGCTCTTTTGCTTTTGCACGGCGGACTCCACCACCATCGAGGTATGAAGAAGCTGGGCCCTCTACATGGTGTCCAGGTGCTTGCTGACAATGGGGATAGATGCAGGAATCTCCCACATACTGAAGAGCAGCCGGGCTAGGATGGGCAGAATTGGGACCATGAGGGATTCCCTTGGCAGAGCCTCGTATTGTAAAATATCAAGTTCCTCTGCACAGGGCTCTTCCTCGGACTGTGTGGAGAGCGCTAAGGCTCGAGCCATGTCCCACACAAACTCCAGAAAGGAAGTGCCTACAGGGGGAGACCGCCACTTCTGAACCGGTGGGGAAGGGTCCGAGGGGAGGTCCCGATGAGCCCGGGATTCAGGGGAAGTGTCCCTTTTGGACTTCCAGCCCGAGAGCTCTGAGGAAGACTCAGAGCTAGGATGCTTGAGCAGAGCCTGTGCCTTGCGCTGAGCTCCCGAGGCCAAAGCACACCTGGAGCCGAAGGCGCTAGTTCGAGAAGATCTTGCACCAGATGACCGGGATGGAGATCGAGACCTCTGCCTGGATCCCTTACGAGGCCCCTGGCTCTCGGGGGTTGTCACGGCGGTCTGGGGAGCCATCACAAGCATCGCCCTCAAGGTCGCAGGGTGCATGTCAGCGGGGCCTGGCACCAGTGCTTGTTGGGCACTTGTTGGGCAGCAAGGAAAGCAGAAATGCTGCTCTCCAGTGCTAGCATTCAGGCCTCCCACTCGGAAATGGGGCCCTGCGATGCAGACACCGGGGTGACCAGGTTAGGAGTCGAGGAGGAGAGGGGGTCCTTGCCGGGACGACCCTCGGGAGACCGGGCGCCATCGCTAGAGGCCTCCGTATTCATACGAGGTAGCTTTCAAGACTGCTCCTTCTCAGACTCTTGGGACTGCTGAGGAGGGCTGAGGGACCGAGCGCTCATGTTTGTCCGGAGCCACCGACAGGGTCCACAAGGCCTCCTTCTGCTCCCTTTCGGGGGACCCTTGCTCAGAGTGGCGCCCAGCCGCTGGGGACCACAGAGGCTGGAGGTCAGTTGAGCGGGAAGCTACCGGGCACACCAGGGCTGTCTTGTGGAAAATTTCATCCAGCTTCTGCTTACGGCTCTGGATGGCCTTGGAGAAAACTTTTTAACAAAGGGAGCAGAGTTCCAGGTTGTGGTCAGCTCCTAGGCACCTAAGACAACAGTCATGGGTGTCCGTGAGCAACATATTCTTGGAGCATCTGTCACACTTTTTGAAACCGGAGGCCATGAGGGCAAAAAGAATCCCCACAATGTCGAAGACCTTCGGCTTGGCCAGCGGTTGAGGAGGGTGCGAAAACGCGCTGGAGACAAACTCAAGAAAAAAACAAAAATGGAAATAAACCCAAAAAACAAAAAAAACACACCAATAAAGTCCCGGGGCCCGCTGTCGAAGCAAGGGCACTGGGGACAGCAGGAAGAGGACCAGAAAACCGGAATTAGAAAGATTAATTTGAGACTTTTTCCGAGGTACAGAATGTCCAAAGGGCTCTGTGGAAAAAGGGAGAGTGATCAAGATGGCACCCTTGGGCAGGAAGGGGACGATGCATGCGTGGTGGCATTCCCAAAGGCTTTCTTTGAAAGCTGGGGAAATGCTCTGCACAGGCTGAGTCGATGCCGATGTCACCCCATATATGAGGGCTGACTTCCTGCTTGTTCCTGGAGAACTATGCTTTGTCCAGGAACAAGCAGGAAGTCAGTCCTCACATATAGGACTCCCTAGCTACAGGCTACCAAGGACCTGTAGGAGAAAGCACGTCAGAGCCGTGAGCAGCCGCAAGCAAATCTGAAGATAGACCCGATGAACCCGAGTCCATGGAGAGCTACGTCTCCAGTAGCCTGAAGGAGGAGGATTGGAGGGCAGGAGTTGCTTAAACCCTTAACAGATTACGGAGTATGGCCTGGCCAAAGGTGCTGTCCCGATGGGACTCCCTCTCCAGGCATTAGTGGGTCGTGAAGGTATGAGCAGAGGGGTGGTGGCCCAGCAGATGACCAGGTGGTGGCCCAGCAGATGTCCACCAGGGGCACAGAGAAGAGGCTTACAATCAACGTTGCCATCGCTCGGACATTGTGCGCCATGACCCGGTGGTCCAATGGCAGCCTAGGCTGGGCCTGGGCGAAGGCGATGTAGTCCACCACCCAAATGGACAAGGTCTGCTTGGTGATTGCCTGTCCCAGATGACTGGGATCATAGGAGACAAAAAGCTGCCCAGACTTACGGTAGCTATGGGTCCTCTGAAAGTAGAAGGATAGGGCCCGCTTGCAGTCCAGGGTATGGAGAACAGCCGATGCCGGGTCAGCATGGGACCTCGGGAGGAAAGTGGGCGACACCACCTCCTGGTTGAGGTGGAAGTCAGACGACTTTCGGGAGGAACTCAGGGTGGATGCAAATAACATTCTACAAGAACAGGGTGATGGTGCATCGGCCATCAAGGCTTGGAGCTCACCAACTCTACAGGCGGAGGTGAGCACCACTAGGAAGGCCACCTTCCAGGACAAGTGCCACAAGGAGCAGGTAGCCTGGGGCTCAAAGGCGACTTGGTCAGTTGCGTGAGGACCACATTGAGGTTCCATTGTGCCATGGGCAGGCGGACAGGGGACCTGGAGAGGAGCAAGCCCCACATGAAATGAGAGACGAGGGGTTTTCTCTCAATGGGATGATGGGTCGCTGAGATCGAGATTGTGCTCAGGGGAACCCTGACAGAGTTACATTTTAGCCCAGACTGCAAGAGATGGAGCAAGTATTGCAGGACCGAGTGTACCGGGCAGGAGAACGGGTTCACACGGTTCTCTGAGCACCACACCAAAGGCGTAGGCCCGTCTCATTGAGTTCTTATGAGAGGCCAGTAGGATGTCCTCAACCTCCCTGGGGAGATAGAGGGGAGCTAAGGCGACCCGTTCAGCAGCCAAGCTGTAAGGGGACAGGGACCCCATAATGGGGTGGAGGCGCAAGCCTCCCTCCTATGTGAGGAGCCCCGGCAACCTCCCGAAAAGGACCGGGAGTTCCCTCGAGAGATGGAGCAGCAAGGGGGGGGGAACCATGGCTGCCTGAGCCATCTCAGGGCCACGAAAATCATTGAGGCCCTGACCTGCTGAACCTTGAGAAGGGACCGTGCTATCAGCGGCATGGGAGGAAAGGCATATATAGCAGGCCCATTGCCCATGAGAGGAGAAAGGAGCTCGAGGCCACAAGGCCCGGGTACGAGTTGTTGTTGTTGTTAAGTGCAGTCGAGTCGACTCATGGCGACCCTCTGGATAGCTATCCTAAATTGTGTTCGGTCTTCAGTCAGGCGGCTCATTGTTGACAGACTGGTACCCGTAGCTGCTGTTATTGTATCGATCCATCTCATTGCTGGCCTTCCTCTTTTGCGTTGACCTTCTATCTTGCCAAGCATGTCTTTCTCTAATGATCTCTCTTCGCATGATGTGTTCAAAGTATGAAAGTCAAAGTCTTGTCATCTGAGCTTCTAAAGAAAGCATAGGTTTGATTTCCTCTAGTACCGACTGGTTTGTTCTTCGGGCAGTCCATGGTATACACAGTATTCGCCGCCAGTACCATAATTCAAAGGCATCAATTTTCTTCCTGTCTGTCTTTTTCACTGTCCAGCTTTCACACCCATATGATGTTATTGAAAATACCATGGCTTGAACAAGTCTAATCTTTGTATGGAGAGAGACATCTCTGCTCTTGAGAATCTTATCTAGGTCTTTCATAGCCATTCTGCCAAAAGCAATGAGTCGTTTGATTTCTTGACTGCTTGTTGCTTCTTTATTGATAGTTGATCCAAGTAGGTTAAAGTTGTTCACAATTTCAATTTCTTCTCCTTCAACGATGAACCTGTTGATTATGCCAGTTGTCATGATCTTTGTCTTCTTTACATTAAGGTGCAGGCCCATTTTGATACTATGTTCTTTGATTGTGAGAAGCAAATGTTTCAGATCATCTTCACCGGGTGCGAGTAGGGCCCGCAAAACCAGGAAAGCTGAGAATTGGCTGGATTGAAGAGGAGGTCCAGGTTCAGGGTGCCCCAGATTTGAAATAGCTGCTATGCTGTCCTGGGGCACAGGCACCACTCGTGCGGCTGCAGGACTCTGCTCAGTCAGTCCGCCAAGGCATTATCCTGGCCTAGGAGTTAGACAGCTCCAAGGATAATGTCCTAGCTCACCGCATACGAGAACAGGGTCACCGCCTCCTGGCAGAAGCTGTAGGAGCCAGTACCCCCTTGTTTGTTCAAGTAGATCATAGTGACCTGATTGTCCATCTGCACAAGCACCACCCGGTGCTGCAGCCGATGCTGAAAATGCCTTCAGTGCGAGGATGGCTCAGAGCACCAGCAGGCTGATCTGTTGCTGGCTCTTCTCGGGGGACCAGGCCCCTTGGGTGCGCAGCTCCTCGCAAGGGGCCCCCCCAATCCAATAGGAAGGCGTCCATAGTCAGGACTGCAGGAAGGGAGGGGGAGGGGTCTGGAAGGGCATGCCCCGGAGCAGGTGTTATACGTCCTGCCACCAGACCAAGGACTCCACCAATCAAGGTGAGACCCACTATGTGTGGAGGCACCACTGCACTGCCCGCATGTTGAGGCAGGCGTTGGGCACAACGTGGACCGTGGAGGCCATGTGGCCAAGGAGGCGAAGCATCAACCGAGCTGAGATTGTGCGGCGACTCTGCACTTCGGAAGCCAGGGACATGAGATGGTCTACTTGTCCTATGGAAGAAGGCCTTGGCCTGGAGTATATCCAGGTAAGCCCCTATGAACTCCAGGGATTGCACTGGAGTAAGGTGGGATTTTGGGTGGTTGACTACGAAGCCCAAGTGCTGTAGTAGCCGGATGGTGAGGCTGTGGCCTGCAGGGCCTCTGAGGCAATGTCTCCCTTTATGAGCCAGTTGTCTAGGTAAGGGTAAACGAAGGCGCCCTGGAGACAGAGGTGGGCTGCTACCACCACAAGACACTTGGTGAAGATCTATGGTGCGGAGGCGAGGCCGAAGGGAAGCACCCTATACTGGTAGTGATTGCCTCCTACCACAAACTGCAGGTACTTTCTGTGGTTGGGAGTGGATGAGGATGTGGGTGTAAGCATAGCCAATCGCCCTGCTGGAGGTAAGGCAGCAGTGTTCCAAGGGAGAGCATTTTGAACTTCTCCCGCACCAGGAATCTGTTCAGGTTCCTCAGGCTGAAGATGGCCTGAGACCTCCTGTTCTTTTTGGGAAGAGGAAGTATCTGGAGTAGAACACTCTTCCTCTTAAGTGAGATGGTACAGGCTCCACTGCCCATCTTGGAGGAGGCCTGCGAGCTCCTGAATTAGTAAGGCCTGATGCAGGGGAAGCCTCTGGGGCTCCCCAGGGAAGTAGGGGGGAGACCTCACGTGTCGATGGTGATAGAGTCCCACCTGTGGGCAAAGTGGACCAGCCTCCCCCCTTGGCAACCAGTCACGCAGCAGTCGAGAGGCTATGCTGGTGGTGTCAAAACCCTGAGCTTGGCTGTGCTGGAGCCAGCGGCTAGGTCTTTGATCCTTTGGGCTTGCGAGGCCTCTGGCCGGAACCCTTACCCTGACCACCCTGCGGCAAGGTCTGCGTAGCTGGGTATGGGGGATATCCCTTGTAGGGGTGGCCTTTCCAGAGGAAAAAGAGTTTCTTCCCTTGAGGCTTTTTCCTAGGAAGGGTAGAGGTTTTCCTGGAGAGTCAATATGGGTGACATACTCTCTATTTCGGCCACTTTATCCTCCATAGGCTTACCGAAGAGCTGCTCCCTGAGGCAAGGGACATTGAGGAGCTTCTCCTGGACCCACTGCTCCAAGTTGGAGGACTGGAGTCAAGCCTGCTGGCGGGCACCGATGTCAGCAACCGCCACTCATGCAGAGGACTTGAAGCCATCGTAGGTGGCTCATGAAAAGCATTTGGAGCACTCGTCGACAGACTTCGAGAGCACCTGGAAGCGCCAGAGGTGGTCCCCATCAAAACTGGCCGCAAAGCCCCTGAGTTCCTTGGTAAGGTCTTGGAGGAACATACCATTGTAGAGTTGGTAGACCTCAATGCGGCCCCCTGAAACCTCGGTCCCCTCTGAACCCTGTACATGGAGTCCAAGCATAGGCTGACGATCGGGATAGAGGCCGGGGTCTCCCACATGCAGAGAAGGAGCCGGTTAAGGATGGAGAGGACTGAAACCATGAGGGTTTCTCTTGGTGGTGCCTCATATTTGAGGATATAGAGTTGCTCCGCTCAAGGCGGCTCCTCCAACTCGGTGGTAAGCGTGAGGGCCCACGCCATATCATGGAAAAACTCAAGGAAAGAGATATCCTCAGGAGGGGACCACTGCCTCTGGGTCAGTAGGGATGGGTCAGAGTCTCAGGTGAAGTGTCTCCATCAGATTCTCACTCCAAATAGTCCGTGGAGTACTCGAGGTCGGGCTGTTCAAGGTGGGTCGATGACCCGTGCCAGGCTTCCGAGGCCAAAGCCTGTCCGCAGCCAGAGGCACTTGCCCAAAATGATTTCACACCCGAGGAACAGGAAGGAGAGAGAGACCCTCATCAAGGATAGTCATGAGGCGTCTGGCTCTCGGGGGTCACTGCGGCAGCCTGGGGAGTCCTCTAGTTTGAGGTCCCTGTGGTCTCATGGTGCATGCCAGCAGAGCCAGGCTTCTGCATCTGCTGGACAGCGAGGAATGCAGAAACACTGCGTTCCAAAGCCAGCATGCGGGTCTCCCACTCGGTAGTGGCACCCTGTAACACAGACGCTGGGGTGACCAGGTCAGATGTCGAGGAGGAGAGGGGATCCTCACCGGGACAACCCTCGGGAGACCGGGTGCCATTGCCGGAGGCCTCCACTTAAGTTCGAGGTACCTTTCTTGGCTACTCCCTCTGTGACTCTTCGGACTGTCGTAGGGGGCTGAGGGACCGGGCACGTGACTTCTCCCGCTTATTTATTTTATTTATTTATTTTTATTTATTTAACAGCTCTTCTATACCACGCTCTTTATTATCAGTGCGGTTTACAGTTAACAATTTGACTCTAGGACAGTAACATATCTGACCTGAGTTTACATAAAACAAGGGAAGTAACAAGGAGTTGAACTGGGGTAACTATGTACATTTAAATAGCTTGGCATTATTTACAATAATGTACAACAAAGGCAGTACATTGGCTTGTCCAACACCCCCCCCCCCCCTTCAGACGATGTCCGCACGGTCTCCTCCTTTCGCTCACACTTGGGGGACCACTAGTCGGAGTGCCTGTGAGCCCGCGTGGGGACCTTGGGCAGCTCAGAGGGTTGCGAAGTCTTGGAGGGCGAGGATACTGGGGGTCGAGCCTGCCTTATGGAAGATATCGTCTAGCTTCTGCTGGTGACTTTGGATGGCCTTAGAGGACATCTTTTTGCATAAGGAGCATTGCTCTGGGTTGTGATTGGTGCCCAGACACCGGAGACAGCAGTCATGGGTATCTGTGAGTGACATGTTTTTGGAGCACCAATCGCATTTTTTTGAAACCGGAGGCTATTGGGACAATAAGGACCCCTGCAAGGTCGAAGACCTTCAACGCGGGGTCCTTATTGTCCCAATAGCCTCCGGTTTCAAAAAAATGCGATTGGTGCTCCAAAAACAGGGGAAAAACGGATCCAGAGACTGACCGTAAAAGTGGAGGAGCTCGAGGGGCAGGGGGGAAGGGGGGGGAGGAAGGGTCAGCACTAGCTGGAAATCACAAAATATACTTAGTGAAGAATAAACTTTTCCCGGGGATGAGATGCATGTCCGAAGGGCTCCGCGGAAAAAGGGAGACTGAGTAAGATGTCAGCCTTGGGCGGGGGGACCACAAATGTATGGCGGCATTCCCAAAGACTTTCTTTGAAAGCTGGGGAAATGCTCCACATGGGCTCCATCTGTGACTTCACCCATATGTGAGGACTGACTTCCTGCTTGATCCCGGAGAATAAAATGTACAAATCCTGGGAGGGAAGGATCTGAATCGTGTCCTCTCTGCTTATCAAATAAAAGCACAAGGGTGCTTGCCTGACTGCTTACCTGCTGTGGTGCTGCCATTCTCCTTGAAAGCCGGCTTCAGTTTGGCCAGACCTTCCAGAGTCGTAGAGGGCCTGATCCCCTCATCCTGGGTAACTGTGATGGATTTTGTATTCCCCTGATCATCCGTGAACTTCGTCGCTACTGGCACAATTTCATTTTTAAACAGTCCCATCTGCTGGGCATGGGCTGCTCTAATGAGGAATATTATGAACCATTACATTGTCTGCATCAAGCCTGGCACTACTGCTAATCATTTATATAGTGCTATTAGGCATACACAGCACTGTACAAGTACACAAAGACAGTTCATGCTCCACAGAGCTTACAGTCTGCTAAGACAGGCAGAACTGAGAAAAAGGGACTTTTTGGGGAAATGATTAAAATACAATAGGTAATATCATGAGGATAAGGGGTCAGGGTCCAAAGGCAGCCTTGACGAGATGAGTTTTTAGCCTGGATTTGAATGACCAGGGATGGAGCTCATCATACAATGCATGTAGACTATTAGGCATATGGTGCAGCAAAGTGGAAGAACAGAGTCTGGAATTGGCAGAAGAAGAGCATAGATAACAGTGATTTGCTTGATGAGCAGAGTTGGCAGGCAGGAAGGGATGTAGGGATTGAAGAGAAGAGAGGTAATGAGGGGCCACAGAATTAATGCATTTGTGGAGCAAGTTATAGTAGTCTAGGCAGGAGGCGACAAGGAGTGGGATAAGAGTCTTGGTAGTGCGTTCTGAGAGGAAGAGGTGGATTTTGCTGATATTAGAAACTACAACTTTTAGCTTTCTCTATCTATTGGATATGTGCCGAGCAGAGTAGAGAGGGAGGATGATATAGCGTAGTTACTCACCTGTAACAGGTGTTCTCCAGGAGCAGCAGGAATCAGTCCTCACTTATGGGTGACGTCGGCGCCGACGGAGCCCTCGCGGAGCAATTTTCCCCAGCTTTCAAAGAAAGCCTTTGGGAATTGCAGCGCGCATGCGCGGTCGTCTTCCCGCCCGAGGGTGCCATCTTAGCCAGTCAGATGACATAGCTAAAAAAGACAGCATAAAAATTTGCAAAAAGAACATAAGCAGACGATTGCAACTCCAAGGGGAGGAGGGAGGGTAGTGAGGACTGATTCCTGCTGCTCCTGGAGAACACCTGTTACAGGTGAGTAACTACGCTTTCTCCAGGACCAAGCAGGAAGTCAGTCCTCAGTTATGGGACTCCCAAGCTCAAGGCTACCGGAGACCCTAAGCACAAAAATGAGCTCCCTCTAGCTCAGCAGCACAGAAGGATAGAATCTTCGCTGAATTATCACCCACCGGTAGCCCACATCCGGGATGGAGGGTAGGAGTTGCTCAGACCTCAAAGAGATTACGGAGGACTGCCTGTCCGAAAGCACTGTCCCTACGGGACTCCCTCTCGAGACAGTAATGGACCGCAAAAGTCTGGCTCGAAGACCAAGTAGCGGCCCGGCAGATGTCTGCCAGCGGAACAGAGCGGAGGTAAGCCACTGACGTAGCCTTTGCCCGAACGCAATGAGCCGTGACTCGGGTTTCTAAGGAGAGTCCGGCTGCCCCATAAGCCCAAGAGATACAGTCCGCAACCCAGATGGACAGAGTACGCTTGGAGACCGGGAGCCCCAATTTATTGGGGTCAAAAGAGACAAAAAGCTGAGCAGCTTTACGGTGCTCCCGCGTACGGTCAAGGTAGAAGTTCAAAGCCCTTCTACAGTCCAGGGTATGGAGGACCGTTTCAGCTCGGCTGGAGTGTGGTCTGGGAAAGAAGGTTGGAAGTACACCTCCTGATTGATGTGAAAAGGGGAGACCACTTTAGGCAGAAATTTTGGGTGAGTCCGTAGGACTACCCTATTTTTGTAGAACCTAGTGTAAGGGGGATCAGACACGAGGGCCTGCAATTCACTTACGCGTCTAGCGGAAGTGAGGGCTATCAAGAACAGTGTTTTCCAAGACAGAAAACGGAGAGAACAGGTAGCCATAGGTTCAAAAGGCGGACAGGTGATCCGCTGCAAAACCACATTCAGGTCCCAGTCAGGCGCTGGCGGCCGCAGAGGTGGTTTAAGTAGAAGGAGACCTCGGAGAAACCTCGCTACGAGAGGGTCGCTTGAGAGAGGTCTACCGTCCACCGGCACGTGATGTGCCGAAAGAGCACTGAGGTGAACTTTGACGGAGTTGGACTTAAGTCCCAGATTAGAGAGGTGTAGCAAGTACTGCAAGATCACCGACACCGGGCAGGAGAAGGGATCCTGAGACTGTTGGGTACACCAGACTGCAAAGCGACGCCATTTAAGGGCGTAGCATTTGCGGGTAGAAGGCCGTCGCGAAGCTAAGACGACCTCCTCCACCTCCGCCGGCAGGAGAAGGGGAGCAAGGACTACCCTCTCAGCAGCCAGGCCATGAGGTTGAGAGACCTGAGGTTGGGGTGCAGTAGGGACCCCTGATCCTGAGTGAGGAGATCCGGTTGTACCCCCAGAGGGATTGGATCCTCCACCGCCAGTTGCAGTAGGAGCGGAAACCACGGCTGCCTGGGCCAGCGAGGGGCCACCAGGATCATGAAGGCTTTGTCTCGGAGAACCTTGAAAAGAGTCCGAGAGACTAGCGGGATGGGAGGGAAAGCGTACAGAAGGCTCCCCGACCATGAGATCAGAAAAGCGTCCGCCGCAACCCGAAGGGGGTTGGGCTGACGAGAGCAGAAGCGAGGAAGCTGCCGGTTGTGAGGACTGGCAAAGAGATCCACCGTGGGGAGGCCCCACTTGAGGAAGAGCTTCTGAACTACCAAGGGATCCAGACGCCACTCGTGCGGCTGGAGGACCCTGCTGAGTTTGTCCGCAAGGCAATTTTCTTGGCCCGGGAGATAAACTGCCTTGAGGAGAATGCCGTGACTGACGGCCCAAGAGCAGAGCTTCTGTGCCTCCCGGCAGAGGAGGAAGGAGCCCGTGCCCCCCTGCTTGTTCACGTAGAACATGGCAACTTGATTGTCCGTCTGGACAAGGACGGACTGGTGGGAAGTCAGGTGGGAGAAGGCCTTGAGAGCTAGGCGGATCGCCCTGAGCTCCAGGAAGTTGATCTGCTGAGCAGACTCCCACGTGGTCCAGAGGCCCTGAGTACGTGCCTCTTGGCAATGTGCTCCCCAGCCCAGGAGGGATGCATCGGTGGTCAGCACCCGGGTCGGCTGAGGTGACTGGAAAGGCATTCCGAATATCAAGTTCGGCTGCCGGAGCCACCACCGGAGAGACGAGATCAGCGGCTCGGAGACGCGCACTAGGTCTGCTAGGCCGCCTGTGGCTTGTCGCCACTGCTGGCGGAGACACCATTGAGCAGACCGCATATTCAGGCGGGCATTGGGGGTCACATGGACGGTGGAAGCCATATGGCCGAGTAGTCTCAGGAAGCGCCTGGCGGAGACCAGGGGCTGGCTGCGAAAGCGGTCGGCTAGGTCCATGAGCCGTTGAGCCCTGTCGAGCGGTAGGTATGCTCGCGCCTGAGGAGTGTGCAGTCTTGCGCCGATGAACTCGAGATCCTGTGAGGGGAGCAAAGTGGACTTTGCGAAGTTTATAACAAAGCCCAAGTGCTGCAGAAGAGTCACCGTGCGGCGCGTGGCGTCGGTGACCTCCCGAGCGGACGCTGCTCTGATGAGCCAGTCGTCGAGGTACGGAAAGACATAGAGGCCGTGAAGCCGGAGATGGGCCGCCACCACCGCGAGACATTTTGTGAAGACTCGCGGTGCGGAGGACAGGCCAAAGGGCAGTACTCTGTACTGGTAATGATTTCCTGCCACCACAAACCGTAGGTATTGGCGGTGGCTTGGGTGGATGAGGATGTGCGTGTAGGCATCCTTTAGATCCAAGGAGCATAGCCAATCTCCCTGCTGGAGGTAGGGCAGGTGGTTTCCAAGGGTAAGCATTTTGAACTTCTCCCGCACAAGGAACTTGTTGAGGTTGCGCAAGTCCAGGATGGGTCTGAGGCCCCCTGTTCTCTTTGGTATCAGAAAATACCTGGAATAAAAGCCTTGACCTCTCAGGTGGTGTGGCACCGGTTCCACCGCCTGTTCCTGCAGAAGACCTGCCAACTCCTGAAGGAGTAATTCCCTGTGCAGAGGGGGTCGCGGAGGTTCTCCCGGAAAATAGGAGGGAGGAACCTGGTGGAAGTGGAGAAGATAGCCTTCTCGCACGACTTGAAGCACCCAGGCATCTGCGGTGACACTGGACCACCTGTGGGCGAAGTGAACCAGCCGGCCACCGGTGCTGGGAGGAACCAGCGGGGGGGGAAAAGGCTATGCTGTGTGAGTCAAAAACCCCCACCCTGCTGAGCAGGGGCTGGTGGTGCAGGCTTGGGGGCTTGCTGCCTACGGGACCCGTTACCCCGTCCCTTGGCCTGCTGGCCCTGTTGGGGAGCTGCAGGGGCCTGATAATGGGGGTATTGTTTGTAGGCAGCCGCCTTCCTCGGGTAAAAGGACTTTTTCCCCGAGCCCTTCTTTTTCTGGGAAGGGGCGGAGGTCTTCCTAGAAAGCCTGGTCCTGGTGAGAGTCTCAGTCTCAATTTGCGCAGCCTCTTCCGCCATGGGCTTGCCAAAGAGGTTCTCGCCTCGGCAGGGGACATCGACCAACTTGTCCTGCACCCAGGGCTCAAGGTCTGACGACTGAAGCCAAGCCTGTCGGCGGGCACCGATGCCGGCTGCGGCCACTCGAGCCGATGCTTCAAAGCCATCATAGGCTGCTCGGGACATGAACTTTGAGCATTCCCGAATGCCAGTGGACAAGGCTAGGAACCTCCGCAAGGGTTCCTCGGACAGACCAGCGGAGAATCCGGCTAGCTCTTTAGCCAGATCCCGGAGATACATGCCCATGTATAGCTGGTAAGTCTGGACACGACATGCGAGCATAGAGCCCTGGAAACACTTCTTGCCAAGGCCATCCAGGTTACGGGCCTCCCTTCCAGGAGGCACCGAGGAGTGCATCTTCTGGCTCTTAAGACGATGCATGGCCGATTCCACTACCATGGAATGGTGTGGCAGCTGTGCCTTTTGAAAGCCAGGGCTCTTGCGGACTCGATAGATAGAATCGACCCGCTTGCTCAGGACCGGCGAGGAGGCCGGACTCTCCCACATGCGGAAGAGTAGTCGTTCCAGCATAGGAGGAACCGGTACAGTAAAGTGTTCCCTCGCGGGAGAGTCATACTGGAGGGCGTCGAGCTCTTCGGCTCGAGGCTCCTCCTCGGGATCCGCAGGGAAGGCCAAAGCCTTGGCCATATCCCTAACGAAGTCCGAGAACCGGGCATCCTCCGGGGGGGACTGCTTCCGAGGCTCGGACTCCGGTGAGTCCGATGGGACACACCGAGTCCGGAAAGAATCAGGCGACTCTTCCTCCTCAGACTCCCAGACCGACTCCGACGAGGACTCGGTGGGGTCGGCCCAGGCAGGGTGCGGCGTCAGCCGCCCCGACGCCGAGGGAGTCGGCGTCGGCGACCTCGGTCCCGAACGGGAGGCCGAGGGTGACCTCGACCGAGGATCGACTCGAGTTCTCATCGACTCGAGGATCGGCTCGGTCTCCGGGGTCGACTTGGACGTCGACGTCCCGGCGGTCGGGGCAGCGGCGCCAGCGAAGCCAGCGAGCAGTGCCCTCTGCTGGTCCATGAAGGCAGACAGTCTGCTCTCCAAGGCCGTCAACCTAAGTCCGAGCTCAGGTGACCCAGCAGCCCCCGACTCGGGCCCCGACGGCGTCGGGCCCGACGTCGGCTGTCGCGGAGGCGAGTCCAGAAGGACCACAGGACTTACCCGGGCAGGCATCTCCGACTCCAGGCGAGGTCGCTTCGGGATGTGTTCCTTCTCCAAGGACCCGGGGCGGCTGTCGGGGCTATGCGACCTGGCCCTCGCGGAACCAGGAGCGTCCACCGACGCCGCCCTCGCGGGTTTCACCTTCCGACGATGGTCCCCGGAGGGAGAACCCCGGTCGGAGGAACTCCGGCGGCGGTCCGAGCTGGAGCCTTTCGACGCGGAGGCCTCCGACGAGGTCCGGGTACGGCTGGGGTCAGCGAAGATTCTCTCACGCTGATGCCGCCGACTTCTCAACGCCTTCGAGGACATTTTGCTGCAGGGCCCACAGATCAGTTCCTCATGATCCGGGCCCAGGCAGCGGAGGCAAAAGTCGTGTGTGTCAGTTAGTGACATATTTCGGTCACACCGACCACACCGCTTAAACCCACTGGCAGCCATCGGGGGAAAAAGGGCCCCTGCGAGGTCAAAGGACCAGGCTGCCAGGGAAAAACCGAAAACGAAAGCTGACTAAGTCAGAAAAACCGAAAAAAGTAAGAGGACTCGTGACCGGCGTCGCGAGTCCGGGCGGGAAAAAGATCGGCGTCGAACCGAAGGAAAAAAGGATAAAATAAAGAAGAAAATCGACTTTTTCGCGGGGACAAGACGGGGACGTCTGTAGGGCTCCGCGGAAAAAAGAAGACTGGCTAAGATGGCACCCTCGGGCGGGAAGACGACCGCGCATGCGCGCTGCAATTCCCAAAGGCTTTCTTTGAAAGCTGGGGAAAATTGCTCCGCGAGGGCTCCGTCGGCGCCGACGTCACCCATAAGTGAGGACTGACTTCCTGCTTGGTCCTGGAGAAACAGGTATGCCATCTTGACAAGTTTCATTGTAGTAGCCAGTACCACCATTAAGATCAAAAGTGAAACTTCTCCAAGCTCCAAAAACTTGCATCTCTTTTCAAACACATGTGCACACATGCCACTGCTATTTTATCTTTCCTAGTACATAAGAGATTAGATTCAAGCTACAGTATTGAAAAGCACTCATAAGGCCAATGCAGTAAACTGCACTATACTCCAGCATAGCGATTATGCAATATTAAGTCTTGCTCCCCAATGCAGAAAGCAAGCTAGTGCAGGAAAATGCCAATGAAAACCATTGTGCTAGAACCCAGCGCAGTGGGTTTGTTAATCGCATGCAAAGTGAATATTGAATTATTCCTGATATAACGAAGTATGCTGAAACACCACAGGTTCTCACTCTTCTCCTAATGCAGGATCTTTACACCAGCTTCGGGCAGGCGTAAAGACACAGCAGGGAGCAAAAAGTACCACGAGAGGTGAAGTCTGACACTTCACCTCAATAAACCAAAAGAGTCTCAGACCCCCAATACCTGCTGACCAGCTTCAAATCAAACCCCCCTCCCCACTGAAAAAAAATTGGTAGCCACAATGTCGCCCCCCACCCCCACACAAACATTTCCAATTTCCACAGAAACACTGATGGCCCAGTAACCCCAACTCCCCACCCCCTGATCCCTTCAAAAACACAAAACTGGCCATGTTGCTTCTAGCCTGGCTCCCTCAGACGCCCTTCCCACATCACTTTAATACCCTTAATGTGATGGAAGGTGGGAGCACTGCCCACATGCTCCTGCCTCCATGCAATCATCTTTCAAAATGGTGGTGTCTGACCCTGCATAGTGCATACCAGGATGCACTGCATGGGGTTAATCTGCCAAATAAGGCAAAAACTGCCCTACCTGGCAGACTAACCCCCACCCATACCTTACAGTGCCTCCTCGGAAACAGCACAGAGTTAGGAGAATGACTGATCCCAAGTTGTGTGCCCCAAGATGCATCACAGAGTGTGAAGTTGTGTCTCATTGGCAGACTGACCTCACACGGTGCATCATGGGACACACTGCCTGGTGTCAGATGCTGCCATTTTGAAAGATGACTGCACAGAAGGAGGAGTGTGTGGACAGCATGCCTACTACCCATCACATTAAAGGTACTTGAGTGGGTGTGAGAGGTGGGTAAGCATGTCCCCCTATCATTTCTTTAGGGAAGGGGCTTGCGGAAACTTTTTTTTGTGCAGTTTTTAGATGATCGGGGGCTGGTGGTGAGTACCACTGGGTTACCAATGTTTCAAGAAGATTGGGAAGTGGGGAGGGGGAGTGACACTGGGATCACCAATGATTTTTTGAAGGACTGGAGGGTA
Organism: Ichthyophis bannanicus; assembly: GCA_033557465.1. Classification (NCBI taxonomy): domain Eukaryota; kingdom Metazoa; phylum Chordata; class Amphibia; order Gymnophiona; family Ichthyophiidae; genus Ichthyophis; species Ichthyophis bannanicus. Next base: position 252,782,515 of record CM066031.1, read on the forward strand.
GGGGGTTTCAGAGGGGGTTGGCGGAAGAATGGGGAGCTGGACCCAATTGACACTTCTCTTTAGGTGACCCAAACTTCACTTCAGGTTCACACTGGTTCCTCCTCCTCTACATCCTTTCCTCTTCCCTGTGGTGTCCCCCAGGGCTCCATCCTTGCCCCTCTCCTTTTTAATGTCTTTCTCGCCCCTCTCGCCCTACTTATACAGCAGCATGGTATTTCCGCTTATTTTTTCGCAGATGATATTCTCTTAATTCACCATACTTCCTCCTCAGCTCCGGACCTCACCCTCCTCAATACCTGCTTAACTGCCGTCTCCGACTGGTTCCTCAACAACTTTCTCGTGGTCAATCCTTCCAAGTCCGCTGCTATATGGTTCACCTTCAGTGCTTCCTCCCCCACCTTATCACCACACATGTCTAACTCTCCTATTCCCTTGGTATCAACTCTTCGTTATCTTGGCGTTACTCTCGATTCATCTCTCTTGTTCCATCAGCATATCTCTGGTGTGGTGCGCACTTCTCTTTTTCATCTCCGTAGGATTAGGGCCGTCCGACCACTGCTTTCAGTCACTTCCCTCACCACCCTTGTGCTTTCCTTGGTGATTACCCGACTCGATTACTGTAACTCCCTCCTCGCCGGCCTTCCCCACTATCAACTCCGGAGGTTACAACTCGTTCAAAATACTGCTGCCCGTCTTCTTACTTTCTCTTCGCCTCGGGATCATATCACCCCCTAGCTTCTTTCCCTTCACTGGCTCCCCATCAAAGCTCGCTACCTCTATAAATTCCTTACTCTTACACACAGGGCCCTTCATACTAGTACACCCCAGTACCTATCCGATCTCATCTATCTTCAACCCGTACCTCGCCTTCTTCGTTCCTCCCATGGCAATCGTCTCTTCTTACCCTCCCCCACCAATGCACACCTTGAGTCAACCCGCCGTGCCGCCTTCTTTTTTGCAAGCCCTGCCCTCTGGAACTCTCTCCCGCATTCCCTCCGTACTGAAATGTCCTTCCCCCGGTTCAAGACCCTCCTTAAGACCTATCTTTTCCACCAGGCTTTCAACCTCCCCGACCCCTCCTTGTCATCCACATGCCATCCACTGGTCATCCACATATCGTCAACCAGGTCTTCCACTATTTCCCATCAATTACAAGGTCCTTGATCCCCTACCCCCCGTAATCTTCTATTGCTCCTGGATATTTTCTGCTCCAACCATCTAGCCCTTACCTATCCCCCACCCCTTCAACCCCCATTTCACCCACTCTCCTTTACCTCTCTTTTCTTGTCTGTGTCGATACCTGTCCTGTTCTATCTTTCCTCCTTTATCTCCCTTTTCTTTCCCATCATTTTTGGCGTTCCTTTCTCTCTTTATTTTCCAGCAGTCTATTATGTTGTACACCGCCCTAACGCCTCAGTACAGGGCGGTCTATCAAATACTTTGAATAAAGAATAAAGGTGACGTTTTTGCTCAGTGGCAGTAGTACAAACCCATGTGGGCATGTGCCAGCGTTTATTTGTGCAGAACCAGATTTACTTTAAAAACAACACACTGCATTCATGAACAAAATGTTTGTGTTTTTCCTTGTATTAGACAACAATGCACTGAGTTATAGCACATGGCTTTAAAGCATAGATATTCACATGCAATATGTGTTCTCCGGGGACAGCATCAATCAGTCCTCACATATGGGCGACATCAGTGCCGACGGAGCCCGCGTGGTACCTCTCCCCAGCTTTCAAAGAAAGCCTTTGGGAGATGCACCACACATGCATGCTCCCCTTCCCGTCTAAGGGTGCCATCTTGCCTCAATATATCATGGCACAAGATGGCAAAAATGAGAAGAAGCAACACCACAGAGAGGAGGAAGGGCTGCGAGGACCAATTCCTGCAGTCCCTGGAGAACACCTGTTACAGGCGAGTAACTATACTTTCTCTAGGAACAAGCAGGAAATCACTCCTCACATATGGGACTCCCCAGCTAGAGGCTACGGAAAAAAAAAACTTTAAAAAGCCACAGGTGACAAGAAAAAGGTGAGTCGGACTCAGTTGCTGCTGCTCACAGGACAACAGACCCATGAGCAACCTAAATTTCCAGCAAGGAACCAGTTCACTGGTAGCCAGAACACACCAAGGGCTGGAGAGTAGGAGTTGCCTACACCCCAAACAAATGACAGAGTACTGCCTGGCCAAAGGCACTGCCCTGGTAGGATTCCCTCTCTAGGCAGTAATGGGCTGTGAAGGTATGGACCAAGGACCAGGTGGCGACCCAGCAGATTTCTGTCAAGGGAACAGAACACAGTTTCGCCATAGAGACCGCAATGGTCCAGATACGGTGCTCCAGCGAAAGATTGGCTTGCTCGCAGAAAAATGTGATGCAGTCCACTACCCAGGTGGACAGGAAGCATTTAGAGACCATTGTCCCCAACCAACTTAGGTTAAATGAGACAAAAAGCTGAAAAGCTCGGAGATGGTCCTGGGTGTGCTGCAGGTAGAAGGATAGTGCCCAATTACAGTCCAGTGTATGGAGAATGCCTCCGTCCTGCTGGCATGGGGCCATGGAAAGAAGGTGGGAAGTACTATCTGTTGGTTAAGCTGGAACAAAGATACCACCTTGGGCAGGAACTTGAGGTGCGTGAGGAGCATGACCCTGTTCCTACAGAACTCAGTGTACAGTAAGACTGCCACCAATGCTTGAAGCTCGCTGGACATGCATGAGGTGATCCACCGGCACTCAAAAGAGCGTCCCAAAACCGGATCAATCCAAGTAACACCAGAAAGCATTGTGGAGCAGTATTGGCAAATGCCACATGGTGAATGACCTGAAGACCTGTTTGTCCTCCTTTGAAGTCTATCAATAGGAGATGCAGATTTAACCAACAAGGGGCTTGGTGAAACAAGGGTGCAAACTTAAAATCGACCAATGTTTCTTTAACAAACCCACAAACACATTAGTATGACACATGTATGGAATAACTCCTACCACAGATTCTTCTAAAGTGGTAGATTTAGACAAAAAATCAACACCAATTAGCACTCCCGATGCACATGGCAAGCACCCTCGTTTCACCAAGCCCTTGATGATTGCTTTTCCTCAGGGTGCCAATTTAAAGGAGGAAGTGGAAGGAGGTCCAAAAACCTGCCAGCATGGTTTAAAGGTGAGGTCAGAGAGGCTGTTGCCAAAAAAGCATCTTTCAGGAAATGGAAGAAAGAGCCAAACGACAAATCCTGGAAACAGCACAAGCACTGGCAAGTCAAATGCAAGGCATTGATAAGGCAGGCAAAGGGAGAATTTGAGAAGAAGCTTGCTGCGGAAGCAAAAACGCGAAATAAAGACTTTTTCAAGTACATTCGTAGCAAAAAAGCTGTGAGAGAGTCAGTTGGTCCATTAGATGGTAGAGGGGTTAAAGGGGCACTAAGAGGCGACAAGGCGATAGCAGAGAGACTAAATGAATTCTTTCCTTCGGTCTTTACTGAGGAAGATATAGGGATGTTACCCATGACTGAAGTGGTATTTAAAGGTGCAGAAGAATTGAAGGAAATATCGATACATCGGGAAGATGTATTACAACTATTAGATAAACTGAAGAGTAGCAAATCACTTGGGACAGATGGTATACATCCAAGGGTGTTGAAAGCACTGAAATATGAGATTGCAGACCTGCTATTAGTAATCTGTGAACTATCATTAAAATCATCTCTAATACCTGAAGATTGGAGTATCGCCAATGTAACACCAATTTTTAAAAAGGGTTCCAGGGGTGATCCGGGAAACTACAGATCGGTGAGCCTGACGTCAGTACCGGGAAAAATGGTAGAAACCATCATAAAGAACAAAATTACTCAGCATGTAGATAGTCATGGCCTAATGGGAGACAGCCAACATGGCTTTAGACAAGGAAGATCTTGTCTTACTAATCTGTTATGTTTTTTTGAAGGTGTGAATAAACAGGTAGACAAAGGTGAGTCGGTTGATATAGTGTATCTGGACTTTCAGAAAGCCTTTGACAAGGTCCCTCATCAAAGACTTTTGGCAAAACTAAAAGAGTCATGGGATAGGAGGCAGTGTACTACTGTGGATCAGGAACTGGTTAAAAAGATAGAAAGCAGAGGGTAGGGCTAAATGGCCAATTTTTCCCAATAAAGAAAGGTGAATAGTGGTGTACTCCAGGGATCTGTGTTGGGTCCGCTGCTTTTTGACATATTCATAAATGACCTGGGAAGTGGAACAACAAGTGAGGTTATCAAATTTGCAGATGACACAAAACTATTTAAAGTTGTTAAAACCCAAGAGGATTGTGGAAAATTGCAAGAGGATCTTGATAAACTGGAAGACTGGGCATCAAAATGGCAGATGACATTTAATGTGGACAAGTGCAAAGTTATGCACCTAGGGAAGAACAATCCAAACTAGGATTACACGATGCAAGGCTCCACATTAGGAACCACCCAGGAAAAAGATTTAGGCGTCATTGTGGATAACATGTTAAAACCCTCGGCCCAGTGTGCAGCGGCGGCCAAGAGAGCAAATAGAATGCTAGGTATCATAAGGAAAGGAATGGAAAATAAAACAAAAGATATTATAATGCCTCTGTATCGTTCCATGGCGAGACCGCACCTTGAATATTGTGTGCAATTCTGGTCGCCGTTTCTTAAAAAGGATATAGCAATATTAGAAAAGGTTCAGAGAAGAGCCACCAAAATGGTAAGGGGATGGAAGGATACTCCTATGAAGAAAGGCTAAAAAGGTTAGGGCTCTTTAACCTGGAAAAGAGATGGCTGAGGGGAGATATGATAGAAGTCTATAAGTTAATGAACTGAGTGGAACGGGTAAACCTAGATTGTTTACGTTAGCAGAATACAGAAAGACTAGGGGACATGCAATGAAACTACAGGGTAAAGTATTTAAGACTAATAAAAGAAAATATTTTTTCACTCAACATGTAATCAAACTCTGGAATTTGTTACCGGAGGATGTAGTAGAGGCTGTTAGTGTAGTTGGATTTAAAATAAGGTTTGGACAAGTTCCTGGAGGAAAGGTCCATAAACCATTATTAAGAAGGGACCCAGGATATCAATGCTTGACCTAATACAAGCATTGTGGAACCTGTGTCTTTTGGGGAAACTGCTAGGTACATATGACCTAGATTGGCCACTGTTGGAAACAGGATACTGGGCTTGATGGACCTTGGTCTGACCCAGTATGGCATATCTTATGTTCTTATGACAGTGCATCTGTCCGTTGGCCTGCTGACCCTGTTGGGGAGCTGGGAAGGCTGGGAAGCCTTCCTCTTCTTCTTCTCTGGAAAGGGTCAGGGGTCCTTCTTGGAGAGTCTGGTCCTTGTCAGAAACTCAGACTCCAACTTGGCAGCCTTATCCATCATGGGTTTGCCAAAAAGGTTCTCTCCCTAGTAGGAGACTTTGACCAGCTTGTCCTGCACCCATTGCTCCAGGTCTGGCGACTGCAGCCAGGCTTGGTGGCGGGCACTAATGCCTGCTGCAGCTACTCTGCCAACTCAAAGCAGTCATAGGCTGCTGGAGTGATAAACTTGGAGCACCATCTGATTGTGGAGGTGATGGTCTGGAACCACTGCAGGGGTTCCTCCAAGAAACCAGTCAGGAACTCGATGAGTTCCTTCGCCAGGTCCCGCAAGTACATGCCCATGTACAGCTGGTAGCCCTGGATCTGGCTGACAAGCATTGAACCCCGGAAGCACTTTCTGCCTATGGTGTCCATGGCATGGGCCTCCCTATCAGGGAGCACAGAAAAATTTGTCTTCTTGCTTTTGATCAGATGCATGGCTGACTCCATCACCATGGAGTTATGAAGCAGTTGGGCTTTCTGAAAGCCAGAGCTCCAGCAGACCCGGTATATCCAGTCCAGCCACCTGCTCACTATGGGCACCAAGAAGATGTCTCCCACATGCACAGGAGCAGCTGTTCCAGGATGGGGGGGTGGGGGGGGAGGGAAATGGGCACCGTAAGTATCTCCTTCGGGAAAGACTTGTACTGGAGGATCTAGAGATCCAGGTCAGGCACAAGAGGAGAGGATCTAGAGATCCTCCATGCGAAGGTCCTCCAACTCGGTGGTGAAGGAAAAGGCCTTCGCCATATCCCTCATGAAGTCAAGGAAGGCCCTGTCCTTGGGTGGGGATCGACACCACATCTCCAGGGGAGATGGGTCCGAGGGCACATCCTGGTGGTGACAGGTGTCCGGGGACTCATTGTCCTCTGTCTTCCAGTCAGACTGAGGCAGTGGAAGAGTTAAGGTTTCTCTGGGTCGTGCCCCAGCCCCGATGGCTCCAGTGACCCGGCAGCCCTACACTCAGAGCAGAGGGCACTGAGTTGGGAAGACCACAGCCCCAATGCAGAGGTGTCTCTTGAGGCCGGTGACACTCGAGAATCGGCTTGACTTCCAGGGAGTCCCACGAAGTGGAGGGCCCTGTGGTTGGAAGTGATGACCTGGAGGAACCAGACATCAGAGCCCACTGCTGGGCCAAGAAAGCAGACAAACTGCGCTCCAAGGCCCTCATCCTGGTCTCGAGGCCTGATGGCTCTGCAGCTTTCGGCATGGGTACTGAGGACTTCAGACCTGGTGCCGTCGAGGGGGAGTCCCATGACAAAGATGGCCTCGTGGATCAGAGACCAATTCTGATTCCTTGAAGTTGACAGCTTCTGTCAGGGCAACTTGTAAGGTCTATCCTGGCTGTCGTCCTTGGCCTCGCATCAGGGGTTGTGGGTTCTGGGCCTGAGGGATTTGCAACTTTCCCTGACTTGCCACCTGACGTGATCTTTGGTGGCTTCTGGCTCTTCGAGCGGCTATTGTCAATGGAGCTCTGGCTGGAGGATCCATGGCCTTGGGGCTCCGAGGCCATGCAGTCTTCACGAGGGTCCAAGGTCCTGGAGAAGATCTTGGACCATGGTCCTGCGGACGACTCCAGAGCCGAGTCGGTCTTCTGAGAAATGGACTCACGTTGCTGCTGCTGACGGCTCTTGAGGGTCTTGGAGTCATCTGCTTGCAGAGACTGCAGACCAAGGGATCATAGCCCGCCCCGAGGCATCAAAGGCAGGAGTTGTGTGGGTCCATGCACAACATGTGTGCGCTGCTGTCGCATGGCTTGGAGTCACTGACCGAGGCCATGGCAGGGAAGACTGCCCCCATGGGGTCATATTCACTGGCCCAGCTGGGAAAAAGGCACAAACCCGCAGCAGTCAAAAGAGAGAAAGAGAAAAACAAAAATCTGAGAACGTAACGCCAAGGTAAGTGGACTCCGGGGTGAGAAGGAACCGGTACATGACCAGAGAAAGAAAAATTAAAAAGACAAAAAAAATCACCAACTTTTCCAGGAGAAAAAGACACACGTCTGATGGGCTCCGTGAAAAAAAGGAGACTGAGGCAAGATGGCATCTTTAGGTGGAAAGGGGACCACACAGGCGTGGTGTATCTTTCAAAAGCTTCGAAAGCTGGGGAGAGGTTACCACGCAGGTTCAGTCGGCGCAAACGTCACCCATATGTGAGGAGTGATTTCCTGCTTGTTCCCAGAGAACGGAAAGTTTCTGCATCGAACTGTATGTCCTTTAAGGGGAACCCAGTCATGAGGCCAATTTACATCCAATTCACTAACATACGACTAGAGAAAGAAGTCAGAATGGGGAGATGGTGCTTAAAGTCCACAGTACTGCAGGTTTGCCTGGTTTTTCTGCTGACTCTGGCAAAAGGGAAAGAGTATAAAAACCTTAAAGGCAGAATGACTAGATAAAAAATAAACTAAGAACTGAAAAAGTGCTCTAAAGGGATTTATCTGTCTGCCATTTGCTAGGATTTTTAGCTTTCTTTTGGTGCAAGTTATATTTCAAACTTTGTTTCTGAAAGACACAAAGCCCTTTATTTACTAAAAAAAACCCTCAATTTTCATTGGGCCCCCAAATTTGATCAAATCTTCTAAGCTCAATTACTTTTCTCCAGAGACTTTCCCGCCAGTTCCTGGCAGCCCACAAGTACAGGATGAGGTCCACCATTAAATCATCTTCACTTGGCCCAGCTCAAGCAGCAGGCAAGTAATCCAACCTTAAAAGTGCATCCATAATAATCAAATGCTCTTTGCTCTCATGCTAGCTTGACTGGCACAATTTAAAAAGCTATAATCTTCGTGATCTGACCAATGATAAAAAGGAAAAGCAACCTGACTCCTTTCATAAGGACACTAGCATGCAACGTGGTGGAAGCATGTGTTATTACCTAACAGTGTCAGTACCTAGGTCTTCATAAAGTCATAACTATGCCATACCTACCTCTGCTGTGAAGTTAGAGCAAAGGCATCTTGCTTCTGTCTGCTAACTCCAAACTTCTCTGCCACGATTTCTGATGTTATTCTACAAGAATTACATTTAAACAGTAAATGAAAACTTAAGTACACAAAAGGCATAACATTTTATGGAACCGCTGTTTTCCCTAATATGACTCCTTTGTAGAGTATATGGTTTTGCAACCACAGAAAACCTGCCAAGAGTCACACAATGCAGTGGGAAATCACCAGTGCTCGCATGTCAGCAGACTGCGCCACAACAATATTTGTTCATATATTTTTTTATGTACATGAGTTTGGGGACACTAATACCAGGCCAACAAAGTGAGCGAGTGTACAACATTTCTGACCAATGGCACCAGATGTGTGCTGCAAATATCCCTGCTCCCTAAAGAGGGCGATACCCACAGCAAAATGTCACCTGGTGTGTGTTACCCCATAAATTACACTAACAAAGCATAGTTACTCACCTGTAACAAGTGATCTCCGGGAACAGCAGGAATTTAGTATTCACATATGGGTATCGTCGGTACCGACGGAGCCTGCGCGGGAATGCTCCCCAGCGTCCAATAGGAAAGCTTTTGGGAGCATCGCACAGCGCATGCGTGCTGCCTTCCCGCCTCTGTACCTCTCTCACTTCAGTTGAGTTTATAGCTGAGACCAAAGGAGAGAAGTAGAGAAAGAGAGATAGAGACAACTCCTAGGGGAGGTGGGTGGGTTGTGAAGACTAAATTCCTGCTGTTCCCGGAGATCACCTGTTACAGGTGAGTAACTACACTATCTCCAGGAACAAGCAGGAATGTAGTCTTCACATATGGGGGACTCCCCAGCTGAAAGATGCTAAGGGTGACCCCAGCAAACTGCGAACCCAGGTGAGATGGGTCATGCTTCCTCCCATGGACCTCTGGCATCCAACTGTGGATGGTGGGTAGGAGTTGAATTAAGTATGGAAGAGATGTTGGAGAACAGCCTGGCCAAACGAGGCATCCTGACGAGAGTCCTTGTTTAAACAATAGTGGGCTGTGAAGGTGAGTACCGAAGCCCAAGTGGCTGCTTTGCAGATGTCATCAATAAAGACAGAACGAAGGTTAGCCGTTGAGGCTGCCATTGCTCTCACATTGTGAGCTGTGACATGGCCTTCGAGAGAAAGTCCCTTACTCTGATATATGTAGGATATGCAGTCTGCAATCCAATTTGACAGAGTTCTTTTGGAACTGGAAGTCCCAAATGACTAGAGTCAAAAGCTACAAAAAGCTGAGAAGATTTTCTATGTGGCTTAGTTCTTTGGAGATAAAAGGCTAAGGCTCTTTTACAATCCAAAGTGTGAAGATTCCTTTCTGCACTGGAGGCGTGAGGCCTAAGAAAGAATATAGGAAGATAAACCGACTGGTTTAAATGAAAAGGCGAAATCACCTTTGGCAGAAAGTGAGGATGAGTCCTGAGGACTAAAGTAAACAAAATCAAGAGGAGAAGAAAGCCTATTTGGTTTTCCAAAGAAGTGGCTGCTCAAATAAAGGCAAAAAAACAACAGCTTTCGCAAAATTCAAAAGCTCGCAAACAGAGGAACACAGAAATGAATACAGGATCAAACTCAAAGAGACAAAGAGAGAAATAAGGATAGCAAAATCAAAGGCAGAGGAAAAGATGGCTAAAGATGTGAAGTGTGGTGACAAAACCTTCTTCAGGTATATTCGGGAAAGAAAGAAGATCAGAGGTGGAATTGCAGGACTCAGAAGTGCTGTGAACGGACTCGTGGAAAGTGACATTGAAAAAGCGAACTTGCTAAACAAATACTTCTGCTCTGTTTTTACTATAGAAAGTCCGGGAGAAGGACCACCTGTGACTCTCAAATATAAAAATGGGAATGAAGTAGTTCTAACACCTCATCTTCTGTGAATGGTGTGGTAACAACTTGCAAAACTGAAAGTGGACAAGGCCATGGGACTGGATGGGATACATCCCAGGATACTGAAAGAGCTCAGAGAGGTTCTTGCAGGGCTGTTAAAGGATGTTTTCAACAGATCCTTGGAAACAGGAGAGGCTCCTCAGGACTGGAGAATGGCTGATGTCATACCTCTACACAAAAGTGGTGACAAGGAAGAAGTGTCAAACTACAGGCCTGTGAGCCTTACCTCGGTGGCGGGAAAAGTCATGGAGGCGCTCCTGAAAGAGCGAATAGTGAACTTTCTCAAAACCAACAGGTTGCAAGACCCGAGGCAACATGGTTTTACCGAAGGACGATCTTGCCAAACAAATCTGATTGAGTTCTTTGACTGGGTGACCAGGGAGCTAGATCAGGGGCATGCCATGGATGTCATCTACCTGGATTTCAGCAAAGCCTTTGATACAGTTCCTCATAGGAGGCTTGTCAATAAACTCAGTAGCTTGGGGATGGGTCCCAAGATGGTAAACTGGATTAGAAATTGGTTGACTGATGGACGACAGAGGGTGATGGTAAATGGAGCTCACTCGGATGAAGGGAAGGTGATTAGCGGGGTGCCCCAGGGGTCGGTCCTGGGCCCGGCACTGTTCAATGTATTTGTGAGTGATACTGCTGAAGGACTGAATGGAAAAGTCTGTCTTTTTTGCAGATGACACGAAAATTTGCAATAGAGTAGACTCCCCCGAGGGAGTGGTTAATATGAGGAAAGATCTACAAAAGCTGGAAGAATGGTCAAATGCTTGGCAATTAAGATTTAATGCGAAGAAGTGCAGTCATGCACTTGGGTAACAAAATCCACGGGAAATGTACATGATAGGGGGCGAGAGAGGTTGGTGTGCACGGATCAGGAGAAAGACCTTGGTGTGATTATTTCTGAAGATCTCAAGGTGGCAAAACAGTGCGACAAGGCGGTGGCAAAAGCCAGGAGGATGTTGGGCTGCATACAAAGAGGAATCACCAGCAGAAAGGAAGAGGTACTTATGCCACTGTACAAGTCATTGGTGAGGCCTCACTTAGAATACTGTGTTCAGTTTTGGAGACCTAAACATGTACACTTTGGAGGAGAAGAGGAACAGGGGAGATATGATTCAGACCTTTAAATACTTAAAGGGATATAATGAACAAACCTCTTCCACAGACGGGGAAGCTGTAAAACTAGGAGGGCATAACAGGAAGCTGCAAGGTGGTAAATTGAAAGGCAATGTCAGGAAATACTTTTTCACGGAAAGGGTGGTGGATGCTTGGAATGCCCTCCCGATGGAAGTGGTGGGGGCAAACACGGCGACGGAATTCAAAATGGCATGGGACAGACACAGTGGATCCCTTTACAGCAACAGGATAAAATCAAAATAAACTAAACCATCTAATTTCTCAACAAATAGGGGTGTCCTGCATGGAGTGGTGGGTTCACCCCTAAACAGGGACGTGGGGAGGGGTGGCCTACACGGAGCAGCATGTGCACCTACTCTTGCCATCAGGCTGGGCAGACTAGATGGACCATGCTTGTCTTTATCTGCCATCATTTACTATGTTACTTTATCATGGTGAAACCTTGTATAAGGAGGGTCAGCTACTAACGCCTCTAATTCACTAATGCGTCTCGCAGAAGTGATGGCAATTAGGAAAATAACTTTCCATGAAAGAAACTTTAGGTTTGAAGTGGCTAAAGGTTCAAAGGGCGGTTTCATAAGCTGACCAAGAACAAGATTTAGGCCTCATGCCACCGGTGGTGGTCTAATGGGAGGTTTTGTTAAGAGTAGGCTTCTCATAAATCTTGATATAAGTGGATGAGATCGAAAGGTTTATGAAAAGCGGCAACAATGAGATGAACCCTCACTGAATTGGTCTTTAGGCCAGATGTTGATAATTGTAGAAGATACTCTAGTAGCAACTCTACAGGTACCAAAAGGGGGTCAAGTCCCTTTTGTGAACACCAGACAGAGAACCTGTTCCACTTAAAAGTGTAAGAACGTCTTGTGGAAGATTTTTTGGAAGCCAGGAGGATATCCTTCGATTGTTGAGAAAGATTAATATCCTGGAATTCTAGGCTTTCAGTAACCAGGCCCTGAGATATAGGGCCTGGGGATTGGGATGCAGTAAGGATCCGTCCTCCTGCGACAGGAGATCCGGAGCATTCCCCAACTCCAGAGGAGTGGTTTGAGAGAGACGCAGAAGAAGGGGGTACCATGCTTGACGTGGCCAACGTGGAGCTATGAGTATCATACGACCTCTGTCTCTCTGAAGTTTGAATAGTCTTGGGAATGAGGGGAATGGGTGGGAAGGCACAGAGGAAGTCCTGTCCCCAGTGGAGTAGGAAAGCATCTCTTGCCTGACAGTTTTGAGCCCGAATTCTGGAACAGAATCGGGGAAGTTTGGCATTCTGCGGACTTGCAAAGAGATCTATATCTGGTGTTCCCCAGATTCGAAACACTCAAGCAAGCTGGTCTGAGTGGAGGGACCACTCGTGTGGCAGCAGCATTCGACTGAGTTTGTCTGCCCAAGAGTTTTGAATGCCCGGAAGGTATACCACAAACAGGTGAATTTGTAACTCTCTGGCGAGGGCCCATATTCGCAAAGCTTCGTTGCATAGCGACAGAGAGCCTGTTTCGCCTTGCTTGTTCATATAGAACACAGCTACCCGATTGTCGGTTTGGACCAGTATTGTTTTGTTGCTGAGATGGCCCTGAAAGACTTGAATAGCAATGAAAATGGCTCTCAGCTCTAGGAGGTTTATGTAAAGGGAAACCTCCTGTGAGGTCCAAAGACCCTGAGTGGAGAGATCGTGCAAGTGGGCCCCCCAACCCATCTTGGACGCATCTGTCGTCAGAGTGGTTTGGCATAGAGGCTGCTGGAAAGGAGAGCCTACAAGGAGGCTTTCCAGGGATTGCCACCATTGCAGGGACGAAATCAGACGTGTGGTAGTTCTGAATTTGTCAGTCGACCCGAAGCTTGTGACCAATGAAAGGAAAGGATCCACTGGGCTGCTCGCATGTGGAGGCGAGCATAGGGAACCACATGGACCGTGGATGCCATGTGTCCCAGCAGTTGAAGCATCTCCCGAGCAGTAAGGAATATCTTCATAGACGCTTGAGATGCCAGTTGTATTATACGTAGACAGCGTGGCTGGGGCAGGAAAACCCTTGACTGCCGTGTGTCTAGACGAGCCCCTATGAATTCTAGAGATTGAGAGGGGGTGAGATGAGATTTTGGGACGTTTATGACCAGCCCCAAATATTGAAGAATTCTCATTACTCGAGAGAGAGCGAAGCTGGCCTCTGGAGCTGTCGATGCTCAAATGAGCCAATCGTCTAAGTAAGGGAAGATGAATATTCCTAGAGTCCTCATAAATGCTGCTACCACTGCCATGCATTTTGTGAAGACTCTTGGAGCAGAGGCTAGTCCGAAGGGAAGAACTCTGTACTGGAAGTGTCTTCCTTGGACCAGGAATCGAAGGAACTTCCTGTGATCTGAGTGGATGAGAATATGCATATACGCATCTGTTAGATCTAGAGAACATAGCCAGTCCTGACTATGAAGGTATGGTAAAAGTGTTCAGAGGGAGATCTTGAACTTTTCTTGGAACAAATACTTGTTTAATTCTCTGAGGTCTAGTCTAGGTCTGTGTCCCCGTCTTCTTTGGAATAAGAAAATAGGGAGAGTAGAACCCTGTCCCCTGTTGGGGTATGGGCACTTCTTCGATTGCTCCTTGAGCTAGAAGTGACGTGACCTCCTACCACAAGAGGTCGGTGGCAGGGCCCTGAGAATTGAACCGTTTCAGAATTGTAGGTGGGGGCAAGCTGAGGAAATGTAGCTTGTACTCCAGTCTTACAATGGACAGAGTCCAATTTTCTGATGTTATTTGTTGCCATCTTTTGGCAAAATAGCATAGTCTGCCTGGAATGGTCAAGGGCTCTGGACCTTTTAGGGGCAGAATGACTAAGTTCTCAAGGTGGAAGTCAAAGCCCCTGAGGTGGCTGGGTCCGTTGAGCCGGTTGAGCTTTTTGAGCTTGTGGCTTTCTCTGCTGTCTGTTCTGTTGTCCCTTTTGGGAAACATGGGCAGCGAGTTTCATGGGTTTAAGATTGGTAAGACTTCTTTTTTTCTGTAAAAAAAAAAAAAAAAAGGTTTCTTGAATGTTTTCTTTTTTGCTGGGTTGGCTGTAGCCTTTGACAATCCATTCAAAGTAGTATTGTCAGATTCAAGCTGATTAGCCTTGTCCTGCCAGTCCTTGCCAAAGAGATTTTCTCCTGTGCAAGGAATGTTTCCCAGCTTTTCTTACACCCACTGTTCTACGTCTGATGCTTGAAGCCAAGCAATACGACATGCTCCTATGGATATAGCAGAGGTTCTGCTAAGACATTCAAAACAATCAAAGGTAGCACGGTTCATGAATTTAGAGACATTCTTGGCATGTTTGACAAGAATAAGGTAGTCTGCTTTTTTCCTCTGAGACAGAAGGACTAATGAGCTCTAAGTCTTTTGTGACTTCTTCCAGGAACATTCCCATATACAGAATGTAGGAACTGATCCTGGCTCCCAGCATGGAGGATTGAAAACATCGACGGCCAAAGGCATCGAGTGTCCTGGATTTACGGCCTGGAGGATTAGAAGAGTGTGTTTTTGCACACTTGATTCTTCACATCGCCGATTCCACTACCATTGAATGGTGTGGTAACTGAGTTTTTTGAAAACCAGGACAACTTAGCACTCGGTACATAGCGTCAAGGCGTCAGGAATGTGAAGATATCGTTAAAGGAGTTTCCCATACTCTCAACATCAGCTCATGTAAGATCTTGTGAATGGGAAGCATAGTGGCTTCCTTGGGAGCCATAGGGTATTGTAGAATTCTTAATTCCTCTGCCCTAGGTTCTTTTTCTGGAATCACAGTGATTGCAAGACCCTTTGCTAAATCATGTATGAAGTCCTGGAAGGACATATCCTCTGGAGGAGACATCCTGCGTTGAGGAGAGGGAGTTGAATCTTCTAATAGATTCACTCTGGTACCGGTAGAATCGTCAGAGTCATCGGAATCGGAAGACTCAAGCACCAGATGCTCCTGTGACACATGGTAAGAACATAAGATATGCCATACTGGGTCAGACCAAGATCCATCAAGTCCAGTATCCTGTTTCCAACAGTGGCCAATCTAGGTCATACGTACCTAGCAGTTTCCCCAAAAGACGCAGGTTCCACAATGCTTGTATTGGGTCAAGCATCGATATCCTGGGTCCCTTCTTAATAATGGTTTATGGACCTTTCCTCCAGGAACTTGTACAAACCATTTTTAAACCCAGCTACACTAACAGCCTTTACTACATCCTCCGGTAACAAATTCCAGAGTTTGATTACACGTTGAATGAAAAAATATTTTATTTTATTAGTCTTTTAAATAGTTTACCCTGTAGCTTCATTGCATGTCCCCTAGTCTTTCTATATTCTGATAACAAACAATAGATCTACGTTTACCCGTTCCACTCCGTTCATTAATTTATAGACTTCTATCATATCTGCCCTCAGCCTTCTCTTTTCCAGGTTGAAGAGCCCTAACCTTTTTAGCCTTTCTTCATAGGAGTATCCCTTCATCCCCTTTGCCATTTTGGTGGCTCTTCTCTGAACCTTTTCTAATAACGCTATATCCTTTTTAAGATATGGCGAGCAGAATTACACACAATAGTCAAGGTGCGGTCTCACCATGGAACGATATAGAGGCGTTATAATATATTTTGTTTTATTTTCCATTCCTTTCTGGAAAAAGGTTTGGACAAGTTCCTGGAGGAAAGGTCTATAAACCATTATTAAGAAGGGACCCAGGATATCCATGCTTGATCCAGTACAAGCATTGTGGAACCTGTGTCTTTTGGGGAAACTGCTAGGTACGTATGACCTAGATTGGCCACTGTTGGAAACAGGATACTGGGCTTGATGGACCTTGGTCTGACCCAGTATGGCATATCTTATAAACTGAAGAAACAAATAATGGATAACATATGTGAGGCGTTGGAGGATCCTGATGACTTAAATGATCCCATATGGTATGGAGAATTTGTGAATGTTAATCAGCATTGGAACGAGTGCCGAGGATCTCCCAGAGATATTCCTGGCACCCGTCAGGTCCCATATCAGGCTCAAGCCGTAGTGATGCTTGTTGTTGGAAATGTGGGAGGGCATTTCAGTAGGGATTGCCGAAATCCACCCATGGATAATGGTAATCAGGGACCCTTGAGGAATCCTAGACCAGGATGCCCCTCTCCGGTCCCTGTTTGGTCACCTCCAGGACCTTCCCAATGACTCAGCATGGTATTATTACATGCTGATCTGGGAGGAGCCTTTAGTAATAACTTACATTAATGGATATCCAGTTCAGATGATGCTAGATTCAGGAGCCACCACATCAGTGTTAAGAGAATTACCTCCAGGTGTCAAATTATCAAATAAGACATTTATGACTATGGTGTTTAATGGCACACTTAATGAAACCCAGTTAACTGTCCCAGTAGAAGTAAATGTAATGAATGAGTGCCGTCCTTTCTTGTATGCCTCTCATTGCCCTGTCAATTTAATGGGTAGAGATTTATTAACTGCTTTCCAGGTCCAAATGACCTTTTTTCCCCCTCTACAGAGTAGCACATTGGCGGGACAGGAGGTATCAGACCAGCTTTCTGAAGAGGTTTTGGCAAATGCAAAACCAATCTTTGGAAAGATTCAGTCAGCAGAGCCCCTGCAAATAAAGCTGCGTGCAGGTTGCGAGGGATCTCGAGTTCCCCAGTACCCACTACAACCCGAGGCAGTGGCAGGAACACAAGGAGATATACAGGTTTTGTTAGAAAATGGGATAATTGAGCCCAGTATCCCTCCCTACAATACGCCTTTATTTCCTGTTAGAAAGCCAAATGGAAAATGGAGGGTAGTGCATGATCTGAGAAGACTCAATTCAGTAGTGGAGACAGAATACCCGTTACTAGCAAACCCAGCCACCCTCCTGCAGCAGAATCCTTTAAAATAATTTAACACTGTCCTGGACATCCAAATGCATTTTTAGTATCCCAGTTCATCCCAATAGTAGACCCCTTCTGGCATTTCAGTATAATGGACAACACTATCAGTGGACCCGATAGCCTCAAGGATATACTGATAGTCTCCCCATATTCACAAGGTGTTTAGAAAAAGATCTGATGGAATTTAAACAAACGCTGCCCTCTACTGTTGCAATACAGTATGTTGATGATTTGTTGTTAACAGCAGACAATGAGAACCTGTGTAAGGAATATATTGTAAAGTTATTACAAGTCCTAGTCGCTGGAGGTTACAAAGGAGAAATTGCAGTTTTGTCAGAAAACAGTAACCTTTCTAGGAATGACACTTACTAAAGAAGAGAAGTTACTGGGCTCATCATTTCCGGCAGCTTTGTTACAAATTACTGAACCCAAAACTGTTAAAGACTTAAGGGCAGTTCTAGGACTGGGGCTTAGGAGCCTTCTGCTTACAAGGGCCATGCCCATGTCTCTTGACCTGCTGACCCTGCTGGGGAGCCGAGGAGGCCTGAAAAGGTGGGTAGTTTCTGTAAGCAGCCCCTTTCCTCGGGTAGAAGGGCTTTTTACCCAAGTCTTTCCTTCGGGGAGAGGCAGTGGTCTTTTCTGAGAGCCTGGTCCTCGTCATGAACTTGGTCTCCAGCTCGGCAGCCTTGTCAGTCATGGGCTTGCCAAAGAGGTTCTCTCCTTGGCATGGGACATCAACCAATTTGTCCTGAACCCATTGTTCGAGGTTAGACGATTGTAGCCAAGCCTGGCATCGGGCACTGATGCCCACCGCCACTACTTGAGCCATCGACTCTAAGTCATCATAGGCTGCCCGAGACAAACGTGGTGCACTCATGGACGGCTTTGGCCAGGTTCTTGAACCGCTGCAGGGGTTCCTCTGAAAAAGTTCCTTCACCGGGTCCCTCAGGTACATGCCCATGTACAGCTGGTATGCCTGGATCCAACCGATGAGCACCGAGCCCTGGTAGCATTTTCTGCCAAGGGCGTCCAGGATGCGTGCCTCCCTACCAAGGGGTACTGAGAAGTGTCTCTTCTGACCGACTCTTTAGACGACACATGGCCAACTCCACCACTATGGAGTTGTGTGGCAGCTGTGACTTCTGGAAGCCCGGCTCCAGCAGACTCAATACATCAAGTCAAGTTGCTTGCTCACCACCAGCACTGATGCCAGTGTCTCCCACATACAGAGCATCAACCGTTCCAGGCATTGTAAACGATTCCCTCAGAGGGGACTTGTACTGGAGAATTTCTCTAGCTCCTCCGTACGAGGGTCCTTCTCCAATTCTGTTGGGAATGCAAGGGCCTTGGACATGTCCCTGACGAAGTCTAGGAATGCCATGTCCCTGGGTGGGGGCCGATGTCAGAGCTTCGAGGGAAGGGAGTCTGAAGGGACGTCGCAGTGGCGCAGAGTGTCCAGTGACTCCTCGTCCTCCGTTTCCCCCTCAGAATAGTCTGTCGAGAACTCAAGGGAAGGATGGCTCGCAGGCTCCAGGATTCTCTCTGCCCACGGCCCTTCGGAGGCCCTGTGGCCAGCGCCAAACACAATGGCTGGGGAAGATCACAGCACTGTGGAACGGGAGATGGATTGAGACCTCGGCCGAGGATCAGCTTGGCCTCCGGGGACGTCCTCGACATCGAAGGCCCAGTGGTATGGGCGGAGAAACCGGTGGTACCAGACAGATCCCGCTGCTGGTCCATGAGGCAGACAAACTGTGCTCCAGGGCCGCCATTCTGGACTCCAGGTCAGAAGGCTTCGCAGCCATCGGCACAGGCACAGATGGGGATTGGGCCCAGGTGACCGAGGCTGGCCCAAGGTAAAATCCTTCCGGAGGATTTTTGCAGGACGCTTCTTCTCCAATGCCTCGGATGAGCGTCTAGGGCTGCCGGACCTGGCTCGGGACTTAGCCAGCCCATCTGAGCCAGGGACGCCGCCGCCTTCGAGGTCTTCTTGGGTTCCCTTGAGGGAGACCCCCTTTCCGAGGAACCACGGTGTCGGTCAGGGTTCATAAAACTATCCCAGGATACCGCGGTTTCGGAGGAGGCTTTAGCCTTCAGAGGTATCGGGGGCTCTGGGTGGAGAAAAAAACCCACACTTATCGTGCTGCTGCTGGCAGCTCTTGAGGGCCTTGGTGGACATCTTTTTACAGCAGCCACATGCCGCAGGGTCGTGGTCCAGACCCAGGCAACAAAGGCAGTAGTCGTGTGTATCATCAGGGACATTATTTTGCAACACCGATCACACTTTTTAAAACCACTGGTAGCCCTGAGAGAAAAAAGTATCCCAGCAAGGTTGAAGACCCGCAGTGCCACCAGTTGGAAAAAAAGGCACAAAGGCACCAAGAGGGAGAAAAGACAACGAACCCGAGACTCTATGCCAGGGCAGCGGGCTCGGGTGGCAAAAAGAGAACTGGTGCCCTACTGGAGGAGAGTGTGAAATTCAGTTTGAGAATAATTATATTTTCCAGGGGAAAGCAGACAGATGTCTAAAGGGCTCTGCGGAAAAATGGAGAATGAGCAAGATGGGACCCTTGGGCAGGAAGGGGACCACGCATGCATGTGTGGCATCTCCCAAAGACTTTCTTTGAAAGCTGGGGTGATGCTTCTGCAAGAGGTCTGTCGGCACCTACGTCACCCATATGTGAGGGCTGACTTCCTTCTCGTTTCCGGAGAATATTAAAAGTAACCATTTGTACTCATGACTGCTTACAAATGCCTGAAGTAGAAAGCAGGCCCAGGTTGGGACTTGTCCTCGAGTTGATGTTCCCAAAGATGCTGAATCTCGGTTCATTGATGGGTCCCAAATACAGAATGTCTCTGGATTTGCATTGTGCCAGCTGGATTTACAGGGAGAAATTAGGCAGGAAGCCCAATTCCTGATGCCTGCTGGCTACAGTGTACAAGGAGCAGAATTGGCAGCACTAGCCCAGGTGCTAAGGCAGAATCAGAATAAACATTTTGTAATATATACAGATTCACACTGTTCTCTCCTCATTACACAATTATAGTGCGCTCTGGGCTAGGAGAAGGGTTTTGTCATCCAAAGACCAACCTTTAAAGCAGATAGAAATATTGACAGATATTTGAAGAATTAACTGAAAGTAGCAAAGGCTATTTGAGTGCATGTGAATAGTTCACTGCACATCAGAAAGTAATGACATGGGAGCAGTATGGGAATTCAGTAGTAGATCAGCTAGCTAGCACAAGAAACCAATTCTGATTCCCAAGCCATCATGATAACTACAAGATCAACTCAATACCAAGTCCAAATAATGGAGCTACAAGAGAATATTTTACAGAATGAATTAGCTAGATGGAAAGTAGCAGGTTGTACCAAGGAGAAGGGGATATGGATACATCCTTCAGGTAAACTGTGTATTTCAGCTACATCATTAGTGCATTTAGCAACCTTAATGCACTCTAACCGTGATAACTATTCTAGGCTTCAATTATCCATAGGGGAACAATTTTGGGGTCCAGATATGAGAAAGGTAATCCAGACTGTGGTTGGTAACTGTCATCTTTGCTTTACTAATATGCCATATAAGCAGGAATGTACTCCCATTGGAGCCATTCCTAAACCTCAAGGCCCCTTTTATGACCTGGTATATTGATTTTACTGACATGCAAAAACCATGTAGGGGTAGGAGGTTCCTACTTGTGCTGGTATGTCCATACTCACAATGGGTAGAAGCATTCGCTTGCAAAAAAGAAACAGCAGCACTGGTGAAAGAGAGCATACTCCTGGGCACCTCAAAATCTTGTTGCCACTTCACTGCTAGAATGCTAGCTAAGATCAGAATTCCTTTAGAAGGGTGGGCATCTGATTTTAGGATCACAGCGCACCAGCTGTATTAAATTTTACAATAACGTTTTGGGATTTTGATAACTCTATTTTGCCTTTTTAAGAGTTCAGTTTTATGGTGGCTTAAAATTAACACACTATAAAGTGATGTGAGTTTTGTGAATCACAACTAAGCAAAGTCCTTTAAATATGTTCAGTCACCACTTACCCCATAGGAATGAGACAGTCCCTGGCGATGTCGTTATCCATTGCACGGGAACTAAAATCACCGAGATTTCCTTGGTCTCTTAGAGACATAGATTCCACCCTGCAAGGAAAACAGAGATGTTATATTTACAGTCCATCTTGACGCTGTTCGTGTCCCCCCCCACCACATTAATCATCATTCCTTTTTTCCCCCCAATTGCTTATTAATTTCCATGCGAGTCATACAACTTTCAGCATTACCACACAATTACAGCAATATAGCAATTCCCCACCAACCCCTAGAAGCATTAGCCTCACAATAACCATGGAGAACAACATATTATCAAAATCCCAACATTACAATCACAATTTTAGCCTAGCAAGAGGAAAGTACTTGCTACCCACCTCAAACAGATCACAGTACTTTACTAAGGCTTACTCTTTTCTCCCCTCCTGACATGCTCTGTTAACAGTCATCTGGTATTTTCCGTACCCTCGCAAATTGCTCAAAATGTTGTTTTATAGCAGTGAGTTTAGCCATTAAATACACATATTGTAATTTAACTTGCAGATAGTGTCCGAACTGGGTGGGTTGACCTTTTTCCAAACTTGCACTATCGTCAGCCTTGCAGCCACACATCGAAAATTAACAAGCTGTGCTTTAATAGAGGGCGTACCCTCCGGACTATCATTCAACAGAGCTACCCTCTATCAGGGTGCCCAAAGAGTGAAATGTAAATCACAATCTTTGGCCAATACCACCAGATATTGGCAAAGGAACCCTTCTCTTTATACATTTGTCACCATTCCTGCAACACAGATCCCAGAGATCAGCACGTGCTGTGTTGTTAACACTCACAGCTACGGTCAAGGAGCACGTTTCAGACACACCACATAAGGAAAACCGCCATCAACTTGTCATCACATATGTGGCAAAAGGCTATGGCATTAACACTATACAATCATATTAAAAAAGACTTGCGTTTTTAAACTTTTAGGACAACCAGAGACCTAGTCTGCTTTCTAATTCCACTCTCTCTTTAGCATAAACTCATTAATACAGCTGAATTTTTAGTTCTGCTCACATCCCTTTTCTGCATTGTAGTCCTGCTACTGACAAACACTGTTCTTTCCTTGGGCTTGTCCTGAACTGAGTTAAGATTGGCTATCAATGAAGTTACTATTCTACTAGCTCACCTTGCATTTTCTGCACTGTATTTTAACCTTAAATGAAACCTTTAAGATTGGCTGCAAAGCTGTGTTTTACCTTCCACAACACAGGATTGGAGCCTGATCTAAAGCCAGACTTCCAGTACCCAGCAGGACCACTCCACAAAGACATAAAGAGGATGACAACGGTGTTGCTTCCTATCTAGCTTCTTTTGCCAAAAAGGGAAGGTTAAGTGACTTGCCCGAGGCAACAAGGAGTGCCAGCAGATTTGAACCTTGGTCTTTGGTCACCAGACCACTGCTTTAATCACTAGGTGGCTACTTCACTGCAAAGCTAGAATTTCAGGAATATTTTATTGTTTCAAGTACAAACTAAGACTGTAAGCCTTCCAGGGGAAAGGGAAATTCCTACTGTACCCAAACGTAACCTCCTTGAAGCACTACTTGAGAGATGTAAGCTAAATACCAAACAAATAAACAAACAGCCAAGATATGCTCCTGGAAAGCAGGAATGCTTCTCCGCTTCATACCACTACGCACAGCTGTCCAGGCCGATCATTCTTGCAGACTTCAGTTTGTTTCCATATAACAATATATTAGCGATTTTTAAAAGAAAATTAACCTGGCAGGGCTCCTGACTAGATCTGCGCTTTGCATAACAGCAGATCAACACCACCATCGACGGTTGGCAACTTAGCTCTTTGGGGAGGCTAAAGTGGGGTACGGCTAGGTCAGCAAGTTAAAATCCTTGGGCTGGGGCAGAGCAACTAAGTGGGGGCACTTCTGAACACAACAGGGAAAGACCCTTCACTGTGCGCCTCTGGTGCAACTGTTCTAGCTGCCTCTCCCCTAGTATTCCCATTGGCAATAGGTGCACTAAACACACTTCAGCAAATGACGAGCCAAAAAGTCAAAATAATGCACCAAAAAATATAAATAGAACAATATTTGCCGTATTCTGGAAACGGAGATACTTTAAAACACTTGGGTCCGCGTCATCCCTACTTTTCCAGTCCAGTATCTTCCTGCTGGCCATATGAACAGCGGTATAACAGAAATCCAGTGGTTACTCGCAACCATAACATGGATTTGCTTATCCGTTCTTTTGGTAGGATGCCACATGGCCACTAGACTTCAGATCTGTTGATCTTTAGTTTATTGTTGAGTTACCATACATATTTGAAATATATATCGTCTATATAAGCTGGACCAATGCCTATCAACAAACCAACCCTCTCCGGTACCAGGCATATTGTGAGTAACAACAAAACCCTACAAAAAAGCCACTCAGGATCTACAGAGCAATTCTGCCATACCGTAACTGCACTAACTTCCAGAAATCACCCACTAAGGGCCCAGAGCTAGGAGAAGACAAAAACAGCAGTCAGCGCTAGATTGCTAAAACTGAACTAGCCAGATTACTACAATTGGATCCTACACAGATAATCAGGCCTCTTTCTCACATAGAAAACTGACAGACCCTTACCAAGAATAGAATACATAACCCAAAAACTAAAAATGGAAACATGTAGATAAAAATTAAACTGAAATCCCAAGTGCCAGACTCTGCATGCAATACAACACCTGAGAAATAGAAACAGATGCATTTCCCCCTGTACTGTGCTAAATATGAAGATAGCAATGTAAATTTCAAAAACCTGACATATACCGGTCACTAAATTAACACTTTGCCTTTTGTTACTTGGCCATTTTATTTTTCTAATAGTATTGGTATCAGTCTCTTCACTCTTTTTTCATAGTCTCCTGTCCAGTAGTCATTTTTCTCTCTCCAGCTATCTTCATTTCCTCCCCCTACATAAACCTGAGATTGATCTTTTTCTTTCAGCTTTCGTTCATTTTTCTGTCCACCCTGTCACTAGCAACTCAGATTTCTCCTACTATGCAGCCCTCAATCTACATCTAGCTTTCCATCTCTCTTTAACCCTTTTCATCCAGCATCTTCTCTCCCCCTCCCCCACACTCCATCCAGTGCCATCCCTCTGTCTCCCTATTCCCTCTTGCCATGCCCAACAATTCTCCTGTCACCCTATTTCCCACACATCCAGCAATACCCATCACTATTCCCTCTTGCCATGTCAAACAAAAACCATTGGGAATTGCTGATTTTTCCCAGCCCCCTTCTTCCACCCCACCATCTGTCATCACTGCCCCCTTTCTGCCATCTCCTTTTTC
Source organism: Ichthyophis bannanicus (assembly GCA_033557465.1). Taxonomy (NCBI): domain Eukaryota; kingdom Metazoa; phylum Chordata; class Amphibia; order Gymnophiona; family Ichthyophiidae; genus Ichthyophis; species Ichthyophis bannanicus. The sequence goes on from CM066031.1 coordinate 252,807,149, forward strand.
CTTCTCTCAGACCCATCCCCAGACCCCCTTCTCCCACCCACATCCCTCGTCTGCTCTTCATCCCATTCCCAACACTCATTTTAGCGCCAAGTCCCTTTCTCTCTGCAACAGCATCTGGCTCCTTCTTCCAACTCTAGCATAAACCGCCTTCTGCCATCCCCAATCCCCTGTCAGTCTCCTAGCCCCAGCATCATATTAAGGCTCTTCTCCCTTACTTCTAGCATCAGCTCCCTTCTCCCAACTGTCCAGAAGCTGCAACATTCCTAAAATTCCTTGCAGAGCAGCTAGGAGCTTATGTTTTAAGGGGGAGGGGGCGTAATAAAGTTTCCTGTCCTACACTGGCTCCAGGTCTTGAAATCGCAGAGCAAGTCCTTTCTTTATCATAGAGGAAGGGGAAATTTCATTTACTGTTAATTTCCTTTCCTGGAATCCTGCTAGACCAGTCCCGACAAGTGGGTTAAGTTCCCCTACCAGCAGATGTTTTGAGACAGAGAAAGTGTCAGAAGCATCTGCAAATGGGCTCTGGCGTATAGAGAAGCTTCCCCTAGGTGCCACCCTCAGTATACTCCTGTAAAAGCAAAGTAAGCCTCTTGTCAAAATGGAACATAACCATGTAAGGATCATGAAACTGAAGCACCAAATGGTGCAACTATGTACAAGAAGCCCAGTGGGACTAAACCAATATCAAAAGGCAGACATTACAGATGCAAGATCAATAAGACTCTGGTGAAATGACTGTCGAGTTAGCCAAAGAGCTGTTGCTGACAAACGCAGTGAGGGGTGGGTCCTGGACTGGTCTAGCAGGATTCCAGGCAAGAAAATTGACAGTTAGTGAAATTTCTCCTTCCAATTCATCCTTCTAGACCAATCCAGATAAGTGGGAAGTACCAAAGCTACACTGCTGCCAGGCGGGAAGAGACAGCCACTGCTACCACACTGGCCCCAGAATGCGCCGAGGTGCGGGCATGCAGATCGAGACAGTGGCGCACAAAAGGTGGACAAGGAGGACCAGATGGCCACCGGACAAAATGTCTATGGGCAACACAAGCGACTGTTCTGCCCAGAAGGCTGCTCGAGCATGCGTAGAGTGAGCATGAAGCCCCACAGGAATAGGCTTGTTTTGCAAAATGTATGTGGATTCAATAGCATGCTTGATCCAGCGCACAATTGTGGCCTTAGAGGCAGCAAGGCTTTTATGAGGATCTGCAAACAAGACAAAAAGGCGGACAGAGTTTCGGAGGGAACTGGTGACCTTAAGATGACGACACAGGACCTTCTTGACATCGACCACACGTATGTACACTGTGCCTGAGCCCTGCTCCCTAGGAAAGGAAGGAAGCGAAATGGCTTAATTCACATGAAAGGGCGAGAGCACTTTTGGCAAGGAGGTGACACGACGAGACACCCCCTCTAACATGAGAGAAAGGGCTCCTTACAGGACAGTGGCTGGAGCTCCGACACACGTTGGGCTAAGTGATGGTGACTAGGAAGGCAATCTTCAGGGACAGATCTCAGAGTGACCTGCCTGAATGGCTCAAAGGGGGGCAGTCATGAGGTTCCAGAGAACTAGGGAGAGATCCCAAGAAGGGACAAGAGCATGACACAGAGAGCAAAGCATGCATACTCTGGAGGAAATGGCAGATATCAGTGTGGGGAGTGAGCGACCGGCCAGCTAATGGACCCCAAAAACAGGCGAGGGCCACTACCTGGATGCAGAGGGAATTGAGGACTAATCCCTTCTCAAACCCCTCCTGTAGAAACGCTAGGATCGGTGGTATCCCAACTCTCCAGGGGGAGATGTTTCATTGGGCGCACTATGCCTCGAAAAGGCACCATAGATGTGGAGGGTCAGCGTGCTTGGAGAAGGGTTTGCACAACCCTAAGTGAATAGCCTTTGCGGGCTAGGTGGCTCCTTTCAAGAGCTAGGCCGTAAGCGAGTAAGGAACTGGGCCATCCCTGGGAATTGGGCCCTGCCTCCTCAGACCCTGGCACGAGCCGAGAGGGAGGGGCACTGCCAAACTCAGCTGAACTATGTCGGCATACCATGGGCACCGGGGCGAATCGGGGGCCACCAAGATCACAGGACCGGGATGGGTCTCGATGCTGTGGAAACACCACCCAATCATGGGCCACAGTGGAAAGAGGTAGAGAAGAGCTGCCACCGGCCATGGCTGAGCCAGCATGTCGAACGCTTGAGAACAGTGTTCCTTCCGGTGACTGAAGGTGGTGGGGACCTTGCATTCTTGCTGGTGGCCATCAGATCGAGGCTGGGTTGGCCCCAGGTCCGTATGATGCACTGAAAAGCCGCCAGAGCAAGCTCCCACTCGCTGGGGTCCAGGGTATGGCGACTGAGGAAGTCAGCTTGAACATTGTCCACACCTGCAATGTATTGGACTGAAAGGGCCTGCAGGTATCTATCGGCCCATGGGAAGAGAAGCTCCATTTCCCTGACCACACCCGGGGCTTTGGTGCCGCACTGACGGTTGACATAGGCCACAGTGGTGGCATTGTCACAATGGACTGTTGGTGAAGGTGAGGTAGAAATGCCTGTAGGACAAGGCGGACCGCTCACGCTTCGAGTCGGTTGATCCTCCATTTGGATTCCTGAGTATCTCATGAACCTTGAATTGTCTGGTCTAGACAATGCGCTCCTCAGCCTGAAAGACTGGCGTCTGTTGTGACAAGAACCCAATGTGGCGTCGCTAGAGGAACCCCTCACCGCAGAGCCACCAGCGCAGGCTAGAGCGAGTGGCCATAGGAAGGGGGAGACGAATGTCATATTGCTAGGAAGCTGGGAACCAAGCAGGACATAAGGGATCGTTGTAGAGGTCTCATGTGGGCACAAGCCCAGGGGACAATCTTGATGGTTGCCACCATGGCCCCCAAGATCTGCAAACAGTTCCACAAGCAGGACCGAATGTGCAGCAGGAATGCCTGTAGTTTATTTATTTATTTATTTATTTATTTAACAGTTCTTCTATACCGCTCTATTTTAGATCAGAGCGGTTTACATTCAACATCAACCATACAACACAGGAACCCTGAGTTGTATTTACAATAAACAGGAGATCAACTTGGAAGTAACTGGGGGGAACTATGTACATTGTATAACATATCTACATCTTATTTACACTGGGGGTCCTGATTCCAGTTGTCCTGATTCTAGTTGGCTGGCAAACCTCAGACAATGGTCTTCACTAAAGAAAACTCATCCCAGACAGCTGTCGAAACGGGCTCCCAGGAATTCTAGGGACTGGGTGAGGCGGAGACAACTTTTGGCGTGATTGACCACCCAGCCCAGATGCTTGAGGAATGCGAAGACACAGGATACGACCTTGAGGGCTTCCACATGCGACTTCACTCTGATTAGCCAGTCGTCCAGGTAAGGATGGACGCATATACCCTGCTTCAACAGGGCTGCTGCGACTAACACCATGACCTTTGAGAAGGTACGCAGTGCTGTTGCAAGGCCGAATGGCACAGCACGGAACTGAAAGAGGTATCCAAGCACCGTGAAATGGAGAAAGTGTTGCTGATACTCACGGATCAGATGTGGAAGTAGGCCTCCGCCAGATCGAGAGAGGCCAAGAACTCCCCTGTCCACACAGCCAGGATCATGGATCAGAGAGTCTCCATCCAAAAACGAGGTACCCGGAGTGAGCGATTGACACCCTTCAGATCCAGAATGGGTCGAAAGGAGCCATCCTTCTTGGGGACGACAAAATAAATGGAGTAGTGGCTGGAGGCGAGCTCAGAGGAAGGCACCAGACAAATGGCGTGTAGCTCTTCCAGGCACAGCAGTGTCCTGTATGGCCGTGTGCTTTGGCCCCGAACTACAAGGTGAGCTTAAGAAGGCGTTCCTGATGGGCTTGCAGCACTCTAGCACATAGCCATAGCAGACAATATTGAGAACCCATGGATCGGTGGTGATTTCCTCCCACTTATGGGCAAACAGGGCCAGTTGACCCCCCACTGGCGGTGTCCCAGAGCAGACTTGCAGACAGTCAGCGGGAGGAACGGCCAGGGCCAGAGAACTTTGCAGATGTAGGGATCCTTTGTCCATTGTACTCCTTGAAAGGGCTGCAACTTGGAAGCAGACCTGTTGGACAAAACAATTGAAGACCTACCTAGGTGGTAGCGTCAAGAATCTCAGAACCGCAACCACAAGGAGGAGAAGGGTGATGAACGAGGACCGCACCTATCCTCTGGTAGACATTGTGGTTTGACCTCTCCCAAGTCTTTAACCAGCTCTGAGGTCCTTGCTGAAATAGGAGCTTGCCCTTAAAAAGGGAACTTAGCAAGATACGCCTTCGAAGCCGAATCCGCAGACCAGTAATGTAGCCAGCATTAGCGACGGTAACCGCAACTATCGCCTGAGCAGCAAGGCAGAACAAATCATAGAGGGCATCCGTCAAGAAGGCGGTCACCGATTCCAAACATGTTGAGGCAGGGTCGTCCGGCAGAAGCTGGATCCAGCTAAAAAAGGGCACACGCGGCTAGCCCCCCCCCCCCCCCCCCGCACAAACCAAGGTTTGAAGGGCAAGAGAGGAAGAGAAGGCAGGCAGTCTTCAGGAGCCCTTCCACCTTCAGGTCCTGCTGGTCCCACAGAACTGTTCCGCCTTCCACCGTAATTGTAGTGTGTTTGATAACGGCAGTCACCACTGCATCAACCATCAGATATGTGAGCCACTTCTCGAGGTCCTCAAGGGACCACAAATAAAGCAGACCTAAAGCCAAGCTGTATGAAAGAATGCATCAGGCGAGTCCCACTCCAGAGAGACCATCTGTTGAAGTTCTTGAAGGAATGGGAAAGCCTTGGAAGGTTTCCCAATGTACCATAGAATTGATCCACCTGAAAAGGAGCTGGAACAGAGTTCTGCCCTAGTGGGTCCGAAAGGCGCAATGCTTCCACAACTTGCATGATGGGTGGAGGGGGGCATCTCTCCCGTCTGAGATGCCAGAGACAAGTCTCTGCTTGGCAAATTTGAGGCAGCCGGGACTTCTGGAGTAGAAATGCCCAAGATGGTCGAGCATGAACACACTAGCACTGCCTGCAGTGCTTCCCGCGCTGCCCTGGAAGACTCCCCCAGGTGATCTGTGCACGTGGAGCATAGCCTATCAGTTAAAAATGTGGTGTTTCCTGCCACAGGCAATGCACCAAAAGAGGGAGGAAGGCATCATGAGTAGCAAGTATCCGCAGTGGAATCCACTGCTGTGCAATGGTGTTCTGGGCTTTAGAATGAAGGACAGGAACTGACACAAAATGGCCTTCGCAACAAACTGAAAATGGCATGTGTATTACTAATTAAATATTTATTTGGATCAGCAAGGAATATTGAACTCTGCAAGGAAATTGAACTTTTGAGCCATTCTGTATGTGAGAAATCAACTGAGAAATCATGCTGTGCCAGCTTGCTAGCCCAGAGACCAAAGCTGTATTTGCAGTCTGGTGAGAAACTGCTTACACATCTAGTCTGAGGGATACTGAAAGACCAGGGAGGAGTTCTTCTCCTAGCAAATGGAGATCCATTAAAGAGAACAATTCCCCTAGCCTTTGAAACAATTCTCTTAGCCAATATAGAAACATTTACCTAGCCAATGTAGACAGGATAAACCATGGGGGGAGGGGGGGTCTCCCTTGAGTATTCTCAGATGTCTGACCAGCATCTTGATTGTGTACTATGTGTATGTCACCTGAAGGCTGGGAGCAAACAAAGGCTGGAGGAGGACTGGTCAAACTACTATTAGCAAAGGTGTATGGGGTGGAGAATAACTGTAGAGATAAGCTTGTGTGAGGAATCATGTGATGGCAAGCTGCAACACACTTACAGCCTATATATAGAGAGAGAAAACCCAGAACAGATAGAGAGTAGATCTGCTTGGCCAGGCGCATGCCAACGCATGAAGAATCCCAGACTTTTCTCCAGCCTTCGCTGAGCTCTCCCAGCTGATGTGTAAAGGGCTGCCATGATGCAGTTTGGTGATGTATTATTCTCCTGTAAATAATTGCTTTCTAGTTATCTTTTTTAACTACTTATGTGTAACTAAGGGAATTACTTGCCTTTCTAAATAAGTCAAATAAGTGATTGTTTTATAAATAAACTACTGTAAGTAATGGGTCCTTTTCCTTTCTCTGCACTTATATCACTTACCCTGCTATGAGGATCATGGATCCGTGATCCCTCTGTAGTTTGAACAGAGTCTTGGGAATCAAAGGAATGGGTGGAAAAGCGTACAGGAATTCCTGAACCCAATGTAGGAGAAAGGCATCGTTGGCCTGAGCTCCCTGACACGGAGTCCTGGAACAGAACTGGGGAAGTTTGGCATTCCACGGACTTGCAAAGAGGTCTATGTCCGGGGTCCCCCATTCCTGAAAGATTCTGCGTATCTGGTCCATATGCAGGGACCATTCGTGTGGGAGCAGAACTCGACTGAGTCTGTCTGCCCGAGAGTTTTGAACTCCTGGAAGATATACTGCCAGAAGATGAATTTGATGCTCTCTGGCGAAGGCCCATAATCTGAGAGCTTCGTTGCAAAGCGACAGAGAGCCCGTCCCTCCTTGTTTGTTGACATAGAACATGGCTACCTGATTGTCTGTCTGGACTAGGACAGTCAGGTTGACAAGGAGGGTGTGGAAGACTGTGAGGGCAAGGAAGATTGCTCTCAGTTCCAGACGGTTGATGTGAAGGGTGGTCTCCTGAGGAGACCAGGTGCCCTGAGTGGAGAGGTGTTGGAGATGAGCTCCCCACCCTGTTTGGGAGGCATCTGTTGTGAGGGTTGCTTGGGGCAACGAAGGTTGGAAGGGAATCCCCAACAACAGATTTTTGGAGGATGTCCACCACTGGAGAGACCAAAACAGTCGTTTTGAGGTGAGTATTTGGTCTGAGAGCAGTCCTGATGCTTGAGACCACTGGGTGGCCAAAAGCCATTGAGCTGCCCTCATATGAAGACGAGCGTAGGGCACCACATGGACCGTGGAGGCCATGTGGCCCAGAAGTTGCAGCATTTCTCTGGCTGACAAGTGACTTCTGGACTGAGCCTGGGAGGCCAAGCTTATCAGCCTTTGGCCTCGGACCAGTGGGAGGTAGGCCCTTGCAGTGGTGGAGTCCAATTGGGCCCCTATGAATTCCAGGGACTGAGTAGGGATGAGTTGGGACTTGGGAACGTTTACCACAAGTCCCAGATATTGAAGAATACGCCTTGTGCAGTCCAGAGAAATCTGGGCTTCTGACTGAGATGGAGCTCGGATGAGCCAGTCGTCCAGATATGGGAAGACAAAGATTCCCATGCCTCTGAGAAATGCGGCTACGACTGCCATGCATTTCGTGAAGACTCTTGGAGCAGAGGCTAGACCGAAGGGTAGTACTCTGTACTGGAAATGTTTTCCCTGGAACAGAAAGCGAAGATATTTTCTGTGGGATGGATGGATGAGTATATGAGTGTACGCATCCTTGAGATCTAGAGAACAAAGCCAATGCTGACTCTGAAGGTATGGAAGGAGAATGCCCAGAGAGAGCATTTTGAATTTCTCCTTGAATAGAAACCTGTTCAATTCTCTCAGATCTAGGATAGGTCTGAAGCCCCCTGTCTTCTTTGTTATGAGAAAATAAGGGGAGTAGAAACCTAACCCCTGTTGTGGAGGAGGAACCTCCTCTATTGCCCCTTGGGCAAGGAGAGAAGAGACTTCCTGACCCAACAGGGTCAGAAGAGATGGGGGAGAACTGAATTGCCTCACCATGGTATGGGGAGGAAGGCTGGAGAAATGAAGTTTGTAGCCCTCCCTGATAATAGAGAGGGTCCATTGCTCTGATGTGATTTGTTCCCATCTGGGAGCAAAATGAGCTAGCCTTCCAGGAATGGTGAGGGGCTCTGGTTGTTCTAGAACCAGAAACGGCAAGTTCTCTAGGGGCAAGTCAAAACCCCTGAGGGGGTTGAGCCTGCTGGGGTGTAGCAGACACTGCAGGCTTTGACTTTACCTGCTTAGATTGCTGACGCTTAGCAGCAAAGCGAGGCTGAGCAGATTGCTGGCCAGTATTTGTGGAAAATCTGGCCTTCTTATAGTAAGGCCTTTTAAAAGACTTTTTTTTGGCAGGGGTAGAAGTAGACTTAGAAAGTCTATCTAGAGTGGCATTTTCTGCATCCATTTGAGCAGCTTTAATTTGCCAGTCTTCCCCAAATAAGTTCTCACCTGTACAGGGCAGATTCCTGAGGCCATCTACAACCCAGGGTTCTAGGTCAGAAGCCTGGAGCCAAGCAAGACGTCGGGCTGCAATAGCAATTCCCGAAGCCCTGCCAGCAACCTCAAAGGAATCAAAGGCTGCCCTGTTGGAGAACTTGGAGACCTCTGAAAGTTGTGTCACCATAGAAAAGAAGTCCGCCCTTTGATCATCAGGGATAAAGGGGGCAAAATGCTGTATCTTTAGGGCAAGTTGTCCAAGAAACATGCCCATATAAAGGCTATAAGAATTGATCCTGGCTATAAGCATACTAGCATGGAACATCTTTCTACCAAAAGAGTCCAGGTCTTACATTCTCGCCCTGGAGGGGTAGAAGAATGCCTTTTAGGACTCTTTATTTTCTTCATGGCAGACTTCACCACAATAGAGTGGTGAGGCAGCTGAGTTTTCTGGAACCCAGGAGAAGGAGGGACCCGATACATGGTGTCCAACCTACGGGAATGGGGAGACAGTGTTAAAGGAGTCTCCCACAAATCCATCAAGTGTTCTTGAAGGATTTCATGGATAGGCAGAGTGACTGCCTCTTTAGGAGCTTTAGAGTATCCTAAAATATCCAATTTTTTTGATCTGGGTTCTTTTTCAGAAGATGTAGCAATAGAAAGTGCTTTAGCTACATCAACAATGAAATCCTGAAAGGATAAATCCTCTGGAGGAGACATTCTCCTCTTTGGAGAAGAGGGCTCCTCAGGAAGAGCAAGCTCAGCAGAGTCATCAGAGGAATTGAATTCATCAGAAGAATCTGAGTATTCTCTCTGTGCTTTCAATGCACGATACGCATACCGATCGGTATCGACATCGGGCGTATCGGGCATGGGATCGGTACCGGGCGAAAGCCTGAATCCGGCATGCGGAACCGATCGACTCTTGGAAGTCGATGGTCTCGGTTCCGGTGTGGATACCGGAACCGGGGTTGGTACCGATGGAATCGGTACCGAGGGCGTTGCAGCCTTAATGAATGCCAGAACGGCCTGCTGCATGGTCTGGACAGTATTGCCCATAGACGCCACTGCTGCCTGGATGTCGGTACCGGTATGGGCCGGTACCCCAGAGCAGTCCAACAGGTGATCAGTCGAGGCCGTGCCATCGATGTCAACCTGTGACCCCATGATTGCTTTGGAGGCCGGAGCCTCCCGCCGGGGTTTTTTGGCCTGGGCAGAATCCTCAAACTCAAGATTGAGAGCCTCTCGATCTTTAGAAAGAGATTTGCTTTTAGAGGATTTGCCCACAGAAGTTTTGGTTACCTGAGATCCATCCGGAGAGGAAGACCTGGATGACTGTGATGCTTCTGAAGGAAACAGCACATGGAGCTTGTTGGCCCGGTTCTGCAAACCACGTTTAGACATCTGGGTGCAGGATGGGCAGTCCGGTATGGAGTGGTCAGGTCCCAAACATTTAAGACACCATTCATGGGTGTCTGTGACAGAAATGACAGCACTGCACTTGGTACACTTTTTAAAACCAGGGACTGGCTTCTCCATGAGGAGAATTTGTGTAGGCCTTAAGGCCTAACAAAAGTTACCAAGCTGTGCTGAAGAAAATAAGTCAGTCTTTTTTTTTTTTTTTTATAAAGAAAGAAAGAGACCGGCGGTACCGTTTCGGTATGGGGAAGGCAGGTACGCGGTCTAAAGAAACAAACAAAATTCACAATTTCTTCAGCGGTGACAGGAACACGACCTGCTGGCTCCGCGGAAAAAGAGAAACTGAGGAGAGCTGGTCAGGAAGGCGGGAAGGCAGCGCGCATGTGCAGTGGGAGGCCCCAAAAGCCTTTCATCTGAAAGGCTGGGGAGCTTTCCCGCGCAGGCTCTGTCGGTACCGACGTACCCATATGTGAGGACTTATTCCTGCTTGTTCCTGGAGATGTAGCATATAAGTTTATTCCAACAGTTAAAAGGGCGGTTCATCTTTTATACATTACAGGGAGCATATACATACGTCATCAACCCACCCCCTGAGGCCCACCACAGCTTACCAAGAACAAAGAAGATGCTAGTCGTTTCTGTGTAGAGTAATAAATTTCCCTTAGCTCAACAAATTCCTGTCCCTTATGGCACAATACATTCCTTTCCTTATATAGGCATATACAGAATTCCTGCTTGGCCTGAGGAGCTCTCCCAGCACCCACTATATGCTTTAAGTTTTATTTTCCCCTAACTACCTGTCTTCATTACAAGGTGTTCTAGCCTTTGTTGTAGCAAGACAGCATGGAAGGCTGAAGAGCAGGGGAAAAGGTGGGAAGGCACTGTATGGCAGGCTGGAGCTGCGATCCTAATGTGGCAAGGAGCAACTTGTCTGGGGCACGACGCTGAGCACGCTAACCGCTAGGCCCACTGACAGTGATACAGGGGGGGGGGGGGGCAGTGAGAGCTGAAATCACTCACTGCGATCGTTTGAGCAGAAGGAGAAATGCAGACTGCAGACCTGTAGCATGGATTTAAGGCTGTATTGTCGGGGTACTCCGAAAATAACAGATATAAAGAGGAACCTCCTCCAGCTGCTACAGAATCATCCTTCCTTAAACAGGCTCTACCGGTCCTCCTGACCAGGAGCAGTGTTCCCCCCCTTCAAAGAGCTGCACAGGTCCTTCTGACCAGGAGCTGCTTTGTTGAAAGACCAGGCTGTTAGTGGCTAACTTCAAGGGGAACATCTCATGTGAACCCTGAAGACCTCCACAAATTTAATCTCTACTGGCAGCGAGCTTAACCCATTAAAATGGCAGGCTGCCAGGAGCAGAGGAAGAGACATCCATCATCTGCTGCAGACAGAGAAATACCGAGGGTGACACCTAAGAGAGCCTTGCTATAAAAGCCAGAGCCCATTCGCTGATGCTTCTGGCACTTTTTCTGTCTCCGATATCTGCCAGTAGGGGGACTTAACCCACTTGTCTGGACTGGTCTAGCAGTATGAATTGGAAGTACTTGCTCTGTGATTGACAGACTCACTGTGCCAGCATTAGAGCTGATGTAAGAGACAGACAGAAATTAGGAAAAAAAAAAAGTTCCTAGCTGTTCTGCAAGGAATTTAAAAGTGTTGATGGGCCTGGTCAAATGGGAAATTAGAGTTTTCCCTGCTAATTTGCTTTCATGGAGTCCTTCCAATCCAGTCCAGACAACTGGGTTGTGTCCATGCACCAGCATCTAGAGACTGAAATGCAAAATTCTTTTTACTGATGTCACCCCATAAACCTAGAGGTTATTGCTGCACCAAAAAAAGAGTCTCTCCTTAGCCCCCCAATGGATCCGAGAACAGTCCTGAAGGCAAATGAACAACCAGCTAGCCCCCTGACCAGGATCCACTTAGCTCAATTCTAAATACGGGCAGCTCGCCACACACATGGTCCAGATACTAGGGCAGGCCTTGGACAGGACTGGAGGCACTCTTTGTAAGCAAATTAGCAGTAAGCTATAATTTCCTCTTAATTCCACGTCCCTCTAATCTAGGCCAGACAGACAAACGGGATGTACCACAGAAGACCTAACGATGGGAGGGACACACAAGCCCCACCCATAACACCTGAGCACCAAAACACACCTCTGTCCGTGCTTGCACATCCAAACGATAATGCTTCATTTATGTATATAATGAGGACCACGTCGCAACCCAACAGATGTCCCCCCAGGGACACCAAACTAACTTCCACCCAGGAAGCCGCCTGGAATCTGGTGGAATGAGCTTGCAACCCCTCTGACACTGTCCTATGCTTAAGGAGATAGCGCAAGGCAATCGCCTCCTTAATACACCGTGAATCCAAGCCTTGGATACAGTATGTTGAGCACAGAGTCTGCCAAGACCCCTCTGCTGCATCTATTCAATGTCGACTGAGATAATTGGCTTGGACGTTGTCCTTTCCAGCCACATGAATCACCAAGAGCACGCTTAGGTGACACTCTGCCCACTGGAGAAGAGGTGCAACCTCCGCTGCCAGAATCTCATTGCCCATGCCACATGGCCTGTTGATATAAGGCCACCATCGAGGCATTGTCCAAGAATACTCTGATCGCTCGAGCCTCCACTAGAGCTTCGAAGTGTTATAGCGCCATCCAGACCATTCGAATTTCCAGACAACATAGTAGATGACGGCAGATGAAGACCAGCATGGTCCATCTAGTCTGCCATGGAATATGGCAAAAGTAGGTGCAGGCCACACCTTTCCATGTCTTTGTTCAGCGGTGAACCCACCTCTCCATGTAGGACACCCCTATTTGTTGAGATGCTAGATGGTTCAGAAGTTATATGTTTCAGTTTATTTTGTTTTTATCCTGTTGCTGTAAAGGGATCCACTGTGTTTGCCCTCACCACTTCCATCGGGAGGGCATTCCAAGCATCTACCACCCTTTCAGTGAAAAAATATTTCCTGACATTGTCTTTCAATTTACCACCTTGCAGCTTCATGTTATGCCCTCTCGTTTTACAGCTTCAAAATCTTTGGAAGAGGTTTGTTTGTTCATTTCTCTAAGTATTTAAAGGTCTGAATCATATCTCCCCTGTCCCTCCTCTCCTCCAAAGTGTACATATTTAGGTCTTCAAGTCTCTTCTCATAAGGCTTCTGTCGCAGGCTCCGAATCATTTTGGTCGCCTTCCTCTGAACAGTTTCCAGTCTTTTTACATCTTTTGCAAGATACGGCTTCCAAAACTGAACACAGTATTCCAAGTGAGGCCTCACCAGTGACTTGTACAGTGGCATAAGTACCTCTTCCTTTCTGCTGGTAATCCCTCTTTGTATGCAGCCCAACATCCTCCTGGCTTTGCCACCACCTTGTCGCACTGTTTTGCCACCTTCAGATCAGAGATAATCACACCAAGGTCTTTCTCCTGAACCGTACACACCAACCTCTCACCTCCTATCGCGTACATTTCCCTTGGATTTCTGCTACCCAAATGCATGACACTGCACTTTTTCGCATTAAATCGTAGTTGCCAAGCATTAGACCAGGGGTCTCAAACACGCGGCCCGCGGGCCGCATGCGGCCCGCGAGACAACTTTGTGCGGCCCGCGACGGAGGAAAACAAAAAAAACCCCAAAACCCTGGCTTCTGCTGCTGCCGTTGCAGCGGCAGAATCAATTGTCAAATTAAAAAAAAAAAACCTTACTTCTGCTCAAGCAGCTGTCCTGCGGCCCCATCCCCTCTGCCCGGAGATCCGACTCTGCTCTATCCGCGTGTGCTTTTCAAGCCGCGAAGAGAGTATTCCCCTCTCGCGCGGCTTGAAAAGTGAATAGGCTTAAACCGCGCGAGAGGGGAATACTCTCGTCGCGGCTTGAAAAGCACGCCGCTGATAGAGCAGAGTCGGATCTCCGGGCAGAGTGGAAGGGGCCGCAGGACAGCTGCTTGAGCAGAAGTCAGTTTTTTTTTAATTTGACAATTGATTCTGCTGCTGCCACGGCGGCAACGGCAGCAGCAGAAGCCAGGGTTTTGGGGTTTTTTTTGTTTCCCTCCTTCGCTGGCCGGTAATGAGCTATGGAGGGGCTGACTGTAATGGGGGTTAGGACTGGAAGTGGGCTATTGGCAGGGGGGGGGGGTTATGACGGGTAATGGGCTGGGGGGGGTTATAACTGGTAATGGGCTATGGTGGGGGCTAGGACTGGAAATGGGCAGATGGGGGTTAGGACTGGAAGTGGGCTATCGGCAGGGGGGGGTTATGACTGGTAATGGGCTATGGTGGGGGCTAGGACTGGAAATGGGCAGATGGGGGTTAGGACTGGAAGTGGGCTATCGGCCGGGGGGGTTATGACTGGTAATGGGCTATGGTGGGGGCTAGGACTGGAAATGGGCAGATGGGGGTTAGGACTGGAGGTGGGCTGATTGGGGGGTTAGGACTGGTAATGGCCTATGAGGGGAGGTAAGACTGAAAATGGGGTGATGGGGGGGTAAGACTGGAAGTGCGCTATGGGGAGGTTAGGACTGGTAATGGGCTATGGGAGGTCTAGGACTGGTAATAGGCTGGGGGGGTTGCTAGGACTGGAAATGGGCTGAGTGGAAGGGGGGCTTGAACTGCAAATGGCTGATGGGGAGGGGGCTTGGAATGGAAATGGTCTGTGAGGGGAGGGAGCTAGGATTGGAAATGGGCTGATGGGGGGCTAGGATTGGAAATGGGCTGATGGTGAGGCTAGAATAGGACTGGAAATGGACTGATGCAGGGACTAGAAAGGAGCAGATGCTGGGTGGGGCTGGAACTAGAAGGGAGCTGATGTTGGGGGAGGATTAGAATGGGATGGAGCTGGGAAAGTGAAATGGAGAGGGGAAAAATATTTTGTCTGGCAGAGAAGACAAATCTACAATTGGCCAGGTATTGGGAGAGTAAGTGGGGATTGAGGATGGAGGGGTAAAATTTGAGTGGATGAAATAGGAATGAGGAAAGAGCAAAAGGAGAAAGATTAGTATGTTAAAGCAGATGTAGAGAGAGAGAATGGAAAAAAACTAGAAGAGAGAAGAAAGGACAAATGGACAGCAGACGATGGAGATAGCAGAAGACACGAAGAAACCAGAAGTGGCTGGAGCAATTGCAACTGAAAAAAAATGCACAAAAGGTAGAAAAATATCTCTTTATTTTGAATTTATTAACTGGAATATGTCAGCTCTGGGAAATGTGCATCATTAATGTCTGTGCTTTAGTACAAGAAATTAATTTATAGTTTTATTTCTACAGTGCTGAGGTATTCTGTGTAATTCCTATTTGACATTGCTACTTGTTCTCTTTTCCCAGTAGGTCATGTACTGTTCTCTGAAATGTATTGATTTAATATTTGCAGTGTTGCCTTTTGATAGGTAGGGTCTGGTGCTTTGTGAGTCCTGGTAGTGCTGTTATGATACGGGGGGTTTGCTATGGGTTCCAAATGGCCAGTGTTAGTAGTAGTTCCTAATGTGCCTGGCGGTTGGCACTGGATTATAGTAATATAGAAATTTTCTAGTCTTTCTTTATCCATGCACTCATTATGCAACATTATGCAAATATTTATGCAAATGAGGCCCCGTGTCTTATGCGGCCCCCGGGTTACTTTACAAGTCCTCATTCGGCCCTCAAAGCAATTTGAGTTTGAGACCCCTGCATTAGACCATTCTTCCAGCTTTTGTAGATCTTTCCTCATGTTAACCACTCCCTTGGGGGAGTCCACTCTGTTGCAAATTTTTGTGTCATCTGCAAAAAGACAGACTTTTCCATTCAGTCCTTCAGCAATATCACTCACAAATACATTGAAAAGTGCCGGGCCCAGGACCGAACCCTGGGGCACCCCGCTAATCACCTTCCTTTCATCCGAGTGAGCTCCATGTACCATCACCTTCTGTTGTCTGTCAGTCAACCAATTTCTAATCCAGTTTACCATCTTGGGACCCATCCCCAAGCTACTGAGTTTATTGACAAGCGTCCTATGAGGAACAGTATCAAAGGCTTTGCTGAAATCCAGGTAGATGACATCCATCGCATGCCCCTGATCTAGTTCCTTGGTCACCCAGTCAAAGAACTCAATCAGATTTGTTTGGCAAGACCGTCCTTCGGTAAAACCATGTTGCCTCGGATCTTGCAACCTGTTGGTTTTGAGAAAGTTCACTATTTGCTCTTTCAGGAGCACCTCCACTACTTTTCCTGCCACTGAAGTGTCAAACTACTGCCAGGCCTGTAGTTTGACACTTCTTCCTTGCCACCACTTTTGTGTAGAGGTACAACATCAACCATTCTCCAGTCCTGAGGAACCTTTCCTGTTTCCAAAGATCTGTTGAAGACATCCTTTAACAGGCCTGCAAGAACCTCTCTGAGCTCTTTCAGTATCCTGGGATGTATCCCATCCGGTCCCATGGCTTTGTCCACTTTCAGTTTAACAAGTTTTTCTAACACCTCATCTTCTGTGAATGGTGTGGTATCTACTTCATTCCCATTTTTATATTTGGGAGTCACAGCTGGTCCATCTCCAGGATTTTCTTTAGTAAAAACAGAGCAGAAGTATTTGTTTAGCAATTTCACTTTTTCAATGTCACTTTCCACAAGTCCTTTCTCAGCACTTCTGAGTCCTGCAATTCCAACTCTGATCTTCTTCCTTTCCCGAATATACCTGAAGAAAGTTTTGTCGCCACCCTTAACATCTTTAACCATCTTTTCCTCATTTCTCTTTTTGACTCCGAGTTTGATCCTGTATTCATTTCTGTGTTCTTCTGTTTGCAAGCTTTTGAATTTTGCGAAAGCTGTGTTTTATGCCTTTGAGCAGCCACTTTTTTTGGAAAACCAAATAGGTTTCCTTCTCCTCTTGTTTTTATTTACTTTTCTTACATATTTATCTGTTGCCCCTTTTATTGCCATCTTTAGTTTAGCCCATTGCAATTCCACTTCCCTTATCTCCTTCCACCCCGTCATCTCTTCCTTTAGTTACTCAGCCATTTTATTGAAGTGTTTTTGAAGTTCGGGACTTTGAGCTTGCTATGATTGGCCTGTATCATGGCTTTTATCTCAAACCACACCGTGTGATGATCACTGTTGCACACAGGGACACTCACGCAGACATTCGACATGCTATCACCGTTGGTGAGCACTAAATCCAGTGTTGAGATTTCCCTGGTTGGTTCCATCACCATTTGTCTAAGTAATGCATCTTGGAGAGCATCCACAATTTTTTGGCTTCTTTCCAGATGTGCAGAAGGAGTAATCCAATCCACATCAGGTAGATTAAAGTCACGCAATATGATCACTTCCCCCTTTGTGGCTATCTAAGCAATATCTATAATCAATTCATTATCTCTCTCTTCAATTTGAGTCGGAGGTCTGTAGACTACAGCAGTATGGATGAGAGTGCCATCTCCTCTTTCCAACGCAATCCAGAGCGCTTCTTCTATTCCCCATGTCCCCTGCATTTCAGTAGCTTTAATATTTCTTTTGACATACAAGGCTACTCCTCCTCCCTTTCTATTTTCTCTGTCTCTTCTGAATAAATTATAGCCAGCTATGACTATATCCCAATCATGTGATTCATTAAACCATGTTTCTGTAATGGCTACAATGTCCAAATCCATTTCCACCATTAGGGCTTCCAGGTCTGGAACTTTGTTGGCTAAGCTTCGAGCGTTTGTGCTCATTGCTTTCCAGCATTTACCTGGCTTGTGTGTATTTTGCATTGATTTTGTTCTGCCCACTTCTTCCCACTTGTTTTTGATGTGTGGTTTAAAAGTGTGGCCGCTTCTGATGTTATTCTGCTTTTGTAGGGGGTGGCTTGCAGATCTTGACCTTCCACATCAGTCACCCCCTTTTCCCTAGTTTAAATGCATATCCACATACTGCCTGAATTTTTCACTTAGGATTCTTTTCCCTGCGACCGAGAGATGTAGTCCATCAGCATAGTATAGTCTGTTGTTGGTCCATCTGTTTCCCCAGTTGCCAATAAATCTGAATCCTTCTTGTTTGCACCAGGTCTGGAGCCATGTATTAAAGCTGTTAATGCGATGCAGCCTTTTTGTCCCCTTACCAAGAACAGGCAGAACTTCTGAGAATGCAACAGTGTTAACAATGGGCTTGAGTTTCTTTCCCAGAGATTCCAAGTCCTTTTGGACTGTAGAGGCACTGTTTCTAGCCAGGTGATTTGTGCCCAAGTGGATAACATCAAGTTTGCAGTGTTCACTTTTTTTGCTAAGTACTTCAACAACTTGGTTTGTATTCCTGCTGGCTGAAGAGCCTGGTAGGCACATGACTATCTTCTCTCCTTTGAACTGTGTTCCCAAGTTGGTGCCTCTAATGATGGAATCTCCAAGTAGTAGTAGTTTTTTGTTTGGTGAGGTTTTCTTCATATTTGGTGCTTTAGCAGGAGATTGGGCATTGTCTGACTCATTTAAGGGCCCTTCCGTTTCTTTGGATTGGGCATCCTCATTAGTCAAGGCAGAGAAGGCATTGTGCAGGGATCTCTCTTGATGTGTAGGATGTCTCTGCGTTACAGGTCGCAGGCTTCCAGAACCCACTGTGATCCATTTGTTCCTGGGGTGTTTGATTCTTTGTGGGAGCGGAGGTGGACTTTGTTCAGTTTGTATCCTAGAAGAGGTGCGCTTCATTGCAGCCACTTCCTCCCTCAGTAGAGTCACTTCTTTATGCATTGCAGCTAGGTCTTTCCTTAGTAGAGTCAGTTCTTCATGCATGGCAGCTGACTTGAGGCGCATAGGACAAGCTCTTAGGCTCCATATGATTCGTCTTGGAATGAAACTACCGCAGGTATTGCACTGAATACACGACATGTTGATTAAACAGTCCCAGAAGAGGAGGAAGAAGAAGAAAAGATGTAGAAGATGTGGGCTTTAACCCAAGTTGGGAAGGATAGATGGCACGTATGTGACCACTATATAGGCAATGTAGCCCTTGGGGTGGGTGGGGTGGGTGGGGTGAGGGGTAAGGTGGGTGGGAACCTAAGTGTCTGGCCAATAGGATGTTCCTGAATTGTGGGCACAATTGTGGGTAAGGGAACCCACCAATAAGGACAAGGAGATAAATAAATATGGGGAGACAAACAGACAGACCAATAGAACTCACAATTTGGCAGCAAATTCAGCAAAAATCACCTTTCCAGAGAGCTCTGGGGAGCACTGCTCTTCTCAAGGAACAGAAGGCAATCTGAGCAAGCAGCACACGTGCAGGAATTGATGGACCAGGAGCTCTCCCTCCACTGTTCACCCACCTTGAATCACTTGAGAGCAACAATGTGCTCTCCAACTGTTCAAACTAGCATCTGTGGTCACAACGGTCCAATCGGGCTGTTCCAGAGAAACTTCCTTTGCTAAATTGCTATTCTGCAACCACCACTTCAACACCATCTTGAGATCCCCTGGGCATTGAAGCCTGCAAGATAATGAGTGGTGCTGGGGTGATCATTCCGAGAGCAATGCTCTCTGAGCGGCTGCATATAAAACCTGGCTCAGGGTACTAAGTCTAGTGCCACTGCCGTCAATCCAAGCAGTTGAAGGTAATGGCATGCCGATGGTTTCGACATCCATAAAAATTGGCGTGACAGGCTCTGGAGTTTCAGAATGTGCCCCTCCGTCAACAAGACCAACTTGGCTGCTGTGTTGAACCGGGCCCCCAGATAAATCAACTGTTGGGATGAGACCAACTTGCTCTTTGCCAAGTTGACTACCCAGCCCAAGCTCTGCAAAAAGGCAATCACCTTCTGTGTTATTCACCGACTTTTGGCCCTTGATGTGGCCTGAATGTGCCAATTGCCTAGGTATGGATAAACTAAGGCACCATATCGTCTCGGGGCTACTGCTGCTACCACCATTACCTTGCTGAATGTTTAGGGTGCCATTGCCAGGCCAGAAGGGAGGAGTGGCTCAGTGGTTGGGACAGGTTACCTCAGGCCGGAAGTTCAATTCCCACATGGGGACAAGCAACTTCAGGCCGGAGGGACTGGGGTCTCTAGTCCCAAAGCCACTCCTTGTGGCCTTGGGCAAGCCACTTAACCCTCCATTGCCTCAGGTACACTTAGATTGTGAGCCCTTCAGGGACAAGGGAATAAAAAGTACCTGTTAGTATACATGTAGACCGCACTGATAAATAAATAAAAATATAGCAGCGTTCAAAACTGAAAAGTGAACCATAAAGATCGCAAACCTGAGGAAGCGTTGATGCTCCGGGCATATCAGGATATGAAGGTATGCCTCTGTCAAGTCTAGGAAAGTGAGGCACTCTCCCCTCTGCGCAGCTACCATAACAGATTGCAATGTTTCCATATTGAAACTTGACACCCAGAGTGCCACAGTCATGCATTCGAGGTTGACAATGGACCTGAAAGTGCCCTCCTTTATGAGCATGACAAAATATATTGAGTATCAAAATAAGCCACACCAGCCTGGTGGTACAGGAACCACCACCTCTAAGGCCAGCAAACGCTGCAGCGTTTTGCAGACCGCCTGACGCTTGCCTGGAGCCATGCACAAGGACAGCATTAAGGCCTTCTGTAGTGGATATTGAAACTCTAGAGTGTAACCATAGCGAATAACCTCCAGGACCCATTGATCCGAGGTTATCTGGACCCAGGAGTGGTAGAAGTGCTGAAAGCATCCCCCGATCCACTCCACTGACTCCTGGGCCCTCCTCACTTCATTGTGGCTTCTTGGCAGCTCTGGAGGACCCTGCATAGTAGCCACAAAAGGACTGCCCCCCTGAATGGGAAATGCCCCCGCTGTGAAGAAGGAAAGCGCGTTGCTCTAAAGCGATGGAAGTCTCTGGTTCCACCCTGCGATGGCGCCAACTGCCCTTTACTTCCTTTTCTGCTGATAGAACAGGATAGAGGAGAGCCATCACCCGTCCCCCGAAGCCCGGCCTCGGGGACTTCCCACTGCGCTTCGATCATCTGCATAATAGCCTTACGGATGGGGAAGGAATTCCGCAGAGCTCTCATGCTCTGCAGAAGAGGGTACTCTAAGGGCACCTCTTCCTGGGGCATCTGAAAAGGGAGATTCAACACTGCCAACAACTGGGAAATCAGCAACATCAGCTCTTCCTTACAGAAATCCTGCACAATTATAGGGTCCTCCTCTTCCAGACCCAGGCCTAGGCCTACTAGATCCTCCTCAGAGACCAAAGGGCCCTCTCCAGCATCCTCTGCCTCCCCAGAGACGTTTTCGCAGCCCATATCCTCTCCCCTCGCTCACTTCAGAGAGGTGCAGATGCTTAACAGCACCCCGCTCTCCTACTGGAGCCAGGGGGCGCTTATGAGCTGCGATCTTCCCAGAGAGAAGAGCAGTCCCCAATTCCTGACCCTTCTCCAACCTGTAGGCTCTGTGAAGGAGCAGCACAAACTCTGGAGAAAACAAAGATGTTTCCTCCTGAATCCTGTCTCTTGCCCCCTAGGAATCCTGGCAGTCCCCAACGCCGAAGATCCAGCCTGTGAAATGGACATGGCCCACAGACAAAATGGCCACCGGAGATCCAGCATGGGAAATGTCTCCCCTGCCTGGGGGGGAGAGGGAGAGGGAGAGAGAGAGGCTAACGTCGTGCATATTGCTTGTCCCAGGCACCTCTGATCCTCCAGGAAGCAAACCTAGCCCCTTGCACCATCCTTCAGCATCGCAGCTCTCCCTCTCACAAGCGCAGCAACATTCCGCTTGTGAAAGCTTGCTTCGGTGTGCCCCACATGCAACACAGATCAATTTGGAGCTGGGCTATTAAAATAGCCTCACAGCACTACTGTCCCTGCAATCTGCCTCGCTAGGCCACTAACAATCACACAGCGGCTAGAACTACCAGCAGGAAAACTCACTGCTTCAGACTGAGATGGCCAACCAGTGTCTTGTGAGGCTCGCAGGACTGTCAGCTACCGTCGGTAGACCCGATGCCAACTCAATGGCTCAAGGGTACTCCACGGAGGTCTTTCCAAGGAAGTCTGCCCACCAGCTGCTGGAGACTGAAGATACTGGAAGGAGGAGGGAAGTTCCTCTAGGTTTATGGGGTGACATCAGCAAAAAGTATGTATATCTGTCTCCAGCTGTTGGTCTGGACTGGATTGGAGGAGCGTGGATGAAGGAAGATTTTCATGGAAACACAGCTCATGTGGACCCCCTTCATTCCAATGTTTATGGCTCAGACTAGAAAACCAAGTTTTAGAGGCACTTAGCCTACCCAAGTCTCTTATATCGGGGTACCTATCAACAGCACCTCTTATTTTTTACATAAAATGCTCCATGTTAAGATCCTGATCAATGGGGAAGTAATGCCACCCAGGATGAATGGCACCACTCTGAGGGAGCTCTGGGGCAATCACACTTAAATCACTAAAAACTAAAGCGCAGAGCTCACCTAACTCCCCATCGCGAAGTCACAGCAGAGGGGAGCAGTGGCGGTGATATTACACACAGAAGTGGCTGGCTGCTTTCCAAGCACCATATGCCTGCGAGTCTTTCCACATATTGGGGAAAGGGAGCAAAATAGCCACCGGGAGTGCTGATGACACAGAGCAGGTAATGGATGCCGAGTGGGGCACAGGGATGGCAGGAACTTTAAAATACTGGTTAGGGGGAGCTGCAGGATTATTTAAAGGCTGGCACTGCCTCTATTAAAAATGATTTAAAAGAAGCCCTGACCACTCAGCAGCAAAACATGGTGGAGTTGGGGACCCAGATGGAGGAACTTGAGACACACATGGAATAGCACGACAACTTCATGGCTAAGTTGAGTGCGGGCTGGGAAGAGCTGGGGAAGGAGCAGGAGCTGGTCTGGGAGTCACCGGGCGAGTCGCCATGTTCTAACGCTGTGTGTGTTGGTGTTCGTGTCGGTGCCAGAGGGGCTGCCTTGGGGCTCCAAACAGAGACACTGGTGCTATCTCCGGGTCAACACGGTAGCATAGCCCTTTCTGTGTTATTAGGTGGAGAGCAGGCGGTAGAGGAGACTGCCATACGGTGTTGGACACTTGAAGTGGGAGGATCTGAGGAGTGTCCTGATGCGATAGAGGCGTCCTCGCTGGATTTCTAATTGCAACACCCTGAAATTTTTACTTTGGAAACGATTCGGAATGCCATTGTTCAGCTCGGTGCAGCTCATCTACCCCAGGTAACATCTTTGGCTCAGACAGTTCATCAACATTTGGGGGTCAGTGAGGAAACCTCAGCTAAGATACTTTTACTTCAAAACTCTCTTGCTGCTGTCCAGACACAAGTTAAATTGGTGAAGGAGCATTCTGATATGCCTATCAAGGAGGCTGCCATAATTTCTGCTAAGCTGGAGATCTTGGAAAATTCTGCAAGAGAAACAAATTTGCGTTTGGTGAACTTTCCTCGAGTGTCATTTATACCTGCTAAGGATAAGCTTCACAGTTATTTAACAGATATTTTGGACATTCCCCCAGAATCACACCCACCGATTGTTAAATAGTATTATTTACCTTGTGCAAAAAAGGACAATGATGTAAGGAATATTGGGAGGGGGGGGGGGTGCTAGGCCAAGTTGAGCTGCTTAATTTATCTAACAACTGATATTCTGGAGTCCTCTCATGATGATGTAGTTACACTTTCTACTATGTTGATTACATTGGCATTATTGTCAGATAAAGATTGGTTAATGAAGATCTTTTTTAAGAAGAGGAATATTCAGTTTAAGAGGCTTTTGGTAAGAATGTAACCTGATTTTTTTTTTTGGCTCGAGAAACTCAGCGAAGGAGGCGGGAATTTCTTCTCCTGCACCCAGGCGTTCAGCAGCTCTGAGGTCTCCTTTTTTCTTAAGTTTACTTGTAAACGCTTGATCAAGTACCAAGCTTGTTTTTATGGTTTTTATGAACCCTCCCAGCTCCTGACCTTCTTAAAACTCCCATTGTCTGGGTGGTCCAGCTAGACCTCCTACTGTATCGTCGTGATTGTTGGATACCTATTGTATATGCTTGCTTTGTTTTCCTATATATTGGTTATTTTATTATTTCCTTATTCTTGTAGCTCTTCTTTTTGAGCTAGAGTAGGATCTGATGTTTTGTTGCCTTGATTGTGTTTTTTTTTTCTTATTATGTATTTATTGCTTCATTTCATTTCAGTTTCTGTACAAGATTGTTATCTTGATTTAAATTGTAAAATTGCATAAATAAAAAATAAAAAAATAAGAGGGGGTGCCATAGCTGAAGCAAATCTTTCCCTTACGGTGGACACAGGAACATATCAAATATCTGGGGGTCCACATCATAGTGGAACCAGCGACATTATACCAGGCAAATTATCCAACTCTGTGGTGGGTGGGTAGGGAAGGATTTAGAGAAATGGGTGGGACTGGAGTTATCAAGGCTGGGGAGGGTGGCCTTGGTGAAAATGAATATCCTAGAACAGCGCAGAGAGGACACGGCCACACCTCTTTAAAACAAAGAAACCTTTTATTTCGTAAAACCTTCAAAAGGTGTTCTCCCTGCGCTGTTCTAGTGACTTCTGTGATTTCTGTGGAGGGTTGTTGCTCCTCTTCTTTTCTTGGTGTTCGAAAATGAATATCCTACCAAGGGTGCTGAATGTTTTTCATGCCCTGCTGATACAGAGCCCCTTGGTGGACCTGCAAGTGATCCAGAGGCAGGTATTTCACTTTATTTGGTGAGGGAAGCCCCCAAGGGTTGAGTGGGGTGAAATGCATAGGCTGAGGATAGAGGGAGGGCTTGGGATTCTGGACCTCCAGGCATACTACTGGGAGGCGCAAATCCATCACCTTATAGATTGGAGAGAAGGGGGGGGAGAGGTAGAACCTACAGAAGGAGGGGGAAGGGGGGTCTTTGGAGTGTTTGCCTTGGATGTGAAGGAAGGTATTTGTATACCGCTCCTTCCAGCGATCAGAAGCGGGTATGATTACAAGAGAGAGCTGTCAAATCAAGACAGTAAAATTTTTATGGTATATATATAGTTGATTCGGGAGGAAAGGATGGTATACAGCAAATTTAAAGGTATATTCATAATTGATGACACACAGGAAAGTATCTATTTCTAGTATAATGGGAAAAGGATTACATATATACATTTTTACATGAAATGCTCTCTGGGTCTTTGGATAGATGGTTTCCCTCAAGTGGAATTAGAGCAGGTTGAAATGAGTTTGAAATAGGTGCGTCTTGAGTTTTTTCTAAATTCCGCTAGATTTTTGCTGGCTCTTAGTGTGGGCGGTAGTTGGTTCCATAGTGTAGGTGCTGTGTATGCGAATGCCCTATTGGTGGTGGTGATTTTGGCAGATCTGATATCTGCAGGGGTGTGAAGGGTATTGGAGTTAATGGTTCTTCTGCTTCTGTTGGGGGATTGCAAGGCAATTAGAGTGGAGAGGAAGGATGGAGCAATGCCGTGGATAAGTTTGAATGTGGTTGTCAGTATTTTGTACTTTGAGCGAGCTGTAATTGGGAGCCAGTGCAATTCGATTAGTACTGGTGTGATGTGGTCGGTAAGGTTTTTCCTCATGATGATCCTGGCAGCTACATTCTGTGCCATTTGCAGGATGTTGAGTGTTTTTTTAGGTAGTCCTTGCAGAATGGCATTGCAGTAGTCGAAATGTGGCATGATGAGTGCTTGAGCGACGGACCTGAAATCGTGGGGGTCAATGATGTTCCGTATAGGTTGTAGGACTCTCAGTTTGTGGAAAACTGCCCTGTTTGTTTTGCGGAGGTGTTTTTCCATTTTTAGGTCGCAGTCGAAAGTTACTCCAAGGTATTTTATTTCTTTCTTCGTTTGGTAGGTATTGTTGCATAAGGTTATTGTGGTTGGGGGGTCAAAGTTTGCTTTCCTGGACATATACATCACTTCAGTTTTCTTATGGTTGATGGTCATGCTGCTTTGTTTTAGCCAGTGCTGCATCTCCGTAAGGCATGATTCAAGGGGGCTGTAGTCCGGGTTGTTAGTGTCAAGTTGTGTGTACAGCATAATATCATCGGCATATATGTGGTAGTTGATTTTGTGCTGAGTGAAGATTTCGCATAGTGGTTGCATATATACGTTAAAGAGGAGTGCTGAAAGTGCAGAGCCTTTTGTACAGAAAGTGGGGAAAGCAGGGTTGGGTAGAGACTATACGCATTTAGAAGTTATTTGGTATGGGCAGAAGGTATCTTGAGGGCAGACCTCTGCGCTCTAAGGTAGCAAGGGAGTCTACCTGGGTAAAACATCATTATATGTTAGAATGAGATAGGGATCTAGGAGAGGTGCTAGAGATGAAACAGTGGAAAGCTATTTGGAACCAGGTGAGATGGGCCCCCTTGTCAACTGCCATCAGGAAAAACTGGTACAAGGTACTCATGAGATGGTATTACATTCCTTTCCGATTACACAAGATGTTCCCATTGGCATTGTCAACCTGCTGGAGGGGATGCGGGGAGGAAGGAAAACCTTTTCCACATTTGGTGGACCTGCCTGAAGATGGTGGTGTTTTGACGGGTTATCCAGAGCTGGATGCTGGAGGTGGTGGGTTTGAAAGTGGCGGTAGATCCGTACATTTATCAGAGTGGTGGAAGCAAGGGTGACTTGCCAAAGAGTGAAGACAAATCTTGGCATGCCTTACCGCAGCCAAGTGTGAACTGGCATATCGCTGGAAACGCTGTTATTGGAGCATTGTGTGGGGTGCCTGAGGCAAATGTTCCCTATGGAAAAAAGGTGACTGCACCGAGGAGGCAGTGCCTGAATATCTTTGAGTTGGAATGGCATGGGGTGGAGGAGTATTTGCAGGAGGGAAGGGAGGGAGTATTGTTGCAATTGCAACATCTGTAGTATGAGTTTTCATTTTGAATGTTCTTAGCAGTCCTAATAAAAATTTAAATTTTAAAAAGGAGGATTCTGATCTACTACAGTTTTCACTGGTTAAAAACAGAAAATGCAAAACTCAGACTAGATGAAAAAATGCAATGGCTAAAAATGAATTAGTCAGCATCAGACAGATATAGAAAAAATGTCTCACAAGGATGACAAATTAAGATGCAAAACAAGATATATTAGTTCTGTTAAATCTTGACTCTTAACAGCCCTTCCAAAATCCATGCCCTTTGTTTTATATCCAAGGATTGCAGCCAGAACATTCTTACTCAACCCATGCTGATCTGCACTATCAAAATATTAAATGAGTCAGCTGGGAATGGCTGGATCACAGCTTCTGCTAATCTGTTTTAACTGGTAAGGTGCCCTTGCCTCTCTGTAAAGACACCACAGTCCATGTTTAAACTGCTCCTAACCACTCCTAACTGCCCATCTGTTTAATACTAAAAAGTGTGAGCCTTGGGTTCAATCTACAGTGCAGCCCTCTGATCTTTGTGGTAACTGGTATATGAAGCTTTCTTTCACTGGCAGCTTCTGGAGGAAAGGGGAGGCATACATCATCTAAAACACTAGAAAAAACAGCAACAGGAGTGCTGCTCTAGACAAAGCAGCAACACAAATGCAAGAGCATACACCCAGCAGAACAAGGTGAAATTAGACTTACCTGCTAATTGTAGTTCCTGGAGGAACTCCAGTCTAATCCGGAACCTCTGGGGTTGTCCTCCTCTCACAGCAGCTTGGAGACTGAGTAACGTCATCTCTTTTTCTGACGACACTGGTATATCCACTCTGGATCCGCCTCCTCACACCAGTAACCTATTGACAAAGTAGACTCACCGGAGAAACAATTAAGTAGTTAACACACTACCAACCAATCTAACTACGTAACAAAAACCTTGTAACAGCAGAGGATGTGTCGCCTAACAACCTTCCCCTTATTCCATACTAACTGCATGAGAAACCCATCCCCGGAGGCCTAACCTCCTCCTCCAGAAAGGGTATTGACCCCAGGAACACCCCCCCCCCCCCAATGCCTAGAAGACCACGCACTTACCTGATACTTTCTCTTCGCTTCAGGCTCTAGCACCTAGACATCAGGGAGGGATACCGGACTAGACTGGAGTTCCTCCAGGAACTACAATTAGCAGGTAAGTCTAATTTCACCTTCCTGATCGTCCCTCCAGTCTAGTCCAGAACCTCTGGGTATGTAACAGAGCAGTGAGATCAACAGGAGGGACCTGCTAGCCCCGCCTGAAGCACTGCTGATCCAAAACTGGTATCCCTTTCCACCTGACCATCCAGGCGATAATGCTTCACAAATGAATTTAAAGAAGACCAAGTAGCTGCCTTACAAATATCCACCGCTGGCACCCACTGGAACTCTGCCCAAGACGTCACCTGCGCTCTGGTAGAATGTGCTCTCAGCCCTTCCGGCACCACCTTACCCTTTAGAATGTAAGCGGATGCTATGGCCTCCTTAATCCATCTGGCAATAGACGCTTTTGACGCTGACTCTCCCTTCCTTGGTCCCCCAAACAAAATGAACAACCGCTCTGACCTGCGGAAACTTGCAGTCCTACGGATATACTTTTTTCAACACTCTTCGGACATCTAGAAGATGTATTTGTTTGGCGACTGAAGTCCCCCCTTCTTGGTGAAAACTGGTAACGACACCACCTGATTCACGTGAAAATCCGACACTACTTTAGGCAGAAAGGATGGAACCGGTCACAAAACCACCTTGGAATCATAAAATGTTAAGAAAGGCTTCTTACAGGATAGTGCTTGTAATTCAGAGATTCTCCTGGCCGAACAAATAGCTACGAGGAACACCACTTTCAGAGTGAGGTCCTTTAACAACGCTGCCGACAAAGGCTCAAATGGCTCTTTCCTCAAAGCCTCCAACACGAAAGGAAGATCCCATTTTGGTATCACCTGTCTACACGGAGGTCTCAATGACGACACCGCCCTTAAAAACCTCTTGACATCTGGATAACCGCCAAGACTTTCACCACCTCTTTCCCCTATAACAAGACAACGCTGCTACTTGCACCCGCAAGGAAACTGCCGCTAAGCCTTTATCCAGACCATCCTGCAAAAATGCTAGCGGCAACGGAACCGATGCTCTTAACGCCTCGACCTGCCTGTCCATACACCAGGCTTCAAACATTCGCCAGACTCGAACATATGCTAAAGAAGTAGATCTCTTCCTCGCTCTCAACAATGTAGCAATAACCGCTGAGTAACCCTTTTTCCTCAACCTAGCCCTCTCAAGAGCCAAGCCGTAAGCGAGAACTGATCCGCATGTGGCATCAGCAGAGGTCCCTGTGACAACAGATCCATCCGAGATGGCAGCCGCCAGGGCCTCTCTGCCAAGAGTCTCCGCAGATCTGCATACCATGGCCATCAAGGCCAATCCGGCGCTATCAGGAATCACCTGTCCGTGGTGCTGCTCTATGCGCTGATCTGAGTTTTTACTTGGATTCATTATACAGATATGAGATTTGGCAAGTATTTTTTGCTCTATGCGCTGAAGCACCTGCCCTATTAGTACCCACGGTGGGAACACGTATAGGAGCTGATATTGCGGCCACCTCTGTATGAGAGCATCCAGGCCCTCGGAATCCTCTCTCTTCTTCTGCTGAAGAAATGATTTGCCTTCGCCGAATGAAATGTCGCCATGAGATCCATTACCGGTGTTCCCCAACGTCGCACCAACATGTCGAACACCTCCTGATGAAGGACCCACTCCCCCGGGTCCACCCGCACGCTATTCAAGAAGTCTGCTTCCACATTGTCCACTCCCGCTACGTAAGCTGCCGACAAGGCCAGTAGATGCTCTTCGGCCCAAACGAATAGCTGTTCGGCCTCGGTTTCCATCGGAATACTGCTGGTTCCCCCCTGGCGACTGATATAAGCCAACGCCGTTGCGTTGTCGGAAAACACTCGAATAGCACTTTCGCGAAGATAAGGCTGAAAGATCTGTAATGCTAGCACCACCGCTCTCAACTCCAACCTACTGATTGACCAGCCCTTTTCCAGCTGGGACCACTGCCCCTATGCAAACCTTGCTTGACAATGAGCTCCCCAGCCCACTAGACTGGCATCTGTCGTCAGGGGAACCCAGCAAGGCGCTTCCAACGGCATTCCCTGCCGCAAACAGTCCATCCTCAACCACCACTGGAGGGCAGTGCGCGTCTCCGGCATACATGGCAACTTCCGCGACAGTGATTCGTTTTGGTGAGACCGCCTGAGCAACGCCCTCTGCAATGGTCTCATATGCGCCCCTTGCCCATTTCTAGGGTCGCCGCCATGGTTCCAATGAACTGCAAATAACACCACGCCGAGGAATTGTCAGATAAGAGTTTGCAATCCCTGCACTCGCTTTGGTGGTAGATACACGCTATCCACGCTGGTATCGAACTGAGCTTCCAAGTACTCCAGCCGCTGCGACGGCTCCATCTTGCTCTTTGACATATTGACCACCCAACAGAGACTCTGCAGCACAGCTACCACTCTGGCTGTAGCTGATACACTCTTGGCTATGGTCTTTGCCCGTATCAACCAATCGTCCAGATAAGGGTGCACGCCAAGACCACCACCACCTTGGTAAACGTCCTTGGGGCCGTAGCTAGCCCGAACGGCAATGCCCGGAACTGAAAATGTCCTTGAGGCACTGCAAACCTGAGAAACCTCTGGTGTTCCTGTCTGATCGGAATGTGCAAGTACGCTTCCGATAGGTCGAGGGAAGTAAGGAACTCGCCTCTCCTTACCGCCACAATCACCGACCTCAGCGTTTCCAACCGAAAATGCGACACCCTGAGGAAGAAATTCACTCGCTTGAGATCTAAAATCAGCCGGAAGGAGCATTCCTTTTTTGGCACCACAAAATAAATTGAGTATCGACCTAAACCGCATTGGTCTGCAGGTACCAGCACTACTGCATTGAGTTCCAGCAACTTCTCTACCATCGCGTTCACCATGGCACACTTGACCGGTGCTTTGCACAGCGACTAACGAAAGAGTCTGTGACTGGTCGTTGGAACTCCAAAGCATAACCTTCCCATATAACCTCCAGCACCCAACGGTCCAATGTTATTTGGACCCAGGCAGGGTAGAAATCCCACAGCCGACCTCCTACGGGCACCACCTCTACTCGGGTCCACCTGGCATCATTGGGACTTTCGCAGATTCGCAGAGGAGGAAGAGGCTCCAAAGCCTCTACCTGCTCCCCGAAACCCACAAAACCCTGGTTTCTGTTGGGGAAGCGACCCCTCTGCGTTTGATTAAATCGGGGGAAGCGAAAACGACAAAACTCCCATTACTGCCCTTTGCTTGTGGGAGTCAGGCGTCCCTGCTTTTGTTTGTCTTCTGGAAGCCTACCACCCTTGGACTCCAAGACCTTTCACCAACTTGTCCAAATCTTCCCCAAACAGGAGCTTGCCCCTGAACGGAAGTTTACTGAGTCAGGACTTAGATGAGCCATCCACTGCCCAATTTCTCAGCCACAGATACCGCCTAGCTGCTACCACCGTAGTCATACTCTTCGCCAATCCCCGAATGAGGTCATAATGAATATCCGCTAAGTACGCCGTTCCTGACTCCAGTCTGGCTGGCCCTCCGACCATGCCTTCTCCCTGGTCATCTGCAAGTCTTTGAGCCCAGCATAAACAGCCACTTCATCCAATTCCTCGTCGAGATCCCCTTCATCTGAGTGAAGTCCCTCCGAGGCCACAGACTGATCTTTTGGATCGTGCTCTAACCTGTTCCGCTTCAACTGGACGCCTGTCACTCCCATACCTATTGGAGTACCAGGTCTCTTCTCTCCACGCTCCCCGACTTTGGCCTTATCGGACAGGCTCTCCTGACGTCCTCCAAAAGCCTGCTGGATAAGTGCCACAAACTCCTGGCAGAGTCAGTTGCAGTGCCGGCATGTCTGGCGCTGAAGAAGGCGCAGCTACCGGCTCCCGAGACGACCCCTCCTGAGGATCTGGAACTTGTCTCCCTACCTGGGCTCCCTGTGACTCAGATCCCCCTTCCAAGGTGTGCTCCGTGCCTTCTGCTTCCTGGCTGCACCCCCTACAGACACCTGCTTCCGACACTGACCCTCTTCTAGATCCGCAGACTACGCACTACGGTCTAGCCGGCATTCCGCCTGAAGAGGTGCCATGAATGTCCCCACAAAATGTGTTGATAGCCTCTCCGACCCTTTTCTTTTTTTTTTTCAAGACAACGAAGCTGCCACCCCAAAATGCTGCCTGAATTGCGAAACCAAAGTTTCCCTTGCAAACATTGCGCTCCCGAGGGGCCCGGGGCAGCCCCATTGGATTCCCATGCTGCTGCCATGTAGCTAGGCCCTGTGCAGCAATGCGGTTCATGTTCTTTCTTCCCCCTTGCTTCAACCGCTACAACGCCTGCAGCCGCACTCTCTCACAGTCCCCCTACAGACACGTGCTACTCACCGCAATCCTGGCTATCTTCCGTCTGCTCAACTGAGCAGTCGCCGTGCAGCATCAGGAGAAGTGAGCACCAGGCCCCGAGAGGGAAGTGAAAGCCATTGGGGCCAGCCAGTCATGTCGATGTGTGCTTTCCAGCGCTTACAGGCAAGGCTTCTGATGCGCTCGCTGACCACCCGGCGCTCCAGTTCCTCACCCACTGAACTGGGTTCAGGAGCCGGAGTCCTGCTACCCCCATGTAGGCGCTGACTCCAAGCATGGATATCTTTGTCGCCGGTAAGGCAGCAGAGGAGAGAGGGAGGGAGGGAAGGCTTCAGATTCTTAAAGGCAAACACTCCTCTCAAACCCCAAATTTAGTTTCAATCCTTTATTTACCAAACCTCTTCTTTCCCTTAATAACTACACCTATTCCTTAATTGTTCCTCCAATCTGATCCTGGACCTCCAGGTTCATCCGACCTCCAGCTGCTTGGAGACCGAGGTAACTGGTGTGAGGCAGCGGATCTGGAGTGGGTATACCAGTGTCATCAGAAAAAGAGATGATGTTGCTCAGTCTCCAAGCTGCTGTGAGAGGAGGACAACCCCAGAGGTTCCGGACTAGACTGGAGGGGCGATCAGGAATGCGCTATTGCCTGGGATTATTTGCTTAGTTTTTATTGAACCCATTATCCCCTCCTTTTTAAAGGACCTCAGCCAGTCATACAAACGCATCCATGACACTGAGGGGCAGCTTTTTGGCAAAATGGCTGGAATCCCATTCCATGCCACAGACGTTCTGAGCAATTACACACAAACTGCATACTCCAAACCACAAGCCTTATTTTTCAAGTTTCACATTTTGAAAATCTCACATACAAGAGAGGGAAATCAAATAGAGCAAAACCATACCTTCAGATTAACAATGTGTCCCATGCACCCTGCATTTTGTTGCAATCTCCTGCAGATTCAACACCCGAGAATCCAGATAAAACATCTGTGTCTCCAGAAGAAGTACAACAAAAATACAAAGACATATAGAAACTGATAAATTGTCACAAGACCAGTCAGTCTGCTTATTCTACCTCTCACCATAAATCCTACTGGATTTCCGTCTTCACTTTTCTTTCCCTCATCGTTTAGGATCCTTGATATTTTTCTCATGCTTTTTTAGAATTCCAATATCATTTTGTCCCCACTATCATGCATCCAAGCGTCTGATCCGATTCACTCCTCATATCATGACACCATTATGTAGAATTTGTTTTCTGAACAGGAGCCTCTAGCACAACAGTTTGGTACATGCGCCCATGTTTCTATATGGCTGCCTTCTCTCTCATGGCAGTGCCACAGACTCTCCCCAGATTCTACATGGCTGTTGTCCCACGGCAGTACCATCGGCACGCCCATAATTCTATGTTGCTATCTCACGACTGTGCCATGGGAGGAGAGAGTAGCAGGCCGAGAACCAGGCAAGTTACGAGTTCAAATCCTTCCTCTCCCCCAATAATGTTCCTTGTGACCTTGGGCAAGTCACTTCATCCTCCACTTCCTTGGGAATAACTTTCATTGTAAACTCTAATAGGCAGGGATCTTGCACTATAGCCAAACGTGTGACATGCCTTTAGATTAGATTTTCAAAAGGCTAGCAATTAAATCTATAAGAAAAAAATGAAAATCCATCAACGTGCAGCAAAGAACATTATCCAACAAAGAAATAAAGAACAAATCTCAAAAGGGATCAATTCATCAAGCGTGTGCATAGATTCTTACCCACAAGCCATGCCAATGTCATAAGACCCATTTCTGATGCCACCTGAAATAAAAGTATTAAATAAATCTAATACTCAAAGTAATATATTTGTTCATTTATTTAATAAACATTTTTATACCATGCTTTCCTGTAGAGCTAGTATTAATTGTTGGGGAAAATCCTTATAAGATTATGAAGCAGCAAAGACTATTACTTGTTATTTTTTTTTCAAGGTCCCTGGTTTTTCCAGCTGTTAAGGCATGTTGCTTTTCAGAACTACCCAGGGGGGAGGGTCTAGTTCAGTATGCAGGGCAAAATTTCTCAAGAAAACCTCCTTATTCTGATCAGATAGGCTGCTATATTTAAAGACGAATAGATGCATAGGTATAAAGCACTTGTAAGCTTTGATTTGTCTTGTGTTTAAATTATAACCTCTGCAATGAACATAAGAACATAAGATATGCCATACTGGGTCAGACCAAGGTCCATCAAGCCCAGTATCCTGTTTCCAACAGTGGCCAATCTAGGTCATACGTACCTAGCAGTATCCCCAAGAGACACAGGTTCCACAATGCTTGTATTGGGTCAAGCATTGATATCCTGGGTCCCTTTTTAATAACGGTATATGGACCTTTCCTCCAGGAACTTGTCCAAACCTTTTTTAAACCCAGCTACACTAACAGCCTTTACTACATCCTGCGGTAACAAATTCCAGAGTTTGATTACACGTTGAGTGAAAAAGCACAGTTACTTACCTGTAACAGGTGATCTCTGGGAATAGCAGGAATTAGTCCTCACATATGGGTACGTCGGAACCGACGGAGCCAGCGCAGGAAAGCTCCCCAGCTTTTCAGATGAAAAGCTTTTGGGGCTTCCCACAGCACATGCGCGCTGCCTTCCCGCCTTCCTTACCAGCTCTCTTCAGTTCGAGTTTATAGCTGAGACAATAGAGAGAGGAAAGGAAGGTAGATAGATAGAAGATACAAGTCCTAGGGGAGGTGGGTGGGTTGTGAGGACTAATTCCTGCTGTTCCCAGAGATCACCTGTTACAGGTAAGTAACTGTGCTATCTCCAGGAACAAGCAGGAATAAGTCCTCACATATGGGGACTCCCTAGCTAAGATGCCTGGGAGATTCCCCTCCAAGGGTAAACCATCTTCGTATGAATCTCAGGCATCCATTCAGGGAAGGTGGGCAGGAGTTGCTTAAGTATGGAACAGGTGTTTGAGGACAGCCTGACCAAACAAGGCATCCCGGCGGGAGTCCTTGTCCAAACAGTAATGGGCTGTGAAGGTATGAACCGAGGCCCAAGTGGCTGCTCGACAGATCTGATCGATGGATACAGAGTGAAGATGAGCCATAGAAGTAGCCATGGCTCTCACATTGTGAGCTGTGACATGGCCTTCCAGAGAAATATTCTTACTCTGGTAAGCAAAAGAAATACACTGAGCAATCCAATTGGAAAGTGTACGTTTGGAGAATGGAAGTCCCAAATGAGAAGGATCAAAAGCCACAAAAAGTTGGGAAGACTTTCGATGTGGCCGAGTCCTGTTGAGGTAAAAGGCGAGAGCTCTTTTACAGTCAAGAGTATGAAGGTTCCTCTCTGCACTGGATGCATGAGGAGCCGGAAAAAAAAACAGGTAGATATACCTCTTGATTAAGATGAAAAGGCGAGACCACTTTGGGCATAAAGTGGGGATTCGTCCTAAGGACCACCTTATCATGATGAAATCTGGTATAAGGTGGATTAGCCACCAAAGCCTGCAGTTCACTGATGCGGCGAGCCGAAGTGACTGCAATAAGGAAAAGAACCTTCCAGGAAAGAAAGTTCAGGGAGGTAGAAACCAAAGGTTCAAAAAGGTGGCTGCATAAGCTGACCCAGAACTAGGTTTAAGTCCCATGCCACCGGAGGTGGGCGGATGGGAGGCTTAGTTAGGGTCAGGCCTCTCATGAATCTGGCAATAAGAGGATGAGAGGAGACAGGTTGTCCATTTATAGGTTTCAAAGATGCTGCAATAGCACTTAAATGGACTCGTACTGAATTCGTCTTGAGGCCTGCATTGGAAAGATGCAGGAGATAGTCTAATAGAGAATGCAAAGGAAGTGCTAGAGGGTCAAGACCCTGTTGAGCACACCAAATGGAAAAAACGTTTCCATTTAAAAGCATAGGAACGCCTGGTAGAGGGTTTCCTAGAAGCATAAAGTATATCTTTCACTGGTTGAGAAAGACTATAATCATGCAGGCTTAAGCCTTCAGTAACCAAGCCTGGAGATGTAGGGACTTGGGGTTTGGATGCCACAAAGTCCCCTTCTCCTGAGACAGAAGGTCTGGCGCAGCTCCCAGGTCCAGGGAGGAGTCCTGGGAGAGCTGTAGAAGTAGAGGGAACCACACTTGGCGTGGCCAGCGTGGAGCTATGAGGATCATGGATCCGTGATCCCTCTGTAGTTTGAACAGAGTCTTGGGAATCAAAGGATTGGGTGGAAAAGCATACAGGAATTCCTGACCCCAATGCAGGAGAAAGGCATCATTGGCCTGAGCTTCCTGACACGGAATCCTGGAACAGAACCAGGGAAGTTTGGCATTCCACGGACTTGCAAAGAGGTCTATGTCCGGGGTCCCCCATTCCTGGAAGATTCTGTGTATTTGGTCCATATGCAGGGACCGCTCGTGTGGAAACAGAACTCGACTGAGTCTGTCAGCCCGAGAGTTTTGAACTCCTGGAAGATACACTGCCAGAAGATGAATTTGATGCTCTCTGGCGAAGGCCCATAATCTGAGAGCTTCGTTGCAAAGCGACAGAGAGCCCGTCCCTCCTTGTTTGTTGACATAAAACATGGCTACCTGATTGTCTGTCTGGACTAGGACAGTCAGGTTGACAAGGAGGGTGTGGAAGACTGTGAGGGCAAGGAAGATTGCTCGCAGTTCCAAAAGGTTGATGTGAAGGGTGGTCTCCTGGGGAGACCAGGTGCCCTGAGTGGAGAGGTGTTGGAGATGAGCTCCCCACCCTGTTTGGGAGGCATCTGTTGTGAGGGTTGCTTGGGGCAACGAAGGTTGGAAGGGGGTCCCCAACAACAGATTTTTGGAGGATGTCCACCACTGAAGAGACCAAAACAGACGTTTTGAGGTGAGTACTTGGTCAGAGCAGTCTCGATGCTTGAGACCACTGGGTGGACAAAGTCCATTGAGCTGCCCTCATATGAAGACGAGCGTAGAGCACCACATGGACCGTGGAGGCCATGTGACCCAGAAGTTGCAGCATTTCTCTGGCTGACAAGTGACTTCTGGACTGAGCCTGGGAGGCCAAGCTGATTAGCCATTGGCCTCGGACCAGAGGGAGGTAGGCCCTTGCAGTGGTGGAGTCCAAGTGGGCCCCTATGAATTCCAGGGACTGAGTAGGGATGAGTTGGGACTTGGGAATGTTTACCACAAGTCCCAGATATTGAAGAATACGCCTTGTGCGGTCCAAGGAAATCTGGGCTTCTGACTGAGATGGAGCTCGGATGAGCCAGTCGTCCAGATATGGGAAGACGAAGATTCCCATGCCTCTTAGAAATGCGGCTACGACTGCCATGCATTTTGTGAATACTCTTGGAGCAGAGGCGAGACCGAAGGGAAGTACTCTGTATTGGAAATGTTTTCCCTGGAACAGAAATCGAAGATATTTTCTGTGGGATGGATGGATGAGTATATGAGTGTACGCATCCTTGAGATCTAGAGAACAAAGCCAATCCTGACTCTGAAGGTATGGAAGGAGAATGCCCAGAGAGAGCATTTTGAATTTCTCCTTGAATAGAAACCTGTTCAATTCTCTCAGATCTAGGATAGGTCTGAAGCACCCTGTCTTCTTTGTTATGAGAAAATAAGGGGAGTAGAACCCTAACCCCTGTTGAGGAAGAGGAACCTCCTCTATTGCCCCTTGGGCAAGGAGAGAGGAGACTTCCTGACCCAACAGGGTCAGAAGAGATGGGGGAGAACTGAATTGCCTCACCATGGTATGGGGAGGAAGGCTGGAGAAATGAAGTTTGTAGCCCTCTCTGATGATAGAGAGGGTCCATTGCTCTGACGTTATTTGCTCCCATCTGGGAGCAAAGTGAACTAACCTTCCAGGTATGGTGAGAGGCTCTGGTTGTTCCAGAGCCAGAAAATGGTAAGTTCTCTAGGGGCAAGTCAAAACCCCTGAGGGGGTTGAGCCTGATGGGGTGTAGCAGACACTGCAGACTTTGACTTTACTTGCTTAAATTGCTGACGGTAAGCAGCAAAGCGAGGCTGAGAAGATTGCTGGCCAATATTTGTGGAAAATCTGGCCTTCTTATAGTAAGGCCTTTTAAAAGACTTCTTTTTGGCAGGAATAGAAGTAGACTTAGAAAGTCTATCTAGAGTGGCATTTTCTGCATCCATTTGAGCAGCTTTAATTTGCCAGTCTTCACCAAATAAGTTCTCACCTGTACAGGGCAGATTCCTTAGGCCATCCACAACCCAGGGTTCTAGGTCAGAAGCCTGGAGCCAAGCAAGACGTCGGGCTGCAATAGCAATTCCCGAAGCCCTGCCAGCAACCTCAAAGGAATCAAAGGCTGCCCTGTTGGAAAACTTGGAGACCTCTGAAAGTTGTGTCACCACAGAAGTGAAGTCCTCCTTTTTATCCTCAGGGATAAAGGGGGCAAAATGCCGTACCTTTAGGGCAAGTTCTCTGAGAAACATGCCCATATAAAGGCTGTAAGAATTTATCCTGGCTATAAGCATACTAGCCTGGAAGATCTTTCTACCAAAAGAGTCAAGGGTCTTACATTCTCGCCCTGGAGGGGTAGAAGAGTGCCTTTTGGGACTCTTTATCTTCTTCATAGCAGACTTCACCACAATGGAGTGGTGAGGCAGCTGAGCTTTTTTGAAACCCAGGAGAAGGAGGGACCCGGTATATGGTGTCCAACCTACGAGAATGAGGAGACAGAGTTAGAGGAGTCTGCCACAAATCCATCAAGTGTTCTTGAAGGATTTCATGGATAGGCAGAGTAACTGCCTCTTTAGGAGCTTTAGAGTATCCTAAAATATCCAATTTTTTTGATCTGGGTTTCTTTTCAGAAGATGTAGCAATAGAAGTCCTTTAGCTACATCAACAATGAAATCCTGAAAGGATAAATCCTCTGGAGGAGACATCGCCCTCTTTAGAGAATAGGGCTCCTCAGGAAGATCAAACTCAGCAGAGTCATCAGAGGAATTGAACTCATCAGAAGAATCTGAGTATTCTCTCTGTGCTTGCAATGCACGATACGCGTACCGATCGATATCGAGATCGGGCGTATCGGGCATGGGATTGGTATCGGGCAAAATTTATTTATTTATTTATTTAGCTGTATTTATATCCCGCTTTTCACCGGGTCAAAGCGGTCAATTGGGAGATACATTTAACATGAGGGGATATGACACACATACACTAATACTTACAGGGAACATGGGCAATGGAGGGTTAAGTGGCTTGCCCAAGACCACAAGGAGTACCTATAGGACTAGAAATCCCAGTCCCTCCGGCCTGAGATTGCTGTCCCCAGGTGGGACTTGAACCCCTGGCCCTCCGGCCTGAAGTACCTTGTCCTAACCACTAGGTCACTCCTTCCCAAAAGCCTGAATCCAGCAAGCGGAACCGATCGACGCTTGGAAGTCGATGGTCTCGGTTCCGGTGTGGATACCGAAACCGGGGTCGGTACCGATGGAATCGTTACCGAGGGCGTCGCAGCCTTAATGAAAGCCAGAACGGAGTGCTGCATGGTCTGGACAGTATTGCCCATGGACGCCACTGCTGCCTGGATGTCGGTACCGGTATCGACCGGTACCCCAGAGCAGTCTAACAGGTGATCAGTCGAGGCCGTGCCATCGATGTCAACCTGTAACCCCATAGGTGATGCTTTGGAGGCCGGAGCCTCCCGCCGGGGTTTTTTGGTGTGGGCAGAATCCTCGAACTCAAGATTGAGAGCCGCTCGATCTTTTGAAAGAGATTTGCTTTTAGAGGATTTGCCCACAGAAAGTTTGGTTACCTGAGATCCATCCGGAGAGGAAGACCTGGATGACTGTGAGGCTGGATTATCTGAAGCAAACAGCACATGGAACTTGTTGGCCCGGTTCTGCATACCACGTTTAGACATCTGGGAGCAGAATGGGCAGTCCAGTATGGAGTGGTCAGGTCCCAAACATTTAAGACACCATTCATGGGTGTCTGAGAGAAAAATAACAGCACTGCACTTGGTACACTTTAAAAACCAGGAGCTGGCTTCTCCATGAAGAGAATTAGTGTAGGCCTGAAGGCCTAGGAAAAGTTACCACGTTGTGCTGAAATAAAAAAAAGATTTTTTTTTTTATTTTTTTTTTTTAGAAATAAAGAAAGAGAGACCGGCAGTACCGGTTTTGGTATGGGGAAGGCAGGTACGCGGTCAAAAAAAACAAATTAAAATAACAATTTCTTCAGCGGTGACAGGAACACGACCTGCTGGCTCCGCGGAAAAAGAGAAACTGAAGAGAGCTGGTAAGGAAGGCGGGAAGGCAGCGCGCATGCGCTGTGGGAAGCCCCAAAAGCTTTTCATCTGAAAAGCTGGGGAGCTTTCCCGCGCCGGCTCCGTCGGTTCCGACGTACCCATATGTGAGGACTTATTCCTGCTTGTTCCTGGAGATAATATTTTCTCTTATTTGTCTTAAATAGTTTACCCTGTAGCTTCATTACATGTCCCCTAGTCTTTCTATATTCTCATAGCGTAAACAATTGATCTATGTTTATGTGTTCCATTCCATTCATTAATTTATAGACCTCTATCATATCTCCCCTCAGCCGTCTCTTTTCCAGGTTGAAGAACCCTAACACCTATGTAGCCTCTCTTCATAGGAGTAGCCTTCCATCCTCTTTACCATTTTGGTGGCTCTTCTCTATAACTTTTATAATAGCACTATATCCTTTTTAAGATACGACGACCAGAATTGCACACAATATTCAAGGTGCAGTCATACCATGGAACGATACAGAGGCATTATAATATCCTTTATTTAATTTTCCATTCCTTTCCTTATGATACCTAGCATTCTATTTGCTTTCTTGACCGCCGCTGCACACTGGGCGGAGGGTTTTTAACATGTTATCCACGATGATGCCTAATCTTTTTCCTGGGTGGTGGTTCCCAATGTGGAACCTTGCATTGTGGAACCATAGTGTGGGTTGTTCTTTCTTAGGTGCATAACTTTGCACTTGTCCACATTAAATTTCATCTGCCATTTGGATGCCCAGTCTTCCAATTTATCCAGATCCTCCTGAAGTTTTCCACAATCCCCTTAGGTTTTAACAACTTTAAACAGTTGTGTTATCTGCAAATTTGATAACCGCACTAGTTATTCCCTTTTCCAGGTCTTTTATGAATATGGCAAAAAGCAGCGGACCCAGTACAGATCCCTGGGGTACTCTACTATTAACCTTTCTCCATTGGGAAAATTGGCCATTTAGCCCTACCCTCTGCTTTCTATCTTTTAACCAGTTCCTGATCCACAATAGTACACTGCCTCCTATCCCATGACTTTTTAGTTTTAACAAACGTCTCTGATGAGGGACTTTGTCAAAGGCTTTCTGAAAGTCCAGATACACTACATCAAATGACTCACCTTTCTCTACCTGTTTATTCACACCTTCAAAAAACATAAGATTAGTAAGACAAGATCTTCCTTGTCTAAAGCCATGTTGGCTGTCTCCCATTAGGCCATGACTATCTACATACTGTGTAATTTTGTTCTTTATGATGGTTTCTACCATCTTTCCCGGTACTGACGTCAGGCTCACCGATCTGTAATTTCCCAGATCACCCCTGGAACCCTTTTTAAAAATTGGTGTTACATTGGCGACCCTCCAATCTTCAGGTATTACAGATGATTTTAATGATAGTTCACAGATTACCAACAGCAGGTCTGCAATCTCATATTTCAGTTCTTTCAACACCCTTGGATGTATACCATCTGGTCCAGGTGATTTGCTACTATTCAGTTTATCAAATAGTTGTAATACATCTTCCCGGTGTAGCAATATTTCTCTGAATTCCTCTGCAGTTATCATCGTTAAATACCACTTCAGTCTTGGGTAACATCCCTACATCTTCCTCAGTAAAGACTGAAGCAAAGAATTCATTCATTCAGTCTCTCCGCTATAGCCTTGTCTCCTCTTATTGCCCCTTTTACCCCTCTATCATCTAACGGTCCAATTGACTCTCTCACAGGCTTTTTGCTACGAATATACTTGAAAGTCTTTATTTAGCGTTTTTGCTTCCATAGCAAGTTTCTTCTCAAATTCTCGCTTTGCCTGCCTTATCAATGCTTTGCATTTAACTTGCCAGTGCTTGTGCCGTTTCCAGTTTTCGTCGTTTGGCTCTTTTTCCATTTCCTGAAAGATGCTTTTTTGGCAGCAACAGCCTCTCTGACCTCACCTTTAAACCATGCTGGCAGTTTTTTGGACTTTCTTCCACTTTTCTTAATGCGTGGAATACAGCTGGTCTGGGCTTCCAGGATAGTATTCTTAAACACCCCCCAAGCTTGATGTAAGTCTTTAACCTTTGCAACCGCTCCTTTTAGTTTTTTCTTAACTATTTTCCTCATTTTATCATAGTCTCCCTTTCGAAAGTTAAAAGGTAGTACTGTGGATTTCTTTACTATCCTTCCTCCACTAATTAAATCAATCAATCGCGATCATGCTATGATCACTATTGCCAAGTGGCCCGAACACCCTTATCTCCTGCACCAGATCTGGTGTTCCACTAAGGACTAGGTCCAATATGGCTTCCCCTCTGGTCGGTTCATGAACCAGCTGCTCCAAGAAGCATTTATTTTATCTAGGAACTTTATCTCCCTAGCATGTCCTGCTGTGACACTGACCCAGTCGATACCGGGGTAATTGAAATCACCCATTATTATTACTGTGCTGTAACTTTTGTTAGCTTCCTTGATTTCTTTGAGCATTTCATCATCCATTTGTTCTTTATGGCCAGGCGGTCAATAGTACACCCCCACTGCCTTCACCTTCCCCTTCATACATGGAATTTCAATCCATAGAGATTCTACAGCAAATGTTGTTTATTGCATAACTTTAATCCTTTCTGACTCAATGCCCTCTCTAACAGAGCGCAACCCCTCCACCAATTTGATCAGTTCTATCATTACAATATAGTTTGTCCCACTGGTTATCCTCCTTCCACCATGTCTCTGAGATTCCAATCATATCTAACCTCTCATTTAGTGCTATATATTCTAACTCTCCCATCTTATTGTTTAGACTTCTAGCATTTGCATACAAGCATTTTAGAGACTGTATTTTATTAATATTAATCTGGCTATTGGTAGGCATGGGTAATTTGGAATCTTTACGCTCTGTCTGCTCCATATTCAAGGGCATTTGGGCTACTTTACTCTTTTTTGGAACCTCTCTGCTTTTGGTAGTATCCTTCAAGGATACCTTCTTCCGACTGTCGGCTTTCCCCTATTTTCTAGTTTAAAGGTTTCGCTATCTCCTTTTTAAAGGTTAATGGCAGCAGTTTGGTTCCATCCTGGTTAAGGTGAAGCCCATCCCTTTGGAAGAGCCCCTCCTTTCCCCAGAATGTTTTAGTCTACAGTATATACTGTTT
Source organism: Ichthyophis bannanicus (assembly GCA_033557465.1). Lineage (NCBI taxonomy): Eukaryota > Metazoa > Chordata > Amphibia > Gymnophiona > Ichthyophiidae > Ichthyophis > Ichthyophis bannanicus. Next base: position 252,850,399 of record CM066031.1, read on the forward strand.
TTTCTTTCATTGCTGGCTGATCAAGTAGGTTTCACAGCCCCTGGATGCTGAACTGACTAGAGCTCTTTACTAAAGCTGAACGAAACAAACAACAAAAAGGCAGAAAGTTAAGAAAACTGTTTGTTTTCCTTTGACTTTCAAAGTAGGGGTTGAGAGCTCTGTCAGGACAATGGGTCATCCTGAGCCAGTAGTTACAAGATTGCAACTTGAAAATGATTTAAATTCTGAGTGAACAAGAAGGTAATCCTGCTTGAGCCTTATCTTTGGTATGTTTATTAAATAAATAAATTAAAAAAACAAACATTTTTATACTGTGCCTTCACAAGATCAAGCACGGTTTACAGAATACAGGTTATGAATTGTGAAAATGCATATTCATTTACATTGAACTAGTGAACTATATACACAAGGTTTTACAATTAACAGGAATAATATTTTCATAAAGTCATAACATCAAACTATATACAGTTGGGGTGGGTAGAAGGTTCATAGGGCAGGGAATAATGGATACTGTTATTAGGGAGTGATATTTTTATGTGGTGAGGGAGTACTGTAGTTGTGGAGGGTTGCTGTTGTTGGTGTGGGTGGATTAGTTGTTGATTTGGAGTGGGTGGCGAATAGGTATGTTTTTAGGTGTTTACAAAATGTTTTGAGGTCATTTCTGTCTGTGAGGGTGTCGGGTAATTCATTCCAAAGTAATGGGGCGAAGTGCGAAAAAGCTTTATTTGTTACTTTTTTGGCATTTCTGAAATCAGATGGTGTTATTAGTTTGTGCCTCTTCTTGCTTCTTTCTTTGAGTACGGTTCGCTGTATCCTTATAAGGGAGTTAATAATGGATGGAGCAAGGTTATTGATTATTTTAAATGTGGTGGAAAAACAGGGAGAAGAGAGCCTTCTGCAGGAAATCACAATGAAGAAAACAGAGGAGGGTATAAACCACGGCCTACCAGGAGTGCGGTGAAATCAACTTTGAGGGCCCAGCATTACACGTTTCAGTTTTCCCACCTCTGCCAGCCCTCGCAGATTGGGAAAAGTGGTTACTCCACCGCATAGGCGTGGTACATACACTTTCTATGTGGTAATTTGACCCCTGATGAAGGCCTCAGGCCGAAACGTGTAAAGTTGGGTCCTCAAAGCCGATTTCACCCGCACTCCTGGTAGGCCGTGATTTATACCCTCCGCTGTTTTCTTCATTATTTTAAATGTGGTAACAAGTATTTTATAGTTGATTTGGCAGTGGATGGGGAGCCAGTGTAGATTACTGAGAATGGGTGTAATGTGTTCAAAGGATCTGGCATTTATGACTGATCTTGTCGCCACATTTTGGGATAGTTGGAGTCGTTTGATAGCTTGTTTAGATGACCCGTAAATATTTAAACTTTTTTTTTTTTACAGTAATGATATGATCTTGAAGAAGGATTGCTGTTGGAGGTACAAAACGTTTGTTCCTGGTAACAAAGTATTTCAGTTTTAGAAAAATTGATCAGTAAATTGTGTTTGAGCCAGCACGCAATATCATTAAAACAGTTGGATATCCATTGCATTGGTATGTTTGGTAACTTGAATGGGATGTAACACATATCATCATCCGCATAAATATGATAATTTACGCGGTGCTTTCAAAGGATGGAACAGATGGGCTGCAAATAGATATTAAATAGGAGTGCTGAAAGCGCAGACCCCTGGGGAAGGCCTTGCTCCTGTTGGAAGGTAGATGAGATTTGTTGGTTGATTCTAACTGCTTGTGTTCTGTCTGTTAAGTAAGATTCAAACCAGTTATAAACCGTTTCGGTTAGTCCAATTTGCCTAAGTCTTGCTAGCATAAGTTGGTGACATACTATCAAAGGCTGCTTTGACATCCAGGAACAGGAGGAGGAAGGCCTCTTTTGAGTCATCTATCCCCCGAGTTAGGGTATCTGTTAATACTGAGAGGAGTGTTTCCACTAAATGGGAGGGGCAGAAACCGAATTGTTGTTCATCAAGGGGGGCTGAAGTGTCAATATAGTCCTGAAGTTGGATCTGCACAACTTTTTCTGTTAGTTTTGCCATGAAAGGGATGCTTGATATAGGCCTGTAAGAAGTTGGTAAGGCCCTGTCTAGCTTATTATTTTTTTATTATTGGGTGGATTTGGGCATGTTTAAGAGTGGGGGGTAGGTACCCTTCCTTGAGAGAGAGGTTAATGTTATGTGGCTGTTCTTTGTCTTTGACTGCGTATGCTATCAAACAAACTTAAAAGTTAAAAGGGGATTTTATATACTGTGGCAAGCACCTCAGAAGGCATAATTATTGTTCATATATTACAGAAACACAAAGAGCTGCAACTAAAGGTTTATTTAGGAATTTAATAGTAATCACGGTTAGTAACAATTCTCAAGCAACTTCTAGCTTTTACGACTCCTCCCTCTTGTTCAGCTGAAAAATATTTAGACATAGTAATCTGCAGTTGCCTTGAAGGACAGAAGAGAGACCTACTGTTTACTTCTCTATCTGTGTTTAAGATAACATCAAGGTTGGCTGCATTGTTTTCAGATCAGTTTGATACCAGTCTCAGGTATAAATATAAAAGGTTTTAATTTAAATGTGACAAAGTACTAGCATTTTGGTTAAAAATATAAAAAGGGGAGTATTTGCATTCCAGATATCCACCAACCTTTCCATTAAAAAGTATTTCCTTATGATGATTTTGAATTCACCTCCTTGCAACTTCATTTCATTTGAATGCCCGTTTCCTGAACTGTAAGAGTTTAGTTAATTACTTTGCATTCTTAAGATCAGTGCTGATGATTGATGAACAGGACAGTAACACCATAGGCGTTAACAACACTGATCTTTCCAGTTTTATTTGTTACAATATTGGGTTTTAGGATAAATTCACCTGTTTTTCTGTATTTGCATTTTACGTGTTGGTGCCCAGAGAAAAAGTGTACTTTGTTTTGTAAGCTTTTTTTCATCTCAGTTTCAGGAGTACAGTTCCTGAGAAAACAGATATATGTTGTAGCACTGAGATACTAATTTTATTTAGTTTATACACTTGCACTTATGTTACCAAATATCCTGGTTGTAGCAGCACAATATTTAGAGGCCCAGTATACACTCAGCAATTACAAGATAAGTAAACCTTACTGTTTCTTTGGAACTTGCATTGCCCCTAGGTTTGCTGAAATTTTGGACAAAGACTGATCTGAAATTGCTTTGTTCCCAAGTATATAATTCACATTTAGTGGAAAGATGGAACCGAGTTCCCAGAAAATATGAGAATATTTGTAATGTTATTTACAAATAAAACAATAACACTTGAGTTGATTGGAGAAAACAAAATCTTGATTGTTAGCAACGACCCAGGAGAGGTTTGGGAAAAAGAAACAGAACGTGATGCTTCTAATGTGGCGATCTGGGCCACTGGAATTCTGACTGCTCTAAGACTCCTCAAGGACCTACAAGGCCTGAAGAAAATGAACCTTGTATATTTATGCCTCTGCAGAGACATGATAGGCAGGGGAGAGTAGGTCAAGAAGAACCCGAGGAAGTATCGCCATGAGGCCCAACCACAAATGCCTTGTACCTTCTTAGGCCTCTCACCTCAAAAGGATCTCTTTAACACCATAGTTAATGGGTAGCTTACACAAATCCTTGTGGACACTGCAGTTACAAGATCAGTCTTCAAATGTTTTGAGTTTCCTACAGTACTCTCACTGGGAACATGTATACGATAGACTCTAGTCACACCTGAGAGATATGTGGCCGTCCTGTTAGAAGCCATACTTTTTCCTATTGGGATTGATGTTATAAAATGTTGTGAAATAATAAGTTTTATATTGTAAGGAATTTACTTATATTGTTTAGACAGTTGCTATTTAGAATGAGCACATGTCCACTTAGAACTAAACCAATTAAGTTTAGTGGGAAAGGGGCATTGTTTACTCACACTATTATGCTTATTGAGAAGAATCTAAATTTATATTTTCTACCTACCATTTGTTTACAACAATACTAAGCTTTTAACAATTGCCTGATGTTCTTAGTAGCCTTACCAAATAAGGATACATTAGTATGGTATAAAAAAAAACCCTATGTTTGTAGTTGGTGGAATGAAGCAAGTGATGAAAAAGTGTTGTGAGGGATGAAGTGGGATATTAAGAGGAAGGACTCTGATGGACAGTAAACTGATGAAGATAATTTAATGATGTGAAGTGATGTATCTGCCTAATGAATATGTAAACGAAAAAATGATGAGCACTTTATTCAACTATGCCGTCTCCAGAATCTTCAATACAGGAAGTCATCTAAGCCCCAAAACATACTCAACAATTGGAAATAGACACATGGAGACAGGCTAGGTGCACCTTGCAACCTGATGAGCTTTGGAAAACCCACACTGGCCATGTGGTACTTCCAGATGCTTTTTTGCCTCTATATGTCCTGGCCAGGCATGCAAAGGCAAAGGGGGATGATTTGATGCACAAATTCTCAAAATATTGGTATAATCCTAAGACGTGTGTGCAACTTGTCTGATCTGTAAACTGTGCAAAGGGGGCTAAACATGTAAAGATCAGTCAAGGGCACAATGGAGTATTTCCTACCAGCAAATTAATCTCCAGTGATAGAGAGACAAGGATATCAAACTACGAGACAGGGTTGACACCATACGAGATAGTTACTGGTAGACCATTGGAAGTTTATAAAGCAATATTTACGGGATATGATCTTAGTAATTATGGATGAAATTAAGTTGTCTCACTGCAAAATCTAATCTAGAATATTTAGTCTTTTCATTTAATATTGGTTGCTGCTCTTCTGAATGAGGCCTGGAGCCATGTCACCAACTGCAATCCGGAGATTCCAGCAGAGGGAATTGACCAGACTCCAGATGGAACAGATCATCCCAAGAACTCCTAACTAACTACGCACTGCAGCAATGTGCGAAGGAGTCCCTACTTGGATCCATGCGCCACATGGAAAAAGGGGCAAGATATCCGCCTATGAGAATGAGAGGTTCAACTTTTGGGAGAAACCAAACTTAAACTTCAGAGAAAGGTGAAGCACACTACGAAGTCCTGAAGAACTGCCGAGAAGCAGGACCAAATTATCTGAAAATAGGAAAAGGACCATTAGATTGATTGGGGGATTTTGTGAATGATTTTTTGGCTTGTGTATTGTTATCCTTTTATTAGTGTTTCATTGGAAACTAACTAATTCTAGCATCTCAGATTTTTTTCTGCTGAACATCATGTGCCCAAATGAGAATTACACTTACCTGGTAATTGTGGTTCCTTTATGAACTCCAGTTTAGTCCTCCACATCTGGGTAGTGTACCTTCTCCTGCAGCTTGGAGACTGGGCATGTCAAAAACGTGACATCACTGGATGTAGACTGCTGGTCTCTCCCATCAGCCCCAGTGAACTATTGACAAAGCACACTCAAAGGAGCAACAAATAAGTAGCTAATATATAAAAACTGAACTTCATAACAACTATGAACTGATAGCAACTAACTACATACTACAGCACTGCGCTCTAGGCAGACAGGCCTTTTTACTTGTGCCTTCTCCTTCCACCTTATGCAGAATCATAGGACAGAAAGAGCAAAAATAGCAATACGTGTACCTACCGGTAATCACACACTCCTTCCAACTGAACCTCTCCTGTCAACGACAATATCCCGGGCGCGAATGAGGACTAAACTGCAGTTCCTAAAGGAACCACAATTACCAGGTAAGTGTAATTCTCATTTCCTTATCGTTCCTCCAGTTTAGTCCTCCACCTCTGGGACGTAACAGAGCAGTAATCATTGGGAGGGACCTTTCCAGCTGGCATGCAACACCGCCGGCCCGAAAAAGGCATCATTTGCCGCTAGAACATCCAGACGATAGTGCTTACTGAAAGTATGAAGAGAAGGCCACGTGGCCGCTCTACAAATATCCCCTGGCGGAACTGTGCTCCACCCAAGAGGTTGCTTGTACTCTGGTACAATGCGCTCGTAGCCCCGGTGGCACCGACCGGCCCCCGAGAAGATAAGCTGAGCCAATCGCCTCTCTAATCCATCTAGAAATGGCCGCCTTCGCCACCGCTTCCCTTTTACGAGGGCCTCCAAATAACATGAACAGACGGTCCGATTTGCGGTAAGACTCCGAAACCTTTAAGTACTGCCGCAGCACCCGCTTTATGTCTAAATGGCCCAACCCCCTGTCAGCCGCGGTTCCCTCTAACGAACCCAGCATTGGAAGGGACACCGTCTGATTGAGATGGAACGGAGAAACCACCCTAGGTAAAACAAAAGACAGCACTGGGCACACCACCACCTTTTCCCAAGAAAAGGACAAGAACGGTTCTCTACAAGACAGTGCCTGCAACTCCGAAATCCGTCTCGCCGAACAGATGGCTACCAAAAATACTGTCTTCAAAGTCAGATCCTTAAGGGATGCCTTGTGTAATGGCTCAAAAGGTTCCTTAGCCAACGCCCCCAACACCAAAACTGAGATCCCACGGGGGTATCACAATTCTACGAGAGGGCTGTAACCTGGTCACTGCCTTCAGAAACCGCAAGATGTCTGCATTGGCACCTAGCGCCAGCCCCTATAGCAGGACAAAGCTGCCAACTGAACTCTCAAGGAACTGGCTGTCAAGCCCTTATCAAACCCTTCTTGTAGAAAACTCAAAACCACAGGAACCGACGCAGACGCCGCACGCACTTGCCTCCGCAAGCACCAATCCTCAAACACACACCAGATACGAACATACGCCAGGTGGACTTTTTCCTTGCCTAAAGCAAAGTAGCAATGACTGCTCCCAAGTAACCCTTTTTCTTTAGCCTCGCCCTTTCAATGGCCAGACCATAAGCGAGAATCAATCCACCTGAGGCATCCGAAGTGGACCTTGTACCAACAGCGTCTGACGCCAACAATCTCCACGACTCCCCATCGAGCAGCCTTATGAGATCTGCGTACCACGGCCGCCGTGGCCAGTCCAGAGCCACCAAACACTCTTTCCCGATGAGCCTCGATACGCTGAACCACTCAACCTATGAGCGCCCACGGCGGGAAGGCATAGAGGAGGCCCGACGCCTGCCAATGTTGCATCAATGCATCGATCCCCTCCAACATTCGCTTTCTTCGCCTGCTGAAAAACCGACCCACTTTCGCTGACCGAAAGGTCACCATGAGATCCATGACCAGCGGCCCCCACCTGTGAACTACTTGCGTGAACACATCCGGATGCAACTCCCATTCTCCTGCATCCACTTGCACCCTGCTGAGAAAATCCGCCATCACATTGTCCTTCCCTGCAATGTGCGCTGCTGAGAACGCTGGCAGCCGCCGCTCTACCCAAGCAAACAAGGCCTCTGCTTCTTCCTCCATGGCCACACTTCCTGTACCGCCCTGTCAATTGATGTAGGCCACCGTTGCAGAGTTGTCGGACAGTACCCGCACCGCCCGACCCGTCACCATAGCTTCAAATGTTTGCAGCGCCAACACCACCGCTCTCAGCTCCAGCCGGTTGACGGAACAGTTGCTCTCCTGCACTGTCCAAACCCCTTGCGTGAAAAGCTCTCCGCAATGTGCCCCCTAGCCTATAAGGCTTGCGTCTGTCAGCAACGGGAGCCACTCCGGCTGCTCCAGAGGCATCCACGTCTCCAAGGAGGCCGGGAGCAGCCACCACTGCAGAGCACACCTGACCCCGAGAGGGCAGGGAAGTCGTTTGTTCAGCGAGTCATCCTGATGCAACCAACGGCAAAGTAGTGCTCGCTGCAACGGGCACATATGAAACCTGGCCGATGGCACCACTTCCAAGGACGCCGCCATCGTTCCCAGCACCTGCAGGTAACTCCACGCCGAGGGCGCCGGACCGGCACTGAATTTGCGTACCAGATGTCGAAGGACCTGAACTCGACGCTTCAGCAGAAATAATCGCTCCTTTCTGTGTGTCGAATCGCATCCCCAGATATTCGAGATCCTGAGATGGCACCAAGTCACTTTTGGTCACATTGATCACCCAACTGAGACTCTCCAAGAACTTCACTACCTCGCCTATTACCCTGACGCCCTCGGCTTTGGACTTTGCTCGAATTAACCAATCGTCGAGATAGGGATGCACCAGAATTCCCTTCTTTCGTAATGCTGCTGCCACCACCACCATGACCTTGGTGAAAGTGCGCAGCGCCGTCACCAGCCCAAATGGCAACACTTGGAACTGGTAGTGTCCCCAAGGGAGAGCGAAACGCAAAAGCTTTTGGTGGACCACTCTGATCAGGATGTGTAATTACGCTTCCGTAAGATTGAGACACGTCAAGTACTCTCCCTGTCAGACTGCCACTATAAACGGACCGTAACGTTTCCATCCTGAAATGAGGCACCCGGAGACAACGGTTCACTCCTTTTAGGTCCAGGATAGAGCGAAGAGCACCGTCCTTCTTTGGCACCACAAAATAAATGGAGTATCGACTCCTGCCGTATTCTTCTAACGGCACCGGCGTAACCGCTCCCATTTGCAAGTGTCGATTTAACGCTTGACGGACCGCCAAGGTTTTCTGCTGTCTTTTGCATGGAGACATCACAAACGACTCTTGAACTGGCTTCGCGAATTCCAATGCATAACCATCTCGCATTATCTCCAATACCCACTGGATCTGTCGTTATTTGGACCCAAAGAATCCAAAAATTCAAACCAGTCAGAATCAAATAAAGTATCCGTGTGATTAGGATCCCAACATACAAAATAGCCCCTTTGCCTATTAATTTTTGTCAGAGCTAATCGTCAAAGTGTATGGAAACTTCCACACGCCACTGCGACATCTCCTTTTTCTTAAGTTTTTTATAAAGAATAAAACTTAACACTTAGCTTTGTTGATAATCTTCTTAAAGCAGATGAAAAATAGACGTGTAAGTGAAGAAGTGCCAGAATATCTAAGTTGCTGCGACGTGCCACAAGTTTCGGGTTGAACACAAACATTTTTTCGACCCTGCTTCAGGCCATCTCATACTGGCTACCGTATCTTCCTTAATACTTCAAATCTTTTTAAGAAACACCAAAGCTTCTTCATACGAAATCGTAGTCCAGGGCATCATTCACCTTTTATACTTCGGCGTCTGACATCACTCACATCAGGTGACCATTGGCTATCAATCTAACGCAAAAGCAATTGCAGCTGTTAGGGAGGACCCACTGACAAGGGAACACCTTATAGACATAACAATGCTTGTTTCAGTTGGATGATGATATGCCAATCACATTGTGGATTAAACCCACTGGGAATAGTAGTATTAGGGCAATGTATCTTTGTTCTCATAACTGCTCACGATCGCCAACTCTTGGAGCACTTTACAAACCTACAATACTCGCTACAATTAAATGATGGTATGCCAATCCAGTTGTATATTTAACCCACTAGGGGTGACGGAATTAAGACGATAAATCCATCTTTGTTCTCATAACTGCAGTCTCTGCTCACGATCTCCACCTCTTGGATCAATGGTCTCATAATTCAAAACGCGCCATTTCAGTGAATCAAAAGCATGGAAATACCGTAAGCAATGCTCCACCATGGGAGCTGAAAGATTTTTTTTGTCCATAACCGCGAAGCATGCTCGGAAAGCCGAAGTTTAATCGGGCGTGTAGTGCGTCCTATATAATATTTCACAAACGGGCAAACTATTAAATAGACCACATAGGTAGAGGAGCAGTCCGTGTAGTATGAGGATGAATAAGTCTTAGATGTATGAATATCAATCCAATCTTGACCAGGTATAGCCAGATTGCAATAAAGACAATTTGTACAAGAATAATGTCCCCTAACGCCTTTGTTGAATGCTGGGCGGTCCAACGCATGAGTTGTCTTTATTATCAAAACACGAAGATTTGCTCTACGTGAATAAGCTATTCATAGTGTTTTATTACAACAACAGGAGTGGAGACCAAGTATAAGCCAAAATTGATGTAACAATTTCACTACCTGTGACATATTTCTAGTGTATGGTAAAATACCTGTAATTGTATCAGGTTCTAGCTGGGTGCTGGCAGGAAGCAAGAGCCATTCTCGATGACAATGTTTGGCCCGTTTATACGCCTTGTTTACCACCGATAGGGGGTATCCTCTCTGAAGTAACCTAAGTTTTAGATCTTCAGCATGCAGAAGAAACTCATGTAAAGTTGAACAACTGCGACGAAGCCGCAGAACCTGTCCAAATGGCAGTCCTCGCTTCAATGCTGTTGGATAAAAACTGTCATAGCGAAGTAGAGTGTTGCGCTGAATAGGTTTATGATAGTGTCTCGTCTCTATATCAGAAGATGTCAACAAAGGCACGTCGCAGATATTCTGGCACTACTTCACTTACACGTCTATTTTTCATCTGCTTTAAGAAGATTATCAACAAAGCTAAGTGTTACGTTTTATTCTTTGTAAAAAACTTTAGAAAAAGGAGGAGATGTCGCAGTGGTTATTTGGACCCAGGCAGGAAGAAATTCCCGAAGTTGCCCGCCTATCGGTTCGCTTCCTACCTAGGCCCGCCGCTTTTCAATGTGGTTTCCCAGTTCTTGTGGCGGCCACTGTTGCAAAACCTCTATTTGCTCCACAAAACCCCTGGGCTCTAGAAGCAAATCATCCTCTTTGGAATCCACCCAAGCAAAAATTCCAAAATCTCCGAAAATCTCTAAACTGACCCCGAAATGCTGGAGCGGACTTCCCCTGCTTAGGCTTATCCTCCGGGAGTCTTCCACCTTTCGACTCCCCTAACTCCTTAACTAACCTGTCAAGATCCTCTCCAAATAACCTTCCTTTAAACAGAAGCTTACTGAGTCGCGACTTGGAAGAGCCATCTGCCGTCCAATTCCTCAACCACAGAGATCTACGTGTGGCGACCAAAGATGCCATACTATTAGCAAGCGCTCTGATTAAGTCATAATGTACATCCACCAAATAGGCCAACCCAGACTCTAGGCGATCCAGCTCTCAGACCGTCTTGCTCCAGCTGTGCAGTCTGCCGTAAGCCCTGGGACCATCTAAGGCATGCACTTGCCACCCACACTCCACAAATGGAAGCCTGCAATGACAACGCGTTGGTTTCAAAAGATTGCTTCAATAAACCATCCACTTTCCTATCTTGCGCATCTTTCAAGGCTGCGCTACCTTCCACTGGAAAAGCGGTCTTCTTAGTCACCGCTGACACTGCCGCATCAACCCGCGAAGAACGGAACCTTTCCTTGTCCTTATCCGCCAAGGAATACAGCCGGTTCATAGTCCTCATTCCTCTTAGTCTAGCTTCAGGCTGCTCCCACTCATCCAGGATAGAGTAGTTACTCACCTGTAACAGGTGTTCTCCAGGAGCAGCAGGAATCAGTCCTCACATATGGGTGACGTCGGCGCCGACGGAGCCCTCGCGGAGCAATTTCCCCAGCTTTCAAAGAAAGCCTTTGGGAATTGCAGCGTGCATGCGCGGTCCCCCTTCCCGCCCAAGGGTGCCATCTTGCTCAGTATGATGACATAGCTAAAAGACAGCAAAAAAATTAGCAAAAACGAAATGATAGGACTGCAACTCCAAGGGGAGGAGGGAGGGTTGTGAGGACTGATTCCTGCTGCTCCTGGAGAACACCTGTTACAGGTGAGTAACTACTCTTTCTCCAGGACCAAGCAGGAAGTCAGTCCTCACATATGGGACTCCCAAGCTTAAGGCTAACGGAGACCTCAAGCACAAAAATGAGCTCCCTCTAGCTCAGCAGTATAGAAGGAAGGAATCTTCTCTGAAAACGCCCCCGACCGGTAGCCCAACACCAGGGCCGGAGGGTAGGAGTTGCCTAAACCTCAAAGAGATTATGGAGGACTGCCTGACCGAAAGCACTGTCCCTGCGGGACTCCCTCTCCAGGCAGTAATGTGCCGCAAAGGTCTGGCTTGAAGACCAAGTAGCGGCCTGGCAGATGTCTGCCAACGGAACAGAGCGGAGGTGTGCCACTGACGCAGCCTTCGCCCTAACACGATGAGCCGTGACTCGACCCTCCAACGAGAGGCCGGCTGCCCCATAAGCCCAGGAGATACAGTCAGCTACCCAGATGGACAAGGTACGCTTGGAGACAGGTAGCCCCAAGTTATTGGGGTCAAAAGAAACGAAGAGCTGAACAGCCCTCCTATGCTCCCGCATACGGTCAAGGTAGAAGGACAAGGCCCTCCTACAGTCCAGGGTATGCAGGACCATTTCAGCCCGGGTGGAGTGCGGCCTGGGAAAGAAGGTCGGAAGAACCACCTCCTGGATGAGATGAAAAGGAGAAACCACTTTTGGAAGAAACTTAGGGTGAGTCCCTAAGACCACCCTATTCCTGTAGAACCTAGTGTAAGGAGGATCAGACACTAGGGCCTGCAGTTCACTAACACGCCTAGCAGAGGTAAGGGCTACCAAGAACAAGGTTTTCCAAGAAAGAAAACGAAGAGGGCAGGTAGCCATAGGTTCAAAGGGCGGACAGGTAATCCGCTGCAAGACCACATTCAGATCCCATTCAGGGGCTGGTGGACGCAAAGGAGGCTTAAGCAGAAGGAGGCCTCGGAGAAAACGAGCCACCAAAGGGTGGTTGGACAGAGGCCTGCCATCTACCGGTGCGTGATGTGCAGAGAGAGCACTGAGGTGGACTCTGACAGAGTTGGACTTAAGGCCCAGATTGGAGAGGTAAAGCAAATATTGCAAGACCACTGCCACCAAGCAGGAGAAGGGATTCTCAGACTGCTGAGCACACCACACGGAGAAGCGACGCCACTTAAGAGCGTAGGACTTCCGGGTGGAGGGCCGCCTGGAGGCCAAGACGACCTCTTCCACCTCCCGAGGCAGCAGGAGGGGAGCAAGGACTACCCTTTCAGCAGCCAGGCCATCAGATGAAGGGACCGGAGGTTGGGGTGTAGGAGAAACCCGTGGTCTTGTGTCAGGAGATCGGGTTGAAACCCCAGAGGAAGAGGAGTGTCCACCGCCAGCTGCATTAGAAGCGGGAACCAAGGTTGCCTCGGCCACCGGGGAGCCAGTAGGATCAGCGAGGCTTTGTCTCGGAGAACTTTGAAGAGCGTTCGAGACACCAGCGGCATGGGAGGAAAGGCATACAAGAGGCCTGTGGACCATGGAATCAGAAAAGCATCCGGCGCTACTCTGAGAGGATGCGGTTGTCGAGAGCAGAATCTGGGTAGTTGCCGGTTCAGAGGACTGGCAAACAGATACAAGGCGGGGAGTCCCCACTTGAGAAAGATCTGCTGAACCACTAATGGATCCAATCTCCACTCGTGTGGTTGGAGGATCCTGCTTAGTTTGTCTGCCAGGTAATTTTCTTGACCTGGGAGATAGACCGCTTTGAGGAATATGCCGTGGCCGACTGCCCAAGAGCACAGCCGTCGTGCCTCCTGACAGAGAAGGAAGGAGCCTGTGCCTCCTTGTTTGTTCACGTAGAACATTGCTACTTGATTGTCCGTCTGGACCAGTACAGACTGGTGAGAAGTGAGGTGGGAGAAGGCTCTCAGAGCTAGGCGGATGGCTCTGAGCTCCAGGAAGTTTATCTGCTGTGCAGACTTCCAAGGAGTCCAGAGGCCTTGAGTACATGTCCCTTGGCAATGTGCTCCCCATCCCAGGAGAGAAGCATCGGTTGTTAGTACCTGAGAAGGAGGAGGAGATTGAAAATTCACTCCCAGTACTAGGTTTGGCAGATGAAGCCACCACCGCAGAGAAGAGACCAGCAGGTCCGAGACTTGTACTGAGTCCGTCAGGCTCCCCGTGGCCTGATGCCATTGCGTGCGAAGGCACCATTGGGCAGGTCGCATGTTCAAGCAGGCATTGGGGGTCACATGGACCGTGGAAGCCATATGGCCGAGCAGTCTCAGAAATTGCCTGGCAGACACCAGGGAATTGCTGCGAAAGTGGCTGGTGAGATTCATGAGCCTGTGGGCTCTGTCCAGAGGCAGGAAGGCCCGCGCCTGAGGTGTGCTTAACCTTGCGCCGATGAATTCGAGATCTTGAGAGGGGAGCAAAGTGGACTTTGCGAAGTTTATGACAAAGCCCAAGTGCTGGAGCAGAGACACAGTGCGATGAGTGGCTTGAGTGGCCTCTTGGGAAGACTGGGAACGGATGAGCCAGTCGTCCAGGTATGGAAACACAAAAAGGCCTTGAAGTCTGAGATAGGCCGCCACCACTGCCAGGCATTTGGTGAAAACCCGGGGGGCGGAGGATAGGCCAAAGGGCAGGACCCTGTACTGGTAATGATTTCCTCCCACAAAAATCTGAGATATTGTCTGTGGTCTGGATGAATGAGGATGTGAGTATAGGCATCCTTTAGATCTAAGGAGCATAGCCAGTCTCCCTGCTGGAGGTAGGGCAGCAGGATTCCAAGGGAAAGCATCTTGAACTTTTCCCTTGCCAGGAACTTGTTGAGGTTTCGCAAGTCCAGGATGGGTCTGAGGCCTCCTATTCTTTTTGGTATCAGAAAGTACCTGGAATAAAAGCAGTGACCTTTCAGGTGGTGGGGCACCGGTTCAGCTGCCTGTTCCTGAAGAAGACTTGCCAACTCCTGAAGGAGTAAGTCCCTGTGCAGAGGGAGTCTTGGAGGCTCCCCTGGAAAGAAGGAGGGAGGTACCTGGTGAAAGTGTAGAAGATAGCCTTTCTGAACTATATGAAGTACCCAGGTATCTGATGTGATGGCTGACCACCTGTGGGCAAAGTGGACCAGCCGGCCTCCTGTGCTTAGGGAAACCAGCTGAGGGGAAGAGGCTATGCTGATGGAGTCAAAAAACCTCACCCTGCTGAGCAGGGGCCGGTGTAGTGGGCTTGGGGGCCTGCTGCCTACGGGACCCATTACCCCGTCCCTTGGCCTGCTGACCCTTTTGGGGAGCTGCTGAGGCCTGATACTGAGGGTAGTATTTATAGGCAGCCGCCTTCCTCGGGTAAAAGGGCTTTTTCCCCGAGCCCTTCTCTGAGAAGGGGCAGAGGTTTTTCTGGACAGCCTAGTTCTGGTCAGAGTCTCGGTCTCGATTTGTGTAGCCTTTTCAGCTATGGGTTTGCCAAAGAGGTTTGCACCTCTGCAGGGGACATCGACCAACTTGTCCTGGACCCATGGCTCGAGGTCGGATGACTGAAGCCAAGCCTGTCGGCGGGCACCGATGCCAGCTCCTGCTACTCGAGCAGATGCTTCGAAGCCATCGTAGGCTGCTCGAGAGATAAACTTCGAGCACTCTCGAATCCCAGTGGGCAAGGCTTGGAACCTCTGCAAAGGTTCCTCGGAGAGACCAGCCGAGAACCAGGCAATTTCCTTTGCCAGATCTCGGAGATACATGCCCATATAGAGCTGGTAGGTCTGGACTTGACAAGCAAGCATAGAGCCCTGGAAACACTTTCTACCGAGGGCATCCAGGCTCCGGGCCTCCCTGCCGGGAGGCACCGAGGAGTGCATTTTTTGACTCTTGAGTCTATGCATGGCCGATTCCACCACCATGGAATGGTGCGGTAGTTATACCTTTTGGAAGCCGGGGCTCTTGCGGACTCGATAAATGGAATCGACCCGCTTGCTTAACACCGGCGCCGACGCCAGGTTCTCCCACATGCGGAAGAGAAGTCGTTCCAGCATCGGAGGAACCGGTACAGTAAAGGCCTCCTTCGGGGGAGAATCATACTGGAGGGCATCGAGCTCCTCGGCTCGAGGCTCCTCCTCGGGATCCGCGGGGAATGCCAAGGCCTTGGCCATATCCCGCACGAAGTCCGAGAACCGGGTGTCCTCTGGGGGGGGGACCGTCTCCGAGGTTCGGACTCGGGCGAGTCCGATGGGACATACCGAGTCCGAAAACTACCAGGGGACTCTTCGTCTTCCGATTCCCAGTAGGACTCCGCGGAGGAGGATTCGAGTGGCTCCGGTCGGGCAGGCACCGATGCCCTCCGCCCCGACGCCGAAGGAGTCGGCGTCGACGACCTCGGTCCCGAACGGGAGGCCGAGGGAGACCGCGACCGAGGATCGACTCGAGCTCGGATGGACTCGAGGATCGGCTCGGTCTCCGGGGTCGACTTGAACGTAGACGTCCTGGTGGCAGGGGCAGACGCATTGGCAAGGCCAGCGATCAATGCCCGCTGCTGGTCCATGAAGGCAGCCAAACTGCTCTCCAAGGCCGTCAACCTGAGTCCAAGCTCAGGAGACCAAGCAGCCCCTGACTCGGGCCCCGACGTCAGCTCCTTCGGAGGCGAGTCCACGAGGACCACAGTACTCACGTGTCCAGGCGACTCCATTTCGAGACGAGGATGTTTCGAAGGCCTCTCCAACTCCGAGGACCCGGGACGGCTGTCGGGGCTATGCAACCTGGCCCTCGAGGAACCAGGAGCGTCCACCGACGCCGCCCTCGCGGGTTTTTTCTTCCTATGATGTTCCTGGGTAGGAGACCCCCGCTCAGAGGAACTCCGACGATGCTCAGGACCGGAGTCCCGGGACGTCGAAGCCTCTGACGAGGTCCGGGCCCGGCCGGACGTGGAGTCAGAGAAGATTTGTTCTCGCTGATGCTGCCGACTCAATGCTTTTGAGGACATCTTGCCACACGGACCACAGATCATCGGGTCATGATCGGGTCCGAGGCAGCGGAGGCAGCAGTCGTGTGTGTCGGTAAGAGACATGAGTTTCTTACAGCGATCACACTTCTTAAACCCGCTGGCAGCCATCGAGGGAAAAAGGGCCCCTGCAAGGTCAAAAGACAAGGCTGCCAGTGAAAAGGAAAAAAATGGCGCGAACGCTTGTCACGAAGGACAAAAAAACGAAAAATAAAGAAACGGACCCGATACCGGCGTAGCGGGTCCGGGCGGGAAAAAGGATCCGGCGTCGAACCGAAAAAGAATAAAAAATAAGAGAGAAATTCAACTTTTTCAGCGGTGATCACAAACAGCGTCTGTAGGGCTCCGCAGAAAAAAGAAGACTGAGCAAGATGGCACCCTTGGGCGGGAAGGGGACCGCGCATGCGCGCTGCAATTCCCAAAGGCTTTCTTTGAAAGCTGGGGAAATTGCTCCGTCGGCGCCGACGTTACCCATATGTGAGGACTGACTTCCTGCTTGGTCCTGGAGAACATCCGGTCCACCACCCGGTGAACTGGAAACACAACTTGAGTCTGCCTCACGGCCTGGATAATAGGGTCTTCCCCATTGTCCTCCTCCACGGGTTATTCCGTAGCCAGCTTTAGCGTTTGCAGGGATTCCGCAATAAGAGCCATTAGCTCCTCTCTCCGAAAGATCCAAATAATCTTCGCCTGATCCTCCGGCTCAGGAATCTCACACCTTCTTCTAACTCCTCCATTCCTGTTTCAAGGTCTACATTGGTTTCCTCCAACTCCTGCCACTCCGCTTCTGAAGGCAAAAGCTCTCGAGGTCTGGATCTCTTTAAGGGCCTCATAGGCTGCTACCCGCTTCAGCGGTGCCAGCCTGTCGTCGTGGTCTGAGGCAAGGGGTCCGGCAATTTCCCCTGCTGCCTCAAACAAAACGCCTGATGCATGATTAACACAAAATCTGGACAGAAATCTCCGAGTTGCGGGCCCGACCCCCCAGTCGTCATCACCCCCACGGGTCTGGCTGGAGTCTCCTACCCTATTCCTGGTGGAGTGACCAGCATCATCTCTCCTTCCGCCTCAGCCGAAGCACCCTGAAGGACCTGCCCCACTTTAACCTACATTTGCTGCTCCACACTGGTAGAGACCACCTTGCAGCCCCTGCAGATTCCCAAGCCATCGCTTGCGCCTCTGCGGGTACCACAGAGTACGCACTGAGGGCATGCCGCCATAGGCTCCACCCCCCGAACCACCAGAAGCGGTCAATAAGAAAGAATAACTCTCTTCCTCTTTTGTGTTTTTATTTTTTTTGAACAGCTACAAATAAATCTTAATATTAGACCAATCGCCCTGGAGGGGCACCCCTGGGCCCAATGCAACTTACACCTTCAGAGCCCCCAAAAAGGTGCAGGTAGATCCAAGAAGTCAAATAAATCAAAACAACCCAAAGAGAAATCAAATGGAACTCAAAATAAGTTTGTTTATTTTGACTTCGGTGGGGTTAACTGAAATTAACAAAATTAAAAGTAATCTGTGTGATCCTACGCCACGCGGCTCACACGCTGTTAAAATGGCCACCGTAGACCATCTAGGAAATGGCGCCAAAACTCCCTGCGCCTGTGTACCACCGCGTGTTTAAGCTCCTTGCCGGCCCAGTTGTCTGCCCCTGATCTCAAATCAAAGGACAAATTCTCACCTCGGAGCTGCAAACACTCCTCCGATGCTGCTGATCTCCAGCCTGTGCGGCTCCGCTCAGCCAAACAGCGAGCTGAGAGCTGCCAGACAATCTTCCTGCTGCTGCGGCCCCGGAGCTAGCAGGATCGTGGCTGCTCAGACCGCCGCTGATCCACTACTGCCGACAGCTGCAGAGCTCTGCCCCATACATCCAAGGGGGGAGAGAACTGACCAGGAATACCGTAGAAGAAGAAAAATCAGTACGAGGGGGCAGGCAGGAACCGGCACAAGCACACAGGCAGATTGGTTCGATTTTTTTTTTTTTTTTTTTTTAAAGAGACGGTGATCAAATTAAAAAATTGAAAAGATTAAGGTAAAATGAAAACAAACTATTTCTAATGCTACTCTAACTGCTCCTTATCCGTTCCTCAAGTGAGCCCAGCACCTAGGCTCACTATGTCCTCATGCTGCATGGAGACTGGATACACTGGGGCTGATGGGAGAGACCAGCAGTCTACATCCAGTGATGTCACATTTTTGACATGCCCAGTCTCCAAGCTGCAGGAGGAGGTACACTACCCAGGAGGTGGGGGACTAAACTGGAGGAACGATAAGGAACTGCTCATTTTACCTGTTCCCTAGATCTTAGTTATTGCTGTGGCTTCTTTTTCTACTGCTCATACTGCTTTTGGACCTACGGGTGGCCAATAGTGCAAACGTTTTGGTAAAATATCCAAGACCAGATTCGTAGCTGGTGGAGGGAGTAGTTGCAATACAATTGAGGTTGTTGGTCCCTCACCACTTGCTCCACTACCCTCTACATGTAACTAGTAGATTGAAATCTATGGGACAGATATACAGTAGAAAAAGTCCTGAATATGCAGGTGAAATGAGTTCCCCACTCTATGGAGAACTGATAAAAGTAACAGATCTATAAGCCATTTGGCTTCAACAATTGCAATGCCGGTGGGAACGGTATATTAGATACCTTGGAAAAATATCACCCAATTTACACCATGACTTCTTGTCCCCTCAAGCATTTACCTTAATGTTATCCACTATGTTTCATCCCATGCTAATAAAGCACAGTTACTTACCTATAACAGGTGATCTCTGGGAACAGCAGGAATAAGTCTTCACATATGGGTACGTCGGTACCGACGGAGTTTGCGCGGGAACACTTCCCAGCGTCCAATCAGAAAGCTTTTGGAAGCATCCCAACACGCCTGCGTGCTGCCTTCCCAACTGCCTCTCCTCAGTTAAGTTTTAAAGCTGAGACAAAGAGAGAGAGAAAGCAAGGAAGGGAAAGATAGAGATAGAGAAATGCAACTCCTAGGGGAGGTGGGTGGGTTGTGAAGACTTATTCCTGCTGTTCCCAAAGATCACCTGTTACAGGTAAGTAACTGTGCTATCTCCAGGAACAAGCAGGAATGAGTCTTCACATATGGGGACTCCCAAGCTCAGATGCCCGGAGGGAGTCCTAGCATGTTGCAAGTCTAGAACGAGCCATGCTATTCAAGAGGACCTCAGGCATCCTGGGGATGGAGGGTAGGAGTTGAATACAGAAAAGGAGCTGTGGAACAGCTGGCTAGAACAGGGCTTCAAAGTGGAAGACCATGCATCGAGGGCATTTAGTAGTAAAATACTGTAATCTGGGCCTCCCTTGTTGGCATTGCACAAGTGCACTGAGCTACATATGGATCTGATAGAAGAGCCAGTGAATGTGCTTAAGGGGTACCTCACAGAGAAGCAGAGGTAATAAAACAGAACAAAACAAGTGGAGGTCAGAATCCTTCAGGGTGAGAAAGAGCCCCAGGGGAAAACTGGGGTAGTATAAGAGGTAGAGCTTCAGCGGAGACGCAGAAGGTACTATTAAAGGAAGCTTAAGCTGTTTTGGTCGAAAAACAGTACAAATGTAGGACCAAGAGAAAAAATGAGTCTGACCCAACTGGACTGGGGTTGGAATCAGTTTATGTAGGGGGAAAGGGTATGGAGACCCTTGTATCTGATAAGAAAGTAAGGACAGACTCAGGGGCGCTAAGCTTTAGAGCAACTGAAGCTCCGCAATGTCTTTCCTAAATGGGGTCAAGTAGGAAAGAAAAAGGTACATGGAGCTTCAGGAGTACCTAACCTGAAAAGGTTATGGTAAGGAAAAAGTTTGTTAATTACCACAGGAAGTGGTTATAGGTGTAGCCCCCTAAGTATGCTGGCACAGCAGCGATAGGGGTAGTGCCCATCTGTCAGGATCATATAGGAATGTAAGGATATCTGAACCTAACAGACAGATAGATAAGTAGATGGATACAGATCTATCTAAAAATATATCTCATATCTATATCTATCTATACACACACATATAGGGTATATATGCATATATCTATAAAGAGATATGTATGGGCAGAAGACACACAGATATCTATAGATAAGTATATATCTATATCTATAAATATCTGCAATACCTAACCCTTACATCTACCTTACCGCTCATGCTCCCTCAAACCCATAATACAACCAACTGTAACTCTATACACTTACACATGTAAATAGTTGATCATTGATCATTGTAATTAGTTCATTTTGTTCACTTATGTATCCTTGTTACCTTGTTCCTTGAAAACAGTTGAAACACACTGCCTTGAAATGTTCTATGTAAACCGTCTTGATTCGTAGAAAGACGGTATATAAAAAATGTTAAATAAATAAATAAATCTATGGATACCTAGATGAATAGGCAGGCATATAGACACATGTCTCCAGGTATATGGATGGAGAGATGTCTATAGAACCCCATCCCCCCTAGGGATATAGGGAGGGAGGAAGATTCAACTGACAGCAAGTAGGTTGATACCTGCTTGAATAGATAAATAGAGAATCCCTTTTCTTTCTTTTTTTTTTTTTTGGTTATGACTGGCAGAGTCAGAGGAAAGGTCTCTCTGACAAGGAGAAGGCTGAATTCTTTGCAGAATTTGAGTTCTTGAATAACCAGGGATGGCCTACGTGAAAATTGCAGAGGATAACTTCAGTCTGCAGACAGGAAGTCGAGATATCTCCAGAATTACAGTATGGAGAATAGATAGAGGACGCCTCTGGAGGAAGATACCCTAGTGATCCGCCTATGAGGGCAAGATGGGTATTAGGCGTCCTCTAGCTGCCATTGAAGAAATCTATCTCTGACGAGGAGACCCAAGGAGATATGGGCCAAGCCAGGGCATTGGCCCTCCTTTAGGCTTTCACGTAATGAAAGGCCTGAGGCTGATGCCTCAAAAGAGATTTAAGATGAGATGGAAAGGGTAGGGAATACCTGCCAGACATGAAACATGACTGGGGGAACCCCCCCTAACCATCTGAGGTTATCTGCTAGGCAAGATACTAATGCTCTCTAGCAAGGGCCCATAGTGCAAAGCTACTCTGTAGAGATGCAGAGAGCATGCTGCAGGTTGGTTAGAAGAAAAAACTGGCTGTGGAAAGCCAGCAGGTAACCAGCTATTCTGCCAAGGATAAGGGGGCGAAGAATAGAAGCTAACCAATAGGGCTTCCCAAACAAGGTTGATAACCTGTTTGGGACTTAGCACTGCGGCTAGGAGGATTGCTAATGGAGGGGAAGCCCTGGTTGTGTAGTGAACAAAACCAGTGGCTTAACCACTAGGAATTGCTGTATCTGCAGCAACTACCAGGGCAGCATGGAAAATTTATTTTCCCTCTTCCTTCTTTAGATTGGGAAAAACAAACAACAGACATGGTAGGACTTCCTATTGTCTGATGAGCTGTCCTAAAGTAACAAGGGGGAAGACAACTCCAGGAGTGAGAATCCCCCGGTAGAATAGGTAGAGGACTATAGGAGCTTACCCGTGTAAAAGAGCCACTCTTACAAACCAAATGTTGTAGTAAGAGAGAGGTAAGACAGAGTTGCAAGAGACCGACTATGGAGGAAGTCTCTGACAGGTGAGATGATACATGCCAGTACAGGGAAACAACTGTCTATTGATAGTTGTTACCTCTCGTTCCTCCAAGAGGAAGAGGAAAATCTGTTAAGTATGGGCATGATCAGCATAAAGACTCTTAGAGAAAAGATGTCTCATGAAGAGATATCTAGGTAGGTTAGGATAAATTTAGTGCAGATACTGCAAGTGAAAAGAAGCAGACTGCCACCCTAACCACCAACCAAGAGGGACAATGATCTATTTGAAACCCTGCGACTGCTGGGTTTGTTGACCCTGTTGAGTTTGTGGATTCTTCAAACCAGGGCGATGTTTCCCCTGTCTAGGAACATCTGTATGATGGGCAGATGATGGAGAAAACCTTCTCCCTCTAGGGGAAGAAAGTTTGGTAAGACATTTCCTACCTACTGGGAAAGAAGAAGGCGTAGAACAGCCTCTGGAAACAGGAAAGTCAGTGGACAACTGAGTAACCTAGAGTAAAGACTCCTTGTTGAAGAGATTTTCTCCAGTGCAAGGAGTATTTCCCAGTCTAACTTGTGCCCATCTGTCCAAGTCTGAAGCCTGGAGTCAGGCTTTACGTCGTGCCCCTATAGCTATAGCAGAAGTCCTGCTAACAGACTCAAAGGAGTCTAGGGAAGCACGAGTAAGAAATCTAGAGATATTTCGAGCATTACTAACCAGTGAGGAATAGTCTGCACTCTTGGGCTCTTGAAGAAAAGGAGTCAAAAGATATAATTTCTTTGTGACTTCCTCAAGAGATAGACCCATATAAAAAATATATGAGAGAATTCTTGCTGAAAGCATGGATGTCTGGAAGGTTTGACGTCCAAAGGCATCTAGTGTCTTAGACTCACGACCTGGCGGACAAGAAAAGTGCTTTATATTACTCTTCACCCGCCTCATTGCTGATTCTATCACAATGGAATGATGAGGAAGTTGAGTCTTTTGAAACCCTGGAGAGGGGGGCACCTGATATAGAAGATCAGTTGCTCTGGAAGGTGGGGGTACCTTTAAAAGAGCTTCCCACATTCGTAGAAGGAGATCCTGCAAGGAAGGATGCAAAGGAAGCATTATGTTCTCCTTTGCTTTGCTAGGAACAGAGAGGGATTCTGTATTCCTTTGTGTAGGATCCTGTCCAGGAATAGGAATGGCAAGTGATTTTGCCATATCCAGGAGGAAAGTCCGAAAAGAAGGATCCCCAGAGGGAACTTCCTTTGGATAGGCTAGATCTGATGAAGAACTAGCGATGGCACCGAGGGGTCTATCCAAATATATAGGAATAGAAGATCCTGAATGGTGCAGTATGGGATCCTTAGAGGATGGTCGCTGGTACTGCAGGTCAGGACCAGCGACGGTCGGTAACAAATCGTCCATGCTAGGGATCGATTCCAAACTCGGCATCGAGGGAAGCGAGCCTGACGAGAGAAGCATGGAAGGCACTGACAGCAATGGTAATTTGGATATCAGTACCGACATCGGTACCGTATCTGATACCGGTGGATGAAGGCCAGCCGGTGGCAACTCTAACGGTATCGGAGGAACTGAGAGTTGCGGATCCGAATTATCGGAACCGAGCCTTCGGTACAGACTGGCGTCGGTACCAAGGCGAGTGTACCCAGTCCTCCAGCTGGAGATCGATTCCAGACTCGGCATCGAAGGAAGCGAGTCTATTGATGCATGTCTGGAGGGTACCGATGTCGGTACTAGTATCGGTGCCAGTACCGATACTGGAAGGTCAGTCTGGAGTGTATCCACCGGTCCCGCAGGTACCGAGGATGTCAGACGATGATCCTTGGTGAGGAATGTTTCATCCAACACCAGTGGCGATGCCGGGGTATTGGTACCGCTCGAAGCGAATGCCACCACCGGGCATGGCTCAGGTATGTTCTGTGAGGGGTGAACCTCAGGAACAACCTGAAACCCCACACAGGCTTTGGAGGCCGAAGACGCCCACCGGGGTTTTGAAGCCAGTGGATTCTCGAGGACAAGGCCATAGGCATCTCTATGCTGTGTATGAGAAGTGCCACTCAAGGACTGGCTAGTCTTAACAGACTATTTTTGGGTTACCTGATCCTGTGTAGAAGAAGATATGGTCGGTGCCCTGAAGTTGGAGGGGGACTACGTGTCGAGGGGAACTCGATGTTGAAAACTTCTTCTGAAAATACTATTGCCCGAGGGCTCTGGAGGAAAATGGTCAGGACCCAAACAGGTTAGACACCAATTGTAAGTGTCTAAAAATAAAGTTGTACCGCCACAGTTTGTACATTTCTTGGGGAAAGTGGCTGGCGGTTCCATGAAGGAAAATGGAGAGGCCTAGAAGGCCTGAGAAACCGTGAGACACTAAGGAAGAAAAAATATTCCTTGAAAAGGAAAAATTTACAAGAAAAGAAAAAACGAAACACCGGCGGTACCAGTGGCGTCAGGAAAGGCAGCCACGACCACAAGAAAACCAAAATATAAAAGAAGAATTTTCTGCGGTGACAGAAGGACGTCCTGCCGGCTCTGCGGAAAAACGAAAACTGAGAGGCGGCAGTTGGGAAAGCGGGAAGGCAGCATGCAGGCGTGGTGGGATGCTTCCAAAAGCTTTCTGATTGGACGCTGGGAAGCGTTCCCGCGTAGACTCCGTCGGTACCGACGTACCCATATGTGAAAACTCATTCCTGCTTGTTCCTGAAGATTAATAATTATATTGATTGGCTTAACCTTATTGTATTTCCAAATGATCTACAAAGGCAATTCAGCCAGTGCTTATGTACAATATCCTTGCTGATCCACGGGTGGAATGTATTACTAATTAAAGATTTACATGGATCAGCAAGGAATATTGAACTTTTGAGCCATCCCATATGTGAGGAATGATGCTGAGCCAGCTGTTTACTAGCCCGGAGACCAAAGGTGTAGGGAATGACTGACCAGAATTGTTTATTAACTCGGAGAACACAGACTGGAAAAGGACTGGTCAGAAATTACGGTTTACCAAAGGTGTATGGTGTGGAGAATATCTGTAGAAAAAAAAAACTTATGTGAGGAGTCATGCGGTCCAGCTGCGACACATTTGTTACAGCCTATAAAAAGAGCTAGAAAATACAAGAGAGCTGATATATGCTTGGCCGGGCGCAGTTTGGAATCCCAGACTTTTCTACAGCCTTCGCTGTGCTCTCCCAGCTGATGGTAAAGGGCTGTGGCAAGAAGTTCTGGTGATGAATTGAATTGCTTTTTCTATGTTTGGCCTTGTAATATTGTTATATTGTCTAGCTAATTGTCATATTAAATATCTTATTAAATACCATGCACATGTGGTTAAATGATCTTGAATTTAATATTGTGGTGAGGCAATACAAACCAGTATAGGAGGATCCTACTAGCAAAAGCTCTTATAGTGGTACTTTTGGTACTGAAGCCCTGAGAAGTGCATTTGAAGATGAAATGCCTTCTGCCATGAGGGATGCCACAGTCAGTATTAGTGCTATGTGGCAATTGGCCCAAGCAGCACACCCATCACAGGCAAAGAGCACGTGCTTACCGGCTATGTTGATGACTGCTTGCAAACCCGAGGAACACTGCCTGTTAACAGCATATACAGGTACAGATTCTGGGATTCCACTGAAAAACAGGAGGATAGATTGGACAACAAAATTAATTCATGACAATACCTGCCTTTACCCATCTGCCTCGGTCTCAACAGCTTTCTCCTACCACCAATCTCTCTAGGAAACTTGCCTACCTGATGCAAAAGCGGCAAACCTCAAGCACCACCTAGATTATTTATTTTATTTAGCAGGGTTTATATACCGCTTTTCAGAGAGTCAAAATGGTGTACATGGAACAAAGAACAACTGTCAGTTACATTGAACAACTAACTATATATAGGTTGCCTTGGTTCTACAGACAGTTAACTATATACAATAGGTATTAGTTGTGTGGAACATTGACTATAAACATAAGTTTGATTGGCGGGGGGTGGACGGACTGTGTTGTGTTCAGCATGTACATCAGAGCTTGTTAGGACGTGACAGTGAATGTGCAGTGTGAGAGGTTAGGCAAGGGGGTGGGGTTATGTAGTGGGGCTGAAATGTTCAGAAAAGAAATGGGTCTTTAGGTGTTTTCGGAAGGTGAGGAGGTCAGTGCTGTTTCTTATTGAGACTGGTAGAGTGTTCCAAATTGATGGTGCATATAACTGAAAGGCTCATCCGCATGCTTGTTGGTTGTGTTCAGTTCTAACATGGGGGATGAGTGTGTTCTTTGTAACTGATTGTCTGGCTCTGTTAGGTTGTAGAGTTTGGAGCAAGGTATGGAGGCAAGTGGTTGGGTGGGAGTGGATGGCTTTGTGGGTCAACAGTAGGGTCTTGTATTTTATCCAGCTGGTTAATGGTAACCAGTGGAGCTATTTGAGGATGGGCGTAATGTAGTCATGTTTGTTGTGTGTAGAGCAGTGCATAGAGGAAGAAGGGTAGATTATGGGAGGGTGTGGGAGAATTAGGGCTAGGAGTGCTGAGCAGAAATCTGTAGGTTCCAAGAGAGGTCAGAGACTTTGCAGGATTTGGCTCTGTAGTATATTGCTTTGGAGATTTTATTTGCTGTTTGAAAAAGCTGTTGATCGAGGGTGATGCCTGGGTATTTCACTTCTGGCTGGACTTTCACTTGGGTTTTATTTAGCGTTATGGAGGCTGGAGGAGAGAATGTATTGTCTTTTGTTATAATATAGGGCTTCCATTTTTTTGTAGTTGTCTCCAACTGGCTGACAAACAACAACCTTGCAATCATTAGTAAAGCATTTTTGGTGATTAATGGTGATTATTTTAATGATTAGATAAGAGTTTAGATACTGGTGTGGGAGGAATGTGCTACCAACAGGCATGGGAAAAATGTGGGAAAGATGCTCTGGAAGCCAAAATTTAAACTTCTAGATAGAAAGTTGAAATCCAAATTCTCCAAGGCAGCATTCTCAGAAATGCTTCCCAATCTCATGTGCAGGACCCAAGAGACAGGCAGAAATCCAGTCTCTTAATGTGTGGATGAGACAAATGATGCAGGGGTGGAGCCTTTTCTGAAAAGATGGACTCCACACTTAAATGGGGTGGAACCAGGCTGCTAGTGCTAATCTTTTAAAAGGAGATAGAGCAGCCTTTAAACTAGATCACAGGAGGAAACAGACAGTTACTCCAGAGTGCATGGTGCAGAGTAAAGTATCGTTGAAGGATACTATTAAAACAGTGAAGTTATAAACAACCTGAGAGATGGCAATAAAGGCAAAAGTAACCCAAGTGCCTTTTAGATGCATCAAGACATGCTAGGAATGTAAAATTTCTAGATGAAGCTAATGACTGCTTCGTGGGACAGCTGGTTCAAGAATCAAAAAGAGGGGGAAGCTATTTTAGACCTAGTAATTAATGGAACTAGGATATGGTGCAGGAGGTAACTAGCAATAGTGATCATAATGTGCACTAGCATTAAAGTTTCAAAAAGGGGCCTACAATAAGACGAGGGAAATGGTTTAAAAAAAAAAGAAAAAAAAAAAAGGAGAAGCAGTTGCAAAAGGTTAAGAAACATAGAAATATGACGACAGAAAAAGACCACATGGCCTATCTAGTCTGTCCTTCCATAACAACTACAACAGTCCCCTTTTTACCTTTAGAGATCCTCTGTGTTTGTCCCATGCTTTTTTGAATTCAGTTACTGCCCTCATCTCTACCACCTCCACTGGGAGACTATTCCACGGATCCACTACTCTTTCCGTAAAGAAATATTTCCGCATATCACTCCTGAATCTATCTCCCTTCACCCTCATCCCATGTCCTCTCGTAGCAGAACTTGCTTTCAATTGAAAGAGGCTCTCTCCCTGAACATTTATGCCATGGAGGTATTTAAACATCTCAATCATATCACCTCTATCCCGCCTTTCCTCTAAGGTGTACATATTAAGATCCTTAAGTCTGTCCTCATATGCTTTATAATGAAAACCACTAATCATTTTAGTAGCCACCCTCTGCACCGACTCCATCCTGTTCACATCCTTTTGAAGGTGCGGTCTCCAGAATTGCACACCATACTCCAAATGAGGTCGCACCAAAGACTTATACAGAGGCATTATCACCTCCTTTTTTTCTGCTAGCCATTCCTCTCCGTATGCACCCAAGCATCCTTCTAGCTTTTGCCGTCGCCTTTTCTACCTGTTTAGCTACTTTAAGATCATCAGACACAACCACGTCTAGGTCCCGCTCTTCTTTAGTGGACAAAAGTACTTCACCCCCTATACTATATTGCTCCCTTGGATTGCTGCAGCCCAAATGCATGACCTTACATTTTTTAACATTAAATCCCAGCTGCCAAATTCTAGACCATTCTTCAAGCTTAGCTAGATCCCTCCTCATGTTATCTACCCCTTCCTGGGTGTCTACTCTATTGCAGATTTTGGTATCATCTGCAAAGAGGCAAACCTTACCTGAAAGCCCTTCCGCTATATCACTAACTAAGATGTTAAAAAGAATCGGACCAAGGACAGATCCCTGGGGCACACCATGATAACATCCTTCTCCTCAGAGTGAGCTCCATTTACTTGTACTCTTTGTCGCCTCCCACCCAACCAATTTCTAACCCAAGCAGGAAGTTTAGGGTCAATCCCTAGGGTGCTCAGTTTGTTTATAAGTCGTCTGTGAGGAACAGTGTCAAAGGCTTTACTGAAATCTAAATACACCACATCTAGGGCTCTCCCTCGGTCCAACTCCCTGGTCACCCAATCAAAGAAATCAGATTTGTCTGACAAGACCTGCCTCTGGAGCTTAAATCAAGCCTGAACACAGTGGGCCGGGGACCTTGCGTCCTGGACATCAGAGAGAAAGAGGGGCTAGGATCTGGGAGCAAAGCCCAAAGAGAAAGGGAAACTGGTGACTGACACTGTATCTCCTCCGGACGGCTCACTCCACAGCAGATCCCACGACTGCATCTCCAACCCCAGGTAACACCATGAGGACCTCACGCACTTTATTACAAATCGACATCCCCCCTTTACTGGAGAAATTACCTTAGTCTGATAATACAGTCTGAGCAAAGAAATGCAGTCTCACTCTGCAAAGAGTGCACCCAAAAATCATGTCTAAGCAATTGTGAGCACATACAAAATGCACATCTACATATATGGGTGACCCAGCACCTGTCACCCAAACACAGTGCAGTGAGCACGCTTGAACATATGCTGAATGCATGGAGCATACACAGAGTATTGACTTCCTCTATGAAACCTTCCAGTGCCCTGGAGCGCTAAGCCCCAGACTGTGCTACCTAGACGTCTCTCTCTTCACCCTCAGCATGGGCCCTTTAACAAGATGGCACAGACGGGTCAGTGCCCCTGCTTAGTGCTTAAAGCCCTGCTCTGACAGCACAGGCTCTAGAAATAGCATGCCCTTCCCAGGAAATTCTCATCTAAGTAGAGCTATGAAACACAAAGGCACCCCCCCCCCCCGGCCTTCCTGCAGTCAGAGAAATAGCAGTGGGATACACCGACAACCTTGCAAGTGGAGGTCTTAGAGGTTGCTGCCTGTGTGAACCTGATGAGGAATAAGATTTATTTTATTTATTTACAATTCTTATATACCGCACTATTTATGATCAGCGCGGTTCACATAGAACAACAACATCTGACACTATACAAATGTCTGGTCATTACATTGAACAGGGAATGAAACTTGGAGAGAGGGGGCAACTATATACATAGGAAGTTAATAGGGGAGGAACCTGTTTGGTGTTTACATATTTGAGGACGAGCTATACGAGGATTCAGAGCCGTCAGTAAGATATTTGACAAAAAGGAAGTGTTTCAGGGCTTTCCTGAACTGGCTCAGTTTAGGGATTGCTCTTATGTGTGGTGGTAGGGTGTTCCATAGCGCTGGGGCGCAGAGACTGAAGGCTCGGTTGGATGTTGTTTTGGTGCAGTTTGTCGTTTCTTTTGGTATTGCTAACATATTGGTCTCCGCGGTTCTTCTTTGTCTGGTGGTGGCAAGTGGTTGTATGAATTCAGATAGAGAGGAGGAGGAGAGCCTGTTGATGGCCTTGAACGTCAACAACAAGGTCTTGAAACTGATCCGGGCTTGAATGGGGAGCCAGTGCAGCTGTTTCAGGAGGGGTGTGATATGTTCCCTTCTGGAGGCTCCGAACAGTATCCGCGCTGCACTGTTCATAGCCAGTTGCAGGGGGTTTAAGGTTGATCGGGGGAGTCCTTGTAGGATGGCGTTAGAGTAATCAAAATGAGGTATGATGAGGGCTTGGTAAATGGTGCGGAAATCATCTGGTTCTAGTAACGGGCGTAGGTGTCTAAGGGATCTGATTTTGAAGTATATCGCTCTAACAGTGTTGGCAATGTGTTGCTTCATATCGAGATGTTGGTCCAGTGTCACCCCAAGGTACCGTATAGCTGGTTTCACTTGTAGCTCGGCATTATTTACCTTCAAAACGCTGGGTGGTGTGAAGTTAGGGTTTCTAGAGATGAAAAGCACCTCTGTTTTCTTGTGTTGAATTTGTAAGTTCTGTGATAGTAGCCAATCGGATATGGTGTTGAAGCATGTAGTCATGGGGGTAAGGTCTGGGCTGTCAAGTGATATTGGCATGTATAACAGCACGTCGTCAGCATATAGCATACAACTCACATTGAACGACCTGATGATGTTGCAGATTGGTTGAAGGTATATGTTAAACATCAAGGATGATAAGGAGGATCCTTGAGGCACTCCTTGATTTTGTGGGAATGGTTTGGATGTGGTCCCGTCTGCTCGAACATGTTGCCATCTTCCAGATAAGTAAGATCTGCACCATTCTAATGCTGTTCCGCTGACGCCTTTTTCTCTTAGCCGGTATAAGAGGATCTCGTGGCAAACAGAGTCAAAGGCCGCCGCTATATCTAAGAAGATGAGTACAAAGCCATGTCTTATGTTGTCCACGCCTGAAATCACCATGTTGAAAAGAGTTGTGAGGAGTGTTTCAACTCCATGTGATTCTCTGAATCCATGTTGGGATGGATCCAGAGGTGCGTTGGTGTCTATATGATCTTGCAGTTGCTTGTAAACTATCTTTTCAATGATTTTCGCCAGCATTGGGATGCTGGATATTGGCCTGTACGACTCCACCTTTTGGGGGTCTAGCTTGGCATTCTTTAATAAGGGTCTAACAGAGGTCTGCTTGAGGGTAGAGGGGAAAGACCCAGTGCTAAAGGATAGTTGTATCATATTGGCTATGATTGGGGCGAGGTCAGTGCGCAGCTCTTTTATCCAGAAAGCTGGACATGGATCTGTATGTGCAGTGGTGGTGTTTAGGGCTGAGATGGTGTCTTCGATAATTCTCTTTGAAAGCGTGGAAAAGGAAGTTAGTGATGCTGGGTACTCTTGTTCGCAGAGTGGTCCAGGTATCACTATTTTATCGGTCTGGCACATTTTAGATTGCATAAAGACAGCATAGTCTTGCGGGAGTATGCCGCAGGGTTGCTCGGGGGTGGGTTCTTTGGTAAGAGATTTGACTAAATTGAACAAGTCATGTGGCTTATTCAATGACCGTTTCAGGGTGTTTGTATGGTGTTGCTTCATCTTGTCTGAGATGGCTTTGCGATGTGTATGTAGGTGTTGGAGGTATGCTGTATGGTCGCTACTGGTGCGCGACTTCCTCCAGCGCTTCTCCAGCCTTCGTAGAAGGGTTAGGGAAGCCTTCAGATCGGCTGTAAACCATGGGGTAGGTAGTCTTTTCTTTGGGGCCTTGTCTGTTGGAGAACGGATTGCGATTGTACTGAGTTTGCTGTTCCAGGTGGTGATTAGCTCCTCTAGGTCTAAGGAAGTCTTGTCCAAGAGCTCGTCTGTTTCAGCGAGGATGTGTTCTCTGTTAAATGGGTGGAAACTTCTGGTCGTAGGATTAGAGATCTTGCTTGCATTCTGTTGTGGTTTCAGTGGTAGTAGGGTAGGCATCTGGAAAGTGATGAGTTTATGATCTGACCATGGTACTGATGTCAATGATAACGTGATATTTTGTGATTGTTCCAGAACTGTTTGCGGGGCAAAAATGAGGTCCAGAATGTTGCCTTTTGCGCGAGTAGGTTTATGTACCAGTTGAGTGTATCCCAAGATATCTAGGGCTTCTATAAATGCGGATGCTTGATTATCCTGCAAGGATGGGAGATTAAAGTCCCCTAAGATCCAGTTAGGTTTATTTGGACCTTGCATATTGGATGCTATGTTTATGATGGTGGCCAGGTTATCTGGGTCTGTAGTTGGAGCTCTGTAGAGTAGGTTTATAGAACATGTGTTATTGGAGATTGATACAGTTTCCAAGTTGTTAAAGATTTCGTATTTTACCACCCCCCCCCCCCCCAGGGATATGTGATTCATGAGCAGCGCTGCCATCCGGTGGCCTTTAGGGCACCAGAGCCCGACAAACGATACAGAAGTTAAGAGCTTTAAATCTTGGTCATATAATCCTGATTTGCAGAACATTACAGTTGCTTGTTTAGTCACTAACCCCTGAGAGCCCATGAGGTGGCTCTGTGGTTATTTCTGTCCTGACTTGCAGAGATCAATCTGACTGATGATGGCTGCATACACACGGTCACAGAAAGGCACTATTGAGTGTACCAGCTGCCCTCTGGTGGCCATAGACCGTAGCACAGGCACTTCTTGGTTGACCGTTTAACTGTCATTATTATATTTTTTTTATATCCTAAGGTTTCCTAAATCTGTCCCTGTGAAACCACAGGCGTTTGGGCAACTTTCACTATAGAATACACAAAAGCACACTTTCAGCCTGTCCCTCCTTCCAACTACAAGTTAGGGCTCTGCTCTTGAAGAGCCTAAAAGCTGCCAATTTGCCTAACATCCCGGGACTTAACAGATGCTCCTCAGAGACATGATTAGGAGGGAAAGAACATGTGGCATCAGATCAATGCCAAAACTGCTGTCCTATAAAACTAAGAATAAACTTAAAAATAAAGAGGACTGACAACAGCCCCCTTAAGGCTGAGGAACCCCCCCGAGACTCAAAAAAACCTACAAACAAAAGAAAGAAACACTAGACCTAAAAATCTAGCTATTCTGCCTGTCATCATCCTCACACAGGCGGCTCGCTGCAACTCCCGCCACGCGGTCCAAATACCCAGAGAGAAAATGGCCGCCCCTTTGCCAATGACTTTTGGCGCCAAGAACAGCCGCTGCAAAAAGGAGGCCTCAGCAGACCGACAGAGCCCGAAGGCCTTACCTGCAGGGCCGAAAGCCACGCAGCCTGCTCCTACCACCTTGAATTCATCCGATCCTCAAGCCGCGCTGCTGCACCTGGCAGCCACGGTGAGGACCGCTCAGCCTGTTCCACAGAGTAAAATTAAAATCCCGCAGCAACGGAGAGGCTCCATCTCACACAGCTTCAGTGTGGCTGTACGGGTCCTGGAGCACTCTCCCATACCGTCCAGGGAGAGAGATCCACACCAGCGAATGCCTGCAGCAAGTGAAAATAACTGACAAGGAGGGAAGGCAAGAGCTGCTACTAAATTTAAAGAGCCAGGCTCAAATTTAAAATTACGGTAAATATAAGGAAATTTGCTCCTAACAACTAAAGGGAACTAATCCCTGATTGCCAATTAACCAAAGGTAACTGAATTAAAAGTAAAGTTAAAAGTAAATTAAAGGTAAAAATCAAAAGTAAAATCAGAATAGAATTTGTCACACTAAATGCTCCTTATCTGTTCCCCCAAGTGAGCCCAGAAGCTAGGCTCACTACGTCCTCCTGCTGCATAGAGACTGGACACACTGATGGGAGAGACCAGCAGGCTATATCCAGTGATGTCATGAGTTTGACATGCCCAGTCTCCAAGCTGCAGGAGGAGGTTCACTACCCAGAGGTTGAGGACTAAACTGGAGGAACGATAAGGAAAAGAATTTAAAAAGAAGCTTGCTGCAAAGACAAAAATTCATAGCATTTTTTAAAAGTACATTTGAAATAAGAAAACTGCAAGGGAGTTATCTGGACCATCAGATGATCAAGGTATAAAAGGGAGGACAAGGTCATAGTGGAAAGACTAAATCAAATATTTACTTTGCTCGTTAATCGTTCCTTCAAAGGAACAAGTTATCCTTGGAGACTTCAACCTCCCATCACTCCAGGAAAAACAAGCAGAAACCTTTCTCAACGCCATGACAGCAATGGACCTGACACAGATCATACAGGAAGCAACACATGAAAAAGGAAACACACTCGACCTCGTATTCCTAAACTCCCAAACCGCCTCCACATACAGAAGACCGTCAATATCACCAGTACCATGGTCAGACCACTACATCATCAACATATCCCACACCTATCAACTCAAAAATAACAGAGAAAACGAACACCACGCAAGGAGATTCAAAGCATTTAACAAGGAAGACTTCTTATCACAAACCCTGCCTAACCTACACACAACCTCCAACAATCTTGATGACCTGATCCACAACTGGAATACCACGATCTCCTCAGCAGCTAGCACAACCAGAAACAGCACCAAAACCAGACCCATCTCCTCAAAAGCCCGATGGTTCACCCCCAGACTCCGAAAACTGAAAACCAAACTTAGAAGAACTGAAAGGAAATGGAGGAAAACCAAAAACGACAGAGACAAAGCAAAATATCACTATGAGCTAAATGCATACCACTCAGAAATTGACAACGCCAAAAAAGCCTACCACACCAAAATCATCACAACAGCCATAAACCAACCCCAAGAACTCTTCCAAATTGTCAAAAATCTAACAAGGACACCCAGTGGCCCTGACCAGCTGCCAGATATCCCCTCTGATCTTCTGGCCCGACAATACAAACAGCTTCAACAACCACAAAGCCCACAGCGCTATGCTGAAACAGCCAAGACAAACTCATACCCCATCCTGAACAGAGTCTGGAATACATTCGACACAACCTCAAAAGAAGAAATATCTTCCACCATCTCCTGCTTGAACACCACCACCTCCCCACTGGATCCCTGTCCTACCGACTGGATAAAGAAAACCAAAGAAGACCTCAGTGCGCCACTAACCCACATAGTAAACGAATCCTTTGCCCAAGGCCTCATGCCGGATGCCCTCAAAACCACAATCATCCGACCAACTCTAAAAAAGCACAACCTGGATCCCCTAGACCCCACTTCCTACAGACCAGTAGCGAGCCTCCCACTCACTGCAAAAATAATTGAGAAGATAGTACAACATCAGCTTCAAGAACACCTAGACGTCAACAACATACTGGACCCGCAGCAACACGGATTCCGACCATTACATGGGGTCGAGACCCTCATGACCACGCTGATGAACACCCTCATCATAGGAACCCAAGAGAAACACTCAGGATTCATCCTAATCTTCCTGGACATATCAGCGGCCTTCGACACCATCTCCCATAACACCCTTATCCACAGACTCCAAACAATTGGGATCAAAGATACTGTACTCCAATGGTTCAAGTCCTATCTAACCAACCGACAGCAACTAATCCGCACCAAAAACTCAACCTCACCCCCCTTCCAGCAACATCAAGGAGTACCGCAAGGATCCACATTATCAGCCATGCTTTTCAACATCTACCTCCGTCCACTCTGTTCAGTCATACGCACTCACAATGTCCAATTCCACATATATGCCGACGATATAATGCTCTACGCTCCAATTACAACCACAGACCCGAAAAACGACCAGCTGTCAACCTGCTTCACTGACGTATCCAACTGGCTACAAGAGAACAACCTATCCATTAACATAAAGAAGACCGAGGCTCTCATAGTGACAAAAGACCCAGACTTCAAACCACCCACTCACATCACCATGGGAACCATGCAAATCCAAATACAACCACACATAAGATATCTCGGCATTATCATTGACCAAGCCCTAACCCTTAAGCAGCAAATCAACAAGACCACTCAAACAGTATTCCACAAGGCAAAAACGGTACAACGTCTCAGACCTCTCCTCGAACCACAGGACTTCAGGACAGTAATGCAAGCTCTGACACTCCCTCATCTAGACTACTGCAATGTAATCTACCATGGCCTACCTGCCACACAAACCAATCCTCTCCGAATTGCCCTAAACACCACGGCGAGAATAATTTACAATGCAAAGAAAAGGGACCACATCACCCCAATTCTGAGGGACCTCCATATTCTCCCCATCGAAGCAAGAATCAAATACAAAGCTCTCCTACTCACCCACAAAACCATCCACCAAACACAAGGCACCCCACTCTGCTCCCTACTACCTCAACCAACCCACAGCAGAACGACCAGACAATCCTCCAACAGCTCCATTGCAGTCCCCCACAAAAGGACCAAGGCAACACAACGGACCTGCAACAGAGCCTTTGAACTCTATGCCCCATCCCTCTGGAACTCTCTACCAAACCACATCAGGAACAATGGTGATCTCCCATCATTCAAAAAGCAGCTAAAAACCATCCTATTCCAAGAACATCTCTGAATAGGAACCCCCCTATTTTTCTCAAAAGCTCCAGATCAGTAACTATGCTACCCTGTCAGTCTCTATGTCCATCCCAAAATCATCATTGTTGAACCCCCGGTGATGGGCCCCCCCCACCATTGATTCCCCCCCCCCCCTTTTTGTTAAATGTCCCACCGCTTTGACCCGGTGAAAAGCGGGATATAAATACAGTTAAATAAATAAATAATCAAGGAGATTTTATTTATTTATTTAATTCTCTTATATACCGCGCTATTCTGCATCAGTGCGGTTTACATTGAACAAACTGAAATTACATTGAACAGGGCATTATAACTTGGAGATAACTATTTTACAGGGAACATGGGCTATGGAGGGTTAAGTGGCTTGCCCGATAGAGTTTAAAATAGTGACAATTCAGAGGGACAAAAATCTCAGTGAGAATGAATTAGAGCAAAGTGACAAACTAAAAAAGTGGTGAATTACCTGGACCATACAGTATACACTACAGAATACTTTAAAAAAAGTAATTTCAGATTTACTAATTAATAATTACTAAATTATCATCATTAAAATGGTCTATAGTACATGAAGACTGGAGGGTGGACAAGTTAATGACAATTTCTTAAGAGTTCTCTGGGGTGATCCAGGAAACTACCAACTGGCAAGACCAATGTTAGTGCTGGGCAAAATGGTAGACACTTTTATAATGAACAAAATTACTGAATATACAGATAGTAATGGTTCCCATGGTTTAATAAAACAAATCCAATATGGATTTAGCCAAAGGAAGTCTTGTCTCACTAACCTGCTATGTTTCCTTGAGGCGTGAATAAACGTGCAGATAAGGTGAGCCAATTAATATACTGTATCTGGATTTTCAGAAAGTGTTTGACAGAGTACCTCAGAGGGTCCTGAGGAAATAAAGAAGTCATAGGATAAGAGGCAGTGTCCTAGTCTGGGATTGGGAACCAATTAAATGATAGAGCAGGGCTAAATTATTCAATTTTCTCACCAGCAAAAGGTGAATAGTGGCGTGCTCAAGGGATCTGTGCTAGAACTAATGCTTTTTAACATATTTATAAAATGATCTGGAAAAGAGAACAATGAATGAGGTGCTAAAATTTGCAGACACAAAATTATTCAAAATTGTTAAATCACAATTGGATTGTGAGAAATTGCAGAAGGACCTTGCAAAACGGAGAGGTTGTTTGATGTGGACAAGTGGAAAGTGAAGCATGCAGTGAAGAACGCAAAACAAAAGCTACACATTGTTAGACTTGATATTAGGAGTCGTCACCCAGGCAGAAGATCTTGGTGTCACTAAATACATTGAAATCTTGTGCTCAGTGTGTGGTGGTAGCTCAAAAAGCAAATGGAATGTCAGCAATTATTAGGAAATGGATGGAGAATAAAACAGGTCCCAGAGTTTAGTAATTTTCTCTGCATGAATTGCACCTTAGTGGTTATAAAAAAAAAAAAAAAAAAAAAAAAAAGAGAAAACCAGAGGCAAGAGTGGAGCAGCAGTAAAAACAGACCAGGAGGTTCCACATGGTGCGGCTGTATCCTGGCAAGGGCCAGTGCACTTTTTGGAATGCAGCAAGTCTGGGGGAGTGCAGCGCATTACAGACGTCACACATGGCCAACCCAGGGGTTTGCAGCCAGCAGGCACACCTCTCAGCAGAAGGGCTGTGCCGCAGCTGCCTCAAGGAAAGCACTACAATCACAATAAAAAAAAGGAAGGGACAAATGCACAATTTTCTCAATGGAGAAAAGTGAATAAATGGAGTACCCAGGGGTCTGTATTGGAACCAGTGCTTTTAACATATAAATTTTCTGGAATTAGGAACAAGCAAAGCGATTAAATTGATGATATGAAATTATTTGGAGTTAAATAGTATGTAGATTGTGAGAAACTGCAGGAGGACCCATGTGAGATTAAGAGACTGGGCATCCAAATGGCACATGAATTTAATGTGGACAAGTGCATAGTGATACACGTAGGGAAGAATAACCCAAACTATAGATACACAATGCTAGGTTCCACATTAGGAGTCGGTGAGTCGCCTCCCAAGAAAAAAAAAAGATCTGGATGTGATCTTAGACAATACATTAAAATCTTCTGTTCAATGTGTGGTGGTAGCCAAAAATGCAGAATATTGGGAATCATTAGGAAAGGAATAGAAAATAAAACATAGGAAATCATAATGCTAGAGAGGTTTGTGAATACTGGTAGCTCAGGTTGGTGATCATGATGTGGACTGTTCTCAGAACTTGATAGATGGTGACGAAATGCCTGCAATCAAACTAAGAGGACATCATCAGTGCAGGGTTCCAGATGGCAACGACACATCTGCAATCAAACTATCAAGCTCGGAGAACAATCCAACATCATGATATCATAATGCCTCTGTATCATTCCATGGCGGACTGCACTGCAAGTATTGTGTGCACTTCTAATCTTTGCATCTCAAAACAGATATAGCAGTGTGGTAGGCTATGGCCTATAATAGTCTGCAAATATGAAAGACCTGTAAGTTAGGCCCTGATTCCAACCCCCATCTTAGTAAGAACTAATAATCTGTAAAAGTCTGAGAAAGCTGTTTTAAACTGCTTAATAAGGAGTCTTCATGAATACATAATTCTTTCATTATTCTCTTGTATTCTGATGATAGAAATGTTTCAATACCTGCATTCCTAGAGCCAGAAACGACCCCGCAGTAGATTTGTATCAATACCTAGAAACTGTACCATTGTTAGAATAGTCCGGGAAGGGGGAGCAGGGAGCTAGGCCCAGAAAGGATCTCTGATTGGACAAGTGCAGGGGGCGTTGGGACCAATAGAAAGTCTGCATGTATCAAACTGAAAAGGAATGTATAAAATGAATATGTTTCTGTAAGAGATTTGCTCAGTTATTTTTGAAGCTTTGACTATCTCAGCCTTGTGCACAATAAATTGGCTTGGATCTTTGAACTGACTCCTGGTATTATTTATTGCATGCTTATCAGCTGCTACATATTCTTGGTGCATTGGCCGGGAATGTGTGAGTGGGGGATGGTATTCAAGTAAATATACCACGACTTCTCGCCTCCAGGTTTGGCCCAGTTGGAACCGTGTCCGTCCGACGCGGGGGAATTCTCTGGCGCCACCGGTCTTATTGCATCGGAGAGGGTTCCGCCTTGCCTCGGCGGGCCACTGGGTCCAGCTGGCCAACACCTCCGAACCCGAGGGGAGTCCAGGATCCAACCCAAGAACTGGTTTGGTATCGAGAACCGGATCCGGTGAGTAGAAAACCTTGGGCATTTGAGTCTGTGAAGCCTGGGGAAAGTCTTGCATGAGTATGTGAGACACATTTGGTATAGACTAACTGGGAAAAGTCTTGCATGAGTGCGCGAGACAAGAGAGCTTGATCACCTCTCAGGGCGCGTCCGAGTAAGCCTTGCATGAGTATACACGAGGCCCAAACCACGGCCCTTGATTAGTCAGCAGTCTGAGTAAGCCTTGCATGAGTATGCGTGAGGCCTGCTGCTGCTGGTTAGTTAGATAGGGTCTGGGAAAATTTGGGAAAAACGTCTTGCTAGCATGTTTTGTTGTGTGTGCGTGAATGAGAGGCCTTGAAACACATGCCAAGTGAGAGCGGACTCCTGAGTAGCACACTTCCTGGCCAGGCGACTGCGCCCAGGTCGCGAAAAGGAGGAAGCGTTTGGTGTTTGTCTCCCCCATTGTTCCGTTGTCCTTATCTGTTGAAACTGCGGGTTTCCCTTCTGGTATAATGTAAGATTATTCTGTTGGGTAATTTGTGAAACAGTTTACCAATTAAGGAATAGTATTAAGAGAAGAAGAAAGAGGAAGGAAAAACCAACTCAGGAGTCACTTAAGTACAAAGACAGCTGTCTCACTGATGTCAGTTTTTTTCAGCACAGCAGTGCGTCTCTGACAAGCAGAGAGAGAAGGGGCGTGTCTGTAGAAAGGAATGTTTAGTATTCTTTAACCCTTAGAAGGCTCACTTTCAATTTATTCTACGTTCTGCAGCTGGGTTAATTTGTGCTTATTTCAGGAAAATTGTACCTGTTTTATTCAATATGTTCTAATAGTGATGTTCCTTCTGCTATGGTCATGTATTATATATCATTTAATAGGAATGTTTAGTCAGAATTTTGGATTCCGACAGTTTTGGGCTCAGCCTGGAAAGGGTTAAGTTCTTATTAACCCCTTTCGAGTTCCTCAACTGTTCTTGTACGGACCAAGTGAGGAGGATTCTGTAGAGCTATAGGTATAATGCATTTGTGGGCTTAGCCTTGTCTTGTGTTTTTTTTATGTTCCAGTCGTTAGCAAACACTGTAATGGTCCAAACAGAAATGATAGAGAAATTAAGGAAACTGCTTTTGTTTTTCCTTTGACCTTCAAAGTAGAGGTTAAGAACCCTGACAGGACTATGAAGCATCCCGAGCCCGTAGTACCAGATTGCGACTTGAAAATGATTTAAATCCTGAGGGAATGTACATGTCCTTTGAATGTCTGCTTTCTGAACTGTAAGATTTAAAGTAATTTCTTTTGCAGAGACATTGTTCAGCTTATGTGCTGATTACGGCTGGCAGTTAGTTCCATGCTAAGTATTTTTATTCCAGTCATACGTAACAGATATGTGGCCGTCATGTTAGGAGCCATAGTTCTTTCTACTGGAATTGTTGTTATAACATGTTGCAAAATAATAGTTTTATATTTTAAGGACTTTATCTAAATTGTTCCTATTTAGAATGAGCACACACATCCATTATGCTTAGTCCACAGGAAAATGCAGCCTGACTGCCCGCCCCCTCTGTCTGTTGTCAAGTACATCATCATGGGGGGGGGGGGGGGGTCGGAGTCCACGCAGATTCTGTTGAAATGTATGACTAGGAATTTTAGCAAGGGATTTTCTGGAGACTATGGAATAGAATGTCTCCGTCCCGATTAGAAATGCTCTGTGAAAGGGAGTGGCCAGTGTTAGCTACTTCATGGCTCTGAGAGGGCACCTTTGATGTTAATGTAGTTTCCCGTGTTCATCAGATTGTGCAAAAAATGTTCCCTGATCAATTCCCCTATATAGATTCCTGGTTAAGTGTTTGTGAAGGAAAAAAAAAAGCCCTCCTGGATAAAGCATTGCTATGAGGAACAGTGTAGGAGATTAGTAGCAGCCACAAAGGGGGGAGGGTCCGGAAGTCTGAAAAAAAAAAAAAAAAGAGCTGCCCGTTTATTCTGCCCCAGAATCTCTAGACATTCCACTCTGTCTGTCCCAGTATCTTTATAGGCCAGTGCCCTCAGCTCTGCCACCACCCCGGGCAGAGCCCGGGGCAGGGGGGGGAATACCTCCCTGCAGATGTACCCCAAGTAGTTCACCAGCCACCTCCGCAGCAGGAGGATGCGCACCCCCTCTTCACCGGAAGCCCCGGCTCAGTTTAAAGTACTCCGAGTGGGCCACAGTCCACCGATAACACTACAAGCAGGGATTCATTTGCCAATTCAGGGTCACTCACAGCCAGCGCCCAAGAACATGAAGTGGAACCCAGACAGTCCCGATTGCTGTATGCCTTCAGAAGTACAACTACCAGTAAAAGGGATGGTCACGTTATACCACTGCACCAGGTCCAGGGCCTACCCACCCTTAATACCGAAGGCCAGGTCATGGAAGGGCCGACCAGCCTTGTTTATGTGCCTTTTTCCACCACTGATTTACTGAACTGAAAGAGGCATTATGCCTCCTACACTGAGAAGCCTTAGGATTTGATTGAACTAATGAACAGTATTATGCAGACCCATCAGCCTTGATGGCCCCAAGTGGGGTCCAAATAGTGCAGGCAGCCCTCACTATATACCCCATGCGATCCAGCAGCCCAGGAGAATTTGCATATGGTAAATGCAGTTTTTGGTCAGTCAGATATAAGATGAAAATTACAGAAAATGGATGGATTTGCGGGCATGAATACAGCAGTTAATGGAAGTTGCTCAGAAAGTGTTTGTGAATCATGAAAATGAATGTGACAAAGTGAACATAAGATGAAGAAGAAAGCAGATCTTCTTGCTGCTGCTTTAGTTGAATGACGTGGAGGAGGTTTTCCTAATCGAAGGAGCAGAGGAAGTGGAAGGGGTCATGAAAATAATTGGACCCCACTGGGTGCGAATCAGTGTGCCCATTGCAGAGAAGGACATTAGAGAAGTGAATGCCCGCATCTCGACTCCACCCCCAGGAAGGGAGGAGGGAGTACTTTGAGAACAGGAGATTGATTTCAGAGTCGTGGAAGAATAAACCGAGCACAGTTCCAGCAAGAGAGGGAAGAAGCTATTGAGGGAGTGGCAGTTGCAACAGGCTATGACGTGGATGAAGACTAGGCCAGACCGGACTCCAAGTTCACCCTGGGTCCCCAGGAGCCTATGGTCAGTTTGAAAATAGGAGACCAATATATGGACTTTATGGTGGATACAGGAGCAGAATACTAAAGCCAGTAGTCCCTTTTTCTTCT
Organism: Ichthyophis bannanicus; assembly: GCA_033557465.1. Classification (NCBI taxonomy): domain Eukaryota; kingdom Metazoa; phylum Chordata; class Amphibia; order Gymnophiona; family Ichthyophiidae; genus Ichthyophis; species Ichthyophis bannanicus. Next base: position 252,893,473 of record CM066031.1, read on the forward strand.
CGATGCATCACCATTGTCAGAGCTACTGGGGCTAAGGACACTAAGCCTTTCCTGCAGAACCGCATGTGTGAACTAGGGGGGACAGAAAATAACGCACCAGTTCTTGTATATGCCTGAATGCCCTATTCCACTTTTGGGCCGAGATCTGCTTGCAAAGCTCCAGGCACAGATATCCTTTGCTGAAGGGGAAGAAATGCAAATGACTGTGAACCCAAAGCCTGCTGGATTGATGGTGCGGACTGCTCCCCGAGAAGAAGAGTAGCGGTTCTATAGTACATCTCTAACCAAGTTAGCTAGTTCCTGTATACCCATCAACCTTATAGCCCCGCCTGAAGTATGGGCAGAAGATAATCCACCTGGCCTAGCAAAGAACATAGCCCCTGTCATCGTCACCCTCAAGCCAGGAGCGGAACCAGTGCATGTGAAGCAGTATCCTCTTCCCCGACCAGCCATTGAAGGTATCCACTGCCATCTAATGAAACTGCTGAAGTATGGACTTCTCAAGGAGTGCCAGCCACCTTGGAACACCCCTCTTCTCCCAATCAAGAAACCTGGGACGGGGGATTACCGCCCAGTACAAGATCTGAGGCGGGTAAATGATGCAGCTGAAACTATACACCCAGTGGTACCAAAATCCTTGGGACTGATCCCCGCTGAGGCTACTCATTTCACTGTCCTGGACCTGAAAGAGGCCTTCTTCTGTATACACCTAGCCCCCACCAGTCAACTTTTGTTCGCTTTTGAATGGCAAGACCCCACAACAGGAAGGCGGGGCCAACTCACCTGGACTCGATTACCTCAAGGATTCAAGAATTTACCTACTCTCTTCAGTGCTGCTTTGAATCAGGATCTTTCAAGCTACTATGTGAAGCTAGGAGAAAGGGTTCTTCTTCAGTATGTGGACAACTTGCTCATAGCCACAAATTCAGAAAGTGAATGTCTACAAGCCACCAGTGAACTCTTGCACCTTCTAAATGAGGCTGGATACAGTCTCAAGAGCCAAGGCGCAATTATGTCAAACAAGTTAATATCTGGAATTCCAGTTGTCCAGCGGAATTCGACACCTGGGACCGGAACGCAAAGAAGCTGTATGCAGTATTCCTACTCCAACCACCAGGAGGCAAGTGAGAGCCTTCTTGGGTGCCGCAGGGTACTGTCGTATATGGATCCCCAATTTTGCGCTGCTAGCAAAACCATTATATGTTTATGTTTTATTAAAATTTGATATACCGCCCATACCAAAAAGGCATCTGGGTGGTTTACAATTAAAATTTACATAGCTGCGAAAGAGGAGAAAAGAACGCCATTATTAAAACAGTAAAGAGGAAAAAGAATAAATAAATAAAACAAATAAGAACACGGACATTACAACAATGGTAGGTCAGGGAGGTAAAAACAAACATGGGGACAGACTACATGGGAAGGTTAAATGCCAAGGTGAATAGATGGGTTTTTAGCTTTGTTTTGAAATGTGGAAGAGATGTTTCGGTGCGGAGGGAAAGGGGGAGTGAATTCCAGAGCTATCAAGCTACCAAAGGAATGGAAAAGTCTCCTCTTGAGTGGGGCCCTGAACAGGATGCAGCCTTTCAATCTCTAAAAACCGCTCTGATGTCATCACCAGCTCTGGGTCTACCAGATGTCCAGAAAACCTTTCTGTCTCTATGTCCATGAGTCACAAGGAAATGCTTCAGGGGTACTGACTCAATCTCTTGGATCTTGGCAACGGCCAGTAGCCTATTTGTCAAAACAATTGGATGTAGTTGCAAAAGGCTGGCCCCCTTGTTTGAGAGCTGTTGCAGCTACAGCCCTCCTAGTGAGCAAAGCAGACAAGCTCACTTTGAGACAGAATCTTCAAGTTACTGTACCACACACTCTGTTCTGATCCTTATGGAACACAAAAGGAAGTTTCTGGCTTACAAACTCACGAATGTTGAAGTATCAGAGTATGCTGTGTGAGAATCCTCGATTGCAATTGATGGTCAGTCAAGCTTTGACTCCTGCTACGCTATTACCAGTTGGTCTTGACCCTCCTGATCATGACTGCTTAGAAATTATGGACACTGTATTCTCAAGCCGGATTTGACTGATGTTCCTCTGGAGAACCCTGAACAGACTTTCTTTGTGGATGGAAGTAGTCTCATCATCAATGGACATTGTTGTGCCGGGTATGCAGTGGTGACCCTTGATCTGGAAGTTGAGTCCTCAGCTTGGCCCCCAGAAACTTCAGCACAGAAAGCTGAACTGATAGCTCTCACTAGAACACTGACAATAGGAAAAGGGCTCTGTCTCAATGTGTACCCGGATTCCAAGTATGCCCTTACAACCTTGCATGCACATGGGGCCCTGTACAAAGAATAAGGGTGGATAACCTCAGGAAGCAAGTCCATTAAGTATGGCCCCGAGATATTGACATTATCAGATGCATACTGCATACAGATCTCAGAATTTAGGAAAAGTAGAACGTATGAATAGAACCCTGAAATCTCAGTTGTCCAAACTTTGCCAAGAAGCTCACCTGAAATGGCCCCAGGTTCTTCCTATAGCCCTTCTTAGGATATGCTTAGCCCCTACTAAGTCTTTAGGAGTTTCCCCTTTTTGAGATTCTGTATGGGCGACCCCCGCCTATTGTATAGGGAATAAAAGGAGATATGAAACAGATTGGATCTGAAATTACTAGACAAGAACTATTGGTTTTAAATTCTGTTTTGCAGAGTCTTCATACGTGGGTACAAGATCAGCTGCCCATCCATCTAACAGAACCCCTGCATCCTCTCAAGCCTGGAGTCTCGGTGTGCATCAAAGAGTGGAGAAAGACACCGTTGGCACCGCATTGGAAGGGACCTTATGTTGTCATCTTATTAACCCCAACAGCAATTAAAGTTGCAGAACTCGAACCCTGGATTCACCACAGTCAAGTAAAGCCAGCAGCCGTTGATAGCCCTGTAGAACGGAAGGCAGCTACAAAAGTTTTAGCTATGTGGCAATATTACCCTATACCCCAAAATGATGCTTTTACGCAAGTATAATATGTGATTTAATTCTCACCCTTTCTCACTTGCGGGTGAGAATAATCAAAGGGGAGAATGTGGTAGGCTATGGCCTATAATAGTCTGCAAATATGAAAAGCCTGTAAGTTAGGCCCTGATTCCAACCCCCATCTTAGTAAGAACTAAAAATCTGTAAAAGTCTGAGAAAGCTGTTTTAAACTGCTTAATAAGGAGTCTTCATGAATACATAAATCTTCCATTATTCTTTTGTGTTCTGATGATAGAAATGTTTCAATACATGCATTCCTAGAGCCAGAAACGACCCTGCAGTAGATTTGTATCAATACCTAGAAACTGTACCATTGTTAGAATAGTCCGGGAAGGGGGAGCAGGGAGCTAGGCCCAGAAAGGATCTTTGATTGGACAAGTGCAGGGGGCGTTGGGACCAATAGAAAGTCTGCATGTATCAAACTGAAAAGGAATGTATAAAATGAATATGTTTCTGTAAGAGCTTTGCTCAGTCCTTTTTGAAGTTTTGACTATCTGAGCCTTGTGCACAATAAATTGGCTTGGATCTTTGAACTGACTCCTGGTATTATTTATTGCATGCTTATCAGCTGCTACAGCAGCAATATTAAAGTGCAGAGAAGGCTATGAGGAAAGGTTAAAGAGTTTAGGACTCTTCAGTATGGAGAAGAAACAGCTGGAGGGAGATATGATAGAGGTCTATAAAAGTTTGAGTGGAGTGGAACAGGTAGATGCGAATCAATTGCATTTCTGAAAAGTAAACAAGGACTAGGGGATACGCAATGAAGCTACAAAGTAGTGTATTTAAAACAGATTTTAGTCTCTGAAAGTCCTTGCTGGAGGATGTGGTAAAGGCATGTAGGTTTAATAAAGTTTGGAGGAAAAGTCCATAAACAGTTATTAAGGAGAACACTACTGCTTATTGCTAGAATTGGCTATTTTGGGATATGTCAAGTACTTGTGACCTGGATTGGCCACTATTGGAAAATGGACACTGGGTTTGATAGACCTTTGGTCTGACCCAGTATGGCAGTACTTGTGTTTTTATGAGTTTCCTGCTCTGGGAGTAAGCTTGCCAGCTCACAAAATATAACCTTATTAATTCCAATGACTTTTTGGTAATTAAATGTCTTACATTTCCGATTCAGTTTACTAAAAAGGGAAACGTGGTTCATCTTGGAATACCACTTTTGCTGCCTTTACTCAACCACTATTGGGAGTATGTTTACTAACCAAGCTAATTGTTTACCCCTGCTATCTGCAACGAAGTCCCATTGACTAACATAGGACCTAGTTGCAGATAGCACATGTTAACCATTAGCCCAGCTTAGCAAACATACCCCTATGAATTTGTCTCTTCTGCCTAACTTCATGGAGCAAAGTATCCTGCATCTTTTCTCAATTAGTGAAGCCAGCCTCTGCCGACATATTAGCCCAGCTGCTGATGTTCCAATCTTAAGATAAGTCTGCTTTGACTCCCAAAGGGCAGGGACAGATATTTTTATACTTTTCTCAACAGTGTGGCTTCGACCTTGCAACATTATACAAATGTTTAACTGTGACAGCAATTTCAAAGGCAGATTTTTCATAAGAGAGTTTGTTAAAAATTTACCTTTACTCTCACTCTCAGAAATGTAAGTAAGAGGCTTCCAGGACAAAATTTCTCCTTACACATGCCAGGGAGTCTTCCAGTTGGGTCACATACTGTGAATGATGAGCCATAGAAGCAGCTTCTAAACCAGTCAGTCAGTCATTCTTCCAGCATGCAGCCTGCCCTGCTCATCTCAGCACAAAGCAGAACAAGATAATAGCAGATTCATAAGAACATGGAGAAAAAAACTCAACAATGCAATTTACCATAGAAACTGAGCAATTCGTCCAACATAGGCCCCGGCTCCAGGCTGTAAAACGTTACCTGCATAAAAGAGGAAGAACACTGTTAGTCTGCACTCTGAAGCAGGAACATGAATTATCCTGGGAGCCAAATAATGATAGCATGGGAAACATTCTTCCTGTACCTTTTAAAAAAGAGATTTGGGTAAAAACTCCCACTTCAGAGATCTGTATGGGAGGGAAGGATTGTAGGGAGACAGTTCAATGGCTCCTTCAATTCTTACTTTTCAAAGCTTCTCAAAAAATATGGAGAAAATTAAGAAAAGAAACTGTTTAAACACAAATATTTTATTTATTTAACATTTCTTATATACCGCCTTTCATGATATCAAGGTGGTTTGCATTGAACAAATTACATTGAACAGGGCATTATAACTTGGAGATAACTATTTTACAGGGAACATGGGCTATGGAGGGTTAAGTGGCTTGCTCAAGACCACAAGGAGCACCCGTGGCACTAGAAACCCCGGTCCTTCCGGCCCAAGGTTGCTGTCCTCTAGTCCCCCAACCTTCTGGCCTGAGGTAACTTGCCCCAACCACTAGGCCACTCCTCCCTCAAAATATAAAAATTACTCCTCATTCACAAGCACACAGTTACTCCATAATGGTTTCGTGTAAGCTCCCTGCATTTTCAAATGATTACAGATACATTTCCCTTTCTGCTTCTTCCTAGTCTACTGCTGGCAGTACTGAGTCACCAGCCACCTTCCCCTGTACCCTGCTTGGAAGTCTGCCACGGCTCAAGAGTTCAGATGCACTGTTGTAATGAATTATTTTGTTAATAGTTGCAGAGAGGGATGACCTTGGTCACTGAACAGTCCAACTATTTTGTTTTAACATAAAAAGAAAACTATGGCCTGTATTCAGGAGTCCCAGGGCCACACATTTAAACATGAAACCTGACTTAGTACTTTATAATCTCCCTAAATCACAGCACTGCAATACAAGGCAGTACACTCTTGCAAATGTGTCATGGATTCTGTGAACTGTTCCTAATCAATGATGTCATTTTTCCCAGCTCCATTTTAGGGAAGAACAGGAAACCTTTAGCCCCCCTGCTGATCACTGTCCCCAAGCACTTGTCCCTCCAAGGTGTGCAGAACGAAGATGAAATTTCAGACAGTTGCTTTTTAAGGTCGTCGTCCCCCTTCCCAACTGCGACAAAAGCAGATATTTGTCCCGATATGCGACATGCCCTATAAAGTAATATTTCCAAGGCAAAGAAAGAAGAGTCACCATAGCCACTGTTTTAATGCCTTGCATTCAAAGGAACACATATTTCCTCATTCCTCACAAGCCTTTTGACTACTTACACTTCCCAATCTTTTTACACTTGCAAAGAGGAAAAAACAAACAGGACCTAACCCCATATTCTCTCAAAATCACAGCTTAATATCATTCTGCTATTTTTGAGCATTAATATTATAAAAAGCAGGAATGCAATGCCAGAAAATATATTATCTATGCACATACTGTTAGTTTACAAAACAGTTAATAATTTGGATTTATATTGAGTATTTGATACAAACAGGATTTGTGTGTGTTTTCTAACAATCTAGCTTGTGAGATGCACGCCAGCCATGTGCCAGATTCTGCCCATGTACACGGACGCTGCATGAATGTCCCCACAGTAATAATGCTCACACTGGGATGGGAGTAGAGAGAAACATACCTGGGATATCACACACTGTGGCAGAGCCAGAATTCAAACCCCTGAATCTAGACTAATTTTTTTTTTTTTTTAGAACAAGCCTCTCTCATGCCTTCATCAGCTCACCTACACAGATATCTCCCAGCTTGTCTGGGCTCAGGCTGACATCTTGAAGCACTGCTGCCATCACAGCTGATAGAAGCTCATCGGGAGTGGTGTCCTGATTACAGAAAAAAATTAAAGAAATGAACATTCGCCCCATGACCGCTAACAAAAAAAAGCAGTAACGACTTCCTTCTGTACAGACTTACAATTCACAAGCAGAATTACAGAACCTGGCATGAATAAAAGGACTTCAGATACTATGTAAAACAAGTCATGACCTTCAGAGTTTGAACAAAATATACACTGTAGGAACTCAAGATGAGTCAGGCCCAGGATCCCAACTCCAACAGTCGTCAGTCTAGGTCACAAGAAAGCAGCAGTTCCCAAAACGTACATCAATTTCTCATAGTTCATTTCCAGGAATAAGCTGGCTAATAATTTTTTATGGACTTCTCCATAAACTTCTCCAAACCTTTTTTGAACCCCGCTTTGTTACTCACCTTGACCACATCTTCTGGCAACAGATTCCACAGTTTAAATTATGCTGTGTATGAAAAAATGCTTTCTAAGATCCATTTTCAATATGCTGGTTGTTGGTTTCATAAAATGCCCTCTTGTTTTAGTAATGGTTGGAAGGTTAAACAACCACCCCCTATTTAACCTCTTCATCCCAACTCATGATGTTATAAAGTTATCATATCCTCTTCTCTCAGTAGTCTCTCTTCGAAGCTGAAGAGGGAGTGAGAGAGAGGTCAACTGCAACAATGCATCCCAAACCCTGCTCCTACTACTCTCATAAATGACTGGGAAGGAAACAAAGCCACTTCCCACACCCACCCACCTTTTCTCCTTCCCCATTCACATCACCACACCATCTCCTTTTCCCTTCCTCCATCACCTCCTTTACAAATTACCCCATGAGAACAGGCATGAAACCAGAACAATGCTCTTCAAAGGCAGCCATGCTAAGCCCCTCAGAAAAATCACCTTTCACTTGGAACGTCACAGCAGTAATTTTATTAAGTGGAAAGAGTTTCCAGATTAAGTGCCAAAACCCTGGAAAGGGATGTAACATCTTATTTATTCCATGGATAGGAGAAGTCCACCTGAACATAAAGTGCAAGCAAGCAGCAAACCACTAAGATGCACAGAATACAGATCTGATCCCCATTCAACACCAGCATGATTCAAAGGGTGCATGTACCAATCCTAAACTGGGCAAGTAGAAAGTCTAATATTGAGGGAGGAGCCTTCTGGCCTCCCTGCCAGCTGTGCTATTGCTGATTTGAAGTTTCTTCCACTGTTGGAATCTGGTTTCTCCACCAACTGTGTGGCCCTGCTCCTCCATCGAAACATAGCTCAGTCCTTCCATAAACTGCAGTTTTTATGTTTAGGTGAAGCTTGGGGATCTGTAGACAGTCTTAGTCACATGTTGACAAATATCACCTTAACACAAACTACCTTTTATATGTAGGAAAGCTCTCTAAGGAAGAAAGCACGATGGGGATACATACAAACTTCTTTTTATGCCACCAACACCTCCAATTCCCTTCTCAGGGAATAAGATACGCCATACTGGGTCAGACCAAGGTCCATCAAGCCCAGTATCTTGTTTCCAACAGTGGCCAATCCAGGTCACAAGTACCTAGCAGTTTCCCAAAAAGACATGTTCCACAATGCTTGGGGGCTTGTACTGGGGGCAAGCAGTGGATTTCCCAGGTCCTCTTAAATAATGGTTTATGAACTTGTCCAAACCCTTTTTTTAAACCCAGTTACACTAACAGATTTACTACATCCTCCGGTGACAAATTCCAGAATTTGATTACGTGATGAATGAAAAAATATATGTTTTCTTATTAGTCTTAAATGGTTACATTGTAGCTTCATTGCATGCCCCCTAGTCGTTCTACTTTTTGATGGCGTAAACAAACGATCTACATTTACCCTTTCCACTCCATTCCTTAATTTATAAGCTTCTATCATATCTCCCCTCAGCTGTTTCTTTTCCAAGTTGAAGAGCCCTAACCTTTTAAAGCCTCTCCTCATAGGGGTATCCTTCCATTCCTTTTACCATTTTAGTGGCTCTTCTCTGTATCTTTTCTAATTCCGCTATATCCTTTCTAAGATACGGTGACCAGAATTGCATACAATATTCAAGGTGCAGTTGCACCATGGAACAATACAGAGGCATCATAATATCCTTGGTTTTATTCTCTATTCCTTTCCTTACGATTCCTAGCATCTCATTTGCTTTCTTGGCCGCAGCTGCACACTGGGCGGAGGGTTTCAAAGTGTTATCCATGATGACACCTAAACCTTTTTCCTGAGTGGTGGTTCCTAAAGTGGAATCTTGCATCGTGTAACCATAGCTTGTGTTGTTCTTTCCTAGATGCATAACTTTCCACTTGTCCATATTAAATTTCATCTGCCATTTGAACATCCAGTCTTCCAATTTATCAAGGACCTCTTGCAATTTTTCACAATCCTCTTGGGTTTTAACCACTATGAATAATTTTGTGTCAACTGCAAATTTGATTGCTTCACTTGTTATTCCCATTTCCAGGTCATTTATGAATATATTAAAAAGCAGCGGATCCAGCACAGACACCTTTCTCCATTGGGAAAATTGGCCATTTAGCCCTACCCTCTGCTTGCTATCTTTTAACCAGTTCCTGATCCACAATACTACACTGCTTCCTAACCCATGACTTTTTAATTTTGCCAAGTGTCTCTGATGAGGGACCTTGTCAAAGGCTTTCTGACAATCCAGATACACTATAATCGACCGGCTTACCTTTGTCTACCTATTTATTCACACCTTCAAAAACTAACAGATTAGTAAGACAAAACCTTCCTTGGCTAAAGCCATGTTGGCTTTCTCCATTAAGCCATGACATGTTCAGTAATTTTGTTCTTTAAAATGGTTTCTACCATTTTGCCCGGTACCGATGTCAGCTCACCAGTCTGTAGTTTCCTGGATCACTTTTTAAAAATTGGTGTTACATTAGCTATTTGCCAATCTTCAGGTATTACAGATGATTTTAATGATAGTTCACAGATTACTAATAGATCTGCAATCTCATATTTCAGTTCTTTCAACACCCTTGAATATATACCATCCAGTCCAGGTGATTTGCTACTCTTTAGTTTATGAAATAGTTGTAATACATCTTCCCAGTTTATCGATATTCTTTCAATTCTTCTAATGTATCACCTTTAAATACCATTTCATTCATGGGTAATTTCCCTACATCTTTAAATACTACTTCAGTCAGGGGTAACATCCCTACATCTTCCTCAGTAAAGACCGAAGCAAAGAATTCAGTCTCTCTGTTGTGGCCTTGTCCCCTCTTAGTGCCCCTTTTACCCCTCTATCATTTAATGATCCAACTGACTCTCTCAGTTTTTTTGCCAAGAATGTACTTGAAAGTTTTTATTATGCGTTTCTGCTTCCACAGCAAGCTTGTTTTCAAATTCTCTCTTTGCCCGTCTTATCAATGCTTTCCATATAACTTGCCAAAGCTTATGTTGTTTCCAGTTGTCATCATTTCCTGAAAGATGCTTTTTTGGCTACCACAGCCTCTCTGACCTCACCTTTAAACCATGCTGGCAGTTTTTTGGACTTCCTTCCAGCTTTCTTAAAGCATGACATCAGCTAGTCAGGTCTTCCAAGATAGTATTTTTAAACACCCATGCTTGATGTAAATCTTTAACCTTTGTAGCTGCTCCTTTTAGTTTTTTCTTAACTATTTTCTTCATTTTATCATAGTCTCCCTTTTGAAAGGTAGTATTGTGGATTTCCTTGCCGTCCTTCCTCCATTTATTAAATCAAACATGATCATGCTATGATCACTATTGCTAGATGGCCTCACCCGCTTATCTCTTGCATCAGATCTTGTGTTCCACTAAGAACTAGGTCCAAAATGGCTTCCCCTCTCACCTGTTCATGAAACAGCTGCTCCAAGAAGCAGTTCTTTATTTCATTTAGAAACTATCTCCCTAGCATGACCTGCTGTAATGCTGATCCAGTCAATACCGGGGTAATTGAAATCACCCATTATTATTACTGTGTTGTAACTTTTGTTAACCTCCCTGATTTCTTTGAGCATTTTATCATCCATTTGTTCATTCTGGCCAGGGATCGGTAGTACACCCCCACTGCCTTTCCCTTTTTACATAGTATGTCAATCCATAGAGATGCTACAATATATTTTGTTTTCTGCAAAACTTTAATTCTGCGTGACTCAATGTCCTCTCTAAGAGTAGATCAAATTGGTGGAGGGGTTGTGCTCTATCATTGTGATATTGTTTGTACCCAGGTATCACAGTGTCCCACTGGTTGTCCTCCTTCCACCAGGTCTCTGAGATACCAATCATATCTAACCTCTCATTTAGTGCTATGTAGTGCTAACTCTCCCATCTTATTTTTTAGACTTCTAGCATTTGCATACAAGCATTTTAGAGGCTGTATTTTATTCATATTAATCTGGTTATCAGTAGGCAGGGTAATGTGAATCTTTAAGTTCTGTCTGCTCTGTACTAAAGGGCATTTCAATTACTTTTGTCTTTATTGGAACCCCTCTGTCAATATGCCCTAACTTCAGTCTTTTGCTAGTATCCTTCAAGGATACATCCTTCCGAATCATGCGCCTTTGGGCGACTATTGGCTTTCCCCCATTATCTAGTTTAAAAGCTGCTCTCTCTCCTTTTTAAAGGTTAATGCCAGCAACCTGGTTCCCTCCCAGTTAAGATGGAGCCCATCCCTTCGGAAAAGCCTCTCCTTTCCCCAGAATGTTGCCCAGTTCCTAACAAATCCAAAACCCTCTTTCTTGCACCATCATCTCATCCACGCATTGAGAACCCGGAGCTCTGCCTGTCTTTTGGTTCCTGCATGTGGAACAGGAAGCACTTCTGAGAATGCTACCCTGGAAGTTCTGGATTTCAACTTTCCTGATCCCTCTCCCTGACTCTTCTAATCACCTCCCCCCCCCCCCCCACCGCCCCCTTCCCCAGGCTTATCTGATCCAAGGCACTCGAGCCAGGAAGACCTTCGACCAAAGATCCTGCAATGCAACTTGATCCCCTAGATCCTCCTCTGGAAATCAGAACACAGGAGAGACATGCACTCAACCCTGCCACCACACTACCATCTTGGAACAGGACAGTGCCTGGAACCTGTATGGTGCATCCTGATGCTCTGCATGATATCAGGTACCATCATTTTCCAAAATAGTGGTGCAGGGGGCAGGAGCCAATAAACATTACTCCTGCTTTCCTACTCAACAGAGGGCCTGGGGAAATGCTGGTGGGGTCCAAATCTGCTAGCTGCAACAATGCACCAGAAGAGTCCAAGACAACAGATCAAGGAGGACACAGCACCAAAACGTCCTTGCAACCTCAATGATAACTACAGGCACCTCTCAGAATGCACTACATTGAGTGTTTGAACTCTACTTGCTATCCCTATGGAACTCTCTTCCACACCAGCTCAGAGCAACCAATGATATTGCAGACTTCAGGAAATACTTGAAAACACATCTGTTTACTGAGCACTTCAGTACCACACTATTCAAGCCATGGCATAGTGAAGCATAAAGACATTTGGTAAAACCCTAAGCCTCTGTTTGAGCTTAAGATCCTGTGTAAATATTTAAATGATCTCTGTTATCTGTATACACTGCTGACATTGTAAATAGTTCTGAAGAAAAGTTCAATGTAAGCAAAGTTATGTTCTCTGTAAACCGCCTTTCACATAAAAAATGTAAAATAAATAAATTATTTGCATGGTCCAGGTTGGAGCTGCTAGGGAGCCACTTGGGCTATCTTCGGGGGGGGGGGGGGGGGGGGGGGTTTGATAGTCTAGAAATTACTTGGGGTCCACAGGTTTTTTCTGTTGTTGGGTGCTACAGTGCCCATCAGGGATCTTGAGTCATCCGAGTGAAAGCACCACACTTCACCTCTGACGACCCATTTCTCTTGCACTACATTTTTAGGCCAACTCTGAACTGGCCTAAAGAGAGGCAGCCTTAAGGGAAGGCTAGAAAACTGCATTGTTTCAGCACAGTTTTATTACATCTGGAGCAATTTCATGTTCATCCATTCCCATGTGATTTGCATGCCCACTGCATTATCTTTTCATATACTGATTTTCAGGGCTTGCCACTTATCCCTCTACTGCTTCGGAATTCAGACCTGGCAATTTACTCCCAGTCACACAATCAAGAAAGCCCATTGGTACTGGGTCACCAGGAGTCAGCATTGACTCCAAGGCACAACTGCATTTTTGCACATGCACGCAGTCACAACCTGTCACTCCTGCTCACTCTGAAAGTAAGTTGCTACCACTACTACTATTATTACTTATATAACACTACAAGGCACATGCAGCGCTGTACAAACATATAAAAAAAAGACAGTCCCTGTTCGTAGAGCTTACAAGTTAATCAAGACAGAACAATACAAGAGGGGTTCAAATAGGGAAAGAGCAGCAGACCCGAGTGTCTGCACATACGTTATTGCTTTAAAATCCACCACAGAACAGTGCTGAAGCAGCAGCAGAAAGCCACCACTTTGAAAAAGCTGGAGGGATTGTCGTGTTGCTCTCTACCCAAGTGAGATGGGAGGGGGGCATCGTGGGTTTGCCTAGGGCAGCAGAAAACCTGTTGGGTTTACTTGACATTTTCCAGCACTAGAAGTCTTTCTGCATCGGAATTAAAACTGGTGCAGTAAAGTCTCAGATAAACTACTGCACTAAAGCACGCTATAGTTAACTGTATTGGTCCTTTTGTAAGTTAACGTGCTTACTTCTAACTCAAGGCAGAACTACTTTACTCTGTTGCACCACTAAACGGCTTGGTCTTGGGCCAAAAGAAATTTACGTGCTCTCTTTCTGAGAGCCTAAAGAAAAAAAAAGTCAGAGGATTGGAAAAGCAGAAGAAACACGGTGGAAGCGCAGAGGAGTAAAGGGATCGGGGGTACCTTGAAGCCTCCCCTCCTGGCCTTGCAGATAGCGGTGCGGAGACCGTGCACCACTACGACGTCCTCAGGACTATCCCGGGAGACCGGATATCGGCACCCAACGGCCCGCGCTGAGCTACTCCCCGTCACGCCCGGGCCGACAGCCAGATGTCCAAGCACTACCTTCATCCGGTGCATGATCGCAGACCGAGACCGCAGCTCAACTACCGACCGCACTACAGGAAGACAAGCGGAGAACGTGCAGCAGCCCTGAGCACGATGCGACGTCGCATCGCATCGCGTCGCGTCACGTCGCCCCGCCCCGCCCCTTCACGCTCAGCGCCTGACAACTACGTCAGAGTCACATACTGCCGGCAGATCTCGCCCTTGAGCGACGGTTCACTCACTTTGGTGCCGTTAGTGTTGGTTGGTGGAAGGGTAAACTTGCTCCCCGTCTATTTCCTGCTCTTTGGCTGTATTCAATGAGTTGTCTTTGCCCATGAACCGACTTCTTGGGCGGGGAAGTATAGCTTCTTACTAGAGTTTACTTTCGGGCATTTTTGCTACGAGTGTGAGTAGATAGTTTGCTTGTGTGCCCCTGGGTTTGAGATTTGGATTTACAGCCCAGCTTTGCATGGCGTGAGAAACTGCCAGGGTCATCTTGTCACTCTGGGGGTCATTCCAGAACAGGAATAAGCCCTTGGACCTGTGGCGTATTCTGAAACACCTGTGGACCTACACAGGGGCGGCCTAAGGGTGACGCGGGGCCATATGCTAAGATTCATTGTGGGGTCTTATTTGCATAAATATTTGCATATCCACCAGGCCTCATTTAATTTTAAAATTTATATGCTGCCCATCTAAAATTTTAGAAGACTTCTAAAGGAGTTGTTCACAAACCTCTCTTTTTTTGGTCTAGCAATGAATCAGTGTTTGTTCTGGAGGTTCCTCCTTACTCCCTTCCCTCTCTGTTAGTGTACCTCAAGGGTCTGTTCTGAGCCCTCTCCTCTTTTCTCTCTATACCCAGTTCCTTGGTGCCCTCATCTCTTCTCATGGCTTTCAGTATTATTTTTATGCTGATGACTCTCTATCTATGCTTTGCATCTCTCCTTCATTCCAAACTCATATCTCTACTTGCTTATCTGACATCCGCCACCTAGATGTCTCACTACTGCCTAAAATGGAATATAGCTAAAACTGAACTTTTTCGTTTTCCCCCTTTAAACCTTCCTCCATTACTGTTGACAACACTCTTCTTCTTCATGTTTCCTTGGCCCACAACTTTGGGGTCATCTTTGATTCCTCCCTTTCCTTCTCCACTTATATTCAACATATAGCTAAGGCCTGTCATTTCTTTCTCTACAACATTAACAAAATTTGTCCCTTCCTCTCTGAACACACTACTAAGGCCCTTGTCCACCCTTTGGTCACCTCCTGTCTTGACTATTGCAACCTCCTCCTTGCTGGTCTCCCTCAGTGTCATCTTCTCCTCTTCAATCTATCCAGAACTCGGCTGCCTGGCTAATCTTCCGCCAGCCGTGACACACTCCTAAGTCCTTTTCTAAAATCACTTCACTGGCTCCCCTTCCATTTCTGTAGCCAATTCAAACTTCTCCTTCTAACATATAAATGCATTTACTTTACTGTTCCTCATTACCTTTCCTCTCTTCTCTCTCCCTATTTTATTTATTTATTTATCAATGCTTATATACCACTTTTCACCCTGTCAAAGCATACATTCAGGTACAGTATCTATTTCCCTTGTCCCCAGAGGGCTCACAATCTATAATTTGTACCAGAGGCAACAGAGGGTTAAGTAGCTTGCCCAAGACAATGTTCCCTCTAATTTTCTGTAGGCTGTGTAGGCATAAAATATCAGCTGTGCAGCTTTTGAAGGAAGGTAAAATTTTTGTGCGCCACATAACGACACTCGGAGTTATATACTTTAAAATTTGACTACACATCAGAATACAGTATGTACACCACATTGATTGCATTAGAAAATATTGTAGAACTTGTGAAAACCATAAATACACAACAACTTTTCAATTTTAAGAACGTCTGTGTTGTTTTCTATCAGAATCAGAACTGTAATTTTTGTGCGCTCTGTTATAAAGTATGTGCGCTCACTCGGCGAGGTGAGTGCGCGCGCACACGCGCACAGCTTAGAGGGAACAGTGGCCCAAGACCACAAGGAGTGCCTGTGGAACTAGAAATCCCAGTCCCGCTGGCCTGAGGTTGCTGTCCTCCAGTGGGATTTGAACTCTGGACTGAGGCAACTTGCCCCAACCATTTGGTCACGCCTCCCTCCCTACACCCCTCCTCATGAACTCCGCTCCTCCTCTGGCTTTCTTCTCTCTATGCTCTTTTCTTATTCTGCAAACTCCAGACTTTAATCTTTTCACTTTGTTCCATGCATAAGGAACAGCAAACTTCCTCTATCTTTACATCAAGTCTCTTCTCTCCCCCTCTTCAAATCCATGCTAAAGGTTTACCTCTTTAAGGCTGCATTTGGATCCTAATCCCTGGTTCTCCTCTTTTTGAACCCCCTTGTTTATCTTGTACTGTTCTGTCTGTCTTGATTAGATTATAAATTCTGTGAGCAAGGACTGTCTTCTTTATATGCTTGTACAGTGCTGTGTACACATTATAGCACCATATAAATGATTAATAGTAGTAATGTTTAATAAACATTAATGTGCGTTTAAATGCCACTACACTCGTAGAAATAAAAGGGTGCTGCTGCACTTTGTGCATGTTAACATGTATGAATACATATTAACCTTTAGTAAGTCTGCCTCTTTGAGTGTCTTACTATTTGCATGGACAGTGAGGATAAAAAAGGCTACCATATTTCCAGTGGAGGAGTAGCTAGTGGTTAGAACAATAGCCTAGCACCCAGGAGGTCTGGGTGCGATTCTGACTGGCACTCCTTGGGCAAGTCACTTTACCCTCTATTGCCTCTGAAGAAAAGGCCTGGCAATCTACTGCTGGCCATACCTTGCCAAGAAAACCCAGGGGCTGCTGGGTTGCCAGGAGTCGGCATTAACTTGACGGCACTTAAAAAAACATATTTCTACATTAGTTTCTCTGGGAACAAGCAGGACATCAGTCCTATATGGGTGACATCAGCACCAACAGACCTGAGTGGTAATCTCTCCCCAGCTTTCAAAGAAAGCCTTTGGGAGATCAACCATGCATGCATGGTAACCTTTTGCCCAAGGGAACCATATTGCCTCAGTCTTCGTTTTTCCACGGAGCCCCTCAGATGTACCATTTGCACCTCAGGGGGAAAAAATTGTCTTCTTTTGCAGTAAACTCTTTTTGTCTTTTCTCAGTCACGTATCATCACCTCATGATCCCAGACCTGTGGCTACCTCAGCGTCGCATTTTTCTTTGGTACTTCTTTTCTTTTTTGGTGCGTGAGTTTTTTTCTCTCATGCCCTACTAATCAGGACATTGGAGATTGACCTTGCGGGGGCTGTCTTTCCTGCTATGTCCTCAATCAGTGGTTTTAAGAAGTGCACTGATTGTGGCACACAATGTCCATGGACCGCCACAATTGCTGCTTTCAGTGTCCCAAGACCGATCACAACGCCTCCTCTTGCCCTCTACCTTCAGCTGATGAGCAAGAGGTGTAAGAATCACGAAGGGCAGAATGAGACACCGTTTGGTCCCATGTCCTCCGCCTCAGTCCCGTCATCGGCTTTGGAATCGGTGTCCTCTGGAGCTGCTACAGAGGACTTGAACCCCGGCAGCCTTCGGTCTCTCTTGGATACCCAAGGTCGAGGAGCATTGGACCGGTGGCCGTTGGCAGAATGTGATCTCCGAAAGGAATGGACTTTGTCTAAGTCCACATTGGGAGATGTTGTTGGTGCCGCGGGCAAGACTTGTGAGCATCGGCACCATAGTCCTAGATGAGATTCAGAGTGTGACAGCCAGGAGCAACCCTCACAGCTGCCTCAGCAGGAAGTGGTTCCCACCCACTCAGAGACTCGCCCTCGGGCTACTGAAGCAATCACCATCAGTGAGTCCCCATTAAGGGAACCAGCATCAAGACAGATACCCTCTGTGCCCATGCTGATGGCTTCTGAGCCTTCGGACCTCGAGGCCAGGATGCCATCCCTAGAATGCAGCCTGGCTACCTTCCTGGTGAACCAGAAGACCCCAGTTCCAGTTCCTCGGGGCCGGCAACAGGCCTCTCCACCGCGAGGACCTCGCCGGAGGAGATCCAGCCTGTCTTCGAATGGCATGTGCTGTGGGCCGAGTCTGATGAGCAATCTCGGTCTCGGTTTGAGCCTAGGGTTTCTCCACTCAGTGCATCGGGATCAGATTGCTGGGAACCCCAGCTGTTGTTCTCGCCCCCAACTGTGCACCAACGTGATTCCCACTGTCGCTTTGGGCTCCCTTCCTCACAGCCGATGCGTTTCTCCTCCAATGGGTCAAGGGCCTGCTGTATGCTTATCTGTCCACGCTCCTGGTGGCCAAGACCCTCTTCAAGGTCCAGACGGACAGGGCCACAGTGATCCCCCATTGCCCCATGCTGCCCTCGGCAGCCGTGGTATCTGCTGCTGCTCAACCTTTCTCAGACACCGCCCATTCCTCTGGGCTTTTCCCCGGATCTGATATTTCAGAACGACGGGACCCTCTTACATCCCAATCTCAAGTCATTGACTCTGACAATGTGCTTTCTGAAAGGCTAGTCCTTGCTCAGCACCACTTAGGACATTGAGGATGTCCTCACGTCCTGCAGGATTCCACCAGGTGAGCATACGTCTTCAAGTGGTGCAGGTTCTCGGTCTGTTGTGTGCATAGAGGTTTCAATCCATTCTGTCCCACTCAGGTGATCTTGCAATACCTCGTGCACCTCTCCAGGGCTGGTTTAAAGTCAGTTTCCGTCGGGGTACACTTGAATGCCCTGGTGGCCTACCATCCATGCTGTGAAAGAGTGTCCTCTCATTGGCTGCTTCATGCAGGGCCTCTTGCTCTCGCAGCCTCCCATTAGCCTTCTGCTGCCGGTCTGGGACCTTAATGTGGTTCTTTGTAAACTCATTGATCTTCCTTTTGAACTACTGGCTTCCTGCCAACTCAAGTACCTTTCATAGAAGGTCACCTTCCTGGTGACACTCATGTCAGCACTCAGGGTTAGCGAACAGCAAACACTGGTAGCTCACGCCCCTTACACTAGGTTTCATAGGAATAGGGTAGTTCTCCACACGCATCTCAAGTTTTTTCCTAAGGTGGTTTCCACCTCAACCAGGAGGTGGTTATTTCCACCTTCTTTCCAAGGCTGCACTCAAGCATGGCAGAAGCCTCTCTTCATACCTTAGATTATAAATGAGCCTTGGCTTTCTATCTGGATTGGATGAAAGCTCATCACCGCGCCTCTCAACTGTTCGTTGCTTATGACCCCCAGCAGCTCCCTTCCAGTCCTAACCCTATGCCCAGCTGGACGTGGCGGTCTCTAAATGCACCCTTTTCACCTGGGTGACTGACTGCATTTCCTTCACCTATGGTCAGGCTGGCCTTTCTCTGGAGCATCATGTGATGATCCATACCATTCGGGCTATACCAGTTTCCATGGCTAACCTATGCTCTGTCTCCCTGCCGGAGATTTGACCTGATCCTCAGTCCATACCTTCGCAGCTCACTACTGCCTCGAGGAGGCCTCTTGGCATGACAGCACCTTCGGCCAGGCTGTTCTTTGGCACTTCTTTGGGGACTAATGCAATTCCTTCCCTCCAGCCCCTCTGTCTTTCTAGGCTACCGTAGAGTCAATTCCTTTGCAGATGTTGGAGTTGCACCCTGAGGCTTGGGGCTCATCAGCGTCTTTCAGCTGCCATTCATGGTTCGATTTTTGGGTCACCGTGACTTTTATAGGTTTTTTTTTCGATAGCCTGTAGCTGGGGAGGCCGATATGTGTGGACTGACTTCTGCTTGTACACTGAGAGCGCATAGTTACTCACTTGTAGCATGTGTTCTCTGGGAACAGCAGAAATCAGTCTTCACAACCCTCTCTCCTACCTGTGGAGTTTTCTTTTTGGGCTTTATTAAGCTATATCATATGGAGGGAAAATGACTCCCTTGGATGGGAAGGTGACCATGCATGCATGGTTGATCCCCCAAAGGCTTTCTTTGAAAGCTGGGGAAAGATTACTGTGTGGGCTCTGGTGCCTGCTGTTCCTGGAGAACACCTGCTATAGGTGAGTAATTGTTATTCTCCAGTGTCAACTGCCAAGTATGTTAGCAAGTACTACAAAACCCTGCTCTTTTAGAACCCACAGCAGCAAACCTGCCAGCACAACCCGGATTCACATAGCACCAAACCCCACCTATCAAAAAGCAGCAATGACAATATAAAACCAGTACATCTCATAAAAAACTAATGTATCTCCAACTGAGATAAGAGAACAAGTAGGACTGCTAAACCGAAACTACACAAACAGAATACCGCAGCTCGATCATATATGCAAAGCATAGACCGTCACTAAACACAGAACAAAGGATCACAATTTATAAATATGAAGGCAATAACTGAACTGGGAACCCCAAAAGCCAGACTTATAATGCACCACAACACTGGAGAAATAAAACTATGATTTCATTTCCTTTTGTACTGAACAAACACATTGATGATGCACGTTTCCCAGAGCTGACATATTCCAGTTAATAAATTCAAAACAAAACAATTTCTCTCTACCTTTTGTGGTTTAGGCATTTTATTTTTCAGTCACAATTGCCCCAGTCTCTTTTCGGCTTTCTTCGTATCTTCTGCCAACTCTCCATTGTCTGCTGTCTATTTGTCCTTTCTTCTCACATCTTATTTTTTCCAGTCTCTCTCTACATCTTCCTCTGACATATTGATCTTCCCTTTTTGCTGTTTTCTCTATTTCTTACTTTACTCCTTCATCCACTAATATTTCACACACACACACACCCATCCTCTATCCCCTTTTGACTTTTCACCTAGCAACTTTCCATTACTCCTCTAACCTCTAGCCCAACCTATCTCTCCCATTTCCCATCGCACTCTTTTGCTAGCCTCTTATTCCCTTCTGTCTTTCACTCACTCCCCATTACCACATTTCCACCCTCTGTAATCACTATCCTCCTCTCACTTATTTCCTTGCCACCCTCTCGTGGCCTCTCTACCATTCTCACCATTTCCACACTCTGTCACCATTGCCACCCATTTTCAGCATCCCCCAATCACCTTACTCTTCCCCTTCACCCCCAAGGTCCAGCATCTTTCTCTCTCTTCCACCTCCCCAGCCATTTCTTTCTTTCCCTCCATGGACCAGGAGCCTTCTATCCCTTACCCTTCTCCTTTCTTTCCCCTTCCATTGGCCTTTTTCTGAGTCAGCATGCTGCAGCCAGTGCTGCCTGTAGATCACTTACAGAGCACAGTACCATGGCCCCGCATACTGGAAGTGAATGCTACAGGCAGCAGTGGCTGTGATCACTAACTTGGAGAAAGAAAGATGAAGCTTAGGATGGTGCCACAAGATATTTGACACCCTCATCAGAGGTTTAGATAAACCTCATCCAGGATTCATTATGATCTTCCTGGACGTCAGTGCTGCCTTTAACTCTGTATCACACCGCACCTTCTAACCAGACTCGGTAACATAGACATCCACATCACCACTTTAAACTGGTTCACATCCTACCTCTCGGATAGAAAGCTACAAGTAAAAGTCGGACCCCTCATCCAAACATTTCAACCTAAAACAAGGCATACCTCAAAGATCAGCCCTATCTGCCCTTTTATTTAACATCTACATACAGCATATTTGCAACCTTCTAAGACAATGGAACATGCATGGCATCATATTCTACATGCCCTTCCACATACTCACCCCTGACTTCTCAGTCATATTAGACTGCTTCCAGGCAGTCACAAAACAACTTGCAGAATTAAATCTAGTGGTGAGCAAGAAGAAGACAGAAGCACTACTAATCTACAGAGACCCAACTTTCATTCCGCCAGAGAAACTCATACGCCAACATACGGAGATTAACATAAAAAAGGAAGTTAAATACCTCGGCATAACCCTTGACAACAATCTTAACATGCTCTCTCACATCAAGAGATCAGCCACTATCGCATACCTGAAACTTAAATCCCTCTGACAACTACATCCTGTTCTCCAAGACAATGATTACAGTGCGGTTTTTCAGACCATCATCACACCCCACCTTGATTAGGGCAGCATACTCTATCAAGGACTACCGAAGTAGACAATATACCCACTCCAATTAGTGCAAAACACTGCTGCTAGAATCCTAACAGGCATATCTCAACGTCAACAAGAGTTTACATTGGCTCCTAATTGCTTAAATGATAAAATAATCCGAAACAGGGCTTTATCTTGATATTCATGGATATTGCTTCAGCCTTCGATACAGTCTGTCACAGCCATTTGATTAATCTGCTTAAGATTAAGGGCATTCAGAGCTCAGCACTAGACTGGTGTTGCTCATATCTAACAGATTGTCAACAACAAGTTTGTATGGGCAATCAAACATCTGATATGTATCAGCAAATTCAAGGAGTACCACAGGACTCTTCCCTAGCTGCCCTGTTATTTAACATATATATACAACCAATATGTACGATCATGCAATCATTCAGCATTCTTTATCACATCTATGCAGATGATGTGCTTCTCTACACTCCTTTTTCAACTGAAAATCCAAACTTCACTGGAATCATCAATTGTTTCAATGCTGTCTCCGACTGACTAGCTGCTCACAACCTGAAAGTGAACTGTAAAAAGACAGAAGTCCTTTTTATCACAAAAGTCTCGACATTCATACCCCCAACAACCCTACAGGTTAAGAATGCTGATCTGAAGTCTAATCACGAGGTTAGATATCTGGGCATCACTCTGGACCAGTCCCTAAACATGGTGTCCCATATGAGTAATATCACGAAGGCTGTCTATCATAAAATACGTTCCCTCCATCATCTCCAACCCTTACTGGAGCCTACTGACTTCCGTTTTGTCTTCCAAGCCCTTATCACTCTGCTCTTCGACTACACCAATATCATCCTACATGGTCTTCCTGGATATGCTCTCTATCCTTTGCAATTGGCATTGAATACTGCGTCACGAACCATTTACAGAGCTTCTAGATATGAACATGTAATTCCTCTCCTAATTCATTTACACTGGCTCCCAATAAACAGTCGACTTAAGTACAAAACTCTCCTGATAACTTTTAAAAATTTTCATAATCTCTCCTCATCCTCCCTGGAAGATCTCTTACATTGGACTGCTGACAACAGAGCAAGAAGAACAAATATGGCAAACACTCTTACGATCCCACCCATAGATAGAAAAAGCTCCCAATTCACCAAGAACAGAGCATTCTCCCTCTTCGCCCCTCTACTATGGAACTCCCTACCTGCTCCTATTCGTCTCATTTCAGATTTGGCCACCTTTCGCAAAGGAATCAAAACTCACCTATTCCATCTTGCTTTTGACCACGTAACTTAAAGCCTGGTCTGTCAATATCATACTCAAGATTGTCATACTGTAAATAGTTCACCATTCTTAACCGCTACTGTTGTGTGATTTATTAATGTAAATGTGTTAATTGTATTATCTTATTCACATGTTCAATGTAACCTGTTCCATGTAATAAGTTCTATTGTAAACCATGCTGATTATGAATAATGCGGTATAAAACTAACACACACAAGACTGCAACCACCATCTACATAATTCTCCATAACCTATCCGCTTCATGTGTTGAGGACCTAATCACAAGAACAACCACAAGGCCCAGAAGATCAGCAAACCAGAATCTTCTTACCATTCCCCTCCTTCCAAACCATTCCAAGAGGAACAGGGTGTGCCACAGGGCTCCTCGCTCTCGGCCCTGTTCTTCAACATATATATGCAGCCCATCTGTGCAATCACCTGCTCCTTCAATGTCGCATGCCTGGTATACGCTGACGACGTACTACTCTACATGCCATTCTCAACTGACCAGCCAGACCTTTCACCACTAACAGCCTGCTTCGATGCTGTCACTGAATGGCTCTACACCCAAAACCTCAGAATAAACTTCAAGAAAACAGAGGCACTATTCATTACCAAGAACCAAGTTTACCCCCCCCCCCCCCCCGCCGCATCACTAAAAGTAAGATGTGCTGAGCTCCAAAGCAAGTCCACGATCTGCTACCAAGGGGTCACACTAGACCAACAGCTGGATATGAAAGCCCACATAAAGAACACTGTCAAGGCAGTATACCACAAAATACGGACAGTCCGGCATCTATGACCCTTACTCGAGCCAGACGACTTCCGCACAATCTATCAAGCCTTGATAATCCCCCCACTTCGATTACGCCAATGCAATCCTACATGAACTTCCAAAAAGCACGCTGAACCCACTTCAGCTTGCAATGAATTCAGCCACCAGAATACTGCACAGAGCCGCCAGGAGAGACCATATAACACCAATCCTGAAATACCTTCATTGGCTGCCGGTCCACTGCAGACTCTCCTTTAAAATTCTACTGCTAACCTTCAAGGCCATCAATGGCCTCACCGCCACCTCCATCACTTACCTCGTCCTCCCCACTCCCCCAAACAGAGTCAGAAGGTCAGTCGCTGCCAACACACTGAGAATCCCCAGCAAAATTACAAAGTGCTCTCAAGCAACAAGAAACGGAACCTTCATGTACTATGCACCCACATGCTGGAATGCCCTCCTGCCCACCATCCGGTCCATCACTGACATTACCCAATTCAAGAAGGCCCTGAAACACCACCTCTTCCTCCAGCACTACTCTCACAAAGGGGATATGCCACAACCAGTCACACTCAACCACCAAGACAACCCCCCTAACACACCCACAATACACAGACCCAGCCTGGCACAACAGCACTAACAGACACCCGGGTAGGCATTTGTAAATAGTCACCTAATTGTGTAAATAGTGGCCAAGCAGCCCCTGCTGTCACTGCCCATCGGTGGCCCGACTACATAGCCTGTATATAGTTACTTAAAAGAGCTGCCTAGCTGTGCAGCCTGTACATAGTTACCCCAGTTAATCCAAGTTGCAAATCCTGTTCATTGTAAGTACAGTACCGGCCCTGCTGGGACTGTACAAATTTGTTGTTGACTGAAACCGAGCTGTTTTTAAAAAGCGCGGTACAGACTTCCAGTGGCAATGAGCTGGTAGGAGGTGGATTGACCAGCTCCGGGGGAAACCCCAATCTACAGCGCAAAAAAACCTTCATTTAGCAGTGTGTGCTTTCGGGAGGCCCCCAAACTCGCTGGAGGAGGTTGCGAGGGAGTGGGAGATCACATCCAGGTCTCCCTGTCTAGCTTTATGGCCTCGAAATCCGTCCGAAAAGAGAGAGGACGGCCCCCAGAGGGCAAGATGGCGGAGGATGCACAGGCTAGCCCTAATACAGGTCAGAATCAGGCCATGGTGGCTGAAGTGAGTGCGGCGGTGGTGTCCGCGCTTGAAGACCGGTTCCGCTCACTGGCAGATCAACTAACTCAAGTGAATCAGAGCATCGGAGATTTCACAGGGAGAATGGAGCAGGTAGAGGCTCGTGTCTCTGATGTGGAGGACTCCCAACGTACCTTACAAGAGAGGGTGACGGCCCTGGAGAGTCTAGCGAAGCAACAATGAGACAAAATCGATGATCTCGAGAATTGAGGACGGCAAAATAATCTGCGTTTCGTAGGGATTCCTGAGACGGTGGGGGACAGGGAGCTTACTGGGTTCCTGGAGTCCTGGATTGTGCAGACTTTCCCCAACACCGTTACAGGCCTGCTAAAGCTGGAACGAGAACACAGGCTGGGCCTGCAACAGGATGGTGCGTGTCGGCCACGTGCAGTTATTGCCCGTTTTCTGGAGTTCCGGCAGAAGGAGGAGGTTCTGAGGGCGGCCCGAGGACGGCGGCGGCAGCCAGGAGGTGCAGACCAGTTTCTGGTCTTTCAGGATTACTCCGTCCTAGTGAGCCAGCAACGGAGGGCCTTTTCTGCAGTGTGCGGTCAGTTAGCTAACAAGGACTTGCGGTTTGCACTGCTGTACCCTGCAAAACTGCGGGTGGAATACCAGGGACGCATGAAATATCTGGCCACTCCGGAGGAGGCCCAAAATGTTTTGGAGCACCTTGGTGGGGCCTCGGCCCCATAAGTAAGGACGTGCCCCGGAATCTGGGGTAATTGCTGGAAGACTATGGGGGCCTTTTGCTGGGATGTATGATTAAGAGAAACTGAATATGGTAAAGGGATGAGAGGGAGGGTAGAGGTGATGGTGAGGTGCATCATAATGGCTGTCGGGTGGGCTGCCTTTTGTCGGGGGGAATTCAGATGCTATACCTCTATGTGCTGTTATGGATGTGAGTAACAGAGGGGTCTTTGCCCTTCTCTTCCTCTGGTGGTTTGTTTCACTCTGCTCTGTTCTGTATTATTAGCATGCTCGCAAGTGTAGTGGTGGGGGTGAGGGCGGGCCCTGGCGAATGTGAGCAAGCGGAGGGAGCAGAGTGGAGGAGCGCTGCTCAAAGTTCATTTGGTTGTTTCTGGGGGGGTGCAGTGTATAAAGCTAAAAATAGGGAGGATACAGGGGAGGGACACTTAGCCTAGCTATCTGGGGTAGGCCCGAATGTCATTGGAATGGGGTCCCGGGTGGTAAGGGACGGGGTTGGGAGTCGACGAAGGACGGGGAGGGAAGGTGGGGGAGCTGGGGAAGGTGGTTTTTGGGTGGGATGGGTTAGTGCCATTTATGGAATGAGTGGAAGGGTGGGTAGGGGTCATAGGGGGTGGGTGGGGTGGGCTTGCTGTCAGAAGGTTTTTGGCTTTGGAGAAGGAGGGTTGAGAGCGAGGCGTGGGCCCTAAGCTGGGGGGGTCCGGGCCTTAGTGAAGGTAATACTTTAACGCAGAAAAAGCTGGGGTGGCCATTTGAAAATGGGTAAGACCTTGAAATTTGCTTCTTGGAATGTATGTGGTTTGAGCTCCCCTATAAAGAGATATAAAGTGCTGCAACAGTTGAGGTTAAAACGGGTCGAAATAGCAATGTTACAAGAAACGCACCAATCCTCAGTGGAGCATGAAAAGCTGTGTAAAGGATGGGTTGGCAAAGTTTTTGGGGCCCCTGCGGTGGGGAAAAAGAGGGGAGTGGCTATTTTAATAGCTAAACAGGTGGGTGGGTGGAGGAGCGGGTGGAGATTGATTCTGAGGGAAGATATGTTTTCGCCTGGGGGACCCTAGATGGAATGCGAGTTGTGCTGGGGTCGGTTTATGCGCCCAATGGGTTTGAAGTTCGGTTCTATCAAAAAGTGTCGCGGATGGTGTCTAGCTTAGGGAACTACCACCTGTTTTTAGGAGGTGACGTCAATTCAGTCATGGATGAAAATATGGATCGCTCTGGGGGGTCTGGGACGCGTGATCAGCAGAGTGCCAGACGCATCCGTGGATTGTGCGAGGGGTACGAGTTACTGGATGTGTAGAGGGTCTTACACCCTGGGAATAGAGAATATATGCACATGTCCAGGGCACATGGGACGTGGTCGAGAATTGATTACTTCCTTCTCTCTAAGGCCTTGTTCCGTTGGGTATCTCGGGTGGACATTGGGCCTCCCGTTCTTTTCGATCATGCTATGGTGGTACTGGAGATGCAGCAGCCTGAGCGGGGGAGGGTGTGGAGTTGGAGGTACCCCCTAGATCTAGGAGGCGATGCAGAGTTTGTGAAATATATACGGGATAGATGGGCAGAATATTCATTGCATAATGCCCAGCACCTGGACAATCCGGCCCTATTTTGGGAGGCGGGGAAGGCCGTGATGCGAGGGGAGATTATTAGCTATCATAGTCGAAAGCGGAAGAGATTGAATAGTAGAATCTTACAGTTAGAGAAAGAATTGTCAAATGCGTGACGAAGGCATGCCCATTGTAGGAGTGGGGACGCTAGAGCGCGACTGAAGGAGCTATAAAATGAGTTGGAGACAGTACTCGGTCAAAGGGCTAAGAAATCCCTGATGTATTACAGATATCGGTTATATCAACATGGAAATAAGGCTGGTAAGTTGCTGTCTTCCCTGGTGCGAGCTGACGGGGGACCCAGGCAAGTGGGGGCGATTAGGCACGAAGATGGTTCATTGAGAACCAGGGCGGAGGACATAGAACAGGTGTTCTGTGATTATTACCAGAAGCTATATGAAAAGGAAGGTGAGGACTTGGGGGGAGGGCAGGATTTCTTGCAGGCTTGTAGCATGTCTCGAGTAACGATGGATCAGTTACAGGTGCTGAATGAGCCGATCTCTGCTCAGGAGGTGCAGAGGGCGATTAGAAGTCTAAAGAGGGGGAGGGCTCCAGGCATAGATGGTCTAAGAGGGGAGTTTTACAAACCTCTGGAGGATAAGGTGGCGATTCCTTTATCGGAGTATTATGCGGATATGATCCACAGAGGACAGTTTCCCTATGAGGCGAATAAAGCTCTAGTCACAGTTTTACCTAAGCCGGGTAGGGACCCTCTTTTGCCCAGTTCCTATAGACCAATTTCCTTGCTGAATGTGGATATTAAGATTCTAGCTAAGATAATGGCGGAGAGGCTGGCGGGGTTCTTGCCTGCTTTAATATAGATGGACCAGGTAGGCTTTGTAAGAGGTAGGCACGCGGCATATAGTCTGCAGCGAGTGCTGGCCTCCATGTGTGCTAGTAGAAAGGATAATAGGCGATCTATGTTAATAAGTATCTCCAGGAACAAGCAGGAATGAGTCTTCACATATGGGTACGTCAGTACCGACGGAGCCTGCGCGGGAACGCTCCCCAGCGTCCAATCAGAAAGCTTTTGGGAGCATCCCTCAGCGCCTGCGTGCTGCCTTCCCGCCTTTCCAACTGTCTCTCCTCAGTTTTCGTTTTTCCGCGGAGCCGACAGGACGTCTTCCTGTCACCGCAGAAAATTTTTTCTTTAAATCTTTTACTTTTTATTTTCTTGTGGTCGCGGCTGTTCCCCCGACTCCACCGGTACCGCCGGTGGTTTTTTCTTTTTTCTAAAACTCAGGGAGCTTTTCCCTCTGTTTCTGTCTTGAATTTTTGGGCCTGTAAGGCCTCTCCATTATGGAGCCTTCTTCTCCTAAGAAGTGCCTTAACTGTGGAAATACAGTTTTCTTTTTAGACTCCAATAACTGGTGTCTAACCTGTTTGGGTCCTGACCCTTTTCCTCCAGAGCCATCAGGCTACAATTTTATGAGAAGAAATTCTCCATTTCGAGTTTCCCTCGATGCACTTTTCCCTTCCAGTGTAAGGGCACCGACCATTTCTTCTCTACAGGATCAGGTAACCCACAAACAGTCTGTTAAGACTAGCCAATCCTTGGGTGGTAGGTCTCATGCCAAGCATGATGACGGCTCCGGCCTTGCCCTCAAGACCTCATTGGCTTCAAAACCCCGGCGGGAGTCTTCGGTCTCCAAAGCCTTTCAGGGGTTTCAGGTTGTTCCTGGGGCTCACCCCTCACAGAACATACCTGAGCCATGCTCGGGGGTGGCATCCGCTTCGAGCGGTACCGATAACCCGGCATTGGCACTGGTGTTGAGCGATCCACTCCTCACCAGGGATCGTCATCTGGTGTACTCGGTGCCTTCGGGACCGATCGATACCCAGATTGACTTTCCAGTATCGGCAGCTCCGTCGATACGACCCCTGACGTCGGTACCATCTAGACATGCATCGATAGATTCGCTTCCTTCGATGCCCAGTCTAGAATCGATATCTAGTCTGGAAGACTGGGTACCGACGCGTCTCGGAACCGACACACACCGATTCCGGATGCCCGGTACCGAGGATATTCACCGAGACTTTCGAGTTTCCTCGGTACCGTTTGAGCAGCCTCTGATGACTGTTTCGATGTCGGTACCGCCTTCGATTCCGGCTCAGCTACCAGTATCGGTATCCACGCTGGTACCTGCAGTAACATCGGGACCAGCTCCACCCATGCTTTTTTCACCAGGATCGCTCCTTTCTATACCTAGTTTGGAGTCGATACCTAGCATGGACGATACCGTACTGATGGTTTCAAGTCATACCCGCCAGTCCCAGTATCCATTCATTAGAGATCCTGTTTTGCACTGCACAAGTACTGGTGCCCGGCCTAGTTCTTCGAGTTTAGCCTGTCCAGGGATTGTTCCCATTGGAGATCCTTCTTTTCAGAAATTTCTCCTTGACATGGCAACATTCCTGGCTATTCCTATCCCTGGCTATGATCCTACACAAGGCTTTTCTGGGGAAAAGGAAAATATAATGCTTCCTTTACATCATTCTTTACAGGATCTTCTTCTGAAAATATGGGAAACACCTTTAAGGGCTTCCTCACCTTCTACAGCAACTACTCTTCTGTATCAGGTGCCCCCCTCTCCAGGGTTTCAAAAGATTCAACTTCCCCATCATTCCATTGTGGTGGAATCAGCAATGAGGAAGGTAAAAAGCAAGAAGAAGCATTCTTCTTTCCCGCCAGGTCGTGCATCTAGAACACTAGATGCCTTTGGACATCAAACCTTCCAAACATCTATGCTGGCAACAAGGATTCTCTCATATATTTTTTATATGAGTCTATCCCTTCAGGAGGTCACAGAGAAATTATCTCTTTTGACTCCTTTTCTTTCACAGCCCAAGGCTGCAGACTATTCCTTGCTTCTTAGTCACAGCCAGAATATCTCTAAGTTTCTTTCTCGTGCTTCCCTAAACTCCTTTGAGTCTGTTAGCAGAACCTCTGCTATAGCCATAGGAGCACGACGTAGAGCCTGGCTCCAAGCTTCAGACTTGAGCAGATGGGCACAACAAAGACTGGGTAACACTCCTTGTACTGGGGAAAATCTCTTCAACAAGGAGTCTTTGCGTCAGGTTGCTCATTGCTCCACTGACTTCCCTGCTTCTCAGGGCCATCCTAAACCTTCTCCTTCCCCAGCAGGTAAGAAATGCCCTACCAAACCTCCTTTTCCTAAAAGAAGAAGGTTTTATTCTTCTCCTGCCCATCATGCCGAGGTTCCCAGACAAGGGAAACCTCGCCCTGGTCTGAAGAATCCAAACTCAAGCCAGGAAAATTAACCCTCAATGGGGTTCTAATTGATCTCTTATAACCTACAGTTCACTTCTTCTCAGCAGAAGTTTTTTCACTGTTTTTCTTTTAAAACTCTACGCTTGGATTCCTGTTTCAAGGACTTCCACTTGCTCTCAAATAGGCTGAGCTGTCAGGAGATTCATGTCTGTGGGTCACAAGGTTTTCCTCCTCTTCCCACCCTGAAGAGAGGTTTGCCAACTATCTCATGATAGTTTCCCTTTACCACCATGAATTTTTCCTTCTACAGACTTACCATATAGCAAGTCTCCCTTCAGCTCCTATTTTTTCTTTATCCTCTTTTTCAGGGACTCCCCTGTAAGAGTGCTACCATACCACTAGAAGGCTTTCTTAGCCTTTCTAGTCTTCCTTTCCTTTCCAGTGTAGAGTTTTTCTCTGGAGTTACCTCCCTGCTTTCATTAGGCAGCTCACCAGACATGATCAGGAGTTCTCCTCTTGTTCTGTCTGTTCTCTCTGTTACTAACAGAGGGAGTCTCTCTGCTGTTCTATTCAGCAGCTGCCTATGCAGGAGTTCCAGTGCTTTGACTACTGATCCTTTCTACTAGTTCCAGTCTTGTCTTCCACTACTTTCAATAGTCTTAGTAGTGCTTCCAAGATAGTGCTCATCTATCTTGGAAAATCCTTATCGCTTCTTTTCTGCCATCTCCAAATCCCTGGAGTTGGCAGCATAACTCAGGTGGCAGCTGGTTTCCTCCAACAGCCATTTTTATTTCCCAATTCTCCTGCATAGTGCTCTCTGCAATCCTACTGAGAAGCTTTCCACTATGGGCCCTTGCTAGAGAGCATGGGGATTTTTTCTCTAATTACTATCCTATATGGTTGAAAAAGGCTTCCTCAGTCATTCTCCATGACTGTAGGGGTTCTTTACACCCTTCTATTTCTTTTTAATAAAGGACATAAGCCTTCTCTATGTGAGTTACACAGTTCTACAGGAAATATGCTCTTTTTCCTTGCAGCTTGTCCTCATGGTATCCTAATCCTTCATGGACAGCACATATTTAATCAAACAACGCATGATACCCCCCCCCCCCTTGTTCCTCAAGTGGGTTAACCTGGTATCTCATCCTATGCGTTTTCTGTCCATTTACCATGCGAGAGTTCTATAGGACTCAGGACTTGCTGTTTACAGACTGATATTCTCCTCTGTTTTTCACGCAACCATCCTGGTTATTTCACTGGATAGCATTCCTGCACCATCTTAGCCAGGGGGAATAGATTCTCTATATATCTTCTCAAGTAGGTTCCACCTTCTTGTTCTTAGATGAATCTTTCTCCTTCACATTTCCCATGTGAATGTTCTTATGGGCATATCTCTATCTGCTTAATTGCAGACATTTATCTTTAGACATCTATATACATGTATATATTTCTATATACTTCTCTATAGATACATATGTCTGTAAGCTGCGTGTGCATATCTTATGCCCCTCCAGATCTCACTATAGACATATATCTATATATACTCCTGTATATCTATATATATATACACATATATCTATATATATCCTTATATATATGTGTATCTGTCGAGATGCTTCCTTATAGATAGATATGTATTTACATACTTATCTGTCTAACTGTCTATGCTTATAAAAGGTTTTCACCTTCCTATAGGTTCCAGACAGTGGGCTTACATTTCTTCATACTGTCCCTCAGTATGTCTGGGGTATTATGCACACAACCACTACTGTGGTGCTGACAGCTCCTACTTTAACCCTAGGTCTAGGTATCCCTGAAGCTCCATACTTCACTATCTTTCCTATCTCGCAACAGATAGGAAAGACAGGGTGGATCTTCAGTAGATCTGAAGTTTCAGCCGTTCAGACATCTGTCCTCCTTGGGAATATGGGCTTTTTTCCATACCCCTTCTTCCCTCCAGGACTGGGCTAGTTGTCCAAATCAGTTAGTCTTCCTCTTTTGTTCCTAAATGTTACTAACTCTGTATCCAAAAGTGTTCCCAGCTTTTTCTATAAAGCTTCCACTAAAGACCTGACATTTTGGTACTACCCCAGTTGACACCTGGGTCACCTGTCAATTCCAGATTTGGACCTTCGCCTTCACTTCAGTGAGATCACCTTGAACATTCCTCTGCTGGATCCAGTAGACTCCATCAGCCTCTCTACTTCCTGCAATCCAGTAGGTGAGGTCCATATTGTGTTTGCTCATGTCAATATTATTCATGGTAATTATCTTACATACAAGGACTCCTTACTTGTAGTCCTTAGGTTAGCTGTTTTCCTACAGCTCCTCTCTTTTCAACTCCTACCCTCCATCCTCAGGATGCCTGGCCATATGAGGTGTAGCATGTTCCGATCCTCACCATGCTGGGGCTCCAGGCATCTTAGCTTGGGAGTCCCCATATGTGAAGACTCATTCCTGCTTGTTCCTGGAGATAGCACAGTTACTTACCTGTAACAGGTGATCTCTGGGAACAGCAGGAATAAGTCTTCACAACCCACCCACCTCCCTTAGGAGTTGTATCTCTCTATCTATCTTCCTTTCCTCTTTCTCTCTTTTGTCTCAGCTATAAAACTCAACTGAGGAGAGACAGTTGGAAAGGCGGGAAGGCAGCACGCAGGCGCTGAGGGATGCTCCCAAAAGCTTTCTGATTGGACGCTGGGGAGCGTTCCTGCGCAGGCTCCGTCGGTACCGACGTACCCATATGTGAAGACTTATTCCTGCTGTTCCCAGAGATCACCTGTTACAGGTAAGTAACTGTGCTTTCGACGCAGAGAAAGCCTTTGACAGGGTAGACTGGGGATTCATGTACCAAGTGCTAGAAGTGGTGGGGATCCACGTTTTTTTTGTGGAAGCCGTGAGGTTGTTGTACGCAGATCCCAGGGGGGCGATTTTGGTTAATGGGAATATGTCGCCAGAGTTTAGGATCCAGAAGGGTACCCGACAGGGCTGTCCCCTCTCGCCCCTTTTATTTGTATTGACGTTGGAACCCTTATTATGTCATATTAGATCCTCCATAGACTTTCAGGGGATACCAGTGGGGAGCGCTGAATTTCGGGTGGCGGCCTTTGCTGACGATTATTGGTGCATATTGAGAATCTGGAGGAAGGTTTACCGACATTGCTGAAGCTTTTTCAAGTCTATGGCGAGTTCTCAGGGTTCAGGTTAAACTTAGATAAGTCGGAGGCTATGCCGCTGATTGCCGCCATTTCCCAAAACTGGCCGGGTGATTTCCCGTTGAAATGGGCAGGCGACAGCTTTAAGTATCTGGGGATTTACTTGCCAGAAGATTTGCGAGATCTACATCAGATTAATGTAGCAACGTTACTGAAGCACTTAACAGATCGGGTGCAGAAGTGGAAGGAGCTACCCTTGTCCCTGGGGGGCAGGATGGCTTTATATAAAATGACGCTGTTCCCCAAGTGGCTATATACGCTACAGACATTACCGCTGTTGTTGAAACGGAAAGACATCTTACAGATGGAAAAGCAGATAAATATCTTACTATGGAGAGGTAGGCGGCCTAGGGTGCGCCTGGCGGTGCTACAGAGACCGTGGAGTGCGGGGGGTATGGGCTTTCCAGATCTTAAACAATACAACCGGGCGTGTCTTCTTTGGCATGTGAGGGACTGGCTGTGAGGGACTGGCGATTATACTCCATTAAGGATGATTGGGGCCCTGGTTGAACCGCTGCAAGTTAGATATATCTTGCATACGAGGAGGGCGAAGGGAATAGACAGGAGGGTGTGGTCTGTGATGCTATCTCCAGTTGTGAGAGCCTGGAGGCACCTATGTGGGAAAATGGGGTTTTCGGTGTTTTGCTCCCCCTATTTTCCGGTTCGGAGGAATAAGGACTTTGCTCCGGGGTTGACGGATAAAAGTTATCTGAGATGGGAGGAGATGGGAATCACCACTATTGAGCAGCTGTTAACTGGAGAGGGGACCGTCGAGTCCTTAACAAACTTAAATGTACAGTATTCTTGGAAGGGCAGGGATGTGTTTCCATATGCTCAGATTAGGAGCTACATTGGCACATTGCCAGTGGTCTCACTGAAAGGAGAAATTTGCTCACGAATGGAGGAGTCCTTGCTGGGGGGGGGAGCAGGTGGCGAAGGTGTCTCAATTACATCAGGCTTTGTTAGGGCTTGAGTCTTATGGGAATGACGAGGTATCGGGCTTTTCTAATGTCAAAGGATATCACATTATGGGCACTTTTTATTAATAAGACATTTTTTTAGAAGCGGAGACATATTGGTGTGCCACAAAGGTTTCATAGGTCTGATTTTAGAAAGTGTGAGCAATTCTACTTTACCTTTAACAGCGTGTGTATCTGGTGAGTCACTCTGACAACGACGTGATCAAAGAGTTTTAAACAGCAGGTTAGTAAACTGAATATAAGCAATTTTATCTATTCCTCCCCACCCCCTTTTTTTTTAAACAATATAGTTTTTGAAAAATATAGTTCATAAGAGTTTCTTCTTTTATAATTATTTACATGCAGTTTATCTGTTTTTTCAATACAGCCTATTGTTTACACAAGTCTACAAACGGTACTAATAGACAAGCCAATATCTTCAGGTTTTTGTTGTTTTTTTTTTTAAACTTTTATTTTCATTTTGCAACAAACAAAAGTAACAACACACCAAAGGAGACAAAACAAGCATACAATAAGGAAAAGCAAACCCAATTTCCCCCCACCCCCATGCTTCTTCTCTAGCCGATTATGTCAGCATGTGAGCGCTTCCAAACAACAGTGATTGTACATCAAAACGATCAAAAGAGTACCTACGATACAGAAGGATCATGGGACAGAGATATATACAAATTTAGACAGTCAGATGAGAGCATTTAGCAGAGTGTACATAGTCATTGAGCAACTTCCATTTAGACCGATGATAAGGAGTCTGAACAGGGGAAGCAAACATACGAGGTATTTGTTCATATTTACTGTAGAGACAGACATGATTCCACCATTCATTGGGACTCAAATGGGAGCTATTTTTCCAGTATTTCGTAATTAGGGAAATAGCAATGCCCAGCATAAAGTCCAAAAGGAAGTGAGCCGTTTTTGGAAGAGAGGGGATCCCCGCAGCTGAGCGAAGTCCTACTATCCTCCAAGAAAGGGGTTCATGAAAGTGCAAAATAGACTGAATACGACCCCAGACCCGACGCCAGTAATTCTGTAGTGCGGGACATTCATACATAACATGAGGTAGTGAACCAATGGCCGCATGGCATGTCCAACAACTATTGCCCTGAGTAGTGTTCCATTTGGCTAATCTGTCAGGAGTGTAAAAACACCGGTGGGCTAGAAAGAAGAGTGTCTGAGTGAGTGAGGCGGATCGGGAAACCCGTGTCACTCTACTCCAGACAAGGCTCCATTGCTCCGGGGTCAGAGTCATATGCAATTCTCTCTCCCATGCTTTCTGCGCTATAGGGGTATCTCTAGTGATAGCGTTACATAAGGTTTTGTAAAAATTGGATGCTACACCCGGTGAGCTACCGATAGATCGGATAGTCTCCAACCAACCCTGTGTAGGGGATGCCGATGGCGGGAGCACCTTAGCACTCCGAAGGCAATGCTGAAGTTGCACCAACTGAAAGTAGTGTTTCGCTGGGAGACCAAATTCAATTTGCAATTCACTAAAAGTTTTCCAGCGACCATCATGGAACAACTGGCTAGGAATCCAAATGCCCCTAGTGTACCAGGGGCTCCACGCCATCGGCTTATTTTGTATTCGAAATCGAGTATTGTACCAAAGCGGGAGCCTGTCTAACGGACAGAGTCGGGAGTCTAAAGATTGCATAAGAGTATTAAAGGCACCTAAAGTGTCTAAAAGCATTGGTGGATAGTGGGAGTCTGCTGGGAGAGTCATACCAGGGAGAAAAGTAAGAGGAATCGGTTTGCAAAGGTCCTCTTCTATGTCTAGCCACACAGGTCTGCTCGGTACTAGATCTTCCAGCCAACGAGCGCCT
The DNA here is from genome assembly GCA_033557465.1 of Ichthyophis bannanicus. Lineage (NCBI taxonomy): Eukaryota > Metazoa > Chordata > Amphibia > Gymnophiona > Ichthyophiidae > Ichthyophis > Ichthyophis bannanicus. Next base: position 252,930,131 of record CM066031.1, read on the forward strand.
TGTTTGAGAAGAAAAGATTGATGGTACTTCAGGAAATCTGGGAATCTGACACCCCCATTTTCCTTATCTGCTTGTAGCTTATGTTTCGCTATCCTAGGTGTCTTGTTTTGCCATAAGTATCTAGTCAGAAGGCCCTCTATATCCTTATATGTACGTCGAGGTAAGAGACAGGGCAACATTTCTAAAATATAATTCACTTTCGGAACAATCATCATTTTTATGGTTTCTAAGCGACCCCACCAGGTAAGTGTTAAAGGAGTCCAGCGGTGAGTAAGCGCCCGGACTTTAGAGGTTAAGTCTTTGGCATTGAAGGAGATAGTGTCTTCCAAAGGAGAACAATAGTGAACCCCAAGGTATTTGACCATGCGAGGTTGCCATAAAAAGGGGAAGGGTTGCATATCTGCCTGATGAAGCAAAGGATTTAATGGAAAGGCTACCGACTTGGTCCAGTTTATCTTATAACCGGACAGTTGTGAGTATTTACCAATTTGCTCTAGGACAGCCGGTACGGAGTCTTTAGAGACAAAAAGCATAAGGTCATCAGCATACGCTGAAATTTTGATTTCCCTATGGGAGAAGGGGACTCCATGAATCTCCTCCGATTGCCGGATTAGTAAAGCCAAGGGTTCGAGTGCAAGATCGAAAAGAAGTGGAGACAGTGGGCATCCCTGGCGAGTACCGCGTTGAAGGGGAAAAGGCTGAGACTTTAAAGCATTGGCACATATACTGGCTGTAGGCTGTGCATACATGGTGCGGAGACAACGGAGAAAACCTTCCCCGAATCCGTACCAGCGGAGGACCGCAAACAAGAAGGGCCACTCTAAACGATCAAAGGCCTTCTCAGCATCAAGTGAGAGGCCAACAAATGGGCGATCAAGATTAACTGCGGCAGTCAGTACATGACATAGAGTCCGAGCATTGTCGGCAGTTGATCTACCAGGAATGAAACCGCATTGATCTGGGTGTATTAAGGTAGACATCCTATCAGAGAGCCGGGTGGAGAGAATGGTGGCAAATATTTTATAGTCCGCGTTTAGGAGGGAAATTGGACGATAATTAGCTGTTAGTTGCGGGTCTCTCCCCTCTTTCTCAAAAACTACTACATTTGCCATTGAAAAGGACCCAGAAGGAGAGCCCTCCTCGGCCAGAGCAGAAAAATAAAGCTTCAAAACTGGAGCTAAGTCAGCGTGAAAGGTTTTGTAAAATTCAGCAGGGAGACCGTCTGGGCCTGCGGCTCGACCTGAGGCACATTTCTTGATAGCAGAATGAATTTCTGATAAAGTAAATGGTTTGTCCATGGCCGCTCTATCTTCATCAGATAGGGTCGGTCTTTGTACCCCTGAAAGTAAGCGTTCAAATACTTCTGGCTCAAAATCACATTCAGATTGATAAAGCCGAGTATAAAAATCACGAAAGAGTTCTAAGATTTCTGTATCTTTAGTGACCAAGTCCCCCCCCGACGGATTACGGAGGGCGGTAACACGCTTGGCTTCTTTTTGACCTTTTAGGGCATTTGCTAATAATTTGCCAGCACGGTTATTTTCCCGGTAATATATCCCTTGTTGTGATTCAATATTTTTAACAGCAGCAGTGTACAAAAGCTGATTGTATTGAAAACGCAAGCGTTGTAAACGGAGTAAAATACATGGGTCAGTACGGGACGTGAGGAGACGCTCCCCAGCTTGTATCTGCTGCTCTAGAATCAGTAAGTGCTGCTTTCTTTGTTTCCCCTGCCGAATTTGATAGCTAGTTATAGTTGCGCGGATAGAGGCTTTAAAACCCTCCCACCAAGCCCAGCTCGCTGTGTCATGGGGTGAGTTAAAATGAAAATAATCTTGGATAGCGGCCTTTATATCAACCTGAAAATCTTTTTGATCTAGTAGGGATCTATCAAAAAACCAAGCTCGGGGAGAATCGTCCCGCGCAGTGACATGTAATGATAAAGATATGGCAGCATGATCTGAAATATGGAGAGGATGAGTCCGAGCCGTGTCCACTTGAGAAATCAGTGCTTTGGAAATGAGACAGAAATCTATTCTAGATTGGGAGTGATGGGGGGCAGAAAAAAAGGTAAACTCTAAGTCGGAGGGGTGAAGCAGCCTCCATATATCTACCAGCGCAAGATCTTGCATCAGAGCTTTAAGGGTAGCAAGACTCTTGGGTGGACTACTCGTTCTAGACGGCTGTCTATCTATCAAAGGGTCTAACACTTGATTAAAATCACCACCAAGTATTAATGGAGCATTGGCAGAGGCCTGTGCCAACTGCGCAATACTTGCATAGTAAGCAGGGCTGTCCACATTCGGGGCATAAATGCAGATACACGTGAATTCACTATCTCCAACCTTAAGGTGTACACGGGCCCATCTACCCTCCTTGTCAGCGCTGGTATCAATTACAGTAGCTTGCAAAGACTTCTTAACCAGAATGGCTACCCCGCACCGTTTAGAAACGGCGGGAGAATAGGCAGCCACCATGTAAGGCTTAGCATTGAGTTTCAGTGTTTCCGCAGAGTTTAGATGCGTTTCCTGAAGAAACACTAAATCAGCATGCTCATGGCTAAGATAGCTAAGGATTTTCTTTCTTTTGATTGGACTATTGATGCCTTTTACGTTGAGTGATAAGATTTTACATAAGGCCATTCATAAAAGTTAAAAATTCTGAGCATGATAGCGCACATAATTTCACAATGTCCCTCATAGTGACTGTATCTGGCTGTACACATGGCATAAAAGAAAATAAGCTAATATAATACAATGAAGCGCCCCACATTAAAAAAAAGAAACCGCAGTGCGGTAGAGAAGAAGCAGAACCCCAGAAATTACTGGCGACCATGTGTCTGCGGGGAGAAACCCCAGAGAAGGCCGCAATTGAAAAAACACATAACCTGTAGGACTGTGCGTGCTCCGAATCCGACCGAGGCACACATCATGGAGGGATAGGAGACCAAAAAAAAAACAAAAAAGTCATATAGAGAAAGAAAGTAAGTCCAGGTAGTCTCTGTGCTTGACTAGGACCGCCGCATCGTGCCCTTCAAAATGGCGGACAGAGCCGGCAAATAAAAGTCCAAATTTTTGGATTAGCGCATCTGCTCTGCTTCTTTGGAGTCTAAAAATGTTGATAGTAGATCAGGATCTTCGAATGTCCTGGTTTGGTTGTGGAGAGTCACTCGGAGCTTCGCTGGATACAACAGGCCAAAGCGAGCCTGTAGCTGTTGAAGTCGAGGGCGAAAAGCATGGAGTTTCTTCCGACGGTCAACGGTAGGTTTTGCCAAATCAGGGAAGAAGGAGATTTTGTGACCTTCAAATTCCAAATGATGATTCGCCCGGGCAGCATTTAATATTTGTTCCACTTGTTGATATCGTAGCAAGCGAAAGATAATAGGCCGGGGGGTCGTTCGGGTGGGCGCCATGTGGGTAGGAACACGGTGTGCACGATCGATTTCCAGTTCTCTATGAAAAGTGATCTTCAGCAAGGAGGGAAGAGTTTTGAGCAGGAATTCTCTTATATCTCCTGCTTCCACCCCCTCCGGTATTCCAATGAGCCTCACATTGTTGCGACGGGCTCGATTATTGCTATCTTCTAACTCCTTTTGAAGATTCTGTATCTGGCGCTCAGCCTTGTCCAGTTTGCCCAAGCGCACCGCGTGCGAGTCGAGGACCCCCGCCATATTGTCCTGCCGTACTGAGAGACTTTCAAGTCGGTCCTGGAGCACTCCAAAGTCTTCTCGCATGGCTCGAAGCGCTTCTCCATTGGACTGCACCAATTCCTTCACGCCGCGTATTTCCTCTTAAATCTCCAGGTGCATTTCGGGGTTTTCGCGAAATGGAACCATCTTCTGTGGAGAGGACACCTCTGTTTTGGAACGTTTCCCGTGAGAAGAAGAAGGAGACCCGAAGTCCAAGCGCGCTGGTTTATGGGCCGCCATCCCCCCCGAGGTACCCCGGTCAGCTCGGAGCGAAATAGTAAGTTTGTATAGGTATTAAGTCAGGATTCTAAGTAGGCCTCTCGGGAGCTTCAGCGCGAAGCGTCTTACCCGCTGGACATCAGGCTCCGCCCCCCCAATATCTTCAGGTTTAATCCAAGGTTGATATTCAGAGTGGTAATTATTACTTTTTTTTTAAAATATATACAGAAAACATTTATGCTTTTAAAAAGACACTGCTGCTTAATTGGTAAATCACTAGTAGTTATGTTCTGCGATAACTAATGTCTTCAAGGAGGAATTTATACACCAATACCATTTATTTATATGGCGTCCTGTTTATGTATATGTTCTTTATACTATGGTTTATTTTCAATGTCCTGCGTTTGTAGAAGTTATATATAATTTGAATAATTTATCTATATTAAACAATAATTTATATGTATACAGTTGTAGATAAACCTAGTGGGGTTGTTTTACTGTATTAATTTTAACTATTTTCGTTTTATGATTGGATTATTAATGTTATTGATTAATGTTTTTTAATATGTTTTTTATATGTATTTCTAATAGTTGTATGCATAAGAGTTTATTTGAATTTGTTTATGTTTTTAAGTTGAATTCCCCCTGAGGAAGGCGACAGCGCCGAAACGCGTTGGGGTTTTACAAGAATAAACACCGTTGGTCATCCACATCCATTACGTCTCTTGCTCTTTGTGTCCCTTGGATGGTTTTGCGAGAGCGTCGCTCCTTGTTGTGTTGGTCCTGATTCCAGGAGCCATGTTTTCCCCCTGGAAAGAGGTCCTCGGTTACAAAGAAGATGACCTAAAGTCTATGTTACCTGAGGACCCATTCTTTACTGAAGCGGAGTCATCACCAGATATAGATGAAGAATGGGGGGAACTGATCTGGATGATGAAGAAGTATATCAGAGAAGACCTTCATGCAGCCTCACTTCTTGAATATTGCCGGAACAAAATCATCCCGAGAGGACTTCGTATACAAAAAGCCCCCGGCATGTTTAGAGATGACAATAAATTTATGGCTGATTGGATAAAAATACTCAACAAGTGTTCACTAGATCTCATGATCTTACTTATCAACACTTCCAAACGCAGGACAGAGGTTTTACAACCTCTAATAGATTCCAAATTGGATAAACTTAAAAAACAGGACAAACATTACGATAATGAAAAGAAGGATTTTGATAAGAATGCAGCAGAATATAGAAAGGCAATTAAAAATACAAAAATTAAAAAATATAAGAGGGATGAAGAAGACTACAAATTAATTACGGTTTACTATTGGACATACAATAAGACTGAAAATAAAGATAGACATAGGAGTACATCGAATAAAAGACCTTTTAGATCTCCTAGACAACATCCCGCACATACCTATAACTATAAAGGTAAACGACAAGATCATCATAGATCTCCTTCTCCCCTTGATGATGCAGGAAGGACATATAAACGGTCACGACATCATTCCAATAATCAAATAGATCCATCCGTTTCCTTATTCTCCTCGGCACCCCTTCCATCCTCACGTCAGCAACGTAGTCCTAAAAAAGATTTTCGCAAGGAGACATTATGGAAAGGAGGTGGCAGGGGCACATCTCAGAGATCGCCAAACAATTGGCAAGTCAGGCCTGTAGATCCCCCAATAGCACAACAACCACTGCAAGGGAGGGGTCACACACGGGACTCAACCGCCAAGAGACACTTAGATTGGGACCTTTGAGCAATATTGTTAATTTATCTAGTTATCAACTTTCACATGAAGAGATACAAGTTTTAGAAAAGGGACTGTCTTACGTTCCCACCAGACAACACGACAAGTTCACCACTCATGTTGAACTATACAAATTTTTTAGAAAATTAAAAATTTTAGACTTTTTCAATCATTCTGGAAAGGATAAATCAGATCCCTCAGTAGCACGCAATCCGTCAACATGGATACCCCCTAATACCAATGCTATCATAACTACATATGAACATGTAGTTTTAACAAAGGTAACGCAACTTTACCAGAAAAAAAGTACTCATATGTATTACAATCTCACGGGTTCACAGAAATCAGCTTTAAAACAGTTACAAACTAATAATGACATTATAATTAAACCGGCAGACAAGGGTGGCGCCCTTGTAGTTCAAGATAGAGACGCTTATGTCAGAGAAACATTGCGCCAACTGAATAACAAAGTATTCTATAAAAAGATTTATGAAGACCTTACTGAGACTTTACAACAAAAAATTGATACATTATTATACATTGGTAAGGAAGCAGGTTACCTCACACCTCATGAGGTTGCTTTTCTCAAAGTTTCTCATCCTATAGTACCCACCATCTACATGGTCCCCAAAATTCACAAGTCACTTGATAATCCGCCCGGTCGTCCAATTGTGTCTGCGATAAGGGTCCCTGTTAGAACCCTTATCCAAGTTTCTTGATATATTTTTAAGACCATTTGTACTTAACATTCCATCGTATGTACAGGATTCCACACACATTATCAATATTTTGGAAGAATTTGTGGGATATCATAAAGACCTTACATTAGTAACACTGGACATTAACTCATTATATACAAATATACCACAACAAGCAGCCATAGAAATATTGGCGAACACTTTGATACTCAGACCCAAACCTGTTCGCATTCCAACTTTCTTTTTAACTCAACTAGCCACTTTGGCAATGATGGAAAATTACTTCAATTTTAGGGGAATCTTTTACAAGCAAATAAAAGGGGTAGCCATGGGCTCATCCATGGCACCAGATGTCGCCAATCTATATGTTGCCCAATTTGAAAAGCAATATTTAACATCTCATCCCTTTCAATCTAACATCCGCTTGTGGAAGCGATATACAGTCAAACCTCGGTTTTCATTTGCCCCGGTTTTCATACGCTTCGGTTTTCAACGTCTTTTCTGACTGAGATTTTGTCCCGGTTTTCATGCATTGCTTCGGTTTTCAACGTCTTTTGACTGAGATTTTGTCCCGGTAGCAGGGAAGAAAAGCTGTCAACGTAAGCAGGAGATGTTGCATGAATGTGGGAGGCAGTTCTTTCTCTTGCAGGGTACGTCTGAAGCTATATCATTAAGATTTTCTGCCATTCTGAAGCATTGAGCAGATAATGTAAAGGTATTTTAATGGACTGAATTCAATGTGATTCCGAAGAGAGCTGGGCACAGCAGCTTGTCAGGGGTGGCTAAGGCCAGATGTTAACATACTGTACTGTACAGTACTGTACTTAGCTTGCTTTCAGTGATGTTAAATGTTCATTTATCCATTTCATTAGTCATTTATATTTATTTCTCATTGTTTTCTGTATGTAAAAATATAGTTATTCTCTATAAAATGTATTTTTTGTGAATATTTTTGGGTGTCTGGAACGGATTAATTGGATTTACATTATTTCTTATGGGAAATATTGCTTCAGTTTTCATACGTTTCGGTTTTAGTCAGACTTTTTCGAACGGATTAATCATGAAAACCGAGGTTTGACTGTATTGACGACATACTCATAATCTGGGAAGGTACCGAACAAAATTTGCAAAATTTTTTCATTTGGTTAAACACATTAGATTCCAACTTACAATTCAAAGGTACTTTCAGTGATGACAGTATTTCATACTTAGATATAATGATTTAAAAAGAAGATCATGGTTTCACTACAGACCTTTATCAAAAACCCACAGATCGTAATACGTTATTGAAATACGACAGTCACCACAACCCTTCTCTTAAAAATAATCTGCCAATCAGTCAGTTTCTTAGAATTAAAAGGCTATGTACAACGGATGCAAAATTTGAGAATCAAGCAATTAAGATGCATAAAAAGTTCAAAGAAAGGGGGTATCCACAAAAGTGCATCAAACAAGCGTATTTTAGAGCTTGTTCAATAGATCGCTCCTCATTATTAAAAAAGAAAGATCGTAGTGCCAATAAAGATAAAATTGTATGCGCTCTCACTTTTACGCATTTATCTAAGGCAATAGTAAACATTCTAAGGCAAGAATGGTATTTACTTAATTCCTTACCACATTTTAACGCCAAACGTCTATTGATAGCGTACAAGAGGAATCCAAATTTATCCAACATATTGGTTCCATCAGCACTCACTAAATTTAATCCACCCCCCAAAATAAAAGGCCATTTTAGCTGTGGTAACTGTTCAGTTTGTCTCCATACCATAATTACCAAAGATAGTTTAACACATCCTACTTCTCAGTGTAAGATATATTTACAGGATTACACCAATTGCAAAACATCTAATGTAATTTACTTGATTTTGTGCCCATGTAACAAGGTTTATATCGGTAAAACTGTGAGGGAGGTACGTGTCCGCATTATAGAGCACAGAGGTTGCATCCAGAGGAAGATTGCAGACAAACCCTTGGTTGAACATTGGACTACCCTTGGTCATAAAATTAGTGACTTGAAATTTCTGGTCATTAAAAAAGTTACACCACATTGGAGGGGAGGGGACATCAATAAAGCCCTATTGAAATTAGAACAACGATACATATATGAACTTGGCAGTTTAGAACCTAATGGCCTTAATCAAGAAGCTGATCTTTCTGTATTTTTGTAAATATTTGAAACCACATCAAATAGTGGATTAATAATGATGCTGTATGTGTGCAGACATTTGTGTCTTATTACAGCATCATTTGTTCAAGTATCCTCTCACATTTTTATTAATTTATTTGGTTCATACGGTGGTTAAAACGCATAAATCTGGATTTTTAAATTTATTTGACATATCACATTCAAGATGATGCAACATTAATTACATTACAGTTTGTCTTTTTAAAAACATATAGTTCAAGAAGAGCCAATAATCAGATCGTTGTAGAATCCTTTTAAACCTATGGGTCTGCACCATTGAATGTCTGGCTTCACCCAATTTATTGCCTCTCCCTCCCTTTTGGCGCGATAGCAACGTTTTTAGATAACATGCTTTTACTTACTAAGTTTCTTCTGCTTCGAAGAGCTTCGACATCATGGTCTAATCTTGACTTTGTTTGATAAGGCATTTGTATGCATTTGCAGTATTGAGACAGAGCTTCCTTTTCTCCCCCTGGTTTTCCTCTCTTTATTTTTAACAAAGAATGTTCATAATTAAATAAGAAAATTGTACGTCTCACATAGGCAGACAAACATATAGTTTTCAAAGATACATAAAATTAATTGTGGCAATTAGCTTCACAGTTTCGAGATTTCCTCTGTCAACTGTTAACTTAAACCCACATGGGGGGTTTTATCTCATCTTTTTTGTGTGAAGGCAGCGTTTTCACGACTCATTTCACGACACCGGGCTTTTTAAATGTCAAATGATTTTATATTACTAGCATTTCTTATTAATAAGCCACAAAAGACAATTTTGAAAACCAGAGATACATTGGTGTATCATAAAGGGCTTACAGTTTATATTTTAGAAAGTGTGAGCAAATCTGTTATGCTTTTCAATAGTGAGTGCAATTGATGTGTTCCCTTGGTAACGACGTGATCATAAGGTTTTAAATAGCAGGTTAGTAAACTAACTATTAATATCTATTACATTATAGTTCGTTTCTTAAGGCATAGTTTTCAAGAAGAGTTAGTAACCAGATCGCTGTATAATTCTTTGGAACCTATGAGCCTACTTCATTGTATGTTGAGCTCCACCCATTTTTGCTTCTCCTCCCCTTTTGGCGCGCAAGTAGCGTTTTTTAAACAACACGCTCTCACTTACCTAGCTTCTTCTACAATGAAAGGCTTTGACTTCACGGTCATTTTTTACATTGCTCGATAAGATATCTGTAAGTACTTGAAGCATTGATACAGAGCTTCTTTCATCTTTTTTCTCGGGTTTAACTTTCTCTATTATTGTTGGAGCATGATTTGATTTACATTAGACAATTGTCCGTTTCACATCTATAGACAAATATACAGCTTTTAAAGATATAAAAACTAGTTGAGACAATATGCTTTACAATTTATACGTCTCCTTACGGATTGCTAAGCTATACCCCTATGCAGGGTTTCATTTTTAAATTTTTTGGCGCAATAGTAGCGTTTTCACAACTTAATCCATCGGTCTTTTCTAATGTCAAAGGATATCACATTATGGGCACTTTTTATTAATAAGACATTTTTTAGAAGCGGAGACATATTGGTGTGCCACAAAGGTTTCATAGTTCTGATTTTAGAAAGTGTGAGCAATTCTACTTTACCTTTAACAGCGTGTGTATCTGGTGAGTCACTCTGACAACGACGTGATCAAAGAGTTTTAAACAGCAGGTTGGTAAACTGAATATAAGCAATTGTATCTATTCCCCCCCCCCCTTTTTTTAAACAATATAGTTTTTGAAAAATATAGTTCATCTTTTATAATTATTTACATGCAGTTTATCTGGTTTTTCAGTACAGCCTATTGTTTACACAAGTCTACAAACGGTACTAATAGACAAGCCAATATCTTCAGGTTTAATCCAAGGTTGATATTCAGAGTGGTAATTATTACTTTTTTTTTTAAATATATACAGAAAACATTTATGCTTTTAAAAAGACACTGCTGCTTAATTGGTAAATCACTAGTAGTTATGTTCTGCGATAACTAATGTCTTCAAGGAGGAATTTATACACCAATACCATTTATTTATTTGGCGTCCTGTTTATGTATATGTTCTTTATACTATGGTTTATTTTCAATGTCCTGCGTTTGTAGAAGTTATATATAATTTGAATAATTTATCTATATTAAACAATAATTTATATGTATACAGTTGTAGATAAACCTAGTGGGGTTGTTTTACTGTATTAATTTTAACTATTTTCGTTTTATGATTGGATTATTAATGTTATTGATTAATGTTTTTTAATTTGTTTTTTATATGTATTTCTAATAGTTGTATGCATAAGAGTTTATTTGAATTTGTTTATGTTTTTAAGTTGAATTCCCCCTGAGGAAGGCGACAGCGCCGTAACGCGTTGGGGTTTTACAAGAATAAACACCGTTGGTCATCCACATCCATTACGTTTCTTGCTCTTTGTGTCCCTTGGCGAAGGAGTGGTGCAAGCTATAGCGAATATTCCCAAATTACTTGTATCAGTGGAACACCGTGACATTTATTTATTTTATTTATTTATTTATTTATTTAACTGCATTTATATCCCGCTTTTCACCGGGTCAAAGCGGTGACATGCAATACAGGTTGATACGTCTGCTGTATTTTGCGCCAAACAGGGCCTGGCAGGCGGGGATAGCGCACACTAATTGTTGTCCGAGATGTGAGCTTGCGGATGCTACACTGGGACATATGTTTTGGCACTGCCTTAAGGCAAGGATCTTTTGGGGTAAAGTTACTGGGTACTTAGATAAATGCTTGGGTACTTCGCTTATACTGAACCCCCTGAATTTGGTGCTGGACATTTGGAATGAGGATGCTGGGGCAGATTTGGGTAAGATAGAGTGGGATTGGTTGCATATGGTGCTAGTGACTGCAAGTATGACTATACTGCATAGCTGGTTGGACTCTCGGGGCCCGCTGTACGGGCAATGGAGGGTCCGTTTGCATGGATTGTTGTGGCTGGAGAGGCACAGGGCGCGGAGTCACCCCAAACGGTGGGATGTTTTCCTGAAGGGATGGGGCCCCCACCTCCAGAGTTTGCCAGCGAGAATACGAAGTAGGATATTAGGTAGGGGGGACTCTGAAGCAACACTTCTGCGGGTAGGTGGCGGTCCAGGAAGATGGATTCACTTGGGGGGGTGGGTGGGGGTACTGGGGACCTTTGGGCGTAAGCTCAGCAAGGGGACGAAGGAGCGGGCACGGGGTTGGGGGGACAACTCACCCTCTAGTTTGGTGATTATGATAAGGGTGGGTCTAGGCCGGGAGGTCGGGGGTTAGTGAGGAAGAAGGTCAGGGAAGGGGTGTGAAGCAAGGGGGGTAGAGGGAATATGTTTGTCTTATCATGGTAAGCTTGGGTATAATTGTTTAACTTTGTGGTACCATATATTATGTCGATTTCATACTGTGTACGGGCCATGGGCGTTGGAGGGAGAGGGAAAGTGAGGGTGGGGGGCTATGGGGGAGAGTGGGTCGAATAAATAACTAAATAAATAAGGGGGGAAGTGTTACGCAACATTTGTGCTGGGTTATATAGTGTGTTAATGTAGTTGTGTTACAGGAGTGCTAGTACAGTGCAAACAATGTGTTTTTCTTTGTATTTGAATGAAAATAAAAAATGATTTTCACTAAAAAGCGCGGTATAGAAAAGACTTTAAATAAATAAATAAATACGCAGCAGACAAGCAACAGAGCCTTCTGGCTATACGCCCCTACAATTTGGAACTCACTATCAGAAACCATCAGGTCTGCACAGTCTCCACAAGAAATGAAGAAACTGCTAAAAACGCATCTCTTCATTGAACATTTTGGTTCCAATGACATTACTTAACACTCTGTACCATATCCCTTCCACTCACTGTTGATTATTGTTTAGCCCCCATATTTAACTCCAAGTTTATCCTCCCATGTTCTATGTAACACAACTCTCTCGAGCATGTACACTGTTCTTTGATGTAAACCGCCTTGGCTTAAAGGTGGTATATAAAAACCTGTTAAATAAAAATAAATAAATACCATAATCTTTCTGCTGCTGGGGCTTCAGCACAGTGAGTTGCGCTGGTCCTGGGCATGCGGCCTGAATCTCCACATACTCTTCCAATACCCAGCCAGTCTTAGAGTTTGTTGCCGCCTTTTCTCCCACCCAATTTTAAAGTCTCCATTTCGATCCTAGTCCCTGCTCTCCCTCTCCCCAGTACCTACTCTCCTGCCTCCTACGCCCCCCTCCACATCCACCCAGCTACTTCCTTCTCTGATATTCATGAACTCTGCCTTTTCTCCTCCTTAGCCCAGAATCCATCTTATGCCTCTCCCTCTCAACCTTTCCCTCCTACAAAAAATATTTCTCCCTCCCCATCCTCACTCCCCCAGCCTTTTTCTTCATCCTGACCCCAGCATCTGCCCCCTTCCAGCTCCCCAGCCCCTCCCAGGATCGACTCCCCTTCAGTCCCAGTCCTTCCCAGCATCAACTCCCTTCCAGTCCTAACCCCACCCACCCAGCATCAGCTCCCCTTCAGTCCCAGCCTCTCCCACCATTGGCTCCACTTCAGTCTCTGTCCTTCCCAGCATCAGCTCCCTGCATTACAGTAGTGTGCAAAAGTCTGGAATCACTTGTAAATTTGACGTTTTTTCAACTTCATGACCTTAATTTCTTTTTCCTCCCAGTGGTTTTTCTGTGTATCTCATGATAAGTGATAGATTTGGCTATCAGGGCCAACTTTTAGTATTGGTTTGGCCCTTACTTTCTGAGTTTGTTCCCCATAGTTGTCCTGTTGATAGATTTTCTGTGAAAATCACGTAATGTACGTCGTTGGCCAATGATATATTATTGTAAGTATGCTTTAAAATATGGACGCACGCCAGGTTTCCTTCAAATTAATGTATGTGGCCTTGAAAAAGGCCATTTTTATGTGTCAGTGATAGCTCAGTATTTCATGGGCCACCCATTGTTCTTGATCACCTGACTGTACCTTGTCGGCATTGAATGAACCAGTCTGACAAGGTGATCGTTGGTGACAACGCGGTTCCAAGCTGCAATGAATGACTCAGCTCACACTTTGATGTCAGATGCCTCTTGGATATTTCCAAGGCCACCTTGTGCCACAGGTTCTCGATTGGATTCAGATCTGACTTGATGATGTTCCGCTGCTTCCAGCTGATCACCTGTCTGGAGTGATGGCAGGGTGCGTTGTCATCTTGGAACAGGAACTGGCCAGGAAACAGCTGGTGTGCTGATGGCACCATGCACTTTTGCAGTATGGTGATGTACTTGGCCCCGTTGACCATTCCATCGACGATGTGAAGACGTCCAACGCCACTGGCAGCCATGCAACCCCAGACCATGACCTTCAAAGGATGCTTCATAGTGAGGTTGAGACACTCAGGCTTGAATTCCAGGAAATCTCACATAGGTGTGGGCCTGGTTACCAAACAGACAGAAGGTGCTTTCATCGCTGAATAGCACTTTTTCCACATTTCAGTCGACCAGGTTGAGTGCTTTCTCGCCCACATGATCCGGTTGCTCCTTTGTATGTCAGTCATCAGTGGCTTATTCCGTGCTTTTCAACCCCAGAGACCAAACTGCAGGCACTGGTAATGAACTGTTGATGAGCTGACACTGACCTCACTCTTGTCTGACCACTCTCGAAGTAGCTGAGGAGAGGTCAACTTGCGATTAGTCAGTGACATGCGTCGTAGTGCGCGGTCCTGGCGTGATGGTGATGCACATGGATGACCTGAACGAGGCTTGTCCACCACTGAACCCGTTTCTTTCTTCTTCTGTACAATCTTAACAACAGCACTCTGACTGACTGCAGCCAACTTTTCTGGCTATCTGACTGCTTGAAAATCCTTCCTCGCTCAAAAAACACACGAACACGCTCCTCCAATGTCAGGGTCCAAGTCATCTTCATGGTCGATCCAGAAAGCGTATGAAACTCAAAGATTCCGTGCATTTTTATAGCTGCACTGTTGGCTAGATATCTGCATTGTGATTGGTTAGTGAAATCAGCCTCCTGATTGGTCAGAAATAACGTGTAAATATTGGATAATCTTGATCCAGTTTGACGCAGGATCCACAAAAATCGCAGTAGTTTATCTCCCACAGTCTGTAAAGTATTTAAATTGGAAGCAAGGAATGCAAAAAAGTCAACTCTAATAGCCAAATGTATCCCTTTTAACGTGGTAGAAAGATGAATTTGCTGGGCTAACCCAAAATTGAAAAAAAAAATGTTAGTAAGAAAAACGCAAAACTCGCAAGTGATTCCAGATTTTTGCACACCACTGTAGCTCCCCTTCAGCCCCAGCCCCCCTCCCCCCCCCCCACCAGAATTGGCTCCCTTTCAGTCCCAGCATTAATTCCCTTCCAGTCCTTGCTCCCCAGCAGCAATCCTCTTCTTGCAATGTCATGCATATCCACCCCCCCCCCCCCCCCACACCTGATCAGTAACCTCTTCTCCTTCCTCTTCATCCCGGTGATGTGGATCTGTCTGTGGCAATCACTACACAGCCATGGGGCCATTCTTCTTTGGTCCTGTGGCTGTGCTAAACTGCAGCTGCCAGCATGATCACATTGCCATAATTTTAAAAGGAAAACGGGGCGTTTCAAAATCTGGGAGTGTTATTTGAGAACTATTGCAACTGTTTCCTGAAGGACAGAAAGGAAAAAATTGGAAAAATTTGTCTGTTTGCCAGGGTGTACTGTTTTGCATTCATTAGGTTCTGATTAGTGCTTTGTATTGGCGTATCCTCTGTTTTATTAACATTAGTAAAGCTTTGACTTGCAAGAAAAAACAAAAAGGGAAATGGGGAAACTTCCTGTCTCTTGCACAAAACAGGAAGTTCCCTCATTTTACTTTTAAAAGCATGTAGATGCGATTGATCATATTGGCAGCTGCAGTTTAGCACAGCTGCGGGACAGAAGGAGAACGGCTCTGCAGCTGTGTACAGCTGAGGCGGTGAAGTGGGCTTGCGGTGCCCGAGTCAGTGCCTCGTTGGCTCACCATTTAAGCTGGCCAGGTGTGGGGTCAGTTCTGGCATAGGGCCATGTGCGGGCAACATTCTCACACATGCCTTGGGCTGGCCTTTGCCCTACACGTACATGTTGCTAGCAGGGGGATCTCAGAATGGGGCGTGGTCTGCAGTGCAGACGTGCAATATATATTCAGTAAAGGCCCATGAACGTTCTGCATGTTTCCTGTGGACGACCACATTATACCAGTGGAAACATAGAATAAGGTCAGGACTTAGAAACTGTTCTGCTCTGCTCTGCAATGTGTCCCATAGAGATGAATTGCTGTGACAAAGGGTTTTTGTTTTTTGAACCGGTGTGTCTGCAGTCTGGAAAACCATAGAATGCAGTTATAAAGAACAAAATGCAGAGGTGGGGGAAGGTTGTATAGTAAAAACATATTACTAAACACCCCTACAGAAATATTCAAAGATGCAATGGTGATTATTCCAGCTATGTGGACAAGTGCTGTATGAGCTAGAGGAGATGATCTAGGGCACCCTAACAATTACTGGCATCCAAGAAGTGGGACTGTTGATACAAAGATTGTATGTGGGTGAGTATGGGATGGATGCATGTGTGGGTGAGAAACGCAGATCGTATTAGTAGTCCTGGGACCACATGCCATCATGTTATACCAGCTGTTTTCTAGAGGTGCAGGGTATCTGTACTGCAGATATGTTTTGTGTTCCTCCAGGTATGAGTGTGTGTGTGTCTTGTTAGAGGGATGCATGGGGAGACCTGGTGTGGGCAACTGCAGTTTTGGGGGCCATCAGTGCCTGGCCAGTATATGGTCCATAGGGCTGACCGCAGCGTGCCCAGGTGCCAGTGTGATTGGCCAGGATACATCAGAATGCGGTCTCTATGGCTAAATGTCAAAGCATATCTCTGATCAGGCAGACCCATAGTATCCACCAGGGGTTCCTTGTTGGAACCGCTCTCGACATTCTTAGACTCATACCTGCGTCCATTAATTAGTACCATTCCGTCATATGTGAAAGACACTACGCATTTTTTGAATATTTTAGACAGTTTAGCTCAATGGACACAGCTGATGGATGTGTGTTTGGTGACCTTAGATGTCGTGTCTTTATACATGAACAGACACAGACAGCTGCTTTACAAGTAGTGGAACAAACTTTACATCATCGAGGGGACCTTAGCAATAGTCAAATAACATTTTTATTACAATTAGCATGTTTGGCGATTTGTAACAATTTCTTTACATTTGAAGGAGTAGTGTATCAGCAAATATCGGGAGTGGCTATGGGGGCAATGTGTGCGCCCTCAATAGCTAACCTTTATATGGGCAAGTTTTTGAGAAGATTTGGATGACTTCATCGCCTTATGTAAACCATATCAGAACTTGGAAGTGCTATATTGATGACATATTTATGTTGTGGCAGGGCACAACAACTGATTTGTTAGCATTTTTGCAGTGGGTCAATAATTGTGAGCCACACATAAAGTTTACCCACACCTTTCATAGTGAAAAAATTACTTTTTTGGATTTAGTAATTAGTAGGGGTAGTACAACTTAAGAACATAAGATATGCCATACTGGGTCAGACCAAGGTCCATCAAGCCCAGTATTCTGTTTCCAACAGTGGCCAATCTAGGTCATACGTACCTAGCAGTTTCCCCAAGGGACACAGGTTCCACAATGCTTGTATTGGTTCAAGCATTGATATCCTGGGTCCCTTCTTAATAATGGTTTATGGACCTTTCCTCCAGGAACTTGTCCAAACCTTTTTTAAACCCAGCTACACTAACAGCCTTTACTACATCCTCCGGTAACAAATTCCAGAGTTTGATTACACGTTGAGTGAAAAAATATTTTCTTTTATTAGTCTTAAATAGTTTACCCTGTAGCTTCATTGCATGTCCCCTAGTCTTTCTATATTCTGATAAGGTAAACAATCGATCTACGTTTACCCGTTCCACTCCGTTCATTAATTTATAGACTTCTATCATATCTCCCCTCAGCCGTCTCTTTTCCAGGTTAAAGAGCCCCAACCTTTTTAGCCTTTCTTCATAGGAGTAGCCTTCCATCCCCTTTACCATTTTGGTGGCTCTTCTCTGAACCTTTTCTAAAATTGCTATATCCTTTTTAAGATATGGCGACCAGAATTGCACACAATATTCAAGGTGCGGTCTCACCATGGAACGATATAGAGGCATTATAATATCTTTTGTTTTATTTTCCATTCCTTTCCTTATCATACCTAGCATTCTATTTGCTCTCTTGGCCGCCGCTGCACACTGGGCCGAGGGTTTTAACATGGTATCCACAAGGACGCCTAAATCTTTTTCTTGGGTGGTGGTTCCTAATGTGGAACCTTGCATCGTGTAACCATAGTTTGGGTTGTTCTTCCCTAGGTGCATAACCTTGCACTTCTCCACATTAAATTTCATCTGCCATTTTGATGCCCAATCTTCCAATTTATCAAGATTCTCTTGCAATTTTCCACAATCCTCCTGGGTTTTAACAACTTTAAATAGTTTTGTGTCATCAGCAAATTTGATAACCTCACTCGTTATTCCACTTTCCAGGTCATTTATGAATATGTCAAAAAGCAGCGGACCCAGCACAGATCCCTGGGGTACACCACTATTCACCTTTCTCCATTGGGAAAATTGGCCATTTAGCCCTACCCTCTGCTTTCTATCTTTTAACCAGTTCCTGATCCACAGTAGTACACTGCCTCCTATCCCATGACTCTTTAGTTTTGCCAAAAGTCTCTCATGAGGGACCTTGTCAAAGGCTTTCTGAAAGTCCAGATACACAATATCAACCGACTCACCTTTGTCCACCTGTTTATTCACTCCTTCAAAAAAACATAACAGATTAGTAAGACAAGATCTTCCTTGTCTAAAGCCATGTTGGCTGTCTCCCATTAGGTCATGACTATCTACATGCTGAGTAATTTTATTCTTTATGATGGTTTCTACCATTTTTCCCGGTACTGATGTCAGGCTCACCGGTCTGTAGTTTCCCGGATCACCCCTCGAACCCTTTTTAAAAATTGGTGTTACATTGGCGATCCTCCAATCCTCAGGTATTAGAGATGATTTTAATGATAGTTCACAGATTACTGATAGCAGGTCTGCAATCTCAAATTTCAGTTCTTTCAACACCCTTGGATGTATACCATCCGGCCCAGGTGATTTGCTACTCTTCAGTTTATCTAATAGTTGTAGGACATCTTCCCGATGTATCGATATTTCCTTCAATTCTTCCACACCTTTAAATACCACTTCAGTCGTGGGTAACATCCCTACATCTTCCTCAGTAAAGACCGAAGCAAAGAATTCATTCAGTCTCTCCGCTATCGCCTTGTCGCCTCTTAGTGCTCCTTTAACCCCTTTATCATCTAATGGACCAACTGACTCTCTCACGGGTTTTTTGCTACGAATGTACTTGAAAAGGTCTTTATTTCGCGTTTTTGCTTCCGCAGCAAGCTTCTTCTCAAATTCTCTCTTTGCCTGCCTTATCAATGCCTTGCATTTGACTTGCCAGTGCTTGTGCTGTTTCCAGGTTTCATCATTTGGCTCTTTTTCCATTTCTTGAAAGATGCTTTTTTGGCAACAACAGCCTCTCTGACCTCAGCTTTAAACCATGCTGGCAATTTTTTGGACTTCCTTCCACTTTTCTTAAAGCGTGGAATACAGCTGGTCTGGGCTTCCAAGATAGTATTTTTCAACAACACCCAAGCTTGATGTACGTCTTTAACCTTTGCAACTGCTCCTTTTAGTTTTTTCTTAACTGTTTTCCTCATTCTATCATAGTCTCCCTTTCGAAAGTTAAAGGGTAGTACTGTGGATTTCCTTACTATCCCTCCTCCACTAATTAAATCAAAGGCGATCATGCTATGATCACTATTGCCAAGTGGCCCCAACACCCTTATCTCTTGCACTACATCTGGTGTTCCACTAAGGACTAGGTCTAATATTGCTTCCCCTCTGGTCGGTTCATGAACCAGCTGCTCCAAGAAGCAGTCATTTATTTCATCTAGGAACTTTATCTCCCTAGCATGTCCTGTTGTGACACTGACCCAGTCGATGCCGGGGTAATTGAAATCACCCATTATTATTACTGCACTGTAACTTTTGCTAGCTTCCTTGATTTCTTTGAGCATTTCATCATCCATTTGTTCATTCTGGCCAGGCGGACGATAGTACACCCCCACTGCCATCGCCTTCCCCTTTTTACATGGAATTTCAATCCATAGAGATTCTACAGCAAATTTTGTTTCTTGCAAAACTTTAATCCTTTCTGACTCAATGCCCTCTCTAACATAGAGCGCAACCCCTCCACAAATTTGATCAGCTCTATCATTTCGATATAGTTTGTACCCAGGTATCACAGTGTCCCACTGGTTGTCCTCCTTCCACCATGTCTCTGATATTCCAATCATATCTAACCTCTCGTTTAGTGCTATATATTCTAACTCTCCCATCTTGTTTTGTAGACTTCTAGCATTTGCATACAAGCATTTTAGAGACTGTATTTTATTCATATTAATTTGGCTATTGGTAGACATGGGTAATTTGGGATCTTTAAGTTCTGTCTGCTCCATACTCGAGGGCATTTGGGCTACTTTACTCTTTTTTGGAACCTCTCTGCTTTTTGTAGTATCCTTCAAGGATACATTCTTCCGAACCATGCGCTCTTGGGCGACTGTCGGCTTTCCCCTATTATCTAGTTTAAAAGCTGCTCTATCTCCTTTTTAAAGGTTAATGCCAGCAGCCTGGTTCCATCCCGGTTAAGGTGAAGCCCATCCCTTCGGAAGAGCCCCTCCTTTCCCCAGAATGTTCCCCAGTTCCTAACAAATCCGAACCCCTCATCTCTGCACCATTGTCTCATCCACGCATTGAGACTCCGGAGCTCTGCCTGCCTATTGGGTCCTGCGCGTGGAACGGGAAGCATTTCGGAGAACGCTACCCTGGAAGTTCTGGATTTCAACTTCCTACCTAAAAGCCTAAATTTAGCTTCCAGAACCTCCCTACCACATTTTCCTATGTCATTGGTACCAACATGTACCAAGACAGCAGACTCCTCCCCAGCACTATCTAAGACCTTATCTAGGTGGCGTGTGAGGTCCGCTACCTTCGCACCAGGCAGGCATGTTACCAGGCGATCCTCACATCCACCAGCCACCCAGCTATCTACATGCCTAATGATCGAATCACCAACTATAACTGCTGTCCTAACCCTTCCCGCATGGGCACTTGGCCCTGGAGAAACCTCCTCGGTGCGAGAGGGGTTTACATCACCTGGAGGACAGGTCCTATTTACAGGATCACTTCCTGCCACACCAGGGTGATGCTCTCCTGTCACGTGACCTCTCTCCTCCATGGCAACAGGGATGCTGCCAGACTGGAGGTGGGATCCCTGTTGCCTGGCCTCCAGTCTGGGAAACTTCTATTTACCGTAAAGAAACTGACCGTAACACCTTTTTGCATTATGCAAGTGCACATCCTAGGCAACTAAAAGAAAGTTTGCCGTAATCCCAATTCCTGCACTATAGAAGGAATTGTTCGAATGTGCAGGATTATAAGAATAAATCAAAACGTCTAATACATAACTTTGTTTCACGTGGTTATCCAGTTCAGATTGTTAAGCAAGCATATTTAAGAGCCTTATTTAATGATAGGCGTTTGTTACTCCAAGTACAGGGAAGTAATAAAGATCAGAAGGATATTAAGGGAGATGATCATGTTAACTTGATCACACGATATTCTCCATTAAGTGCTGACATACAGAAGATTATAAAGAAACACAGTAACATCATACAAATGATTCCAGGACTTAAAGATAAAAAGATTCGGTGTGTCTGGTGCAGAAGTAATAACTTTAAGGAACAACTAAGCCCAGCGGTATTACGAAAAACTAGAATTTTGGGGGAGTCGGAGAGGGATACTGGGGGCCACACCAAATGTGGAGGTTGCACCATTTGTGACATTACTGTAGAACTTCAGCAATTCACGCATATTGAGATCACATATAGATTGCAGAGACATACAACTTGTGCGTCCTCTTGTGTGGTCTATGCTATTAAATGTCCATGCAAATTATTTTATATTGGTAAAACCATACGGCCGTTTCGTATAAGGATGGCAGAACACCGCAGTCGAATAAATTGTAAAACAATGGAAGCGCCATTGGTACAGCATTGTCTGTACAAAGAGCACATCTTTGAACAGCTGCGGTGTTTCTGTATAGAACAGGTAGAATCAAGTGCGGTGGGGAAATCAATAGAACAGCTGCTATTTATTAAAGAACAGCGATGGATATTCAGTTTAAACACGGTAACCCCTTCAGGTTTAAATGTAAAATTGGATTGGGCAGCCTGTTTGCATTAGTTTTGCAGTGGATTAGAGGGGTGCTTATATCCTCTTCACTGTAGGATATCTTTGATTTTAGTCATAGTAATTGAAGGAGGCGCATTCGGCATCATGAAGTAGGTGTCACCGGCAGATGGGTTTAAATAGAGAGGGTAATTTTATAGTCCGCATGTGCGGCGTTTCTAAGTGAGAGCAATGGTTCCTGTTTTTGGTAGAGAAGTTGTCTTATAAAATTTGTTGAACTTTCGAATAGATACGCTGTCAGCATCAGGTCAGTTTGGTATAGGACGATATAGTAATTGTAATTGAAACATAAAATGTTTTTATAATATGGTTGTTTTCATTCTGTGTTTCATCCATTGTATAGTGACAAGTATAGGGTGGCAATCCCCTGAAGAAACGAAAGTTAGTGAAACACTTTGGGCGCCTTTGTTGTGGCGTCAAGATTGGCATGAGATTGAAATGACTCAGAGCAATATTATCACAGCCAACAACATTGAGCTAAGTACTTGCTTTTTATGTTGAATGTACAAAATAATGTTGCACTTAGTCAAGTATATATATGAAGTTGGCAGTACAGCATGAAGGTCGTTGATGCAAAAGAAGCACTACATAAGGACCGCGTGTCGGCCCGTGATTGAGTGCAGTAATGTTGTCTGAGACCTTCTTATGAGATACAGTGAAAATGCCATCAATTTTGTTTGGAATTGAAGTTTCTTTTTGGTGAAAATTAAGTGTGACATACTATTTTTTGCTATTTATTTATTTATTTACATTTTCTTATATACCGCACTATTTGGCATCAGCACGGTTTACATAGAACATAAAATCAGACAGGAAAACATGTGCTTGAGTTTACAATTAACCAGATAACAAACTTGTATCATAGGAAGCGATCACAATTAACAGGACAGTAAAAGTTGGATAACAAGGATAACTATTTACACCTTAGAATCATGGAACAAATGTAACATGTAATTGAATGGTCACGGCACCTTGCTAAGAGTATTCTCCTGGCACACCAGGTGTTCTGGTGTTATTACAACTATTTGAGTGGGGTGTGGATCAGTGTTCTCTGGAAAGTATTTGAGAAATAGGTAGTGTTTGAGGGCTTTTCTAAACTGGGCTAGGTTGGTGATTGCTCTGATGTTTGTTGGTAATGCGTTCCAGAGTCTTGGTGCACAGAGTCTGAAAGCCCTATTTGCTGTTGTTGAGGTGCATCTTGTTAATTCTCGTGGAATCATTAGGGTATTTATTGCTGTGGACCTTCTTGATCTACTCGGGGATATAGATTGGATGAGGTCAGCTAGTGAGGAGGAGGAGAGATTATTTACCACCTTGAAGGTCAGTAGTATTGTCTTGAAGATGATCCTGGCATGTATAGGAAGCCAGTGTAACTGCTTCAGAAGGGGCGTCACATGGTCTCTTCTAGATGCCCCATGAAGAACCCTCGCCGCGCTATTCATTGCGAGCTGTAGGGGGTTCAAGGTGGATTGAGGGAGTCCTTGTAAAATGACATTGGCATAATCATAATGAGGCATGATCAGAGCCTTGTAGATGGTACGGAAATCCTCTGGTTCAAGCAAGGGGCGTAGATGTCTGAGGGAGCAGATCGTGTAGTATATAGCTCTCACAGTGTTAGTTATATGTGCTTTCAAGTCAAGGTTTTGATCCAGAGTAACACCAAGGTACCGTATTGTGGGTTTTGTTTGTAACTCAGCTTCATTAACCTTCAAATATTGCGGAGGGCTAAAGTTTGGGTTCCTTGAAATGAAGAGTACCTCCGTCTTCTTATGCTGAATTCTGAGGTTTTGTGACAGAAGCCAATCAGATATGGCATTGAAGCAATTGGTCAGAGGGGAGAGGTCCAATTTATCAGTGGCAAACGGCATATAGAGCAAGACATCATCCGCATATACCATGCAACTGACATTGAAAGACCGGATGATATTACAAATGGGTTGCATGTATATGTTGAACATCAAGGCAGAGAGGGAGGATCCCTGTGGCACCCCCTGGCCTTGATGAAATGGTTCAGATGTTGCTCCACCAGATCGAACGTGCTGCCATCTTCCGGACAAGTATGATCTGCACCATTCGAGCGCTGTTCCACAGACGCCTTTCTCTTTTAACCGTCCCAGGAGAAGTTCATGACTTACTGAGTCGAAGGCTGTGGCGATGTCAAGGAAAATGAGTGCAAATCCCTGTCGGAGGTTATCGACACCAGTAATTATATTATTGAAGAGGGTGATAAGGAGTGTTTCAACCCCATGTGACTCTCTGAATCCATGTTGGCATGGGTCTAGTGGAGCAGCAGCATCAATGTGGTCTTGTAACTGTCTTTGCACCTCTTTTTTGATTAACTTTGCGAGAAAAAGTATACTTGAAATGGGTCTGTAGGAGTCTGCCTTTTGGGGATCTAGCTTGTTATTTTTCAGGAGCGGTCTTATAGATGTGTGCTTGAGGGCAGAAGGGAAAGAGCCAGAAGAGAAGGACAGGTTCATTATTTTGGATATTATTGTGCTGAAATCACTGCGCAGTTCCTTTATCCAGAAAGCTGGGCAAGGATCCGTTTGTGCAGTAGTAGTATTGAGGGTCACGATTGAGTCTTCGATGTGCTTCTTGGCAGGTGTAGAGAAGGAAGTTAGTGGTGTTGGACACTCTTGGACTGTGGAAGCAGACTCAATTGGAGGTTTATTTGTCTGGCATAACTTGGATTGTAGGTAAGCTGCAAACTCCTGGGGATGGATTGCACATTGCTGTTCAGGGGCTGGTTCTTTAGAAAGAGTATTGATTAAGTTAAACAAATCATGCGGTTTATTTAGTGAGCGCTTCAGGGTGTCTGTGTGGCACTGTTTCATCTTCTCTGAGATAGCATTACGGTGAACGGATAGCTGATAGATGTAAGCTGAATGGTCTTCCAAAGAGTTTGACCGACGCCAGCGGTTTTCCAGCTTCCGTAGTCAGGAGAGTGATAATCTCAGGTCTGCTGTATACCAAGGGGCTGTAGTTCTTTTCCTTAGTGGCCTGTTAGGTGGTGGTCGAAGTGCTATTGCATTAAGACTACTATTCCAGCAGGAGACCAGTTCTTACAGGTTTAGGGAGGTTTCATTAAGGAGTGAGCGCGTTCCAGCGAGGATAAGATCTCTATTAAATGGATGAAAGCTTCTAGCAGGTAGTCTAGAGTTATTTCTTGGTACTCTGTTGATCTTTGGTTGACTGTCATGAGTGGGGATCTGGAAGATAAGTTTTGTGGTCTGACCACGGTACAGAGGATATGGACAACACGGTGTTGTGTGATTGGTCGACAACTGTCTGTGGAGCAAATATAAGGTCAAGAGTATTCCCCTTCACATGAGTAGGTTTATTAACTAATTGCTTGTATCCAAGGGTTTCGAGAGCTTCGAGAAAGGCCGCAGATTGGTTATCTTGAAGCGCTGGCAAGCTAAAATCGCCTAAGACCCAACTCGGGGTATTAGGATTCAGGATGTTGGATGCTAGATTTATTATAGTTGGGAGGTCATCCGGGGAGGCTGCAGGGGCTCTATAATAGTAGGTTTATAGAGCAGAGCCTGTTGGAAATGGAGACTGTCTCCAGGTGGTTTGTGCTGGTGGAGTTGTCCAGCTGGAAGTGAAGGTCTGATCTAGTGAGGATGAGCACTCCACCTCCTCTTTTGTTTTGTCTATGGCTAGTAAACGCTGTGAAGTTTAATGGGAGGAGCTGGTTGAGTATGACATTGTCTTCAGGAGATAGCCATGTTTCGGTAACCATGAGAATATCGAGGTTATGGAGAGATATAGTGTCTGCAATCACTGGCCACTTCTTACGGATGGAGCGGGCATTGATGAGGGCACATTTTAGGTTTTGTGGGTAGAGGGTTTTATCCTGTTTAGCTTTCCTAGAGTGTTGTAGTGTAATGTGTAGTAGATGTGGGTGATGTGAGCGGGAGTCCCAATTAGTGTTGAGATGAGGTATACCTGTCCATCTTCTCCCGTGGCTATGTAGGACTGGTATCTGATTGTATTCAGGGGTTATGGCTTGAAAATTTGGAAGCCAGCTAGTGAGGAGGATGTAAAAACCAACTATGGTGGTGATAAGGGGCCCCATCTTGATAACACTTAGGCGCTGAAATCAAAGACAGTGAACTGGTTAGAGTGTGGGAGCGAATTCTGAATGCACCTAGTAAGTTAGGTCCTGTTGTAATTGCAAAAAGGCAATTTGTATTAATCTAGGTGCAGATAAGTGTGCAGGGGTTAGGGACAGACAATAAGAGCATCCGAATGCCTAGCCAGTTGATAGGAGTGCTGGGTCATTTAGAATATACAATGTATTATACAAAGCAGATTACTAGTATTATGAAGTGAAGTATCCAATGAGGGTGAAACAATATACAGTGTATTCTACCAGAATATAAAATATATCCAACAAGAATAAACAATGTATTCAACAAAGCTGATTACTAGCATGGACTGTTTTTCTTTATGAATCTTCTATTCAGTTCTTTGGATTAGCTGAGGTGCATACAGAACTACCAGAGCTAATTCTCACCGTCGTCAACTTATAGAGGCAGATGGGACAATTGAGTGGAAAGTGGCGCTGGCAGTTTTGGTTATTGTCGGTTCACGGTAGAGCAGGCAAGATCTGGATTTTGGATAGTGGATATCCACGACAAGTGGTCTTCTTCCCACGGCCACGATGGTTTCAGAAAAGAGTGTTTTTCTGGCTTGTGGTTTCTCCGTTGTGATCCCCGCCTAAGGGCCACGCCAAAGGGTCCTCTGGCGAGGCCCTCAGGCGCGGGCCCGGTAGGCGGGGGCCCGCCTGGAGGCGGCTGCTTTAAATAGATGTTTCCTCCTCCCACAGCCCCGATTGGGCTGGAGGCCTGAGCGGGAAGGCTGGCCGGCCCGCTCAGGAGCTCAACCCCGATTGGGGGAGCTCAACGATGGCTGCTTGCTTTCTCGGGGTTCCCGCCTGGAGGCAGCTGCTTTAAATAGATGTTTCCTCCTCCCACAGCCCCGATTGGGCTGGAGGCCTGAGCGGGAAGGCTGGCTGGCTATCTAAAGCACTCGCTTGTGAGAAGTGACCGATATATTTTTTGTTAAAGCATATTTCTGTCAGCAATAAGGGACCCACAGAATAAGTGCATGCAACAGGGCACATAGCACCAGCAGCGGTCTCATAAATGCGCATATTTGTATAGACAGATGCTGATGCTCTTGAGCATCTAGTAGTGCTGTTTGCACTGGTGCATGCACTCAATCTGAGGGTCCCTATTTAATGTCAGGGATATGCTCTGACATTTAGCTGTAGAGGACCAATTCTGATTTCTTCTGGTCCATACATACAGCATTGTACAGACTGTTGTCAGAGATAACCAATGTAAGCACAACTAAAATGTTCACCTATTGCCATGTATGTTGTGCTTCAAGGTATGTCGGGACAATCATATCACTCTCTACTTGCTGTTGTAACATCTCTGAGTGCACAAAGATCAGTTTGCAGTGTCCTAGTCATGCAGAGGACTAGCTTATTTGGTCTTTTTTGTATCAGCACATCTGTATCATACGTTTTCATGGGTAGTTGGCATGGGCTCCACACCGGCAGTATGAGGAGCAGCTTTGGGGATGCACGTTTTAAGTGAGGAGGTGTGGCTGCACGGAGATGGGCAGCAGCAGAGCTGTACATCTTTTTGGAATTCGCCAAGGGCAGGGACTTCCGGGCCACTTGCTATGTATACCTGTTCCCAGAGTTTGTGTGTGCCATGCTGAACACATCTATGTCCCCAATTCTGGACCCGCGGGCATGTCCAGACCCGTGCATACAGAATTAGGGTCAAACAGTGCTCATTTTTTCATTTAGATGTGTCCGTGGGCCGGATGTACATGTTATGGAATCCCGCTTTCTGTCTGTTTTCTTTTTACACACTGAGATTTAGTTACTCGGTTCTAGGTGTGAGATTTTAAGCCAGTCCTGGATTTCTGACAATCTTATCCTGGAACTGCGTAACTTGGCAGTTCTGTGAACATACCTGGGAATGTGGATATAACAATAATGTTGTGCATTACCAACCTGGAAAAATGTATGCCACCCACGTTCTGATGAATTTCACAAAGAGTCTGAGTCATTCAGTCACCCAAATGCTTTTTGGTCTCTCAAAGATAAATAAGAGGCAAAAGAAATAGCAGCCCTATAAATATAGTGAGAGAGATTGGACAAATGAAGAAAATATTCATTAATGGTGTAGAGTGATATTCAACGCACAGAGGAGAGGGGCACCACTACAAATGCCCCATCAGTGCCCTTCCTCTGCTTGAAGACTGGGCTCCTGAACGCAAAAAGATAAAGGCATTTTATTCACCTCCAGCAGCTACTGGAGACAAATGTATTTATTCTAAGTCAAGGTTAATAACTGTAAATCTCAAATTCCATTCTTCACAAATGGGGAAGTAGATCAGCACTTTCATGCAGTACAAAAAATACAGAAAACCCTTGATTTTGGGGGTTGTTAATTTTTTTTGTTTACTATTTTTGTAACATCCATAATAATATTGCACCTGCTGTTTTCTTCCAAGCAGAAAGGCACTGTATAGTAAAGAGCAAAGGTTTGTGAACATTGCTCCAAATTGCACTAATTTTGATCCTCATTTTGGCATAAGGCTGCAAAAATATATAAATTATGCTTAATAAGATGTGGTGGTTTCAAGTCAATAAGCACCAATGATTGCCCATTATGGGGGAATAGTAGCCTGCAGGACTTTAGGAGGAGGTAATTCTGTACCACTTAATCCTTATTTGGTTAGAACCCCACATAAACCCTACAAATGCTTACAAAGTCCTGAAATTAATGATACCTGATATGGTCAGCTTCTGTACTCATACATACAGGTTGTATACATGTACTGTATAGTATACTATATCTGACTCATCATAAACCATACTTTGTCAAAAACAAATATTATAACTATTTTACAAACAAAATAATGAAACGTCTCTTCTGTATATTTATCTTAAAATCAACTGCAGTGATGTCTACTTGAAAAATAAACACAATTTTATTTATTTATTTATTTAGACAGTTTTGTATACCGCCTTATCCTTCAATCAAAGCGGTCACAGCACAATTGGGGGATACATTTAACACACGGGGATATGAGACACATACACTAATACTTACAGGGAACATGGGCAATGGAGGGTTAAGTGGCTTGCCCAAGACCACAAGGAGCATCTGTGGGACTAGAAACCCCAGTCCTTCCGGCCCAAGGTTGCTGTCCTCTAGTGGGATTTGAACCCCTGACCTTCCGGCCTGAAGTATCTTGCCCCAACCACTAGGCTACTCCTCCCTATTGAACGGCTCATAAAATACAAAGTAGCCCAATCCACTGCAGTTTCACACACTACTTTCACCTACAACCATCTTTTGACCAACTGTCAAAAACTGGTGTAGGGAAGAGAAAAGACAGAATTAATATTTGTAGGAAAATAAAGTAGATGGGTGGGTTACATAAGAACATAAGATATGCCATACTGGGTCAGACCAAGGTTGATCAAGCCCAGTATCCTGTTTCCAACAGTGGCCAATCTAGGTCACAAGTACCTAGCAGTTTCCCCAAAAGACACATAGGTTCCACAATGCTTGTATTAAGGCAAGCAGTGGATTTCCCGGGTCCCCTTTAATAATGGTTTATGAAGCTTCCCCCCAGGAACTTGTCCAAACCTTTTTTAAACCCAGTTACACTAACAGCTTTTACTACATTCTCCAGTAACAAATTCCAGAGTTTGATTATGCGTTGAGTGGAAAAATATTTTCTCTGGAGGAGGAGAGCAGGGGCGAAGCAAGAGGTCAGCTACTGGCGCAGTCATTGCTGTTACTTGACCAGGGCGTTCAGCCTGCAGTTTGGCACTGGATACAGTTATAAAGAACAAAATGCAGAGGTGGGGGAAGGTTGTATAGTAAAAACATATTACTAAACACCCCTACAGAAATATTCAAAGATGCAATGGTGATTATTCCAGCTATGTGGACAATTGCTATGTGAGCTATATGGATTTTATATAGTATACACCCCAGACGCAGGCAGTAGCAGAAGCATGATCATGTTGAGTTTTATGCTTTGATTTTTAAGAGTATCATGATTATTGTATTTTAATATTTCCTTTGTCAGTACATTCCTTCCACACTGGCAAGAAACAGCAAGAGAATATCCACATAGAACTAATCATGTCCTAAATTAAATATGAATCTGAGGTTTTGTGTGAATCTGGAAAGTTATGTAATTTTAAACCTGTCCTCAGTGTGAACCATTATCTGCTTCGTTCCTTATCATCCCTCCGGTCTAGTCCCGGAAACTCTGGGGTGTGCTCCTCTTCCAGCAGCTTGGAGACTGAGAAAACGTCATTCTTGGACACTGGTATAAGGACACAGGCACCGCCTCCTCACTCCAGTTTGCTTAGTCTCCAAGCAGCTGGAGATTGTGAGTCTGGAGTTCCCGGCTCACTAGAGGAACAATTTAATTAGTTTTGGTTTAGTGTTTAGGTTTTATTTTGATTTAAGAAGACGACCATTCCGGTTGAGGAGAGTGCGGCTCTCAAGGATGCACAGAATAGGAAGCTGGATGGCTTATTAAAGCAGGTGTTTGAAGTGAATGCTCTTTTCATTCAGGCATCTATTTGTGGGGCGTGGGTGGCAAGAGCCTGTTTGCGCTGGTCTCAGCGACTTCAGGGAGAGCGGATTGAGGAGTCGGTAGGGGAGGCGGCGTGCTTGGAGTCAGGAGCGGCATATCTCGCAGATATTCATTATGATCTCATTAGGGGGCTTTCGAACAGTATGGCTTCGGTGGCAGCAGCAAGGAGTTATCTGTGGCTGCACAATTGGGCAGCAGATGCGTCTTCTAAAGCCAGGTTAAGTAAGCTTCCTTTTAAGGACAAGCTGCTGTTCGGAGAGGATTTGGACAAGCTTGTTAAGGATCTGGGAGATTCCAAAGGTGGACGGCTTCCAGAGGATAAGCAGAAAGAAGGCAGATTCCCTCCGATGGCTAGGGGAGCGCAGAGGGATTTTCGTCGCTTTCATTCCTCAAGGTTCACGCAGAATCAGAGGGGGCATTTTACCTATAGAAACCAGAGTTTTAGAGGCTTCCGTGGAGCGAGCAGAGGTTTCACTGCCGCCACTGCAGGGGTCAGGAAGCCACAGTGAAGCCAAGGAGACCCAGGTGGGAGGTACCAGTAGGAGGACGCTTACAGGACTTTTATCCCACCTGGGTCCAGATTACGTCAGACCAGTGGGTGTTGGAGGTGTTTCGAAGAGGCTATGCTTTGGAGTTTCAGCGACCAGTGACTGACTCATTCGTGCAGTCCCCTTGCTTGGTGCGTCGCAAGTGTGAGGCAGTCAGGCAGACCTTGGAAAGATTGATAGCTCTCAGGGCAGTAGTTCCGGTTCCGCCAGACAAATGCGGCGACGGTCGATACTCCATTTATTTTGTGGTTCCGAAAAAAGAGGGGTCTTTTTGGCCAATTCTGGATTTAAAAAGAGTGAACAGGTGTCTCCGGGTGTCTCATTTTCATATGGAGACGTTAAGATCGGTTATTTTAGCCGTCAGACGAGGGGAGTTTTTGACGTCCCTCGATTTGTCAGAAGCATACCTGCACATTCCGATTCATTGGGAGCATCAGAGGTTTCTCAGATTTGCGGTGCCCATGGGGCATTTTCAGTTTCAAGTGTTGCCGTTCGGGCTAGCGACGGCTCCGAGGACGTTTACCAAGATCATGGTAGTGGTGGCTGCGGCGCTGAGGAAGGAAGGCATTCGGGTTCATCCTTACTTGGACGACTGGTTAATTTGAGCAAAGTCGTGAGCAGAGAGCGCGGAGGCTACTGCCAGGGTAGTCAGCTGCCTGCAGAGTCTAGGTTGGGTGGTCAATATGTCCAAGAGCAGGTTGTTACCATCTCAGAGTCTAGAGTATTTAGGAGCCCATTTCGATACGGCAGTGGCAAGGTTTTTCTTCCTATGCACCGCGTGGTCGGCTTGCAAGGGTTGATTCAGCAATTTTCTCAGCAGACCGCGTCCGTCGGCATGGCATTATCTCCAGCTCAATGGTACAATGGCGGTGACAATCGACTTGGTACCCTGGGCAAGGGCACATATGAGGCCGTTGCAGAGAGCATTGCTCAGACGCTGGTCTCGCCAGAACGATCGGCTGTCCCGGAGGCTTCTATGTCCAGATGAAACACGGAGAGCGTTGCGGTGGTGGTTGCTTCTGGGATCGCTAGAAGAGGGCATGCCCTTGGAAACTCCAGGGTGGTTGCCACTGACTACAGATGCGAGTCTTCTGGGCTGGGGAGCTCATTTTCAAGGAAGGTTCGCACAGGGTCAGTGGACCGAACAGGAGAGAATGTGGTCCATAAACAGGTTGGAACTGCGGGCGGTAGCGTGTGCGCTACTGAGTGTTCAGCCCTATCTGTGGGGCAGAGCGATCAGAGTGTTTTCAGACAATGCGACCGCAGTTGCCTACATCAACAGGCAGGGAGGCACCAGCAGTGCGCCCTTGGAGGCCGAGACAGATCGGTTGTTCGAATGGGCCGAGCAAAACCTTCAGGCTCTGTTGGCAGCACATATAGCGGGAGTGGACAATGTGGAAGCCGATTATTTGAGTCGAGTGAAGATAGATCCCGGAGAGTGGGCGCTTCATCCGGAGGTGTACGAGATGGTGGTGAGGCGTTGGGGGTCTCCAATAATGGATCTCATGGCAACATTCAAATCAGCAAAGGTAGGTCGGTTTTTCAGCAGAAGGAGAGAGAGAGAATGTCGGAGGGGATAGATGCCCTCATTCAGGACTGGCTGGCAGGACATCTGCTGTACATATTTCCTCTGTGGGTGTTAATAGGCCGGGTAGTGCGACGCATAGAGTGGCACAAAGGTCTAGTGATTCTGATCGCGCCGGACTGGCCGAGGCGGCCTTGGTATACGGATCTCAGGAGGCTGGTAGTAGGGAAGCCGTGGCAACTACCGGTCAGGGAGGATCTGCTGTCGCAAGGCCCGGTGCTTATGCCACAGGTGGCTCGGTTCTCGCTTAAGGCATGGCTCTTGAAAGGGCAAGGTTAAGAGCTAGAGGGTACTCGGAGGCGGTCATAGGTACCTTGTTGAGTGCTCGTAGAAGGTCCACTTCTCTAACATATGTTCGAGTGTGGCGCATATTTGAGGCTTGGTGTGTTGACAGGAAATGGCAGCCTATGCGGGCGTCGGTACCGCAGGTTTTGGCGTTCTTGCAGGATGATTTTCAGAAAGGTTTAGCTGCTTCTTCCTTGAGAGTACAATTGGCAGCGCTCTCTTGTTATAGGGGAAAAGTCAAGGGGCAAGCGCTGGGCGCTCATGCAGACGTTAAGAGATTTATAAGAGCGGTGGGGCTGCTAAGGCCACCGAGCAGGCAGGTAGTTCCTCCGTGGGATCTGCAATTGGTTTTGGGAGCGTTGGGAGGCCGATCATTTGAGCCTTTGGCTGAGGCTTCCTTGAAGGATCTTACCTTGAAGTTAGTTTTCTTAGTGGTGATTGTGTCGGCAAGGCGGATTTCGGAGTTACAAGCCTTATCATGTAAGTAGCCTTTCCTATCTTTTCAGGAGTCTAAAGTGGTATTGAGGCTGGTGCCGTCGTTTTTGCCGAAAGTAATGTCACCTTTCCATGTAAATCAGGCAGTATCGTTACCGGTGTTCCGGAGAGTGTCAGAGAATTCTTCCACACGTCAGTTGTATCTTTTGGATGTCCATAGGGCATTAAAGAAGTATCTTCAACGGACAGCAGAGTTCAGAAAATCAGAGAGGATATTTGTGGTGTTTGGGGGTCCTCGGAAAGGCGAGGCTGCGTCGAAAGCGTCAATTGCCAGATGGATTAAAGGGGCAATTGCATCGGCTTACCTGGTGAAGGGTAAGCTGATACCGGATGGCTTAAGAGCGCATTCGACTAGAGCGCAAGCAGCTTCGTGGGCTGAGTTCCAGTTTGTCCCGCCGGTAGAGATTTGCAAGGTGGCAACATGGTCCTCGTTAAATTCCTTTGTCAAGCATTACCGTCTGGATGTACAGGCAAAGAGGGATACCTGTTTTGGAACAGCGGTGCTTCAGGCTGGTCTAGCAGGTCCCACCCATTGAATTCTTTCACTGCTCTGTTACATCCCCAGAGTTTCTGGGACTAGACTGGAGGGACGATAAAGAAGAGTAAATTAGACTTACCTGCTAATTGTAGTTCCTGGAGGAACTCCAGTCTAGTCCCGGATCCCGTCCCGGTTCTTTCAAAGGCATGAAGCCTGAAGCAGGAAACCTCACAGGTAAGAGAAAAAGTAAACTGTGGGGGCTTTGGGTCCAGACAGGATATTTTTAAAATAAGGGTTTAGATAACGATGAGTCTCTCTTTCTGGAGGGGAAGCAAGGGACTCCACAGTTAGAATACGTTTTCAGGGGCAAGAAGTATAACTTCTCGGAGGAAAGTTATGCTGCTAGTTTTAGCTTGTTATGGTTATTGTTAGTTTCTAAATGTTACTTACTTAATTCTTGTTCCGGTGAGTCTACTTTGTCAATAGGTTACTGGAGTGAGTAGGCAGTGCCTGTGTCCTTATACCAGTGTCATCAAAGAATGATGTTTTCTCAGTCTCCAAGCTGCTGCAAGAGGAGCACAACCCCAGAGTTTCCGGGACTAGACTGGAGTTCCTCCAGGAACTACAATTAGCAGGCAAGTCTAATTTACTCTTCCAGTGTATCTGCTCTTCATTATCCTTTTTCTGAGATGCAGAGTTGCTTTCCTGACATTGCTAACATTTTGAAATTGAGGAGAGGAGGGTCTTGAGCATTCTCATCCTTTCATATGAGTTTAAGCTAATGCTGAAAAATGAAAGACACTTGTCACTTCCTCATATACAGTTGTGGTCAACATTATTGGCACCCTCTGTTCAACCTCTTAATGTCCAATATCTCTTTAAAAAAAATAAGTGGCCATTGAAATGGCTTTAGACTATATATGCACACATATTTGACACATAAAAGAATCAAATAAAACAAGATCAATTAAAAAAGAAAATACTAGGAAATAGTATAAAAACTGGGACATTGCCAGGACATGATTGATACCCTTATAAACAATTCAAATCAGTATGAACAGAAGAAGCACATTCCCATTGCAGTAAAATTAGACGCACCTGTGATCAATTGTCAGTACTCACATGACTTGCATCAACCAATGAAGGATGGCTCTAATGTTTAAAATGGCCACATTCGCTCCCTGTTCCATTTTCACAATGATGAAGAAATGAGAGCCTGCCTGGTACTGTCAGAAAGCCATTATCACCAAACATCAAACTTCTAAGGGGGTATAAGGCTATCTCCAAAGGTCTTGGGATTCCTGTGGCTACAGTTCACAATGTTGTTAAGTTTTATTTTTTGTTATAATTTTAACATTTATATTAAAGATCCAAACAACAACCAAAACCACAATAGACCACTGTCATTATTACTTAACCTAACAGTACAAAACAAGATCCCTCAGCCCCCTTTACCACTCCCTCCCTCTGCAGATAGTCTGCCAACCCATTCCATTCAAGTTCAAATTTATCCAAGCATTATTGATGCAATGCAGTCAGCTTTTCCATAAGGAACACTTGTTGGTCTCCCTTTACAATGCTCCATCAGAGGAGTTTAAAGCTGTTTCCATCAATATGCCAGCTCACACTTGACTGCACTGTGGCACACTAACATTTGCTGCCGTACATTCATTGGCCCCCCCTGCCATCACTATCCCAGCAAAAAGATGCAGGGGTCAAGCTCGACCTCTAACCCCGCGACCTGCTGCATCCATCTCTAGACACAACGTTTGGTCAGTCCACCGTATATGGAAAAGATCCCACACCCCCACCAACATTCCGATGATACAGATGAAAACATCTTGTATAATCAAAAGGGCGTATAATACCAGCATATCATAACTTTGTACCAATTTTCCCATAGTGCAGTAGATATGGGTGCCCTCCTAACTTGGTTCATAATTATTTTCCATTGTTTCACCTCAAATTCTTCCCCCAAATCCCTCTCCCGATCCACCATATATCTTTGCTTGACCCAGTGAGAACCCCTCACCACCTTGTATAGGGCTGAAGTCAGCCCCTTTGACCTCCTCTTCCCATACCAGATAACCTCTAACTCAGCAAAATCCCTACCCAACCCCTCCCTCCCCAATTTGTGGCATAGGTAGTGGGTGACCTGCATATATTGAAAGATTGCCACTAGACTCTGCCCAGGTTTCTCCCTTAATTCCTCAAAGGATATCAGATACCCCTCAACCACAAAATGGTAGAACCATTTCAACCCCGCTCACTCCCATCTTCCATACACCCCCCCTCTTCCTTCCCTGGTTAAAAGTCCCCAGTGTACCGCAATGCTTGCATTAAAGAAGTTATTCCCCCCTCCTCCTATCACTATGCTTCAACCTATCCCAAATCGTAAGCACATGACACACAAATGGATTCCCCTATCCCTGCCCTCCCTCTCCTCCCTCCCACATCCAGGGCAAGCACCCCAAAGTCCCCTCCCCACAGCCTCCTGCCCTCTCCATTATTTAGAAGTTTTCTGCTCATGGAACTGTCAAGACCCTCTCAGGACGTAGTGTGGAGAGGAAAATTAATCCAAGAAATCTTCAAAGGTTAGTGCGAACTGTTGAAAAAATACCACGTACAACATCCAAAGAGCTTAAGGCTAACCTGGAGCAACCTGAGCTCTGTGATTCTCAGTCTTGAAGGACTACTAAAAGGGACTGCTATGGCTGGAAAGAAGGATGCACTTGTAAGTATTTACTTCTGGGAAATTCTCTAAATCTTGAGGAAAAGGGAATTCTTTGGGTTAAAACTGATGCACTGGAAGTACATAGATTTATTTGTTAACGCAGAGCCTAGTTATCAGCAGAGAGCTTTTAGTTGAAATTTAAAGCTCCGCAGAGAGCTTTTAGTTTAAAACCCAGCAGAGAGCTTTTCGTTTAGACCTTTAGTTTAAGTTTAAAACTCGATCAGGGACTAGTATCAGCAGATAGCTTTTAATTTAAATCAAATCAGAGTATAGCTTAGCATTGAAGGAAGAATATGATAAATATTCTTTCAGTTGAAATAAATAAATTTATTTCTGGAGACCTTTACAAAGAGGCCTTTCAATTAGGAGGCAAGAGATCTGGAAATTTTGTTTTAAATAAGTGTTAAAGCCGAGTGACAGATCAAAAGAGCAATTTGAAAGGCTCCCTCTATCAAACCAAGGGCTGTGTGATTCATCCAGGAAATTGTTAACAGATTACTTTAGAAGCACAGGTCTAGGACCTGTGTAGCAAGCCATCCTTTACTAAGTGTTAATTCCCTCCCACTCACTCCAGATATAATTTTAGCTTTATAGGTTCTTCAAATTCACTTTCTGGTTCAGCTGATTATCCTCAATAGGAATAGATTAATTAGGACCCTGAAATTTAATCTTGAGGTGAACAGTCCCTTAAACTTAATTGGTATAGTTGTATCAGTACAAGTAACCCTAGCAACTTTAAATAAACAACTTAAATAGCTAAACAAAACCTTAAAACTAAGAAGCAGAAATCCAGCAGCGAGATGGCGACTATCCAGTCTTTTGCATTGAGTGTCACATGTACAGTTTTCTCCCATTGATGAGGAGTCTTACCTGTGCACTAGGTGCAAGGAGCTCTTTGCCCTTAGGGAATGAATTTGATCTCTGGAGGCTAGAGTAGAAGACTTGGAGGTCATAAGGAAGACAGAGAAGTACACAAACATGACCTACAAGGACGTAGTACTGGTCCCACTTTCAATCTGGCAGCTTCTCAGTTGTCATGGAGGAAAGAGGTCCCATGAAAGAAGAGCATCACCTTGGTGCAGCAGGAAGTGATCCTGTAGCTAGGACCTGTCGGCCGGGAGTTGTAAAACCCTCACACGGAGGAGGTTTCTCCAGGGCCATGTGCCCATGAGGGAAGGGTTAGGATGGCTGTTATAATTGGTGATTTGATCATTAGCCATGTAGATAGCTGGGTGTCTGCTGGACATGAGGATCACCTGATAACATACCTACCTGGTGTGAAGGTAGCGGACCTCACACACCACCTAAACAAGGTTTTAAATAGTGCTGAGGAGGAGTCTGCTGTCTTGGTACATGTTAGCACCAATGACATAGGAAAGTGTGGGAAGGAGGTTCTGGAGGCCACATTTCAGCTTTTAGGTAGGAAATTGAAATCCAAAACATCCAAAGTAGCATT
This sequence comes from Ichthyophis bannanicus, assembly GCA_033557465.1. Lineage (NCBI taxonomy): Eukaryota > Metazoa > Chordata > Amphibia > Gymnophiona > Ichthyophiidae > Ichthyophis > Ichthyophis bannanicus. Next base: position 252,968,292 of record CM066031.1, read on the forward strand.
AAAAGGTGGTGCTCTTCAACTTCAAAAAAGAGATGGCTAAGGGGGATATGATAGAGGTCTATAAATTAATGAATGGAGTGAAATGGGTAAATGTAGATCAGTTGTTTATGCCATCAAAAAGTAGAAAGACTAGAGGACACATAAGGAAGCTACATTGCAACCCATTTAAGACTAATAAGAGAAAATATTTTTTACTCAACGTATAATCAGACTCTGGAATTCATTACCAGAGGATGTAGTAAAAGCTGTTAGTATAGCTGGGTTTAAAAAAGGTTTGGACAAGTTCCTGGAGGAAAGGTCCATAAGCTGTTATTAAAAAGGACCGGGGGAATCCACTGCTTGCCCTGGGACAAGCATTGTGGAACCTGTGTGCCTCTTTGAGAACCTGCCAGGTACTTATGGCCTGGATTGGCCACTGTTGGAGACCAGAGAGAGCACCTCTCCTGCAGCAGCACCAGGCACACAAAAAAAGCAGGACAGCAAACCACCATAGAAAGTAAACTTTAATTCAAAACAAGGAGGTCAGCCCAACATGTGTTTCAGCTGGGAGACCGTCTTCAGGGGACTGTGACCTCTAATTATGTTGTTAACTTTAAAAATAAGTAGAAGTAAAACCAACATATATAATATATTATAATAAAAGTATATAATGATGAACATAACACTAATATTTAAAAACATAAAACAAACATACATTAAACTGAAAACCAACATAAATAAAAATGTATATATGTAGGTGCTAGTATTTTTTACACAAGATGTACACTGTTTTATGTATATCCTTTGATGGGTTTTAGCGATCCTGGGCCTCGAGGTATATGGGTCTATCAATTATACATTTTTATATGACTAATTTTAAGTTTCCATGTTTTTATTTTTATGTTAAGGAGTTCATTTTTTAATTACTTTTAACCTGATTTTTAGTTCTATTGCTATCCACTATATAAGATACATGACACATTTCCCCAGTTTTACGATGGGTCCACATGTAGTATAGTTCTTGCATTCCAAATGGCACCCCCTTTCAGTGATTATTATTTGCTCAACAATGTATCGCTATTCATGAACTAGTACTTGAGCTTTACATTATGTTGAAATAGACTGTCCCTTCACAATTAACTTCAAGGGCATATGTCATTCTTTATTCCATTTACAAGTAGGTACTCAACAGCACAGTTGCATCGCCTATTGATTGATTGTTCACTACATGGCAGGGTGACGTTATCTCCTGCCTCGTTTTAAGTTGGCACTCTGGATCCGATTCTCCCCTTTTTTTGCATTGAATGGATGGTGTTTCCTTTGAAGGTAGGAACTCTGAGGGTTTGCTATTTTGTAACAATTTGTGATATTATTTCCTTCACTATGGTCTCGGGCTTACACATGAGCGTTACTATACGATGCCTTGGATGATTCATATTCTGCTTATCTAAACTCGGGATGTGTAATTTGAACATACAATACTGAGGGACTATGGTCTTTTATCACAGCCCTCTTGTGTTGCTACATTAACTTTGGGCATAATTACACCAATTTCATGAGAGTACTATTTGATTAGATGATCATGAGATGCCGAGAAGATGGCACAAATTACAAATTATTGTGTTCAATGAGATTATTAATTATGGAGTCCTGTATGCACACCTAATTATACCCGTACCCTTGGATTTCCTCAGAGTGGCTCTATTATACATATTTTGTTTTCCAAAGTATAATTGTCTTTTATTTTCCTTGTATAATTACCTCTTATATATTTTGGTGGATTTTGCCTGCCGTCTTTTTCTCTGATGTCTCTTTGTTGCCTGAAGAGATTAATATATTTCCTTTTTGGTTCTTCCTCAACTCGCCCCTTAGGTGGTTTCAGTTTATTGATTCTCTCACTATACTGTTCAGTGAATAAGATTTGTTCATTATATATCACCTTATTCTACCTTTGATTTTACACATAATGTGCAACTGGATGCCCTATAACTTTTAATTACCCATTTTAATATATATAAATATCAACTTTATAATGTTGTTACGTACATATACACTTTATGTCGGTTTTGAGTTTAATGTATGTTTAATGTTTTATGATTTTAAATATGGGTATTGTGTTCATCATTATATACTTTTATTTATTATATTATATATGTTGGTTTTACCTCTACTTATTTTTAATTATGTTGTTTTCTTTAGAAGTCACAGACCCTTCCCAGCCAAAACACGTGTCGGGCTGACCTTCCATGAACTTCCATGGTAGCATTCTCCGAAATGCTTCCTGTTCTACGCGCAGGACCCAAAAGGCAGGCAGAGCTCTGGAGTCTCAATGCGTGGATGAGACAATGGTGCAGAGATGAGGGTTTTGGATTTGTTAGGAACTGGGGAACATTCTGGGGAAAGGAGGGGCTCTTACGAAGGGATGGGCTTCACCTTAACCGGGATGGAACCAGGCTGCTGGCATTAACCTTTAAAAAGGAGATAGAGCAGCTTTTAAACTAGATATTAGGGGAAAGCCGACAGTCGCCCAAGAGCGGATGGTTCGGAAGAATGTATCCTTGAAGGATACTACCAAAAGCAGAGAGGTTCCACAAAAGAGTAAAGTAGCCCAAATGCCCTCAAGTATGGAGCAGACAGAGCTTAAAGATCCCAATTTACCCATGTCTAACAATAGCCAAATTAAAATTAATAAAATACATTCTCTAAAATGCTTGTATGCAAATGCTAGAAGTCTAAAGAATAAGATGGGAGAGTTAGAATATATAGCACTAAATGAAAGGTTAGATATGATTGGAATATCAGAGACATGGTGGAAGGAGGACAACCAGTAGGACACTGTGATACCTGGGTACAAACTATATCGTAATGATAGAGCTGATCAAATTGGTGGAGGGGTTGCGCTCTATGTTAGAGAGGGCATTGACTCAGAAAGGATTAAAGTTTTGCAGGAAACAAAATCTGCTGTAGAATCTATATGGATTGAAATTCCATATAAAAGGGGGAAGGCAATGGCAGTGGGGGTGTACTATCGAGCACCTGGCCAGAATGACCAAATGGATGATGAAATGCTCAAAGAAATCAAGAAAGCTAACAAAAGTTACAGCGCAATAATAATAATGGGTGATTTCAATTACCCCGGTATCGACTGGGTCAATGTCACGGCAGGACATGCTAGGGAGATAAAGTTCCTAGATGAAATAAATGACTGCTTCTTGGAGCAGCTGGTTCATGAACCAACCAGAGGGGAAGCCATATTAGACCTAGTCCTTAGTGGAACACCAGATCTAGTTCAAGAGATAAGGGTGTTGGGGCCACTTGGCAATAGTGATCATAGCATGATCGCCTTTGATTTAATTAGTGGAGGAGGGATGTTTATGTTTATTGATTTAATATACCGCTCTACAAATATATATCAGAGCGGTTTACATTGTACAAAAAACAAAGAAATCACAAGGTGAAAAAAGAAAGGAAAGGAAGTTGCAATATTAACAGGAAAGCAAACCAGGCAGAATCAAATGACAGGACACGAGGGGAAAAGAGGGGAAGTGGGAAGAGAAGGGGTGAGGGCTACACAGAAGGGTCAGGGAGATCAAAAGCAAGGGCAAAGAGATGGGTTTTGAGCTTGTTCTTGAAGGTAGTATGTGTCCGAGTCGGATGGAGGAGGGAAGAGAGTTCCACAGGGCGGGGCCAAGGAAAAAGAAAGCGGAGGAACGAGTGGACTGAAGGTGAGCCTGGGCAGGTGAAGGGAGATGAAGGTGGTTGAGATGGAAGGACCGCAGGGAACGAGAGGAGGTATGAAAATGGACAAGGTCAGCGAGATACTGAGGGGAATGGGAGTAGAGGACACAATGCAAGATGGTCAGAACTTTGAAGTGAATACGGGACTTGACAGGAAGCCAGTGGAGGTGGATGAGCAAAGGTGTAACATGATCACGGGGGGAGGAGTGGAAAATGAGACGGGCAGCGGTGTTTTGGATGCGTTGGAGACGGTGAAGTTGAGTGGCAGGGAGACCAGCTAGAACAGGGTTACAAAAATCAACGCGAGACATGACCAGAGAAAGAAGAAGGGTGGTGAGTGCTTGTGGAGTGAGAAAGGGCCTGATGGCGTGAATCTGGCGGAGGAAAAAGAAGGAGGATTTTGACACGTGAGCGATGTGATCGCGGAAGGAGAGATGAGAGTCAAAGAAAACACCCAGGTAACGGAAGGAGGAGACCAATGGAACCGGGGAGCCGGAAAAAGAAGGGGCAATCTGGGGAGAAGCGTCACTGCGAGAGAACCAGATGGCAAGAGTTTTAGTGAGGTTAAGGTGAAGACAGTGCGTAGTGAGCCAGTTGGCAACAGCGGTGAGGCAGGTGTTCAGAGGAGAGAGGTCGGGAGAGTGAGGAGAGGTGTGATGGAGAAGAACCAAGTCATCGGCGTAGTAGTATGCGGAGATCCCGTGCTGTTGTACAAGAAGGGCTAGGGGGGTGAGAAAGATGTTGAATAGGAGGGGGGCCAGAACAGATCCCTGAGGAACACCACAGGGGAGAGGAATGGACTCAGAGGGAGAGGAGGAGGGAGATGAAGGAAGAACGGAATAGGACCTGGAGGAAAGGAAAGAATGAAACCAATGGAGGACGGTGCTACAGAGGCCTGCTTCCCGAAGTCGAACCAGAAGGAGGGAGTGATCGACAAGGTCGAAGGCAGCAGAAAGATCGAGCGAGACCGCCACCGACAGATCACCGTGATCATGAGCTGTGTGAAGCTCATTCAAGAAACCAAGGAGGACCGTCTCGACGCTATGGCCGGGACGGAATCCAGACTGATGGGGGTGAAGGAAATGGGTGGAGTCCAGAAAAGTGGATAGCTGGGAGAAAACAGCTTTTTCTAGGATTTTAGAAAGAAGGGGAAGGTTGGAAACAGGACAGTAATTGGCAGGGGTCATGGGGTCAAGGGAGGGCTTTTTGAGAAGGGGACGGACCAGGGCATGCTTCCAGGGTTCAGGAAAGACACCGAGGGAGAGGCTGGTGTTGATGATGGAGAGAGCAGGAGGAATGAGGGCTAGCGAGGGAATGAGCAGCCAGGAGGAGGGAATAGGATCAAGTGGGCAGGAAGTCTTTTTGGAGGAAGAGAGTAGTGCAAGTACCTCAGAGGAGGTAAGTGGGTGGAATGTGTGCCAGGTGTGAGAAAGCTGAGAGGAGGGAGGGGGAGAGAAGGGAGGGGGACTGGAAATAGGGGAGGGCAATGGGGAAGAGATTGACGAAGATCAGTTATCTTAGAGTTAAAGTAGGTTGCCAGCTGGGAGGGAGTGGGCGAAGGGGACGGGAGGGAAGACCTAGTGTCAGATTGAAGAGAAGTAAGGGACTGAAGGACTGAATAGAGGTGACGTGTTTGATTAGGGGCAGAAGAGATGGCGGAAGAGAAATAGGTCTGTTTGGCTTTATGAACTTGGGTTCGGTAGTATGCATGGGTAGATTTAAAGCGCGAAAGGGTATCAGGACAGGGGGATTTGAACCAGAAGCGTTCAGCACGGCGGAGCTGGGCGCGCAGAAGGTAGAGACCGGGATGGTACCAAGGTTGAGAGGGACGGCGGGAGGGGGGACGGGGACGAAGAGGGGCTATATGATCAAGGGCGGCCGAAAGTGTGGAAGCCCAGGTGGAGGTCTGAGTAGAGGGAGAGAGGAGAGAGAAATTGGGCGGAAAGAGATCAGAGGCAGGGGGAAATTGCTGGGAGGTCTGGGAAGTTAAACGGCGAGAACAAGGGAAAGAGGTGGGGGGAAGTTGCGGGAAGGGGGGGAGTCAGTAAGAGAAGGCTGAAAAAGAAAAGAAACGCAGTAATGGTCAGTCCAGGGTAGGGGAAGAGGCTGTAGTAGATAAGTGGGGGCTGAGGAAGAAAGAAGCAGGTCAAGGGTGTACCCCGCAGAGTGGGTTGGGAAGGGGACAAGCTGGAGGAGGGATAGGTCATGGAGGAGGGTGTTGAAGGATTGAGCTCTGGTGGAGACAGGGGGGTCAAGATGCAAGGATAGTAAGGAAATCCACAGTACTACCTTTTAACTTTCGAAAGGGAGACTATGATAAAATGAGGAAAACAGTTAAGAAAAAACTAAAAGGAGCAGTTGCAAAGGTTAAAGACGTACATCAAGCTTGGGTGTTGTTGAAAAATACTATTTTGGAAGCCCAGACCAGCTGTATTCCACGCTTTAAGAAAAGTGGAAGGAAGTCCCAAAAACTGCCAGCATGGTTTAAAGGTGAGGTCAGAGAGGCTGCTGTTGCCAAAAAAGCATCTTTCAGGAAATGGAAAAAAGAGCCAAATGACGAAACCTGGAAACAGCACAAGCACTGGCAAGTCAAATGCAAGGCATTGATAAGGCAGGCAAAGAGAGAATTTGAGAAGAAGCTTGCTGCGGAAGCAAAAACGCGAAATAAAGACCTTTTCAAGTACATTCGTAGCAAAAAACCTGTGAGAGAGTCAGTTGGTCCATTAGATGATAAAGGGGTTAAAGGAGCACTAAGAGACTGAATGAATTCTTTGCTTCGGTCTTTACTGAGGAAGATGTAGAGATGTTACCCATGACTGAAGTGGTATTTAAAGGTGCGGAAGAATTGAAGGAAATATCGATACATCGGGAAGTTGTCTTACAACTATTAGATAAACTGAAGAGTAGCAAATCACCTGGGCCAGATGGTATACATCCAAGGGTGTTGAAAGAACTGAAATATGAGATTGCAGACCTGCTATCAGTAATCTGTGAACTATCATTAAAATCATCTCTAATACCTGAAGATTGGAGGATCGCCAATGTAACACCAATTTTTAAAAAGGGTTCCAGGGGTGATCCGGGAAACTACAGACCGGTGAGCCTGACGTCAGTACCAGGAAAAATGGTAGAAACCATCATAAAGAATAAAATTACTCAGCATGTAGATAGTCACAACCTAATGGGAGACAGCCAACATGGCTTTAGACAAGGAAGATCTTGTCTTACTAATCTGTTATGTTTTTTTGAAGGAGTGAATAAACAGGTGGACAAAGGTGAGTCGGTTGATATAGTGTATCTGGACTTTCAGAAAGCCTTTGACAAGGTCCCTCATCAGAGACTTTTGGCAAAACTAAAGAGTCATGGGATAGGAGGCAGTGTACTATTGTGGATCAGGAACTGGTTAAAAGATAGAAAGCAGAGGGTAGGGATAAATGGCCAATTTTCCCAATGGAGAAAGGTGAATAGTGGTGTACCCCAGGGATCTGTTCTGTGTCCGCTGCTTTTTGACATATTCATAAATGACCTGGAAAGTGGAATAACGAGTGAGGTTATCAAATTTGCAGATGACACAAAGCTATTTAAAGTTGTTAAAACCCAAGAGGATTGTGAAAAATTGCAAGAGGATCTTGATAAATTGGAAGACTGGGCATCAAAATGGCAGATGAAATTTAATGTGGACAAGTGCAAGGTTATGCACCTAGGGAAGAACAACCCAAACTATGGTTACACGATGCAAGGTTCCACATTAGGAACCACCACCCAGGAAAAAGATTTAGGCGTCATTGTGGATACCATGTTAAAACCCTCGGCCCAGTGTGCAGCGGCGGCCAAGAGAGCAAATAGAATGCTAGGTATGATAAGGAAAGGAATGGAAAATAAAACAAAAGATATTATAATGCCTCTATATCGTTCCATGGTGAGACCGCACCTTGAATATTGTGTGCAATTCTGGTTGCCGTATCTTAAAAAGGATATAGCGATTTTAGAAAAGGTTCAGAGAAGAGCGGATGGAAGGATACTCCTATGAGGAAAGGCTAAAAAGGTTAGGGCTCTTTAACCTGGAAAAGAGACGGCTGAGGGGAGATATGATAGAAGTCTATAAATTAATGAACGGAGTGGAACGGGTAAACGTAGATCGATTGTTTACGTTATCAGAATATAGAAAGACTAGGTGACATGCAATGAAGCTACAGGGTAAACTATTTAAGACTAATAAAAGAAAATATTTTTTCACTCAACGTGTAATCAAACTCTGGAATTTGTTACCGGAGGATGTAGTAAAGGCTGTTGGTGTAGCTGGGTTTAAAAAAGGTTTGGACATGTTCCTGGAGGAAAGGTCCATAAACCATTATTAAGAAGGGACCCAGGATATCAATGCTTGACCCAGTACAAGCATTGTGGAACTTGTGTCTCTTGGGGAAACTGTTAGGTACATATGACCTAGATTGGCCACTGTTGGAAACAGGATACTGGGCTTGATGGACCTTGGTCTGGCCCAGTAAGGCATTTCTTATGTACTTATTCTCTGAAATGCTTTCCGTTCCACACGCAGGACCCAAAAGACAAGCAGAGTTCCAGAGTCTCGATGTGTGGATGAGACAATGGTGCAAAGAAGAGGTTTTGGATTTGTTAGGAACTGTGCAACATTCTGGAGAAAGGCAGGCTTTTCCGAAAGGATGGGCAGTACCTTAACCGGGATGGAACCAGGCTGCTGGCATTAACTTTTAAAAATAAGAGAGCATCTTTTCAACTAGATAATAGGGAAAAGCCGACAGTCACCCAGGAGAGCATGGTTTAGAAGGATGTATCCTTGATGAACACTAGCAAAAGATGGAAGTTAAGGCATCCCAACAGAGAGGTACCAATAAAGATAAAAGTAATCCAGATGCCCTTAAGTACAGAACTGAAAGATTCCAAATTACACCTATCAAGAGATAACCAGATTAATATGAATAAAATACATCCTCTAAAATGCCTTATGCAAATGCTAGAAGTCAAAAAAATAAGATGGGAGATCTAGAATATATAGCACTAAATGAATGGTTAGACAGATAGGATTGGCATCTCAGAGACGTGGTGAAAAGAGAATAACCAATGGGACACTGTGATAGCTAGGTACAAATTATATCACAATGAAAGGGTAGATCAAATTGGAGGAGTTGCATTCTATGTTAGAGAAGATATTGAGTTGCATAGTATTAAAGTTTTGCAGGAAACAAAATACACTTTAGAATCTCTATGGATAGAAATTCCATGTAAAAAGGGGAAGGCGATGGCAGTGGGGGTGTACTACTGACCGCCAGGCCAGAATGAACTGATGGATGTTGAAATGCTGAAAGAAAGCAGGGAAGCTAACAAAAGATACTACACAGTAATAATGGGTGATTTCAATATCCCAGTATCAACTGGATTAATGTCACAGCAGGACACGCTAGGGAGAGAACATTTCTAGATGAAATAAATGGCTGCATTTGGAGCAGCTGGTTCAAGAACCAACAAGAGGGGGAAGCTATTTTGGACCTAGTCCTTGGTGGGACGCAAGATCTGGTGCAAGACATATGGGTTTTAGGGCCGCTTGGCAATAGTGGTCATGGCATGATCACATTTGATTTAACAAATGGAAGAAGGATGGAAAGGAAATTCATAGTACTACCGTTTAACTTTCAAAAGGGAGAGTTTGATAAAATGAGGAAAATAGTTAAGAAAAAAAATGAAAGGAGCAGCTGCAAAGATTAAAGATAAACATCAAGCATGAGTGTTGTTTAAAAGTACTATCTTGGAAGCCCAGACCAGATATATTCCACACTTTAAGAAATGTGGAAGGAAGGCAAAAAAACTGCCAGCATGGTTTAAAGATGAGGTCAGAAAGACTGTTGCCAAAAAAGCATCTTTCAGGAAATGGAAAAAGGAGCTAAATGATGAACACTGGAAACAACATATGCATTGGCAAGTTAGATGCAAGGCATTAATAAGGCAGGCAATGAGTGAATTTGAAAAGAAGCTTGCCATAGAAGCACAAATGCATCATAAAAACCTTTTCAAGTACATTCTTAGCAAAACACCTGTGAGAATCAGTTGGACCATTGGATGACAGGGGTAAAAGGGCAGCTAAGTGAGGACAAGGCTATAGTGGAGAGACTGAAATAATTCTTTGCTTTGGTCTTTACTGAAGAAGATGTGGGAAGGTTACCCATGCCTGAAATGGTATATAAAGATGATGATGTATCAGAAGAATTGAAATAAATATAAATAAACCGGGAAGATGTATTACAACTATTTGATAAACCAGGCCCGGATGGCATACATTCAAGGGTGTTGAAAGAACTGAAATATGAGATTGCAGACCTATTAGTAATCTGTGAACTATCATTAAAATCATCTGTAGTACCTAAGGATTGGAGAGTGGCCAAGTAACTCCAATTTTTAAAAAGGGTTCAAGGGGTGATCTAGTAAACTACAGACTGGTGAGCCTGACATCTGTACTGGGCAAAATGGTAGCAACCATTATAAAGAATAAAATTAAGCCATGACTGACATGTGGATAGTCAGTCATGGCTTAATGGGAGAAAGCCAACATGGATTTGTCTTGTCTTACTAATCTGTTATATTTTTTGTAGGTGTGTTTTAACAGGTAGACAAAGGTGAGCCAGTTGATATAGTGTATCTGGATTTTCAGAAAGCCTTTGACAAGGTCCCCCATGAGAGACTCTTGGCAAAATTAAAGTCATGGGATTGGAGTCAGTGTAGTATTATGGACCAGGAACTGGTTAAAAGATAGAAAGCCAAGAGTATATTTATTTTACTCAATGTGTAATCAAACTCTGGAATTTGTTACCAGAGGATGTAGTAAAAGCTGTTAAGAGTATCTGGTTTTAAAAAAGGTTTGGACAAGTTCCTGGAGGAAAGGTCCATAAACCAAAGAGGATTGGGGAAATCCACTGCTTACCTGGGACAAGCATTGTAGAACCTGTGTGCCTTTTTGGGAACCTGCCAGGTACTTGTGACCTGGATTGGCCACTGTTGGAAACAGGATACTGGGCTTGATGGACCTTGATCTGACCCTGTATGGCATTTCTTATGTTCTTATGTTAATCTGGAATGGTGGATGCAACCTGCACCATATGCCGTGCACTAAACAAAAAAGGACTTCATGGGCGAAGGCCAAGGAGGACCCCACTGCTCAAAGACAGACATAAAAAGGCATGCTTGATCTTTGCCCAAACCCATCTTGAGAAACCACAATCCTTCTGGTGAAGTGTTCTGTGGACAGATGAAACCAAACAAGAGCTCTTTGGCAATGCAGACTAGGCAAAGAAATGAAGCTTTTAAGGAAAAAAAAAACACTTTTGGAAAGAGCTGAAATCTGCCATTGGTAAAAGGAATCCTGGAAACATTCATGAACTGGAACAAATCTTGGTTGAAGAGTGGGAGAAACTACCAGCAGATAGATGTACGAAACATATAGATAGCTACAAGAAAGTGTGGAAGCTGTCATCGCTGCCAAAGGTTGTGCAACCAAATATTTCTGAAGGGTGCCATTAATCCTGTCCAGGTCATATTTTGTGTGTTTTTTTTCAGAAATTACTATGTCTACATTGCACAGATATCTTCTCATTTTTTTTGTATGTCTTTGAACACACTATTAAAATATTATGATGACACAGTTGGAATATTTCCAATTATTTCTCAAGGTATTGTACACAGAATAACCTAAAATGCAAGGGTGCCAATAATGTTGATCACAACCGTAAATATGCTTCACACATGCATGCCAATACTTTTTTCTGCAGTGTGCCCCCCTGCCCACCCCTCCCCACAATGCAGATGCACTCCAGCTCCATAGCATGTGTGCACACACATGCTCTTCCTCCCCAGCACCACATATGCACCAACACACCCCTCTGTCTTAGTGAAATTTAACGTGGACAAGCAAAAATGTATACACTTAATGGGTCATTCCAGAACACAAATAAGGAGTTTGTACCTGTGTTGGGGACGTTTATGTGCTAAAAACATCCCCGACCGTATTCTGAAACACCGCTATCGTGCACGTTCATGGCGTTAACACAGGGATCTCAGAACGTGCGCAGAAGGGTTAGAACAGGGGCGTGATCAGCCGTGGAAACACATAAAGCATATTCAGGAAAGCCCCATGTATGTATTAACTGTTTTTTGGTAATGTCCATGTTATTTCTGCTGAAATGTGGAATAAGGCCAGGACTTAGAAAATATTCTGCTGTGCTATGCAATTCATCCCATATAGAGGAATGGTTTGACAAGTATGTACTGAACTGGTGTGACTGCAGTCTGGAAAAATACAAGATGCCGTTTTCAAGAGCAGAGAGCAGAGGTGAGGGAATGTTGAAAGTAAAGAAACATTAATAAACCCCCTTACACACTATTGCTGCTCTTAACATTTCTATATTAAGGCAATGCTGAAATGTGCAGTTTGTGCTAAAAGAGCCAATCTAGGGGACCCTAACAATTCCCAAGTTCTGAAAAATGGGACTGCAGATGTAGGGATAGTATGGGTGTGAGTAGACAGAGAATTTTTTTTTGAGTCAGAAACGAAGATCATATTTTGAGGACATGAAAGCCTGGCCGGTACCTGAACAGTCTAGATGACTGCAGCGTCATCAGGTGCCAGTGTGATCGGGCAGACAAAATCAGAGAAGGTTCTCTATAGCGAAATGTCAAAACATCCCTGTCAATAATTAAAAGGGACCCTCAGAATAAGAGCATTCAACAGTGAAAAGAGCAGTAATACATGTCCATAATGCACATTTTTAGAGACCAATGATATTGCTGTTGAGCATGTATTAGTGAGTTTTCACTGCTGAATGCTCATTGTGGCAAGGAGGCCTATCCAGAGTATGAGGAAGGACAAAGAGACAGGGAATTCACCCTAGTAAAGGGCCCCCTTTTACTGAGGCAAAATAGGAAAGACACAAACACAGCTAGGAATCAGAAAACTTCCACATGGCCCACATTCCATGCTTCCCCTAGTGGAAGGGAGGGGAGAGGATACAGAGCCCAGAACCCCTTAGGCAGGGAGTGCTCCAAGTATGCAGGTGCACGAAGTCAGGCTCATTGCCATCACCTGGCTAGGGAGGGATGGAAGAGAGAGCCCTGGAAGTATAAACTGAAGCCAGAGTGTGAGAGCAAGTGTCGTCGTCGTGAGGGGTAGCAGCAAGAGGAGCAGCAGGGGAGAAGGAGAAGCAGGAAGCCAAACTGCCACGAGCTGAGGCACAGCTGCAAGCTGGCAAAGCTTGACTGGTGCGGAGCAGAGCAGAGCCGAGCCCTTGAGCTTCCAAGAGAGTTGAGTGCTAAGTGGAAGATAGCACATCTACCAGAGGGTTTGAAGCCAGAAACAGGAGAGACTCCAGGATTCCCCAGGAGGCTGGTGGCTGAGGACTGTGAGCTGGGAGAGTCTGAGCCTATGCAGCTGGGAGAGCCTGAGGTAAAGCTAAAGGAGGAAGAGATTCATATGGACTGTTCTGTGTGCAAGGCTTTAAACCTGAGGAACAGGGAGAAAACAAGCCAATCCTGAGAGAGAGTTTACCAGGGAAGGGAACCCATAGTCCACAAGCCGGTGGCCCTGATTCCCTCATGTTGGTAAAGGGAAAGGTCACAAGGACTAAGGAGTAACCCTGGAAGCTGTGAAAAGCTTGTTAAGCACCTGCTGCAGGAACAAGGACACTGGGGTAAGAAAGTAGCTTTTGTAACAGAGCTTTCTTGTGCCCTGAATTGTATTTGTTGCTTGAAGGTTTATGCAGCTGAAGAGAAGCTATACTATCACAGACAGTGAATGTGATTTTTGTTTGTACTTTTGGCCAGCAAGGCTACAAAGGAAGTGAATTATCCATTCTGTTAAAAAGACTGTGTATCCTGCAATATGGAAAACCTTTAAATAGACATTTTCAGTTTGTGTTTGTTTTTGGGAGAATACTCTGTTTCACAGAGACCTGAACCAATATCCTGTACGTGGTGAGAACGAACCATTGTGTAAAATAAATTCTGTCATTTGCCTTAACCCTTGGAGCCTAACTACAGCTTTTTGTCTGATGCACACAGCCAAGCAAAGACTACCTTTCCCAGAAGGCATTACGGGGAAATAGTTAAAAAGGGCTTAAAAAAGCAGACAGCAAAATGTTCCTATAAAATAACCATGCCCCTCTTAGCTTGAGGCGAGCGGTGGCGGCGTGACAGTGGCGTAGTTGTGAGGATTTTCTACCACTCAGGATTTCCACTGTTCAGGATTTACAACATTCAGGATTTAAGCTTACCAGAGTGGTAGCACAGAGGTTGGCAGAAGGGACAATTTTTGTTCTTTGAGAGGCAACACCTGAGCGAGATATCGTCGGAGATGGATCCAAAAGAGCTGGTACAATGGATGGCCACACAATTTCAACGCCAGCAGGAGTTGGCACAGCTAGCGCAGGAGAATGCTGCAGCAGCTATGAGGGAGCAGCAAAAGCCTATCCTGGACTTAGTGGAAGCCCTTATTACTTCCCAGAGGCAAGGAAGTGGAGGAACACTAACCACGGAGAGACCAGCAATGCAGCAAATGGACAGTCTAGCAGGCCCACACACCAGCGGGGCGTTCACTTTTGGAAAACTTTCTCCTGAGGACGATATAGATGACTTTTTAGAGTCATTTGAGAGAGTGGTTCAAGCTGTGGGATGGCCAGATAGCCAGTGGGCGGTGAGATTGGCAACCTCCTTAACAGGAGAAGCACGAGCCGCATATAGGGCTATGCCAGCTGCCCAGGCCATGGACTATAATGCTGTAAAAAATGCAATTAGAGACCGATTAGGGTTAACAAAAATGTTATATCACCGTATGTTTAGAGCCATGGTCTTAAAGGCCGGAGAGACACCTAAGGCCTTAAGCCAGAGGATTCGAGGCTTAGCTTTAAAGTAGCTAGCCCCGGAAGGAAAAACTATAGATGCGGTGGTGGATATGGTGATATTGGAGCAATTTATGGCTGCAATACCAAAAAGGGTACAATCTTTTCTGATTCAGAAGAACTGCCAGAGCACAGGAGAGGCAACCCTTTTGGCGGAGCGCTACATGGAAGCTGAATTGGCGTTTCCCCCAAAGGCAGGCCCTCCAAAACTAGAGGCAGAGGCCAGTTTTGGTTTATCAGAAAAGAAACAGGGAAATAATGTAAAATGTATGAAAACCTGTGTGTCTGCTCATGAGGGTAAATGGGCTGAGAAAAAATGTTATCGTTGTGGGGAGGTGGGACACCTGCAGAGAGGATGCAAAGCCCGCATGGGGTTGACTGGTACCAAGGTGAAACATTTGGGAGAGGGATTTCTCTTAAGTGTTAACATACAGGGGGTCACTACCCATGCTCTGCTCGACTCTGGGGCCAACCAAAGCATGGTGTCACGGAAGCTTTGGCAGGCAATTGAGGCCCAAGATGAGTCTAGTCAGAGGAAGCCAGAAGGGTGAGTCCAAATTAGGTGCATCCATGGAGCTGCTTCTTTCTACCCTGTATACAAAGTAATGATAAAAGGGTTGGGGGTGCAGAAAGAGGTTCTTGTGGCAGTGGTTCCAAAGCTACCCTATAATTTAGTATTAGGAAGGGATTGGCCCCAATTTAGAGAAGGATTAGAGAAAGGCCTTGGGAGAAAAGGGGAGGGGATGATGACGGTGGTCCCTGGCCCTCTTTTTGAGAACCCCCGAAAGCCAAGTGAGAACCCAGGGAAAGAACCCCTGGGAAGTGTGGCTCCCCTTAAACAGAAGTTTGTATTAAAGTTTTGTAAGGTATCTGAGAAGGCCCAAGCTCCCAGGAGTGCGTCCCCGCAAGCCGCGGGATATGATTTATGCAGCGCCAAAGATCGGGTGATACCCAGCCGTGGAAAGGCTCTCATTGATACTGGCCTTCAGATGGAGATGCCCATAGGATGCTATGGTTGGATAGCACCGCGATCAGGTCTGGCTCTGAAATATTTCCTGAATGTCGGTGCTGGGGTCATTGACCCTGATTATAGAGGGAGTGTAAAGAAGCTGTGAAAAGCTTGTTAAGCACCTGCTGCAGGAACAAGGACACTGGGGTAAGAAAGTAGCTTTTGTAACAGAGCTTTCTTGTGCCCTGAATTGTATTTGTTGCTTGAAGGTTTATGCAGCTGAAGAGAAGCTATACTATCACGGACAGTGAATGTGATTTTTGTTTGTGCTTTTGGCCAGCAAGGCTACAAAGGAAGTGAATTATCCATTCTGTTAAAAAGACTGTGTATCCTGCAATATGGAAAACGTTTAAACAGACATTTTCAGTTTGTGTTTGTTTTTGGGAGAATACTCTGTTTCACAGAGACCTGAACCAATATCCTGTACGTGGTGAGAACGAACCATTGTGTAAAATAAATTCTGTCATTTGCCTTAACCCTTGGAGCCTAACTACAGCTTTTTGTCTGATGCACACATACAGCCAAGCAAAGACTACCTTTCCCAGAAGGCATTACGGGGAAATAGTTGAAAGGGACTTAAAAAAGCAGACAGCAAAAAGTTCCTATAAAATAACCACGCCCCTCTTAGCTTGAGGCGAGCGGTGGCGGTGTGACATCATATTCTGAGGGTCCCTTATTAATAACAGGGATATGTTGTGACATTTAGCTATAGGGAACCTATTCAGATTCCTTCTGGAATATTTTTCACAGGATAGTCTAATAAGATCATATATTGTTGGCAGTGTGAAAGACCATTTATGTCCAGCAACGAAGAGATTGTCTAGGGAATTGAAACCGGGCCATACTAAATGTGGCCAGTGCCAGTGCTGTGTGATGATGGAAGAACGTGATATGGTGATCATTGTAAATCGGCCCATTAATTTGCAATTTGCTACGTCTTGTATCACTGATCATGTTGTATATGCCTTGCAGTGTCCTTATGGTAAATTTTACATCGAGAAGACTGCACGCTCACTGAGAATGAGATTGTCTGAGCATAAGTATTGCTTAATGAAGCAGAAGAAAGATGTTCCTATCTCATTGTCAAGAATATCATCCCACCTTTTTTGATTTTCATTGTTTTGTAATTGACCATGTTCCTTTGAGTGAGCGAGGGGGTGATCGTGGTCTATTACTGCAAAAGGAACAACATTGGATTTTTGAATTAAAGGCAGTGGAACCAGGGGGCCTTAACGCCTCTATTGATTGGGGCGTGATTTTGTAGCAGCAAAGTGCACGCAATGAATAAAACCAGGAGTCAGCTGCAGGATCCAAGCCAATTTATTGTGCACAGGCTCAGACAGGAGAGCATCCAAAAAGGACTGAGCAATGGAGTACAGGAGCAAATTCCTTATATACAATTTTTACAGTTTGATACAGGCAAACTTTCTATTGGTCCCAACGCCCCTTGCACCTGTCCAATCGGGGACCCTCTCTGGGTCTAGCTCCCTGTTCCCCCTTCTCAGGCTATTCTAACAAAGGCATAGTCTTAGACATTGATTCATTTCTACTTCAAGGCCATTTCTAGCTCAGGGGATGCAGGAAGATGTCTATCATCAGCATAAAGGAATTATACAGACTTTTCAAAAGCAGTTTAAAGCAGATTCTCAAACTCTGGTTCTGTTCAGCACTAGTCTCAGGTGGGGGTTGGGATCTAGGCCTAGTTTACAGGCCATAGCCTACCACATTCCCCCCTTTGATTATTCTCAGCCCGAATAAAAGAGGGTGAGAAAATAATCACATATCAAACCCTGTGCAAACTGATGCTTCTTCTTGGGGTATAGCTTGATACTTCCACATGGCTAGTACCCGTGCTGCTGTCTTAAGTTCAACGGTACTGTCAACGATGAAGGTAACCATACGTAAACAAAGAGGCAGAAAACATGGAAGGAGTAAACACATGGCTGCCATTAGTAAAACTGCTAACACAATAGTCTTCAAACCTAAACAGGAGTGTGGTATCCCCAGGACCCATCATTCGCCCATGTGGCTGGTCCATAACATGTGATACAAGGAGGTATATCAGTGGGCATTCTAAGGGGCCCCAGGGCTACCGTAAGTACAACATAAATACATTGATATATCATGATTACAATATCTCAATGAGTTTGTCTAGAAATTGAAAATTCTTTACTGAAGTTCTCTTTTTCCACAGCTTCCACCGTACGTAGACCTGTCAGCTTCCGGTTGGTGACAGGAGTAGGGTTGCAGATTCCTCAAGCTTCTACCATACGTAGACCTGCCAGCATCCGGTAGGTGGCAGGAGTAGGGCTGTAGACTCTCACAGTAGTGGTTGTCACTGCAGCGTAAGTCACAATGGCGAGTCCGGGTTGCTGGTTGAAGTCCAGTGACAAAATTCAGTAGATGCCGCTGGCTTTACTCGACAGTGGTGAATCCAAGGTTCTAATTCTGCAACCTTAACTGCTATAGGGGTTGATAGTATGACGACACAAGGTCCTTTCCAGTGAGGTGCTAACGGTGTCCTCCACTCTTTGACCCACACCGAGGCTCCAGGCTTGAAGGGATGCAGCGGCTCGGTCAGATTAATGGGCAACTGGTCTTGTACCCATGCATGGAGACTCTGCAAAACAGAACCTAGTGCCAATAGTTCTTGTCTAGTGATTTCAAATCCAATCTGACTCATATCTCCTTTAATCCCTTGGATTATGGGCGGAGGGTGCCCATACAGGATCTCAAAAGGGGAAACGCCTAATGACTTGGTGGGGGCTGAGCGTATCCTAAGGAGGGCTATAGGGAGAACCTGTGGCCACTTCAGGTGAGCTTCCTGACAGAGTTTGGACAGCTGGGATTTCAGGGTGCGATTCATGCGCTCTACCTTCCCCGAGCTCTGGGGTCGGTATGCTGTATCTAATTTCCATTGTACTTGCAGAGCTCGGGCTAACTGCTGGGTTACTTGAGATACAAATGAGGGCCCATTATCTGACCCTATAGCTAAGGGTATTCCAAACCGGGGAACGATTTCATGGAGCAGAATTTTGGTAACTTCCCTGGCTTTCTCAGTTCTGGTGGGGAAAGCCTCCACCCACCCAGAGAATGTACAAGCCAAGACCAACAGGTAATGATATCCATTAGCACGTGGCTTTTCTGTGAAGTCCACCTGGATATTTCCCATGGGGGTAACTCCTACTGATTGAGCTCGTGGGGGCAGGTTGGGACCCTGCTGGGCATTGTTCTTTGCACAAAGTACACATTTACGGGCTACTGTGGCTGATATGGGTCCTAGCAATGAAATACAAAAATGGGGTCGGAGAGCTTTTTCCATTGCAGTTTTCCCATAATGTGTGGCTTGGTGGAAAGCTTGGACAAATGCTGGACCTAATGCTTCAGGGATCACAGGGATCACAGTTAGACCTGGAGGAAGACCACCCGCTGGCGGCGGTAGCACTATCCATCCGGTTTCTGATAACACTCCCCTTTCCTCTTGACAATAATAGTCTAACTCTTTGGAAGTATATCGAGGAGCCCATGCACTGAGAGGTACCGGAAATAATGCTGCCTGGACTGGGGTATTGGGGGCAGGAGCTTGTCCAGTTACGGCCACTTCTCAAGCAGAAGCGTCAGCAAACCTACTTCCTCGTGAAACTTCTCCTTCCCCTGCCTGATGACCTCGGCAGTGCATTACTGCTACTTGTTTGGGGGCCCATACAGCTTTCAATAATGTCAATATCTCAGGACCATACTTAACGGACTTGCCTCCTGAGGTTATCAACCCTCATTCCTTGTACAGGGCCCCATGGGCATGTAATGTTGTAAAGGCGTACTTGGAATCTGTGTACACATTTAAGCGGAGTCCTGTTCCTATTATCAGTGCCCTAGTGAGGGCTATCAGTTCAGCCTTCTGCGCTGAAGTTCCCGGGACCAGAGCTGAAGATTCAACTACCATGTCCAGGGTCACTGCATAGCCAGCACGACGTTGTCCATTGATGATAAGACTGCTTCCATCCACGAAGAAAGTTCATTCAGGGTCATTCAATGGAACATCAGTTAGGTCAGGGCGACTTGAGAATACAGTGTCCATTATTTCCAGGCACTCATGATCCGGAGGACCTGGTCCGATTGGCAGCAGCGTGGCTGGGTTCAAAGCTTGACTGACGATCAACTGTAATCGGGGATTCTCGCACAACATGCTCTGGTACTTCAGCATGGGAGAATTGGTGAACCAATAATTTCCTTTGTGTTCCATGAGAGTCAGAACAGAGTGTGGTACGGTAATTTGGAGATTCTGACCCAGGGTGAGTTTGTCAGCCTCACCCACCAGGAGGGCTGTAGCTGCAACGGCCCTCAGGCAAGGTGGCCATCCTTTTGCGACGGTATCCAGTTGTTTTGATAGATAGGCTACAGGTCGTTGCCAAGATCCAAGAGACTGAGTCAATACTCCTAAAGCAGTCCCACTTGACTCATGGACATAGGGACGGAATGGTTTCTGTATATCTGGCAGGCCCAAAGCTGGTGATGACATTAAGGCTGCCTTCAACAATCAGAATGCCGCATCCTGTTCTGGGCCCCATTCCAGGGGAGATCGCTCCATTCCTTTGGTGGCCTCTTACAATGGCTTTGCCACCAGAGCAAAATTGGGTATCCATATCCGACAATAGCCTGCAGCTCCCAAGAAAGCCCTCACCTGCTTTCTGATGGTTGGGGTAGGGATGCGACACACTGCTTCTTTTCACTCTAGCCCCAATTTCCGAATTCCTTTGGACAGATGGAATCCCAGGTATTTAACCTCAATTTGGCATAGCTGCACCTTGGCTCTTGAGACCTTGTATCTGGCTTCATTCAGGAGGTGCAAGAGATCACTGGTGGCTTGCACGCATTCGTTTTTGGAGTTGGTGACTACTAGCAGGTCATCCACATACTGAAGAAGGACTCTCTTCCCTGGAGTCACAGAATAACTTGAAAGATCCTGATTTAGGGCAGCACTGAAGAGGGTAAGCGAGTTCTTGAATCCTTGGGGTAATCGAGTCCAGGTGAGTTGGCCTCGCCTCCCTGTGATGGGGTCTTCCCATTCAAACGCGAACAAGAGTTGACTAGTTGGTGCTAATAGTATGCAGAAGAAAGCATCCTTTAAATCCAAGACGGTGAAGTGAGTAGCCTCAGCGGGGATCAGTCCCAGGAGAGTATAAGGGTTTGGTACTACTGGATGTATGGTTACAACTGCATTATTTACTCGTCTCAAGTCCTGCACTGGGCTGTAGTCACCTGTCCCAGGCTTCTTGACTGGGAGGAGGGGGGTATTCCAGGGCGATTGGCACTCCCTGAGAAGTCCATATTTCAATAATTTCATTAAATGACAGTGAATTCCTTCAGTCGCCGGTCGCGGGAGAGGGTATTTGTCTCACGTGCACTGGTTCCACTCCTGGCTTGAGGGTGACAATGACAGGGGCTATATTCTTCACTAGGCCAGGAGGGTTATCCTCCGCCCATACCTCGGGCGGAGCTGAGATTCTGGTGTGGATATGGGGACTGGCTGCCTTGATTGGAGATGCACTGTAGAACCGCCATTCTTCTTCCCGGGGGTCAGTCAGCACCATCAGGCCAGCAGATTTCGAGTTCACAGTCATTTCCATTCCTCCCCCTTCAACAAAGGATATCTGCGCCTGGAGCTTAGCAAGAATGTCTCGTCCCAAGAGGGGGATTGGGCATTCAGGCATGTACAGGAACTGATGTGTTATTTTCTGTCCCCCCAATTCACAGGTGCGGTTCTGCAAAAAGGGTTTGATGGTTCTGGTTCCGGTAGCACCAACGATAGTGACGGATCGCGAAGACAAGGGGGCCACTGGTTTGGCCACTACCGAATGTTCGGCCCCCGTATCCACCATAAAATCCATATACTGGTCCCCAATCTTCAGACTGACCATAGGCTCCTGGGGACCCAGAGGAAACTTGGAGCCCGGTCTGGCCTAGTCTTCATCCATATTGTAGCCCTCTTCGGCTGCCATTCCCTCTATAGCTTCTTCTTCTCACTGGAACTGTGTGCGATGCATTCCTCCCCGATTCTGGAATCGCCCCCCTGCTCTCCGTGTGCTCCCTCCTCCCTTCCAGGAGGCGGAGTCAAAGTTCGGGCATTCGTTCTTCCAATGTCCTCCTTCCTTACAGTGGGCGCACTGATTTGCGACCAATGGGGGCCGACCATTTCCTCGGCCTCTTCCATGTCCTCGGGTCCTTTGGTTAGAGAAACTTCCTCCACGTCGTTCAACTAAAGCTGCAGCAAGGAAATCAGCTTTCTTCTTCATTTTACGTTCACTTTCCTTCTGATGTTCTTGATCACGATTCACAAACACTTTCTGAGCAATTTCCATTAACTGGGCCGCATTCCAACTTCTGCAGTTTCCGTTTTATATCTCCCTGGGACTGACTCACAAAGGCTGCATTTACCATGCGCAAATTTTCCTGGGCCGCTGGATCATATGGGGTATATAGTCTGTAAGCTTCAGATAAGCGTTCATAAAAGGCCGCTGGGCTCTCGTCTGGATGCTGGATGACTTCTGATACCTTTCCGATATTCATGGCCTTCTGACTTCCTTTCTTCAGGCCTTGCAGTAGGGCCTGGCGGAATCGAGTGAGTGCCGCCGCCCCATCGGCACTGTTCGGATCCCATCTAGGATCATCATTTGGAAAATCCACGGCGGCTGCTTGCCGGGGATCTAGGCCTGCTTCTCCTACTGGATTTTTTTCTAACCACTGGGTAGACGCTTGCACAATCCGTGCTCGTTCTTCAGTAGTGAAGAGAGTAGACAGGAGCTGGCGACAATCAGCCCAGGTAGGCTGATGGGTTTGCATAATTCTGGACATTAATTCAATCAAATCTTGGGGCTTCTCAGTATAGGATGCATAATGCGTCTTCCAGTTCAATAAATCAGTGGTGGAAAAGGGCACATAAACAAGACTAGTTGGTCCCACCACCACCTGGTCCTGGTCATTAAGAGTAGGTAGACCTGGGACCTGGCGTAATGGCATAACGTGACCATCCCTCTGACTTGCTGTTGTACTTCTGAAAATATAAGGTGGTCTGGATTGTTGGAATTCTGTTCCCGGGCCTTGGCTGTCAGCAGTAAGTGACCCCGAACTGGCAAATGAATCCCTGCTGGCAGTGTCGTCGGTGGACGATGGTCCTCCCGAGGCACTCTGAACTGAGCCGGGGCTTTCGGTCAAGAGGGGGTGCGCGTCGTCCTGCTGCGGAGGTGGCTGGTAGACTACTTGGGGTAAATCTGCAGGGAGGTGTCCCCCTGCACCAGGCTCTGCCCGGGGTGGTGGCGGAACTGAGGGGATTGGCCTATAAAGGTACTGGGGTGGACGGGTTAAAATATCTGGAGATTCTGGGGTAGAATAAACGGGCAGCTTCTCTTCTCTGGACTTCCGGGCCCCGCTTGTGGTCGCTACCAATATCCTACACTGTTCCTCATGGCAGCGCTTTATCCAGGAGGGCTCCCTTTCGCAAATATTTAACCAGGAATCTATATAGGGGAACTGGTCAGGGTGTTCTTTTCGTACAATCTGGTGAACTAAAGATATGATACTAACATCAAAAGTACTCCCAGGGGGCCACGAAGTGACCAGTACAGGCCACTCCCTCTCACAAAGCATTTCTAATCGGGACAGAGACATTTTTATTCCATAGTCTCCGGCAAATCCCTTGGTAAAATTCTTGATCATACATTTCAACGGAGTTTGCATGAACTCCGACCCTCCCATAATGACGTACACAACAACAGACAGTAGGGGCGGGTAGTCGGGCTGCAGGTAAGGGGTCCGTACAACCCTAGGAACAAATAGGTAGACAAACACCAAATGCTTCCTCCTTTTCGCGACCTGGGCGCGGTCGCCCGGCCAGGAACTGCGCTAATCAGGAGTCCGCACTCGCTTGGTCTGTGTTTCAAGACCTCTCATTCACACACACACAAACAGACATGCCAGCAAAATCCAACATTTCCAGCGTGACAGAACTATATGGCAGTGTTCCTCTGGGTGCACGCTATAAAGACAGGGGGGCCATTCCCATTCACATAAAACTTTGCATCGACCTGGGGTCATTACAATTACATAATCACCAGAGAAACCCCTCTTAAAGTTCTTAAGGAAACACTGCAGAAGGCTCAGTATAGATATACCCCCGCCCATGCTGTTCAAAACCTTTGTGTGTGTCGCACTCATTCAGCAACTGTAAAATTAACACTTTCCTCCTCCCTTGGTCCGTACTCGGACCTCTAAGCCGTTCAGGTTTCCCCAATAAATCAGAGAATAAACAAATAAATAAATAAAAATAATAAGATAACAGGAACAGTTGACGTAGAAATACAGGCAGGTCTGAGATATAACCAGCAAACTAATATAACAAGTACAGGTGAAGTAACAATACAGGCAGGGCAGAGATATAACTAAAACAGTTGAGGAGATCCGAAGAGGTTAATAGGAACTGAAACATTCCTTTTTGCAGGCTGTGTGAAAGACACACCCCTTCTCCCTCTGCTTGCTAGAGATACCGTCTCTCACGCTATGCTGAAAAAATAAAATCACAGAGACAGCTCGTCTTCGCTGTGCTGTGCTGTGCTTAGACTCGATTCCTTAAAGTTTGTTTGTTTTTTTCTCAGTACTGTTCCTTAATTAATAACCTTACATTATACCAGAAGTGAAACCCGCAGTTAGACAACAGACAGAGGGTGCGGGTGATCGGACTGCTGGTAAGGGGTCCGGGCAGCCCTAGAAACAGAGGGAGACACAAACAGACATGCTAGCAATGTTTTCCCAAATTCCCAGGCCTACCTTACTAACCAACAGCAGCCAGCCTCGCGCACTCATGCAAGGCGTCTCGCGCATTCATGCAAGACGTGTCTCGCGTACTCATGCAAGACGTACTCGGACTGCCCAGAGAGGTGATCAGGCTCTCGGTCTCGCGCACTCATGCAGGACGTACCCCAAGCTAGCTGACTAGATGGCAACAAAAGTTTTACTCACTGGATCCGGTACCCGCTACCGAGCCAGTTCTTGGATTGAATCCTGGACTCCCCTCGGGTTTGGAGGTGTTGGCCGGCCGGATCCAGTAGCCCGCCGAGGCGAGGCAGAACCCTCCCAATACAAGAGGACCGGTGGCGCCTGAGGTTTCCCCTGCGGTCGGATGGACACGTTTCCAACCGGGCCAAACCTTGAGGCGGTAATACGTGGTATATTCACTTGAATACCATCCACTACTCGCACTTCCCGGCCCAACGCACCAGGAAATGTAGCAGCGAAGTGCACGCAATGAATAAAACCAGGAGTCAGCTGCAGGATCCAAGCCAATTTATTGTGCACAGGCTCAGACAGGAGAGCATCCAAAAAGGACTGAGCAATGGAGTACAGGAGCAAATTCCTTATATACAGTTTTTACAGTTTGATACAGGCAAACTTTCTATTGGTTCCAATGCCCCTTGCACCTGTCCAATCGGGGACCCTCTCTGGGTCTAGCTCCCTGTTCCCCCTTCTCAGGCTATTCTAACAAAGGCATAGTCTTAGACATTGATACATTTCTACTTCAAGGCCATTTCTAGCTCAGGGGATGCAGGAAGATGTCTATCATCTTCTATCCAGAGCTCCAGGAGGAGCAGGAACACTACCCGCGGCTCCAGCCATCGAAGGAGACCCCTCTCCCTGCCGAAGAAGCAGCAGAACCGCTCCGATCACTCACAAAAGAGCTCGTTGGAGGAGAGCCTTCTCCCTGCACTGAGATCAGCGCTGAAGCAGCAGATCGCTCAGCACACGTGCTTCCACAAAGAGCTCCTGTGCGGCAAAGCCTTCCACCGCGTCATCGCCTACCCCTGCCCAATCCGGGCCCAGCTCTACCGTTTAAAAGGGGGCGCGAACAGGCGCAACCGCGCCTTGCGGGCCCGCGCCTGAGGGCCGCGCAAGAGGGCCCTTTGGCACGGCCCTTAGGCAAAGGCCAGTCAAGGAACCTCAAGCTCCCACGGAAACGAAACAGCTCCGCCTTGCAGAGACCAACAGCCTCTCTCAACGCAATGCTGAGCTCCCTCAAGGTCGAGCTCGCGTAGAACCACTGAACTGACACACCAACGAATCGCAGCAAGTATACGCTACCAAAATAACTCTAAGTTCACACCAGATCTTTTGTTTTTGTCCCTGATCCACCTCTGAATCATTACTGTTGTCAGTATTTCAACTTAGATTAATTGTTGGCCAACTTAATTTCAGATGTCATATTGCCATTAAGGCACTGTAGATTCATAACTATTATCAATAACTCACTTTAACTTACTGTTGTCAGTAATTTTACCTAGAAGTACTGTTGTCAGTAATTCACTTCATATTTCTGTTGTTAGTATTTCACAGACTCTTTACTGCTACCAATATCCTGTCCTGATCTATTGTTAATATCTTACTTTGATTTTACTGTTGTCAGTAACTCACTGTGGATTTAGTATAGATAGTGAAGTACTTTGGTTTTACTGTTGTCAGTATTGTACATTGGATTTACTGTCGTCAGTAATTATCTGGCCTTACTGTTGACAGTAACTCACTTTGAATAACAACTTTCAATACTGCCACATAACTCTTATCAGAATTCACCACTGCTGACATACAACTATATTATCACGACCCTACCCAATAGTCCTTGAGCCAAATACAGAAAATGCTTCACCCTAACAACATGCTCTCGCGAATATCATACACCTGTATATTATTAGCAATAATAATAATTGATCTATCCTCATGTTTAAACTATAAAAATCACATGACTATACCTATAATACACACATAATCGAAATGACTGCCATATGAGATACTCTCATGAATTCCACCCAAAAATTAATTATCATAGGCTAATACACATACAACAAACAAATACACTACAAAAGGACAAGAAAACCTGCTCTATCTACTCATCCTCCCTATCATGCATCCTAATTAATGCACGATCAATGAAAAAATAAATTACCCATATTTAATGACCTGATAACTGACTTAAAACCCGACATCTTATGTGTCACAGAGACATGGCTTTCTGAAACAGATACAGTCTATCTAAATCAACTTGATAAAGAGAACTACGACACATTCTACAAACATAGATCCAACAAAAAAGGTGGTGGAGTTCTAATGACTAAAAAAACATTAAACGCCAAGCCAATCCATTCAAATTTCAATAATAACATGGACACATTATTAATAAAAATCGGCCTCATAAAAATTTGCTTAATTTATAGACCACCAGACAATAAAACAGATGGCCTGGATTCTCTTATTGAACTCCTCAGCTCATCTACTGATCAAAATCCTGTAATCATGCTAGGCGACTTTAACCTTCCATCCCTACCAACTCTAGACTCTAAACTATTCCTAGACACCATAGCAGACATACAGTACCATCAAATAATTAAAACAGCAACACATATCAAAGGAGGAACATTAGATTTGGTTCTTCTTCCTGAGATACTCTTCAAATTAGTTAACTCAAATTCCATTGAATGCACTGAGACACCTTGGTCTGATCATTCTATCATCAAAATAAATCTCACATATCCCATCCCTAGCACCAATAATTACACAAGAAGTACCCCCACTTCAAAATTCAAAAAATTTAATGAAACAGACTTCCTTGACTCCACAATCCCCTACTTCTTATCAACAACAAATTTGGATGACGCTGTTAACAACTGGAATGATACTATTAATAATGCAGCTAAAAATAACCAACCAAATAAAAAAACCATATACACTAAAACAAATAATTCACCTTGGTTTAATAGCACTCTAAGACTAATGAAAAAGAACTAAGAAAACTTGAAACGAAATGGAGGAAATCCAAGTTGTCTGTACACAAGGAAATATACAATAACTATCTAACAAAATATAAGGAAACAATAGACAGCACGAAGAAAAATTATTACGCAGCAACCTTAGCAAAATCATACACTAGACCTAGAGAGCTATTTTCCATAGTCAGAAAATTAACCAACAATGAGCAAACTTCTAACAATGAAATCACAGACATCTCAGTTCAAACCCTAGCTAATCACTATCAAAACAAAACAAAGAAACCCACCATGCCCTTAGAAAATATCAACATCTCTTATCAACCTGTAGATAAATGGTTAGAATTTTACCCCATTTCAAAAGTGTCATTAAAAACAATCATCTCTGGCCTAAATACCACAACTTCGTATTTAGATCCATGCCCTGTATCATGGATAAAAAACACACTACCAACTCTACTATCCTTTATTCTCCCGATAGTAAATCTTTCACTTACCCAAGGATACCTTCCATCCCCGCTCAAACATGCACAAATACGTCCAATTTTAAAGAACTGCAAACTTGATAAAACATCTCCTACATCATATAGGCCCATCTCTAGCATACCATTCTTGGCCAAAATAATTGAAAAGGTAGTGCAACTACAGACACAGGAATTTATAGACTTATCTTATCCACTAGATGATCAACAATATGGATTCCGGCCCCGCCATGGAGTAGAAACACTTCTAACAGTATTAATAGATACACTCCTAAAAGGAATTGACAATCATAAACAGGCGTTCATCTTACTTTTCATTGACATATCAGCAGCTTTTGATAGCGTGCATCACTCAATTTTGCTCAACAACCTACGACAGATAGGCATAAACTCTACCGTACATAAATGGTTCACCTCATATTTAAATAACAGAACACAAAATGTAAGAACAGGTAATCAAACATCCAACACATACAAACAAGAAATAGGTTTACCACAAGGTTCAGTGCTTTCAGCCCTACTCTTCAATATCTATATAAAACCGGTCTGCAACATCTTTAAAAAATTCAGAATACAATATCACCTTTATGCGGATGATATTATGATGTACATACCTTTTACGATTCCTAACCTACCGACTCAACTTCTATCAGACTGCTACAATGAAATTACATACTGGCTAAAAACCCAAAACCTCCATATAAACCATGCTAAAACCGAAGTCTTGATCGTAACAAAAAACCAATCATTTATTCCCCCAACCCACATAACACTACAAAACCAAGAAATTAAAATAAAAAATGAAATAAGATATCTAGGAGTCATTTTAGATACACACCTTACTATGGAAACCCACATTAGAAAAACCTTAAAGAAAATCTACTTCAAACTTAAAATCCTCAAACAATTGCGCCCCCTGGTATTTATGCAAGATTTTATCAATATAACACAGGCTACCATTACTCCCCACTTCGATTTCGCTAACTTAATACTTATAGGCATTCCAAAACAAAATATCAAAAGAATCCAACTCGCACAAAATGCAACAGCTAGAATTATATTAAAGATAAATTCACTCCAACACATTACACCAATACTAGCTTCCCTGCACTGGTTACCAATACAAAGCAGGATAACCTACAAAACAATAATAACTACATTCAAAGCCCTAAACGACATGGCCCCGAAGACACTATGTAATTTAATAAACAAAGAACTACCTAAGTCTACTCATAGAAAAGGACAATCAAATAAACTAAAGATTCCAAAAGAATATATAAGATCTCACAAAATTACAAATAATAGAGCCTTTTCCCACATAGCTCCAACAACTTGGAACTCGTTACCAGAGGACTTACGATCACTAACAGAGATAACAGAATTCAGAAAAAAATTGAAAACATATCTATTCACTAAACACTATAATTCCATAGAAAACATTCCACTCAACTTAGATAAAGGCTAAACATGAACCCCCCCACATCAAGCGTATACTCCCTTCTTCAAGGGATAACACACAAAACATAATCAAATGAACACTCCACTCCTATGCACTGATACCCTACTTGTATATAGTTGCAACTGATATGATCTGCCTATGCGGTAGAGTCAGTACTTTGTTTAAATTGTTACACAATCTGTGTTAGTTGAATTATTCTGCTTAGTTTTTAAACCTATGTGTGCATGTTAAGATGTTCTATGTAAAAAGTTATTCTGTTCCATGTAAAACAAGCTCTGCATTGTTAACTGTTGTTAATTGTACACCGCAACTGATCGCTGGAAGATGCGGTATATAAATAAGTGTTAAATAAAATAATAAATAATAATCATCAGCATAAAGGAATTATACAGACTTTTCAAAAGCAGTTTAAAGCAAACTCTGGTTCTGTTCAGCACTAGTCTCAGGTGGGGGTTGGGATCTAGGCCTAGTTTACAGGCCATAGCCTACCACAATTTTGTAGAATGGACATTTTAAATTTTGTAAGCTCTTCCCTTTTGCCGTGCGCTGCTTTTGATTTGTTCAGCAAGGGCTTTTAAAGCTATGAATGACGTCAGACACTGTAGAGTGAATACACCAGAGCGAAGCAAGCCCCCGATGAAGCAGCATGTCTGCGAAACGGAGATCTTCGTAGGGCGAATATACACACCCAGTCTTCAGGGAAAAGTTGCTGGCATAGTTTTATGAGAAAATCATTTGAACTTTAATCTGTTTTGTTTCAGATAAAGCGTTGGCTGTTGAGAGCTTGCCATAGTGAACTTTCTGCTGTGTGGAAAAAGTGTTAGCTGTGGAGCATATTGTATAAAGAAGTTATCAGCTATTAATTGTAGAGTATTGCTTACAAAAAAAGCTACCTAAAGAGGCTACCGGTTATTAATTGTAGAGAATGGTAGAGTTATAATTAAATTATTTAAAAGTATGTATTTAATAAAAGGTATTGGTGGAAAATGACAAAATGAGGCGTATTTTAGACCAATGATAGTGAACGGTAGTGATTCTCCTTCAGGCATGCATTAATTGCCGTATAGAGGGTGAAACAATTCTACTGAGGTCTTTTCTCCTCTATTATATATCTTTCTTCCAGGAACTTTGATTTATATTTAGGGTATATATGGAATTTAATGTTACTGAGGTTTTTTGGTGATATTGATTTAGTACTTCAGTTTATGTTTATCGTATGGTAGTGTGAAAGGGCAGCCATACATCTGCTGTCCCAGGCACTGGGAGAATGACTGATGGTGTGCCATCATTCCCCAGATGGTTCCATGAGGCCTACATACCTACTCAATCCAAGATATATGACAGCTGAGAGAGAGGTGATTATATTATGGGATGCGGGTGAAGGGAGATAGATTCAGGAGTGATATGCGGAAATATTTCTTTATGGAAAGAGTAGTGGATCCATGGAATAGTTTCCCAGTGGAGATGGTAGAGATGAGGACAGTAACTGAATTCAAAAAAGCATGGGACCAACACAGAGGATCTCTAAAGGTAAAAAGTGGACTGTTGTAGTTTTTGATATGAAAGGACAGACTAGATAGGCCATGTGGTCTTTTTCTGTCGTTATGTTTCTGTTTTTCTATATTAGCAGGCAGGCTACTTGGTGTGATGGCACAGTGATCTCCCCTCCCATGTCCACACAAGCCTGAACAGGGGAGCCACAAGGCAGACTATGGGAAGGCTGACAAGGTTGTCCCACAGATAGCAGATGTATACAGACCACATATGCCATGATGAGACAGGTGTGGCTGCTGCGAGAAATGCCAGTACCCAGATATGTGGGAATCAGAGGCCATAGCCAGAAGGCCATACTACTAATTGTGGCAGTCACCTCAGGATGAAAGGAATTCAGCCCCTGGCTAGTAAATATGCCCATGCAACAAATTGCATAGACAAAGGGCCAGAGAAGGGCTGTGTTGTAATCCAAGGCCATTTGTCCCATCTGTAGCCCACAGGAGGGACTGCCCCTCACCCTCTCTCTTCTTTGTTCTCTTTGTTAGGTTTCTGGTTTCGATTCTGGTGCTGTAGGGGGAAGGGATAGCCCCTTACCTAAGGGAATATGGTTGGGCAGGCACCCAAGGGAGCACCAGTCAGAAACCTGAACATAGTTATGAACTGATGATATGAACTGAGTATATAAGGATTGTACAGCCCCTGACTCAGGGCTCAGAGTTTTTGAAAACTATTCCTCTGAGTCTGTGCTAGCACAATAAACTTTGGCTTGTATTCCCATGAGACTTCGGGTGTCCTTTCCTGACTCTTTCGCCGCAGCATAATAAGAACATAAGAAATGCCATACTGGGTCAGACCAAGCGCTATCAAGCCCAGTATCCCGTTTCCAACAGTGGCCAGTCCAGATCACAAGTATCTAGCAGTTTCCCAAAAAGACACACAGGTTCCATACTGCTTGTATAGGAGCAAGCAGTGGATTACCTGGGTCCTTTTTAATAATGGTTTATGGATCTTTCCTCCAAGAACTTCTCCAAACCTTTTTTAAACCCAGCTACACTAAACAGTTTTTACTACATCCTCCGATAACAAATTCCAGATTTTTGATTACGCGCTGAGTGAAAAAATATTTTCCTTATCAGTCTTAATGGGTTACACTGTAGTTTCATTGCATTTCCCCTAGTCTTTCTACTTTTGATTATTTGTATAGCGCTACAAGGCATACACAGCGCTCCACAAACACACGTAAAATAATGGTCCCTGCTCAGCAAAGCTTACAATCTAATCCAGAAAGACAACACAGCAACTGTGGACAGGATACATTTAGGGGGAATAGTAAGGAAACACAAAGAAAATTAGGCGGATCAGATCCAAAAGTGGCAACGAAGAGGTGAGTGTTCAGCCTGGATTTGCAAAGGGCCAGAGAAGAAGCCTGATATACAGACTGAGGTACAGTAGTTTGTGCCAGGCATATGGAGCAGCAAGGTGAATGGAGCTAAGTCTGGAGTTGGCAGTTGAACAGAAGGGCATAGATAGAAGCATTCTGCAAGAAGAGTGAAGTTCCCGAGGAGGATGTATTATTTTATTTATTTATGTATTTATTTGGTTTTATATACTGCACCATTTTAAATCAGCGAAACAACTGTAAAACTCATACGCTTTCAACTGTACTGAGCATTTTTGTTACATGTAAACCGCGCTGATGCTGAATAGTGCGGTATATAAGAGACTATAAATAAATAAATAACGTAGAACAAGTGAACAAAACTTAACAGGCATTACAATGAACAATAGATGTAGGGAGAGATAAGAAAGGAATGGTAGTGCAGAGCTGCAGAATGAGTTCACTTATAGGCCAGAGGCATGAAAAGGGCATATATTTGTTGCTCAGCAATATTATGCATCCTTTAGGGAATTACAAAGTTGGTTTCGGATTTTGTGAATTTGATAAGGGTCCATCCTTAGCAGTGCAGGAATCACTGGGGCCACTTTCTGATGCAAAGTACCACTTGATTCAAGGTATGTCCTGACATACAAATTTGCATTCTCCTGGAACGAGCAGGAAATCCACTCCTCACATGGGTGATGTCAGCACCGATGGAGCCCTTACGGAAGCATCCCCCAGCTTTCAAAGAAAGCCATTGGGGAGATGCCACTACACATGCGTAGTCCCCTTCCCGCCCAAGGGTGCCATCTTGCTCAGTCTCCTTTTTTCTGTGGAGCCCTTCAGAAGTTTGTCTGGCTTTCCCCGGAAAAAGTAGATTTTTCTCTCTGAGTTTCAGACTCACCTCTGGTATTGCACTGGTACTCTTCCTGCCTACCGACCTCGTTGCCTCGGCATCGAGTTCGGTCTATTTCTATAGTCTTTTTTTTTCCTTTTCCTGGTGTCTTCATGCCTTTTTTCTCCCACTGGCAGCCTGGAGAGTCTTCAACCTCGCAGGAGTACTTTCCCCCCATGGCTACCAGTGGCTTTAAGAATTGTGATCGGTGCTCCAAAATTAAGTCTTTGACCGACACGCACGACTGTTGTCTCCGCTGCCGTAGGCCAGACCATGACCCGGCAGCCTGCGGTCTTTGCAAGAGAATGTCAGGTAACGCCCTTAAGAGCTGCCAGCACAGCATAGGTTTTCCCCCAAGTCCCCAGTACCCAGGTCCTCAGAAAGGGGGTCTCCCTCGAGGGAACCCAGAAAGAAGAAGAAACCCTTGAAGATGGCGTCTTTGGACAGTTCCGAAGAGCTGGGTGCCCCCCCAGACCCAGTCCCGTAGTCCAAGACGTTCGTTCATGGCATCGGAAAAGGAGCGGCCTACGAAGATCTCCCAGAAGGATCCGACTGCAGGCTGGCCTCGGTCCCCAGATACTATCCTCAATGAGGATTCCTCTTTGGGGGAGTCTGCGTAGGGCCCGAGTCCCTCTGTGTCTGTGCTGAAGGCTGCAGAGAATTCTAGTCTGGAGTCCAGAATGGTGGCCCTAGAGTGCAGTTTGCCGGCCTTTGTGGACCAGCAACGGGTGATGTTGTCCAGCATGACAGATTCACCCACCCCGACCACCAGGCCCTCGACGTCCAAGATGTTCTGGGAGGCCAAGCCGATCCTCGAGGTCCTTCGGCCTCGACTCGATCCTCGGCAAAGGTCACAATCTGAGTCCTGCTCAATGGGACTGCTGTCATCCCCGGCAAGTTTGCTGGTCAGCGGCCGCAGAGCATTGGGAGCCCCGAGGCCCGTGGAGCAGCCCTCCTATGAGTCCTCGATGGACTACTCCAAGTGGGAGACAGAGGACAAGGAGTCCCCCGATACCCATCACCACTGCATTGTCCGATCTGACTCTCCTGTCTCGGAGCCTTGACAGCAGTCCCTGCCCAAGGTTATGGACTTCCTTGATTTTTGTCAAGGACATGTTTAAGTCCCTGGGGTTCCAGACCGAATCGGAGGAGGATCCTTGGGTGGATGAGATGAAAATCCTCCAGTACGGGGCCCCTGCGTGGGAATCACCCTCATCCTGGACATCCTCGGCAGAAAGTGCTACCATGGATCAATGCTCATTGGCCACATCCAGGCCTACTAGCTGTACATGGGCATGTACCCGAGAGACCTGGCGAAGGAACTCACTGGGTTCTCAGCTGGTCTCTCCAAGGAACCCTTGCAGCGTTTCAAGAACCTGGCTAAAGCAGTCCATGAATGCTCCAAATTCATGTTTCGAGCGGCCTATGATGGGTTCAAGTCGATGACTTGAGTAGCGGCAGCTGGCATCGGTGCATGCCACCAAGCTTGACTATAGTCATCTGACCTCGAGCAGTGGGTTCAGGTCAAATAGGTCGATGTGCCCTGCCAAGGAGAGAACCTCTTTGGCAAACCCATGACCGACAAGGCTGCTGAGCTGGAGACCGAGTTCATGAGGAGGACCAGGCTCTCCAAAAAGACCGCTGCCCCTCCCCGATGGAAGGACTCGGATAAAAAGTCCTTTTACCCGAAGAAGGGAGCTGCTTACCAAAACTGCTCACCTTATCAGGCCTCCCCAGCTCCCCAACAGGGTCAGTAGGCCAAGGGACATGGGCATGGCCCTCATAAGCAGAAGGCTCCAAACCCCAGGAACTGGCTCTGGCCCATCCAGGAGGGAGCTTTTGATGCCTTGAGCATAGCATATCTACCCAAAGGAGATCAGCAGCCCACAGGGGGACGTCTGGCCCTCTTTATTCCCAGAGGTGGATGTCCATCACCACCAATTCCTGGGCACTTCAGATAGTCGGGGAGAGTTACCTCCTCTACCGGACACCTCCCCCTTATTTCCCAGGAGAAGCCCCTCAGGCCTCCCCTCCACCGGAACCACCTTCTGGAAGAGTTGGCAGGTCTTCTCAAGGACAAAGCGGTGGAACCAGTGCCCAACCATCTCAAGGGCAAAAGGTTCTACTCCAGGTACTTCCTCGTGCCAAAAAGGACAGGGGGTCTAAGGCCCATCCTCGACCTGTGCAACCTCAACAAATTCCTGGTGAGGGAGAAATTCAAGATGCTATCGCTTGGAACATTGCTGCCATACCTCCAGCAGGGAGAGTGGCTATGCTCCTTAGACCTCAAGGATGCTTATACCCACATCCTCATCCATCCCAACTACAGGCAGTATCTGCGGTTCATATTGGGGGGCAGGCACTTTCAGTACAGGGTTCTCCCCTTCGGCCTAGCCTCTGCCCCAAGAGTTTTCACAAAATGCCTGGTGGTCATGGCTGCCTTCCCTGGCTCCAGGGGGGTCTTCATTTTTCCCTACCTGGACGACTGGCTAATAAGGGGGAGGCATGGCCTCAGAGGTGCAGTAGGCCACCACATGCACCATCCAGATTCTGCAACACTTGGGTTTTGTCATAAACTACCCCAAGTCTCACCACCTCTAGACACAGTGTCTGGAGTTCATTGGGGCAAAGATTGACACTCTCCAGTCGAAGGCTTTCTTGCCCAGGGACTGAGCCAATCCTCTCAGGACTCTGGCTCAGGAAGTACAGTACCATCCCTTGGTGCTCGCTTGGCTTCTCCTGTGCCTCCTCAGACATGTGGCCTCCCCCGTCCATGTCACTCCTGACACTCGCCTCCACATGAGGATGGCGCAGTGGTGTCTCCGGGACTAGTGGTCTCAGGCCACGGGCCCGCCTCCGAGACAGAGTTTCTGTGACCCATCGATTGGCAGATTCTCTGGTCTGGTGGCAATCTTCCCAGCATCTCAAGGCAGGCATGCCCTTTCAGGCCCCAAGCCCCTCAAGGGTCCTCGCTACGGATGCTTCCCTGCTCGGCTGGGGAGGCCACTGCAGAGATCTCCGCATTCAGGGCAACTGGTCATCAAACAAGAGCACCCAGAATATCAACCTCCTGGAACTCCGAGCCATTCACCTAGCCCTGAGGGTCTTTTGTCACCACCTGCATCACCAGTCAGTGCTGGTCAAGACGGACAACCAGATGGTGATCTACTACGTGAACAAACAGGAGGGCATGGGGTCTCATACTCTTTGTCAGGAGGCACTGGTCCTCTGCTCGTATGCAGTCCAACAGGGTATCCATCTGCAGGCAGTGTACCTGCCAGGCCAGGACTCCAGTCGAACGAGTGACAGCTGGACCCGAGGATAGCCAGTCGGTTTTTATGGCTCTGGGGGAAACCTGTGATAGACCTGTTTGCCAGCCCGGACAATTTTTAGTTGCCCTGCTTCTGCTCCCAGCAGCCCAACCCTCCAGGGTGGCAGCGAACACGTTCCTGGTCTCATGGTCACAAGGCCTCATGTTCGCCTTCCCTCCTACACCACTGATCACCAAGACCTTGTTTAGGACCCTCCACAACAGGGCCTCGCTCATCCTGATATCCCCTTGGTGGCCCAGGCAACCATGGTTCCCGCTGCTTCTACAGTTGATAGTGGAGACCCCCATCCTCTTAGGGATCGCCATGACGCCTATCTCAAGAGGTGGGCTCTCTCCTGCACCCCAACCTGGGGTCCCTGTCGCTGACAGCATGGCTGCTGAGAGGGTGACTCTGGCTCCTTTTAACCTTTCGGTTCAGGTGGAAGACATTCTGCTGGTCTCTCGCAAGGCCTCTACTAGGAAGGCTTACACCCTCAAATGGCGCAGGTTCTTTGGTGCACCGAACATGGGGCTGATCCTTTCTTCTGCCCAGTGGCTCTGGTGTTACATTACCTTCTCCACCTCTCTCAGTCCGGGCTCAAGTCTAACTCTGTCCGAGTGCATCTTAGTGCCCTAGTGGCGCATCACCATCCTCTGGCTACTTGCCACTTTCGCTACCTCTCTTGGAAGGTGGCTTTCCTGGTCGCGCTTACCTTTCCTCGCAGAGTTAATGAACTTCAGGCCCTTGTGGTGGAGGCGCCCTATACCAGGTTCTACAAGGACAGAGTGGTGCTTCGCATACACCCCAAATTCTTGCAGAAGGTAGTGTCGCCCTTCCATCTGAACCAGCAAGTGGTGCTCCCTACCTTCTTTCCAAGACCTCACTCCAGTTGGGTGGAGACAGTCCTCCACACCTTGGACTGTAAGAGGGCTTTGTCCTTCTATATCCAATGCACTCTGGGCCACCGCAAAGCCTCTCAGTTTTTCACCTCCTACGACCCTAGTAGGCTGGGTGAAGTGATGACCAAGCGTACGCTGTCCACATGGGTGGTGGACTGTATCGCCCTCACTTATGAGCATATGAGGCTCCCACTGGAAGGCCATGTCACGGCACACCATATTAGGGCCATGGCGGCTTTGGTGGCAAACTTGCGCTCCATCCCAATGGTGGACATCTGCCAGGCCGCCACCTGATCTTCAGTCCATACCTTCGCAGCCCATTACTGCCTGGAAAGAGTCCCGACAGGACAGTGCTTTCGGCCAGGCTGTGCTCCGTAACCTTTTCGGGGTTTAGGCAACTCCTACCCGCCGACCCTTCTGTATTCAGGCTACCGGAATGCTGGTTCATCAGACACAGGGGTCCTACTGTGGTTTGTGTATATGGCCTAAATTGCTGATGCTTGCGGCTCCCTGTGAGGGAGCCCCTATTTTTGCTATTGGCTCTCAGTAGCCTGTAGCTGGTGAATCCCATATGTGAGGACTGACTTCCTGCTTGTTCCTGAAGAAAGCATAGTTACCCACCTGTAACAGGTGTTCTCTGGGGACAGCAGGAATCAGTCCTCACAACCCTCCATCCTCCCCTTGGAGTTGCTCCTTACCATTTTTTATTTTGCTGTCTTTTAGCTATGTCATCTGACTGAGCAAGATGCCACCACCCATGTGTGGTCCCCTTCCCAGCCAAGGGTGCCATCTCCCAAAGGCTTTCTTTGAAAGCTGGGGGGATGCATTCGCGAGGGCTCAGTCAGTGCCGACATCACCCATATGTGAGGACTGATTCCTGCTGTCTCCGGAGAACACCTGTTACAGGTGAGTAACTGTGCTTTCTCTTATACCATATTAGGGTGCACTGGGAATGACCTAGCACTTTTCAAGGCCTGTAGAGGACTGGTATGTGGTCTAGGTTGCAGCAGCAGTCTCATTGGTATTTATGTCTAGTTTGGATCAGCAAACTACTGTTAGTGTGAAGAGCATCTTAGGAGATGCACATTTTCCCCAAGGAGTGTGGTGTCCACAGGTACATCGCAGAGACGGGTAGGATTCGAAATGTGTAACTTTTCAGAATATGGTGGGTGCAGGGACATCCAAAACATTTACCCGTGTCCGATAATATTGACGGGGATGTGTTTCTCCATTATATTGCATGGCTCATGCCTGCACCCATGCGCCAGATGCATGCACGGTCCAGCTGAATAGTGTTTTGCCCATGCCACACTGAACACATCTACTTCCCCAATTCC
The DNA here is from genome assembly GCA_033557465.1 of Ichthyophis bannanicus. Lineage (NCBI taxonomy): Eukaryota > Metazoa > Chordata > Amphibia > Gymnophiona > Ichthyophiidae > Ichthyophis > Ichthyophis bannanicus. Next base: position 253,006,990 of record CM066031.1, read on the forward strand.
AGACCCCTGGTGACATCTAGACCCGTGGATAAGGAATTGGATACAAACAGGGCCCATTTTTAATTTAGGCATGTCCATGGGCCGGATATGCATGTTATAGAATCGGATTCCACGGGAAGAACAACCCAAACTTATAGGTACATGATTCAAGGTTCCATATTAGGAATCACCACCCAGGTATCATCATGGATAAAACGTTGAAATCTTCTGCTCAATGTGAAATGGCAGCCAAGAAAGCAAATAGAATGCTAGGAATCTTAAGGATAGGAATGGAGAATAAACCAAGGATATGTAATGTCTCTGTATCGCTCAATGGTGTGGCCACAGTTCTTTTTTTAGATGCAGTTCTGGTCGCTGCATCTAAAAAAAAGGTATAGCAGAATTAGAAAAGGTACAGAGAAGGACAACGGAAATAATAAAGGTGATGGAAGGACATCCTTATTTCATTTATTACATATATTGCCTACCTATTGTAGAACTACTAGGCAGATAACATAATTATATACACAATAGAAGCACAATAACTCATGTCCAACAGTGGCCAATCCAGTCCACAAGGACCTGGCAGGTTCCCAAAGAAGCACACAAGTTCCACAGTTCTCGCCCCAGGGTAAGCAGTGGATTTCCCAGCTCCTCTTTAATAATGGTTTATGGATGTTTCCTCCAGGAACTTGTCCAAACCTTTTTTAAACCCAGCTAGACTAACAGCTTTTGCTACATTCTCCAGTAACAAATTCCAGAATTTTATTATGTGTTGAGTAAAAAAAATATTTTTTCTTAATGTTCTGAAATGGGTTGCATTGTAGCTTTATTGTGTGTCCTCTAGTCTTTCTACCTTTTGATGATGTAAACAACTGATCTATGTTTACCCGTTCTCCAGGAACACGCAGGAAGTCAGTCCTCACATATGGGTGACGTCAACGCCAATGGAGCCCACGCGGAGCATTTCACCAGCTTTCAAAGAAAGCCTTTGGAAATGCTACCAAGCATGCATAGTCCACTTCCTGCCCAAGGGTGCCATCTTGCTCAGTCTCCTTTTTTCCGTGGAGCCCAATGGACGTTTGTCCTGTTTCTCCGGAAAAATCTCTCTAAAATTATTCTTAAAAGTTCTTTTTTTCCCAGTTTGCGTACTGGTTCCTCTTCCTGCCTTGAGCTGGCACTGACCCTGATGCTGTTTCTCGGCTCCCCCTTCTTTTTTGATGAGGTTTTCCTCGAATGGCGTTTGTGCCCTTTTTCACACAGGGGTCTCCCACCATGTCTCCCGGTGGGTTCAAAAAATGTGACCACTGCAGTCAAACTGTCTGTCACAGACATCCACAACTGCTGCCTATGCTGCCTGGGTCCGGACTGCGACGGCGCTACCTGCAACCTGTGCCAGGCCATGACTCCGAAAACTAACAGGAAACGGTTGGAGTTGCAGGGGAAGATATTCCCATGGTCCGACAGCTCCAGCTTCCCCAACACTGTGAGCTCCCAGCACTTCATGTAAGGCCTGGGCATCATCTGAGTCCCGCGGCAATGGCTCCTCTGAAAAGAACCCTGACCCCGAGAAGAAAAAATCCTCGAAACCAGTTGAGTTTCTACCGGTGAAACCCGGTAAGGTCCCGTGGAAGGACTCTGGCGACTCCGAGTAGCACTCACACAAAGGTTTCTAGGAAGGAGTCCTCGGTTGGTGGAGACTGTGTGAGAGCTGTGTAGCCTTCTGGCCTCAACCAGAATGGTGGCCCTAGAGCAGAATATCTCTGCCATTCTGCAGCAGGCAATGATGTTCAGCTCGTCTGTATCTTCTGCCCCGACAACAGGGCCCCCGACTGCAGGGGAGTTCCCGGGCATCGAGCTAAGCACCACCCACCTCGGGTTAGCCCTTGGCACCGATTTGAGGTCCCAGTCCCGATCCTCGGGTGTCCAGTCCTCCCCGACCAGTTTCCGGGAATCAGACCCAAGATCCTCCGGAGGGACCAGGTTCCCCGGACCCGGCCTTGAGGCACAGGAATCCCAAGCTTCTGAGTCCTCGATGCCCTCCAGCTCCAAGTGGGAGACTGATGATGAGGCCTCCCTGGAGACTTCTTCAAACCAAGATGTCCTCTCAGAGCCATCTCCCCCGGCACCATTCTCTCCCGGAGGACATGGCCTTCCATGACTTCATCTGGGAATTGACCTGGGCTCTTTCGGTCCTGACTGAATCAGAGGAGGACCCACACACCGAAGAACTGGAGATCCTCTAGTATGAGCTCCCACCAAAGGAGACTCTCACAGTGCCGTGCAACCTATCCTCGAGCGGTTGCTCCTGCAAATGTGGGAGACCCCAGCCTCTGTGCCGGCGGTCAGCCAATGCCTTGATACCATCTATCGCATCAAGAAGGGCCCTGGCTTCTAGAAGGCTCAACTCCCGCTAACTCCATGGTTGTGGAGTCAGCTATGCAGAAGCTTAAAAGCCAGAAGAATTATTCCTCTGCCCCCCACCCTCTGGGCAGAGAGGCCCGAGCCCTCAATGCTCTTGAGCACAAGTGTTTTCAGGTCTCCATGCTCGGCTGCTGGATTCAGGCCTATGAATTGTACATAGGTTTGTACCTCAAAGGTCTCATCCAGGAACTGACAGGTTTCTCTGCAGACCTCGCCAAGGAAACGCTTCAGAGGGTCAAACCCTGACAGCCGGGATCTGTGACTGCTCAAAATTCTTGTCCCGCGTGCCTATGACAACTTTGAGTCAGCAGATCGGGTAGCAGCGGCTGGCATCATGCCTGGCAGCATAACTCCAACCTCGAGCAGTGGGTACCAGAGAAACTGCTCTACGTCACCTGCACTAGGGAAAACTTGTTTGGCAAGCCCACGGCCAACAAGGCAGCCGAGATAGAGGCCGAGGTTGTGATCAGACAGAGGAAGACCTCATCCCATCCCTGGAAGAAAACAATGGTGAAAAGACCCTCTTTCTGGAGGAAAAAAAGGGTCCTCTCATCAAGGTCACTACCAGCCCTTCCGGGACAACAACAGGACCCTCAGCACAAGAGTCAGGGCCACGGGCCGAGGAAGCAGAAGGGTCAGAAGCTCCAGGCCCCAGCTCCCACTCAACCTGGGGGAGCTTTTGACTCCCCGGGTAGGGCCTCCTCTCCCCCAGGAGATCCTCCTCTCCCCGGGAGACCCTCCCCAGCCCACAGGGGGCCAGCTGGTGCTCTTTACCCACAGGTGGGCCGGGATCACCACAGAAAAGTGGGTCCTACAAATGATAAGGGAGGGGTATCTCTTCCACTTCCAGCAAACACCCCTAGGGCTCTTCCTAGGAATGCTGGTGTGGCCTCTCCTTCACTAGACTTTGCTCCTCTCAGAGCTCACAGGACTGCACAAGGACAAGGCAGTGGAGCCTGTTACCAGACATCTATGGGGAAAGGGCTTCTACTCCAGCTATTTCCTTATTTCCAAAAGAACTGGGCGCCTCAGGCCCATGCTAGACATGTGAAACCTGAACAAATCTCTAGTGAGGGAGAAGTTCAAGATGCTCCCCCTCGGGAAAAGCTGCTCTACCACCACCATGGAGATTGGCTCTGCTTCTTGCATCTAAAGGATGTGTACATCCACATGATCCACCTCAGCTGTCTGGTTCATAGAACAAGGCAATTCTTACTCTTATGGGCACCTTGCCAAGGGGAACCCGACAAAAGAGCAAGGAAGGGTCATAGTAGTCATCATTGTCGTCTTCTCTCCTATGGCCTACAAGATGCTCCATAAAATTGGCACTGCCACACACCTATAACAGGATTCCTTCAACCCAAGAGGGATGGACCCCTAAATGGGATGGCCGCCTTCCCAATGTGCTCAAAGTAGGGCTTTTCTACTCTTGCCCGATAGGATCGCTTCTCCACATCTCCTTGGCGCGGACATTTCCATTGGGGAAGCCCTCTGCATACGCAACACCTTCCCACAGACCATACGTTACGCAGTCAGCAGGAACAGTGGTAACTCTGGAGGACGTTAGGACGCCTCGCCATCGGAGCTTCAGCGCACTAGAACGTTGCCCTCCAGCCAGGCACTTAACTGTGCCTCCAGCTGGTCCCCTCTAGGTGTTGGCCCTTCAGTGGCAGTGTTCCTAATCTCTGGAATAGGCTTCCCTTCCCGTTGAAATGGGAGCAGAATTGTACTGAATTTGAGATTCCAATGCCTTTTTGGAACCTGGATTTTCACTCGGTGTCCACAGAGCAGAGTTTAAGAATGGGGAGGATGCGGTGAATGCAGTTTTCCGTGTTATTCATTGGGGCAAAGCCAGAGACGCTCTCCTTAGTTTCTGGCTCCCGAGAGGAGAGGGTAGGGAAGGAAGTCTCACTTCAAAACCCTATGTTAAGCAGCCCTCGACCAGCGTGAGGGATGGGAGCTGGCTCCTACCTGGAAGGGTATGCCCGTACTGTTGTCTTTTTCCCCTTTCAAGGACGTGATTCCAGGTCCAGGTGGTCCTTTCTTTTCTGCTCTGCCAAGCTTTCCGGAAACCGGAGGAAGGGGTGTCTGTTTGCAGAATTTTACTCCGTTCTGCTTTCAGTATCTTCCTCAGTTCCGCTTCTAAAGATGCCCTGTGAATTCCTTTAGGTCCTGGTAAGAGCGAGTCGGGGAGAAAAGCATGCCAGAAAGTGCTTTCATCTGAATGGTGTGCGAGTGTGCTTGGAGGGGGGCAAAGCAGGAGCCTACAGCACCTGGTATTCCCAAATGGTCTCCCATCCAAGTACTAACCAGGCCCGACCCTGCTTAGCTTCCGACATCAGACGAGATCGGGCGCACTCAGGGTGGTGTGGCCGTAGCCAGTGATGCAGCTTTCCTCTCCTCCTCTTAGCCTGCGCTCAGCCTGCCTCAGCTAGGCTCCCCTTTACATTCATTTACATTTACATTACGTCCAGCGCACCTGGCCAAGGAGAACCTGACCAAGCAGCAAGAAAGGTGTCGTGGCTCCGTTTTCCAGGCTTCCCCAAGGCCTCTCTCCTCCTCGGCATGGAGGGAAGTGGGACTGCGTTTTACCCAACAAAACGACAGGCGGCTGCAGTGTTCATCGCCAAGCTCCAGCACCTCGAAGGATTGGCAGGGCTGACGATTCTCACACTCCTGGGCACTGGCGGGCCTATCGGCAAAAGGCAAGGGAGATTTAGTGAGCCTGTCACATGGACTTGGTGGGGGGGGGATTCTGCCTCCCCTTCCCACCCCCACCAAGGTAGGGCAAAGACCTGCGCCGCCAGGCGACAACCCGCCCTTTATGGTCAAGCTTGCACACTATTAAAAGTTAGCCGTTTCTTGAAGCAGCGGTCAAGTTGGGGGGGGGGGGGGCTGAAGGGGGCTGCTGTCCAGGAGCCCACTGGGAAACTACTTCCCCACAGCGAGATGGGCCAAGCCTGCCCGTGGAGCTGCCGCAGGCCAGAGCAGTAAGCGCAGTGCAGTTTTCTACAAAAATTAGAAAGAAAAACTTTAGAAAGACAGAAGAAAAGCTTGGATGGGGCACGCTTGCGGAGTGACAAATGACGCTTTCCCCCTTCCTCCAGGACACACCAAAGACAGGTCAGTGTAAAAAGGGCCTTTTTTTGTTTGTTTGTTTTTTCCGCTGGCCATGCTTTCCAGGTTTGAAAGGACAGCTGCCGGCAGACTCTCTGGAGAAAAGAGGTGACTTTCACGCTTGCAGCCACCCACGCACCAGGAGCCCCTTTTGATAGCAGTGCGCCCCGTCACGGCACCCCAGAAGACAGACCTGGAGTTCATTCTATGAAGTCTCCGCTGCTTGCTCCTACCATCAGGTTTACAGTAGTCACAGATTTCTCTGGTATTCCCCGTTTCTTTTGCTTGACGTTTTGTTCGGCATCTTCCCGCTGCTCGTCTGGGGTGGTCGGCTTTCGTGCAGCCCATCCTTTGCTGGGGACTACGGCACAATGCACTTTCATTCTCAGCCACTACCCCGAAGTTTCTTGGGCCCTACGAATGGCTCTCCCTTGGCACGCTCCTCTGGCTCCGAGAGGCGGGGGCCAGCGGCCCTCCGACCCTAGAAGCAGTGTGCTCGCAGACCTTGCTGCTTCAGCAGCCCTCGACCAGCGTGAGGTGCGGGAGCCGGCTCCCACCTGGAAGGGTGTGCCCGTACTGTTGTCTTTTTCCCCTTTCAAGGACGTGATTCCAGGTCCAGGTGGTCCTTTCCTTTCTGCTCTGCCAAGCTTTCCGGAAACCGGAGGAAGGGGTGTCTGTTTGCAGAATTTTGCTCCGTTCTGCTTTCAGTCTCTTCCTCAGTTCCGCTTCTAAAGATGCCCTGTGAATTCCTTTAGGTCCGGGTAAGAGCGAGTCGGGGAGAAAAGCATGCCAGAAAGTGCTTTCATCTGAATGGTGTGCGAGTGTGCTTGGAGGGGGGCAAAGCAGGAGCCCTGCTTTTGTACCCAGTGGCTGTGGAGAGAAAGCAGTGGGAAAAGAAAAGGAGGCCACTGAGAGGATGCTAGTTAAATCCAAGGCAAAAAGGAAAATACAGGCGCCACCTTTTCCTTGGACTAAGGTGGTCCGTTGTTTGGACTAGCTTTCCAAGGCTAAAGCCTCCTTCTTCAGGCCAGAACAGTATGGGAGGAGGAGCAAAAAATGCAAAAGCCTACAGCACCTGGTATTCCCAGGCGGTCTCCCATCCAAGTACTAACCAGGCCCGACCCTGCTTAGCTTCCGAGATCAGACGAGATCGGGCGCACTCAGGGTGGTGTGGCCGTAGGCAGTGATGCAGCTTTCCTCTCCTCCTCTCAGCCTGCCTCAGCTAGGCTCCCCTTTACATTCAGGCCGACTCCTCCCACCTCCCAAGCACTTCTGTTCTCCACATTCGTTTCTCCAGCAGCGCCTACTTTGCCCTACCTAAGGGACACACGCTTCCCTCTCCCCTTTACTAACACACACGCACACACGTCCTACACAATACAGCCACGCACACCACTTCTCTCAGCCGCTCAACTGGCAGGCCCCAGCCCCAGTGCTTCAGCCCCAGCCCTTCTCCCGTAGCCCTCTCAAAGCACCCTTTCTAAGCCGGGCTGCAGCAACGCTGACCACGGCAGGCAAAACTCTCCTGAGAACACCTAGCGCCCTGCCTCTCCCCATGCCCGCCCGCTTGATTTTCCAAAAAGGAAGAGCTCCCGCCCCACCCCAGGCCAGAGCAATCTCTTCACGTACCGCAAGCGAAACATCAGATGCTCGTCTCTGGGCTGCTTCCAACTGGGCTGGGGCTGGGGGTGACAGTTTACGTCCAGCGCACCTGGCCAAGGAGAACCCTGCCAAGCAGCAAGAAAGGTGTCGCGGCTCCGTTTTCCAGGCTTCCCCAAGGCCTCTCTCCTCCTCGGCATGGAGGGAAGCGGGACTGCGTTTTACCCAACAAAACGACAGGCGGCTGCAGTGTTCATCGCCGAGCTCCAGCACCTCCAAGGATTGGCAGGGCTGGCGATTCTCACACTCCTGGGCACTGGCGGGCTTCTGCCGCCTCTTCCCAGCTTGACGGCTGGAACCAGAGGGAATGGGGCCGAGGGGTCTGGCGGCCTCGCATGAGGGTGCAAAAGCAGTTCTCGCTCTCTCAGGAGATTGCTTTTGCTGTTCACTTTATCAACGCTCAAAGACACCCAGGGGAAAGCTGGTACGTGTCCCATCCGGGTCGACTCTGATTCTATGACTTTTCAGCTGAGAGAGGGATAAGAGAGAAATCCCTTTTCTTCCGAAAGGCGTCATGTACTCCCAGGGGGCCAGCGAACATGCTGCAGTCCATGCTGGATTTCCTCTGCTCTCTGCCGTGTCCCCTTTCACGAGGACTGCCGGAGCAAGTCCCCTCGATTTCTTGGTAGCTGCAGCGGCCCTCTGGCGCTACCCAGAGGCGTTGTCTTGGGGCAAAGCCAGAGACGCTCTCCTTAGTTACTGGCTCCCGAGGGGAGAGGGTGGGGAAGGAAGGAAGGCTCACTTCAAAACCCTATGTTAAGTGGACGCCGCACCTGGAAGGCCGGCCGGCCCCCTCTCGCACTGTACACTCGTCTCCCTCCTAAAGGAAGTGAGGTTCATTCAAGCCTTTGTCCGTAGATACGAAACCTAAAGTCTTTCTTGGGCGAGTAGAAGCAGATGGAAAGCGTTGTCCTCGCAGCAACCAGAAGAAGAATATTTGGGAGAAAACGAGGATCGTCTCTCTTCTTTCCTTATCTGGGGACTCCTCTTCAGTGCCTCCGGAAGCAGGATTCTCCCCCGCTGTAGCTGTCAGCAGTCCTCTTCTTCCTTACCCCCTTGCTGACGGTCGGGAAGTGGCTGCCCTCAGCCGGTAAGACGCTCCGTCGTCATCTTGGTCTTCTCTCCGACGGCCTGCAAGACGCTCCACAAAATTGGCAACGCCAGACCCCTCTGGCAGGGTTCCTTGAACCCAACAGGGACCGATCCCTGAACGGGCACTCCTCCGTACGGCTCTTCGAGCCTCCCAAGGGCCTAACGGGATGGCCGCCTTCCCAATGGGCTCAAAGTAGGGCTTTTCTACTCTTGCCCGACAGGATCGCTTCTCCACATCTCCTCGGTGCGGCCATTTCCATTGGGAATGCCCTCTGCATACGCAACACCTTCCCACAGACCATACGTTACGCAGCCAGCAGGAGCAGTGGTAACTCTGGAGGACGTTAGGACGCCTCGCCATCAGAGCTTCAGCGCGCTAGAACGTTGCCCTCCAGCCAGACACTTAACTGTGCCTCCAGCTGGTCCCCTCTAGGCGTTGGCCCTTCGGTGGCGGTGTTCCTAATCTCTGCATTAGGCTTCCCTTCCCGTTGAAATGGAAGCCGAATTGTACTGAATTTGAGATTCCGACGCCTTTTTGGAACCTGGATTTTCACGCACGCGCTGTCCACAGAGCAGAGTTCAAGAATGGGGAGGATGCGGTGAATGCAGTTTTCCATGTTTTTCATTGGTGATTTCTTTCATCTGCTTGATGCACTGCGCTCTTTTATATCTTCTCTTTTAGCATTTTATATTGCTGTCATCCGCTCTGTGCGCCCTAAGAGGCCAAAGGGTGGAATATAAATGTCCTATTGTAATCAAACTAAATCAAACGGAGGCACCTATCGGCAAAAGGCAAGGGCGATTTAGTGAGCCTGTCACATGGACTCGGTGGGGGGGGATTCTGCCTCCCCTTCCCACCCCCACCAAGGTAGGGCAAAGACCTGCGCCGCCAGGCGACAACCCGCCCTTTATGGTCAAGCTTGCACACTATTAAAAGTTAGCCGTTTCTTGAAGCAGCGGTCAAGTTGGGGGGGGGGGGGGGCTGAAGGGGGCTGCTGTCCAGGAGCCCACTGGGAAACTACTTCCCCACAGCGAGATGGGCCAAGCCTGCCCGTGGAGCTGCCGCAGGCCAGAGCAGTAAGCGCAGTGCAGTTTTCTACAAAAATTAGAAAGAAAAACTTTAGAAAGACAGAAGAAAAGCTTGGATGGGGCACGCTTGCGGAGTGACAAATGACGCTTTCCCCCTTCCTCCAGGACACACCAAAGACAGGTCAGTGTAAAAAGGGCCTTTTTTTGTTTGTTTGTTTTTTCCGCTGGCCATGCTTTCCAGGTTTGAAAGGACAGCTGCCGGCAGACTCTCTGGAGAAAAGAGGTGACTTTCACGCTTGCAGCCACCCACGCACCAGGAGCCCCTTTTGATAGCAGTGCGCCCCGTCACGGCACCCCAGAAGACAGACCTGGAGTTCATTCTATGAAGTCTCCGCTGCTTGCTCCTACCATCAGGTTTAGAGTAGTCACAAATTTCTCTGGATTTCCCCGTTTCTTTTGCTTGACGTTTTGTTCGGCATCTTCCCGCTGCTCGTCTGGGGTGGTCGGCTTTCGTGCAGCCCATCCTTTGCTGGGGACTACGGCACAATGCACTTTCATTCTCAGCCACTACCCCGAAGTTTCTTGGGCCCTACGAATGGCTCTCCCTTGGCACGCTCCTCTGGCTCCGAGAGGCGGGGGCCAGCGGCCCTCCGACCCTAGAAGCAGTGTGCTCGCAGACCTTGCTGCTTCAGCAGCCCTCGACCAGCGTGAGGTGCGGGAGCCGGCTCCCACCTGGAAGGGTGTGCCCGTACTGTTGTCTTTTTCCCCTTTCAAGGACGTGATTCCAGGTCCAGGTGGTCCTTTCCTTTCTGCTCTGCCAAGCTTTCCGGAAACCGGAGGAAGGGGTGTCTGTTTGCAGAATTTTGCTCCGTTCTGCTTTCAGTCTCTTCCTCAGTTCCGCTTCTAAAGATGCCCTGTGAATTCCTTTAGGTCCGGGTAAGAGCGAGTCGGGGAGAAAAGCATGCCAGAAAGTGCTTTCATCTGAATGGTGTGCGAGTGTGCTTGGAGGGGGGCAAAGCAGGAGCCCTGCTTTTGTACCCAGTGGCTGTGGAGAGAAAGCAGTGGGAAAAGAAAAGGAGGCCACTGAGAGGATGCTAGTTAAATCCAAGGCAAAAAGGAAAATACAGGCGCCACCTTTTCCTTGGACTAAGGTGGTCCGTTGTTTGGACTAGCTTTCCAAGGCTAAAGCCTCCTTCTTCAGGCCAGAACAGTATGGGAGGAGGAGCAAAAAATGCAAAAGCCTACAGCACCTGGTATTCCCAGGCGGTCTCCCATCCAAGTACTAACCAGGCCCGACCCTGCTTAGCTTCCGAGATCAGACGAGATCGGGCGCACTCAGGGTGGTGTGGCCGTAGGCAGTGATGCAGCTTTCCTCTCCTCCTCTAAGCCTGCTCTCAGCCTGCCTCAGCTAGGCTCCCCTTTACATTCAGGCCGACTCCTCCCACCTCCCAAGCACGTCTGTTCTCCACATTCGTTTCTCCAGCAGCGCCTACTTTGCCCTACCTAAGGGACACACGCTTCCCTCTCCCCTTTACTAACACACACGCACACACGTCCTACACAATACAGCCACGCACACCACTTCTCTCAGCCGCTCAACTGGCAGGCCCCAGCCCCAGTGCTTCAGCCCCAGCCCTTCTCCCGTAGCCCTCTCAAAGCACCCTTTCTAAGCCGGGCTGCAGCAACGCTGACCACGGCAGGCAAAACTCTCCTGAGAACACCTAGCGCCCTGCCTCTCCCCATGCCCGCCCGCTTGATTTTCCAAAAAGGAAGAGCTCCCGCCCCACCCCACCCCAGGCCAGAGCAATCTCTTCACGTACCGCAAGCGAAACATCAGATGCTCGTCTCTGGGCTGCTTCCAACTGGGCTGGGGCTGGGGGTGACAGTTTACGTCCAGCGCACCTGGCCAAGGAGAACCCTGCCAAGCAGCAAGAAAGGTGTCGCGGCTCCGTTTTCCAGGCTTCCCCAAGGCCTCTCTCCTCCTCGGCATGGAGGGAAGCGGGACTGCGTTTTACCCAACAAAACGACAGGCGGCTGCAGTGTTCATCGCCGAGCTCCAGCACCTCCAAGGATTGGCAGGGCTGGCGATTCTCACACTCCTGGGCACTGGCGGGCTTCTGCCGCCTCTTCCCAGCTTGACGGCTGGAACCAGAGGGAATGGGGCCGAGGGGTCTGGCGGCCTCGCATGAGGGTGCAAAAGCAGTTCTCGCTCTCTCAGGAGATTGCTTTTGCTGTTCACTTTATCAACGCTCAAAGACACCCAGGGGAAAGCTGGTACGTGTCCCATCCGGGTCGACTCTGATTCTATGACTTTTCAGCTGAGAGAGGTATAAGAGAGAAATCCCTTTTCTTCCGAAAGGCGTCATGTACTCCCAGGGGGCCAGCGAACATGCTGCAGTCCATGCTGGATTTCCTCTGCTCTCTGCCGTGTCCCCTTTCACGAGGACTGCCGGAGCAAGTCCCCTCGATTTCTTGGTAGCTGCAGCGGCCCTCTGGCGCTACCCAGAGGCGTTGTCTTGGGGCAAAGCCAGAGACGCTCTCCTTAGTTACTGGCTCCCGAGGGGAGAGGGTGGGGAAGGAAGGAAGGCTCACTTCAAAACCCTATGTTAAGTGGACGCCGCACCTGGAAGGCCGGCCGGCCCCCTCTCGCACTGTACACTCGTCTCCCTCCTAAAGGAAGTGAGGTTCATTCAAGCCTTTGTCCGTAGATACGAAACCTAAAGTCTTTCTTGGGCGAGTAGAAGCAGATGGAAAGCGTTGTCCTCGCAGCAACCAGAAGAAGAATATTTGGGAGAAAACGAGGATCGTCTCTCTTCTTTCCTTATCTGGGGACTCCTCTTCAGTGCCTCCGGAAGCAGGATTCTCCCCCGCTGTAGCTGTCAGCAGTCCTCTTCTTCCTTACCCCCTTGCTGACGGTCGGGAAGTGGCTGCCCTCAGCCGGTAAGACGCTCCGTCGTCATCTTGGTCTTCTCTCCGACGGCCTGCAAGACGCTCCACAAAATTGGCAACGCCAGACCCCTCTGGCAGGGTTCCTTGAACCCAACAGGGACCGATCCCTGAACGGGCACTCCTCCGTACGGCTCTTCGAGCCTCCCAAGGGCCTAACGGGATGGCCGCCTTCCCAATGGGCTCAAAGTAGGGCTTTTCTACTCTTGCCCGACAGGATCGCTTCTCCACATCTCCTCGGTGCGGCCATTTCCATTGGGAATGCCCTCTGCATACGCAACACCTTCCCACAGACCATACGTTACGCAGCCAGCAGGAGCAGTGGTAACTCTGGAGGACGTTAGGACGCCTCGCCATCAGAGCTTCAGCGCGCTAGAACGTTGCCCTCCAGCCAGACACTTAACTGTGCCTCCAGCTGGTCCCCTCTAGGCGTTGGCCCTTCGGTGGCGGTGTTCCTAATCTCTGCATTAGGCTTCCCTTCCCGTTGAAATGGAAGCCGAATTGTACTGAATTTGAGATTCCGACGCCTTTTTGGAACCTGGATTTTCACGCACGCGCTGTCCACAGAGCAGAGTTCAAGAATGGGGAGGATGCGGTGAATGCAGTTTTCCATGTTTTTCATTGGTGATTTCTTTCATCTGCTTGATGCACTGCGCTCTTTTATATCTTCTCTTTTAGCATTTTATATTGCTGTCATCCGCTCTGTGCGCCCTAAGAGGCCAAAGGGTGGAATATAAATGTCCTATTGTAATCAAACTAAATCAAACGGAGGCACCTATCGGCAAAAGGCAAGGGCGATTTAGTGAGCCTGTCACATGGACTCGGTGGGGGGGGATTCTGCCTCCCCTTCCCACCCCCACCAAGGTAGGGCAAAGACCTGCGCCGCCAGGCGACAACCCGCCCTTTATGGTCAAGCTTGCACACTATTAAAAGTTAGCCGTTTCTTGAAGCAGCGGTCAAGTTGGGGGGGGGGGGCTGAAGGGGGCTGCTGTCCAGGAGCCCACTGGGAAACTACTTCCCCACAGCGAGATGGGCCAAGCCTGCCCGTGGAGCTGCCGCAGGCCAGAGCAGTAAGCGCAGTGCAGTTTTCTACAAAAATTAGAAAGAAAAACTTTAGAAAGACAGAAGAAAAGCTTGGATGGGGCACGCTTGCGGAGTGACAAATGACGCTTTCCCCCTTCCTCCAGGACACACCAAAGACAGGTCAGTGTAAAAAGGGCCTTTTTTTGTTTGTTTGTTTTTTCCGCTGGCCATGCTTTCCAGGTTTGAAAGGACAGCTGCCGGCAGACTCTCTGGAGAAAAGAGGTGACTTTCACGCTTGCAGCCACCCACGCACCAGGAGCCCCTTTTGATAGCAGTGCGCCCCGTCACGGCACCCCAGAAGACAGACCTGGAGTTCATTCTATGAAGTCTCCGCTGCTTGCTCCTACCATCAGGTTTAGAGTAGTCACAAATTTCTCTGGATTTCCCCGTTTCTTTTGCTTGACGTTTTGTTCGGCATCTTCCCGCTGCTCGTCTGGGGTGGTCGGCTTTCGTGCAGCCCATCCTTTGCTGGGGACTACGGCACAATGCACTTTCATTCTCAGCCACTACCCCGAAGTTTCTTGGGCCCTACGAATGGCTCTCCCTTGGCACGCTCCTCTGGCTCCGAGAGGCGGGGGCCAGCGGCCCTCCGACCCTAGAAGCAGTGTGCTCGCAGACCTTGCTGCTTCAGCAGCCCTCGACCAGCGTGAGGTGCGGGAGCCGGCTCCCACCTGGAAGGGTGTGCCCGTACTGTTGTCTTTTTCCCCTTTCAAGGACGTGATTCCAGGTCCAGGTGGTCCTTTCCTTTCTGCTCTGCCAAGCTTTCCGGAAACCGGAGGAAGGGGTGTCTGTTTGCAGAATTTTGCTCCGTTCTGCTTTCAGTCTCTTCCTCAGTTCCGCTTCTAAAGATGCCCTGTGAATTCCTTTAGGTCCGGGTAAGAGCGAGTCGGGGAGAAAAGCATGCCAGAAAGTGCTTTCATCTGAATGGTGTGCGAGTGTGCTTGGAGGGGGGCAAAGCAGGAGCCCTGCTTTTGTACCCAGTGGCTGTGGAGAGAAAGCAGTGGGAAAAGAAAAGGAGGCCACTGAGAGGATGCTAGTTAAATCCAAGGCAAAAAGGAAAATACAGGCGCCACCTTTTCCTTGGACTAAGGTGGTCCGTTGTTTGGACTAGCTTTCCAAGGCTAAAGCCTCCTTCTTCAGGCCAGAACAGTATGGGAGGAGGAGCAAAAAATGCAAAAGCCTACAGCACCTGGTATTCCCAGGCGGTCTCCCATCCAAGTACTAACCAGGCCCGACCCTGCTTAGCTTCCGAGATCAGACGAGATCGGGCGCACTCAGGGTGGTGTGGCCGTAGGCAGTGATGCAGCTTTCCTCTCCTCCTCTAAGCCTGCTCTCAGCCTGCCTCAGCTAGGCTCCCCTTTACATTCAGGCCGACTCCTCCCACCTCCCAAGCACGTCTGTTCTCCACATTCGTTTCTCCAGCAGCGCCTACTTTGCCCTACCTAAGGGACACACGCTTCCCTCTCCCCTTTACTAACACACACGCACACACGTCCTACACAATACAGCCACGCACACCACTTCTCTCAGCCGCTCAACTGGCAGGCCCCAGCCCCAGTGCTTCAGCCCCAGCCCTTCTCCCGTAGCCCTCTCAAAGCACCCTTTGTAAGCCGGGCTGCAGCAACGCTGACCACGGCAGGCAAAACTCTCCTGAGAACACCTAGCGCCCTGCCTCTCCCCATGCCCGCCCGCTTGATTTTCCAAAAAGGAAGAGCTCCCGCCCCACCCCACCCCAGGCCAGAGCAATCTCTTCACGTACCGCAAGCGAAACATCAGATGCTCGTCTCTGGGCTGCTTCCAACTGGGCTGGGGCTGGGGGTGACAGTTTACGTCCAGCGCACCTGGCCAAGGAGAACCCTGCCAAGCAGCAAGAAAGGTGTCGCGGCTCCGTTTTCCAGGCTTCCCCAAGGCCTCTCTCCTCCTCGGCATGGAGGGAAGCGGGACTGCGTTTTACCCAACAAAACGACAGGCGGCTGCAGTGTTCATCGCCGAGCTCCAGCACCTCCAAGGATTGGCAGGGCTGGCGATTCTCACACTCCTGGGCACTGGCGGGCTTCTGCCGCCTCTTCCCAGCTTGACGGCTGGAACCAGAGGGAATGGGGCCGAGGGGTCTGGCGGCCTCGCATGAGGGTGCAAAAGCAGGACTCGCTCTCTCAGGAGATTGCTTTTGCTGTTCACTTTATCAACGCTCAAAGACACCCAGGGGAAAGCTGGTACGTGTCCCATCCGGGTCGACTCTGATTCTATGACTTTTCAGCTGAGAGAGGTATAAGAGAGAAATCCCTTTTCTTCCGAAAGGCGTCATGTACTCCCAGGGGGCCAGCGAACATGCTGCAGTCCATGCTGGATTTCCTCTGCTCTCTGCCGTGTCCCCTTTCACGAGGACTGCCGGAGCAAGTCCCCTCGATTTCTTGGTAGCTGCAGCGGCCCTCTGGCGCTACCCAGAGGCGTTGTCTTGGGGCAAAGCCAGAGACGCTCTCCTTAGTTACTGGCTCCCGAGGGGAGAGGGTGGGGAAGGAAGGAAGGCTCACTTCAAAACCCTATGTTAAGTGGACGCCGCACCTGGAAGGCCGGCCGGCCGGCCCCCTCTCGCACTGTACACTCGTCTCCCTCCTAAAGGAAGTGAGGTTCATTCAAGCCTTTGTCCGTAGATACGAAACCTAAAGTCTTTCTTGGGCGAGTAGAAGCAGATGGAAAGCGTTGTCCTCGCAGCAACCAGAAGAAGAATATTTGGGAGAAAACGAGGATCGTCTCTCTTCTTTCCTTATCTGGGGACTCCTCTTCAGTGCCTCCGGAAGCAGGATTCTCCCCCGCTGTAGCTGTCAGCAGTCCTCTTCTTCCTTACCCCCTTGCTGACGGTCGGGAAGTGGCTGCCCTCAGCCGGTAAGACGCTCCGTCGTCATCTTGGTCTTCTCTCCGACGGCCTGCAAGACGCTCCACAAAATTGGCAACGCCAGACCCCTCTGGCAGGGTTCCTTGAACCCAACAGGGACCGATCCCTGAACGGGCACTCCTCCGTACGGCTCTTCGAGCCTCCCAAGGGCCTAACGGGATGGCCGCCTTCCCAATGGGCTCAAAGTAGGGCTTTTCTACTCTTGCCCGACAGGATCGCTTCTCCACATCTCCTCGGTGCGGCCATTTCCATTGGGAATGCCCTCTGCATACGCAACACCTTCCCACAGACCATACGTTACGCAGCCAGCAGGAGCAGTGGTAACTCTGGAGGACGTTAGGACGCCTCGCCATCAGAGCTTCAGCGCGCTAGAACGTTGCCCTCCAGCCAGACACTTAACTGTGCCTCCAGCTGGTCCCCTCTAGGCGTTGGCCCTTCGGTGGCGGTGTTCCTAATCTCTGCATTAGGCTTCCCTTCCCGTTGAAATGGAAGCCGAATTGTACTGAATTTGAGATTCCGACGCCTTTTTGGAACCTGGATTTTCACGCACGCGCTGTCCACAGAGCAGAGTTCAAGAATGGGGAGGATGCGGTGAATGCAGTTTTCCATGTTTTTCATTGGTGATTTCTTTCATCTGCTTGATGCACTGCGCTCTTTTATATCTTCTCTTTTAGCATTTTATATTGCTGTCATCCGCTCTGTGCGCCCTAAGAGGCCAAAGGGTGGAATATAAATGTCCTATTGTAATCAAACTAAATCAAACGGAGGCACCTATCGGCAAAAGGCAAGGGCGATTTAGTGAGCCTGTCACATGGACTCGGTGGGGGGGGATTCTGCCTCCCCTTCCCACCCCCACCAAGGTAGGGCAAAGACCTGCGCCGCCAGGCGACAACCCGCCCTTTATGGTCAAGCTTGCACACTATTAAAAGTTAGCCGTTTCTTGAAGCAGCGGTCAAGTTGGGGGGGGGGGGGGCTGAAGGGGGCTGCTGTCCAGGAGCCCACTGGGAAACTACTTCCCCACAGCGAGATGGGCCAAGCCTGCCCGTGGAGCTGCCGCAGGCCAGAGCAGTAAGCGCAGTGCAGTTTTCTACAAAAATTAGAAAGAAAAACTTTAGAAAGACAGAAGAAAAGCTTGGATGGGGCACGCTTGCGGAGTGACAAATGACGCTTTCCCCCTTCCTCCAGGACACACCAAAGACAGGTCAGTGTAAAAAGGGCCTTTTTTTGTTTGTTTGTTTTTTCCGCTGGCCATGCTTTCCAGGTTTGAAAGGACAGCTGCCGGCAGACTCTCTGGAGAAAAGAGGTGACTTTCACGCTTGCAGCCACCCACGCACCAGGAGCCCCTTTTGATAGCAGTGCGCCCCGTCACGGCACCCCAGAAGACAGACCTGGAGTTCATTCTATGAAGTCTCCGCTGCTTGCTCCTACCATCAGGTTTAGAGTAGTCACAAATTTCTCTGGATTTCCCCGTTTCTTTTGCTTGACGTTTTGTTCGGCATCTTCCCGCTGCTCGTCTGGGGTGGTCGGCTTTCGTGCAGCCCATCCTTTGCTGGGGACTACGGCACAATGCACTTTCATTCTCAGCCACTACCCCGAAGTTTCTTGGGCCCTACGAATGGCTCTCCCTTGGCACGCTCCTCTGGCTCCGAGAGGCGGGGGCCAGCGGCCCTCCGACCCTAGAAGCAGTGTGCTCGCAGACCTTGCTGCTTCAGCAGCCCTCGACCAGCGTGAGGTGCGGGAGCCGGCTCCCACCTGGAAGGGTGTGCCCGTACTGTTGTCTTTTTCCCCTTTCAAGGACGTGATTCCAGGTCCAGGTGGTCCTTTCCTTTCTGCTCTGCCAAGCTTTCCGGAAACCGGAGGAAGGGGTGTCTGTTTGCAGAATTTTGCTCCGTTCTGCTTTCAGTCTCTTCCTCAGTTCCGCTTCTAAAGATGCCCTGTGAATTCCTTTAGGTCCGGGTAAGAGCGAGTCGGGGAGAAAAGCATGCCAGAAAGTGCTTTCATCTGAATGGTGTGCGAGTGTGCTTGGAGGGGGGCAAAGCAGGAGCCCTGCTTTTGTACCCAGTGGCTGTGGAGAGAAAGCAGTGGGAAAAGAAAAGGAGGCCACTGAGAGGATGCTAGTTAAATCCAAGGCAAAAAGGAAAATACAGGCGCCACCTTTTCCTTGGACTAAGGTGGTCCGTTGTTTGGACTAGCTTTCCAAGGCTAAAGCCTCCTTCTTCAGGCCAGAACAGTATGGGAGGAGGAGCAAAAAATGCAAAAGCCTACAGCACCTGGTATTCCCAGGCGGTCTCCCATCCAAGTACTAACCAGGCCCGACCCTGCTTAGCTTCCGAGATCAGACGAGATCGGGCGCACTCAGGGTGGTGTGGCCGTAGGCAGTGATGCAGCTTTCCTCTCCTCCTCTAAGCCTGCTCTCAGCCTGCCTCAGCTAGGCTCCCCTTTACATTCAGGCCGACTCCTCCCACCTCCCAAGCACGTCTGTTCTCCACATTCGTTTCTCCAGCAGCGCCTACTTTGCCCTACCTAAGGGACACACGCTTCCCTCTCCCCTTTACTAACACACACGCACACACGTCCTACACAATACAGCCACGCACACCACTTCTCTCAGCCGCTCAACTGGCAGGCCCCAGCCCCAGTGCTTCAGCCCCAGCCCTTCTCCCGTAGCCCTCTCAAAGCACCCTTTCTAAGCCGGGCTGCAGCAACGCTGACCACGGCAGGCAAAACTCTCCTGAGAACACCTAGCGCCCTGCCTCTCCCCATGCCCGCCCGCTTGATTTTCCAAAAAGGAAGAGCTCCCGCCCCACCCCACCCCAGGCCAGAGCAATCTCTTCACGTACCGCAAGCGAAACATCAGATGCTCGTCTCTGGGCTGCTTCCAACTGGGCTGGGGCTGGGGGTGACAGTTTACGTCCAGCGCACCTGGCCAAGGAGAACCCTGCCAAGCAGCAAGAAAGGTGTCGCGGCTCCGTTTTCCAGGCTTCCCCAAGGCCTCTCTCCTCCTCGGCATGGAGGGAAGCGGGACTGCGTTTTACCCAACAAAACGACAGGCGGCTGCAGTGTTCATCGCCGAGCTCCAGCACCTCCAAGGATTGGCAGGGCTGGCGATTCTCACACTCCTGGGCACTGGCGGGCTTCTGCCGCCTCTTCCCAGCTTGACGGCTGGAACCAGAGGGAATGGGGCCGAGGGGTCTGGCGGCCTCGCATGAGGGTGCAAAAGCAGTTCTCGCTCTCTCAGGAGATTGCTTTTGCTGTTCACTTTATCAACGCTCAAAGACACCCAGGGGAAAGCTGGTACGTGTCCCATCCGGGTCGACTCTGATTCTATGACTTTTCAGCTGAGAGAGGGATAAGAAAGAAATCCCTTTTCTTCCGAAAGGCGTCATGTACTCCCAGGGGGCCAGCGAACATGCTGCAGTCCATGCTGGATTTCCTCTGCTCTCTGCCGTGTCCCCTTTCACGAGGACTGCCGGAGCAAGTCCCCTCGATTTCTTGGTAGCTGCAGCGGCCCTCTGGCGCTACCCAGAGGCGTTGTCTTGGGGCAAAGCCAGAGACGCTCTCCTTAGTTACTGGCTCCCGAGGGGAGAGGGTGGGGAAGGAAGGAAGGCTCACTTCAAAACCCTATGTTAAGTGGACGCCGCACCTGGAAGGCCGGCCAGCCAGCCGGCCGGCCCCCTCTCGCACTGTACACTCGTCTCCCTCCTAAAGGAAGTGAGGTTCATTCAAGCCTTTGTCCGTAGATACGAAACCTAAAGTCTTTCTTGGGCGAGTAGAAGCAGATGGAAAGCGTTGTCCTCGCAGCAACCAGAAGAAGAATATTTGGGAGAAAACGAGGATCGTCTCTCTTCTTTCCTTATCTGGGGACTCCTCTTCAGTGCCTCCGGAAGCAGGATTCTCCCCCGCTGTAGCTGTCAGCAGTCCTCTTCTTCCTTACCCCCTTGCTGACGGTCGGGAAGTGGCTGCCCTCAGCCGGTAAGACGCTCCGTCGTCATCTTGGTCTTCTCTCCGACGGCCTGCAAGACGCTCCACAAAATTGGCAACGCCAGACCCCTCTGGCAGGGTTCCTTGAACCCAACAGGGACCGATCCCTGAACGGGCACTCCTCCGTACGGCTCTTCGAGCCTCCCACGGCCTAACGGGATGGCCGCCTTCCCAATGGGCTCAAAGTAGGGCTTTTCTACTCTTGCCCGACAGGATCGCTTCTCCACATCTCCTCGGTGCGGCCATTTCCATTGGGAATGCCCTCTGCATACGCAACACCTTCCCACAGACCATACGTTACGCAGCCAGCAGGAGCAGTGGTAACTCTGGAGGACGTTAGGACGCCTCGCCATCAGAGCTTCAGCGCGCTAGAACGTTGCCCTCCAGCCAGACACTTAACTGTGCCTCCAGCTGGTCCCCTCTAGGCGTTGGCCCTTCGGTGGCGGTGTTCCTAATCTCTGCATTAGGCTTCCCTTCCCGTTGAAATGGAAGCCGAATTGTACTGAATTTGAGATTCCGACGCCTTTTTGGAACCTGGATTTTCACGCGCTGTTCATAGAGCAGTGTTCAAGAATTGGGGAGGATGCGGTGAATGCAGTTTTCCATGTTTTTCATTGGTGATTTCTTTCATCTGCTTGATGCACTGCGCTCTTTTATATCTTCTCTTTTAGCATTTTATATTGCTGTCATCCGCTCTGTGCGCCCTAAGAGGCCAAAGGGTGGAATATAAATGTCCTATTGTAATCAAACTAAATCAAACGGAGGCACCTATCGGCAAAAGGCAAGGGCGATTTAGTGAGCCTGTCACATGGACTTGGTGGGGGGGGGATTCTGCCTCCCCTTCCCACCCCCACCAAGGTAGGGCAAGGACCTGCACCACCAGGCGCCAAGCTGCCCTTTCAAGGATGTGATTCCAGGACCAGCTAGGAAGCCGGTAGTGTGCCCGGGTTACATTGGCATCAGTCTTTTGCCGATGTGTTCATCAGCCATCAGTGGTCCCTTCTGTATTTCTTTGTGTACAGCATATAATGGATGGATTATCTCTGTGGAGAAAATCTTGAATGTTAGGAGGAAAATAGATTGATTAATCTTCGTTAGTGACCGCCTCAAGCACTGAACGGTTGAATCTCTCAGGAGAGCACATTTTGGTAGGCTCTACTAAACTGAGATCTGTTTGGTTGCCATTGGAAGAGGGAAGATTGGTTTGGCTCTTATCATGGTAAGGGGCTTTTGAGCAGCCACAATTTGTAAGGATTTGAAAGAATCTGGAAGAATACAGCAGCCTTAGAGAACCTGAGCACCCCCTTCCACATAAGAACATAAGATATGCCAAACTGGGTCAGACCAAGGTCCATCAAGCCCAGTATCCTGTTTCCAAGAATGGCCAATCTAGGTCATACGTACCTAGCAGTTTCCCCAAAAGACACAGGTTCCACAATGCTTGTATTGGGACAAGCAGTGATATCCCGGGTCCCTTTTAAATGGTTTATGGACCTTTCCTCCAGGAACTTGTCCAAACCTTTTTTTAAACTCAGCTACACTAACAGCTTTTATTACATCCTCTGGTAACAAATTCCAGAGTTTAATTACACGTTGAGTAAAAAAATATTTTCTCTTATTAGTCTTAAATATTTTTCCCTGTAGCTTCATTGCATGTCCCTATTCTTTCTATATTCTGATGACATAAACAATCTATCTACATTTACCCATTCCATTCCTCTTCCTTTCTCCCCCTGCTCTCTCCCAAAAATTGCAGATGGCTCTCAGAGGGATCTGGAGTGTATTAGTATCATAATGGTTAAAGCAGTGACTTGCTAACGAATAGAGCAGAATTGATTTCCCACTGGTATGCCTTGTGTCTTTGGGCATGTCACTTAACCTTTCATTGCCTCAGAAGAAAGTTAATGTTTAATCAAAGTTATCAATATCCCTGTTTAATGAACACTACCAAGTTTAAGTTACAATCCAAACTGATTTGATTAAATGACAAAGTGGTGTGAAAAAAAACTATTAAAGAAGTAAATAAAGACTACCTCACCCCCCAAAACTGCCCCACAAACCACCCCACCCTGAAGAAATACCCCGCCATGACTGCCCCACAAACTTCCTCCTCTAAAAATGATCCCTACAGCTATCCTACTGCCTCACAAACTACTACCTCCAAAAATTACCTCCCCACCCACAAGACACAACAGATGCACGTCACAGATAGAACACACAATGGAGATAGAGGGGTGCTAATATTTCCTTAGCTGGAATGCCCTGCATTTTATAATGTTGTTGTTTTAAGTGCCATCGAGTCTGTATCGACTCATGGCGACCCTCTGGATAGCTATCCTAAATTGTGTTCGGTCTTCAGTCAAGCGGCTCATTGTTGAGAGACTGGTACCTGTAGCTGTTATTGTATTGATCCATCTCATTGATGGCCTTCCTCTTTTGCATTGACCTTCTATCTTGCCATGGATGATGTCTTTCTCTAATGATCTCTCTCTTCGCATGATGTGACCAAAGTATGAAAGTCAAAGTCTTGTTATCTGAGCTTCTAAAGAAAGCTTAGGTTTGATGTCCTCTAGTACTGACTGGTTTGTTCTTCGGGCAATCCATGGTATACACAGTATTCACCGCCAGCACCATAATTCAAAGGCATCAATTTTCTTCCTGTTTACCTTTTTCACTGTCCAGCTTTTGCATCCATATGATGCTATTGAAAATACCATGGCTTGGATGAGTCGAATTTTTGTATGGAGAGAGACATCTCTGCTCTTGAGAATTTTGTCTAGGTCTTTCATAGCCATTCTGCCAAGAGCAATGCGTCATTGGATTTATTGACTGCTTGTTGCTTCTTTATTGATAGTTGATCCAACTAGGTAAAAGTTGTCCACAATTTCAATTTCTTCTCCTTCAACGATGAACTTGTTGATTTTGCCAGTTGTCATGATCTTTGTCGTCTTTACATTAAGGTGCAGGCCCATGTTCCTTGATCGTGAGAAGCAAATGTTTCAGATCATCTTCACTTTCAGCCACTAATGTGGTATCATCAGCATAGCGAAGGTTGTTGATAAGTCTTCCACCAATCTTCACACCTCTATTGTCTTCATACAATCCTGCTTCTCTGATGATTTGTTCTGCATATAAATTAAACAGGTAGGGGGAAAATATGCAGCCTTGTCTTACACCTTTGCTTATTTTAAACTATTCTGTTTCTCCTTGTTCCATTCAAACTGCTGCTTTTTGATCAATGTACAGATTGTGCAAGAGAACGAGCCGGTGTTCTGGTATACCCATGCTTCTTAATGTGGCCCAGAGTTTCTCATGATTTACACAGTCAAAAGCCTTGCTGTAGTCGATAAAGCACAAATAGATATCCTTTTGGTATTCTTCAGTCTTTTCAAGGATCCATCTCACATCCGCGATGACGTCTCTCGTTCCTCGCCCTTTCCTGTACCCTGCTTGCACGTCAGGTAGTTCTTGTTCCAGGTATGTTTGTAGTCTCTGTTGAATAATCTTCAGTAGAAACTTGCTGGCATGTGGGATCAAAGCAATTGTGCGATAATTTCCACAGTCAATTGGATCACCTTTCTTTAGTATTAGTATAAACACAGATCTTTTCCAGTCAGTTGGCCATGATGTTGTCTTCCAAATTTCTTGGCAGAGCCTTGTAAGTATGGGAACCGCTACATTAGATTGCTGTAATACTTCTTTGGGAATGTCATCAGTGCATGGTGCTTTGTTCTTTGATAAGGCTTTCAATGCTGCTTCAACTTCTTCTTTCATCACCAATGGTTCCGGATCATAAGGTACAGGTTGAAATGGTTGTTGGTCCACTTGATCTTTAACATATAAAACCCCTGTATATTCTTTCCACCTTTTCTTGATCTTCTCAGCATCATTCAACATAGAACCTTGAGCATCTTGTAACATTCCAATTCAAGGCTGGAATTTTTTCTTTAACTCTTGTAGCTTTAAAAAAGCCAATCTTGTTCTTCCTCTAATATTTTCTGCATTATATATATATATACATACTCGTATATTTTGCATTTTCTTTGCTGTTATTTCCGCTATGAAAGCTAATGACTGAATTTTACTGCTTTCTTTTTGGTGCTATGTGTTCTCACCAATAATTCTGCAATGGGCAGGGGAAGATTAAGGAACTGACAATCTAAAATAAAGAGGAGCCAGACCACCACTAATTAAGCCTTCTCATTATGTGCACTAAGCATTTGCAACTCCCTGCTAGAGAACTTACAATCAATACCCGACCTAAAGGATTTTAGGAAGCCACTTAAATCACACCTCTTCAACAGTAACACCTAAATCCCTACCTGCCTCTCTTCCTACTAGGCACCCCACGCTATCCCATGCCTAGACACTTGACCATCATGTCGTCCATGATCCCACTTTATCAGTTCCAATTCTGGACTTCCTTAGGCTTTTTGTTTTACTTTGTTGTACTATTTCAAGTTTTATGTTAAATTTAAGTTAATGTATCATTTTAACTCGCTCTGCTTGTAACATTTTAAGTTTTATTTTAAGTCATTGGCTTATTGACTTCATTAATCCAAGTTGATCCTTCATTGTTCTCTGTAAACGTTTCAAAGTTCCCTTGTCTGTACACTGCTTTGACTCTCAAATAAAGTAGTCTATAAAAATAGCCAAATAAATTAGAAATATATAAATAAATACCTGTGGTCCACATTTGTGGGGTTGCGAGGGGGCTGTCATATGTGCTCTATATTCAGGAAATTAGGTTTAAAAATTGTTTGGCTTTTTTCAGGATTCTTCTGATTTTAACAGTCACGTCAATGTCTGGAAGTTAGAGGAATGGCTAATGACTGCACATTTTTCTTGGTTTAAAACCTTTATCTGCAATGCTCTAATCCTCTCCCTGTGTGGGTGAGCCTGCCTTTCCTGCTTCCATTGTAATTAAAAGCAGAGACTGGGTAGATTCAAGCCAATGGGAAGGCTGCTGGGGCGTAACACTGGAATATTCTGCTAGTCACAGGAAGGGAGATGGTGAACAGGAGGAAGTTCATATGATACCAGTTAAGTTCCTGTATATGGTGGGAGATGGAAGAGAAATGAAGCCCCCCCCCCCCAAAAAAAAAGTCAATGCATTTCTATAGGAAAAGATGTTCCAACACTGATTCACAATAAAACTGTGATTATGTAATTGCATCTATCAAGCAGCCTTTGCTCTCATCTATTCTCCTAATTAGAGAGACAGAGAAACAATACAGATATAAATACATACACATGCATATAACTAACATGTATTCACAAGGACAGACACATACATGCAAACCCACAGATATACACAAACAGAAAATAGAGATACATACACACAACAGATAAACATACAAAACAGAGATTTGCACATATGCAAATACAACACATGCACAAGACACACACACACAGAGGTGAAACAGATACAAACAGATGGGTATGCACATGCACATGTAGGTGTTGGAAGGAATTCCATGAGGCATACTTTGAATGCTTTCCCCACTTGTTTTTATTATACTGCTACTCTGTGACCTTTTGGGTCATTTTAGAAGCTCTATTCCCGATTTGTACATCTGAAAAAACCTTAAATTAGATGTACCAAATCACATACATATCCTGAGAACCATATTATAAAGCACTGATTTTACATGTGTCTGGCATGATCATGTCTTTGTTGCACAGGATCATGACAGAGGCATGTCAGAGTGGTGATAAAAGATCCATATGCATCTCCAATTTCAGAACAGTACCGCACACTGAAAACCACCAGCGGATACGTCCATATCTATATCTTCCCCTTGGCAGGAATAAGAATTTGAAAAAAGCTCGTTTTGGCCAACAAGGATAATAGGGACACTCCTCCTTGTCAAAATAGCCTAGTTACTCACCTGTGTTCTCCGGGATCAGTAGGAATCAGTCCTCACATAAGGGTGACATCACCAATGGAGCTCGCACAGGATTCGTTCCCAGTTTCCAAAGGAAGCTATTGGAAGGTTCACCATGCATGCATGCCAGTCTTCCCCCCAAAGGAACCATCTTTACCTCAGTATGATGACATAGGTTAATCAAGCCAAAAATGGCAAACAACTCCATGGGGAGGTGGGAGGTTAGTGAGGACTGATTCCTACTGATCCCGGAGAACACTTGCTACAGGTGAATAATTATGCTTTCTCCGGGACCAAGCAGGAAGTCAGTCCTCACATATGGAACTCCCAAGCTACAGGTTACCGAAGAAACCTGTAAAAAAGCCCAACAGGGCAACAAAAAAACAAACAAACTGAGAGAAACTGCATGAGATAATTGCTGAAAGGTTCTGAGAGTCATCTTCCACAGGGACATCAATATCAAGTCGACTCTACAGTAGCCTGGACAGACAGAAGGGCTGGTGGGAAGGAGTTGCTTCAATTCCCAAAGAGATGCCAGAGTACAGTTTGGCCGAAGTTGCTGTCATGTCAGGAATCTGCATCCGAACAGTAGTGGGCTGTAAAGGTGTGGGCTAAGGACCACGCAGCAGCCTTACAGATCTCCACCATGGAGACTGAGCACAGGTTGGCCACAGAAGCAACCATGGCTCTAACATTTTGCGCCGTGATGTGGCATTCCAAAGAGAGTCCAGCCTGAGCATAAGTGAAAAAGATGTAGTCCACCACCCAAATGAAAAGGGTACACTTGGAGTCAGCTTATTGAGATCAAAAGAGACAAAGAGCTGGGAGGAACGGCAGTGGGCTTTTTATCCTCTCCAGACAGAAAGACAGTGCTCTCTTACAATCCAGGGTGTGAAGCGCAGGCTCAGCTCTGTTCGCATGAGGCATGGGAAAGAAAATAAGCAGTACCACAGACTAATTTAAGTGAAAAGCAGACACCACCTTAGGGAGGAATTTAGGATGAGTCCTGTGGACAAACCTTTTCTTATGGAACCAGGTGTAAGGTGGATGTTTCACTAGTGCTTACAGTTCACTAACTCTGCTTGCAAAAGTCAGCGCCACTAGAAAGATGACTTTCCAGGTGAGAAATTTGACCAACAGGAGCCAAGCAGCTCAAACAGAGGGGACAGAAACTGTGTCAGGACAACATTGAGGTCCCATGCCACTGGAGAAGGTTTTATGGGAGGATGAAGAGGAGACCCTCATGAAGTGACCCACCAAGGGGTGAGCTGAAATCAGCTTATCGGCCGCTGGATGGTGGTAAGCAGCCACTGCGCTGAGATGCACTCTGACTGAGTTGGACTTGAGGCCAGAGTCAGAGAGGTGTAGCAAATAGGACAGCACTGACCACCAAAGCAGGATAAGAAGTTGAGGATCCTGCCCTCACACCAAATGGAGAATATGCACCACTTGAATGTGTAGATGTGGTGCATAGAGTCTTTATGGGAGGCTAGAAGTATGCCCTCCAAGTCTTCCAGCAGGTGAAGGTCTGCGAGTGCTATCTGCTCAGCAGCCATGCTGTGAGTTGCAGAGATGCCACACTGGGATGTAGTAGCGTCCGTTTGTCCTGAGAGATGAGGTCCGGAACACATCCCAAGTCTCAGGGGTTGGCAGATTAATAGAGGGAACCAAGGTTGCCTGGGCCAGTGCGGCACAATGAGAATCATTGTGGCACACTCCACTTGCACCTTGAAGAGAGTTTTGGCCACCAAGGGAGTTGGTGGATATGCATACAGATGTCCCTCGCTCCAGACAAGGAGGAACGCATTGGGCACAACCCAGTGCCTGCTGGGTATCCTGGAGCAGAACAGCGGGAGCTGAGCATTGTGAGGGAAGAAGAAGATGTCCATTGATGGCATACCCCACAGCTGAAAGATGTCAATGTGCATGCTTTTGTTGAGAGTCCAGTCATGTGGCTGTAAGATTCTGTTGAGGCAATCTGCAAGGATGTTTTGCTCTCCTGGCAGTTACATGACCCTGGGGGTCATGCTGTGTGATGCAGCAAATTTCCAAAGATGGACATTCTCCCAACCAAAGAGGTAGGACCCCATGCAGCCCTGTTTGTTGATGCAGAACATGGCTATTTGGTTGTCCATCTGGATGAGGACTATCTGGTTGGAGAGCTGTTGCCAAAAGGCCCACAGGGCATTTGTTATTTATTTACATTCTCTTATATACCACGCTATTCTGCATCAGTGTGGTTTACATTGAACAAACTGAAATTACATTGAACAGGGCATTATAACTTGGAGATAACTATTTTACAGGGAACATGGGATATGCCCCAACCACTAGGCCACTCCTCCACTCCACTTGGAGTTCCAAGACGTTGATCTGGTGGAGGCTCTCCCAAGCTATCCAGAGTCTTTGTATACATAGGCTGTCAATATGGGCTCCCCAGCCCATCCAGGAGGCATCTGTGGTTAGAACATGCTGATGAGGTGAAGACTGGAAGGGAAACCCCACAAGGAGATTGGAGGGTTGCTGCCACCAGGACAGGGACTCCTTGAATGGGGAAGTTACTCTGACTCTGTTCCCAAGGCAGCCAGTCACCTGGTGCCCATGAGTGCACAGCGTCCACTGTGCCTGATACATCTGGAGTCTTGCTATTGGTGTCACATAGACTGTGAAGGCCATATGGCCAAGGAGGCACAGCATTTGTCGAGCTGTGATGAGGAAGAAACTCTGAATTTCATGAGACAGGGCTAACAAGCATCGGGCTCTGTTCTCCAGCAGAAAAGCTGAAGTCTGAGTACTATCTAGTAGAGCCCAAATGAACTGAAGGTGTTGCAAGAGCTGTAGAAGGGATTTGGGGTAGTTGATCATGAAGTCAAGGTGCTTCAGGACCTAGATGGTTAGCTGAGCTGAGTGCAGGACTTCCACCAGTGTTCCGGCTGTGATCAACCAGTCATTCAGATATCAGAAGACAAAGGTCCCTTAGGTGCGGAGAAAAACAGCTACTACTGCCAAGCACTTGGTGAAGACTCTGGGGGCAGAGGCAAGGCCAAAGGATAGTACTCGGTACTGGTAGTGATGTCCACTGTGGAGGGGGTGAATGACAATGTGAGTGTACACATCCTTGAGATTCAGGAAACAGCCAATCTTGAGCTCAAAGGTAGCATAATAATGTTTACAGAGATGATATCTTGAACTTATCCCTCACCAGAAACTGGTTTAGGTTTCGGAGGTCCAGAATGGGCTGGAACCCTCCTATCTTCTTGGCAACCAGGCAGTAGTGGGAGATGAAACTCCTTCCCGTTTGAGATGGGGGAAACTGTTCCACTGCCTGGTCAGTTAGGAGGAAATTGATCTCCTGCTGGAGCAACATGCAGTGGTGGGGGTTGAGTAGGTATTCCCCTGGAAGAATTGAGAAGGAAGCTGATCGAAGTGCAGTAGGTAGCAGTCCTGGACAATCTTGAGGGCACAGGAGTCTGTTGTTATTCTTGGTTACCTGTGAGCAAAGTTGATCAGCCTTCCTCCTACCTGAGACAGAACAGCTTCCGGGAAGGGAAAAAGGGCCATGTCCCTGAAGGAGGAGTCAAAATCCACCCCCTGGCTGTGGCACCGACTGGGTCTTTGGGGCCTTAGGATGGTGTGGTTGACGCTGTTCCTGATCCTTCTGCTGTTGGCCCTGCTGTGGCTGCTGGTAGGAGTGGTACGGGTTGTAGGAGCTGTATGACTTATTTATTTATTTAACAGGTTTTCTATACTGTCTTATCATTAATTCAAAGCAGTTTACATAGAACAATTACAGAAACCAGCTTTTACATAAAACAGGGTATTAAAACTTGGAAGATTAGATGGGGTATGAATGCTACATTTAACAATTGCTAACTATATACAGATACATTGTTGTGGTGTGACAGGGTACAAATGGTACATTTAACAGATGTTCCTTATATACAGATACATTGTTGCGGTATGTGCGCAACATGGTTATATTTATGTTGAGGGAGAGGTCCACGAAGTTTAGAGGTCCTTGAGATTTATTCAGAAAATTAAATCAAGATGTTCATGGAGTGGTACTGATGAGTTCAATAGTTTGATGGGTTGTTTCGGATCATTTCCTTATTGTTCTTCTTCTTCTTCTAGGGTGGGACCATGGTATTCCAGGAAGAGGTGAGTTTTATGGCTTTCCTAAACTCCAATAGGTCTTTCCACATATTGAGGTGGGTAGATCATTCCACAGCTGGGGAGCGTACAGGGAGAAGGCTCTACTGCAAGTGGACTGTTTTGCTGTTCGGAAGCTTGATGGAGTTTCCAGGGTGTTTTTGTCTGCTCCTCATCTTATTCTGGTTGGACGTGTTTTCCTGATCAATGGTTGAAGAGTTGTTGGAGATAGGTTGTTTAATATTTTGAAGATTATTATTATGATCTTGTATTTAAGATAAGATATGCCATACTGGGTCAGACCAAGGTCCATCAAGCCCAGTATCCTGTTTCCAACAGTGGCCAATCTAGGTCATACGTACCTAGCAGTTTCCTAGTTTCCATAGTTACCTAGCAGTTATTTAGTGCGTACAGTGACAGGGAGCCAGTGTAGTTGGTGGAGTGTAGGGGTTATATGGCTGCATTTTGCTGTTCCAGTAATAATTCTTGCAGCAGTGTTTTGCACCAGTTGCAGGAGTAGTATTGTTTTCTTAGGAAGGCCATGGTAGATTTCATTGCAATAATCTATTATGGGTGTTACTGTGGCTTGGCATACTGTTCGGAAGTCACTGTCGGTGAGTAGTGGTTTGAGTTTGTGTATGGTTCTCAGCTTGTGATAGGCTGATCTGGTTCTTTTGATGTGAGGTTGGAAGCTGAGTTGCTGGTTGAAGGTAACTCTGAGGTACTTGACTTCCTGTTTGTTGGTTAGGGTGTGGTCTAGGATCTTTATTGAGTCCAGTGGAGAGGATATAGTATTCCTGGTAATATGCATCAATTTGGATTTTTTGAAGTTTATGGATAGATTCTGTCCTTTTAGCCACTTTGTCATTGATTTGAGGAATGCTGTGATTTGTGAGTAATCTGGATGTTTGATTTTATGGGGGTGAATACCATGATATTGTCCGCATATATTCTGTAATGGATGTTGTGTTGTCTTATGATGTTACATATTAGTTGAATGTATATATTGAATAGCAGTGCTGAGAGGGCCAAGCCTTATGGAACACCCTGGTGTTGGATGAAAGGTTTAGAGTGTTTGTTTTTGGTTCTCACTTGCTGGTTAGAGGTGGGACAGGTATGAGAGAAATCAGTCTAGCACTGTACCATTTATTCCTGTATTTTGAAGCCTTTGTAGCAGAGTGATGTGGTTAACAGAATCAAAAGCAGCAGTGATATCTATGAAGCATAAGATGAAGCCATGGAGTATATTGTCTCTGTCTGTTACAAGGGTGTCCATGAATGATGTAATAAGTGTTTCTACACTGTGATATTGTTTAAAATCATACTGGTGGTGATCCAACGAGGCGTAGGTATCTATGTGGTCCTGTAGTTGATGATGCACTATTTTTTCAATTATCTTGGTTACGAATGAGAGGCTTGATATTGGACGGAAGGAGCTTGGACCCTTTTTATTGAGGTTATTGTTCTTAAGGATTGTTCTAATGGATACTTGCTTGACTTGTGTGGGGAGGTATCCTTGAGTGAGTGATAATTTGATAAGCTTTTGTAGATATGGTATTAGGTATTCTCTTGTTTGCTTAATCCAGTTAACTGGACATGGGTCAATAGGTGAGGTTGTTGTATTAATATTGGCTATAATAGAGTAAATCTGCTTCCTTGTTGGGACATGGAATGTGTCCCATGTTTCATGGAGTGGAGGAGTGGCCTAGTGGTTGGGGCAAGGTACTTCAGGCCAGAAGGTCAGGGGTTCAAATCTCACTAGAGGACAGCAACCTTGGGCCAGAAGGACTGGGGTTTCTAGTCCCACAGGTGCTCCTTGTGGTCTTGGGCAAGCCACTTAATCCTCCATAGCCCGTGTTCCCTGTAAAATAGTTATCTCCAAGTTATAATACCCTGTTCAATGTAATTTCAGTTTGTTCAATGTAAACCGCACTGATGCAGAATAGCGGGGTATATAAGAGAATGTAAATAAATAAAAAATCCGTTGTTGTTAAGTGCCATCAAGTCAGAGTGGACTCATGGTGACCCTCTGGATAGCTATCCTAAATTGTGTTCGGTCTTCAGTCAGGTGGCTCATTGTTGACAGACTGGTACCCGTAGCTGCTGTTATTGTATCGATCCATCTCATTGCTGGCCTTCCTCTTTTGCGTTGACCTTCTATCTTGCCAAGCATGATGTCTTTATCTAATGACCTCTCTCTTCACATGATGTGTCCAAAGTATGAAAGTTGAAATCTTGTCATCTGAGCTTCTAAAGAAAGCTTAGGCTTGATCAATTCTAGTACCGACTGGTTTGTTCTTCAGGCAGTCCATGGTATACACAGTATTTGCCGCCAGCACCATAATTCAAAGGCATTAATTTTCTTTCTGTCTATCATTTTCACTATCCAGCTTTCACATCCATATGATGTTATTGAAAGTACCATGGCTTGAACAAGTCGAATCTTTGTATGGAGAGAGACATCTCTGCTCTTGAGAATCTTATCTAGGTCTTTCATAGCCATTCTGCCAAGAGCAATGCATTGTCTTATTTCTTGACTGCTTGTTGCTTCTTTATTGATAGTTGATCCAAGTAGGTTAAAGTTGTTCACAATTTCAATTTCTTCTCCTTCAACGATGAACCTGTTGATTATGCCAGTTGTCATGATCTTTGTCTTCTTTATATTAAGGTGCAGGCCCATTTTGAGACTATGTTCTTTGATTGTGAGAAGCAAATGTTTCAGATCATCTTCGCTTTCAGCCAGTAATGTGGTATCATCAGCATAGCGAAGGTTGTTGATGAGTCTTCCACCAATCTTCACACCTCTGTTGTCTTCATACAATCCTGCTTCTCTGATGATTTGTTCTGCATATAAATTAAACAGGTAGGGGGAAAGTATGCAGCCTTGTCTTACACCTTTACATATCTTAAACCATTCTGTTTCTCCTTATTCCGTTCGAACTGTTGCTTATTGATCAATGTACAGATTGTGCAAAAGAACGATCAGGTGTTCTGGTATACCCATGCCTCTTCATGTGGCCCAGAGTTTCTCATGGTTTACACAGTCAAAAGCCTTGCTATAGTTGATATAGCACAAATAGATATCCTTTTGGTATTCTTTAGTCTTTTCAAGGATCCATCTCACATTCGCAATGATGTCTCTCGTTTCTCGCCCTTTCCTGAACCCTGCTTGTACTTCAAGTAGTTCTTGCTCCAGGTATGGTTGTAGTGTCTTTTGAATAATCTTCAGTAGAATCTTGCTAGCATGTGAGATCAGAGCGATTGTGCGATCATTTCCACAGTCAGTTGGATCACTTTTCTTTAGTATTGGTATAAACACAGATCTTTTCCAGTCAGTTGGCCATGATGTTGTCTTCCATATTTCTTGGCAAAGCCTTGTAAGTACGGTAACAGCTGCATCAGATTGCTGTAATACTTCTATGGAAATGCTATCAATGTCTGGTGCTTTGTTCTTTAATAAGGCTTTCAATGCTCCTTCAACTTCTTCTTTCATCACCAATGGTTCCCGATCATAAGGTACAGGTTGAAACGGCTGTTAGTCCACTTGATCTTTATCATATAAAAACTCTGTATATTCCTTCCACCTTTTCTTCATCTTCTCAGCATCATTCAACATAGAACCTTGAGCATCTTGTAACATTCCAATTTGAGGCTGGAACTTTCTCTTTAACTCGGTGTTAAAATGTTCTATAGTTTATGAATGTATTTATTTATTTATTTATTTTTATTTTATTTATTTATTTTTCTTATATACCGCGCTCTTAAATCAGTGCGGTTTACACATGAACAAATATAAACACAATGGTACAAACAGCATTGGTTTTTTACAATGAACAAGGTAAATAAACTTGGTAAAACATGGTAATTATATATAAATAACTATATACATGGCAACTATATACATGGATATTTTGGTTAATTATTAATGCCGTGGATAAGAAGTTAATTAAATTAAAGAGTAAATATACTAAATATAGTGAGAATAAATATGTCCTATAGTGAGCAGGTAATAATCATCGTAATTATCCATTCTCTACAGGGGTCAAATATGAAAGATCTGCATGAGAGCTGTTTTCAGATGGAGTAGCTTCGGATGGAGTAGCTTCGGGGTAGTATGTTAGGAACAAATAGTGCTTCAGTGCCTTTCTGAACTTAATCAGACTTGAGATAGCTCTGATTTCGGGTGGAAGGGCATTCCAGGCTCTGGGTGAAAACAGAGAGAAAGCTCTAGAGGCTGTTGTTTTAGAACATTTTGTGATGACTTTTGGTAGGTCGATGGAGTTTAATGTAACAGATCTCCTGGATCTGTTATTTGGGGTGATATGAATCATATTGCTGAGAGGTGATTGAGATGGGCACTTTGATGCTTTAAAAGTCATGACCAGGGTCTTGTATAGAGTTCTGGCTTGTAGGGGTAGCCAATGTAAGCTCATCAATATTGGGGTTATGTGCTCTGATCATGGAGCACCTACGAGGATTCTCGCGGCTGCATTCATGGCTAGACGGAGGGGATTTATGGTGGATTGCGGGAGACCGTGTAGAATGATATTGGCGAAATCCAAGTGTGGTAATACCAGTGCTTGGAATAT
Source organism: Ichthyophis bannanicus (assembly GCA_033557465.1). Taxonomy (NCBI): domain Eukaryota; kingdom Metazoa; phylum Chordata; class Amphibia; order Gymnophiona; family Ichthyophiidae; genus Ichthyophis; species Ichthyophis bannanicus. The sequence continues at coordinate 253,041,819 of CM066031.1, forward strand.
GGTACGGAAGTCGGAGTAGTTAAGTAAAGGTCGGAGATTACGTAATGATCGTATCTTGTGGTAGATTGCACTCGTTGTTTTCTTAATGTGGGCTGCCATATTAAGCTGTTGATCTAATATAATTCCCAAGTATCGAATTGTGGGTTGTGCTTTCAACTCAATGTTGTTTATCTGGAGAGAGGTAGGTGGTATGAATGTTGGGTTCCGTGTAATGAATAGAACATCTGTTTTGTTATGGTTTATCCGTAAATTCTGATTGAGGAGCCAGTTGGATACAGCTTCAAAGCAGTGAACTATTGGTGTACAATCTGGTTGTTTTATGTTGAATGGGGCAAACATCAGGATGTCATCAGCATAGGCAAGACATTGTATGTTGAAGGTGCGTATGAGATCGCAGATTGGCTGCATATAAATATTGAACATTAAGGCGGACAATGAGGAACCCTGCGGGACACCTTGTTTAAGGGGGAATGGATCAGACGTTGATTCTCCTGTTCTGACTTGCAGCTGTCTATCAGATAAGTAGGATTTACACCATTTCAGGGCTAGTCCTTGGATTCCCTTGTCTTGGAGGCGCTGTAGTAGAGTATTGTGGTTTACTGAATCGAATGCTGCAGCTATGTCGAGAAAGATAAGAGTGAACCCTTGGTGGATATTATCAATGCCTATGATTAGGCTATTGAACAGTGTTGTGAGAAGGGTGTCGACGCCATGTTCTTCTCTGAAGCCATGTTGTGAGGGGTCCAAAGGGGATTCGGAGTCAACATGATGCTGTATTTGTCGCTGGACTACTTTTTCCATGATTTTTGCCAGTAGAGGGATGCTGGAGATGGGTCTGAAGGATTCAACTTTTGTTGGGTCAAGTTTACTGTTCTTCAGGAGCGGGCGGATGGATGAGTATTTCAGGCTCTGAGGAAAGGATCCTGTTGAGAAGGAGTGATTGACAATCTTGCTAATAGTTGGGCTAAGTTCATGTCGTAGTTCTTTGATCCACCTGGCTGGGCAGGGGTCATTTGGTGCAGTAGTTAAATTAATAGCTGCTATGGTATCTTCGATCTCTTTGTGTGATACCTGGGAAAATTTGTCAAGCGATGCTAATTGGACCACGGTCTGTGGAGTAGAAGGTGATGATGTTGTGGTAATCGTACTAGACTGTATCATTTTTGATTGTAGGTATATGGCATAGTCTTGGGGGTGTGGCATAGGTGTTTGGGTTGTGGTTGGGTCACCTGTTAAGGATTTAACTATATTGAAGAGGTCATGTGGCTTGTTTAAGGACCTCATTAGTGCATCTGAGTGGAATTTTTTTTTTCTCTCAATTGTCATTCTCCGGTGAGTTTGTAGGTATGAATTGTACAAGCAGAGTGCGTCAGGAGAGCGAGAGGAGCGCCAGCGTCTCTCGAGTCTGCGCAGGTGAAGGAGAGATTCTTGTAATTCAGAGGAGATCCATGGTTTATGTTTGTTTTTGGTCTTGATCCTGTCGGTAGTAGAGATGCAGGCCGCGGCTTTTAATGTATTGTCCCAGTTGGTTACTAAGTCATCTTGCGAAGGTAAGTCTTTGTGGAGAGCAGGTAGGATTTTCTCCAGGACCTCGATCTTATTAAAAGGACAGAAGCGTGTTTCAAGGGCACTTGGGGGGCGACCTGGTTTGTTGCGATCAGTAGTAGAATGATCAGTGGGGATGTTAAAGAGGAGTAGATTGTGATCAGACCAGGGTACAGGGGTTATGGAGATCAGGATCTTCTGAGATGTGTTGGTTATCAATTGAGGGGCGAATATTAAATCCAGTGTGCTTCCTCTGGTATGGGTGGGGGCGTCAATAAGTTGTTCATAGCCTAGTTGGTGCATGGCTTCGAGGAATGCTGAGGCGTGTGATGCTTGTAATGAAGGTAAGTTAAAATCACCAACTAGCCAGTTATGAGCATGTGGGTTTGGGGCGTTACATGCCAAGTTGATTATTGGTGAAAGGTCATCTGAGGAAGGTGATGGTGCTCGATAGAGTAAGTTGATTGTGCAGGACCTGTTTGATATTGATAGGGCATCAAGGTGTGATGTGCTGGATGTATTGATCTGTTTGAATTGGAGGTCCGATCTAGCAAGGATGAGTGTGCCAACCCCTCTCTGATTGGATCTGTGGCAGGTGAAGATGGAGAATTCTGGTGGGATCATCTGGTTGATGAGGACGTTGTCGTTGTCGGTTAGCCATGTCTCAGTTATCAGCAATATATCCAGGTTATGTGCTGCTATCAGATCAATAACTACAGGCCATTTGGAGCGTATAGATCTGGCATTAATTAAGGCACACTTGAGTAGTCGATTGGCCGTATGTTTCTCAGTAGGGTCCTTGGCAGTGGGTAGTAACGGGATATGTAGTAGGTGAGAATAAGATATTTTGTTTCTCAAGGTGGCGCGGCATGGATCTTCCGTTGGGCGCCTTCCCGTGCTATAAAGTATAGGGATCTGCTTGATTCCAGGATCTAGTGCGAGTGTTATGGCAGGGGTTGCTGCGATAAGCAGGATAAGTATCAAGTGAATTATTTGATACATGGTAGGAGGCAAGGGATGGGCGTCGTAGTAACTTTGCGAGGAGTTTCTAGAGTGTCCTGGACCGGGCAGCAGGGCAGTCGGAGCAGAGTGATAGAGACAAAATATATTACTATTTGAATAGCTTGTTTCCTTGGTGGAGTGGTTATTGTCACTTTGATGCTTTACATTGTCTCAGTAGGCATAAGGGTAGAAATACTACAGTGATATATTACAGATGGATAACAAGACCACAGTGATGTATATCAGATAGGTAGTGCAATAACAATAATAAATACAGGCTATTCACAATAGAGAGCGTTTGTATGTAATAGTAATGAGGTTAAGAACGTTGTAGGTGGTAATTATATTAGTTAACAGCAATAGCAACATGGTGTCTAGGCTAGATTAAGAATGGCTGCTGAAGATGGTATGTCTAGGTATGACTAGATAAGCTAGCAATAGTAGTTATGCAAACAATATTTAATACAGACAATTTAGCTGTGTTATACTTGCAGTGTCGGCAGTTTGATAAGGTTTGTAGAAGAGCCCACTGAGATGCTAGGTACCGTCCATAGGGAGTTGTTGCTGCAGGCAATGGAGGAATGTTGCTGAAGAACGAGGGAGCACACAATTCAGCGTTGCTTCTAGGGTCCACGCCTAAGGGCCACGCCAAAGGGCCCTCTGGCGAGGCCCTCAGGTGCGGGCCCGCCAGGCGCGGCCTTTTAAGGCCTGTGGAGAGCCCGGATTGGGCGATGCTGCTTCCGCTGCCCTCCTGCCGTCGGAGGCTCGATCCCCGTGCAGGGGAGAGCTGAGGATGGTGGCAGGAGGTGAAGAGACCCTGCGCCCGACTGGCGCGGCCTTTTAAGGCCTGTGGAGAGCCCGGATTGGGCGATGCTGCTTCCGCTGCCCTCCTGCCGTCGGAGGCTCGATCCCCGTGCAGGGGAGAGCTGAGGATGGTGGCAGGAGGTGAAGAGACCCTGCGCCCGACTGGCGTGGCCTTTTAAGGCCTGTGGAGAGCCCGGATTGGGCGATGCTGCTTCCGCTGCCCTCCTGCCGTCGGAGGCTCGATCCCCGTGCAGGGGAGAGCTGAGGATGGTGGCAGGAGGTGAAGAGACCCTGCGCCCGACTGGCGCGGCCTTTTAAGGCCTGTGGAGAGGCCGGATTGGGCGATGCTGCTTCCGCTGCCCTCCTGCCGTCGGAGGCTCGATCCCCGTGCAGGGGAGAGCTGAGGATGGTGGCAGGAGGTGAAGAGACCCTGTGCCCGACTGGCGCGGCCTTTTAAGGCCTGTGGAGAGCCCGGATTGGGCGATGCTGCTTCCGCTGCCCTCCTGCCGTCGGAGGCTCGATCCCTGTGCAGGGGAGAGCTGAGGATGGTGGCAGGAGGTGAAGAGACCCTGCGCCCGACTGGCGCGGCCTTTTAAGGCCTGTGGAGAGCCCGGATTGGGCGATGCTGCTTCCGCTGCCCTCCTGCCGTCGGAGGCTCGATCCCCGTGCAGGGGAGAGCTGAGGATGGTGGCAGGAGGTGAAGAGACCCTGCACCCGACTGGCGCGGCCTTTTAAGGCCTGTGGAGAGCCCGGATTGGGCGATGCTGCTTCCGCTGCCCTCCTGCCGTCGGAGGCTCGATCCCCGTGCAGGGGAGAGCTGAGGATGGTGGCAGGATGAGCTGAGGATGGTGGCAGGAGGTGTATACACCCTTATTTAAATATTCCTTCCTTTGCAAGCTTAGATGTCTATGCGAATTGGAATGGAATACAGAAGTAGTCTAATGATTAGGGTACTAGCACTCCTTGTGACAAGTCACTCCTTGGACAAGTCACCTAACCCCTCATTGCCTTACAAGGAAGAAAAAATTCCAAATTATCAATGTTCCTGTTTAATGTGCTATACCAAGTTTTAGTTGCAATGTGAACTGCTGTGATTAGTGGGGAAAGTGGTATTAAAAAAATAACATAAAAAGTAAAAGGATATATTACTGATAATGTTTAAAGTAATGTGTGTTGAACCATCACCTAAGATGAGACAGCCTTCCTAATAAGTTTTGAAAAAAAATTGAAATGAGTCTACATTGAAATGAGTTTATTTGTCATAAACTACTAGTTATGTTTTAATATTTGTTATCCCTTGAATAACCGGATTGACTATACCTTGTATATTGTTATAACTGGAGAGTACATCACAAATATAATGTGCAATATGAATATGCACAATTGTGTTCCTGACAGGAAAAAGAAATGTGTGTTTCAGGCCACATGCTAACATTTGATTTGGCAAGTAAACAGAATAAGTTTATGAATGTAGATGCAAAAATAAATATAGGCCAAGCTAGCTTGTAACGTACTTCTAAGTAATTTGTAATTTAGTGCTAGCTATAGATGTATTGTAATTAACAGTAGATAAGATAATTCTGTTCAACAATTTAAGACTGCCATTAGGGATGAATTGTTCTTGTTTGCAATTGTATGGGATTAAAAGAGATGCTGTAGTGAAGAGTTGGGTTTTTACAAATTATATATTGTATGCACTGAATCCTATAGGCCGAAGAAGAAAACTACTGTGAATGATAATGCTACTGAATATGGAGACTCCTGATAAAGATCAGCGATTCCAGCGGAACTACTCATATATGCGCAGCAGTGAAGCCTGGGTGGCTAGTCACTGAAAGAGCTCTATCTAAGACGTGCATGGCACAGCCCATGGTGCGAAAAGATGCTGCTGAAGAATCTGGAATGATGACTGGTGTCATGATATGAGGGACTAATCTCTGGATTATTGATAGATCTATGAGAAGCAGTTGGCCACTGCTAGAAGAGGTAGTGCTTACAAGAATAATTGGTAAAGTCCTGCTCTCTGTACACATTCTTATTGAGGCTAAGCAAAGGCAAACAATGTCACATGATTTTGAATAATGACTTCTTCCAACAAACAAGATGGAGCTCACCTATGGACCAGATGTGCCTGGGATTCTGAAGGAACATCTGCAAAATGAAGCCCACTGTAGAAGATTTATTCTGGAATTGGACATGTTTCAGCTACCACTCTTTTGTAATGATTCTTTATAGAATCACAAGGAGGACTGTAGGAATGGACAGGTAAAAGGGATACCAAAAATCCCCAATATGTAATTGAAGGATGAATTTCTTGATGCAGATCTCTGGGATGTGCTGATGGAGGAACTTTGCTGGTGGTGGCCGTCACTCACGGGTTTGTCCTTTCACCTACTTCCTCTTAAATAGAATAGGATATCATGATCATGAGTTCTGTGTAACTGTCCTAAAAATAGTTTGAGAACATTGTTAACGCAAGCATAAAGAGTAAACAGGCTATGAACTGTGCAACCATAATTCATTGTACAGTCAACAATAGGTCACTGCTGGCACAGCATAATTTCTGCAACTCTGCAATTATAAATAATTCTGTCATAATCAAGTAAATTTCATCTAATACATTGTAATCAGCTCTTACTCTGTAAAAGAATTCTAGCGACACCTTGTGTTATTTCATGTTTATAATGACTGTGTTACTTCCCTTTTTTCTTCAATAAAAAGGGCTTCAAGGGAGGAAGACTTTGAATCCAACAGAGGTGGAACCATGCTGTGTCCATGGACCTTCTGTTGCTTTCCCTCTGAGCTCAAAGAAAGTAGCACTTTGTGTGTGATTGTGTTCTGTGTTACTCTCTGCTTATTTCTCACTGCTTGAGGGACCAGAGACCGAAAGAGCCGTGGTATTGTGGCCAGATCACGGGTATTCTTCAGGTAGGGGACAGTAAATCGGTTTCTCCAGCATTTGAGTACCTGCTTTTGAAGAGCAGGAGTAGAATGAGGAGTTGTGAGCATTATATTTTTCCCCATTGTGTATGTTTGGCTTCATATATATATTCAGTGAGAGATTGGCCTCTGGGTTAGGGCTACCTGTGGTGACTAATTGGACAGACAGGAATGGTTATATTCTATGTGTGTTTGTGAGGCTCATGTGTATAATCTTGTTCAGTTAAGCAATGTGGAGCAAGGTTTATTCTGTCAGCTTCTGTACCTTGTGGTTGGTCATTTCCTGCAAGGATGTCTCCTGTTCAGTGCTTTTTTTTATTCCTTTAGTTGAGTGGGCTGATGTTCTCAGGAAGTTGTTTTAGGTGATGTTAATAGGCTCACTTCATGTCGCTGCCTTTTGTTTGGTAGTTTCTTGTAGCGCCTAATTTCCATGCCTAAGGGCAATGCCAAAGAGCCCTCTGGTGAGCCCCGTATGAGGCCGATGCCTCGGGGTGAGCCTTCGAGAGCACAGATGCCGATGACTCCTAAGATCCAAACAGTGATTTACATACTACTACTACTACTAATCATTTATAAAGCACTACAAAGTGTATGCAGCACTGTACAAACATAGATAGAGATGGTTTCTGCTCGTGAGAGCTTACAATCTAATTAAGACAGACAAGACAAAGGATAAGAATAAGGGGAAAAGGAGGGCAAGGAGATACAAGGAAGAAGGGGCTAGGATCCAACAACATCTTCAAAGATGTGAGCCTTTAACATGGACTTGAAAAGGGACAGAGATGAAGCCTGATATACAGACTCAGGAGGTTGTTCCAAGCATAAGGAGCAGCAAGGTGAAAGGACTGAAATCTGGAGTTGGCAGTGGAAGAAAAGGGCAAAGAGAGAAGCAAGCCAGAAGAAGAGCAGAGTTCACAAGGAGGGGCGTAGGGAGAGAGAAGAGAGGACAGGTAGAAAGGAGCAGAAAAGTGAATGCACTTATTTCCTGATTCCGAAGCCTTTATGCGTCATCTGGAGACAGAGTGCACAATTGGAAGGGCTCATGGTATGGCCCCAGGCACTGAAGACACCAGTTGTGGTGATCTGTCACTGAGATAGTCCTGCCACACTAAGTACATTTTTAAAGCCACTGGCCAGCTTGGACATGTTGGCCAAGTCAAAAGGCTCCAATGTTCCAGCCGAACGGGGATGCGAGAGAAAAAGATTTGCGCACCTCAAACGAGAAAAAAAATGCAGTGCCAAGGCACAAACACTCCCGGGTATGGGCAAGAAGATGGCATAACCGGAAAAAAGCAAAGGGTCAAAATCTTTCCGAGGATCAGACAAATGTCCAGTGGGCTCCGTGGAAAAAAGAAGACCGAGGTAAAGATGGCTCCTTCAGGGGGGAAAACCAACACCCATGCATGGTGCACCTTCCAAAAGTTTCCAAAGGAAGTGGGAAGCGTTCCTACTTGGGCTCCATCAGTGACATCACCCATATGTGAGGACTGACTTCCTGCTTGGTCCCGGAGAAAATTTCTTCCCCCTCATGGAAGGATATCAGGTGAAAATCAATAAAGCATAGTTACTCACTTGTAACAGGTGTTCTCCGGGAACAGCAGGAATCAGTCCTTACATATAGGTTATGTGGATGCCGACAGAGCACTCATGGAAGCATCTCCCTAGCTTTCAAAGAAAGCCTTTGGGAGATATCACCAGGCATGAATGGTGCCCTTCCTGCACAAGGGTGCCATCTTGCTCAGTCAGATGACTAGCTAAAAAACAGTAAAAGAAAATGGTAAAGAAGCAACTCCAAGGGGAGGAGGGAGGGTTGTAAGGACTGATTCCTGCAGTCCCCAAAGAACATCTCTTACAAGTGAGTAACTATGCTTTCTCCAGGAACAAACAGGAAGTCATTTCTCACATATGGGACTCCCGCGCTACAGGCTACCTAAAGCCTGTAAGGAAAAAAATACAGCCACCCTCAAGGAGAGCCATAAGCAGCAGCAATTGAGTCAGCAGAAACAGACTGCAGTAGGACCAGTGTATCTGATGGAACCAATGCTCTGGTAGCCTGAACACAGAAGGGTCAGAGGATAGGAATTGCCTAGACCCTGAAGAGATTACGGAACATGACCTGGCCAAAGGCACTGTCCCACTGGGACTCCCTCTCCAGGCAGTAGTGAGCTGCAAAGGTATGGACTGAAGACCAGGTGGCGGCCCAGCAGATGTCCAACATAGGGAAAGAGTGCAGGTTTGTCACAGAGGCCACCATGGCCCTGACACTTTGTGCCATGATTCGGCTATCCAGCGTAAGCCCAGCCTGCTCACAGGCGAGGGCGATGCAGTCTGTCACCCAGGAGGACAGTGTTCACTTGGTCACCGCATCCCCCAGTCGACTGGGGTAGTAGGAAACAAAAAGCTGAGAAGCTTTGCAGATGTCCTGCATACGTTGAATGTAGAAGGACAGGGCCCTCTTACAGTCCAAGGTGTGAAGGTCGGTCTCTGCCCTGCTGGAGTGAGGCCTTGGAAAGAAGGTGGGTAGCATCACCTCCTGGTTGAGGTGAAAGGAAGATACCACCTTCGGAAGGAATATGGGGTGTGTGCGCAGCATGACCCTGTTCTTGTAGAATCTGGTATATGGTGCCTCTGCCACTAGGGCTTGGAGCTCATGACCCTGCGCGTGGAGGTGAGCGCCACCAGAAACTTGACCTTCCATGAGAGGTATCTCAGGTGGCAAGTAGTCACGGGTTCAAATGGCAGGCGGGTGAGCTGTGCCAATACTACATTGAGGTCCCACTCTGTCACCGGAGGGTGGACGAGGGGTTTGGACAGCAGGAGTCCTCTCAGGAAGCAGGTCACCAGAGGCTGGACTGAGAGGGACTTGCCCTCAACTGGGTGGTGGTATGCAGCTAGGGCACTGAGGTGCACCCTGATGGAGTTTGATTTGAGCCCGGATTGTGAGAGATGAAGAAGGTACTGCAGCACCATTTGCACCAGGCAGGAGAATGGGTTTACCCATTGCTCTGTGCACCACACTGAGAACAGGGGCGGCCCAAGGGGGGTGCGGGGCCATGTGCGGAGACTCGGTGCGGGGCCTCATTTGCATAAGTGGCCTTATTTGCATAAATATTTGCATAATGTTACCATACACTAACTTTTAGTAAACATGTCTCTTAATGAGTGTATGGATAAAGAAAGACTAAAAGATTTCTACATTACTATAATCCAGTGCCAACCGCCAGGCACATTAGGAACTACTACAAACGCTGCCCATTTAGAACCCATAGCAAACCCGCCGTATCCTGACAGCACTACCAGGACTCACAAAGCACCAGACCCTACCTATCGAAAGGCAACACTGCAAATATTAAACCAATACATTTCAGAGAATACTGGGGAAAGAGAACAAGTGGCAACGTCAAATAGGAATTACATAAACAGAATACCTCAGCTCAGTTACACATGCAGAACATAGACCATCACCAAACAAGCAATCACAATTTAGAAACAGGAAGGCAATAATTAAACTGGGAACCCCAAAAGCCAAACTTGGAATGTACAACAACACTGTAGAAATAAAACTATAAATTAATTTCCTCTTGTACCAAACAAAGCACAGCCGTTAATGATGCACATTTCCCAGAGCTTTCATATTCCAGTTAATAAATTCAAAATAAAGAGATATCTTTCTACCTTTTGTGCATTTTTTTTCAGTTGCAATTGGTCCAGCCACTTTCTTCTGGTTTCTTCATGTTTTCTGCTAACTCTCCATCATCTGCTGTCCATTGGTCCTTTCTTCTCTCTTCTAGTTTTTTTCCATTCTCTCTCTCTACATCTGCTTTAACATACTAATCTTTCTCCTTTTGCTCTTTCCTCATTCCTATTTCATCCACACAAATTTTACCCCTCAATCCCCACTTACTCTCCCAATACCCGGCCAATTGTAGATTTTTCATCCCTCCTACACAAAATATTTTCCCCTCTCCATTTTACTCTCCCAGCCCCATCCCATTCTAATCCTCCCCCAACATCAGCTCCCTTCTAGTTCCAGTCTCACCAAGCATCCATTCCCTTCTAGTCCCTGCATCAGCCCATTTCCAGTCCTAGCTCCCCCATCCATTTCCAGTCCAAGTCCCTTCATCAGCTCATTTCCAATCCTAGCCCCCCATCAGACCATTTCTAGTCATTTCCTAGCCCCACCATCAGCCCATGTCACATCATAGCTCCCCTCCACTCAGCCCCAGTCCAGTCCAAGCCCCCCATGAGCCTAATTACAGTTCTTGCCCCTCCATGAGTCCATTTCAATTCAAGCCCCCACCACAGCCCATTTCCAATCTTAGCTCCCCCCAACAGCCCATTTCCAGTCCTATCCTAGCTGTTCCATCAGCCCATTTTCAGTCCTAGCTCCCTTCCCTCACAGCCCATTTCCATTCCAAGCCCCTCCCCATCAGCTATTTGCAGTTCAAGCCTCCCCTTCCACTCAGCCCATTTCCAGTCCTAGCAACCCCCCAACCCATTACCAGTCCTAGCCCCCCGTCAACTTCCAGTCCTAGCCCCCATCACCCCATTTTCAGTTTAAGCCCCCCCTATAACCCATTACCAGTCCTAACCCCCCCATCAGCCCATTTCCTGTTCGCCCCCATAGCCCATTGCCAGTCCTAAACCCCCCATCAGCCCACAGCCCATTACCAGTCCTAACCACATCAGCCCACCTCAAGTCCTAACCCCTCCCCATCAGCCCATTTCCTGTCCTAGCCCCCCCATAGCCCATTATCAGTCTTAACCCCCCCCCATAGCCCATTACCAGTCCTAACCCCCCCATAGCCCATTACCAGTCCTAACCCCCCATCATCCCATTTCCAGACAGGCCCCGTCAGCCCACAGTCCATTACGTCTTAACCCCCCCCCATAGCCCATTACCAGTCTTAACCCCCCCATCAGCCCACTACCAGTCTTAACCCCCCCCATAGCCCATTACCAGTCCTAACCCATCACCCCATTTCCAGACAGCCCCCATCAGCCCACAGCCCATTGCCAGTCTTAACCCCCCATAGCCAGTCTTAACCCCACCCCCCCAGCCCATTGCCAGTCTTAACCCCCCCATAGCCCATTGCCAGTCCTAACCCCCATCACCCCTTTTCCAGACAGCCTAAATCAGCCCACAGCCCATTGCCAGTCTTAACCCCCCCCAGCCCATTGCCAGTCTTAACCGCCCCCTAGCCCATTACCCGTCTTAACCCCCCCATCACCCCATTTCCAGACAGCCCTCATCAGCCCACAGCCCATTGCCAGTCTTAACCCCCCCATAGCCCATTGCCAGTCTTAACCCCCCCCCCCTAGCCCATTGCCAGTCTTAACCCCCCCCCGGCTCATGGCAATTTAAAAAAATAAAAAAAGCTGGCCGCTGCGGCGGCATGGAGTGTTCCGCGGGGCTCCCTCTGCCCGGCGGAACTCTACCAGCGCGGCTGAGCCCGCGCCGGCTTGCAGATACGCGAAGGGAGAGTGTCTCCCTCGCGTCTCTGTTAAGCCCGCAGGGGCTGATGGGAAGCAGGGGCTGATGGGAAATTTCCCAACTGCCCCTGCGGGCTTAACAGAGACGCGAGGGAGACACTCTCCCTTCGCGTATCTGCAAGCCGGCGCAGAGGGGCTCAGCCGCGCTGGGAGAGTTCCGCCGGGCAGAGGGAGCCCCGCAGGACACTCCATGCCGCTGCGGTGGCAGCGGCCAGCTTTTTTTTTATTTAAGAAAAAAAAAGCAGAATGTTCTTTACGCAAAAAACATTCTTGCTCAATGGACGGGCCGGCCCTGACTGAGAATCTCCACCATTTAAAGGCATAAGCTCTCCTGGCAGAGGTCTTGCAGGAGCCCAGCAGCATCTCTTCCACTTCTCCCAAGAGGTTGAAAGCAGCTAAGGTTACCCTTTCAGCAGTCACAATGTCAGTGATAGGGATCTCAGGTTGGGGTGCAGGAGAGAGCCCCCCCTTCCTGAGACCAGAGCCCTGGGGAACTCCCCAGGGGGATTGGAGCCTCAAGTGACAATCGGAGGAGCAGCGGGAACCACAGCTGCCTGAGCCACTAGGATCAGCGATGCTTTGTCGTGAAGAGCCTTGAAAAGGGTCTTGGCAATCAATGACATGGGTGGGAAGGTGTACATGAGGTCTTCTGACCATGGTATGAAAAACGCATCTGCTGCCACCTGGGACAGGTGGGGCTGATGGGAGCAGAAGTGGGGCAACTGCTGGTTGTCTGGGCTGGTGAACAGGTCCACCCATGGGGTCTGCCAGAGTCAGAAGAGCCGGGTGGCTACTCTGGGGTCCAGCTGCCACTCATGGGGTTGGAGGACCCTGCTCAGTTTGTTTGCAAGGGTGTTGTCCTGGCCTGGTAGGTATACAGCCCGTAGGAGTATTCCCTGATGAACTGTATAAGAGCAGAGTGCCATCGCTTTGCGACAGAGGGTACGAGACCCCCATGCTCCCCTACTTGTTCACATAGAACATTGCCACCTGATTGTCCGTTTGGATCAGCACCGACTGGTGCCTCAGGTGGTGACAAAAAGCTCAGAGGGCTAGATATATTGCCCGAAACTCCAGAAGGTTGATCTGCTGATTGCTTTCGGCTTGTGACTAGCTGCCCTGGATGGGAAGTTCCTCGCAGTGGGCTCCCCATCCCAGCAAGTTGGCGTCAATTGTGAGAACCCTTTGGGGACTTTGAGTTTGGAAGGGCATTCCTGCTTGAAGAAGTTGCTACCAAGTCAGAGATTCCACCAACTAGATGGGTCACTGAGACACTCTGTCTTGGAGTTGGCTCATGGCCTGTGTCCACTGGTCTCAAAGGCACCACTGAGTAATCCTCATGTGCAGACTGGCATCTGGAGTGACATGGACCGTGGAGGCCATGTGCCCGAGTAGGCGCAGCAGAAGTCGAGCTGACACCGAGGAATGGTTTTGTATGTGCAGCTAGTGCTCTGAGACGGTCGGCCAGTCCAGAGGGAGGAAGGCATTTGCCTGAACGGTGTCCAACTTGCCTCTATTAACTCCAAACATTGTGTTGGGAGGAGATGGATTATCACGAACCCCAGATGCTGTAGGACATGGATGGTACCTGCTGTAGCTTGCTGTACCTCTGTAGCCATGCCTCCTTTTATGAGCCAGTTGTCAAGGTAGGGGCAGATGAATACCCCCTGGAGGCGGAGGTAGGTGGGTACTACTGCCAGACATTTGGTGAAGACCCTGGGGGTGGACACCAGGCCGAAGAGTAGTATCCTGTACTGGTAGTGGCCTCCCTCCACCATTCTTGAACTTTTCCCTCACCAGGAACGTGTTCAGGTTCTGCAGGTCCAGGATGGACCTTAGGCCCCCTGTCCTTTTTGGCATAAAGCAATACCTGGATTAGAAACCTTTGCCCCTGAGATGTTGGGGTACTGGTTCCACTGCCTTGTCCTCAAAAAGGCCTGCAAGTTCCTGCAGTAGAAGGTCCCAGTGAAGGGGAGACCTGGAGGGCTCTCCCAGAAAGAAAGGGGGAGGTGTCTGTTCCAGGTGGAGGAGGTAGCCCTCCTTGACTACCTGAAGTGCCCAGGAATCGGTGGGTGTAGTGGATCAGAAGTCTCCTTTTGGGCTGCTATCCTCCTTGGGGTAGAGAGGCTATGCCCAAGGAGTCAAAAGCTCCCCACAGGCTGGGTTGGAGCCGACGCCTGGGGCTTCGAAGCCTTCTGCTTATGAGGGCTATGCCCCTGTCCCTTAGCCTGCTGACCCTGCTGGGGAGGCCTGAAAATGTGGGTAGTTTTTGTAAGCAGCCCCTTTCCTTGGGTAAAAGGACTTTTTACTCGAGCCCATCCATCGGGGAGGGCTAGCAATCTTTTTGGAGAGTTTTGTCCTCATCATGAACTTGGTCTCCAAATCGGCAGATTTGCCAAAGAGGTTCTCCCCTTGGCATGGAGCATTGACCAATTTGTCCTGAACCATTGCTTGAGGTCAGAAGATTGTAGCCAAGCCTGGCGTCGGGCACCGAAGCCTGCTGTGGCTACTCTAGTTGCCGACTCAAAGCCATCATAGGCTGCTCGAATTATGAATTTGGAGCCCTCACAGACGGCTTTGGCTGGGTTGAACCACTGCAGGGGCTCCTCGGAAAGACCAGCTGAGAACCTGGCGAGCTCCTTCACCAGGTCTCTCGGGTACATGCCCATGTAGAGCTGGTAGGCCTGGATCCGGCTGATGAGTATTGAGCCCTGGTAGCACTTTCTGCCGAGGGCATCCAGGCTGTGGGCCTCCCTATCTGGGAGCATCGAAGAATGCATTTTCTGGCACTTCAGCGAACGCATGGCTGACTCCACCACCATGGAGTTATGTGGCAGCTGTGCCTTCTGGAAGCCAGGCTCCAGCAGACCCAATGCATCGAGTCAAGCCGCTTGCTCACGATAGGCACAGATGCTGATGTTTCCCACATACAGAGCATTAGCCATTTCAGGATGGAAAGAATGGGTATCGTGAGCGATTCCCTCAGTAGGGCCTCATATTGGAGGATTTCTGGTTCCTCTATCCAAAGGTCCTCTTCCAATTCTGCTGGGAATGCTAGGGCCTTTGACATGTTCCACACGAATCTGAGGAATGCCATGTCCTCAGGCGGGGACTGATGCCGAGGCTCAGAAGGTGGCTAGTCTGAGAGGATGTTGTGGTGGCAACGGATATCTGGGGGACTCCTCGTCCTTGGTCTCCCCCATTCTGAGTAGCCAGTCGAAGACGAGGGAGGGACGGCCCATGGGCTCCGGGCCTAAGCCCTGCCTATGTCTATCAGAGGCCCCACGGCTGGTGCCATGTGTTCTAGCCGGGGAAGACTTCTGTCTCGTTGAATGGGGACTCTGATCTAGACCTCGAGGCTGCATGGTCTCAAGAATTGGCTTGGCCTCAGGGGATGTCCTCGATGTCAAGGGCCCGATGGTCTGGGTGGAGGAACTGGCTGTGCCAGACAGCAACGCCTGCTGCTGGTCCAAAGCAGACAAGCTGCCCCTCCAGGGCTATCATTCTGGTTTCGAGTCTAGAAGGCTCTGTAGCTACTGGTGCGGGCATTGAGGAACTTGGGCTTGACTCCAGTTCCCCCAAAGGGAAGTCCTCAATGAGGATGGTTTTGGGGGTCTGAGGCTGATCTTTTGGTGATTCTTTCCAGGCAACCTTGGTGGGCCGCTCCCGCTCCGAGCACTTGGATGAACGATGTAGACTGCGGGACCTGGCTCGGGGCTTACCCGACCTGCTGGAACCATCCGGGGACACTGCCTTCAAGAGTTTCTTCTTGTATTCCCTCGAGGGAGACCCTCTTTCTGA
The DNA here is from genome assembly GCA_033557465.1 of Ichthyophis bannanicus. Lineage (NCBI taxonomy): Eukaryota > Metazoa > Chordata > Amphibia > Gymnophiona > Ichthyophiidae > Ichthyophis > Ichthyophis bannanicus. The sequence continues at coordinate 253,057,404 of CM066031.1, forward strand.
AGATCTGTGGTGTCAACCGGGGTCCTCAAGGGCACTATGGGAGACTGTAGCTTCAGAAGGGGCTTGATTTTCAGAGGCACCAGGGACTCCGGGAAGAAATTATCATGCTGCTGCTGGCAGCTCTTGTGGGCCTTGGTAGACATCTTCTTGCAGAGACCACAGGCCGCGGGGTCGTGGTCCGGCCCTAGGCAATGTAGGCAAGCAGTCATGTGTATCGGTAAAAGACATGATTTTTGCACACTGATCACACTTCTTAAAGCCACTGGTAACCATGGGGGAAAAAAAGAACCCTAGAAAGGTCAAAGACCCATGGCACTGCCAGTTGGAAAAAAGGCATGAAGGCGCCAAGAGGAAAAATATCTAAACTCGAGACTCTATGCTGGGGCAGCGGGCTTGGGTGTCTGGAAGTGTACCGGTGCGCAACCAGAGGAGAGTATGAAACTCAGGCACAAGATGCTCAAGGATCCATGTTGAATGATGCTGAGATCATCATGAAAAGGTGGAAAGAATATACATAGTTATTATATGATAAAGATCAAGTGGACGAACAAGTCGTTTCAATCTGTACCTTATGATCAGGAACCATTGGTGATGAAAGAAATAGTTGAAGCAGCATTGAAAGCCTTATCAAAGAACAAAGCACCAGACATTGATGGCATTCCCACTGAAGTATTACAGCAATCTGATGCAGCTGTTACCATACTTACAAGGCTCTGCTATGAAATTTGGAAGACATCATCATGGCCAACTGACTAGAAAAGATCTGTGTTTACACCAATACTAAAGAAAGGTGATCCAACTGAGTGTGGAAATTATCGCTCTGACCCCACTTGCCAGCAAGATTCTACTGAAGATTATTCAGCAGGGACTACAAACACACCTAAAACGAGAACTACCTGAAGTGCAAGCAGGATTCAGGAAAGGGCAAGGAACGAGAGACATCATTACGGATGTGAGATGGAGCCTTGAAAAGACTAAAGAATACCAAAAGGATATCTATATATGTTATATTGACTACAGCAAGGCTTTTGACTGTGTAAACCATGAGAAACTCTGGGCCACATTAAGAAGCATGGGTATACCAGAACACCTCTTGCACACCCTTTACAATGATCAAGAAGCAACAGTTTGAATGGAACAAGGAGAAACAGAATGGTTCAAAATCAGCAAAGGTGTATAACAAGGCTGCATACTTTCCCACTACCTGTTTAATTTATATGCGGAACAAATCATCAGAAAAGCAAGACTGTATGAAGACGGCAGAGGTGTGAAGATTGGTGGGAGACTCATCAACAACTTTCATTATGCTGATGATACCACATTACTGGCCGAAAGTGAAGATCTGAAACATTTGCTTCTCAAGATCAAGGTAAGTACAGTGGAACCTCGGTTTTCGTGATTAATCTGTTTGAAAAAGTCTGCCTAAAACCGAATGTATGAAAACTGAAGCAATATTTCCCATAACAAATAATGTAAATCCAATTAATCTGTTCCAGACACCCAAAAATATTAACAAAAAATACATTTTATAGATAACTATATTTTTACATACAGAAAACAATGAGAAATAAATATAAATGACTAATGAAATGGATAAATGAACATTTAACATCACTTTTACCTTTATTGAAGACTCTTGTTGGCATATGGAAGACAGTCAATCAGCAAGAGAATCAAAATAAAGAAAAATCCCACTTCTGGCCACAAGATGGTGCTCCATTTTCAACTGTACGAAAACGGAGACAATGTACGAAAACTGGGACAAAATCTTGACGAAAAAAGTCAACGAAAACCGAATCGTATGAAAACTAGGGCATATGAAAACCAAGGTTTGACGTCTTTAAATGGACCTGCACCTTAAATGTAAAGAAGACAAATATCCTGACAACTAGCAAAATCAAGAAGTTCATTGTTGATGGAAAATAAATTGAAATAGTTGGTCCAAGTATGTTAAAGTTGTCCACTATCAATAAAGATACAACGAGCAGTCAAGAAATCCGATGATACAATGCTCTTGGCAGAATGGCTATGAAGGACCTAGGCAAGATTCTCAAGAGCAGAGATGTCTTTCTCCATACAAAGATTCGACTTGTTCAAGTCATGGTATTTTCAATAATGTCATATGGATGCGAACGTTGGACAGTGAAAAAGATAGACAGGAAAAAAATATCTACGCCTTTGAATTATGGTTCTGGCTATGAATACTGTGTATACCATGGACTGCCCAAAGAACAAACCAGTCAATATTAGAGGAGATCCAAACCTAAGTTTTCTTTAGAAGCTCAGATGACAAGACTTGGCTTTCATACTTTGAACACATCATGCAAAGAGAGAGATCATTAGAGAAAGACATCATGCTTGGTAAGGTAAATGGAGTGGAGGAGTGGCCTAGTGGTTGGGGCAAGGTACTTCAGGCCGGAAGGTCGGGGGGGTTCAAATCCCACTAGAGGACAGCAACCTTGGGCCAGAAGGACTGGGGTTTCTAGTCCCACAGGTGCTCCTTGTGGTCTTGGGCAAGCCACTTAACTATTTTACAGGGAACATGGGCTATGGAGGGTTATCTCCAAGTTATAATGCCCTGTTCAATGTAATTTCAGTTTGTTCAATGTAAACTACACTGATGCAGAATAGCACAGTATATAAGAGAATGTAAATAAATAAATGTTCAATGCAAAAGAGGAAGGCCAACAATGAGATGGATTGCTACAAAAACAGCAGCTATCAGTGCCACTCTGTCAACAACTATCCAAAGGGTCGCCACCAATTCAATGGCACTTAACAATAACAACCTTTCCTTATTATTCCTAGCATTCTAGTTGCTTTCTTGGCCAACATTGCACACTGGGCAAAGGATTTCAATGTGTTATCCACGATGATGCTCAGATCATTTTCCAGGGTAGCGATTTCTAATATGGAAACTTGCATCGTGTAACTGCAGTTTGGATTGTTCTTCCCTAAGTACATAGCTTCTCCAGGACCAAGCAGGAAGTCAGTCCTCACATATGGGTGACGTCGGCACCGACGGAGCCCTCGCGGAGCAATTTCCCCAGCTTTCAAAGAAAGCCTTTGGGAATTGCAGCGCGCATGCGCGGTCCCCTTCCCGCCCAAGGGTGCCATCTTGCTCAGTCTTCTTTTTTCCGCGGAGCCCTACAGACGCTGTTTGTGATCACCGCTGAAAAAGTTGATTTTCTCTCTTATTTTTTATTCTTTTTCGGTTCGACGCCGGATCCTTTTTCCTGCCCAGACCCGCTACGCCGGTATCGGGTCCGTTTCTTTATTTTTCGGTTTTTTGTCCTTCGTGACAAGCGTTCGCGCCATTTTTTCCTTTTCACTGGCAGCCCTGTCTTTTGACCTCGCAGGGGCCCTTTTTCCCTCGATGGCTGCCAGCGGGTTTAAGAAGTGTGATCGCTGTAAGAAACTCATGTCTCTTACCGACACACACGACTGCTGCCTCCGACCCGATCATGACCCGATGATCTGTGGTCCGTGTGGCAAGATGTCCTCAAAAGCGTTGAGGAGTCAGCAGCATCAACGAGAACGAATCTTCTCTGACTCCGCGTCCGGCCGGGCCCGGACCTCGTCAGAGGCTTCGACGTCCCGGGACTCCGGTCCTGAGCATTGTCAGAGTTCCTCTGAGCGGGGGTCTCCTACCCGGGAACATCATCGGAAGAAAAAACCCGCGAGGGCGGCGTCGGTGGACGCTCCTGGTTCCTCGAGGGCCAGGTCGCATAGCCCCGATAGCCGTCCCGGGTCCTCGGAGTCGGAGAGGCCTTCGAAACATCCTCGTCTCGAAATGGAATCGCCTGGACACGTGAGTACTGTGGTCCTCGTGGACTCGCCTCCGAAGGAGCTGCCGTCGGGGCCCGAGTCAGGGGCTGCTGGGTCTCCTGAGCTTGGACTCAGGTTGACGGCCTTGGAGAGCAGTTTGGCTGCCTTCATGGACCAGCAACAGGCACTGATCGCTGGCCTTGCCAATGCGTCTGCCCCGGCCACCGGGACGTCGACGTCCAAGTCGACCCCGGAGACCGAGCCGATCCTCGAGTCCATCCGAGCTCGAGTCGATCCTCGGTCGCGGTCTCCCTCGGCCTCCCGTTCGGGACCGAGGTTGACGCCGACACCTTCGGCGTCGGGGTGGAGGGCATCGGTGCCCGCCCGACCTGAGCCACTCGAATCCTCCTCCGAGGAATCCGACTGGGAATCGGAAGACGAAGAGTCCCCTGGTAGTTTTCGGACTCGGTGTGTCCCATCGGACTCGCCCGAGTCCGAACCTCGGAGACGGTCCCCCCCGGAGGACACCCGGTTCTCGGACTTCGTGCGGGATATGGCCAAGGCCTTGGCATTCCCCGCGGATCCCGAGGAGGAGCCTCGAGCCGAGGAGCTCGATGCCCTCCAGTATGATTCTCCCCCGAAGGAGGCCTTTACTGTACCGGTTCCTCCGATGCTGGAACGACTTCTCTTCCGCATGTGGGAGAACCCGGCGTCAGCGCCGGTGTTAAGCAAGCGGGTCGATTCCATTTATCGAGTCCGCAAGAGCCCCGGCTTCCAAAAGGCACAACTACCGCACCATTCCATGGTGTTGGAATCGGCCATGCATAGACTCAAGAGTCAAAAGATGCACTCCTCGGTGCCTCTCGGCAGGGAGGCCCGGAGCCTGGATGCCCTCGGTAGAAAGTGTTTCCAGGGCTCTATGCTTGCTTGTCGAGTCCAGACCTACCAGCTCTATATGGGCATGTATCTCCGAGATCTGGCAAAGGAAATTGCCGGGTTCTCTGCTGGTCTCTCCGAGGAACCTTTGCAGAGGTTCCAAGCCTTGTCCACTGGGATTCGAGAGTGCTCGAAGTTTATCTCTCGAGCAGCCTACGATGGCTTCGAAGCATCGACTCGAGTAGCCGGAGCCGGCATCGGTGCCCGCCGACAGGCTTGGCTTCAGTCATCCGACCTCGAGCCATGGGTCCAGGACAAGTTGGTCGATGTCCCCTGCAGAGGTGAAAACCTCTTTGGCAAACCCATGGCTGAAAAGGCTGCACAAATCGAGACCAAGACTCTGACCAGAACTAGGCTGTCCAGAAAAACCTCTGCCCCTTCTCAGAAGAAGAAGGGCTCGGGGGAAAAAGCACTTTTACCCGAGGAAGGCGGCTGCCTATAAATACTACCCTCAGTATCAGGCCTCAGCAGCTCCCCAAAAGGGTCAGCGGGCCAAGGGACGGGGTAATGGGTCCCGTAGGCAGCAGGCCCCCAAGCCCACTACGCCGGCCCCTGCTCAGCAGGGTGGGGGTTTTTGACTCCATCAGCATAGCCTCTTCCCCTCAGCTAGTTTCTCTCAGCACAGGAGGCCGGCTGGTCCACTTTGCCCACAGGTGGTCAGCCATCATATCAGATACCTGGGTACTTCATATAGTTCAGAAAGGCTATCTTCTACACTTTCACCAGGTACCTCCCTCCTACTTTCCAGGGGAGCCTCCAAGACTCCCTCTGCACAGGGATTTACTCCTTCAGGAGTTGGCAAGTCTTCTTCAGGAACAGGCTGTGGAACCGGTGCCCCACCACCTGAGAGGTCACGGCTTTTATTCCAGGTACTTTCTGATACCAAAAAGAAGAGGAGGCCTCAGACCCATCCTGGACTTGCGAAACCTCAACAAGTTCCTGGCAAGGGAAAAGTTCAAGATGCTTTCCCTTGGAATCCTGCTGCCCTACCTCCAGCAGGGAGACTGGCTATGCCCCTTAGATCTAAAGGATGCCTATACTCACATCCTTATTCATCCAGACCACAGACAATATCTCAGGTTTGTTGTGGGAGGAAATCATTACCAGTACAGAGTACTGCCCTTTGGCCTATCCTCCGCCCCCCGGGTTTTCACCAAATGCCTGGCAGTGGTGGCGGCCTATCTCAGACTTCAAGGCCTTTTTGTGTTTCCATACCTGGACGACTGGCTCATCCGGGCCCAGTCTTCCCAAGAGGCCACTCAAGCCACTCATCGCACTGTCTCTGCTCCAGCACTTGGGCTTTGTCATAAACTTCGCAAAGTCCACTTTGCTCCCCTCTCAAGATCTCGAATTCATCGGCGCAAGGTTAAGCACACTTCAGGCGTGGGCCTTCCTGCCTCTGGACAGGGCCCACAGGCTCATGAATCTCGCCAGCCACTTTCGCAGCAATTCCCTGGTCTCTGCCAGGCAATTTCTGAGACTGCTCGGCCATATGGCTTCCACGGTCCATGTGACCCCCAATGCCCGCCTGAACATGCGACCTGCCCAGTGGTGCCTTCGCACGCAATGGCATCAGGCCACGGGGAGCCTGACGGACTCAGTACAAGTCTCGGACCTGCTGGTCTCTTCTCTGCGGTGGTGGCTTCATCTGCCAAACCTAGTACTGGGAGTGGATTTTCAATCTCCTCCTCCTTCTCAGGTACTAACAACCGATGCTTCTCTCCTGGGATGGGGAGCACATTGCCAAGGGACATGTACTCAAGGCCTCTGGACTCCTTGGGAGTCTGCGCAGCAGATAAACTTCCTGGAGCTCAGAGCCATCCGCCTAGCTCTGAGAGCCTTCTCCCACCTCACTTCTCACCAGTCTGTACTGGTCCAGACGGACAATCAAGTAGCAATGTTCTACGTGAACAAACAAGGAGGCACAGGCTCCTTCCTTCTCTGTCAGGAGGCACGACGGCTGTGCTCTTGGGCAGTCGGCCACGGCATACTCCTCAAAGCGGTCTATCTCCCAGGTCAGGAAAATTACCTGGCAAACTAAGCAGGATCCTCCAACCACACGAGTGGAGATTGGATCCATTAGTGGTTCAGCAGATCTTTCTCAAGTGGGGACTCCCCACCTTGGATCTGTTTGCCAGTCCTCTGAACTGGCAACTACCCAGATTCTGCTCTCGACAACCGCATCCTCTCAGAGTAGCGCCGGATGCTTTTCTGATTCCATGGTCCACAGGCCTCTTGTATGCCTTTCCTCCCATGCTGCTGGTGTCTCGAACGCTCTTCAAAGTTCTCCGAGACAAAGCCTCGCTGATCCTAGTGGCTCCCCGGTGGCCGAGGCAACCTTGGTTCCCGCTTCTAATGCAGCTGGCGGCGGACACTCCTCTTCCTCTGGGGTTTCAACCCGATCTCCTGACACAAGACCACGGGTCTCTCCTACACCCCAACCTCCGGTCCCTTCATCTGATGGCCTGGCTGCTGAAAGGGTAGTCCTTGCTCCCCTCCTGCTGCCTCGGGAGGTGGAAGAGGTCGTCTTGGCCTCCAGGCGGCCCTCCACCTGGAAGTCCTACGCTCTTAAGTGGCGTCGCTTCTCCGTGTGGTGTTCTCAGCAGTCTGAGAATCCCTTCTCCTGCTTGGTGGCAGTGGTCTTGCAATATTTGCTTTACCTCTCCAATCTGGGCCTTAAGTCCAACTCTGTCAGAGTCCACCTCAGTGCTCTCTCTGCACATCACGCACCGGTAGATGGCAGGCCTCTGTCCAACCACCCTTTGGTGGCTCGTTTTCTCTGAGGCCTCCTTCTGCTTAAGCCTCCTTTCCATCCACCAGCCCCTGAATGGGATCTGAATGTGGTCTTGCAGCGGATTACCTGTCCGCCCTTTGAACCTATGGCTACCTGCCCTCTTCGTTTTCTTTCTTGGAAAACCTTGTTCTTGGTAGCCCTTACCTCTGCTAGGCGTGTTAGTGAACTGCAGGCCCTAGTGTCTGATCCTCCTTACACTAGGTTCTACAGGAATAGGGTGGTCTTACGGACTCACCCTAAGTTTCTTCCAAAAGTGGTTTCTCCTTTTCATCTCAACCAGGAGGTGGTTCTTCCGACCTTCTTTCCCAGGCCGCACTCCAGCCGGGCTGAAATGGTCCTGCATACCCTGGACTGTAGGAGGGCCTTGTCCTTCTACCTTGACCGTACGCGGGAGCATAGGAGGGCTGTTCAGCTCTTCGTTTCTTTTGACCCCAATAACTTGGGGCTACCTGTCTCCAAGCGTACCTTGTCCATCTGGGTAGCTGACTGTATTGCCTGGGCTTATGGGGCAGCCGGCCTCTCGTTGGAGGGTCGAGTCACGGCTCATCGTGTTAGGGCGAAGGCTGCGTCAGTGGCACACCTCCGCTCTGTTCCGTTGGCAGACATCTGCCGGGCCGCTACTTGGTCTTCAAGCCAGATTTTTGTGGCCCATTACTGCCTGGAGAGGGAGTCCCGCAGGGACCGTGCTTTCAGTCAGGCAGTCCTCCATAATCTCTTTGAGGTTTAGGCAACTCCTACCCTCCGGCCCTGGTGTTGGGCTACCAGTCGGGGGCGTTTTCAGAGAAGATTCCTTCCTTCTATACTGCTGAGCTAGAGGGAGCTCATTTTTGTGCTTGAGGTCTCCGGTAGCCTTAAGCTTGGGAGTCCCATTTGTGAGGACTGACTTCCTGCTTGGTCCTGGAGAAAGAGTAGTTACTCAACTGTAACAGGTGTTCTCCAGGAGCAGCAGGAATCAGTCCTCACAACCCTCCCTCCTCCCCTTGGAGTTGCAGTCCTATCATTTCGTTTTTGCTAATTTTTTTGCTGTCTTTTAGCTATGTCATCAGACTGAGCAAGATGGCACCCTTGGGCGGGAAGGGGACCGCGCATGCGCGCTGCAATTCCCAAAGGCTTTCTTTGAAAGCTGGGGAAATTGCTCCGCGAGGGCTCCGTCGGCACCCATATGTGAGGACTGATTCCTGCTGCTCCTGGAGAACACCTGTTACAGGTGAGTAACTACTCTTTTGCGCCTGCCCATATTAAATTTCATCTGCCATTTGAATGTCCAGTCTTCAAATTTATCAAGGTTCTCTTGAAATTGTTCACAATCCTCTTGTGTTTTAACAACTTTGACTAATTTTGTGTCATCTGCAAATCAATCACCTCACTTGTTATTCCCATTTCTAGGTCATTTATAAATGTTAGAAAGCAGCAGGCCCAGCACAGATCCCTGGGGTACTCCACTATTCACCTTTCTCCATCGCAAAAATTGTCCATTTATCCCTACTCTCCATTTTCTATCTTTTAACCAGATCCTGATCCACATTAGCACACTGCCTCTTATCCCATGATTTTTTAAATTTCTCAAGAATCTCTCATGAAAGACCTTGTCAAAGGCTTTCTGAAAATCCAGATACACTATTTCAATTGGCTCACCTTTTTCTACCTGTTTATTCACATCCTCAAAAAATATAACAGATTAGTGAGACAATACGTTCCTTGGCTAAATCCATGTTGGCTTTCTGCTATTAAACCATGACTATTCTACATGTTCGGTAATTTTGTTCTTTATAATTATATCTACTATTTTGCCTGGTACTGATGTCAGGCTCACTGGTCTGTAGTTTCCCGGATCACCTCTTGAATCCTTTTTAAAAATAGGTGTTGGCCCCTCTCCAATCTTGAAGTACTACAAATGATTTTAAAGATAGTTCACAGATTATAGAAAGTAGGTTTGCAATCTCACATTTCAGTTCTTTTAGCACCCTGGGATGTATGCCATCCGGTCCAGGTGATTTGCTACTCTTTAGTTTATCAAATAGCTACATCATAGCTACTCGATTTATCAAGATTTGTTTATGTTCCTCTGATACATCTCCTTTTAAATATCATTTCTGGCATGGGTAGATTTCCTACATCTTCTTCAGTAAAGACTGAAGGAAAGAATTCATTCAGTCTCCCTACTATGGCCTTGTCTTCTCTTAGTGCTCCTTTTACTCCTCTATCGTCTTAATAGTCCAACTGACTCTCTCACAGGTATTTTGCTATGAATGTGCTCTCCCTACACATCCACTTTCAGCTTTAACACTGGAGGATACCCACTTCTTAATCTTTCTTCCTCCCCTTGATAGTTTCTTACAGTTAACAAATGAAAACAAAAAGTTACTAGTAATACATAGAAAAGGAAATGGTTCATTTAATGAAATAAAGTTACTTCTTTGTTCTTATAAAACAGTATAGGTTTAACTTCATGCACCAGGAAACAGGATTTAAAGCATTTTATGAAGTACATTCAACAGAACTTCTGATTGCCAAAAACGCAGTACAGATGTATAAACTCCACCTCTTCCCCTCACCCCAAATTTCAATGACTGACAGGTTTATTGGGTGAGCATAAATTGAATATCAGAGCCACAGTGATAGTACCTTACAGAAAGTTCATGAGAGGCAAGACAGTGTGGGAAGGCCCAGTGTTAGCTAACCTTAACTAGAATGCCCACATTTAACAGCCAAACCACACAGTTTTCTTATTAGCTTGTCATTTTTATGTTTTCAGCTGTAACTAACATCATACAGGGGTCTGCAAGGTTTGGTTTAGATACTGAAATGACTGCGTGGTTCACAAAATAGCAGTTATCTTATTAACCTATGCTTAGCAAGTGTATGACTACATGCACAAGGAAAACACACCAAGAGATATGAATCAGATCGTGTTGGTATACTGAGTCCATCATGTATGATTGCCTTGGTTGAATGAAGCGAAGCAATGCATGGAACCCTCATGGAAGCAAAACCATATGCAAATCTAATTTTTATACTGAGAACATCAAATGATATGTTTAAGACAGCAGTAAGCTGGTTTGTACATGAATACTGTATATGTTTTCCCATCTGTACCTGGTGTGAGTTACTCATTAATAGAAATCCTCAAAATACATAGTATACTGGGGTAAGCTATCTGGCCCTTATTCAGCTCAGAATTTTCTAGGTTACTCTTTATCAAGTCAACTAAACCTGTCTGCTAATGCTACAGTTTGCTTCTTGGCTTTTTGTTTAAACTAAGATGAAATAAAAGATTAACATATAACTGTTTTAGGTTGATAAGAAAGGTGACTTATATGGAGTGGCTGTAGTTGTAATAAAGTAATTTATGATATACTGCCATCTGAAAAAGAACCCTAACAATGAGCAAGATTGGGGGAGACAGGCAAAAGTGACAGGAACATTGGGTAGAAGACATGGGGGAAGGAGGAGCTGTTTAAATATTGGGAATCTATATGATCTAGCTAAAGGGTTATAAAACAAGAAAGGAAGCCTAGTGGGCGGACTGGATGGACCAATTGGTCTGTATCTGCTATCAACAGCCAAGACGGGAGCTCAGGATACTTTAGTCTTAAACTCCATACTGAGATTGAGAAGACCTGTAATATGGGGAGAGGTTAATGCCCTGCTCCAATCTTGACCAGAGATTACACCTTCTATAAAACAATAGCTAACAGTGCTATCCTCTGGGGGACAACAATATAGGATCAAAATTTGTTCTTATGCCCAGAACTGTTACCATTGCTTACAAAGCCTCTCTCCAGGTTCAAGAACCCAAATGGTGTTTATGGAGCAGAAGGTCAAGACTTGCTATTTTTGATGATTAAGTGATGGGAGCCTAGTCCTGGTCTGAAACCCATCGGTTAGGACAATACTATTTATTAATACAAGTTCAGAGGAGTGTGAGGGCATCTCAACATGATCAGTTATCAGCTAGTGTTTTTCTGAGACCAGTTATAATAGCATACCTAATACAAAAGAGTTCTTTTCTGAGCTGGGTGTGTGTGTGAAACAAATACTGCAAATTTGTAAACATGTAATTTATATTTAAATAAGAACTTTTTAGAACAAAGACTAATTTTTATACCACATCTGCTCAGCTTAAAATTTCCTATTTGACAGATTATTCTTCATCTTGGAGAACAATGTGTGATTTTGAGTCAGTGCAGACTCCTGGCAACCCAATAGCTCCTGAGTTTCTTGGCAGTGTGACCAGAAGTAGATTGCCAGGCCTTTCTTCTGAGGCAATGGAGGGTTAAGTGACTTGCCCAAGGCCACAAGGAGTGCCAGTGGGAATCAAACCCTGGTCTCTTAGTTACTGAGCCAGTGCTCTAACCACTAGGCTGCTCCTCCACTCAGCTTATTCATCTCTGAGAGTATGATGCTAATGAAGCCTCTAAAGTAAATCATTTAAGTTCCTTAAGAGGGAACAATTTTTCTATGAAGGGTTCACAAGTATTAAAAGGGAGAGGGAAGGGGCAAAGGTGTATATGGCTCTGTAACAGAGAGTAGGTGATGTGAGCTGGGACATTCACAGTTCTGGGGGCTACTGCAGCTAAATCTTAATCAGTATAAACTAGTATACTTAATAAATATAAATCTGAAAGCAAGTGGTTGTAAAGGACACAGCCCTTTTTACATTCTGAACTTGACTTGTAGATGCTAATACAGTTTATAAATAGCCCAAGATCCAGAGGTCTTATGCCCCAAGGCTTAAAACACACCTTCTGAAATTATAGATTTTAACTTCCATATGTGAAAAGTGAGGCAAAAGCTATAAAAATTATAGTCCGGTACCACAAATCTTTGGTTAATACAATACTTATGAACTTTCAACTCTCACCAGGAATCTAAGCTGCTATTCATGGTTTAAGAGACGCACACCGTCATTCCTCATCTCATCCATTACAACTGTCATGCAGCCCTCAAACCAGGGGGCTGTGCTACCAATTTCTTCATGAGGGGCCCTTGCCAACTTTGCTGCATTTGGCAAGAGTGAAAGTTATTCAGTAATGGCCTCCCTGTTACTTACAGCTCAGCTGCAGCCAGGAGTTCGGATCATCAGATGACATTTTGAACCACTCATCATCTTAATAGTGAGCATTCCTCAAATGCTAGCTACTGAAATCCTGCTCTTCTAATGGAAACATTTGCACTGTTCCTTATACAAGTCAAAATCTGCTGTAACAAAAGATGTTGTTTTCTTCTTTACGAGCTCCTTCATTGTCTTCCACTGGGCTGGTTAAAAAGAGGATCAGTACCACCAGACTAGACCCAAATAACCTGAAATCTAGATATGGCATGCTTCACACAGACCTGACAGAGTGATGCATATACTGTAACTCAAAACACACGATCCCTGATAAGAGTATTATATTTTTTTAAAGTATTTTTACCTTAAGGTTTTGCTTAAATAAAATACCCCTCATATGCCTGAAACAGCTACCCCAAGGTTAATCATACAAGGCCATAAAAACTTGTTTGGGCCTCAGGCCAACCCTTCCACCTTTGGTTTTACTTTCTTGTTCCCTGTGAAACTCTGATATAGAATTTTTCATACAGGTATACTTGACCTGATGTAAGAAACTGGCAGGATTTTTAGGACATGATAGAATTAAAGTGATACACAGAACTACTGCAGAGCTGCCAAGTCACCCAGTTCCAGGAGGGAGACTTTTGCCTAGTCTTTCTTTTCAACGTACATCCCACAGCAGTTTGCTGCAGGTCCCAAAATGCATCAACATAGGGCTGCTGTCAATCTAGGAGTGGCCTACATCTCCTTCCTAGAACTGAGTAACTGGGCAGTTCTGCTAGTATTCAGCATTTTCTACCCAAAAGGAAAAGTACAAAAGGAAGGATACATAAGCAATAATTTGATTGCCAAAAAAAAGCAAGTATGTCTATAGTACATTATATATAAATGTACTTTCAAATGCAGTACATAAAAAAATGTACAAACATACCTTTTTTTCTGGCTTCATCAAAATACTCTAAGGGCATTAAAAGGAAAGGCAAACACATCCATGGAGTGATCCAGCAGCAAGAAGTGGAGAGTGGGACCTTAAATCACTCATGGTCTGAATGTTTCAGGAGGATGGCAACTTTCTTCCCATTTCACCCCCACCGAGGGCAAAATTAAGAATTGAAAGAAAAATTCTGGTACCACTAAGTCTTAGATTGATACCAGATAGATCAGCAGGCACAAATAAAGACACTTCAAAAAGAAAACAAAATTCTTCTGTGCAAGTTCATTATTTCAAAAGTACAAATGAGAAGGATTAACAGCCACCGTGCATTAATTACAGAATGGTAGAAGCTGCTTCCTTTTGTGAGAACACATGAGACCTGATTGGTTCATGTTTGCTATGTCATCAGAAAGGCATCACACAGCAAGGGTTCTTACTTTGTGATGACATAGCAAGCATGAACCAAAGTAAGAACCCTTAGTGTGTGATGCCATTGTGATGACACAGCAAGCATGAACCAATCAGGTCACAAGTGTTCTCACAAAATGAAGCTGCTTCTGACATTCTGTGTGTGACAGCACTCATCCTAAGAATCAAGCACCAGCACTTTTTATTGACAACAAATAAAGTTTCTCTGCTTGCAGTTTTAAAATAATGCATGGATCATAGCAGATACAGCGTTTTTGCCACCTTCATGCTGGACAGCTGTCTCTCATCCCTGATCCTAGACAGGAAAAAACCTTTCAGAGGTGGAGTGCCAAACAGAGGGCAATACACACCTGGCCTACACATGTTCTGATCAAAGAATTCTAACTAGCACACCAGGGCAGCTGGTAAGAGTATACGAAGCTGGTGGTGTTCTTCTTTGGTTCTGTACGGGTCTGGAGGAACATAACTGCTTAAGAGCATTGCTGAAAAAAAGACAGATTTAGCCTACAATGAATGCATTGAGAACTGAGGGCTGAAGTGCCCTGTGTTGGCCGTTTAACAACGTTACCAGTGCAAAGGGAAGCTGTAATGTATAACTACACCATAGCCCCAACTAAAATGATTTTCCCAAAGTATTTCTGACCTCTAACCATAAGGAAGCAGGACCACTTCTTTTCCACATATTTTTTGGTACATAAATGCGTGTGCACAGCACAGTTTTCAAGAATCAAATCATATGCTGCAACATCCATATGCTATCCGAAAAAGCAACTTTAACTAAGACCATGCGTAGGCCGAAGAAAACAACTGAAAAACTCTATCCTATGGCATAAGATTGGGAAATGGCCCAGTGAGATAAGAAAGGCCTGTGCAATATATAGGGCAGAAGCATGTAGAAATGGCTGGTGAGAGTGCCAACGGCTTCTGTCGCTCACGGGGTTCAGTACAGAGAATTTTCATAGTGATCAGAGGACACACAAGAGGGATCATTACTGGATATGCAGCAAAGCTACAGACCTGATGGAGTGTGTAAAATCCTGGAGAAAAATTCATTATGAGTTAGCTGTTTGGTCATTCAGATTATAGTTCAAAGAAAAAAGGAAAATATACCTCTCCCCACACCAGGCTGCATAATAGATTAGCGCAGAATAGAAATGGCAGGCTCAAGAGGAGTCAGAGGAATATATCTAAGAGAAAAGATCACCAGTGGGTTGATGTTTGCAAGACTGGAGCAGAGCTGACTCAGCTGCCTCATGGGATGATTCTGTTCTCAGCAATTGTGAAGAGGTGGAGATGAGCAGTAGGATGACAATATGGGAAGGAAGAAACCTCATTGAGTGTGATTCACTATACCATCCCTGTACGATAGGGACACATTCTCTTCGCAATGCAGGTTAAGGCCAATTGTGCACTGGGCATCCCTCCTGCTGATGGCACAAGAAGGGAGTGCTGAGACTTTGCAAGAAACATGGGCACACTTAAGACCACTATGCTTCCTTGGAGTGGAGAGCAATGCTGATTCTCTCTCAGAGGTGGTCATCGCAAAATAAGGAATCAGAAAAGGTGCCCAGCACCCTAGAAGGAATTTCTGACAGTAAAGCTGAAAAGTGGCCAACAGGCAAGCGCATCAGAAGTTCACCGATTCCAGCGGTCTTCAGTTTAATGAGCAGCAAGGACGACTGGAAATAGCAGCAAAGAGAGGATTGGTACACAGAATCAAAAAGGTTGCATATGTTTTAAAGCAAGCTCAAGTTATAACCATATCTATGCTCAGAATTCAGTTTTCTTAAAATGGATCTCCAGTGGAAGAAGTGATTGCAACCCTATACAAAGGTCAGGATGACTTCCACAGTCTCCCAATTGCATGGATTTCGCCTACTCCAGCTCCTGAACAAATCATCCTAAGTTCTAATGCACTTCTGCTGTCCAGTAAGCTCTAAAGGTGGACTAAATATTTTAACAAGCAAAGTAAGCAGGTCTTAATGGAAGATATCAAAGCATTCTTGTATGGACCACTGATTCTCAACCCTGCCCTGGAGCACATATAACTCATCTGGTTTTCAATATAACCCTAACAAAAATGCATCAGATGTATTTGTATGCATGGGGACTCAGTTCATGCATATCTATTTCAAGCCTATTTTGGCTATCCTGATAAATTGGTTAGGTATGTCTCTAGGACAGAACTGAAACCTCTAAACCTTTCATTTTACAAAGAGACTTATCCAAAGTGGCCCACTACTTCTCTTTTTGCAGTCAGAGAAGGAAATGATTAGCATGGGACACCAAACAACTTTTACTGTTCATACATGTGGCCACAAATTCAGCATGACATGTCGGGAAGTAAGCAATGGTGGAGTGAACAAATATTGCTGTAAATATTCAAGATGTACAGTCCCAACCCATCCAGGAAGATGGCACGGCTAACGCCTACTTCTCTGAGGTCTGAAAATTTGGGTTCTAACAACTGAAACAATTTTGTCCCCACTACTGGGGCTCATCAACTGCAGTTCTGTTCACTAATGAACCCAATTCAGTGTGGATTCTTGCCACTGCAATTGAGAGTCTGAGCTTTTAGTGCAAGCACAGATTGTTATGCGGTATAGTTCCTTTACTGTGCTTAATTACGATCCTGGCACCTCTTTGGTATTAACAGAACAAAACAGGCCAGCACAGCTGTTAAGTGGTACAGGCCCCTAGAAGCCCCGGGGTGGTACATTTTGGTCTCAGGAAGCCTCTCTTGTTTGAAACTGCAACTCAGAAACCAGCTGATTTTGCAAACTGACTACCTCATGTCCAGACCCCTGAAATTTGTTTTCCATAGGCACAAACAGTCAAGAAAAAGCTCCCATAGAAAGGGAAACACAAATATTTCAGTGCAGAAGGGCAAGCACTCTCGTCCCAAAACACTTTTAACCATTCCTAATGGAATAATCATTGCACAGTAACCAGCAGCAGAACCCTCAGACATAAAACAACTCTACTGAGAGACTCCGCTGGTTACTTCTATCCAGCAATGAAAGAGCTAAAAACAGCAATATCTTTCAAGTCAAATATAATAACTATAGTTCTGTAGTACAGTGTGTATATACATATCTATATATATGTACACCCCCCCCCCCCCCGCGTGTGTGTGCACACAGTTTTTATTTTATACTGGGTTGAATAATTGCCCCCCACTTTCTGCTTGCTTCGCTCCTAGGCTCTTGTTCCCTTCATTGTCCATTTGTTCTCTGGCTCTCCTCGCTGTAAAAGCTGGGCCGCATTCTCCAGTCTGACACGAGAAATGCAGGTGCTTGTGGCTCGCTTTGCCATTGCTGCCATCTTGGGTGACCACTAAGAGGCGCTCTATCCAGTTCCTCATTCCCCGGCAACTCTGGGGCTCATGATCCATTGACTGAGGAATGTGAATAAAGTCTGAACTTCTCCAGCTGCAGCATGTACATCTGGCCACAACAGAAGGATGGAGGAAGAAGTTTCTGAGCTGCCCGTCAGCTGCAGCACCGCCATCAATAAACCTGGGTTTCAAACTCTACCCAAAATGGAGTTGCAGTCACATGCATCAGTTTCCATACATGAACAGGAGCACTTCAAGCAAAATAAAACCAACCATATTCCGAGAAAGGAGGCGATATCATATTTGGATTAAATTTGGGACTGACCCAAACAGGAAACTGACTTTTTTGATCTTTGGAATGCATGTGACTGTTTCCTCTTAATATAAAAAATATATCTATATATCGAAATGTACATATACATAAAAGTATGTGTACACAGGTGCATATCTATAAGTGTCTTTATACGGGGTGGAGAGCTAGACACTACAGCTCACAAAAGAGTGACTTAAGAGTTCTTCGGCTGCCGGTCTCCGCTTTTCTTCAATGAAAATCAGTTTAAGGAAGTTCCTGCAATAGTCTGAAACCCCTTCGGGGAGCTTGGGCTTGGTTGGCTGCGTGGCGATTTTGAAAATCGCGGCCATAGCTTCAAACTCCGCCCACGGAGGCTTCTCAGTCAGCATTTCCACCACAGTGCAGCCCACGCTCCTGAAAAGAAACACAAAAAGCACAGGGGAAGGTTAGCAAACGATAAAGGGCTCTCTTAACATTTTGCCTCAGCAACCTGGAAAATATCCATCAGGTTCTGAGGCTACTGCTCTGAAAATGAAAGGAAGGTTCAAAGTGACAGGCCTGATAAACAGAAATGAAGGTCACAGAACTCAACAGAAAAGCTGCAAGGACAAGCACGCAAAGCCAATAGCACTACATACCCCATAGTACTCCCAAACTGCTCTTCTAAAGTATTTTTGATCGGAACCAGAAAGCCTGTATGATCAACTTCCTGCACTTTGCTTTCCAAAGGATCCTCTCTCCTTTTAGAATTTGCTGCATTTTATTGACTAAAATGTGCAAATCCAGACCCCCAGCACTACAGACAGGAGCCCTGCCTGCAAAAGGATTGAAGGCTTCCCCCTCCCCAGTCTCTGATGAATAATTCATGAGTTTAATGATGTTATAAGGTGACATTTTACAAGTTAATGTCCTTTCCTTGAGTCCTGCTAGACCAGTCCAGGCAAGTGAGCTGTGTTCCCCTACCAGCAGATTTGGTGGAGACAAAGAACCAATGAAAAGCCCAGATTTCAATGACATCACTCCAATACCTCTATTTGCCTCAGCCACCTGGGGTCTCCTCAGTATTTGTCCCAAAGCATATGGAAGAAACATGGCAAGCCTCACATAACCTCAATTGTGGACAACAATTTGTAATCAATAGTAGAGAACTATGTACAGGAAAGCATAAACAGAAGGCTGTCAATAGGAGATAAACCTGCAAAACCAAGAATAAAAATCATAACAGACCCAGGGTACCACAGCAGAACAACAGAGCAAATACAGCTTTAGGAGTGGGCCCTGGATTTGTCTAGCAGGACTTAAGGAAAGGACATTAACTGGGTAAAATGTCACCTTCCATATCTTCCTGCTAGACCAGTCCAGACAAGTGGGATGTACCAAAGCTACAACTCCAATGGGTGGGAAGAAAACACAGCAGCTCGCAAAACCCTCAAGACAAGGCCGTGTCCACCCATACTGTGGACATCCAAGTAGTAATGCATGACAAAAGTGGAAAGCGATGCCCACGTTTCTGCCCGACAAATGTTTGCAGGGACTACTGAACTCTGCTCTGCCCATGAGGGCGCTTGTAATCAGTTGAATTAGCATGCAAACCCTCCGGAACCAGTCGGTCGCAATAAATATGCCGAGGCCAAGGCCTCCGCGATCCAGTACTCTAAAAGTGACATAGCCCTTGTCTCACCCTTGCATGGGCCAGCAAACAGCACAAAAAATGGTTAGACTTAAGAAAGAAATTCATAACCTCCAAGTACCGGAGAAGCACCCTCCGGACATCCACAAGGCATAGATGGAGTGGAGGAGTGGCCTAGTGGTTGGGGCAAGGTACTTCAGGCCGGAAGGTCGGGGGTTCAAATCCCACTAGAGGACAGCAACCTTGGGCCAGAAGGACTGGGGTTTCTAGTCCCACAGGTGCTCCTTGTGGTCTTGGGCAAGCCACTTAACCCTCCATAGCCCATGTTCCCTGTAAAATAGTTATCTCCAAGTTATAATGCCCTGTTCAATGTAATTTCAGTTTGTTCAATGTAAACCACACTGATGCAGAATAGCGCGGTATATAAGAGAATGTAAATAAATAAATAGATCCTTATCCTTCCCCTGAAACTGCTCCTTTGAAAAGGAGGGCAGGCAGACCCCCTGGTTCACGTGAAAGGAAGAAGGCACCTTAAGCAAGAAGGAAGGCACAGGCAAATAGAAACAGCTTTCTTTGAAAAGACAGATGAGGATCTCAGCAAGAAAGAGCCTACAGCTTAGAAATCCGCCTTGTGGAAGAAATCACAACTAAGAAAACCATCTTGAGCATCAAATCCTTCAAAGTAGCACACTTCAGCAGCTCAAAAGGTGCTGCCACCAGGGCCCTGAGCACAAGACACAGATGCCAGGAAGGGATCACATAGAGGAGAGGGAAAATGCAGACACTGAACCCCCTGGAGAAAGCATGAGATGCCCAGGAACAAGGCTAGAGACTTACTAGCCCCTCCGGACCTTGGAAACAGGCCAAAACTGCCACCTGAACGTTCATGGAGCGATGGGAAAGGCCCTTCTCCAGGCCAAAAGAGGTGGCACCTTGGCTGCCTCAGTAGCCAACTGCCGAGTGCCGGAACATCGCTCAAAGAGGCACTAGATCCATACATATGCTATCTTGGTAGACCTCCTCCGGGTTCTGAGCAGAGTACAGACCACTGCTGGTCATCTCCTTCCAAGAGCCAAGCTGAAAGCAAGAAGGGAACTGCGTCCTCCAGGACAATCGGTCCTTGCTATAATAGGCCCTGAGACGGAGGCAACCAAAGAGGAGGCTCCTGCAGGAGCTGCTTCAGGTCTCCGAACCATTCTCTCCTCAGCCAATCTGGTGCCACCAACATAATCCTGTCTGGGTGGTGGTCCATATGCTGAATCACATGCCCCATCAGGGGCCAAGGAGGAAACATGTAGAGCAGATACTGACTTGGTCTAGGCTGGGTCAAGGCGATGCCACTCTCGGACCCATCTCTGTGAAGCGACTGAAGAAGTGGCAAACTTTGGCATTGAAGATCACCATCAGATCCATTTTAGGGCAACCCCAGTGGCGCAGAATCAACTGAAATGCCTCCTAATTCAACTCTCACTCTCCAGGATTCAGAGAGTGCTGGCTGAGGAAGCCTGCTTACACACTGTCCATCTTGGAAATGTGCTGAACAGACAAGGCTCAGAGGTTCTTCTACACCCAGGCAAACAGGACAACCATCTCCAGAGCTACCCAATGCCGCTTTGCCGATTGACAGAAGCAACCGCCATGGCATTCATTGAAAACACTCGAACCACCCGGCCCTCAATCAGGGCCAGAAACACAGAAGAGCCAACCTGATAACCCTCACCTCAAAGCTGTTGACAGACCAAACCGCTTCCCTGGAGTTCCAGCGGCCCTGGGACATATGATCTTGGTAATGTGCTCCCATGCTCGAGAGACTGGCATCTGTCATTAGGAGGATCTAGGACAGTGGTTCTCAACCTTTTTTGTACCATGACCCCTTTTACCATTGGTCAACTTGTGGTGACCCCCCAATGATAAAATCAAATGCATCTCTCTTCCTTTACTGTTAACGCATTGTCGCTGTAATCATTTGTTGAATTATTAATATATTATAGGCCTTTGCAATATATTTTTATTTATAAAATTGACTTATTTAAACAATAATTAATCACAAGTAACAATATCTGATTTCAAAATTATGATGATTTTGTAGTCAAATCACTAATATGAAATACAATTTTTTTTTCTACCTTTGTTGTCTGACCAATTTATTCTCTGATTATGCTGGTCCTGATCTGAGGCTTCTGCTTTCCTGTCTTCTCTTAGCTCTCTTTCTGTGGTCTACGGTCCATCTGCCATTTCTTATCTCTTCTTTCATTTTCTTCACTTCTTTCCATCAGCCTTTTCCAGTCCCAGTAACCCTCCCCAGTATCAGCCCCTTTACAGTCCTCACTCTCAGTACCTTCCAATGTCAACTTGCATTCCCATGACTGCCACTGGTGTCCATTCCCTTCCAGTCCCCCTCCTTCCCCACTGAGCAGTCCCTTCTAGTACAAATACCATGGCAGCCCCTCTCAGATCCACTCCCTTCCAGTTCCATTCTCCCATCCCCTCGTATCAGCCCATTTGTAGCCTTATCCCCCAGTTTTCTTCCAGGGCCAGCAGCTCTATCCTCCCCTCCCCACAATCAGCCCATTCCCAGTCGAAGCCCCGCAATCAGCTCGCTTCCAGTGCTAGTCCCCCCCAACCCCATTATCAGCGCTAGCCTCCCCTAATCAGCCCAATACCAGTCCTACCCCCCCTCCATCAGCCCATTACCAGTCCTAACCTCCCCGATCAGCTCATTTCCAGTGATAGTCTCTCCTCAACCCCATTACCAGTGCTAGGCTCCCCTAATCAGCCCATTACCAGTCCTACCCACCCTCCATCAGCCCATTACCAGTCCTAACCTCCCCGATCAGCTCATTTCCAATGCTAGCCCCCATCAGTCCATTACCAGTCCCAACCCCCCTTGATCAGTCCATTCCCAGTCCTAGCCTTCCCTAATCAACCCATTACCAGTCCTAGCCCCCCCATCTGCCCATTATAATCCTAACCTGCACTCTCTCCCCCCTCTGTCCAGCATTTATCCCCGTCTGTCCAGTATGTTCCCTGACTCTTCCCTTTGTCCATGTCAGCCCCCCTCCCTCCATGTCAGCCCCCCTGTCCATGTCAGCCCCCCTCCCTTCCTCCCTCCATCCATCCCTCCCTCCATGTCAGTCCCCCCTCTGTCCATGTCAGCCCCCTCTCTCCATGTCAGCCCCCTCCCTCTCTCCATGTCAACCCCCTCCCTCCATATCAACCCCCATCCCTCCCTCCCTCCATGTCTGCCCCCCTCCATGTCAGCCCTCCCCTCCCTCCCTCCATCCATGTCAGCCCCCTCCCTACTCTCCATGTCAGCCCCCTCCCTCCATATCAGCCCCCCTCCGTCCATGTCAGCCCCCTTCCCTCCATCCATCCATATCAGCCCCCTCCCTCCATCCATCCATATCAGCCCCCTCCCTCCCTCCATGTCAGCCCCCCTCCCCCATGACAGCCACGTTGCAGGTTACCTGCTCCCCTCTCCCCAAGTCTGCCTCCGTCTAATGCAGCCGTGGCGCCCTGCCTCGTAGGGAACCGCGGCTATGCCTGTAAAACCACTGCGGAGCCTTTCTGTCTCTAAATGGGCTCCGTGCAGCATTGTCCCGCCTCCAAAGGAAGTGGTAAACAACTTCCTTTGGAGGCGGGACAATGCTGCACAGAGCCCGTCGAGAGGCAGGAAGGCTCCGCAATGGTTTTACAGGCACAGCCGTGGTTCCCTAAGAGGCAGGGAGCCGCAGCTGCATTAGAAGGGAGGTGGTGAGTTTGCCGCAGGCGAGAAGCAGACTTGGCAGCGGCAGCAACTTGTGCGCTTTTTTTTTTTTTTTACGGAGGAGTGAGGCGACCCCCACTAAATCCTGTCGTGACCCACAGGTTGAGAACCGCTGATCTAGGAGAAATCAACCAGCAGCACGTCCTTCCTCAGATGATAGGGCTGCTGCTACCACTGCAGGCTGGACTTCATCATCAACTGGAATGTGAGCCTGCACTCAAACTCCTGAGAACTTGGGGACCACCGAGTCAGAAGGACTGCTGTAGTGGTTGAATGTGAGCATGCACCCACAGCACCATCTTTATGATCACTGCCATCATCAATCTGAGGAGCTGAAGATAATCCTAGATTCTGGGAGCTTGCTGCACACAGAACAGCGCCAGGCAATCCAATAGTCTTTTGACTTTCTCTTCTGGCAGGAAACTCTGCCCACTCGAGTGTTGAAATGTGTTCCCAGAAATTCCAAGGACTGAGAAGGCCACAGCTCGTTCTTTCTCTGACTGAACACCCAGCCGAGGCTTTCTAAGAAGAAGACCACTCAGGATGCTACCTGAGATGCTTCTGAAAGGGAATGGACCAAGATGAGCCAGTCATCCAAATAAGGATGGACACAGATGCCTTGGTGCCATAGCCACCACCACCATAACCTTGGAAAACATCTTTGGGGCGGTGGATAACCCGAAAAGGAGGGCAGCAAACTGACAGTGAGAGCCAAGCATGGCAACATGCAGATACTTTGGCTGATCCGCCCAGATCAGGATAAAAAAATAAGAGTCAGCTAGATCCAGAGAAGCCAAGAACACCCCTCGGTGCACTGCTTGAATCACTGAGTGCAAGGTTTCCATCCGGAAGTGCAGGACATGCAAGTGCTTGTTGACGAAGTTCAAAATGGGCCTGAAGGAACCATCCTTTTTGGGCATCATGAAATAGATGGAGTATCTGCCCTTGCCTTGCTTGTCCGGCAGGAAGGGCATCACCACCTTTAGGCACAGGCACAGAAACTCGTCCAAGGTGGTCCGCACAGTGGCACCCACAAGAGGAGATGACAAAGGCATTCAGAATCGGTTCTTTGCATTCCAGGGCATAGCCGAACTGAATGGTGTCTAGCATCCAGCGATCCTTGGTAATCTGAGCCCATTCCTGAAAGAAAAGGTGAAGCCTGCCTCCAACTGGAGGAACCAGGGAATGGGCCCCAAAACCTTTCTTGCACAGCCTGGGAAGGTCCTCCTCTGGAGGGGATCGAATCCCTGGGACCATGCGCTTCATGAAAGGACTGAGAATGACAGTCCTGAGCACTCCGGGATCTGGCCAGCGCCCTCAGCGATCGGGCAGAGGCTGTTGAAAAGGGGCACCAGCTCGCTTCACAGGCCCCTTAGATTTGTCTTCCAGAAGGCGGTAAGATTTTGTTTTGCTGAGGTCCTCCACCAGCTTCTCCAAATCAGTTCCAAATAGAAGCTTCCCCTGAAAAGCCAGTTGGGCCACCGGGCTGTGGAAGATATGTCCATTGCCCATTGACAGAGCCAGATTCAACATCATGACACCATTGTCTGGGCATCATCCCTGGCTGCCAAACAAACCAGACCATACATGGCATCAGAAAGGAAGGCTATAGCTGACTCCAAAAGAGGGGTAGTATCATCCGGAAGAGAATGAACCCACTGGAGCAGGACTCGAGACATTAGGCTGGTAAATACCGCCAGCTGTAGAATAGCCACCACCATGGTGAACTGGCTGCTCAACAATGAATCCATCTTACAGTTCAGAAAATTCTTTAAGGCCAATATGCTTTCCACCGGAATGGTGGTCCGTCTGGGAATACCAAACCACTCAGCGCACTCCTTCTCCGGGGAGCGCAGATCTTCTTACACGCCCTTAACCCTTTAGGCAGGGAGTTGGAAGAATCCCACTCCGACCGGATCATATCCTTGATCACAGCCAGGAACCGGAAAGCAGTAGTGGATTTTCTCACCCCTTGAAGGAGCGGGTGTACTTTCGGCTCCTGCTCAGTGCCGGAAGCATCTGTCAAGTTCAAGGCAGATGAGACCCTGGCAATCAATGCTGCCAGCTCCTCCTTCTGGAAAAGGTGGGTCATACCAGCCTCCTCACAATCTTCTGAAGATGAGAGTACTTCTTCATCCATGTCAGAGCCCAGTATCGAGCCATCTGAATCCAAAATCTCAGACAGCTCCCAGCTGTTCCCCATCTCCAGGGGGCACCCCACTCTGGGGATGTTTAGCCAAAGGCAACTGAACAGGGCCTTCCACTCTCCACCTTCCCTGCACAAAACTGCGCCCGGGGGTACCCAGAGGCTGCAGGGTCTGAATTTCCACGCCAGAAGAACCAGGCCTGCTGCAAAAAAGAAAGAATTCTGTGGAAGACAATCTGGAGTCTGGAAGCTCCACTCTTGGAAATGACTCCCCCCCCCCCCCCAACACCAGGAGAAACAGCTGCCACAGACCTCCTAGAGGACGATGAGTGGCTCACGGCACAGTCACTGGATCCTCCAGCTGGCTGGATATCCTTACCCATAGTACCATCCACCACCTCCTGCCCTAAAGCAGGCAAGGCCGGACTAATTGTATCCCCTGGCTGAGAGAGGGGGAGCAGGCCCTCCAGGGATGACTCAAAATGCCATGCCCGGAGAGCAGAGTCCAGAATCTGGAGATGCCACAGCTCAAAGAACATTTCTTGGAAGAAGACAGAGAGTAAAGGCAAATATCACAACAGCATGCATTAAGGCTGCGGCGGCTCAAAGGCACGTGTTAACTGCGGCACACGTTGACAGCACTTTTATGCAGTGTACATTAACTGCGCTTTTGCCACAATTCGCATGTGCTAGGGTAGTAGCATACATTGGAGTGGCTTGGGTGGAATATGCGTACAGACCATGCGACTTCCAGGCACATAATAAAAGAAAACGCTAATAATGCATGTAGAAAATGGCGGGAAATCCCCACATTGCGCCAGCGGTCGTCAGCAGTCTATCCCGAATTGTGTCCCACACAGACGGAATCGGGAGCCCCCTACAAGGACAATGACGAGATGAAGCCTTGGTACTCACCACTGAGAGCCCCAGGCAGAGGATCCATGCCAGGCTCAGATCTACTCCCATGATACTGTTTTACTGGCTTTTGCAGCACTGTGTTTAAGGTGGCTAGCAGGCAGATCCCTCTGAGAGCCTTCTGAAATCTTTGGGAGAGAGCAGGGGGGAAAAGAGGAAGAGGGAAGGG
Source organism: Ichthyophis bannanicus (assembly GCA_033557465.1). Taxonomy (NCBI): domain Eukaryota; kingdom Metazoa; phylum Chordata; class Amphibia; order Gymnophiona; family Ichthyophiidae; genus Ichthyophis; species Ichthyophis bannanicus. The sequence goes on from CM066031.1 coordinate 253,083,573, forward strand.
ACATCGAGGTTGTGTGAGGCTGCTGCACTCTTCCAGATCCTTCCAAATCCCTCCAATTTCTGGCTGCTCAACAGACTTTTATGATAAGAGCATGGAGTTGAACCTATGGCTACCGAAAAGATCGCAATCTAGTAGAGCCTCCCACATTGTGCTCAAGTGAGAGAATCACCCTCAAGGTGGTCATTCACGAGTGTTTAATCAATATTTTTCTCTCAATCCTCAGATTTTCTTCAGAGAGGAGAAAATCCATCCACCATTTGCTGGAGTCAAAGAAATACTGAGGCGACCTCTGGTGGCTAATAGAGGCATAGGAATGATGTTACTGAAACCTGGACTTTTCATTGGTTCCTTGTCTCCACAAATCTGCAGATAGGGGAACACAACCCACTGGTCTGGACTGGTCTAGCATGACGATATGGAAATGATCATTACTTAAGGGCTAGAAAAGAGGTGGGCATACTAAGGAGTCCATTCATTCAGATTGCTTGTATGGAAAATTGCTCAATTACCAGACTGCTAAAGAACCTGTATGTTTTTAGACTATCCTTGCCCTACATCCTCTCTCTCTCTCTGCTGCATGAAGCTATGCTGCTCTGGGCTCAGTGGCTCACTCTCTTGGGTGGGGAAAGGGAGGTGGCGATGTGCCACATGAACCCGATCAAGCCCTCACTGCTATTCCTGTCCCCTGTGGAGACACTCTGCCAAAGCCAATTGTCATTTACAAGCGCATCATAAAACCCAGCAGGGCTGGTGCAAAGGTTCTGAGCACTTTGGGCAAACCTTCAGCCTTACGTCTCCCCCCCCCCACACTTTGATTTCTGGTTAGCCACAATGAATAGTCACGAGATAGATTTGCATTCACTGCCTCAAAATACATCTCATTGCCTCAAAATATATCTCATGCATATTCACTATAGATATCTAGAAAACCAGAACCAGGTCTGGATCTAGGCATAGGCAACATAAGATCAGAACATAAGAATCGCCATACTGGGTCAGATCATGATCCATCAAACCCAGTATCCTGTTTCCAACAGTGGCAAATCCAGGCCAAAATACCTGGTAGGCTCCCAAAAAAATAGTAAGACTCCATACTGCCTACCCCCAAGGATAAGCATGGCTTTCCCAAGTCTACCTTAATAAGAGTTTATGGACTCTTCCAGGAACCTGTCCAAACCTTTTTTAAACCCAACAATACTAACTGCATTTACCACATCCTCTGGCAAGGAATGCCAGAGCTTAATTATGCGCTGGGCGAAAAAAATATTTTCTTCTATTTGTTTTAAATGTACTAGTCTTAACTTCATAGCGCAACCCCTAGTTTTTGTAATTTTGAAAAAGTAAACAATAAATTCACATCTACCTGTTCTCTCTCCCCTCAGCCATCTCTTCTTTAAGCTGAAAAACCCTAAACATTTTAGCCTTTCTTCATTGTTCCATTCGCTTTATCATTTTGGTTACCCTTCTCTCTACCTATTTCAATTCTGCTATATCTTTTTTGAGATGCAGACATAAGCACTGCACACGATGCTCAAGATACAATCGCACCATGGTGCCATACATAGGCATTAAGATGTTCTTTGTTTTATTGACTTTTCTGTTTGCTTTTTTGGCCGTTGCTCATACTGACAGAAGATTTTAACCTATTGTCCATAATGACACCTAGATTATTTTCCTGGGTAGTGACTTCTAAAGTGGGACCTAGCATCGTGTAGCTATAATTTAGGTTATTCTTCCCTACGTGCATCACTTTGCACTTGTCAACATTAAATTTTAAATGCCATTTGGCTGCCCAGTCTCCCAAGATCTTCCTGCACTTTCTCACAATTCACTTGCAATTTAACAACTTTGAATATTTTGGGGTCATTTGCAAATCTTATCATCTCACTTGTTTCCAATTCCAGATAATATATAAATATATTAAAAAGCACCGCTCCCTGTACAGATCCTCGGGGTACTCCATTATTTACCCTCCTCCATTGAAGAAATTGACCAATAACTCTTTATATTTTAACCAGTTCTCAGTACACAATAGGGCATTGACTCTTTGTTAGTGATATTGTGGAAGGGCTATCAGATAAGGTTTGCCTCTTTGCGGATGATACCAAAATCTGCAATAGAGTAGACACCCAGGAAGGAGTAGATAGCATTAGGAGGGATCTAGCTAAGCTCGAAGAATGGTTGAGAATTTGGCAGCTGATATTTAATGCTAAAAAATGCAGGGTCATGCATTTGGGCTGCAATAATCCAAGGGAGCAGTACAGTGTAGGGGGTGAAGTACTTCTGTCCATAAAAGAAGAGCGGGACCTGGGCGTGATTGTGTCTGACAATCTTAAAGTAGCTAAACAGTTAGAAAAGGCGAAGGTGAAAGCTAGAAGGATGCTTGGGTGTATAGGGAGAGGAATGGCCAGCAGAAGAAAGGAGGTGATAGTGCCTCTGTATAAGTCTTTGGTGCGACCTTATTTGGAGTATTGTGTGCAATTTTGGAAACCACACCTTCCAAAGGATATAAACAGATTGAAGTCGGTGCAGATGGTGGCTACTAAAATGGCTAGTGGTCTTCAATATAAAGCATATGAGGATAGATTTAAGGATCTTAATATGTATACATTAGAGGAAAGGCAGGTAGAGGAAATATGATAGAGACGTTTAAATACATCAGTGGCATAAATGCACAGGAGAAGACCCTCTTTTGATAGAAAGCAAGCTGTGCTACGAGGGGACATAGGATGAGGGTGAAAGGGGATAGACTCAGGAGTAATATGTGGAAATATTTCTTAACGGAAAGAGTGGTAGATGCGTGGAATAATCTCCCAGTGGAGGTGGTAGAGATGAGGACAGTATCTGGATTCAAAAAGACATGGGACAAACAAAGAGGGTCTCTAGTAGTTGATATGGAAGGGTAGACTAAATAGGCCATGTGGTCTTTTTCTGCCGTTATTTTTCTATGCCATGACTTTAATGTTCTAAGGAGTCTCTCATTATATCAACAGGCTTGCCTTTATCCGCATATTTATTCACACCTTCAAAGAAATGTAGCAGATTGTAAGACCAGACTTCCCTTGACTAAATCCATGTTGACTTTGTCTGATTAAACCATGTCTACATATGTGTTCAGAAGGTTATTCTTTATAATAGTTTCTACCATTTTGTCTGGCACTGACATCAGGCTCACCAGTTTGTAGTTACTAGGATCAGCCCTGGAGCCCTTTTTAAAAATCGACTGTACGTTGGCCATCCTCCAATCTTCAGATGACATACTGTAGATGATTTTAGTAAGTTACAAATTACTAATAGTAGGGCTGCAATTTCACCTTTGAATTCTGTCAGCACTCTTAGATGTATACCATCTGGACCAGGTGATTTTCCTACTCTTTATTTTGTCAATTTGTTTTACAATATCTTCCAAGTTCATTGAAATTTGTTTCAGATTTCCTGACTCATCACCATTAAATACCTTTTCTACCATGGGTAGTTCTCTCACACCTTCCTCAGTAAAGAATGAAGCAAAGAATTCATTTAGTCTCTCAGGTACAGTCTTGTTCTTCCAGAGTACCCCTTTTTACCTTGATCATCTAATGATCCAACTTACTCTCTCACAGATTTCTTGCTTCAAATATAGTTGAAAAATTTTTATTATAATTTTTTTTTTGTCTCCATGGCAAGCTTCTTTTCAGATTCTCTTTTAAACTTCCTTATCAATGCTTTGCATGTAACGTGCTAGTTCTTATGCAGTTTCCCGTTTTCTTCATTTGAGTCATTTTTTAAAATTTTTTGAAAGGTATTTTTTTGGCTTCAATACTTTTTAAACCATACTGGCTGTTGTTTGGCCTTCCTTCTACCTTTTTTAATACATCCGGATCTTGTCTTTGAAGATAGTGTTTTTAAACAATGTCCATGCCTGATGTAAATTCTAAATCTTTGCAGCTGCTCCAGTTAGTTCTGTAGAACCCCTTCTGAATGTTAAATATTAACACAGTAAATTTTCTTTGTGTACTAATTCCAGTTATTCGATCAAAAGTGATCACATTAGGGAGGTAAAGTTCCTAGATGAAATAAATGAATGCTTCATGGAATAGGTGGTTCACGAACAGACTAGAGGAGGTGCTATTCTAGAGACTTAGCCCTTAGTGGAATACAGGATTCCATGTGAGAGCTAACTGTGTCAGGACCACTTAGCTGCAGTGATTATAGGCAGTTATCAATGGGGTCAAAGGCCCTAAATATCCCAAAGAGGAACCTGTTCCTGCTTACTTTAGGGCCATGTGCATGTGTTGCTTCCAAAGGGCAGCACAGTGGCACTACTGACTTCCCCTGCTCCTCTTCTGGCTCTCCAATCTTTGGGATTTCTGACATCCCACTCACTACAATCTGCTTTCTTGCCTGTGGGTACGAATATCTTAAATCTGGCCCTGACAAGAATAGCTAGGGGGTACTTCAGGAATGAAGGGACAAAAACTGGTCTAGACCAGTGCTTTCCAACCTTTTTGGTGTTTTGAGACAACTAGTACTGGATTCACTTGGTTAGGACACACCATCACCTTCCATCTCTCCCTACCCTGGGTACCAGCATCTTCCCTCCCCCTCCTCCTGCTGGCATCACCAACTTCTATTCCTTACCCCCATTAACCTGGCATCACTTCCTCCCCCCCTCCAGAGCCATCATCTTCCTATTTCCAACTGGTAAGAGGAACTGAGCAAGTAGCATTTCTTACTTTTGATGTATCCACCTCTGCCAGCTTCCCTCTGAAGCTGGTTGTGTGGGGGGGCTCCTTAGTCTTATTTGTGCAGGTCCAACTTCAGAGTGAAACTGGAGGGGGCGAGGCAACTGCAGCAGTAGGTGTGATGTGTTTCTCACTGACTCCTCCTGCTAGTAGGAGGGAACAGTGCAAGAGGAAGGGGGAAGAGAGAGACCTGTCCTCATGTTCTCTCTGCAGATGCCAAAGTTTCAACTTCTCCTTGCAGTATATCTGATGTGAGCCTCTAGTTTAGATCACTAGATGACACTAGAGGCATAAGCCATAGTCCCAAACTCAACCAACTCAAGGAACCAGCATTAAGAGCTCAGCCTTGGTTGCCTGCCTGTGACACTACAATACATCTTTCATCTGCCCCAATAAGAATTATACTCTGCCAGAAAGTTCAAAAATACACATATGGTCCATTTTAAAAAGCCAGATATTGATTTTATTTCTTACCACACATCTGCCTTTCTTCCGTATCCTTCACCGCTGATCACCTCCGGGCTCATCCAGTAAGGAGTTCCTGTGACAGATTTCATTCCTGATCCAGACATGCAGATGGTCTGAATCCGTTTACTGGCACCAAAATCACCCAGCTTCACGTTCCCAGCAGAATCTCTCAAAATATTGGCGCCTGCAGCAGCAACAAAAAAATTAAAAACCACAACATCCATAACGCAGTTCAAGCTGAGTGCCCACGCTAGAAATCAAGGAAAGAGCCAGGCAGCGTGTCAGCAGCCTAACATAGTCCCGAGGGTAACTTTATCTTGCAAAACTCTTCTTTGGATTTCCTTTTACTCTCCTTTTTTAAATAACATCTCTGCCCTGTGTTGCCAGACTAATTTTTGATTAACTATACCCCAGGCTCCTGGGCTGCACACACAACACTACAAAAGTTGATTAGTTAAGACTTACTATGAATGGGAAGACAGGACTGGATTCAGCGAACTTGCTCTACGGACATCATCTAGGTTTCTAAAGCCAAGTCAAACTGATGTTCTTTTCTTGGGAAATACTGGGATGTTAGTAGGTTGTGAAATATTTTATTGGCCCAAAATAATGATTATCCAAAGGTGAGGCTTTATATTAGCACAGTGCTTTCCAAACTTTTATCTCATATGACCCCATTTTAGCCACTGAAAAAGCATAGTTGCTCACCCGTAACGGGTGTTCTCCGGGAACAGCAGGAATCAGTTCTCAAATATGGGTGATGTTGGTGCCGATGGAGCCCGCACAAAAGCAGCTCCCCAGCTTTCAAAGAAAGCCTTTGGGAGATGCACCACACATGTGTGGTCCCCTTCCCGCCCAAGGGTGCCATCTTGCCGCAGTCTAATGACATAGCTAAGATAGCAAAAATTAACATATGGTAAAGAAACACCTCCAAGAGGAGGAGGGAGGATTGTGAGGACTGATTCCTGCTGCCCTCAGAGAAAGCACAGTTACTTACCTGTAACAGGTGATCTCTGGGAACAGCAGGAATAAGTCTTCACATATGGGTATCGTCGGTACTGACGGAGCCTGCGCGGGAACGCTCCCCAGCGTCCAGAAAGAAAGCTTTTGGGAGCATCCCACAGCGCCTGCGCGCTGCCTTCCCGCCTTTCCCAACCGCCTCTCTCCAGTGAGATTTAAGCTGAGATAAAGAGAGAGAGAGGAAAGGAAAGGAAAGATAGATAGAGAGATACAACTACTAGGGGAGGTGGGTGGGTTGTGAAGACTTATTCCTGCTGTTCCCAGAGATCACCTGTTACAGGTAAGTAACTGTGCTATCTCCAGGAACAAGCAGGAATGAGTCTTCACATATGGGGACTCCCCAGCTAGAGATGCCAGGGAGATCTCCAAGGTTGTGAGTCCCTGAGAAGGGCTCTACCTGCCCCCATGGATCTCGGGCATCCAACCTGGGATGGGGGGTAGGAGTTGATTAGGTATGGAACAGGTGTTTGAGAACAGTCTGACCAAACAAGGCATCCCGGCGGGAGTCCTTGTCCAAGCAGTAATGGGCTGTAAAGGTATGAACCGAGGCCCAGGTGGCCGCTCGACAGATTTGGTCGATGGACACAGAGTTCAGATGAGCCATAGAGGCTGCCATGGCCCTCACATTTTGAGCTGTGACATGGCCCTCCAGAGAAAGGTTCTTACTCTGGTAGGCGAAAGAAATACACTGAGCAATCCAATTGGACAGAGTTCTCTTAGAGACTGGAAGTCCCAAATGAGAGGGATCAAAAGCAACAAAGAGTTGAGAGGACTTTCTATGTTGCTGTGTCATTGGTAAGTAAAAAGCGAGCGCTCTCTTACAATCCAGGGTATGGAGATTCCTCTCTGCACAAGATGCATGAGGTCCTGGAAAAAAGACAGGTAAATACACCTCCTGGTTCAGATGAAAAGGTGAGACCACTTTAGGCATAAAGTGTGGATTAGTCCTGAGGACTACCCTGTCATGATGGAACCTTGTATAAGGAGGTTTAGCCACCAAGGCTTGCAGCTCACTGATGCGGCGAGCTGAGGTGACTGCAATGAGAAAAGTAACCTTCCAGGAAAGAAATTTCAAGGAGGTAGTGGCTAAGGGTTCAAAGGGTGGCTTCATAAGCTGGCCAAGAACCAAATTCAAGTCCCATGCCACTGGAGGTGGTCTAATGGGAGGTTTGGTTAAAAGAAGGCCTCTCATGAATCTTGCAATAAGAGGATGAGAGGAAATAGGCTGTCCATTGAGAGGCTTAAGGGATGCTGCAATAGCACTCAAATGGACTCTTACTGAATTCGTTTTAAGGCCTGCATGGGATAAATGCAGCAAATACTCTAGTAAAGAATTCAGAGGTATTGCAAGGGGGTTAAGACCCTTCTGTGCACACCAACTGGTAAACCTTTTCCATTTAAAAGCATAGGAACGTCTAGTGGAAGGCTTTCTGGAAGCATGAAGGATATCCTTCACCTGCTGAGAAAGATGCAAATCTTGAAGGTCTAGGCCTTCAGCAACCAGGCTCTGAGATGAAGAGACTGGGGATTTGGGTGCCACAACGTTCCCTCCTCCTAGGACAGGAGGTCTGGAGCAGATCACAAGTCCAGGGAAGGAGCTTGAGAGAGATGCAGAAGTAGAGGGTACCACACCTGGTGTGGCCAATGTGGTGCTATGAGGATCATAGACCCCTTGTCTCTCTGAAGTTTGAACAGTGTCTTGGGAATTAGGGGAATGGGTGGAAAGGCATAGAGGAAGTCTTGCCCCCAATGAAGGAGGAAGGCATCCCTGGCCTGAACTCCCTGACACGGAATCCTGGAACAGAACCGGGGAAGTTTGGCATTCCACGGACTTGCAAACAGGTCTATGTCCGGGGTTCCCCAAATTCGGAAGATCCTGGCTAACTGGTCCCCATGGAGGGACCATTCGTGTGGAAGCAGAACTCGACTGAGTCTGTCTGCCCAAGAGTTTTGAACCCCTGGAAGATACACTGCCACGAGATGAATTTGATGCTCTCTGGCGAAGGCCCACAATCTCAAAGCTTCGTTGCAAAGCGACAGAGAGCCAGTCCCGCCCTGCTTGTTCACGTAGAACATGGCTACTTGGTTGTCCGTGTGGATGAGGACTGTCTTGTAGCTGAGCAGAGTGTGGAAGACTCTGAGAGTTAGAAGAATTGCTCTGAGCTCCAAGAGGTTGATATGTAGAGATGTCTCCTATGGAGACCATATGCCCTGGTTGGAGAGATCTTGTAGATGAGCTCCCCAACCCCTTGGAGAGGCATCTGTTGTAAGGATTGCTTGGGGTAGCGACTGTTGAAAGGGGGACCCCAGCAACAGATTTTGAGTGGACCTCCACCACTGGAGAGACCAGAAGAGGCGACTGGAGGTTGCTATTTTGTCTGACAGGCACCCTGATGCCTGGGTCCATTGGGTGGACAAAGTCCACTGAGCTGCCCTCATGTGAAGGCGAGCGTAAGGAACCACATGCACGGTGGATGCCATGTGGCCTAACAGTTGTAACATTTCTCGAGCAGTTAAATGGGACTTTAACTGAATTTGCGAGGCTAACTGCACCAAGCGTAGGCAACGGGCCTGGGGAAGATAGGCCCTTGCAGTTGTGGTATCCAGCAAGGCCCCTATGAACTCTAGTGACTGAGTAGGGGTGAGATGGGATTTTGGGATGTTTATTACAAGTCCCAGATACTGAAGAACACGCCTTGTGCAGGCTAGGGAAGTCTGGGCCTCTGACTGGGAAGGAGCTCGGATGAGCCAGTCGTCCAGATATGGGAATACAAATATTCCTAGAGTGCGTAGAAATGCAGCTACTACTGCCATGCATTTTGTGAACACTCTTGGAGCAGAGACCAGACCGAAAGGAAGCACTCTGTATTGGTAGTGCTTTCCTTGATAAAGGAACCGAAGGAACCTTCTGTGTGTTGGATGGATAAGGATATGTGTGTACGCATCCTTGAGATCTAGAGAACAAAGCCAATCCTGACTCTGAAGGTATGGAAGGAGAGCACCGAGAGAAATCATCTTGAATTTCTCCTTGCACAGAAACTTGTTCAATTCTCCGAGATCTAATATGGGTCTGTAGCCCCCTGTTTTCTTTGGGATAAGAAAATAGGGGGAGTAGAACCCTGAGCCCTGTTGAAGAAGGGGTACTTCTTCTATTGCCCTTTGGGCAAGAAGGGTAGCAATCTCCTGACCCAGAAGGTCGAGGAGAGTTGTTGGAGAACTGAACTGTCTCACCACGGTGTGAGGAGGAAGGTTTAAGAAATGAAGATTGTACCCCTCCCTTATGATGGAGAGGGTCCATTGCTCTGCCGTGACTGGTTCCCATCTGGGAGCAAAGTGGGCTAACCTTCCTGGAAGGGTGAGAGGCTCTGGTTCTTCTAGAGCCAGAAAGGCTAAGTTCTCTAGATGTAAGTCAAAGGCCCTGAGGAGGCTGAGGCTGTTGGGCCGTAGCAGTCCTTGCAGCCTTAGGCTTGGCTTGTTTAGGTTGTTGCTGACGCTTTGCAGCAAAACGACCTGCAGAAGATGCCTGCTGACCATAAACAGGATAATATTTCCCCTTTTTGGGAAAGAAAGCCTTTTTGAATAACCTTTTTCTAACAGGAGCAGAAGTAGACTTTGAAAGTCTATCTAAGGCAGAATTCTCAGCATCCATCTGAGTGGCCCTTGCTTGCCAATCCTTGCCAAAAAGGTTTTCACCTGTACAAGGAAGATTTCCTAATCCATCCTGGACCCAGGGTTCCAAATCAGAAGCTTGTAACCAAGCAACTCTGTGTGCACCTATGGCAATAGCCGAGGCTCTGCTGGCACACTCAAAAGAGTCAAAGGCTGCACGGTTGGAAAATTTGGAAACATCCTGGGCATGTTTAAGCCAGGTGAGAAACTCTTCCCTTTTATCTTCTGAGATAAAAGGAGATAAAGTTTGCAAATGATCTGTAACTTCCTTTAGAAACATCCCCATATAGAGACTATAGGAGTTGATTCTGGCAGCAAGCATATTGGCCTGGAAAATTCTCCAGCCAAAAGCATCCAAGGTTCTGCATTCTCTTCCTGGAGGATTAGATGAGTGTATTTTTGCACTCTTTATCTTCTTCATAGCAGACTCCACCACAATAGAGTGGTGAGGAAGCTGAGTCTTATGAAAGCCAGGACAAGGAGGAACACGGTACATGGTGTCCAACCTACGAGAATGAGGGGAGATAGTGAGAGGTGTCTCCCATATGCCCAACATGTGATCATAAAGGATCTCATGAATTGGTAAAGTAGCTGCCTCTTTAGGAGCCTTAGGATATTGTAAAATATCCAATTTCTTGGCTCTAGGCTCTGATTCAGGGGCCACTGAAATGGAGAGGCCCCTGGCCACTTCCCTAATGAAGTCTTGAAAAGACAAGTCTTCTGAAGGAGACATTCTTCTTTTTGGAGAAGAGGGCTCCTGAGGAAGGAGTACCGATGCTTCGACAGAAGCCTCCGATTCATCAGTCTTCGGAGGAATCGAAGTATCGCCTGTCTGGATGCTCTTGCAGAGCCCTATACGCGTACCGAGTGGTATCGACATCGGGAGTGATCGGTACCGATGGGTATCACAGAACAGGGTACCGCTGCAGTCGACACCGAAGCCGATGTCGATGCAATCGGTATCGGTACCGGCACCGATATCGGTGCCGGTGCCGGAACTGGTACCGACAACGGAATTTGTTGCGGTACCGGAGGCATCGCAGCTTGTATGAATGCCGTAATGGCACGCTGCATGGTCAGAATATTCTGATCCATCGACGCAACCAATGTCTGGATGTCGGTACCAGTGGAAACCACCGGTACCCCAGAACATGGCAACAGGTGATCGGTCGAGGCCGAGCCATCAATGCCAACCTGTAACCCCAAAGATGAAGCTTTGGAAGCCGGAGCTTCCCGCCGGGGTAATTTTGCTGGTGCGGGATCCTCGAGAGCAAGCCCGGAGGCATCTCGATACTTAGAGGGAGATCTACCCTTCGAGGACCGGCTGGACTTATGTTTGGTTACCTGAGATCCATGGGAGGAAGAAGAAGCCCTGGAAGATGTTGATGCCACCGAAGCTGCATCAGAGGGAAACAGGGTACTGAGCTTGGCCGCTCGATTCTGTCGACCTCTTTTAGACATCATGGAACAGGACTCACAATCGGTGATGGAGTGGTCAGGACCCAAACATTTTAGACACCAGTCATGGGTGTCGGTGATAGAAAGAGTACCGCTGCACTTCGTGCACTTTTTAAACCCGGAAGCGGGCTTTTCCATGAGGAAAATTTTTCTAGGCCTAAGGCCCAAAAGGAAAAAATGCACAGAAGTGGGAAACGGTATTTTTTTTTTTTTTTAAAGAAGAAAGAAGAAAAGACCGGCGGTACCGGTCCGACGTCGAAGAAGGCAGATGCTCGACCAAAGAAATAAAAGAAAATAAAGAACTTCTTCAGCGGTGATAGGAACACGACCTGCTGGCTCCGCAGAAAAGAAGAAATGGAGAGAGGCGGTTGGGAAAGGCGGGAAGGCAGCGCGCAGGCGCTGTGGGATGCTCCCAAAAGCTTTCTTTCTGGACGATGGGGAGCGTTCCCGCGCAGGCTCCGTCGGTACCGACGATACCCATATGTGAAGACTCATTCCTGCTTGTTCCTGGAGATCACCTGTTACAGGTGAGTAACTACGCTTTCTCCGGTAACAAGCAGGAAGTCAGTCCTCATATATGGGACTCCCCAGCTACATGCTACTGAGAACCTGTACAAAATGCCATGACAACCAGAGAAGATGAGCTGTGAACTGCAGCAGTTGAGTCCCAACTGAGAGATTCTCGAAAGACCAAAGTATCTGGCAGAAAATGAGCACTCTAGTAGCCTGAACACAAGGGTCAGAGGGCAGGAGTTGCCTACACCCCAAAGAAATTAGGGAACACAGCCTGGCCGAAGGCACTGTCCCATCTGGACTCCCTCTCCAAGCAGTAGTGAGCTGCGAAGGTATGTACTGAAGACCAGGTGTCGGCCCAAAAGATTTTCATAACAGGTACGGAATGCAGATTTGCTACAGAGGTAGCTATTGCTCTGATGTGATACACCATGCCCCGGTGGTCTAGTGAGATCCCAGTCTACTCATAGGCAAGGGCAATGCAGTCCGCCACCAAAGTGGACAGAGTTCACTTAGTTACTGGAAGCCCCAGTCGACTGGGGTCATAGGTGACAAAGAGCTGAGGCACTTAGCGGTGGCCCTGAGTCTGCTGAAGATAGAAAGACAGGGCCCTTTTACAATCCAAAGTAAGGAGACTGGTCTCCGCCTTGCCGGCGTGAGGCCTCGGGAAGAAGATGGAGAGCACCACCTCCTGAATGAGGTGGAAGGGGACACCATCTTTGACAGAAACTTGTGGTGTGTGCAGAGCACCACCCTGTTCTTGTAGAACCTCATGTAGGGTGGCTCTGCCATCAGAGTCTGAAGCTTGCTAACCTTGCGAGCTGACGTGAGTGCAACAAGAAAGACATCCTTCCAGAAGAGGTACAGCAGGTGACAGGTAGCCAGGGGCTCAAACGGCAGTTTAGTAAGCTGTGAGAGCACCACATTGAGATCCCACTCCACCGTTGGTGGGCGGATGGGGGGCTTGAACAACATAAGGCCCTGCAGGAAAAGAGAAATAAAGAGCTGAGCTGAGTGGGCTTGCTCTCAACAGAGTGGTGGTGTGCCGCAATAGCACTCAGATGCACTCTGACTGAGTTAGACTTCAGTCCCACCTGTGACAGGTGGAGTAGATACTGGAGCATCAGCTGCACTGAGCAGGAGAAAGGGTTTGCCTCCCTCTCGGCGCACCACACCGGAAATCAACGCCATTTGAAGGCGTATGCCCTTCTCATGGAGGCTTTACAGGAGGACCGCCTCCACATCATGTAAGAGGTTGAAGGGAGCTAGCGCTACCCTTTCAGCAGCCAAGCCATGAGCAACAGGGACCCCAGGTTTAAGTGGAGAGAGCCCTCCTCCTGTGAGCATATTCCTGGGGCGCAGCCCAGGGGAATCGGAAGTGCCACCGATAGACAGAGAAGCAGTGGGAACCAGGGTTGCCTGGGCCACCGGGGGGCTACCAGAATCAGTGATTCCTCGTCACGCTGGTCCTTGAAGAGGGTCTTGGCGACCAGCGGTATCAGCAGGAAGGAGTAAAGGAGGAACACATCTGCTGCCACCCAGGATGGGCGCAGCTGGCGGGAACAGAGGCAAGGCAACTGCGTGTTGTCCGGTCTGGCGAACAGGTCCAATAGAGGGACGCCCCAGAATCGGAAAAGCTAGTAGGCCACTCTGGGGTCTAGGCGCCACTTGTGCGGCTGGAAGACTCTGCTCAGCCTGTCCACCAGGGTGTTATCCAGGCCCAGGAGGTAGACTGCCCATTGGAGCATCCCGTTGCATGTCACATATGAGGAGAGGGCTACCATCTCCTGGCAGAGGGAGTACAACCCTGTGCCTCCTTATTTGTTAACATAGAACATTGCAACCTGGTTATCCATCTGGACCAGCACCGACTAGTGCTGCAACCAGTGGCAAAAGGCTCGGAGAGCCAGAAATATCACCCGGAGCTCCAGGAGGTTAATCTGCAACTAGCACTCCATCTGGGACCATGTGCCTTGGGTGTGGAGGTCCTCGCAATGAGCTCCCCATCCTCGCAGGGAGGCATCCATGGGGAGGAACCTCTAGGGGGCGGGTGCCTGAAAGGGCATTCCGGCCTGAAGGTGGCAGGGGCTCACTTTTATCCTGTCCCAAAGTCTGCCGGTGGCTTGTGTCCACTGAGAACAGAGGCACCACAGAGCCACCCTCATATGCAGGTGGGCGTATGGGGTACGTGGACTATGGAGGCCATGTGGCCCAGCAGGCAGAGGAGAAGGCGAGCAGGCACTGACTGGAGGTGTTGCAATTCTGCGGCTAGCGCCCTGAGTTGCTCTGTCCTTTCTGGAGGGAGGAAGGCCTTGGCCTGGAGGGTGTCCAGCTGAGCCCCTATGGACTCCAGCACTATGCCGGAGACAGGTGGGACTTGGGGTAGTTTTATAATGAACCCCAGATGCTGCAGGACATGGATGGTGTGCTCGTTGGCGTGGTGCACCTCTGCACCTTTGCCTCCCCTAATGAGCCAGTCATTCAGGTAGGGAAAGACGAAGGCCCCTTGGAGACGAAGGTAGGCTGCGACCACTGCTAGACAGACCACCGTTATGCACTTGGTGAAGACCCTTGACAATGATGCCAGCACAAAAGGTAGCACCCTGTACTGGTAGTGACCTCCTCCAACCACGAATTGGAGGTATTGTCGGTGGTTGGCATGGATCAAGATGTGTGTATAAGCATCCTTCAGATCTAAGGAGCATAGCCAGTGTCCCTGCTGGAGGTAAGGCAGTAGTGTTCCAAGGGAAAGCATCTTGAAATTCTCCCTCACCAGAAATCTGTTCAAGTCCTATAGGTCCAGGATGGGCCTGAGGCCCCCTGTTCACTTAAGAATGAGGAAATACCTGGAGTAGAAGCCTTTGCCCCAAAGATGTTTGGGCACTGGCTCCATTGCCTTGTCCGTGAGGAGGCCTGCAAGCTCAGTGAGGAGCAGAGCCTGGTGAAGGAGAGGCCATACAGGTTCTCCTGGGAAGAACGAGGGTGGCGTCTGTTGTAGGTGGAGGAGGTATCCCTCCTTGACTACTTGCAGCACCCAGGAGTCGGTAGTGATGGAGGACCACCAGTGGGCAAACAGGCCAGACACCCCGCTGTGGGCCGCTGAGGGCCTTCTGTGAGAGAGGAGGCTATACCCAAGGAGTCAAACACTCTCTCCAGGCTGGGCCGGGGCTGGTGCCTGGGTCTTAGCGGTTTGCGGGGGCCGTGCCCCTGCCCCTTGGACTGTTGCCCTTTCTGCGGGGCAGAGAAGGCCTGGTACTGTGGTGTATTACCGAACACCCCCTTCTTCCTTCGGAAGAAAGGCTTCTTCCCAGGGGCCTTTTTACGAGGGTGCACTGAAATCTTCTTTGAGAGTCTGGTCCTGGTCAGCAACTAAGTCTCTATCTCAGCACCCTTGTCTGACATGGGTTTTATGAAGAGGTTCTCTCCGGTGCAAGGGACTCGATGAGTTTGTCCTGGACCCACTGCTTAAGGTCAGATGACTGCAGTGACACCTGGCATCGGGCCCCAATGCCTACAGCATGGACTCTGGATGAGAATTCAAAGCCATCGTATGCTGCTCGAGACAAGAACTTTGAGCATTCCTTGACTGCCGAAGCCAGTGACTTGAACCGCTGAAGAGGTTCCTCATTGAGGCCTGCAGAGAAACTGGCGAGCTCCCTCACCAAGTCCTTTAGGTACATGCTGATGTACAACTGGTAGGACTGGACTCGGCAAACTAGTATTGAACCCTGGTACCATTTTCGGCCAAGGGCGTCCAAGTTCCGGGCCTCCCTACCTGGGAGCACCGATGAATGAGTCTTTTGGTTATGAGGCGACTTGACAACCATAGAATTGTGAGTGTAGACAAGTACTAGCTCGACTAGGCCCCAGAAGTAAATTGGATATAATCAGTGAAGTGGATGAAACAGCTGCGGACAAACAAATTTATACACCTATGATTTTATCCAGGATATGCAGATTTGGAGTTGTCAGATTCAGAGACAGACAGCGGATCGGGATCGATAATATCCATTGGAATAGAACCCAAATCAGCTATACATGAAACTATACATGAAACAGGATTATAGAAATCTAGCTTGCTGTAGGCCTAGAAAATACAGGTCTGAATTGCATTTAAAACTATCCCTTTAAAGAGCATTTCTGCTTTTGCTAGGACATTGAATTTAGTAACTGGAGCTTGTGTGTGATTAGCAAATAGAGTTTGTGTAACAATAGATATTAGGTCAGATTGAAGTTCCTTAATTAAATAGAACAGAGGGTGAAGTTGCTCATCCTGCAATCAGATAGGCTAAAGCAGTTACTGGGTCAGGTTGTACTGCTCTTGTGAAACTGGCTCTAATTCAATTAGTAAATATAACGGATATAGCTTGCATAACTAATAGAACATCAGCAAAAATTATAAGTAACTAATTAGCTTTTTCCTGAATAGAAGAATCACAGCGACACCTATTGAATTTAGTGAACATAGTCATGAGACATAACTTCTGCTTTCTATATAATAATGTAGTCTATGTTAGCAAAATTTATGTACACGTGGAATTTGGAAAGCACCAGATGTTAATTAAAGATTAACTGAATCAGCTGATATTTCCCAATAAAAGCAGGAGCCCTACAGGACCATCTTTGAAGAGGCTGGATGGATATGTCAAATTAGACTCCATGCGTTTCTTCCCTATAGAGCTCAATAGAGATTGATTAATTAATTGATTGTGTCATGTCTTTCTTTCCTGTTGAATGGTACAGGGATATATAAGAACCCAGGTATTTTGTGTGTGTGGGATTCCAGACCCCAGGAGGGTAAAGAGTCAACAGTGAGGGAGCTGGGTTTTCTGGAACCTCGAGTTTTGCTGGACTCAGTAAATGGTGTGGAGCAATCTGCTCACAATAGGCACAGACACCAGTGTTTCCCACATACGGAGGAGGTGGTGCTCGAGAATCGGAGTGATGGGCACCGTGAGGGCCTCCTTCAGAGGGGCCTCATACTGGAGGATCTCAAGTTCCTCCGTGTGGGGGTCCTCCTCCGCCTTGGTCTCAAATGAGAGCGCCTTTGCCATATCTTGCACAAAGTTGAGGAAGGCAAAGTCCTCTGGCAGGGATCGGTGCCGGGACACTGGTGGAGACAGGTCCGGGGACTCCTCATCCTCAGTCTTCCAGTCTGATTCAAAGTCAGAAGACGAATCCAAGGGCACCGTGGCTCCCATGGTTGGGCCCTGAGCCCGATGGCCCGCGACCCCCGGGGGACCTGTTGTCTGAGCCTCATGCACTCACTGGGGAGAACTGGTGTCCTGAGGAATGGGACCGGGACTTTGTCCGATGCCGATGGGTCTTTCGAGGCGGGTGGTGCTTGAGGATTGGCTTGACGACCGGGGAAGCCCGCGAGGTCGAGGGTCCAGTCGTCGGGACAGATGAACCACAGGAACCAGACATCAATGCCTGTTGCTGTGCCAGGACAGCAGTGATACTGCATTCCAAGGCAGCCATTCTAGTCTCCATGCAGCCTTCGACGTGGGCACTGATGGCTTCAGGCTCAGCGTCGGTTCCGTTGAGGGGGTGTCCTCAACCAGGATGGCCTCGGGAGTCTCAGGCCTGTTGCCCGATGCTGACAATTCCTTCTGGGGCAGTTTGTGAGGCCATCCCCACTCTGACTCCTTGGGCTCACGCTGAGGACTGCGTGGCCTGGTGTGGAATTTACCGACTTTTCCCGACCCATCCTCCAAGGCGGTCTTCAAGGGCTTCAAGCTCTTCTTCCGTTCCACCTCCAGGGAGTTCCTCTCACAGCCGCGGGACGCCAAGGCAGCCCGGGCATCGCAGGGCATGGAGAAACCGGAGGGGGCCCTGAGCGTGGCGTCGCCGGAGACTCCGGCACAAAGTTGGATCTATGGAAGAACGTTTCCTGTTGCAGCTGGCGGCTTTTGATAGTCTTTGTGGACATGGATTTGCAAAGATCGCAGCCCAAGTTGTCGTGGTCTGGCCTGAGGCAACGGAGGCAGAAGTCATGTGGGTCTGTGATAGACATCATCTTATTGCACATATCACATTTCTTAAAGCCACCGGAGGCCATGAGGAAGAACGGGCCCTTGAACCCGGGTGAGGGTCCGAGGCCTACCGGCCAAAAAGAACATGAAGCGCCAGTTGAGGGACCCTTCAAGAAAAACAAGGAAAAACAAACCTGAGGTGAGACACTGAGGTGAGCTGGCTCGGGGGCGGGAAGAGGAACCTATACGTGTACCAGAAAGAAAAATTTTTAAGACAAATAGGAGACACCTTTTCCAGGGAAATGGGACAGACATCCAGTGGGCTCCGCGGAAAAAGGAGATTGAGGCAAGATGGCAGCCTTGGGCAGGAAGGGGACCACACATGTGTGGTGCATCTTCCAAAGGCTTTCTTTGAAAGTTGGGGAGATGTTTCCACGTGGGTTCCATTGACACTGACATCAACCATATGTGAGGACTGACTTCCAGCTTGTTCCCGGAGAATTCACGTGACCTAGATGATGATGAAATCAAAATGGCAGGTCTCTAGCCTCCTCCCCTCCCTCAACTCATCTAAAGCAGGAATGCGCAGCAATAGTAGTAGCAACTGCAGCAGCACAGGGATCCTTCTGCCTTTGCAGTGTGTACTTATAGACCCAGTCCAACAGGAGGGGACATGGGCCTATGAATGTTCACTGGCTCACAGGTCACATGCTGACTGGTGACTGCCACTACTTGGCATAGGTCACAGTGAAAGTCCAGAAAGAAGGGAAAATGGCCATGTTTCTGTGACCCCATTTGGGATCCTGACCCCAAGTTTGGGAACCACTGTGTTAGTGTTTGAGATCACAGAAGTCCCTTGCTGACGGACATCTCAGGAAGGGACCGAGTGACAGCTCAGGCACATCATCATCTCTGGATAGCTTCTACTGAGCCATCATAGAAATTAGCCCAACCTGTGGAGAATCAGAACAAGGCCCCCTCTGCTGTTTTTCTGTACATTTATGCACTAAGTAGCAGGCAAAAGCATAGAGTAAACAAGGCAGAATACAGAACAGTCATCCATGGTTCCAAAGAAAACATGACTGGGATTTTCCTTAGACTGGGCCATGCTCTTTTCCCTTTGTTCAAAAACTTTACTTAATTTGCAATCTCTTGTTTCCTCCTTCAGTATTTCACATCTAGGGCAATCAACTGCCTGCAAGCATATCTCTGTCCTCCCACATACTCTTAAACCAGCATATCTCCTTCCCTAAGCACTCTGCCGGTTACATCTTAGAGCTTATTCTTTCTTCCTCGGATCTCAGTAACTGCACCTCTTTTCTTTTGACCCTTTGTCTCTTTCTTGTTCCGATCATTTGTGCATCCTTTTTAGTCTCCCAGCTCTTTTGTCTGATCCTTTCTTCCTTCTGCCCCACCTTCCCTCCCCTCCCCTGGTTCTTCCCTCTCCTGCTTTCTCTCCGCCTGCTCCATCCAGCTGCTTCCCTCATCAGATCTCCTCTTCCTTGACACCTTTCATTCTCTCCCAGTTGACACCCAGGTAGAGTTCTGGTCTTCCATGTTAACTACTACCCTAGACCAGATCGCCCCTCTCCACCCCCATCGCCGCAAGCTTTCCAAACCATCCCAACCCTGGTACCATCCGTGCCTCCACCTCCTGTGATCCCATCTCCGCCATGCCAAAAGCCAATGGTGTAAACATCGTTCCCCTAGTTCTCTCCATCTCTTCAATGATCACCATCATCATTACCATTACTGTCTTAATGAGGCCAAATGCGCCTTCTACGACAATCTCATATCCTCCACACCCAACTCTACTTGCCAACTTTACTCTATCCTCTCCTTCCTTTCTCAAACTAGGACATCCAGCCTTCCATCCCCTGATGCCCCCCCTCTTAGTCCCATAGTTTATGTTTATTATATTTGATATACCGCCCTTCATTAAACAAAAACAGAATGGTGTACAGTTATCAAAAAGTTACAAGAATGGCCAGTGGCCAAGAAAATGAAAAGAAATTACAATGCAAATAGGACAGTGGATAAGGACAGAAGAAATGCAATCACATAGAGGGAGGAAAATAAGTGGGTCTTTAGGCGTGTTTTGAAGGCATGGTAATTTTGTTCAAGTCTGAGTGAAGTAGACAGTAAATTCCAGAGTGCGGGTCCAACAAAGAAAAAAGCAGAGCTGCAGGTTGATTGCAGATGGGCACGGAAAGGAGGGGAGGTGGAGACGGTTTACGTAGACTGACCGGAGAGTGCGACTAGGTGTGTGAGACTGAATAAGGTCTGTCAGATCTGTGGGGTGTGTGTGTAAATAACCTGGTGCACGAGGGTGAGGAGCTTAAAGTGAATACTACGGTCTATGGGGAAGCCAATGAAGGTGAAGGAGGGGAGTTATGTGATCCAGATGGGTGGAGTGGGTAATTATGCGTGCTGCTTTGTTTTGGATAAGTTGAAGCCTATATAACTGGGATTGAGGAATACCGGCAAGGACAGAATTACAGAAATCAAGGCGTGAGATGACGAGGGACAAAGTGAGGGTGGTGAGAGCCTGTGGAGTGAGGAAGGGTCGAACAGCACAGATCTCACGGAGGTAAAAGAAGGAAGTTTTAGTGACATGGGAAATATGATCAGGAAAGGAGAGATCAGAGTCAAGGAGAACACCAAGGTAATGAAAGCAAGACACTAGAGGAATAGGGGAGCCAGAAAAGGATGGGGCTATTTGGGGTCAAGGACTACCGTGGGGGAACCAGATAGAAAGTGTCTTAGACAGATTCAGGTGTAAACAATTGCTGGTAAGCCAACTGGCAACAGAGAGGAGACAGGAGTTGAGAGGTGAGAGATCTGGCAGAAGGGGGGAAGTGTGGTGAAGAAGAAAAAGGTCATCTGCGTAACAGAAAGCAGGTATCCCAAATTGCTGAATTAGAAGGGCAAGAGGTGCCAGGAAGATGTTAAATAGAAGAGGTGCTAGCACCAAGCCTTGAGGAACACCACAGTGCAAAGGGACAGGGTCAGATGAGGCAACAAGGAAGTGAGAAAGGACAGTATAAGACTGAGAGAAAAGATAGGAATGAAACCACTGATAGACAGTACCTCAAAGACCGGCCTCACACAAATGGGAAAGAAGAAGAGAGTGATCCACAAGGTCAAAAGCCGCTGAGAGATCTAAGGATACCGCCACCGAAATGTCACCACGGTCGAGGGCAACACGCATCTTCCCCCTCTTTGAACCATGTTTCAGTGAGCAGTAAGAGATCTAAAGATTCTCGTATGACAAGGTCCTGCACTGGTAGAGTTTTGGACCTTAAGGAGTGGCAATTAAAAAGACCCAGCTTAATAGGAGGAGGCTGTGGGGTAGACAGGGGGACAGGGGCAGAGCAATAAGTGGAAGGAAGACAAGGGAGCAAATTGTCAGGACATCGAGACAGAGAACGATCATACCTGAAAGAGTGAGGAGGATGGAATGGACAGTTTCCTCAGATTACTGGAATGGGGACCGTAGAGGGGCCCATAAATGCTGTTGCAGTGGAAATAGTAGTAGGATTGGAGAGAGGATAAACACCTACCTGAGGGAGGGGGGTCAGATGGCAAGTGAAGAGGGTAATGGAGCAGAAGAGAGCAAAGGGTGTCCAAATGGAAAGTCTTTGCTCGGGCCTGGGGCCTGCACTGCCGGAGCCGCCCCAAGGAGCATGTTGTGCTCCTTAGGTGCGCGCCACTGGCGCTGTGGTTTTATACAACTGGAGGAGCAGGTTACCTGAGGGAACACGGTTCTCGCTCAGTATTTCCAGACCAAGGTTCATTCTCTCCGCTCTGCCTTTGTTAATTGCCCATTACCCCTTTCTCCACCCTTTTCCTCGCCCTTGTCCCCTCCCACCCCCTCCCTTGCTCACCCTCATACATAGTCTTCCTTCCGTCCGATTTCCTTTGCCAAACTCCATAAGGCCTTGTCCTCTTCACATAAGACTAACTGCCCCTCCGACCCCGTTCCCTCTGCATGGCTCACTGAACCATCCCTGGCTCTTTCCCCTCTAATTCTCTCTATACTTATCAGTCTTACCTTAGGAACCTTTCCTTCCTCCTGGAAACATGCCCTTGTCCGGCCTTTGTTGAAGAGCCCTTCTCTCTTCCCCTCTATCCCTGCACACTTTTGGCCTGTCTCTACCCTCCCCTTTCTTTCCAAGGTACTCAGGTTTCTGGTCTTCTTTCAACTCTCTTCCTATCTTGACACCACTCACGCACTGCACCCCCAACAGTCCGGTTTCCACACAGGGCATAGCACTGCAACTATTTTTCTTTCCTTTCTGAACAAAATCTACAAGGCCCACGATTGCCATAACCTTTCTTTAGCTATCTCTTTGGATGTCTTGTCAGCCTTTGACCTTGTTGACCTTCACACCCTCCTTACTTGTCCGCATGATCTCGGGATTCATGGCACTATTCACCAGTGGTTGCGCTCTTTCCTGTGCCTTTGGTCTTTCTCTGTTCTAGGTCGCTCTCTACCATCATGTTCCTCATCCGCTTTCTCACTTACCTGCGGTGTCCCCCAAGGTTCAATTTTGGCCCCTCTTTTGTTCAACATCTTCTTGATCCCTCTCACCCTGCTCATTCAGCAACACTGTCTTTCAGCTTATTACTATGCCAATGACATAATCATCATTCATTGCAGAGACACCCTCGCCCCTGATTTGCTTCCCCTGAACACTTGTCTCTCTAGCATCTCCACCTGGTTCTCTGATAACATTTTACACTTGAACCCCTCTCAAATAGCTGCTATCTGGTTTTACCTCTCCTCATTAGCTCCCACTCTTCTTTCTGGCCAGATTCCTTTGTGACCACCCTTCGATACCTCGGGGTGGTCTTCAACTCTTCCCTTACCTTACAGGCACACCTCTCCTCCTTGGTTTGTCGGGCCTTCTTCTCACTCTGCTGTATCCGTGCTGTTCGCCCATTCCTATCGCCCTCTTCCCTTACCACTCTTCTCCTTGACTCTGGTTATTGCTAAACTCGACTATTGCAACGTCACTCTTCTCATTTTCTTTCAGTACTCTCTCACTCTAGATTAGATATGCAGCTCCAGCTGATAATTGTATAGTGCTCAATCCCAGCTTAAGTTAGAGAGGGAAATGTTTGGCAACGTTTGTGATCCTACTTTGTGGTTTCTGTTCATTTCCCAATGAAACGGTTGTTATCCCTCTTGATATAAAACCACCACTTATCACCGGTACTGCAAACCCTGGCAGAGAGCCTAAGGCCTAATGCAAGGCTGGGTTATCCTCTCATGCCTACAGAAGGCCCCTGAAGGATTCTGCTGGGAGAACATGGGAAGGCCTCCAGCTGGCACCAGCCCTGCAGGTCCTGATTAGGGCAGGGATGGAGAATTTTAGTACTTCTGCACCCAGAGCTTTGGAATGAACCTCTACATTCAATTCTACAGAATTTGTAATTCTTAAATCAACTTAAGAAGTAGAATGGATGCCAGACTTTTGCAGCTTCACAGTTCCAATGGCAGGCACCTACCTTTAATATCCCTGTGTACAATCATGTTACTGTGCAGGTAGGACACACCCTGGAGAATCTGCCTGGTGTACCTCCGCGTGACATTTTCAGTCAGTGCCCCATATGCCTTCAGCTGGTCTTTTATTGAACCCTGGATGCAGAAATCAAACCAAGAACAACATAAACATCTCTTTTACAGGACTGGTGGTATTAATAACCTCGTATCGTGGCACTTTGAGTCATCCTACATTTCTCTGCCAACCACAGCTGTCCAAGGAATGGCTCTTAAAGGGAAAAGTGGCAGTCAGTGAAAATGTCATAACTGATGTGCCTGGGTCTCTTTAGTCATGTGTTCAGGTTCTGAGAAGCTCCGGTATTTGGGATTTGAGGTCTCTGCTTAAACTATCCAGATTTGCCCTGCTTAGTCCAGATGTGCACAAAATGGTGACAGTAAAGCAAGCATCAGTGAAAACAAAAGGTTGCCAGTACAAATCTGGAAGACTGTCTGCAAAATACTGACAGTGGACTGCTAATGTTCAGTGTAAACACACACAAAGGATCTCAGAGGGAGTAAAAGGGACCTCAGAAACTGTTTCACACTTTGTAAATCACCAGTCTCAATTTTTTATTCTTCCAATTGTTTTTTTTAATAAAAAATGGTTTCTTCAAATGACTGTTACCTTTTCTACATAAGCACAGTCCTTCCAATAAGATGTATATCTAGCAAAATAACACACACACACACATGTAGTACCCGACATACACATGAAACCCCCATATGCCCGATTCTGCAAATGGGGGAAACGTGCCATTATGTCACACTGCAAGTGTACACTTTTCAATTTGTTTATTCTTCTAATTGTTGTTTAATAAAAAACGTTTCTTCTAGCTATACATAAGTACAGTCTTTTCAATAAAATGTATATTTAGCAAAATCCCTGATCTGCTATGTATACTCAATCAACAAGGGTTCCCAACTTGGAGTACCCAACGAAGGCCTACATATCACATCAGCAGCTTCAGGGGCGGAGAGTGTGTGTGTTTGAGGGTCGGGGGCTGAGAGAGTGTGTGCGTATGTGTGTTTGAGGGTCAGAGGCTGAGAGAGTGTGTGAGTGTGTGTGTTTGAGGGTCAGAGGCTGAGAGTGTGTGTGTGTGTGTGTGTGTTTGAGGGTCGGAGGCTGAGAGAGTGTGTGTGTATGTGTGTTTGAGGGTCAGAGGCTGAGAGTGTGGGTGTGTGTGTTTAAGGGTCAGAGGCTGAGAGAGTGTGTGGATGTGTGTGTTTGAGGGTCAGAGGCTGAGAGTGTGTGTGTTTGAGGGTCAGAGGCTGAGAGTGTGTGTGCGTATGTGTGTTTGAGGGTCAGAGGCTGAGAGAGTGTGTGAGTGTGTGTGTTTGAGGGTCAGAGGCTGAGAGTGTGTGAGTGTGTGTGTTTGAGGGTCAGAGGCTGAGAGTGTGTGTGAGTGTGTGTGTTTGAAGGTCAGAGGCTGAGTGTGTGTGTGTGTGTGCGTATGTGTGTTTGAGGGTCAGAGGCTGAGAGTGTGCGTATGTGTGTTTGAGGGTCAGAGGCTGAGAGTGTGTGAGTGTGTGTGTTTGAGGGTCAGAGGCTGAGAGAGTGTGTGAGTGTGTGTGTTTGAGGGTCAGAAACTGAGAGAGTGTGTGAGTGTGTGTGTTTGAGGGTTGGAAGCTGAGAGAGTGCGTATGTGTGTCATGAATGTCAGAGTGCTGCATGTGTGTCTGCATTTGTGTTTGAGGGTCAGGGGCCCAGTGTGTGTGTATACTTGTGACTGTTGGAGGCTGTGTGTGTGTGTGTTGGAGGCCATGTATGTGTAAGTGTCAAGGGTTGTGGGTTGTGTGTTGCGTGTCAGGGCTGCATGCATGCGTACATGACTTTGTGTGTATCAGGGGATGCATGTGTGTAAGAGTGTACATGTGAGTGTTGAGGCATACATGTGAGTGTCAGGATGCGCGCGTATGTGTGTGTGTGTGTGTTTGAGGGTCGGAGCTGAGAGTGTGTGTATGTGAATGAATGTCAGAGGCTGCGTGTGTGTCTGCATTTGTGTTTGAAGGTCAGGGCCCAGTGTGTGTATATATGTGTGTGTATGCATGTATGTTTGTGTTTGAGGGTTGGAGCAGAGTGTGTGTGTGCACATACTTGCGAGTGTTGGAGGGTGTGTGTGGGTATGAGTTTTGGAGATTGTGTGTGTGTAAGTGTTGGGGGTTGTGTGCTGTGTGTGTATGTGAATGTCGGGGCTGCATGCGTGCGTACATGAGTTTGTATGTGTCAAGGGCTGTGAGTATACAGTATGTGTGAGTTTGAGAGTGTCGGGACTGCATGCGTGCAAGTGTTTGTGTGTATGTGTCCGCATGTGAGTGTTGGGTACTGCGTGCGTGTGTGCACATGTGAATATCAGCGGCTGTGTGTGTGTGTGAATGAGTGTCAGGGGCTGCAAGCATATGTGTGTGTGTGTGTGTGTGTGTGTTAAGTATTGGGGATGCATGTGTGCATGCATCAGAGTGTGTGCTTGTGTGTGTGCACACATGCACGTATGGGTCGGGGTCTGCGCGTGTATGCGAGTGCACATGTTGGGGTCTGTTTATGTGTGTGTGCACGCTCCACGGGCTGCATGTGTGTGTATGCATGTGTGAGAGTTGGGGCTGTGTGCGAGTATGTGTCCGGAGGCTGTATGCATATGTGCATATGCATGTGTGTATGTGTCAGGGGATTGCATGCATGTGCAGATACGTATCTGTGTTGAGGGGCTGTGTGTATATTTGTTTTGGGGGTTGTCTGCATGTGTATGGGCGTGCATAGGCATGTGTGTTGTCAGGGAGGGTGCATGTGTCAGGGGGGAAGCACGTATGTGTCAGGGTATTCATGTGTGCATGCATGTGTCAAAGAAGTGCGTGTGTGTGTGTGTGTGTGAGATGGGGAGTGTCAGGGTGTGTGTGTGTGAGAGATGAGGAATGTCAGGGGCTGTGTGCGTGTGTGATGAGGAGTATGGGGGGCTGTGTGCCCGGGTATGTGTAATGAGAAGTGTCAGGAAGTATGTACATGTGTATGTCTCTCTTTCTCTCCCTCACATATCCCCAAACAGTCTCTCTCCCTCTCTCTCATGACCCTACCCATGCTCCACCCTGTCTCTCTCTCTCTCTCTCTCATGAAACCTCCCCCAGACTACACCCAATCTCACTCTCTCACTCTCATAACCTTCTTCCAGGTTCACCTAGTTTCTCTCTCTCATACCTCCCCCCCCCCTTTCATCCAGTCACTCTCTCACTCATTGATTCTTGTACCTGGTTGCAGCTCCTGAAAACATGGCATTTCACACTTCCTCCACTGTAATCAGCTCTCTGCATGGTTCAGCCGCACGATCGAGAAAGTTTGGACTCACATCCCATTTTCTTGCAAGACTTGAAACCGTAAGATCAGCCTGAACTTCCTCCACCACATGGCTCAATCATGCAGATCGCGATAGGGAAAGTTCATGTTTTATTTACCAGATAATGTCTTTTCCTTGAGTCCTGCTAGACCAGTCCAGACAAGCGGGTTGTGTTCCCCTTCCAGCAGATTGGTAGAGACAAAGAACAATGAAAAGCCCCAGTTTTAATGACATCACTCCATGCCTCTATCAGCCTCAGCCACCAGAGGTCTCTCTTCAGTATTCATCCCAAAGCATATGGGAGATACAGAGCAAGCCTCACACAACCTCAATGTGGACAACACTGAGTACTCAACTGTAGTGAACTATGTAAAGGAAGTAGAACAGAAAGCTGTCAGAAGAAAGATCCTGCAAAGCCAAGGAGAATCATGGTGGACCCTAGGGTACCGAAGCAGCAGAATAGAGGAAATACAGTTTCAAGGATGGGCCCTGGAATGATCTAACAGGACTCAAGGAAAGGACATTATCTGGTAAGTAATATATCACCTTCTATATCATCCTGCTAGACCAGTCCAGACAAGTGGGATGTAGCAAAGCTACAATGCTATTGGGCGAGAAGACACAGCAGCTCGCAAAACTCTTGAGCAGAAGGCCGTGTCCACCCCTATGTGGAAATCCAAGTGGTAATGCTTGACAAAAGTGGAAAGAGGCCCACATTGCTGCCCGACAAATGTCCACTTGGGCCACCGAGCTCCACTCCGCCCAGGAGGATTATTTGCTCTTGGGTAGAATGAGCGCATAACCCCTCTGGAACCGGCCGGTCTGTAACAGATACGGGGAGGTAATAACCTCCTTAATCCAGCGATCTGGCTGCCACCTAAACCTTTGTGTGTGCCAGCAAACAGCACATAAAGATGGTCAGACTTAGGAAAGGAATTTGTATCCTCCAGGTACCGGAGCAGCACCCTCCAGACATCCACAAGGCTAAGATCCTTATTCTTCCCCTGGCACTGCTCCTTAGAGAAGGAGGGCAGACAAACTGCCTGGTTCATGTGAAAGGGAGACAACACCTTAGGCAGGAAGGAAGGCACAGGTCAAATGGAGACGGCCTCAGCTGAAATGGACAGATAAGGATCTCGGCAAGACAGAGCCTGCAATGAGAAGATTTGCCATGCAGAACAAATCATGACCAAGAAGACAGTCTTGAGTGTCAAATCCTTCAAGGTAGCGTGCTTCAGTGGCTCAAAGGGAGCCTCCATCAGGGCCATGAGTATCAGAGACAGATTCCAGAAAGGGATCACGGACTGCTGAACCTCTCGGAGAAAATGGGAGATGTCTGGGTGCAAGGTCAAGGACTTTCCCACCACTGGACCACAGAAACAGGCCAACGCTGCCACCTGAACCTTAGAGAGCTAAGAGAGAGACCCTTTTCGAGACCATCCTATAAAAAGGCCAACAAGTACGACACCTTGGCTGCATCAGGAATCAAGCACCGTGCGTCACATCAAAGTTCAAAGACGTGTCATATTTGCAGACCTCCTCCAGGCACCAAGCATAGTGAAGATTACAGCCAGAGAGTAGCCTTTACGCGCTAGCAGTCTCCTTTCAAGAGCCATGCCATAAGCGGGAAGGGAGTTGGGTCCTCTAGAATGATCAGCCCTATCAAAACAGCCCCTGAGATGGGGGCAGCTGAAAGGGAGACACTTGGAAGAGATGCATCAGGTCTCCGAACCATGCTCGTTGCAGCCAATCCTGCCCCATCAGGACAATCCTGCCCAGGTGGTGCTCTATATGCTGAATCACATGCCCCACTAGGGGCCACAGAGGAAACACATACAGCAGCTGCTAACTGGGCCAAGGCTGGGTCAGGGCATCGACATCCTCAAATCCCATCTCTGTGTGGTAACTGAAGAAGTGGCACACATTGGCATTGGGTCACCATCAGATCCATCTTGGGACAACCCCAACAGTGCACAATCAGCTGAAAACCTTCGTGACTCAATTCTCACTTGTCGGGATTCAGGGAGTGCTGGCTAGGGAAGTCTGCTTCCATATTGTCCACTCTGGCAATGTGTTGAGCTGACAAAGCTAGGAGGTTCCTCTCCACCCAGGCAAACAGGAGATCCATCTCAAGGGCCACTCTGGTGCTTCCTGTGCCACCCTGTCGATTGACATAAGCCACCCTATGACATTCTCTGAAAACACTCAAACCGCCTGGCCCTTGACCAAGGGTCAGAAACGCAGAAGTGCCAACCTGATGTCCCTCGCCTTGAGGCTGTTGATGGACCACATCTCCTCCCTGTGGTTCCAACAGCCCTGGGCTGTACGGTCGTGGCAATGGGCAGCCCAGCCCGAGAGACTAGCATCTATTGTCAGCAGGATGCAGGAGAAATCATCCATCGCTTGAATTCCTGAGAACTCGGGGACCAGTGAGTCAACAAGGACCACTGGAGCGGTGGCAAGTGAGCGCACACCCATGGGACCATCTCTATGGCCATTGTCATTAAGCCAAGAAACTGAAGATAATCCCAGACTCTGGGGGCCTGCTGTACATAGAACTGCACCAGGGAATTCAACACTCATTTGGCCTTGTCCACTGGCAGGAAAACCTTGCCCATTTGAGTGTCAAAATGCGCTCCCAGAAACTCCAAGGACTGGGAAGGCAAAAGTTGGCTCTTTCCTGATTGATCACCTGGCTGAGACTTTCCAGGAAGATACACTACTCGGAAAGTTACTCAAGATGCTTTGGAGAGAGACAGGACCTGGAAGAGCCAGTCGTCCAGATAGGGATGGATACAGATCCCTTGGCACCGCAGTCGTCACTACCATGACTTTAGAGAAAGTCCTTGAGGCGGTGGAGAGCCCAAAAGGAAGGGCGGCAAACTGATAATGAGAACCAAGCATGGCAAAACACAGATACTTCTGCTGATCTCCCCAGATCAGGATATGAAAATATGCCTCAGCCAGATTCAGAGAAACCAAGAACTCTCTTCGGCACACTGCTTGAATCACAGAATGCAAGATTTCCATCTGAAAGCGCAGGACACACAGGTGCTTGTTGACCCCTTTTTGGTCCAGGATGGGCAGAAAGGAACCATTCTTCTTTGGCAGCACAAAGTAGACGGAGTATCTGCCCTTTCCCCGAATCGCACAGGGAGATGGGCATCACTGCCTTCAGGTGAAGCAATTTGTCCAAGGTGGTCTACACCACAGTACCCTTGATTGCAGTCTCACAGTGAGAGATGTTGAAGGCATCAGGAAATGGCTCCTTGTATTCTAGGACATAGCTGAATTGGATGGTGTCTAGCACCCAGCGATCCTTGGTAACCAGGGCCCATTCCTGAAAGAAGAGGTGAAGTCTGCCACCTACCGGAGGAACCAGGGAATTGGTCCCCAAATTTTCAATGCGTGGCCCAGGAGGTGTCTCCTGGGAGAGGTCACATCCCTGGGTCCATGTGCTCCACGAAGACTGAGAACAACCCTGAGGCCCTAAAGCAGATGGGAAGAAAGTTTTTCCAGTTTGGTAATGACAATAGTCCCGAGACCCCCGGTTATCTAGCCAGCGTGCCCTGGGCGGTCAGGTGGAGGCTGACTAGAATAGCACACTCACCCATTTCACGGTCCCCCTGGACCTGTCTTCTGGGAGGCAGTAAGATTTCGTCTCGCCTAGGTCCTTCCCCAGTTTCTCCAAATCTGCACCAAACAGAGCTTCACCTTAAAGGCCAGTTGAACCAACTGGACTTTGGAAGATGTGTCCACTGTCCAGTGACGGAGCCAAATTCAATGCTGTGACACAGTAGCCAGGGCACCATTCCTGGCCACTAGGCGCACCAGGTCATACATGGCATCAGCAAGGAAAGCTGTAGCTGACTCTAAGAGAGAGGTAGTATTATCAGGTGGAAGAGACTGAATTCATTGGAGCAGGGCTGGAGAAGTCAAGCTGATGCAAGCCCCCAGCTGCAGAACAGCCACCGACATGGCAAATTGATTCTTCAGCAAGGAATCAACCTTGCAGTGCAGGACATCCTTTAAGGCCGATCCTCCTTCCATGGAAATGGTGGTCTGTCTGATAACCACCAAGACCTGAGCATCTACCTTGGAAATGCTAAACTAGTCACTGCACCACTCCTCAGGGAGAGCATAAAGCTTCTGATAGACCCTTAACCCTTTAAGCAGGGAGTCCCACTCGGATCAGATCATATCCTTCATCACCTCTGGGAACGGGAAGACAGTAGTGGATTTCTGCACCCCCTGAAGAAGAGGATGTACTTTTGGCTCCTGCTCCATGTTAGAAGAATCCATCAAACTCAAGGCAGATGAGACCCTGGACATCAACGTCGCCATCTCCTCCTTCTGGAACAGGCGTTTCACGCCGGCCTCTTCATAATCTTCTGAAGGTGATAGGAGGTCCTCTTCCATATCAGAGTCCCTCACTGATCCATCAGGGTCCAAGGCATAGTCAACATCTCGGTCAACACTTGAGTATTCCTCAGTTTCAGGGAGTGTTATTTATCATCCTCCTGACAAGTTTGCTTCTACCTTTCTCACTGACTTCGACTCTTGGCTTTCCTTTGTTCTGGATTCCTCTTCCCCCACTCTTAATTCTTGGGGATTTTAACATTCATGTCGATGACCCCTCTGATCCTTATGTTTTAAAGCTCCTCTCCCTTACCTCCTCGTTTGACCTCCAACTTTGTTCCACTGCCCCCACTCACCAACATCGCCATTGCCTTGACCTGATATTTTTCTCGAGTTGCTTACCCTCGAACCTCTGTAGCTCAGTCCTCTCCTTATCTGACCATCACCTTTTAAGCTTTAATCTTCATCACCCGCTGCCTCAGCCTCGTCCTGTCTCCTCCAACCTATTTAGAAATCTTCATGGTATTAATCCCTTGGCTCTCTCTTCCACCATTTCTTCATCTCTTTCTTCCACTATGTCATCTAAGTCTGTTGACGAGGCAGTAATTTCCTATAATGTTGCACTCTCCTCGGCTCTGGATGCTCTTGCTCCACCCATCCCACCTTCCTGTGAGATGTTCTGCACCCCAGCCCTGGCTTTCATCCACTACCCGCTATCTATATTCCTGTGCCCGTTCCGCTGAGCGTGCTTGGCTCAAATCCCACTCCCGTGCAGACCTTCTACACTTCAAATTCATGCTTGTCTCTTTCCAGTCAGCCATAGCTCTTGCCAAACAAGACTACTATGTCCATCTGACTAACTCTCTTGCCTCTGATCCTCGCTGTCTCTTTACTACTCTCAGCTCTCTCCTCAAAGTGCCTCCGCCTCTGATCCCTTTCTGCCCAAACCCTGGCTAACTATTTCCATGACAAAATCCACAAGATCACCCTCCAATTCCCCACAAAGTCAGCTACTTCCCCTCCTCCCCCTCTCCACTCCCAACTCCCCCCCCCTACCTCTGCTACCCTCTCTTCCTTTCCTGTAATCTCTGAAGAGGAAACCACATACCTTTTTTTTTTCCTCCAAATTCACCACCCACCCATCTCCTAAGCCCCATCCCCACCCATCTCCTAAGCCCCATCTCCTCCACCGTTATCCCTTCCATCTCTCATATTCTCAACCTATCGCTCTCCACTGCAACAGTCCCTGCAGACTTCAAGCATGCTCTGGTCATACCTCTCCTCAAGAAACCCTCACTTGATCCCACCTGTCCTTCTAACTATCGACCCATCTCTCTCCTTCCCTTCATTTCTAAACTACTTGAACGTGTGGTTCACCGCCACTGCCTCGACTTCCTCTCCTCTCATGCCCTCCTTACAGTCTGGCTTTCATCCTTTACACTCTACTGAAACGGCTCTTGCCAAAGTCTCCAGTGACTTGTTCCTGGCAAAATCCAAGGGCCTTTACTCTGTCCTTATCCTTCTTGACCTCTCTGCTGCTTTTGACACTGTAGGCCACAACCTTCTCCTCGATACCCTGTCCTCGCTTGGTATTAGTGGCTCTGTACTATCCTGGTTCTCCTCCTATCTCTCCCATCGCTCTTTCAGTGTGTGTTCTGGTGGCTCCTCCTCTTCTGCTACCCCGCTCCCAGTTGGTGTACCCCAAGGATCTGTCTTGGGTCCGCTCCTTTTCTCTCTCTATACCCAGTCCCTTGGTGCGCTTATCTCTTCCCATGGCTTTCAGTACCATCTGTATGCCGATGACTCGCAGATCTACCTCTCTACGCCTGAAATTTCTCTGGCAATCCAGACCCTGATCTCTGCCTGCCGTTCTGACATTGCTGCCTGGATGTCTCACCGCTGCTTGAAATTGAACATGGCCAAGACTGAACTTCTTATCTTTCCCCCTAAAATCGCCCCTCCTCTTCCACCTTTCTCAGTCTCTGTGGATAACTCTGTAATCCTTCCTGTTTCCTCGGCCCGCAATCTGGGGGTTGCCTTTGACTCCTCTCTCTCTTTCCCCACACATATCCAGCTCGTAGCTAAGACCTGCCGTTTCTTTCTCTATAACATTAGCAAAATCCTCCCTTTCCTTTCTGAACACACTACTAAAACACTTATCCACTCCTTAATCACCTTCCGTCTTGACTACTGTAACCTACTCCGTGCTGGTCTCCCTTTGAATCATCTCTCTCCCCTTCAATCTGTTCAACACTCTGCTGCGCGACTAATCTTCCGCCAGCCTCGTCATGCCCATATTAACCCTCTTCTCAAGTCACTTCATTGGCTCCCTATCCGTTTCCGCATCCAGTTCAAACTTCTCCTGCTGACCTATAAATGCATTCACTCAGGCTCCTCAGTATCTTTCTTCTCTTATCTCTCCTCACAACACCCCTTGGGAACTCCGCTCTTCTGGCAAACTACTTCTATCTGTGCCCTCCTCTTCTACTGCCAACTCCAGACTTCGCTCCTTTCACCTTGCTGCACCTTACACCTGGAACAAACTACCTGTGTCTGGCCCTCTTCAAATCCATGTTGAAAACTCACCTCTTCGCTGCTGCTTTTGGATCTTGACTCACCTGATCTCCTTTTCTTTCCCCTAATTGTTATCCCTGCTTACATCTTCTGTGTTTTGTCTTGACTAGATTGTAAGCTCTGATGAGCAGGGACTGTCTCTTACATGTCTGTACAGCGCTGCGTATGACTGGTAGCGCTATACAAATGCTCAGTAGTAGTAGTAGTGTCTCGCGCCGGGGATGCTTAGCCAAAGGTAAATGAGCAGGGCTTCTGCATGCATCCTGCCCGGTACAAGACTGCATCTGGGGACATCCAGAGGCCGCAGGGTCTGAATTTCCATACCAGAAAGACCAGGCCTGTTGCAAAAAGGACAACAATTCTGGGGAGGACAATCCGGACTCCGGAAGCTCTCCGGTTGGAAAGAGCTCCCCGCCACCAGAAGGCATAGCCGCCACAGATCCCCTAGAGGATGAAGAGTGGTTCACGGTCACTGGAGACTCCGGCCGGCTGAGCATCCTTACCCTTAGCACTATCCTGCATTTCCTGCCCTGAGACAGGAAAGGACGGACTAACTGCGTCCCCCGGCTGAGAGGGGGAAGACATACCCTCCAGGGGCAACTCCGAAGCTGTCATGCAGGAAAGGCAACATCCAGAATTCAAGGACAAAGCTCCTCCTTTCTTGCCACAGGTCAAACAATGATTCCTAGAAGAAGACAGGCAGTCAGAGTATCACAGAGAACGTGTTAAGGCTGCGTTGGCCTGTAAGCATGCGTTAACTGCACTTTTTACAGAGCGCGTGTTAGGGGCTCTAGGGAAGGAGTGCACATTGGAGCCTCTTGGGTGGAACATGTGTTGGGACCGTGCGATCTGCAGGTGCACAAGATAAAAGCATTACTAACACATGCAGAAAATGCTAGAAAAACCCCAACCAGCGCTAGCTGTCTACCCCGAATTGTGTCCCTCAGAGACAAAACAGGAAGTCCCCAACAAGGACAAGGTCAAGCCTTGGTACTCACCCCCTGAGAGCCTGAGCAGAGAATCCGTGCTGGACTCAGCTCTACTCCCCTGAAACTGCTTCTGTGTAAAAGGTGGCTGGCAGGCAGATCCTTCTGAAAGCCTTCTGCAATCTTCGGGGGGGGGGGGGGAGGAAGAGGAGGGAGAGGGCACTGAGGTTGTGTGAGGCTGCTGCAGACTTTTATTTATTTAACTGCATTTATATCCCGCTTTTCACCGGGTCAAAGCGGTGTAACATGTAACATAGGGAGGGGTAATTTCTTTTAGGGTGGGGCCATCACCAGGGTCAACAATTAATGATTATGGGAGGACATGGACATGATTTACTTCTGCTAAAATCTAAGTGTGAGGTCATGGTGGTGTTTCCGTTGAAAGATGTTCACGGAATAGGATTGTCTTTAGCTGTTTCTTAAATGATGTGATGTCGTTGTTGTTCTTGATGTGGTTTGGTAGAGAGTTCCAGAGGGATGGAGCATAAAGTTCGAATGCTCTGTTGCAGGTCCGTTGTGTAGATTTGGTTCTTTTGTGGGGGACAACGATAGAGTTATTGGAGGAATGTCTGGTTGACCTGTTGTGAGATGGTCGAGGCAGTAAGGAGTGTAGTGAGGTGTTCCGTGCTTGGTGGATAGTTTTGTGGATGAGTAAGATGGCTTTGTACTTGATTCTTGCTTGCAGTGGAAGGAGGTGAAGGTCTCTTAGGATTGGGGTGATGTGCTCCCGTTTTTTTGTATTTTGAATAATCCTTGCTGTGGTGTTTAAGGCAGTACGGAGGGGGTTGGTGTGCGAGGCAGGAAGTCCATGATAGATTATGTTGCAGAAATCCAGATGAGGGAGTGTCACAGCTTGCATCACTGTCCTAAAGTCGTGAGGTTCTAGGAGGGGCCTGAGTCGTTGGATAGTTTTAGCTTTGTGGAATATCATCCCAGCGGTTTTGTTGATTTGTTGTTTGAAGGTGAGAGCTTGATCAATGATGACGCCTAGATATCTTATTTGAGGCTGGATTTGTATTTGTGTGGTTCCCATGTTGAGGTGGGTAGGTGGTTTGAAGTCAGGTTCTTTTGTTACTATTAGGGCTTCGGTTTTCTTTATGTTGATGGATAGATTGTTCTCCTGTAGCCAGTTGGCCACGTCGTTGAAGCAGGCTGATAGCTGTTCGTTTTTTGGGTTGTTGGTTGTAATTGGTGCGTAGAGCATTATGTCGTCCGCGTAGATGTGGAAGTTGATGTTGTGGGTGCGTATGATTGAGCATAGTGGACGTAGGTATATGTTAAACAACATGGCTGATAGGGTGGATCCTTGGGGTACTCCTTGAAGTTGTTTGTAGGGGGGCGAGGTTGTGGAGAGGGTGCGAATCCGTTGCTGTCTGTTAGTTAAGTAGGATCTGAACCATTGGAGTACAGTGTCCTTGATTCCGATTGTTTGTAGTCTGTGTATGAGGATTTCGTGTGAGATTGTGTCGAAAGCCGCTGATATGTCTAGGAAGATCAGGATATACCCTGAATTTTTCTCTTGTGTTCCGATGATGAGTGTGTTCATTAGGATGGTCATGAGGGTCTCAACTCCATGTAGTGGTCGGAAACCGTGTTGCTGTGGGTCAAGTATGTCGTTGGTGTCTAGATGATCTTGGAGCTGGTGTTGGACTATCTTTTCTATTATCTTGGTGGCGAGGGGGAGGCTTGCCACTGGTCTGTAGGATGTGGGGTCCTTGGGGTCCAGGTTGTTCTTCTTTATGGTTGGTCGGATGATTGATGTTTTGAGGGCATCTGGCATGTATCCTTGTTTAAAGGATTCGTTTACGATGTGAGTTAGTGGGGTACTTAGGTCTTCCTTGGTTTTCTTTATCCATTCGGTAGGGCAGGGGTCCAGTGGGGAGGTAGTGGTGTTCAGACAGGAGATGGTGGAGGATATTTCTTCCTTTGAGGTGTCATTGAATGTAGTCCAGTTAGCGTTTATGGTGATTCCTGGGTATGTTCTTGTGGCTGTAGCGCAGTGGTAAGGTTGTTGAGGTTGCTGAAATTGTTTGTATTGTCGGGCCAAGAGATCCGAGGGGATATCTGGGGGTTGATCGGAAGTGGTTGGTGTCTTTGTCAGTTTTTTAGCGATTTGGAAGAGTTCTCGAGGTTTGTTTGCAGCGGTCGTGATGATTTTGGTGTGGTAGTTTCTCTTTGCATTGAAATTGAACATGGCCAAGACTGAACTTCTTATCTTTCCCCCTAAAATCGCCAGATCCTTCCAGATCCTTCCAAATCCTTCCAATTGTGGCTGCTCAAAAGGACCTTATCAGGATAAGGGAGTGAAGCTGAACCAATTTTCCCTCCTCCTATGGCTACCAAAAAGACCGCAGTCTAATGGAGCCTCCCAAGTCGCACTCAAGTGAGAGAGTCACCCCTTTAGGGCTTGAGGTGGTCATTCAAGAGCGTTTAATCAATCTCTTTTCTTCAGGATTTTCCTCAGGGAGCGAAAATCGATCCACCATCTGCTGAAGACAAAAAAATACTGAAGAGAGACCTTTGGTGGCTGAGACTGATAGAGGCATGGAGTGACGTCATTAAAACAGGGGCTTTTCATTGATCTTTGTATCCACCAATCTGCTGTTAGGGGAGCAAAACACACTTGTCTGGACTGGTCTATCAGGATGATATAGAAGTGTGAAATGCCACATTTTTCAGGAGCTGTAGCCAAATTGGGGACATGAAATCCCAGGCGCCAGGGTGCAATTTCTAGTCTCCCTGTTGAGTGAGATTTGTCGAGCCCTGGAATAGCAAAGGCATGTTTGTGCATGCTTATACATTTGCAAATGAACATGCATACAGAAAGACAAAATTGACAGACATCAGAACTCTTGACAATAAGCGCTACGCCTAAGCGAAACCTCTAAAAATCAAGGGCTTTGTGACTGGCAATTGTAAAAGCGCTCTAACAATTTGAAAGTGTGAAGCTCAATTTCTGAGGTCCCTTTTATTCTTTCTGAGATCCTCTGACAGTGTGTGTTTATACTAGATTATATGAGAATTTTCCACATAACTAACGTGAATGGCAATATAGTTTTAGCGCTGCATATGCCTTGTATTGCTAAACAAATGATAAGTAGTAGTAGTAGGAGGAGGAGCAGCTTTGAAGGGTTTTGCATTATCTGAAATATTTCTCCTTTTAAGCACCCAGATAATTGTGGTATATGTTCTAGATTTTATAGCCATACATGCCTTATTTATTTATTTGGCTAAGTTTATATACCACTTTTCGCAATGGTCAAAGGGGTTTACAGTGAACTTGAAATTATACAAGCAACATTTACATTATAACAGGTAACTATGTACAGGTAAATATGTACAGTGAACAAGGGATGGGGTGAATGGGAGGATTAACTATGTACAGGTTGATTATCTATCTATGTATTCTTGCAGTGCTTGATATGTTGACAATGTACGTATTAGTGAGCTGTCTACATATTCTTGTAATGTTGTGTTTTAGGCGCCGATTAGGAATGGTGTTCAGTTGTTAGGGTGTTGAGGAGGGAGGAGGCAAAGTGGAGGGCAACAAGGTGAGTCTTGAGGAGTTTGCAGAAGGTTGGGAGGTCCGTGGTTTTTCTTATGTTGGCCGGGAGGGAGTTCCAAGTAGTTGGGGTATAAAATTCAAAGGCTCTGGCAAGAGCCTGTTGGGTACTCTTTGTTATAGCTTGGGGGGTGAACAGTGTATTCATGATGGAGGTTCTCCGTGATCTGTTTGATTGTTGTGGGGTAATGAGGGAGAGGAGGTGAGTAGATGACTGATGGTATAGAGCTTTGTGAGTCATTAGCAGGATCTTGTAGAATATTCTGCTTTGCAGAGGGAGCCAGTGGAGGTGTTTGAGGATGGGGGTGATGTGTTTGTACTTGGATGTGTGTGTAATGATCCTTGCAGCTGTGTGACTAGCCGTTTGAAGAGGTTGAAGCATTGATTTTGGGAGTCTGTGATAGCCTGAGTTGCAGTAGTCAGAGTGGGGTGTTGTGAGGGCTTGTAGGGCTGAGCGGAAGTCTGATGGGGCGAGAAGAGGACAGAGGTGTTGTAGCATGTGGATTTTGTAGTAAATTGCTCTT
This sequence comes from Ichthyophis bannanicus, assembly GCA_033557465.1. NCBI lineage: Eukaryota > Metazoa > Chordata > Amphibia > Gymnophiona > Ichthyophiidae > Ichthyophis > Ichthyophis bannanicus. Next base: position 253,122,276 of record CM066031.1, read on the forward strand.
GCTGTATTCGCTATTTGTGATTTCAACGTGAGGTGGCTGTCAAGAGTGATTCCTAGGTACTTTACTTCTGGTTTGATTTGAATTTTGGTGCTGTTGAGGGTGATGGAAGTGGGGGGGGGGGTGAAGGAGATTTTCCTGGTGATGAGTAGGGCTTCCATTTTCTTCAGGTTTATGGCTAAATGATTTTCGGTCAGCCATTGTGAAACATCTGAGAAGCATTGTTGGAATTCGTGGTATGATGGATTATTGAGATTGAGTGGTGTGTAGAGCATAATGTCATCTGCGTAAATATGGTAGTTGACTTTGTGTGTTTGGATGATTTTGCAGGTAGATGTTGAAGAGGAGAGCAGAAAGAGTGGAACCTTGAGGGACGCCTTGGATTTGAGTGTATGGTGTTGATGATAGTGATCCGATTCTTATCAGCTAAGTTCTGTTGTGGAGGTAGTTTTGGAACCATATTAATATGGTGCCCTGTATTCCGACTGACTGGAGGCGCTGTAGGAGGGTATTGTGGTTGATAAAATTTGCTTGCTGAAGAGTTAAATGGTTTGGGAGATAATGTGTAAAAGGGAGAGAGACAGACAGACAGACAAAGCAAAAGCAAGCAATTTTTCCGAGTGGAAAAAGCACTAAAAAACCTCCAAAGGTAATTCCATAGCACAGTTCAAATAGCTGCAGAAAGCTGGAAACCTTACTGGGTTGTGAGACCTTTAAAGAACAAAAAGGGTGATGAAATCTACAAGTTTGCCAGACTGCGCAGGTCCAGTCTTCACACGGGACATTATCATATACACACCACAATAAGAGATATGCTTGCTGCCACCATTATACCACCTGTTAAGTTTTCTGTAATGTCATTAAGGTCATAGCTAGACTGCAAAATGAAGCAGAATATTTTAAGAATGGTCTCGTTATACCTCCTCCTCATACATGCATACACTGCTTTGCATGCGGCTGCATTTTAGGGCTTTATACAATGCAAAAAGCCTGATTTGGCATGACTTGCCAAAGTTGGGGCACAGCCACATAAAAAGTCTGAATCCAATGTGTCATGTGTGTAAGGTACAGGTGCTGGCCATCGATCCCCGGCCTGGGATCTACTTACCCCAGGCATGTACTCTACGAAGATGGAAAGTTTCCTATCTGCGGGGTCTCGCAGGCAGCCGTAGTAATGCACTATCCTGTCATGGCGGAGGTTCTTCAGCAGCTGTATTTCACATTCCAAGGCATTCACCTCCTTTAGTTACACAAATAAATATAAATACAGGAATAAAATTAGAAAGAAAAAGATTGTAGCAAATGCCTGCAGCAGACAGGAGAGGAGTAAAAACATAAGCAAACTAGGCAAGTGCCTAGGGCCTAAGAGTTTAGGAAGGGATTTTTTGGCTGCGTAATTTAATGGCTCTCAAAATAAATTTTTGCCCTCATAAGTCTGTTGCTGGCAGAAAGAAAAAATTGGGGGCGGAAGGCAGAGATGACCCAACCATCAGGCAAACTAGGTGGTCACCTAGGGTGGCAGCTCCCTGTTTTTTTTTGGGGAGGGGGGTGATGGCGGCAAAGAGCAGGGCATTCAAAGCTAAACAATACCTTCTGACAATTGGAGGAGGGGGGCATAAGGCTTAAGGTTTCCCAAGGGCAACTTGAACCAATTCTGGCACTGGCCCTACAGGAAGGGATCCGAGCCATAGACCAGAAAGGTTCATGTATTCTTCCTGTGCACTGCCAACCAGTCGTCAGGAGTCGGCAAGCAGCATTTCTTACCTGCAGTGCCTCCTCCTCCTCTGCAGTCAGACTACATGGGAGTTTTCAAATATATTTATATTACAATGAAGGGGAGGGGGTACTTGTTTGCCCTACTAACAGACACGTCCTTCCAGTGCTTTTTCATATCAGCCCTGGCATAATTAAATCACATTTTGAAATTAAGTACTGTATGAATGGGAATCATGCTGGCACTGCACATGAGCAGCTCTGCTAGGCCTGAAGCTCGAGATTATCGTCTGTGCGGAATACAAATACTGGAAGGGAGGTGTGGAGGAATACGAGGGGCAGTTCGTTATTGTTTTGTGCTTTCTTCTTGATTAGTGTTGGGAAATTATTCATTTGGAAAATTATTACTCACTGTTATTACCAAAGCACCCAAGGCGAGCTACAATAAACACAAAACATATCATCCAGAAATACAAAATAATGCATTTTACACAATACGAAATGAGATACATTCCAATGTTTCCTAATGAAAATAATCATAAAACTGAATTAAAACATGACCAAATAACCTTAAAAACAATACCCAAAATAAACCGTAAACCAATCTCCACAGGCCTACTCTCACCATCCATAGTATTTTTAAGCGTATTATCTTTATTGAAATTATAATTGTTAGAGCAATAAAGCGTAGTTACTCACCTGTAACAGGTGTTCTCCAGGGACAGCAGGCATCAATCCTCACTTATGGGTGACGTTGGCACCGACGGAGCATGCGCGGAGCAATTCCCCAGCTTTCAAAAAAGTCTTTGGGATTGCTGCCACGCATGCGTGGTCCTCTTTCCGCCCAAAGGTGCCATCTTGCTCAGTCAGGTCCCCTAGCTAGAGCCCTACTACGCAGATGGCAAGGGAAGGACAAAAATAGCAACTCTTCAGGGGAGGTGGGAGGGTAGTGAGAACTGATTCCTATTGTCCCTGGAGAACACCTGTTACAGGTGAGTAACTACACTTTCTCCAGGAACAAGCAGGAAGTCTGTCCTCACTTATGGGCCTACTCAGCTACAGGCTACCGAACCTGTAACCCAAAAATGCCTCAGCGAGGCCATAAGCAGAAATCGATGCCCAACGGAGCCAGAGTCCTCGGGTCCCTGAGGCAAAGCACTTGGTAGCCATCGAAGAAGGGTCGGAGGGCAGGAGTTGCTTATACCCCAAACAGATTACGGAGTACAGCCTGGCTGAAAGTGCTGTCCTGGCGGGACGCCCTCTCCAGGCAGTAGTGTGAAGCGAAAGTGTTCGCTGAAGACCAGGTCACAGTCCGGCAGATGTCTATCAGGCACTGAGCGCAGCGAAGCCACCGAAGCCGCCTTGGCCCGGACGCCTTGCACGGTGACCTGTCGATCCAGTAGGGTGCCTGTCTTTGTTCGGTGATGCAGTCCGCCACCCAGTTGGAGATGGTACATTTAGTGACTGCCCGTCCCAGACGATTAGGATCACAGGAGCCGGTCGGACTTGCGATGAGCTTGGGTATGCTGCAAGTAGAAGGCAAGAGCCCTCTTGCAATCAAGTGTATGTAATACCGCTGATGCCCGATCGGCATGTGGTCTCAGGAAGAAGGTCGGTAGGAATATCTCCTGATTGAGATGGAAGTCCAAGACCACCTTCGGTAGGAACTTGGGGTGGGTGCGGAGGACCACCCTGTTCCCGTAAAACCTGGTGTAGGGAGCCTCAACCATGAGGGCCTGGAGATTGATGACTCGGCGAGCCGAAGTCAAAGCCACCAGGAAGACCACCTTCCAGAAGAGGTGCTGAAGAGAGCACGTCACCATTGGCTCGAAGGGTAGTCGTGTGAGCTGCATAAGCACCACATTGAGGTCCCACTCCGCTGGAGGAGGCCGGATGGGAGCCTTAGAGAGCAAGAGACCTCGCATGAAGCGGGAGACAAAGGGTTGCCCCGAGAGGGGCTTCCCCTCGACGGGGAAGTGGTTCGCCGAAATAGTGTTCAGGTGTACCCTGGCCGATTTGGACTTCAGCCCTGCCTTCAAAAGGTGAAGAAGATACTGATGAACCCACCGGGTAGAGTAGAAGAACGGGTCGATCCAGAGCTCAGAGCACCAGACCGAGAAGGGGTGCCACTTGAAGGCGTACGCCCATCTCGTTGACACGAGAAGAACCTCTTCAACCTCCTCTGGGAGGCGCAGAGGTGCTAAGGTGACCCGTTCAGCTGCCAGGCTTTGAGGGACAGTGAGGCCAGGTTCGGGTGGCACACCTGATCCTCCTCCTGTGTCGGCAGGCCCGGGGCACAGCCCAGGGGGACTGGAGGCTCGGACGAGAGCCGGAGCAGAAGCGGGAATCAAGGCTGTCGAGGCCACGAGGGAGTCACTAGAATCACCCAAGCCAGGTCCCGCTGAATCTTGTGGAGGGTCCTCACAATGAAAGGAGTGGGAGGGAACGTGTAAAAAAGGCCGGAGGTCCAGCTCAAGAGGAACGCATCCAGGGCCACCTTGCTTGGTTGCGGAACCGGGCCGCAGAAGCAGGGAAGCTGCACGTTCACCGGGATGGCGAACAGGTCCATGGATGGGGTTCCCCACTGACAGAACAAGAGGTCGGCGACCTCTGGATCCAGGAGCCACTCATGTGGGCGGAGGATTCTGCTGAGTTTGTCCATGAGGACATTCTCCTGGCCTGGGAGGTAGACCGCTCGTAGGGTCATCTCCTGGCAAAACGCAAAGGAGGATCGCCTCTTGGCAGAGGGGACAGGATCCTGTTCCCCCCTCCTAGTTTATGTAAAACATGGCTACCCTGTTGTTGGTCTGCACGAGCACTGACTTTCCCTGCAGATAGCCCTCGAAGGCTCTCAGGGCCCATCAGACCGCCTGAAGGTCAAGAAGGCTGATCTGCTATTGAGACTCCTCGGGCAACCACTGCCCCTATGTGCACAGTGCGCCGCAGTGGGCTCCCCACCCCAACAGGGAAGCATCCATCGTTACGACGAGCTCATGCTGTGGGGTCTGAAAGGAGATTTTGGGGGTCCCACCAACCCAGGGAGTTGTGGAGACTGCGGGAGACCCGGATGGGGTCTCTGAAGTGACTGGAGGCCTGGCTCCACTGTGCCCTGAGGCACCACTGGGCTGTCCGAATGCGCATGTGGACGTGGGGACCACGAGAACAGTGAGGCCTTGTGCCTGAGGAGGCGTAGCATGGCCCATGCTGTAACCAAAGCCCTGTTTTTGACCTGGGTCGCCACAGCCTGGAGGCAGTCTGCCTGGTCCATGAGTAGGAAGGCGGTCGCCTGCACCATGTTGAGGCATGCACCGATGAACTCCAGGGTCTGCACCGGCTCGAGGTGGGACTTGGATTAGTTGACCAAGAAGCCAAGGTGTTCGAGGAGAAGGGTCGTGTGCGACACCACCAGGTGGGCTTTGCTGATCGAGGACCCCGTGACGAGCCAGTCGTTGAGGTAGGGGAAGATGGGTATGCCCTGCCGTCTGAGGGAGGCGGCAGCCATGGAGAGGCACTTTGTGAAAACCCGCGATGCGGATGCGAGCCCGAAGGGGAGCACTCTGTATTGGCAGTGTTTCCCCTGCATCCTGAAGAGCAGGTATTGCCTGTGCTAAGTGTGGGCGTAAGCATCCTTGAGATCCAAGGAGCATAGCCAATCACGCTGCTGAAGGAAGGGCAGCAGGACGCCAAGCTTACTTCTCCCACACCAGGAACTTGTTTAGGTTTAGGAGATCGAGGATTGGGCGTAGACTCCCCCCCCGTCTATTATGGAACGAGAAAAGCGTGAGTAGAACCCCTGGCCTCGAAGGTGCTGTGGTACCTTCTCGACCGCCCGTTGGGCGAGGAGGTTGGACAGTTCCTGCTACAAGAAGGTCTGGTGCGAGAGGAGCTGAGTAGGCTCCACTAGGGAGAAAGGAGGAGGGCACCTGTCCAAGCGGAGACAGTACCCATCTCAGATCACCTGGAGGACCCAGGTGTATGATGTGACCAACCCCCACTGCGGGGGTGAACAGGGACAGGCGTCCCCCCACCGGCGGAAGTGCTGCCGGGGGCAAAGAGCTATGCCATCAGCGTGAAAAACCTTGTGCAGGCTGGGATGGCGCCGGTGGCTGGGCCTTAGGCCCTTTAAGTTTGCAGTGGCTATGCGCACCTCCTTTGCCCTGCGTGCTGGGAGCTGGCGCAGAGGTGGATGGGAAGGGTGGGTATCCCCGGTAGGGGAGCCCCTTCCTTTGGAAGAATGGCTTTTTTGTTTGCTGCTTCTTCCTAGGGAGGGAGGAGGTCTTGCACGAGAGACAAGTTTGAGTCACAAACTCCGTTTCTATCTCAGCAGCCTTATCCTCCATAGGTTTACTATACTCACCGAGGCAAGGGACGTCCATGAGCTTCTCCTGGACCCACTGCTCTAGGTCCGAGGACTGGAGCCATGCCTGGCGTCAGGCCCCGATGCTGGCTGCTGCCACTTGGGCGGAGGACTCAAACCCGTCATATGTGGCACGGGAGAGATACTTTGCGATGCATTTCAGGACGGTTTGGAACCTCAGAAGGGGTTCACCCCCGAGGCCCACAGAGAATCCGCTGAGCTCCTTGGCGAGGTCACGCAGGAACATGCCCATATACAATTGGTATGCCTAGATACGGCATGTGAGCATGGAATCCTGATAGGCCTTGCGCCCCAGGGCGTCGAGGGCTCTCGACTCCCTGCCCGGGGGGACCGAAGAGTGAGACATCAGGCTCTTTTGCTTCCGCATCGCCGACTCCACAACCATGGAGGTGTGTGGGAGCTGGGTCTTCCAGAACCCCGGCCCGCATTGGACCCTGTACATGGCATAGAGGTGCTTGTTCACAATGGGGATCGAAGTAGGTGTCTCCCAAATGCGGAGGAGCAGCCTTGACAATATGGGAGGAACAGGGACAGTGAGAGACTCCCGAGGTGGGGATTCATACTGTAGAATATCGAGCTCTTCAACTCGCAGCTCCTCTTCAGTTTGGGTAGCCAGGCTGAGGGCCTGTGCCATGTCCCGCACGAACGCCAGGAATGATGGGTGGTGAACGCCTCTGATAGGCGGGTGGGGACGGGTCTGAAGGGAGGTCTCTGTGGGCATGGGTCTCCGGGGAAGTATCCCTGTCCGACTCCTAGCCCGAGAGGTCCGAGGAGGAGTCCGACTCGGGCAGATCACCCTGTCTAGAGGCTGAAGTCCGCTTGGAGCCAGAGGCCTTGGAGGATCTCGCTCCCGAGGGCTGGGAAGGCAAGCGAGACCGACGCCGAGGACCCTCGCAAGGCCCATGGCTCTCGAGGGTTTCCAGGGCGGGTTTCGGTGTCCCTCTCGAGGGATTCTTGGTCTCGAGGCACGGGCCAGCCATGCTGGGCATGAGCGCCTGCTGGGCGGCTAAGAAGGCAGAAATGCTGCACTCTAGTGCCAGCACTCGGGACTCCCACGTGGGCGTGCAACCCTACGATGCTGACACCGGGGTTATTGAGTCTGGCATGGAGGAAGAGAGAGGGTCCTCACCAGGATGACCCTCAGGAGACCGGGCGCTATCGCCGGAGGCCTCCTTATCTCTAAGAGGTACCTTTCGAGACCGCTGCTTGTCCGACTCTTGGGAACGCCGGGGGGAAGGGGCTGTGCAAATGAACACGGGAGCTCACGCTCGTTTGGAGCCCCCGACAGTGACTTCGAGGTCTTCTACTTCTTACGCCGCCCCACTTCACGGGACCCCTGGTTGGAGTGTTGCCGAGAGTGTGGGGCCGAAGTAGGGGATCCCACCAGCGGAGGGATGACCAAGGGTGTCGCCGGGGATTCCGGGACCTCCTTCTGGAAAATGTCATCGGACTTCTGCTTACGACTGAGCAGGGCCTTGGAGGACATTTTCTTGCAAAGAGAGCAGAGCTCCAGATCATAGTTGCCCCCAAGATACCGAAAACAGTAGTCATGGGTGTCCGTGAGCAACATGTTTTTGGAGCATCTGTCACATTTTTTAAAACCAGTGGCAATTGGGGCAAAAAGGGCCCCCGCTAGGTTGAAGACTTTTGCGGCCAGCGGTTGGGGAAAGAAAAAGGGTGCGAAGCCTGCAAAAATGAAAAATGTTTACAGGAATGATATCCCCTTGCTCAAGGAGAAAAAGCAGAGTAGGGGAGGATGGAAGAGGACCAGTGCTACCGGAAATAACACAGGCCAGAAGCCGATGACGAAATACTTTTTTCCAAGGGATGAGGACATGCGCCGAAGGGCTCCACGGAAAAAGGGAGACTGAGCAAGATGGCACCTTTGGGTGGGAAGAGGACCATGCATGTGTGGCAGCAAGCCCAAAGGTTTTCTTTGAAAGCTGGGGAATTGTTCTGCGCGGGCTCCGTCAGTGCTGTCACCCATAAGTGAGGACTGACTTCCTGCTTGTTCCTGGAGAATTATGCAAGCTCCAAAACAAATAATGGATACAAAAAAAAAAAGAGTTTTAACATGACTACATATCAAAACTATACACAGGAGCGCCAACAGTCCCCTCTAAATACATCAGTCCTCAGAAGCCATACTTATTTTGTTATTTTACAAGATTTGTTATACCACCAATGCAGTACACATTATAGCGGTTTACAAAGCCATCTTTGCGACCTGATTAAAAGACTTAAGTTGTTCTGGTTCATAGGGGGATGTTTACTAAACGGCAGTAGTGGACTCCGTGCGATATCGGTGTAAACACCCTCCCATAGTTATCTAACATAGATGTCTTCTATCTAATTCTACATTTATAAGGAAAATTCAAGTTGAAAGTGTTTTCAGAGCTAAAAATTGTTGCCTGAATTTCTGCATTGGAAATGAAACATCAGAATCATCCTAAGAACACATCCTAAAAACATTTTATTATAAGACGGAAAGAACAGATTGAAAAACCAGTCACAGTCCAATTCCAATGCTATAGCACCAATAGTTTGCCCTGACCAAAGATTCGGCATTAACTGATTAGAAAGATCCGAATTATTCTTTTCTGAAGTACAACCCGCCCCCCTCCACCACATTACCAATTGTGCTGTCTAAATATTGTTAAATACCCTCATGTTAAATGTAACCCTCCAACTATGATATAACCACTTTGATTGTAGGATAAGGTGGTATACAAATCTGTCTAAATAAATAAATAATTTTGATTTTTGTTTGACAAATAATAAGCTGATAAAATTGGGGGAAGATTAACCTCCAGGACCTAAAATGCTTCCCAAAGATATTTTAAGAATATAAGAAATGCCTTACTGGGTCAGACCAAGGTCCATCAAGCCCAGTTTTCTGTTTCCAACAATGGCCAATCCAGGCTACTAGAATACCTGGCAGGTACCCAAAGAGGCACACAGGTTCCACAATGCTTGTCCCGGGGCACTGGGTCCTCTTTAATAATGGTTTATGGACTTTTCTTCCAGAAACTTGTCCAAATCTTTTTTAAACCCAGCTACACTAACAGCTTTTACTACATCCTCCGGTAACGAATTCCAGAATTTGATTATGCATTGAGTAAAAAAACATATATTTTCTCTTATTAGTTTTAAATGAGTTGCAATGTAGCTTCATTGCATGTCCTCTAGTCTTTCTACTTGTGGATGGCATAAACAATCGATCTATGCTTACTCATTCCACTCTATTCATTAATTTAAAGACCTCTATTATATCCCCCCTCAGCCGTCTTTTTTCCAAGTTGAAGAACCCCAACTTTTAAATCTCTCCTCATAGGGGTATCCTTCCATTCTCTTCACCATTTTTGTCGCTCTTATTTAATTCAGTGATATCCTTTTTAAGATATGACGACCAGAATTGCACACAATATTCAAGATGCAGTTGCACCATGGATCGATACAGAGGCATTATAAGCAGCTTTGTTTTATTCTCCATTCCTTTCCTTATGTTTCCTAGCATTCTGTTTTCTTGGCCGCCGCTGCACACTGGGCAGAGGGTTTCAATGTATTATCTAAGATGACACCTAAATCTATTTCCTGGGTGGTGGTTTTTAAGGTGGTACCTTACATCGTGTAATCTTAGTTTGGGTTGTTCTTTCCTAGGTGCATAACTTTGCACTTGTCCACGTTAAATTTCATTTGCCATTTGGACGTCCAGTCTTCCAATTTTTCACAATCCTCTTGCGTTTTAACAACTTTGAATAATTTTGTGTCACCTGCAAATTTGATCACCACACTCATTCCTCTTTCCATGTCATTTATGAAATGTTAAAAAGCAATGGGCCCAGCACAGATCGCTGGGGTACTCCACTATTCACCTTTCTCCATTAGGAAAATTGTCCATTTAGCCCTATTCTCTGCTTTCTATCTTTTAACCAGTTCCTGATCCACAATACTACACTGTCTCCAATTCCATGACTTTTTAATTTGGCCAAGAGTCTCTCATGAGGGACCTTGTCAAAGGCTTTCTGAAAATCCAGATACGCTATATCAATCGTCTCACCTTTGTCTACCTGTTTATTCACATCTTTAAAAAATATAACAGATTAGTAAGGCAGTACTTTCCTTCGCTAAATGCATGTTGGCTTTCTCCCATTAAGCCATGGCTATCTACATGCTCAGTAATTTTATGCTTTATAATAGTTTCTACCATATTGCCGGATACAGATGTCAGGCTCACCAGCCTGTAGCTTCCCAGATCACCCTTGGAACCCTTTTTAAAATTGGCATTAAACTGGTCACTCTCAAATCCTCAGGTACTACAAATGATTTTAATGATAGTAGGTCTGCAGTCTCATATTTCAGTTCTTTTAGCCCTTGGATATATACCATCCGGTATAGGTGACTTACTACTCTTCAGTTTATCAAACAGTTGTAATTCATCCTCCCAGTTTATCGATATTTCTTTAAATTCTTCCGCTACATCACCTTTATATACCTTTTCAGGCACGAGTAACTTCCCTACATCTTCATCAGTAAAGATCGAAGCAAAGAATTCATTCAGTCTCTCCACTAAGGCCTTGTCCTCCCTTAATGCCCCTTTTATCCCTCTATCATCCAATGGTCCAACTGACTTTCTTACAGATTTTTTGCTACGAATGTACTTGAAAAAGTTTTTATTATGCGTTTTTGCTTCAACGGCAAGCTTCTCTTCAAATTCTCTCTTTGCCTGCCTTATCAATGCCTTGTATCTAACTTGCCAATGTTTATGTTGTTTCCGGCGTTTGTCATTTTGCTCCTTTTTCCATTTCCTGAAGGATGCTTTTTTGGCAACAAAAGCCTCTCTGACTTCACCTTTAAACCATGCCGGCAGTTTTTTGGCCTTCCTTCCACTTTTTTTAAAGAATGGAATACATCTGGTCTGGGCTTCCAAGATAGTACTTTTAAACAATGCCATGCTTTATGTAACTTTTTAACCTTTGCAGCTGCTCCTTTTTGTTTTTTCTTAACTGTTTTCCTCATTTTATCATAGTCTCGCTTTTGAAAGTTAAAAGGTAGTACTGCGGATTTCCTTGCCATCCTTCCTCCATTTATTAACTCAAATGCAATCATGCTATGATCATTATTGCCAAGAGGCCTCAAAACCCTTACCTCTTGCACCATATCCTGTATTCCACTAAGGACTAGGTCCAAAATATCTTCCCCTCTTTTTAGTTCATGAACCAGCTGTTCCAAGTAGCAGTCATTTATTTCATCTAGAAACTTTATCTCACTAGCCTGTCCTGCTGTGATATTGACCCAGTCGATACCAGGGTAATTGAAATCACCCATTATTACTGTGTTGTAACTTTTGTTAGCTTCCCTTATTCCTTTTAGAATTTCATCATCTATCTGTTCATTATGGCCAGGAGTTCAGTAGTACCCCCCCCCCCCCCACTGCTGTCACCTTCCACTTTTACATGGAACTTCTATCCATAGAGATTCTACAGTGTATTTTGTTTCCTGCAAAATTTTAATCCTATATGATTCAATGCCTTCTCTAACAGAGCGCAACCCCTCCACCAATTTGATCTAATCTATCATTACGATATAGCTTGTACTCAGGTATCACAGTGTCCCATTTATTTATTTAGTATACATTTTGTATACCGCTACTTCCAGCGACCAGCAGCGGTTTGATTACAGATTGGAAATTGTCAAATCATGACAGGAGATTTTTGAGGTATAAACACATTGATTACACAGGAAAGCACAGCACACAGAGAACTATTTTACAGGGAACATGGGCTATGGAGGGTTAAGTGGCTTGCCCAAGACCACAAGGAGCACCTGTGGGACTAGAAACCCCAGTCCTTCCGGCCCAAGGTTGCTGTCCTCTAGTGGGATTTGAACCCCCGACCTTCCGGCCTGAAGTACCTTGCCCCAACCACTAGGCCACTCCTCCACTGGTTGTCCTCCTTCCACCAGGTCTCTGAGATGACAATCATATCTAACCTTTCATTTAGTGCTATATATTCTAGCTCTCTCATGTTATTTTTTAGACTTCTAGCACTTGCATACAAGCATTTTAGAGGTTGTATTTTTTCATATTAATCTGGTTATCAGTTGATAGATGTAATTTGGAATCTTTTGACTCTGTACTGAAGGGCATCTGGATTACTTTTATCTTTGTTGGAACCTCTCTGTCAGGATGCCTGAACTTCCCTGTTTTGCTAGTATCCTTCAAGGATAGATCCTTTCGAACCATGCATTCCTGGGTGACTGTCAGCTTTCCCCTACTATCTAGTTTAAAAGCTGCTCTATCTCGTTTTTAAAGGTTAATGCCATCAGCCTGGTTCCATCTCAGTTAAGGTGGAGCCCATCCCTTCAGAAGAGCCCTTCCCTTCCCCAGAATGTTACCCAGTTCCTAACAAATCTCAAACCCTCTTTTTTGCACCATCATCTCATCCATGCGTTGAAACTACGGAGCTCTGCCTGCCTGCTTTTGGATCCTGTGCATGGAATGGGAAGTTCTGGATTTCAACTTCCTACCTAAAAGCCTAAATTTGGCCTCCAGAACCTCCCTCCCACACTTTCCTATGTCATTGGTACCAATATGTACCAAGACAGCAGACTCCTCCCAGCACTATCTAAAACCTTGTCTAGGTGGTGCATGAGGTCTGCTATCTTTGGACCAGGCAGTCATGTTACCAGGCGATCCTCACATCCACCAGCCATCTAGCTAACTACATGCCTAATGATCGAATCGCCAAATATAAGCTGTCCTAACTCTTCCTTCATGGGCACATGGCCCTGGAGAAACCTCCTCAGTGCGAGAGTGCCCTGGAGGACAGGTCCGAGCTACAGGATCACTTCCTGCCACACCAAGGTGATGCTCTCCTTTTACATGACCTCTCTCCATCATGGCATCTGCCATGATTGGAGGTGGAACGTCAGTACTACATCCCTGTAGGTCTTGTTTATATACCTCTCTGTCTTCCTTATGTCCTCCATGTCTACTACTATAGCAGCTAGAGATCGGACTCGTTTCCTGAGGGCAAAGAGCTCCTTGAATCTAGTGCACATGTATGATACCTCACCAACTGGGAGAAAATCGTACATGTGACACTCAATGCAAAAGACTGCATAATCCCCATCTCGCTGCTGGACTGCTGTCTGCATCTCAATTTTAAGGTGCTGTTTAGCTATTTAAGTAGTTTACTTAAAGTTGCTAGGGATTCTTCTATTGATACAACTATACCAATTACCTTTAAGGGACTTTGTTCATCTCAATATTAATTAGCTTAGGGCCTTAATCTATTCCTGATGATGATAACCTGAAAATGACTTTGACTACCCTTCCCTCTTTAATAGGTCTAAGAGTCTATAAAGCTAAGATTATGCCTGGGGTGGGCAGGAGGGAACTAACACTTAGTAAAGACTGGCTTGTTACACAGGTCCGAGACCTCTGCTTCTAAGCTAATCTGTTAACAATTTCCTGAGTGATTCACACAGCCCTTGGTTTGATAGAGGGAGCCTTTCAAATTGCCCATTTGAGCTTTCACTTGGCTTTAATACCTATTTAAAACAAATTTCCAGATCTCTTGCCTCCTAAGTGGAAGGCCCCTTTGTAAAGGTATCTAGAAACAATTTCTTTCTTTCAAACTCAAAGAATATTTTATCCTATTCTTCCTTCTATGCTAAGCTATACTCTGATTTGATTTAAATGTATTTATTTATTTATTTTATTTAATTGAACTTATATACTGCCTTTCGGAAATCAAAGTGGTTTACAGTGAAACCTGAAAATAAAGTGAAATACAGTTAACAATTAAAATATTAAAGTATAAATATAAATAAAAACAGAGAGCTCTTTGCTGATACTAGGTCCTGACTGAGTTTTAAATTTAAACTAAAATCTCTCTTCTGGTTTTAAAAGTAGACTAAAAGCCCTCTGCTGGTTTGAAAAGCAAACTAAAAGCTTAAACTAATATTTCTCTATCTCAAGATATTTTCATTATGTTCAAAGTTCCTAGCAGTATCAACTGAAGATTTGAGTCGCTCACCAGCAGTGATTTTGACGCTCTTACTTCTTATTTCAGCTTATTTGCTTCTTGTGCACATTTGTGAACATTCTGTTCATAAACCTGAACTCTCTGCTCGAACTTTACAACACTGTCATGTTGAGTTCCAATTTAGTTACAACCAGTTTCTCGTCGAGAAAAAGCACTCAAAATTCTATTGACTGAAAAAGTCTCTGTACCCAAATTATGATTCTGAGAAACCTCAGCTTGAATTGATAATGGCAGAAAGTTCTTCCTTAGACTGGGTCTTTTGCTTGACCTCCAATCAGCAGTTCAAGAAGGTACGGAATGATCTGAGTCTGAACAGAATACCTCTCCTGCATAGAAATGGTCTCCATCTTGTCTTGGACAGCTAAAACCTTGCACCAATGCTGCGTGGATGAGTTACTCAGGTTGTGTGTCGATTCAGCCAGTGAGTCCAATTAGCCTTTCCTTGATTCAAAGTCATCCAATGACATCAAGTGTTCTTCATCGGAATCAGAAAGCACCGGTTCATCCACAAGCTGAAGCATCAGGGCACCGGGGATTTAATGTAAGCAGAATTTCTTTCATGACTAATATTAGCTTCTTTTTGAGATGTAACAGGGGATGACTGACTGAGGAGTTTTGTAGCTCGTTATGCTTCAGGGCAGAGTGGAGGAGTAGCCTAGTGGTTAGAGCACTGGCTTGGTAATCAAGCAACCAGGGTTCAGTTCCCACTAGAACTCCTTGTGGCCTTAAGCAAGTCACTTAACCCTCCATTGCCTTGGAAGAAAGGTCTGGCAATCTACTTCCAGTCACACTGCCAAGAAAACCCAGGAGCTTCTGGGTCATCAGGAGTCAGCATTGATTCAAAGGCACACATTGCATTGCATGCTTCAGGGCTAGACCCAAATCACACTGAGCTGAAAAGCTAGAGATCTCTTCAACTATGGGTATATTTGCAAACTTTACACCCTTCTTAACCAAGAAGGGCAAAATTGACAGCTTGTGGGACTTTCCAGAAAAGGTTTATGATAAAACTTTCTTCTTGGCCATTATGGCAATTTCTTGGAGAATAACTGGCAGCTCCAACTAACATACACCCAATCGTGGATCCTCTGAGGTCCCATGGATCTCTACATCAATAATAATCAATAATGCCAGAAAGAAAAATCCTCTTAAAACCACTACATTTACAAAGCAATATTATGATGAAAATACCCATTTTGCACATTGAAATTCCTCAGTCATAAAACAAAATAAATAACTAAAATTAGGCAACACAACAAATACAAAGAAATGCATGCCTCAATTTCCAGGCCAAAAGCTTAAGGGCTCGATTCAGTTCTGGACATGCCGGCCCTCTGTGCGCCTGGTTGGAACTGGACGCACAGAGTGAGCCTGGATTCTGATCCTGCGGGGCACATCTAGCCCAGCGGGATCAGAATTACGTCCAGGCCTGTATGTGCAGGCCGGGATCCCAATTCTGGTTGGCCTGCATGTACAGACCTTCCCCAGCTAACTCAGTCAGGGCTCCTGAATGGAGTCATGACGCTATGGTGTCTGGTTGCCATGCCACTGCAGCTCCATCCAAGAGCTGCGAAATCTGGCCACCGAAACAAAAGCTTCATTCCCTGCAGCCTGATCCCCGATCTGGCCTCCCAAGGCCAAGGCCCTCCTACCTCCTCCAATTACGGGCTCGCCGTCCCCCGCTGACTAGAGGAACTTAGTCCACCTCAGAGATGGAATAGGTTTCCCTACAGGCAGCCGGCCCCAGACGTAGATGGCCGACATTGGAATTGGCCCTGTATGTCCGGGGCCGCAGACCGCCCTCTGCCTGCCCTAACGCCTCCCCCTCAATGCCCCTTTCCCGCCCCCGTCTAACCTCTCCGTACAACATGTGGGGAAGTTAGTTGGGGTCAGCAGAGGGGCCGAATAGTGGGAATGGACGTCCCAAAGAGATGTCCATCCCCGCTATTCGTGCCTCGGAATGACCCTGTAAGTGAATAATCCATTATTTAAGAGCCTGAGGAAGTGAAGGTATTTTGAGATTATTGTAAATTTCCCTCAGAAGCCCATTTCAAAATGTCAGCACATAAGAAAAGGCCAGATTAGAAACAGTTGCCATTTTCACAGTTTTCACAGTTGGCACCCATAACAAGCCAGCAGCTTGTGACTGGACAAATGCAGATGTTCCCTCAGATGTTGTGGACCCATTAAACAATCCATCTTGAATTTAGCTCGACTGGTGGTCAGTAATTAGAGTGGGTTTTTCAAATGAGGGGAAACGTGTGTTTTCAGGCTACACTCTCAACAACCGAGCAGTGGTCTTCTGTACTATCTGCAAATTCTCTACTATTTTATTTGCTAGCATCATATATAAATGGTCAATCTCAAACTCTCCTTATTCTTTATTAAGAAATATAGACATTTAAAACTGAACCATCATTAACACAGGTGAGTGTCTCAATACGTATCCTGCATTTCATGTCTCTTAATAAAAAATGATGATGCTGATGATGGTACTGTGTATAGAGATAACATATGTTTCATGATTTAAAATGGCGAATTGCAGAGCAAGTTGTCAAGTCTCAAAAGGGAGGCATCATTGAAATTCTCTTCAGTTATCGAGAGCAATGGTGGATCTTTAAATTACAGACTGCATTGCCCCAAGATCTGAGTAAGAACATAAGATCTGCCATATTGGGTTAAACCAAAGGTCCATCAAGCCCAGTACCTTGTTTCCAAAAGGAGCCAATCCAGATCACAAGTACCTGTCAGGTTCCCAAGAGGTAGACAGATTCCATGCAGCTTATCCCATGGGTGAGTAGTGGATTTCTCCAGTCCACTTTATAAGAACAAAAGAACATAAGATATGCCATACTGGGTCAGACCAAGGTCCATCAAGCCCAGTATCCTGTTTCCAACAGTGGCCAATCTAGGTCATACGTACCTAGCAGTTTCCCCAAAAGACACAGGTTCCGCAATGCTTGTACTGGGTCAAGCATTGATATCCTGGGTCCCTTCTTAATAATGGTTTATGGACCTTTCCTCCAGGAACGTGTCCAAATCTTTTTTAAACCCAGCTACACCAACAGCCTTTACTACATCCTCCGGTAACAAATTCCAGAGTTTGATTACACGTTGAGTGAAAAAATATTTTTTATTAGTTTTAAATAGTTTACCCTGTAGCTTCATTGCATGTCCCCTAGTCTTTCTATATTCTGAAAACGTAAACAATCGATCTACGTTTACCCGTTCCACTCCGTTCATTAATTTATAGACTTCTATCTTATCTCCCCTCAGCCGTCTCTTTTCCAGGTTAAAGAGCCCTAACCTTTTTAGCCTTTTTTCATAGGAGTATCCTTCCATCCCCTTTACCATTTTGGTGGCTCTTCTCTGAACCTTTTTTAATAACGCTATATCCTTTTTAAGATACGGCGACCAGAATTGCACACAATATTCAAGGTGCGGTCTCACCATGGAACGATATAGAGGCATTATGATATCTTTTGTTTTATTTTCCATTCCTTTCCTTATGATACCTAGCATTCTATTTGCTCTCTTTGCTGCCGCTGAACACTGGGCAGAGGGTTTTAACATGTTATCCACAACGACGCCTAAGTCTTTTTCCTGGGTGGTGGTTCCTAATGTGGAACCTTGCATTGTGTAACCATAGTTTGGGGTGTTCTTCCCTAGGTGCATAACTTTGCACTTGTCCACATTAAATTTCATCTGCCATTTTGATGCCCAGTCTTCCAATTTATCAAGATCCTCTTGCAATTTTCCACAATCCTCTGGGGTTTTAACAACTTTAAATAGTTTTGTGTCATCTGCAAATTTGATAACCTCACTCGTTATTCCACTTTCCAGGTCATTTATGAATATGTCAAAAAGCAGCGGACCCAGCACAGATCTCTGGGGTACACCACTATTCACCTTTCTCCATTGGGAAAATTGGCCATTTAGCCCAACCCTCTGCTTTCTATCTTTTAAGCAGTTCCTGATTCACAGTAGTACACCGTCTCCTATCCCATGACTCTTTAGTTTTGCCAAAAGGCTCTGATGAGGGACCTTGTCAAAGGCTTTCTGAAAGTCCAGATACACTATATCAACTGACTCACCTTTGTCCACCTGTTCATTCACACTTTCAAAAAAAAACCATAACAGATTAGTAAGACAAGATCTTCCTTGTCTAAAGCCATGTTGGCTGTCTCCCATTAGGCCATGACTATCTACATGCTGAGTAATTTTATTCTTTATGATGGTTTCTACCATTTTTCCCGGTACTGACGTGAGGCTCACCGGTCTGTAGTTTCCCGGATCACCCTGGAACCCTTTTTAAAAATTGGTGTTACAGTGGGAATCCTCCAATTTTCAGGTATTAGAGATGATTTTAATGATAGTTCACAGATTACTAATAGCAGGTCTGCAATCTCATATTTCAGTTCTTTCAACACCCTTGGATGTATACCATCCGGCCCAGGTGATTTGCTACTCTTCAGTTTATCTAATAGTTGTAATACATCTTCCCGATGTATCGATATTTCCTTCAATTCTTCCGCACGTTTAAATACCACTTCAGTCATGGGTTACATCCCTACATCTTCCTCAGTAAAGACTGAAGCAAAGAATTCATTCAGTCTCTTCACTATCGCCTTGTCGCCTTAGTGCCCCTTTAACTCCTCTATCATCTAATGCACCAACTGACTCTCTCACAGGTTTTTTGCTACGAATGTACTTGAAAAAATCTTTATTTCGCGTTTTTGCTTCCGCAGCAAGCTTCTTCTCAAATTCTCCCTTTGCCTGCTTTATCAATGCCTTGCATTTGACTTGCCAGTGCTTGTGCTGTTTCCAGGTTTCGTCGTTTGGCTCTTTTCCCATTTCCTGAAAGATGCTTTTTTGGCAACAACAGCCTCTCTGACCTCACCTTTAAACCATGCTGGCAGTTTTTTGGACTTCCTTCCACTTTTCTTAAAGCGTGGAATACAGCTGGTCTGGGCTTCCAAGATAGTATTTTTCAACAACACCCAAGCTTGATGTAAGTCTTTAACCTTTGCAACTGCTCCTTTTAGTTTTTTCTTAACTATTTTCCTCATTTTATCATAGTCTCCCTTTCTAAAGTTAAAAGGTAGTACTGTGGATTTCCTTACTATCCCTCCTCCACTAATTAAATCAAAGGCGATCATGCTATGATCACTATTGCCAAGTGGCCCCAACACCCTTATCTCTTGCACTAGATCTGGTGTTCCACTAAGGACTAGGTCTAATATGGCTTCCCCTCTGGTCGGTTCATGAACCAGCTGCTCCAAGAAGCAGTCATTTATGTCATTTAGGAACTTTATCTTCCTAGCATGTCCTGCCGTGACACTGACCCAGTCGATACCGGGGTAATTGAAATCACCCATTATTATTACTGTGCTGTAACTTTTGTTAGCTTCCTTGATTTCTTTGAGCATTTCATCATCCATTTGTTCATTCTGGCCAGGCGGTCGATAGTACACCCCCACTGCCATCGCCTTCCCCTTTTTACCTGGAATTTCAATCCATAGAAATTCTACAGCAAATTTTGTTTCCTGCAAAACTTTAATCCTTTCTGACTCAATGCCCTCTCTAACAGAGCGCAACCCCTCCACCAATTTGATCAGCTCTATCATTACGATATAGTTTGTACCCAGGTATCACAGTGTCCCACTGGTTATCCTCCTTCCACCATGTCTCTGATATTCCAATCATATCTAACCTCTCATTTAGTGCTATATATTCTAACTCTCCCATCTTATTTTTTAGACTTCTAGCATTTGCATACAAGCATTTTAGAGACTGTATTTTATTCATATTAATTTGGCTATTTGGTAGACATGGGTAATTTGGGATCTTTAAGCTCTGTCTGCTCCATACTCGAGGGCATTTGGGCTACTTTACTCTTTTTTGGAACCTCTCTGCTTTTGGTAGTATCCTTCAAGGATACATTCTTCCGAACCATCTGCTCTTGGGCGACTGTTGGCTTTTCCCTATTATCTAGTTTAATAACGGTTTATAGATTTTTCCTCCAGGAACTTGTCCGAACCTCTTTTAAACCCAGCTACACAACAGCTTTTACTGCACCCTCCAAATGGATATCTCTAGTTTAATGTAGCTCTTTAAAAATGATGTCAGTTAGTGTGAGTCTGATTGGTTATCTTGAGCCTGTGCTTACCCTGAAATAATGCTGCCACCATTTTTTGACAGGTATGAAGTCACAGTACTTACAAGACATAGTAGAGGACCAATGATTTTGGAGTAGGATCCCTGTTGCAGATCTCTCTCTAACCACTGTCCTGTCTTGGATGGCTGGATGGATTTGCTGCATGATGGTGAAATGAGTGGGTGGATCAGTTATTTAATGGATGAGATAAACAAAACTTTTTTAATAGAAATGAAATGCAGGATATATAATGAGACTCTAATAATGATGTTAGGTATACGCTAGAAGCAAAGTTAAAAAATATGTACAAAAGAACTTTGGACACAGGACTAAAAGAGATGGGAAATTGTCAGTGAAATGTGCATAAACTGATGATTGTGAAGCATCATTTATCAATGTTATGACGGCCCAGTTTTAAACAGTATATATTACTAAACATTGAGGAAAGTTCGAGATTGGCCATTTATCATCTTACTCCTGCTGGAATTCTGCATAAAATTCTTCTAAATTTTGCACTTTTTGGG
Organism: Ichthyophis bannanicus; assembly: GCA_033557465.1. NCBI lineage: Eukaryota > Metazoa > Chordata > Amphibia > Gymnophiona > Ichthyophiidae > Ichthyophis > Ichthyophis bannanicus. The sequence goes on from CM066031.1 coordinate 253,143,096, forward strand.
GATATGAGGTGTGATCAAAAAGTATTGAGACTTGTACAATAACACAAGAAGTATAACACTGACAGTAATTGAACTCAGTCTCCTTCAAAGTAGACCCCTTCCAATAAAACACACTTCCTCCAGAGTTCCTGCCACTGCTGGAAACAATTTTGAAATGCCTCTTTCGTTAAGCTGTGAAGCTGCTGTACTGAATTTTGCTTATGGTTTCCAAGTCGTCGAATCTCCTTCCTCTCAGTGGTAATTTCAGTTTTGGAAACAAGAAAAAGTCACAGGGTGCGAGGTCAGGTGAGTACAGAGGCTGACGGACTTGCTCAATTTGATGTTTGGCCAAGAACTGCTGGACAAGATGTGAAGCGTGAGCTGGGGCATTATCATGATGATGCAAACATTCACCATTCCTGTACAACTCTGGCCTCTTACGACGAACTGCATCTCTCCATTGAGTCAGAACTTGGATGTAGTGCTCCTTATTGATGGTTTGGCCTTTTGAAGCATACTCATGATGATCAATACCCTGAAAGAAAACTGTGCGTATGACCTTGACATTGCTCCTTACTTGATTGGCTTTCTTGGATCTGGGAGAGAGTTTGGAGTCTTCCATTGTGAGGATTGAACCTTAGTTTTTGGGTTATAACCATAAACCCATGATTCATCACCAGTAATAATCTTTTCGATGAAATATGAGTCATTTTCAACGCATTCCAACAACTCCCTGGCTGCAGATAGTCGATCTTCTTTTTTGTCAGGGGACAGGAGTTTTGGCACGAATTTTGCAGACACACGTCTCATCCCCAAATCGACAGTAAGAAAGGACTGTACCGACCCAAAACTGATGTTTATGTGCTCAACAATTTACCGTATTTTTCGGACCATAAGACGCACTTTTTCCTCACCAAAAAGTGGGAGGAAAAGTGCCTGCGTCTTATGGTGCGAATAGAAGAAGTTTCAGTTTTCCTCAGACTGTCTTCTTCCTTTGTCTCGAGGTGCGCTCTCCACTGTTGGCAGCATGCGGCTCCTTTTCACCTCTGCCGCGGCTCCGGAGCACACTGGGAAGAGGAAACCGCAGCGGCACCCTTAACACCACCACTCACCGAGAAGTTTGCTCACACCCAGGACCAAAGCCTCCAGACAAGACTCAACACTGCCGTTCTTCTCCTCCATCCCACAACCCTGCAAGAGTGAAGATCCTCTCCTCACACAAGTCAACGCCCCCTCTCGATGAGCTCACCGGCGTCCCCCCGTCACCAGGAGACGCGCGCCAGAGACCAGAACGCGCTCGGAGACCAGAGCCTCCACAAGACTCGTCGGCGGTCGCCGTCCTGACCACGGCTGGGCCCCGCAGCTTTCCTCGTGTGCTGAAAGAGAGAGAGACCGATAGGAAAGCAAACCACCAATTCCAGCATTCCTCTCCACCGGCTGCCACATCCCCTCCGTCGGCGCCACTGCCCATGCGAACGTCTGCAGCAGCTCCCGCCCAATAGGAAAAGAGATTGGGGAGGCAACGAGCCAATGGGCCGCGACGTCCCGGGGCGCGGCCCCGCGCCAGCTGCTGGGTGGCGGCGGTCCGAAGACGGCGGACGTGAACGGTGAAGCGAGAGTGGTTCACTGGAGCAAAGAAGGTACGGTATCCTTTCTTTCTGTCGTTTTGACAGAGAGTGACCGAAGGGGCAGAGAGCATCCAAGGCACAGTCAATTAGTGCCTCACGTAGTCTGAACGTGGACCATTGTAGATAGAAACCAGTGTGTACAGTGTTAGCGGTGCTTCTTTGCTGTGGAAGTAAATAGTGGTTTCTTCTTGCGTGACATGCCTTAAATTAGCGCTACGTCGGTTTATGGGTACTATACATAGTACTATAGCACTTATGGAAAATGTTGCTTTTCAACCCATTAAAAAGTCTGCAGCTGTACTTGGTCAAGAGGAGGTCCTTTCGGGTGTCGGCATGTTGGCGACACCTGCAGTGATCACAATGGAAATGCTGTGGGAAGGCCTGGCAGCACTGAACACCTCCCTGATTAATGTTTTGGGGTCTGTGAGTACTGAGCTTTTGGTGGTTAAATTAACTTGTGCTAACCTCACTGGTGTCCAGGATGAACAAGTTGGGAGAATCTCCAGGTTGGAACAGGATGTTGGGCAGTTTAAGGACTTGGCTGCTGCTCACATTAAGGACAGAACTGTTTCTATCAGCAAAATTGGAATATCTGGAAAGTCAGGTCCGTCGGTGTAACCTGCGGTTTCTGAATTTCCCTAGGTCTCCTTTGTTATCACCTATGGAGATGGTGAGGAAGTATTTTGGGGAAATTTGGTTCAGAATATTTTTTTCCTATTTTTCTCCTCTAAAAACCAGGTGCGTCTTATGGTCGGGTGCGTCTTATGGTGCGAAAAATACGGTAAGCGTATTGCGGCACGCACTACTTCAACTTTGTCTTCATTCCTGCTCGTGGATGGCCTTCCAGAATGTTCGTCACTGTCAACACTTTGGCGATCCTCTTGGAAACATTTGTAACAGTTATAAACTCGAGCACAACTCCTGTATTCATCATCATACTCTTGCTGTAACTTGTCATAAGTCTCTTTGCACGAATCTCCAAGTTTCTGGCAGAATTTAATGCAAATTCGCTGTTCCATTTTTTCACTCATTGCAAATCTGACAAACTGCTTTTACATGATACCAAACATCACATGATTAAAAAACAGGTTTGCTGCAGCCACGCTACACTCTGCACATGCAGAGCACATAACTAGGTCACTGCATGCTTAATAGCATCGTGGTGCACCGTGTTGTTATATAGTTACATAACAAGTTTCAATATTTTTTGATCACATTTCATACTTAATTTAAAATACAATACATAAAAAAACATCAAAGAATACAAAATTTTGCATAATTCAGATCTGTGTTTTCTGTCTATTCTCAAGAATTGATCTTGACTGAACACCATATATATAGTATTCCAGCAGTCAAATCAAAACATATATAAGACATGGACAAAACTAGTCAAATCATGCTTATTAAAAAAAAAAAGTCTTAAGCTTTATAATTAATTCAAGATTATAAAAGGCATTTCTAACTACTTTTAACACATGCGTGTTTACTTAAATTGGCTCCAGAGGACTCCACATCTCCAAACTTGCCTTTGGAATGGAAGAGGGATATCACTTAATGTAAATTGTATAGGAACAGTCTGATCAGAGACTTCCCTCTTCAGATTTTTCAGGGATTAAACAAAGTTTATTAACTATGGCCCAATCCCAGATAACATTTAAGCATGGATCTATATTCTTCAGGGTTCTGATTGAGTTTACTCCCAGGGAAAAAAATCAAGCTGAATATTGCCAGCATAAATATGAAAATCAATTCCAAACTTCCTAATCAAATCGCCCAAAAGCAACAAAACACTGTTAAAGAGAACACGAGAGAGGAGGGGAACCCAGGGTAGCATCACATACTAAAGGAAGTGGGACTAATAAAGACCCAAATGCCACCAGCTGGGAGCGACTATTTAAAAAAAGACAGCCACTTTCATGTGGTCCCTGCTATGTCCAGTCCTCCTTTATCTGGCAAACTGGGGCAGCGTTCACACTTTCAACTGCCCTGCTCAGCATTTGCTCAATGACTAGTTCTGCCAGCAGAGATTTCTTCTTGTTTTTTCAGGAATTATAAGCATTATGGACTGTGTAAAACACATGCTGTACCATCCCTAGGGAAGAAGCTGCCCAAGCTAGCCTGGCTTGGCCTGATGTTTCCCAGGACATATGATCATTAAAAATCAGATACCATGGTTCAGCTGTAGATGGTTTTAGCACCCAAGTCATTCTGGATCATGCCCAGTTGACATGCTGCAGTTTTATCTACAGTAGATCTGCCTCTATTTTATCCTCCCCACCACTCAAAGAACAGCATTCATATGTCTTTTGTACCTAGTGACACCACACAAGAATTTCTTCAATTATGTCCTTTTAGTAACACAAGAAAGTTTTGTTGACTCCAAAAGACCAGAAAACACTACCAAGAAATTCTAACAACCTGGTTACATCATAAAAACACAGAACTAGCCATACGTAGAGAGGCAGTTCCCAAAACTGTCTTGGGAGAACCCCCAACCAGTTGAGTTTTCAGGATGTTCACAATGAATAGATATGTGCAAAATTTACATACAGTGAAAGCAGTACATGCAAAGTTATCTCATGTAGATCTGTTCCAATATTCCAGAAACCTGCCTGGCGGGGCATGCCTTGGAATAGGGTTGGGCGCCACTGACTTACAGAATAAAACACACACTGAAAGAGGTAAGGATGCACTTTAATTTTTTTCCGAGCTGTCAGAGGAAGCACCGTAGAAGGGAAAATCTCTGTGGACACAGATGTCTCTGTACCCTTACCTTGCTTGTCTCCTGGCTCTCCGGATCAAAGGGTACCTGCTTCACTGCTAGCTCTCTGCCTGTTTCCACGTCATAGCACAAATAAACCTCTCCAAATGCACCTCGGCCCAGCAGTTTGCCCAATCGCCAGTTCACAGGAGCCTGTGGAGCTGGGGCAGGAAAAGACATGATTCAGAAAACCCTCTCCCAAAGCCGAGGAAATCTCTGTACGAACATCAAAAATGAGGGAGGTGTTCTAACCAGGGTAAGTTAATACGGCAGCCTCTGAATGTTGTACGTGAAAGGTTACATGTATCTGATTATTAAAGTGAATAAAGCACAGTTACTTACCTGTAACAGGTGATCTCTGGGAACAGCAGGAATTAGTCATCACATATGGGTACGTCGGTACTGACGGAGCCCGCGCGGGAAAGCTCCCCAGCTTTTCAGATTAAAAGCCTTTGGGGCCTCCCACTGCACATGCGCGCTGCCTTCCCGCCTTCCTGACCAGCTCTCGTCAGTTCGAGTTTAAAGCTGAGACAATAGAGAGAGAGGACAGGAAGATAGAATAGAGAGACAACTCCTAGGGGAGGTGGGTGGGTTGTGATGACTAATTCCTGCTGTTCCCAGAGATCACCTGTTACAGGTAAGTAACTGTGCTATCTCCAGGAACAAGCAGGAATACGTCATCACATATGGGGACTCCCTAGCTAAGATGCCTGGGAGATCCCCCTCCAAGGGTAAACCATCTTCGCATGGATCTCAGGCATCCATCCAGGGAAGGTGGGCAGGAGTTGTTTAAGTATGGAACAGGTGTTTGAGGACAGCCTGACCAAACAAGGCATCCCGGCGGGAGTCCTTGTCCAAGCAGTAATGGGCTGTGAAGGTATGAACCGAGGCCCAAGTGGCTGCTCGACAGATCTGATCAATGGACACAGAGTGAAGATGAGCCATAGAAGTGGCCATGGCCCTCACATTGTGAGCTGTGACATGGCCCTCCATAGAAATGTTCTTACTCTGGTAAGCAAAAGAAATACACTGAGCGATCCAATTGGAAAGTGTACGCTTGGTGACTGGAAGTCCCAAATGAGAAGGATCAAAAGCCACGAAAAGTTGGGAAGACTTTCGATGTGGTTGAGTCCTGTTGAGGTAAAAGGCAAGAGCTCTTTTACAATCCAGAGTATGAAGGTTCCTCTCTGCACTGGATGCATGAGGAGCCGGGAAAAAGACAGGTAGATATACCTCTTGATTAAGATGAAAGGGCGAGACCACTTTGGGCATAAAGTGGGGATTCGTCCTAAGGACCACCTTATCATGATGAAACCTAGTATAAGGTGGAAGAGCCACTAAAGCCTGCAGTTCACTGATGCGGCGAGCCGAAGTGACTGCAATAAGGAAAACAACCTTCCAGGAAAGAAATTTGAAGGAGGTAGAGTCCAAAGGCTCAAAAGGTGGCTTCATAAGCTGACCTAGAACTAGGTTCAAATCCCATGCTACCGGAGGAGGTCGGATGGGAGGTTTAGTTAGAGTCAGACCTCTCATGAAACGTGAAACAAGAGGATGAGAGGAGACAGGTTGTCCATTTATAGGTTTTAAGGATGCTGCAATAGCACTCAAATGGACCCTTACTGAATTCGTCTTAAGGCCTGCATTTGAAAGATGCAGGAGATAGTCCAAGAGGGAATTCAAAGGAAGTGCTAGAGGGTCAAGACCCTGCTGAGCACACCAAATGGAAAAACGTTTCCATTTGAAAGCATAAGAACGCCTCGTGGAAGGTTTCCTAGAGGCATGAAGGATATCTGTCACAGGTTGAGAAAGATTAAAGTCTTGAAGACTTAGGCCTTCAGTAACCAAGCTCTGAGATGTAGGGATTTGGGGTTTGGGTGCCACAAAGTCCCCTCCTCCTGAGACAGAAGGTCTGGCGCAGCTCCCAGGTCCAGGGAGGATCCCTGGGAGAGATGCAGAAGTAGAGGGAACCACACCTGGCGTGGCCAGCGGGGAGCTATGAGGATCATAGTCCCGTGATCCCTCTGGAGCTTGAACAGAGTCTTGGATATTAGAGGAATGGGTGGAAAGGCATAGAGGAATTCCTGACCCCAATGCAGGAGGAAGGCATCGTGGGCCTGAGCTCCCTGACACTGAGTTCTGGAACAGAACCGGGGAAGTTTGGCATTCCACGGACTTGCAAAGAGGTCTATGTCCGGGGTCCCCCATTCCTGAAAGATTCTGCGTATCTGGTCCATATGTAGGGACCATTCGTGTGGAAGCAGAACTCGACTGAGTCTGTCTGCATGAGAGTTTTGAACTCCTGGAAGATACACTGCAAGAAGGTGAATTTGATGCTCTCTGGCGAAGGCCCATATTCTGAGAGCTTCGTTGCAAAGCGACAGAGAGCCTGTCCCTCCTTGTTTGTTTATATAGAACATGGCTACCTGATTGTCTGTCTGAACTAGGACAGTCAGGTTGACAAGGAGGGTATAGAAGACCTTGAGGGCAAGGTAAATTGCTCGCAGTTCCAGGAGGTTGATATGAAGGGTGGCCTCCTGTGGAGACCAAGTGCCCTGAGTGGAGAGGTTCTGAAGATGAGCTCCCCACCCTGTCTGGGAGGCATCTGTTGTGAGGGTTGCTTGGGACAACAAAGGTTGGAAGGGGGCCCCCAACAACAGATTCTTGGTGGATGTCCACCATTGGAGGGACCAAAATAGACGGCTTGAGGTGAGTATTTGGTCGGAGAGCGCTCCAGATGCTTGAGTCCACTGGGTGGCCAAGGTCCATTGAGCTGCTCTCATATGCAGACGAGCGTAGGGCACCACATGTACCGTGGAGGCCATGTGGCCCAGAAGTCGCAGCATTTCCCGGGCTGTCAAATGACTGCTGGACTGAGCTTGGAAGGCCAAACTCAGCAGGCGTTGGGCCCTGACCTGAGGCAGGTAGGCCCTTGCAGTGATGGTGTCTAACTGGGCCCCTATGAACTCGAGAGACTGAGTAGGGATTAGTTGAGACTTGGGAAGGTTTACTACCAGTCCTAGATACTGCAGAAGACGCCTTGTGCGGTCCAGGGAAATTTGGGCCTGGGACTGAGAGGGAGCTCGGATGAGCCAGTCGTCCAGGTATGGGAATATGAAAATTCCCAGGCCTCTTAGAAAGGCAGCTACGACTGCCATGCATTTGGTGAACACTCTTGGAGCAGAGGCTAGACCGAAGGGGAGTACTCTGTACTGGAAATGTTTTCCCTGAAACAGAAATCGAAGGTATTTTCTGTGGGATGGGTGGATGAGTATGTGTGTATACGCATCCTTTAGATCTAGAGAACAAAGCCAATCCTGACTCTGAAGGTATGAAAGGAGAATGCCCAGAGAAAGCATTTTGAATTTCTCCTTGAAAAGAAATTTGTTCAATTCTCTCAGATCCAGAATTGGTCTGAAGCCCTCTGTCTTCTTTGGTATTAGAAAATAAGGGGAGTAGAATCCCGTCCCCTGTTGAAGAAGAGGGACCTCCTCTATTGCCCCCTGGGCAAGGAGGGAGGAGACTTCCTGACCCAAGAGGGCCAGGAGAGATGGGGGAGAATTGAACTGCCTCACCATAGTATAAGGAGGAAGGTCGGAAAAATGGAGTTTGTAACCCTCTCTGATGATAGAGAGGGTCCATTGCTCTGATGTAATTTGCTCCCATCTGGGAGCAAAGTGAGCTAACCTTCCGGGTATGGTGAGGGGCTCTGGTTGTTCTAGAGCCAGAAAAGTTAAGTTCTCTAGTGGCAAGTCAAAACCCCTGAGGGGGTGGAGCCTGCTGAGGCGTAGCAGACGCCGCAGGCTTTGACCTTGCCTGTTTAGGTTGCTGACGTTTAGCAGCAAAACGAGGCTGAGAGGATTGTTGGCCAGTATTTGTAGAAAATCTGGACTTCTTGTAATAAGGCCTCTTAAAAGACTTCTTCTTGGCAGGAGTGGAGGTAGACTTAGAAAGTCTATCTAAGGTGGCATTTTCTGCATCCATTTGAGTGGCCTTAATTTGCCACTCCTCACCAAATAAGTTCTCACCTGTACAGGGCAGATTTCGTAAGCCATCTAGGACCCAAGGTTCTAGATCAGAAGCCTGGAGCCAAGCAAGACGTCGGGCTGCTATAGCAATGCCCGAAGCCCTACCAGCACCCTCAAAGGAATCAAAAGCTGCCCTGTTGGAGAACTTTGAAATATCCAAAAGGTGTTTCACTAAGGAAATGAACTGCTCCCTCTTATCCTCAGGGATAAAGGGGGCAAAATGCCGAACTTTTAGAGCGATTTCACTGAGAAACATGCCCATGTAAAGACTATAGGAATTAATCCTGGCTATAAGCATAGTAGCCTGGAAAATTTTCCTGCCAAAAGAGTCTAGAGTCTTACATTCTCGCCCTGGAGGAGTAGAAGAGTGCCTTTTGGTACTCTTTATCTTCTTCATTGCAGACTTCACCACAATAGAATGGTGAGGCAACTGGGTTTTTTGGAAACCAGGAGAAGGGGGGACACGGTACATGGTGTCCAACCTGCGAGAAGAAGGAGACAATGTTAGAGGAGCCTCCCATAAGTCCATCAAGTGTTCTTGAAGGATTTCATGGATAGGCAGGGTGACTGCCTCTTTAGGAGACTTAGAGTATCCTAAAATATCCAGTTTCTTTGATCTGGGTTCCTTTTCAGAGGATGAAGCAATAGAAAGACCTTTAGCCATTTCTATGATGAAGTCCTGAAAGGACAAATCCTCTGGTGGAGACATTCTCCTGTTAGGAGAAGAAGGCTCCTCAGGAAGATCAAGGGAGAACTCATCAGAATCATCAGAGGAGTTAAAATCCTCTGAAGAAGCAGAGTATCCTCTATGTGCTTCCAACGCACGATACGCATACCGTTCGGTATCGACATCGGGCGTACCAGGTATGGGATCGGTACCGGGCAAAAGCCCGGATCCGGCATGCGGAACCGATCTGCGTTTGGAAGACGATGGCCTCGGTTCCGGTATGGAAGCCATTACCGGAACCGGACCCGGTACCGCTGGCTGCGGTACCGAGGGCGTAGCAGCATTAATAAAAGCCAGAATGGCCTGCTGCATGACTTGGACAGTATTGCCCATAGACGCCACTGCTGCCTGGATGTCGGTACCGGTATGGGCCGGTACCCCAGAGCAGTACAACAGGTGATCTGTCGAGGCCGCGCCATCGATGTCAACCTGTGACCCCATGATTGCTTTGGAGGCCGGAGCCTCCCGCCGGGGTTTTTTGGCCTGGGCAGAATCCTCGAACTCAGAATTGAGAGCCTCTCGATCTTTAGAAAGAGATTTGCTTTTAGAGGATTTGCCCACTGGAGTTTTGGTTACCTGAGATCCATCCGGAGAGGAAGACCTGGATGATTGTGATGCTTCTGAAGGAAACAGCACATGGAACTTGTTGGCCCGGTTCTGCAATCCACGTTTCGACATCTGGGAGCAGGATGGGCAGTCCGGTATGGAATGGTCAGGTCCTAAACATTTAAGACACCATTCATGGGTGTCTGTAAGAGGAATGACAGCACTGCACTTGGTACACTTTTTAAAACCAGGAACTGGCTTCTCCATGAGGAGAATTTGTGTAGGCCTGAAGGCCTAACAAAGTACCAAGCTGTGCTGAAGAAAAGAAAAATATATTTTTTTTTTTTTTAAAAGAAAGAAAGAGAGACCGGCAGTACCGGTTTCAGAATGGGGAAGGCAGGTACGCGGTCTAAAGAAAACAATAAAATTAACAATTTCTTCAGCGGTGACAGGAACACGACCTGCTGGCTCCGCGGAAAAAAAGAAACTGACGAGAGCTGGTCAGGAAGGCGGGAAGGCAGCGCGCATGTGCAGTGGGAGGCCCCAAAGGCTTTTAATCTGAAAAGCTGGGGAGCTTTCCCGCGCGGGCTCCGTCGGTACCGACGTACCCATATGTGATGACGTATTCCTGCTTGTTCCTGGAGATAACAAATTACAAAAAGGGGAAAAAAAGGAGTGCTTTTAATATCCAGAGAACAATCTACTGAATTTATATTGTGCCTAATTAAAAAATAATAACCCACACCAATTTTTGCTGAAATAAAGATTGGTGGGAAAGTTGGCTAAGATGCAGCTTTGGTGCCCCCAGCTGGTTACGATCTGCTAGTTAGTCTATCCTAAAGGAAATTTCTTAGCTAGCCCACAGCAGTCTAACAGTGTGTGAAAGGAGGAGGGGGGGAGGAGGGGGAGGAAAAGCACTCTTCTGTTATGTGGTTAACCACTGGCACTCAGCTATGCCTTGCACCTCTCTGCCTGGCAGTGACAACACTGTATTCTAGCACAGGCCGACAGGATGAACCAGTGGCTTCTTTGCTGATCTGCCACTAGCTCTTGGTTTGGCTCGTTGCTACTGAACACACCCCTTGTATGAGACCGATGCCTGGTTAAAGTGGATTAAATACAGTGCGTATCTGTCATGCAGAAGCAGAAAAGGAAGCAAACTGCTTAGGTTCAGTCCTAAGGCTGCTCAAGCAGCAGCTATCAAGGCTGTGGATGAAGAGGAAGTCATGATGGCAGAGGTAAAACGACAACGCTCCCTCTCAGGTAAGATGATCAGCAAAGAGTGCTTCATGACACACACAGTTTTAATGGCTTCTTAGAGAAACGACTTCAGGGAAACTGGGATATCCTGATCCCGAGAGCACAGAAAGAATCCTCAAGAACCTTACAGTGGGAAGTATGCAACATGCTGCAAGACTGAGCAGTTTCTGCTGAAGACTGATCTTTCCTACAGTCTTTCACACTCAGCAGGTCTCTGCAAGGACAAAGAACTGTCTAGTTTGATGCACCCATGCAGTGAATTTCTCAGTTTGCTACATTAGAAGGAAATAGCCCTTCCCACCCTCTTAAATTAACAAATTGCTCCAGAAAATTCACCAGCAGGCACAAGATAATTAATAAAGCTTAAATATTTGCCCCAGGTAACATAGCTCTCTGTGGACATGCATTCAAGACTTACATTTGCCAGGCTGAGCAGAGGAACAGCTGGAGAAGGGTGGACTTTTTTCACATTTCTTCCAGCGTTTCTTCCTGGGCTCATCGTACTGTACTGTGACCACCATGCTGTCCCCGTTGAAGCTTCGGGTCCTGCTGGAGGGGATCAGCTGAAAGAGGTTTTCCTGCGGCATGTAACTCCTTGGAAAAGTCCTGCGACCTTTACCAGGTGAGCAAGAAAAAAAACAACTAAATTACCAGAGCGGACACACTGAGCAGAATTCTGTGTGTGGTTTCTCGTTTCTGAATGAAGCTTCCAGCTAAGGGATGAAGAAATGGGGTTATGAAACGACCCGCTTTGCATTAGTATTTCTTTACATTTAGGAAAGGTCCATCTAAAAGGTCCCAGGTAACATATAGCAAGAAATTAAATGAACATTAGGCATGTCATCCCTTCCTATTCTCTTTGCCTGCTGTCATTTTAGGGAGTTTGTTGCTCTCGCCGAGTTGCCTATGCTCTGCTCAGCAGCTGCCACCACAATCACAGAAAGGACTGTAGCTTGCTCACTCCTCCCTGCCCCATTACTGACTCAACAGAGAGGTGAGGACCAGCAGCCAAAGTATAGTGCCCTGAAACGTGGAGAATGCCACGTCTCATTTTCATTTCATTTCGGTAAGGACAGTCTCTTATTCCCCCCCCACCCCCCCCCCCCGGGCATATGTAACCTCTCTTGGAGTCTTCCTTCATTTTCCATTACTTGTCCTCTGCTGCAAAGCAGAGCACTGGTACATCACTCGAGTTACCTTTACCACCCCCTACATTAGTGCCATGCTGGGTCAGACTATTAGTCCATCGAACCCAGCATCCTGTCTCTGACAGCAGCCAGCCTGGGTCACTTGGAAGTATATCAGATACCAAAGAGGAAATCCAGGCTGTGCTCATTACTTCCAGATGGGTGCAGAAATCTAAGACTATCTGATTAAATAATGATTGATGGACCCGCCCTTTAGAAACATATCAAAAAAATTGTTTTAAGCTCAGTTAAACTACTTGACCACATTCTCTTCAAGCAAATTTCCTCATTATGCTCTGACTTAAAAACAATACTTTTTAGAATTTGTTTTAAAACTAATACTAGTTGGTTTCATGAAGTGTCCCATGGTCCTACTGGAAAAACACTTAGCCACTGTGGTTGGCATTAATTTATTTTAAACGTTGCGGTGGTTTACAAAAAAGTAAATACTCATTACCAGTATTTGGAGAGAGGTCGAAACTGAATATCTGGATTTTAGAACAGTGACTGTTGGCATTATCTGAATAGCAGCAACATTCGGCGTCCCTATGACTCCAAGATCCTTTTCCTGGGTGGTGTCTCCTCACATGGAAGCCAGCATTTTACACTTATAGTTTGGATTATTTTTCCCTATGTGCTTCACTTTGCACTTGCCCACATTAATGTCATCTGCTGTTTAGTCCCCCATTTCATAAAGTCCTCTGGTAATTCCTCAGTCACAATACGAAAATTTTTCATCTGTGAGGCATATTAGATTATGGTTTTTATAATCAACTACTGCGTAGAATAGTTTAGCTAACAGTGGTCAAGGAATAATAATAAAAATAATAATAATAAATACTGTTTCCCCTCCTCTTTGGAAGTTATTACAGACATCAGGCAGTAGCACAGGCCTTTTACCTCAGTAATGGTTCTCTCTCTGTTCCATTTCTGTTACAAGTACACAGGGGTCCTGCTCAGATAGGTGTAAACCTAAAATTACTTCACAGCTTCTAGGTTTGACTGTGCCCGCCCTGCTCTATGACTTTGAGCAAGTTCTGTGTCCTCCTCATCTATGTACACAACCTGAGCTATGAGCCTCTGTTTAAAGAACGTTCAAACCAATGTTCCCTCTAATTTTCTGTAGGCTGTGTGCGCATAAAATATCAGCTGTGCAGCTTTTGAAGGAAGGTTAAATTTTTGTGCGCCCCATAACACTTGGCATTATATACTTTAAAATTTGACTACACGTCAGAATACAGTATGTACACCACATTGATTTTAATCAAATTAAATGAAAATAGACGATTGCTAAATGAAGCGGAAAATTTCTAGTATTTACAATCACAACTTTTAAATTTTAAGACGTCTGTGTTGTTTTCTATCAGAATCAGAACCGTAATTTTTGTGCACTCTGTTGTAAAGTATGTGCGCTCACTCGGCGAGGTGTGTGCGCGTGCACACGCGCACAGCTTAGAGGGAACAGTGGTTCAAACTAAACTACTGTCCTCCAAAGCCGGCAGTCCCCCTGCTCACTCCTTCACACTAAGGTCTTTGGGCTCGAATTTCAGTTGGGCAGTGCTATGTGCCGCCTAACCCGGATTTTCCATGCAGGGTCATATGCAGCCCTGGCATCGAAAATCCGGGTGTCGCCACACAGCCAAGTAGCTGCAGGAGCTACCCGTGTAGCACCAATTTTTGATGCTACATGGTTAGCCCCAATGTCTTAAACATCGGCGAGTTTTTTCCCACGCCTATCTTTAAGGCACAGAGAGCTAACCATGTAGCATCGAAAATCAGTGCTACATGGGTAGCGCCATGGGTCGCCTCCGCTCCGCTCCGCCCCAGAACGTCCCCAACACACCCCAATGCTATGTGGATAGCATCTCGGCACGTTAGGGACATATCTGGGATTTTTGAAGGGCACGACCCGTGTAAAGCACAGTTACTTACCTGTAACAGGTGATCTCTGGGAACAGCAGGAATAAGTCTTCACATATGGGTACGTCGGTACCGACGGAGTCTGCGCAGGAACGCTTCCCAGCGTCCAATCAAAGATCTTTTGGAAGCATCCCACCACGCCTGCGTGCTGCCTTCCCGCCTTCCCAACTGTCTCTCCTCAGTTAAGTTTTAAAGCTGAGACAAAGAGAGAGAGAGAGGAAAGGAAAGATAGATAGAGATACAACTCCTGGGGAGGTGGGTGGGTTGTGAAGACTTATTCCTGCTGTTCCCAGAGATCACCTGTTACAAGTAAGTAACTGTGCTATCTCCAGGAACAAGCAGGAATGAGTCTTCACATATGGGGACTCCCAAGCTGAGATGCCTGGAGTCCCAGCATGTCATAGGTTGGAACATGCTATCTCCCAGAACACCAGGCATCCTGAGGATGGAGAGTAGGAGTTGAAGAAAGAAAGGTGCTGTGGAATAGCTATCCTAGCATAGGCTTGCCGACAAGGAGTCCATGTGTGGATGATAATTGTCATGAATGATATTGCAAAGAAAAAATATTGCAAAAGGGACCTCCCCTAACAGGACTTTAGAGAAGTATGGAGGTTCATGGGATCTACTGGGGAACCCAGTAGAGGAACCTCGAGAAGGACCTCACTGTAAGTGGAGGTAGTAAACCTGTAGGAAAGCAATGGAGGTCAGAATCCTGAAAGGTAACAGGGAACCCCAGTAGGATAAAAATTGGGGTAGTACAAAAACGGTGGGCCTTCAGCGGAAGGCTTTATGATAAAAGCCCAACTCTTTTGGCAGCAGAGTGGCCCACTCTTAGGAACAAAAAGAGAAAGGCTAACCGATTTGGACAGACAGGCCCAGTCCTTGTGGGAAGAAAGGGTATGGGAACCCCTTGTATCCCAAAAGAAAGGACAACGCCGGAGGCGTTAGAGCCTGTGAGTAGCTGCAGATCCGCAATGTCTCTCCTAACTGAAGTCAGCTGGGAGAGATATAGGAACATGGAGAGCTTCAGAGGTACCTAACCTTAGGGTTATGGTAGGTGTTAACTACCACCAAAGTGGTTGTGGGTGTAGGACCTCAAAACATGCTGGATAGCATAAGTATGGGTAAAGCCCATCTGTCAGAATCATACGGCTATATGAGCTTCGACAGTCAGGTAGATAAAGCAGAAACATATCTACCGATAGTAAAAAATCTTGACAGATACCTATATATATATATATATATATATATATGAGAATATATCTATAGGGAGATATGAAGGGCATAAAATACTCACACATGATAGACAGACATCTGTTAGATGTGTGCTATAGGTATGAATATATATATATATATATACCTCTATATGGAAGTCTGCAAAGAAGCAGACAGAGATATGCCTACAAAAGGTATTCACATAGGAAAATGTGGAGAGGAAAGATTCATCTAATAACAAGAAGGTGGAACCTACTTGAGAAGACATATAGAGAATCAATTCCCACTGGTTATAGCTACAGGAATGCTAGGTAGTAGAATAACCAGGATGGTTACGTGAAAAGCAGAGGATGATATCAGTCTGCAGCCTGCAAGTCCCGAGTATTCTAGAATTCTAGCATGGTAAGTGAATAGAAGACGCATAGGAATGAGATACCATGCTGACCTGCTTAAGGGCAAAAAGGTATCATGCGTTCTTACCATGAGGACAAGCTGGAAGGAGAAAAACATATTCCCTATTGGAAATACTATGGACCAAAGCAGGGAATTAGCAACTCCTTAAGCTTTCACGTAAGAGGAGGCCTATGTCCTTTATATTAAAAAGGAGAACTTTTCTAGTCACGGGAGACATGACTGAAAAAGCCTTTTTCAACCATCTAGTATGGCTGTTGGAGAAAAAGCCTCCCCCCACCCATGCTCTCTAGCAAGGGCCCATAGTGGAGAGCTTCTTTGTAGAATTGCAGAGAGCATGATGCAGGAGAATGGGGAGATAGAACTGGCTGCAGAAGAGCCAGTAGCTATGTCAACTATGCTGCCAAACCCAGGGGAATGGAGATGGCAGACAGAGAAGACAATCCAGCAAGCTTGTAGTGAAAAAATTTCCAAGACAGATGACAGCACTGACTTGGAGCCACTAGTAAGACCAGACAGAATGTTAGTGGAGGACAAATCTGGTTGCTGGTGGACAAGAACCAGTGGTTGAAACATTAAGGCTCCTGCATTGGCAGCTGCTTGCCAGACAGCAGAAGAATGGTATTGTTTAAAAACAGTAAGAACAGACAAAACAAGAGTAGAAAACTCTGGACGTGTCTGATGAACTGCTTCAAAGCAAGATTGAAAAAGAGGAGTCAACACAGAGAAGAGAACTCCGCACTGGAAAAGTAAGAAAACTAGAGAGGCTGAAGAAAAGCCCTCCAGTGAGCAATACCGCTCTTACAGAGGAAAAAACCTGGTAAGAGGGTAAAGAGAATGGAGCTGAAGAAAACTTACAAAGTAGTAAGTCTATAGGAGGGAAAAAAAGACATGCTGGCAGAGGAAACTATCATTTGATAGTGGATAGACCTCTTTCCCTAGAAGGAAAAAGAGGAAAAATCCTGTGACCTAGAAGCATGAACATCCTAACAGCTCATAGAACATAGAAAGAATGGATGTCTTTCGGGAAGAGATCCATGTTTAGGATTTAGAATGACAGCAGTGGATTGTCTCTAATGAGAAGAAGCAACTGCAGACTGTAATCCCCAGAGTCACAAGCATCTGATGAATTGATCAGAAACCCTGTGGTTGCTGGGTTTGCTGAGCCTGGTGAGAGGTTGAACTCCGCAGACCAGGACGATGCTTCCCCTGTTTGGGAACATCTGTATGATGGGCAGATGATGCATAAAACCTTCTTCGCCTATGGGAAGAAAGTTTGGCAGGACATTTCCTACCTACTGGGACAGAAGAAGGTGCAGAACAGCTCCTAGGAACAGGTAAGTCAGTGGAGAACTGAGTAACCTGACGTAAAGACTCCTTGTTGAAAAGATTGTCTCCAGTGCAAGGAGTATGTCCCAGTCTGTGCTGTGCCCATTTGTCCAAACCTGAAGCTTGGAGCCAGGCTCTACGTCGTGCCCCTATGGTTATAGCAGAAGTCCTACTAACAGACTCAAAAGAGTCTAGGGAAGCACGAGTAAGAAACCAAGAGATATTCTGGATATGCATAAGCAGTGAGGAATAGTGTGCACTCCTGGACTCTGGAAGAGAAGGAGTCAAAAGATGTAATTGCTTTGGACCTCCTCAAGAGATAGACTCATATAGAAAATATATGAGAGAATTCTTGCAGAAAGCATAGATGTCTGGAAGGTTTGACGTCCAAAGGCATCAAGTATCTTAGACTCACGACCTGGCGGATAAGAAGAGTGCTTTTTCTTGCTCTTTACCTGCCTCATTGCTGATTCCACAACTATGGAATGATGAGGAAGTTGAGTCTTTTGAAACCCTGGAGAGGGGGGCACCTGATATAAGAGATCAGTTGCTCTGGAAGGTGGGAGTACCCTTAAAGGTGTTTCCCACATTCCTAGAAGGAGATTCTGCAAGGAATGATGCAAAGGAAGCATTATGTTCTCCTTTGCTTTGGTAGAAAGAGAGTCCTGTGCAGGATCATGTCCTGGGAAAGGAATAGCAAGAGATCTTGCTATATTCAGGAGGAAACTCTGAAAAGAGGGTTCCCCAACAGTATTTTCCCTTGGACAGGGTAGATCTGAAGAACTAGCCTGAGCACTGACAGAGCTATCCAGATATATAGGAATAGAAGATCCTGCACAGTGCAGTGTGGAATGCTTAAAGGATGGTCGCCGGTACTGGCTGTCAGGAGCAGCGACCGTCATTACCACATTGTCCATGCCAGGTATCGACTCCAAGCTTGGCATAGAAGGGAGCGATCCTGTTGAAAAAAGCATGGTAGGAGTTGGCCACGATGCTACTGTGGATACCGGTACCGATGCCAATACCGGTACCGATGTCAGAGTCGAGCTCGACAAAGACATTGGAGCAGTCATCGGTGACATTGGAGCAGTCATCGGTGACCGTTCAATCGGTACCGAGGTAACCGAAAACCTCCGGGTGCTATCCTCGGTACCAAGCCACCTGTATCGATCGGTGTCGGTACCAAAATGAACTGGTACCGAGTCTTCCAGACTAGAGAGCGATTCCAAACTCGGCATCGATAAGCGAAGCATGGAATACACCGACTGTAAGGGTAATGAGGACATCGGTACCGACTTCGGTACCGTGTCTGATACCGGTGAGTGAAGGTCAGCTAGTGACAACTTAATCAGCCTCGAGGGAACCGAGAGTTGCGGATCCGAATCATCGGAACCGAGCCTTCGGTACCGTCCGGAGCAGGTACCAAGGCAAGTCGGTACCCAGTCCTCCAGACTGGAGATCGATTCCAGACTCGGCATCGAGGGAAGCGAGGCTATCGATGTACGTCTGGAGGGTACCGACGTCGGTGGTAGTATCGGTGCTGGTACCGATAATGGAAGGTCAGTCTGGAGTGTATCCACCGGTCCCGAAGGCACCGAGGATGCCAGATGACCATCCCTGGTGAGGAGTGTTTCATCCAACACCAGTGCCAATGTCAGGGTATCGGTACCGCTCAAAGCGGATGCCACCACCGGACACGGCTCAGGTATGTTCTGTGAGGGGTGAACCCCAGGAACAACCTGAAACCCCTTATACGCTTTGGAGACCGAAGACTCCCGCCGGGGTTTTGAAGCCAGTGGGCCCTCGAGGGCAAGGCCGGAGCCGTCTACATGCTGTGCATGAGACCTACCACTCGAGGGCTGGCTAGTCTTAACAGACTGTTTGTGGGTTACCTGATCCTGTGTAGAAGAAGAAGGGGACGGTGCCCTGAAGCTGGAGGGAAACCGTGTATCGAGGGAACCTCGATATTGAAGACTTCTTCTCACCAAACTGTTGTCAGGACCCAAGCAGGTTAGACACCGACGTCGAGGGTCTAAAAATAAAGTTGTACCGCCACAGTTTGAACATATCTTGGAGAAAGTGGCTGGCGGTTCCATGAAGGAAAAAGAAGAGGCCTAAAAGGCCTAAGATACCGTGAGACACTATGAAGAAAAAATATTCCCTGAAAAAGGAAGATTTTACAAGAAAATAAAAGAAAAGACCGGTGGTACCGATGGCATCGGGAAGACAGCCGCGACCACAAGAAAACTAAAGAAATAAAAGAAGAATTTTCTGCGGTGACAGGAGGACGTCCTGCCGGCTCCGCAGAAAAATGAAAACTGAGGAGAGACAGTTGGGAAAGGCGGGAAGGCAGCACGCAGGT
This sequence comes from Ichthyophis bannanicus, assembly GCA_033557465.1. Classification (NCBI taxonomy): domain Eukaryota; kingdom Metazoa; phylum Chordata; class Amphibia; order Gymnophiona; family Ichthyophiidae; genus Ichthyophis; species Ichthyophis bannanicus. Next base: position 253,162,446 of record CM066031.1, read on the forward strand.
GTGGTGGGATGCTTCCAAAAGCTCTTTGATTGGACGCTGGGAAGCGTTCCCGCGCAGACTCCGTCGGTACCGACGTACCCATATGTGAAGACTCATTCCTGCTTGTTCCTGGAGATGGAGAGTTACCTGGGTAAAGGCCTTTGAAAATCGGGCTCTTAGTTTTTTATACAAATCCAACAAAAAACACAAACTGAGGCCCTCATTAACTACTACTAAACAAAAAGCCCCAATGCCAAATTGTATTAAATAGCAAAATTATCAATTATTACTTCTGGAAGACAACATAAAACAGAGGAGAAAAGTAAACTTGCCTTTCTCTCTATGTGGCAGTTATTGCTTGCCTGAAGGGGAATCACTACCGCATAGCATCACTGGTCTAAAAAACTCCTATTTTTTCAATTTTTATTTCCAATAAACTAATTATACGTTCACCAGTAATAACTGCACAGTATTCACCAATCCTAATATACAGCATGTATACCTCTCACAACATGCTACTAACTCTTATTGGCAGCATAACAATTTAAAAGCAGAGCCAAGGTCACTGCCTGCACAACTCCGCCTGCCAGCCTAGCCCGGAGACCCCAAAACCAACTGCAGTGGTTCCACACTATAAAGTCTAGAGCGTTTTCGTCATCCCTAAAAGAGAAACAAACTAAAGCCAGAATATATCTATTAATGCTCACAAAGATGTCCAAAACGGTTACTTAACTTAGGAAGTATCTCCCAGTAGACATTCTGTTCACAATATATTATTATCTTCCAGAAGTAATAATTGATAATTTTGTTATTTAATACAATTTGGCACTGGGGCTTTTTGTTTAGCAGTACTTAGCTTTTTGTAGCCAAAGGCTTTGATCTGCAGCATCGGACAGACTGCTGGAGTCTCTGTATCCATATATACTGCCACTGCACACCACTGCCAGGGCACCTTTGACCCGAATGGCATCACAGCATTGCTCTGTCTTATTAATGGAAACGGCCACACTAAGACTCACCATCGCTGTAGTCCTTCCGACTCTGGGAAAGGTGATACTGTCTTGGGAAGGTCCCCCCTTTTCCAAACCGCTCGCAGTGTGGTATTTCAAAATCTGCTGGAGATGAAAAGAAACGGGAGCGGTTAGCACAAATCGACAAGTCAACTATGCAGCCAGTTTCTCCTGACATTCAGTTCTTACTGTGGTCCTTTAATGTACCCTGAACGCTACACCCATGAAGGGCAATTTTATACGAGGTTGCCACTGTGTGACTGCCACCTAGGAGTCTATTACATAGGTGCCTTTAAAGCATACCATGCCGTACCTACACGTCTGTATAAAACACTAGAGGCAAACTGAAAGAAATCCTGGCTAGAGTGAAGTCGCAGACAAACATTAGCACATAAGATGGGGTTTATAAAATATGCAAGTGCGACACCATCCGCGCAGTGCCCACCCCAGAGCATGCTGACACGCGGGTCATATGAAAGTATGCTCCCTCTTGTCATTGTACATAACCCTTTGGGAGTCATTTCATAAAAGGGTTCCTGCAGTATTATAAAACAATCAATAAACTCCCCAAACACCTAAAACAGGGCCACTTGATTAGAAACAATACATTTTAAACAGCAGCAACAAAAAACGAAATAGTATACAACTTCAGTAAACCACAGGAAAATACACAAGTCTATTAGGATAATAGTTCTCAGTCTACTTCTTGGCACACAGACAGCCAGTTGGGTTTTCAGGATTTCAACACTGAACATACATGAAATCAATCTGCATACAGTGGAGGCAAAGCATACAAACCTATTTCATGCACATTCACTGTAGATATCTTGAAGACCAGACTGGCTAGGGGCATTTTCCAGAACCAGCGGAGTAGGGAACATGCAAAGGTGCTTCTGGCTTGTGCAAATATGGGACTCTCATTATAGTCAATGCTAAATGACTAGAGAGGGCCTGCCACACTAGGCAATGCATGGACACTGGAAAGACCTCTGTCATTCTCACACTATCATAATATACAACAGGTGTTTCTGTTCTATGGTCTAACTCTGCAAATGGCAAGAAAACAAAACCAAATGAAAGTGTTTTTGCTCATTTCGGGGTAATGTTACAGCCAAGACTGATAGTTTGCCTTTTCTTGAGGCAGTCTGAAGAGTCTGTGTTTAATCGTCAGATTGCTAACGACACCTCAGGGCTTGGCACCCCCTCCCTTCAAGCTTTCCAAGACTCACTTTTAGGGCCTAGCCCCCACACTTGAACAAACTTTTCCTTATTCCCTGCTCCTGCACATCTGTCAGCAGAAACGTGACAAGCCACACATCTGGCCAGAATTGTAGTAAACAGTACTAGAAACCTCAAGGTATCCATGCCCATGAGGGACACATCAAAGGTTATCAGGCGTCATGCAATGCTCCATGTTCTAGTGTTAGTTGTTCTAAATCCATATTTCATGCTTCCTTCCAAAAACCTGAGCCAAAAGTGTGTTATGTTGCAGGCATGCTGCCAGTTGTTCAAACATTACACCATGCCACAGTTTCCATGATCTCACCAACTGCATGTTTACAATCAGTTTTAAGTTAGACCTGGTCCTCCCCCAGCTGAATATACTTCGGAACCCCACCCCCCCCAAGCACAACAAGAATTTGTTTCCATTTTTAACTTGAAATTTTTCTGACAGCTCTTCACTAAGGTCATTTATGTTAAGCTACACATCAGTGTAAAAGAGCACAAAAAATCGTATCTTATGACTGAACATTGCAAAGGACAGAATTGAGCAATACGGAGTCACAGCACGAAACACTCATGAACTGACTAATGGCTTTGGCTCTGCGCTCTGGCCTCGGGCCCTCCTCAGCTTACAGTACTGAGCTGTTAGATAAGCAGAACCTTCACTTTTATGTATGTAGAGATATCTATTGCCTCTGCCAGTTAAAATGAGTTGATATGGTCTAAACGTAAGAACTTTCCAAGTCTGAGAAGATGCAATAAGAATGAGATACGAGTAGGAAGAGTTTGTGTCAAAAGGAGGGAATTATTTAAGATACAATACAGCCCAGGACAAATGTACTGTCTTTGGCTGGCTAAGCCACTGCACCAGTGTTTCAGAGTAAGGAGCTTGGGGGTGAAGGAGGCCTCATGAGGAAAGAGAAGGCTATTCTGATCCACTTGAAAGAGTGTAAGGAGTTAGAAGCAACTCCCAGGAATCTACAAGGGCAAGAATATAAGAAATGGTCAAACCAAGGTCCATCAAGTCTAGTATCCTGTCTTCAGCAATGGCCAATCCAGGTCACCAGTACTTGTCAGGTTCCCAAAAAGGTTCACAGATTCCACAATGTTTATCCCAGGGGCAAGCAGTGGATTTCCCTGATCCTCTTTAATAATGGTTTATGGACTTTTCCTCCAGGAACTTATCCAAACCTTTTTTAAACCGTTACAATAACAGCTTTTACTACTTCCTCCGGTAACGAATTCCAGAGTTTGATTACTCATTGAGTGAAAAAATATTTTCTCTTACTAGTCATAAATTGGCTATATTGTAGCTTCATGGAGTGTTCCCTAGTCTTTCTACTTTTTGAAGGAGTAAATAACCGATCTACATTTACCCGTTCCACTCCTTTCATTACTTCATAAACCTCTATCATAACTCCCTCCTCAGCTGCCTCTTTTCCAAGTTGAAGAGCCCTAATCTTTTAAGCCTTTCCTCATACGGCTATCCTTCCATCCCTTTACTATTTCGGTGGCTCTTCTCTGTACCTTTTCTACTATATCCTTTTTAAGGTATGGCAGCACACCATGGAATGATACAGAAGCATTATAATATCCTTATTTATTTATTTAACCAGTTTTCTATACCGCCTTATCCTTCAATCAAAGCAGTTTAATCACTACAAACAGGTACTGGATACATTCCCTTGATACACACTGGGCAGAGGGGTTTCAACGTATTATCCACGATGATGTCTAAATCTTTTTCCTGGGTGGTGGTTCCTAATGTGGAAGTATCATGTAACCAAAGTAGGGGTTCTTCTTCCTTAAGAGGCACATTCTCTTCAAAAAATAGTGGGGGGAAACTTGCACAGAATGGCAGGTATGACCCTAAAGCACAGTTACTTACCTGTAACAGGTGATCTCTGGGAACAGCAGGAATTAGTCTTCACATATGGGTACGTCGGTACCGACGGAGCCTGCACGGGAATGCTCCCCAGCATCCAATCAGAAAGCTTTTGGGAGCATCCCTCGCGCCTGCGCGCTGACTTCCCGCCTTTCCCACTGCCTCTCCTCAGTTGAGTTTCATAGCTGAGACAGAAGGAGAGAAAGAGGAAAGGAGATAGATAGATACAACTCCTAGGGGAGGTGGGTGGGTTGTGAAGACTAATTCCTGCTGTTCCCAGAGATCACCTGTTACAGGTAAGTAACTGTGCTATCTCCAGGAACAAGCAGGAATGAGTCTTCACATATGGGGACTCCCTAGCTGTGGGTGCCAGGGGAGATCCCATAAAATGCGTATCCCTGGAACAGGACGGTATTTTCCAAACCTGGATCCCCGGCATCCCCTGAGGGATGGGGGGTAGGAGTTGAATAGAGAAGAGCTGTAGAAGAACAGCAAATCTAAAGACTACAGAAAAAATGAGTCTTTAGAATGTATGTCAAGTATCATTAAAATATTTAATGAACTAGTACAATATAGAGCTTACCTACTGGATTGAAGGAAGTAGAACTGTGATGGAGAGTACTGTAGATGCAGTAGCGGAATCTTCAAGGTAACTTCACAGCAGTGAGGATGAAGTTCCAAGCCTGGAATGGGCAGGTGACCCAGGTGTCAACTGGGGTAGGAGAACGGCAGGTCTTCAATGGAAAGCTTTATGGAAAAAAGCTGAAAACTCTTTTAGGTACAGAGTTATTAACATTGAGGACTAAAAGAAGAAGACTGACCGATCTGAAGAATTAGCCCAGTCCGGAAAGGAAGAGGGGGTATGGAAAAAAGCCCCTATTCCCAAAGAGAACAGAAGTGTACTCAGAAATACTGAAGTTGTACACTGTCTTTCCTAGCTGGTAAGAGATAGGAAGACATTGAAGTTTGAAACTTCATAGACAGGGAGATGCATAACAAAAATAGAAGCTGTTGACGTCACAGCAGTAATTGTATGTATAACCGCTCCCACTTACTGAGCCGTATGAAAATAGGCAAGTTGACTGTCTGGACCCCTTAAGAAGGTAAAAACTTTATAGCACAGACAGTTAGGAAGATAGTAGGTAATACCTAGGGTCCTATGGACATCTCCCAAGGGGCACATATATACATATATATGGAAATACACACATATCTATACATATGTGTATATATGTCTAGATATGTGTGATATATATATATAGAGAGATATAGATAGATAGATAGATAGATATATAAATATAGATGGGCATGGCTTATGCCCCCCCAGAGTAGAAAAACATGTATGTATAGAACATATACATACATGAATATAATTCTGAGAATACATGCCTGCAAGTGAGCTACAGAAAAACATTCGCATGGGGAATGTGATGGGAAAAGATTAATCTAATAATGAGGGGGTGAAAACCACCGGAAGATATATAGAGAATCTATTTCTGCGGTGCAGGAATGTAGTTCAGTGGAATAACCAGTATGGTTGCGTGAAAAACAGAGGATAATAGCAGTCTGGTAAGAGCACGTCAGGAGTACTTTAGGACTCTGACATGTCCAAAGGACAAGAAAACGCATAGACTAAGACACCAGGATGACCCAGCCAAGGGACTTAGGGGTATCATGTACAGTAAAAGGGTATGCGTTGTCCAAGTGGAGCAGAAAACATAATGCCAAGCTGTAAGGAAAAAAGGGGTAGATTCCTGCCAGATTGGGAACTCCTTGGACATTCACGCAGAAAAAGCTTGTCTTCGGTATCACAACAGGAGACAAGAGGGTATAAAGAACCTATATAGCCCTGGAATGACTATATAAGCTTTTTCTATTATATGGAAAACCCTCAGAGATAAAGTTCAATGCTCTGTAGCAAGGGCCCATAGTAGAAAGCTTCTCTGAAGATTGCAGAGAGCATTGTGCAGGAGAAATATGAGACAAAACTGACAGAAGTCAGATGTGTTGCCACATCCTAGGTAAGGATATGGCTAGAAGAAGATAACCTGCAGTGAGTAGTACTATGCAAGATAGTTGAAAGTAGCTTGCAATGAGCATTAAAGTAATCACTGGAACTCCTGCATGCACAGCAACTGAACAAAACAGCAGAGGGGATTCTCCTGTATAAAAACAGAGAGAAAACAGACAAAGGGAGCGGAGATATTCCCATCCCTGTCTGATGAGTTGTTCAGAGCATGCATTGAAGGATAACAAAAAGTCTACACTGGAAGAAAGAGAAGTGTTTCAGTATGGTACCAACTCAAGCAGGGGAAACCCTGGAAGAGAGGGAGTTGGAAGGTGACTTACCATATGGTAAGTCAGCTGAAGGAAAGAATGTCCATATGGGGACAGAAACTATCATGGGATAGTTGTAACCTCCCTTCGTAGTAGTAAGAAGGGGAGAATTCTGTAACCCATGGACAAAAATATCCTGACAGCTTAGCATACTGAAAAGAGAAAACCAGTGTAGAGTTTGAAGAATAAACTTCTGCTAAGAAGAAGTTAATTGTAGATTGTAACATACAGGAACCTATGGTTGCTGGTTATGATTAGACTGGTTAGAGTCTGTGGACTTCAGACTAGGATGAGATGTCCCTTGCTTGGGTACATCTGGAGGATGGGCAGGAGAAGGGTGAAACCTTCTTTTCTTAGGGAAAGAAGGTTTGGTAGGACATTTCCTACGTCCTGGGGAAAAAGAAGGCTTAGGATGGTTTCCAGAACCAGGGACGTCAGTGGAGTAATGAGCAACCTGACGTAAAGCCTCTCTATTGAAGAGATTTTCTCCAGTACAAGGAGAATTACCCAGTGTATGTTGTGCCCATCTGCTCAAGTCTGAAGCTTGCAGCCAGGCTGTACGACGTGCTCCAATGGCAATAGCAGGGGATCTGCTAACAGACTCAAAAGAGTCTAGAGAAGCACGAGAAAGAAACCAAGAGATATTCCTGCTATGATTAAGAAGCAAGGAATAGTCAGTGGCCTTAGGTTCTGACAAAAAAGGGGACAAAAGAGATAATTTCTCTGTGACCTCCTGAAGTGTCAGACTCATATAAAAAATATATGAAATAATTCTTGAAGCCAGCATAGAAGTTTGGAAGGTTTGACGTCCAAAGGCATCAAGTGCTTTAGATGCACAACCTGGCGGATAAGAAGAATGCTTCTTCTTGCTTCTTACCTTCCTCACTGCTGATTCCACTACAATGGAATGATGTGGAAGTTGGTTCTTTTGAAACCCCGGAGAGGGAGGCACCTGATACAGAACATTCATGGCTGTAGAAGGCGAAGGAACCTTTAAGGGTGATTCCCACATCCTCAGAAGAAGATCCTGCAAAGAATGATGTAAAGGAAGCATTATATTTTCCTTATCTGCAGGATCTTGGTCAAGAGTAAAGCCAGGAATAGGAATGGCAAGAAAGGTTGCCATGTCAAGGAGAAATTTCTGAAAAGAAGGATCTTCAATAGGAACTATTCCTGGGTAAGCTGAGGTTGAAGGAGCAGCTTGAGCACCAGAAGACATACTGGACTGGTGCAGAAAAAGAATCCTGCTAGATGGACAGTGATATTGACAGCTCTGATTTGAGGCAGTTAGTACTGCATTGTCAGTGCCTGGTATCGATTCCAAACTAGTCATAGAAAGGATCGATGGCACCGATGGAACTGCAGGAATCGACATCGATACCGGTATCGGAGACGATAATGTCATCGAAGCAGTAATCGTGGGCTGCTGAAGCGGTGCCGAGGTAACCAGAGAGCCTTGGTAAATATCCTCGGTACTGCGTAGTCGGAAACGAAATGGATCGGTTCCGAAACGCGTCGGTACCAAGTCATCGAGACTGGATATCGATTCTAGACTCGGCATCGAAGCGAACGAGTCCATCGATGCATGTCTAGAAGGTACCGACGTTGGTGGTGGTATCGGCGATGCCAATACAGGAAAGTCAATCGGAGTCGCATCGATCGGTTCCGAAGGCACCGAGGACGTCCAAAGATGATGCCCGGTGAAGAGTGGAACACTCGACACCGGCACCGATGTCGGGGTATCGGTACCACTCGAAGCCGATACCAACCCCGAGCATGGCGAAGATACAGGAAAGTCAATCTGGGTCATATCGATCGGTCCCGAAGGTACCGAGGATACCAGATGACGATCCCAGGTGAAGAATAGAACACTCCACACCAATGCTGGGGTATCGGTACAGCTCGAAGCCGGTACCAACCCCGAGCATGGCTGGGATACAGGAAAGCCAATCTGGGTCATATCGATCAGCCCCGAAGGTACCGAGGATACCAGATGACGATCCCTGGTGAAGAGTGGAACACTCGACACCGGTGCCGATGCCGGGGGATCGGTACCGCTCGAAGCGGATACCACCCCCGAGCATGGCTCAGGTATGTTCTGTGAGGGGTGAGCCCCAGGAACAACCTGAAACCCCGTAAATGCTTTGGAGCCCGAAGACTCCCGCCGGGGTTTTATTGCCAATGGGGTCTTGAGGACAAGGCCGGAGCCGTCATCATGCTGGGCATGAGACTTACCCTTCAAGAATTGGCTAGTCTTAACAGACTGTTTGTGGGTTACCTGATCCTGGAGAGAAGAATAAACCGGTGTCCTCACCTCAGGAGAAAAAACGGCATCGAGGGAAACTCGAAAAAGGGAAGGTCTTCTCCCAATAATATAGCCTGAGGTATCAGGGGGAAAAGAATCAGGACCCAAACAGGTTAGACACCAAGCATTGGAGTCTAAAAAGAAAACTAAGTTTCCACAGTGAAGGCACTTCTTAGGGGAAGAAGGCTCCATGTTGGAAAAAGGCCTGGTAGGCCCCAAAAAGTGAAAACAAAAAACTGAGGAGAAAATATTTCTCTAAGTTTGAAAAAGAAAAGAATAAAGCACCGGCGGTACCGGTATCGGCGGGAAAGACAGCCGCGACCACAAGAAAACAAGAAAATAAGGATTTTAAAGAAAAAAGTTTCTGCGGTGACAGGAGGACGTCCTGTTGGCTCCGCGGAAAAACGAAAACTGAGGAGAGGCAGTGGGAAAGGCGGGAAGTCAGTGCACAGGCGCGAGGGATGCTCCCAAAAGCTTTCTGATTGGATGCTGGGGAGCATTCCCGTGCAGGCTCCGTCGGTACCGACGTACCCATATGTGAAGACTCATTCCTGCTTGTTCCTGGAGATACAAAGCTATGAGTGAGGTAACCTTCATGGTGCAGCAGGGACAACATTCACCACCTCACTGGGAAGACTGGAATATGCTGGTCTTTATCTACCATCATTTACTATGTTACTCTATTACTAAGTACTAAGACTCATGGACACCCCATGAAACTAATAGGCAGCACATCTAAAAAAAATAATCAGAGGAAGTATTTTTAATTCAATATACAACTGAGCTCTGGAATTTATTTTGGAAGATATGGTTAAGGCAGTTAGCACATCTGTTTTAAAAAGAGTTTGCATAAGTTTTTGGAGGAAAGGTTCATGAGCCATAAACCATAAGCCATATAGTCTTGAGAAAGTCACTACTTATGTCTGACAAAAAGGAATGGATCTACTTCTTGGAATCCTCCTGGTTACTTGTTACCTGGACTTGTCACTGTCAGAAATCATTAGTCTGACCCAATAAGGCATATCTTATGTTCTTATATCCTGAAAACTAAGACGGTTTGCTTTGGAGCTTCAAGAACTGGGACTGAGAGCCACAGACTTAGACGCAGCTAGAAGGACAAGGGCTTCCTGAACCTGCTCTGGTAAACCCACAGTGATCTGGGATTCCAAGAATCTTACCGTGAGCATGCATGAGATAAAACTGAATAAAGACTTATTGCCCTTATTTGGCAGCTTAACACCTAGTGGTAGTAATGCAGGACTAACACAAGGGGTCAAAACTATCATTTTGAAGCCAGAGCTACATGGAATAGGAGCGACTGGACATTGCTCTTGTTCCCTTCTAGACTCCCAGTATAAGCCAGGAGGGGGTGCCCTGGGGGATGAGACTGTGCTGATGTCAGGGCAGTAAATATCAAGGGGGGTCTGGACTTGAACATGGTGATATCGAGGGGAGGCAGGAACTGGGATGATGGGGGAGTTCAGAGAGGTTTGGACTGAGGTGGAAGGGGATCAAAGAGGTGTATATATATCAGGTGTAGTTATTTTAAAAAGCTGTTCCTACACACATTTGGAGAAAAGCAGGACCGTTTTCCTCATGTGCAGCTTTTTAAAATCAATGCTCCCCCCTGGACATGCCAGCAAACACACGTGGAGTCCTTACACATATTTTATAAGAGGCTCTGTGTTTGGCAGAGCTTTGGTAAAATACAGGAGGTACTGTGCATATCCCACAATCTGAGCATCTCAGTTCTACTTTGTAAAATGTGCCGCTATGTCTCCAATATGCACCCCTTTTATCTCATGCCTATTTCACTGTGAATATCCTGAAAACCCAACTGCTTGTAGGACCATCAGAATAAATCTGAGAAGTTCTGTAATAGGAACAAATACGACGACGAATAAAACATTCCAAAATCTTGGACAAGATAGGATGAAGCGAGCCACAAAGTACTACATGAAAATACTGAGCGGGTCATTAAATTATGAGGGAAACCAGAGTAATCCCAAAGGAAGGCAGTACAATGCCAGATGTAAAGAGGAAATGTTTAAATGAGTGATGAAAGAGAGCAGAACAGCTGACAAAGACAGGAAGAGAAGTGCTGGGACAGGCTCTGCACAGCAGGCAGTAGGCTTATTTTACGAAGGAGATAGACCTGGACTTCAGAGTAGGCCCTATATCAAGGGTGTCCAAGTTTTGTCATGAATTTTTTTCTTACTGTGGGCACATGATCAGAAATCCATGTGTGTGGAGGCTGTGTGAATACTTTAGCCTGCTACAGCATGATTTATACCCATCAAAATCCATTAATCTCTTCTGAGATTATGGCTTCATGTCTACCAAATAACTGCAATCTAAGATCAGGTGGGTCATACGTTGGATTTCCTTGTCCTATAGTACTGTGGATTCACTAACCAACAAGATCACATATCTCGCAATGTTGTTGGTCCTCATCACACCTCACTCTGCTGCCACTGCTCTGCTCCCAGCGGAACAAATCCCCCAAAGCCTCACAGCCCAAAAAATATTAACATGGTACAGAATTAGCAAAGTCAGGTTATGATAAATCCTGAAAACTCTGTCACCCAGAATATATCTAGGAACTGACAGAGATCAGACAAAAATTCCATTTCATGTCATTCTACCTCAAGTCTGGACCCCCTGGACATATACAAAACTAGCACTTTACAATTTACTTAACAGGTTTTTTATACCGCTTTATCATTTTAGTCAAAGCAGTTTACATTGTAATTTAAACTTGATAATATACATTAAACAGGGACATTGATAACTTAGATTCTTCTGAGGCAATGGAGGGTTAAGTAACTTGCCCAAGGCCTCAATGAGTGTTAGTGGGAATCAAACCCTGGTCTCTTGGTTCCTAAGCCAGTGCTCTAACCATTAGGCTACTGCTTAGTAAGAAGCAGTGAGGTTCAAAGCTGACATCTAAAGATATCCACTTGTTAATTCTGCAATGCTTGGAAATTATGCCCAATAAACTCCAGACCACTGCCTTGCGTATCATTTCTATGGATGGTTCTGTTTATTCTATGAAGGATGTACATGCTGCTCTAGTAGAATATTTTCATATGAGGTCTATAGCTTCTTTTAGCTTTGAATACCTCTGAAACATGGTTTTGGCCCATCTCAAGAAAGCCATAAGAACATAAGTTATGCCATACTGGGTCAGACCAAGGTCCATCAAGCCCAGTATCCCGTTTCCAGCAATGGCCAATCTAGGTCACAAGTACCTAGCAGTTTCCCTAAAAGACAAAGGTTCCACAATGCTTGTATTGGGGCAAGCAGTGGATATCCCGGGTCCCCTTTAATAATGGTTTATGGCCAACTTTGAAAGCAAGTATGAACAACCATTCTATTTTCCAAATGCCTTTTGTTCTGGCCAAATAAAAGATAAAATTACCCTCTTAAAGAATACTTATAAGGAGGTGCCTAGTTAAAGCATGTTTAGAGGTGCCCACATTAAGCCTATTTTATAAAGGCGCCTACTTGTCTTTATAAACTACTAGCGTTAAGTGGCAGAGATCATACCTACAGTTAAGGTGCGAACATTTACACCATCCCCAGAGCTAATGTAAATGCTCGTGTCCATAATTATCTAGTACGCATGTGAACATTTGAATTATAATATCTTACAATCTACACATGGATTTGTGTGCTCTGCCCAAACTCTGTCCATCAACAAAGTATGCGCTATCGTGTGACTAAAATACCGCTAAAGTGGGCATATACTCTACTATGTATATGCCCCGTTAAGAGATTACCCCCTAGATGTCCAGAAAGCATGATGACTGCTCTTTAGCTTCTTTCAAGTCAGGGCTAGAGTCGATAAAAACAATTTTAGTTTATATAACTAGTTTGCTTTTGGAATAAAATGTGAAAGAGTTCTTGACACCATGCTAAAAGAAATCAAGAAAAAGACCCAATGCAGTTAAAGTTTTAACTCACTAACTCTTCCAGCAGAACAAAAAGTGGTTAAAAACAACTGGGCCAATATTTGAACTACATATTTGGTTTTTAAAGACATACCCAAATACTCCCTGCTGAATATTGGGGTGTACCAGCAACCGTCTCAACTATCCAGATAGTGGCAATTTTCAGTACTGTTATTCGGAGAGCCATCCACATACCTTAGGATGTCCTACGTTATGAGGATAGTGGTGCTGAAAAATCACTGCTATACAGAAAATGTGTTCTTCCACCACGATTCTGCTCGTGGAAGACGCCAGAGCAGTGCCAGCACGGTATATGATCATTTTCAGCGAGGTTATCTGGATAATGCCGCTGAAAATCAGTGTCTGGCCCTGGTCAGCACCACGGATATCATGTATACGAATGAAGAAGGCCGTAACCATGTTGACATGGCAAGATGCAGTGGTTTTGAAACTGAAAGTTTTACCAGTCTTGGGAATTGAGGACCTCTTGGCCAATAGGAAATTATTACCATCACCTCCACCTCTACTTAATTTTGATTGAATTATTTTGTTTCAAGAAGGAAAGAGATGGAAAAGAAAACCCTTTAATATGTTGAAATAAACAGAAATTTGTTAAGATTTTTCAGACTTAATACATGGTCAAACCCCCCTCAAATCTTTGAAAGTACCAAATAGTTTGACTGAATTCTCTTGAGTGTCTCCTAAACTACAACAGTTCTCTGATTTCTAACAGATGACTAACAATCTGAAATAAGGCCTCCTGCCTTTCTGAGTTCTTTGGAACAATAGAAGAGATGAATGAAACAGATGTTCCTTAAATTGTCTCTGATAACTGTTTGAGTGAAACTTAACACTCAGCTACTTGGGGATCATATGCTTCAAGAACCAAACCAGAAAAATAAAAACTTGCAAATGGGAAGGGTTGCTGCTCATTGAATGGCCTTTCTGTGGAGGTCATCATCTGTATTTTCATTTTTGCTGAAAAGCACCGTAGAAGAACCAAGGCACCTGGTCAAACAGATCCACCTGCCTTCTTCCATAAAACCTTGGGGTAGGAATAATACATACTTGTTTTATGGTGTCAATTTGACTCTGTTTTCCAGGCTAGGACCAACTAGATTCTCTTCAAATGGAATGCTGGCCATGGTTTTGGCTACATGCTACACTTGACTGCAACAGTTGTGGACATACTTCCTCCTGTCTGAGGCACTGAATCATATGATGAGCTTGCAGTCATTCTAATATATTTACATATTCCCTTGTGTAACAAAGGCATAAAAGTCTGTGGGAAATCTTTCTTTTGTTATCTTTTTCATTCTCCTACCGGTTGGTGTAACCATCTGTGGTCTTATCTAATGCTTAGGTACTGCATTCCTGATCCATCAAGGAAGCGGTAAGATCTTTGCAGAAGGGGACCTTCCATATTGCCTCTGCTCTTTTCTCAAAAATAATGCAGGAGACACAGATATGGTTTTCTTCTTTATTTGGTGGAGAGTGACCAGCCCTCCATATATAGATAATAAAGAGCAACACAATTGTTAGCAACCAGCAGCTTAAAACAGACCAATACCTGAAGTTCTTCTTCTTCCATCCCCACTTCCCAGTCCCCCCTTAGTGTTTGGCCATCCATAGGCCTCTACTCCTAATCCTATGTAATCCTACTGCTTCTACTACTTATTTCTATAATGCTAGAAGGCGTACGTAGCACTGTACATATATTTGTAAGAGACAGTCCCTGCTTATCAGAGCTTACAATCTAATCAAGACGAACAACATCACAAAACGTGGGACTACAGTGTAGTAAGATACACATTAGTGGTTAACAAGAGAGCGAGGGACATCAGGATCCAAAAGTAGCCTCAAAAAGGTGAGCCTGAATTTGAATAAGGCTAGAGAAGGAACCCAATGTACTGTAGACGTGTAGTAGAAAGGCTGAGAAGACTTTCCTCCAGGACTTCTGTTCCCTAAATCTCTGGCTATTTCTTTTCCAATCAGGCCTTTTGCTATGTCTTCCCATCATCTCTCAGCTCTCAGCTTTCTAGGTCATCTCTGCCCTGTACTATGTCACAGAAGCCACAGTCTTAAAGAAGCCTTCGTCCTTTCTTCTTTCACCACCTGCTGTAATCTTAGGGAAGGAATGTAAACTCTTATGCCATCTAATCACCAAGCTGAAAGATTACCAATTAACGTACACCACCAGTTATTTCAAAATATTTTTCAGTCATTTATCATATTACAAAGATAATCAAAATTGTTGGTACAAATAGATTAGTATCAAAAGTTAATCCATGGAAATTTATTAACAAAGACCCTAAATACTCAGCTGCAATGGTATTCTCCTTTCCAGCACCCAATAAAATAAATATCCTCAGGTGACTTCCCCTCTCCCCCACTTCCACTGCATTTGGGCCCTACTCCTGACCCCAAGGACATCTGGGATAACACCCCTCCTCAACCTGGACTCATGATTCCAGAGAGTCTATCTTCTTTGCAGGCTAGAGGGGTGCAACCATAGTTTATTCTGCATAACACCACCAAGGCATTGAGTACCTAACTTGGTGGTTGCATTTGAGCAGATAATCACTGCCTAAAAATATGCACAGAAGTTCATAACACATTTATTTGATCAACTAAAATAGGTAAGCTGAGTCTTCAGCTATCCCGAATGAACCTGCTCTTGACTGATCTCTGAAACTAAGCAGGGTAGGGCCTGGCTAGTACTGTATTTCCTAAATTATAAGAAGATGTTTTTTTACATCGAGAGAGGATGGCGCAACCTATACAACGCAATGACTTATCTAATAAATTTACACGGACTTCAGACTTCAAGATCACTTTATTTAAGATGGTCCTCTTTACCTGCTGGCTGTATGTCTTGCAAATGGAATACGTCAGCTGGATAGCCTTTTGGCCGGATTTCTCTATTTGGGGAAGAGGGCGTGGATAGCGATCCAGTTGCTTAAGGGCTCTTGGCAT
This sequence comes from Ichthyophis bannanicus, assembly GCA_033557465.1. Lineage (NCBI taxonomy): Eukaryota > Metazoa > Chordata > Amphibia > Gymnophiona > Ichthyophiidae > Ichthyophis > Ichthyophis bannanicus. The sequence continues at coordinate 253,178,115 of CM066031.1, forward strand.
GGGGGGATCAGTCTCCCTGATTTGAGGGCCTATAACTGGACCTGTTTACTGCACAACTTGAAGGACTGGTTGGTTTATGTTGTTGTTGTTGTTGGATGTGAACAGAGCCTGGTCGCCCCTCTGTCTCTTAAATTTGTTTTACATGCTAAGATTGGGCAACTCCTGGCTCTGGTGCGTCATTCTGTCTTGAATCAATTGTCACGTGGCATCTGGCGGTGGATTTGTGTAAAGCTGAGCCATTCCCCAGAACAGTCTGTGCATTTGCAAATTCAGTGGAATGTGGACCTTGTACCGGGTTTGAGCACAGTTGGCACGAAAAGGGTTTGTGGCAGTTAGATCAGGTGCTGACTTAGGACGATGTGCTACTCTCTCGAGGATCATCAGCTATCGCCATCAGCAGCTGGGAGCAGAAGGTCAGCCCCTCCTGCTCCCCACCACCAAGGTCAATCAGGGCCTCGCTGGCACTTTAAACTTCAGCATGCCCAGGCACGCTAGCGCCTGGTGGGCCTTTGCCTGAGGGCGTCGCCAGAGGACCCTTTGGCATGGCTCTTAGGCGGGGACCAGGAGACAAGTACAGTGAATATCAACGCCTATCATCGACAGAATAGACCGCAAAGACACTGCAAGACACGAAGTGCATCAAAGATATACTAAGTACACCAGGACAATGAAAAACACAGCAAACAGACAGAACCTGAGCCCAACTCACTATTGATCGGTATTCACTCCACCTCGAGCCACAAGAACTACCCTACCAACTTGCCCACAGTTTTACATAAACGAAGATGGCACAGATTTCAACCAGATTAATCCTGCTGCTCCTGCTCACCGTTCTTCAATACACCCACACCACAACCATCCAGAATGGATTGATCCCCATCATTACAGACAGAGGGACCTACCACCGGTATCACATGTTCACTCACAATACCATAGAAGACATCAACGACTCATTAAAATCAGACAACCTCAACTCAACCTATGCCTCCAGACAGGCAACAAATCTCACCCATTAAATGTGCCCTGGTTAATGCCCACTCAGCACGCAACAAAATTAATACCCTATCAGACTACAAAAAGGAACACAACAGACATATTACTTATCACTGAATCATGGCTCACAGACACCGACAATGTACTAGCAAACCAGCACATTACACCTACATCAAACCTACACAGCTGCCCAAGACGGGGAAGAAGAGGAGGAGGGGTCTTCATCTTGGCAGAAAAATACCTCGAGACCAAGCTTACCACAGCTACCACAACCGATGCAATCAACACCCTTGGTTGTGGAAAACAAAAACATTTCCATTTGCCTGGTATACAGAGCGCCTAATACAGACACAGAAAGCCTCTCAACACTCCTCGACATAACATACACCCACACTGCCAAGGATAAGCCCTTTATAATGCTGGGCGACTTCAATCTCAATTCAGCACCTCTAGCACAAGTCAATCTGTTCCTTGAAGCCATGGAAATTATGGAACTTACACAAATCATCAACGTACCCAACCATAGGAGAGGAAATACCCTGGATCTGCTGTTCGTACCCAACAAAATCCAGTCAGCCATGCAAAACGTCACCTACCAAGTAACACCCATTCCATGGTCAGACCACTACACAATTACCTTTAGCCTACCAATGCTCAATTACAACTCCTCAAAACAACCTCAAGCCCAAACACATCAAAGGTTCAAAGAATTCAACCAACAGGACCTACTAGATCACATCATACCAAGACTAGATTCAGACACAACTGATCTCACCTCACTCACTGATATATGGAACACCACCATCGCGCCATATGCAACCGCCCTACAGAAAATAAAACCCACTAGATGTGTTTCAGCACCCTGGTACTCCAGTGAAATAAAAAAGGCCAAACACGAACCACGACAGATTGAACGCCACTGGAGGAAGACTAAATTGAATATCCTAAAACAAGATGAATACAAGAACTAATTCATAAATATAAAAAGGATTATCACTCAAACCTGATACTCAAATCATTAAACAAACCCAGAGAATTGTTCACAATAGTAAAATCCTTCACACATGCACCATCAACCCAATCTCAAACTGAGAAACAACCAGAAGACTTCGCTGCACATCTCAAGAACAAACTAACCCACACAACACAGCGACGAGGAGCAGCCCACCTTTCTTCACTAAGCTCAGAACACAATGCTGGGGCCACATTCATATTTGTCTTGCCAAAACTACTTGATCAGATAAGCACAATGCTCAATACCACATCGTCACCACTTGATCCTTGCCCCGTCTCCTAGATATAGATGACCAGGAACAAATTCATACCACCTCTTCTCAAAATATTAAACCTCTCTCTTAAACAGGGAACCTTGCCAATGAGCCTAAAGACGGCTTCCATAAGACCTATCCTCAGAAGCTCCATTGTGGGTATTAACCTACCCAACCTCATATAGACCCATATCCAGCATCACCTTCCTCGCAAAGATAATCAGAAAAGCAGTTCAATTACAATTCAGGACTTCATAGACTCCTCTGCCCCACTGGACCCACAACAGCATGGTTTTAGAACCAACCACGGTGCGGAACACTACTCACGTCACTAATTAACACCATGCTCCATGGGCTCGAACAGATCAAGCGAGGATTCATCCTAATATTTTTGGACATAGCTTCCGCCTTTGACTCAATAAACCATGACAATTTATTACTCAGACTGGAGTCAATATGTGTAAGTGGCACCCCCTAACATGGTTCCAGTCCTACCTAACAGACCGCCACCAACACGTAAAAATAGGAATCAAGGCCTCCAATCCATTCAAACAGCTCTGAAGCATTCCCCAGGGATCAGCCCTCTCAGCCTTACTCTTTAATTTATACATTCAACCAATCTGCCAAATCATACAAAAACATAAAATACACTACCACATTTATGCTGACGACAGCATAGTAACTCATCTGTAACAGGTGTTCTCCGGGGACAGCAGGAATCAGTCTCACATATGGGTGACGTCAGCGCCAACAGAGCCTTCACAGAAGCATCCCCCCAGCTTTCAAAGAAAGCCTTTGGGAGATGCCACCACGCATGCGTGGTCCCCTTCCTGCCCAAGGGTACCATCTTGCTTAGTCAGATGGCATAGCTAAAAGATGGCAAAAATAAAAGATGGTAAAGGAGCAACTCCAAGGGGAGGAGGGAGGACTGATTCCTGATGTCCCCGGAGGACACCTGTTACAGGGGAGTAACTACGCTTTCTCCGGGAAAAGCAGGAAGTAAGTCCTCACATATGGGACTCCCCTAGCTACAGGCTACCGAAAGCCCATAGCAAAACGCAGGGGATCCCTCACAGGGAGCCGCAAGCAGCAGCAATAGGGTCTGTATCCACAGATCACAGTAGGACCCCTGGGTCCGATGAACCAGCACTCCGGAAGCCTGAACACAGAAGGGTTGGAGGGAAGAAGCTGCCTAAACCCCGAAAAGGTTACGGAGCACAGTCTGGCCGAAGGCACTGTCCCATCGGGACTCTCTTTCCAGGCAGTAATGGGCTGCGAAGGTATGGACTGAAGACCAGGTGGCGGCACGGCAGATGTCCACCATCGGGACAGAGCGCAAGTTTGCCACCAAGGCTGCCATGGCCCTGACACGGTACGCCATGATGCGGCCTTCCAGCGGGATCCCCGCCTGCTCATAGGCGAGGGCGATACAGTCCGCCACCCAGGAGGACAGCGTACACTTGGGCACCGCCTCCCCCAGCCTACTGGGGTCATAGAAGATGAAAAGCTGAGAAGCTTTGTGGTGGCTCTGAGTGGGTTGGATATAGAAGGACAAAGCCCTCTTACAGTCCAAGGTGTGAAGGATCGTCTCCGCCCGACTGGCGTGAGGTCTTGGAAAGAAGGTAGGGAGCACAACTTCCTGGTTGAGATGGAAGGACAATACTACCTTCAGAAGAAATTTGGGGTGCGTGCGAAGCACTACTCTGTTCTTGTAGAATCTAGTATAAGGCACCTCCGCAACTAGGGCCTAAAGCTCACTAACTCTGTGAGCGGAGGTGAGCGCAACCAGGAAAGCCACCTTCCAAGAGATAGCTAGGATAGCTGGAGGCTCGAAGGGTGGGTGAGTTAGCTGCCCCAACACTACGTTGAGGTCCCATTAGTTTGCCAGAGGGCGAACCGGGGGCTTCAATAGAAGGAGGACCCAAAGAAAACGGATCACCAAAGGCTGGACCGAGAGGGGCTTGCCATCCACCGGGTTGTGGTGCACCGCCAGGACACTAAGGTGCACCCAGATGGAGTTAGACTTGAGCTCGGATTGTGAGAGGTGGAGAAGATACTGTAACACCAATCCCACCTTACAGGAGAACGGGTCAGCCCCATGCTTGGCACATCAAGCCGAAAACCTGCACCATTTGAGGGCATAAGCCTTCCCAGTAGAGGCCTTGCGAGAGGCCAGCAGAATCTCTTCCACCTCAACCAAAAGGTTGAAAGGGGTCAGAGTCATCCTCTCAGTAGCCATGCTGTCAGTGACAGGGATCCAGGTTGGGGGTGCAGAAGAGAGCCCCCCCCCCTCCTGAGACAGGATTCCTGGCGAGGTCCTCAAGGGGATGGGGGGGTCTCCACCATCAACTGGAGGAGCAATGGGAACCACGGTTGCCTGGGCCACCGAGGAGCTATCAGGATGAGTGAGGCCCTGTCACGGAGGGTCCGTAACAAGGTTCTGGCGATCAGCGGCGTGGGAGGGAAGGCATACATGAGGCCTTCCGACCACGAGACAAGAAACTCGTCCGCTGACACTCTGGAGGGGTGGGCCTGCCTGGAACAGAAGTTGCCCGGGCTGGTGAACAGGTCCATCACAGGTTCCCCCCAGAGGAGTGGCTCAGTGGTTGGGACAGGTTACCTCAGGCCGGAGGTTCAATTCCCACGTAGGGGCAGGTAACCTCAGGCCAGAGGGACTGGGGTCTCTAGATCCATGGCCACTCCTTGTGGTCTTGGGCAAGCCACTTAACCCTCCATTGGCTCAGGTGCATTTAGATTGTGAGCCCTTCAGGGATGAGGGAATAAAAAGTGCCTGTTAGAATATATCTTTAAACCGCTCTGATATACACAGTAAAGGGCAGTATATCAAGTGCTTAAACCATAAACCATCTGAAAAAGCTGATTTGCTACCCTGGGGTCCAACTGCCACTTGTGTAGCTGGAGGACTCTGCTCAGCCTGTCGGCCAGAATGTTGTCCTGGCCTGGTAGGTACACTGCCCGCAGGAGGATACCTTGTTGGATTGCACACAGGCAGAGGACAACTGCCTCCCGACAGAGGGCACGAGACCCCATGCCCCCCTGTTTGTTCACACAGAACATCGCCACCTGGTTGTCCGTCTGGAGCAGCACCAGCTGGTGACGGACACCATGGCAGAAGACTCGCAAGGCTAAGTATATGGCCCGCAGCTCCAGGAAGTTGATCTGCTGGGTGCTCTCATCTGGTGACCAGTTGCCCTGGGTGCAGAGCTCCCCGCAGTGGTCTCCCCAGCCGAGCAGGGAGGCATCTGTGGTGAGGAATCTTGAGGGGCTCGGGACCTGAAAAAGCATGCCTGCCTCGAGATGCTGGAGAGATTACCACCAGACCAGGGAGTCTGCCAGTTGGCAGGTTACAGAGACTCTGTCTCGGAGGCATTCCGTGGCCTCAGACCACTGGTCCCGGAGACACCACTGCACCGGCCTCATGTGGAGGCGAGCGTCTGGGGTGAAGTGGACCGTAGAGACCATGTGCCTGAGGAGGAGCAGAAGAAGCCAAGTGGACACTGAGGGACGGTATTGTATATCCTGTGCCAGAGTGCTAAGGCTATGTCCCTGAGCAAGAAGGCCGTCGACTGGAGAGTGTCGAGCTTTGCCCCGAAGAACTCCAGACACTGTGCCGAGAAGAGGTGAGACTTGGGGTAGTTTATGACAAAACCCAAGTGCTGCAGAACCTGGATGGTGCATGCAGTGGCCTGCTCCACCTCTGAGGCCATGCCTCCCTTTATGACCCAGTAATCCAGATAGGGGAAAACAAAGACCTCTTGGAAACGGAGGAAGGCGGCCACGACTGCCAGGCATTTTGTAAAGACTTGGGGCAGAGGCCTGTTCTGAAAATGCCTGACCCCCACTATGAACTGCAGGTTCAGTCTGTGGTTGGGATGAATGAGGATGGCGGTATAGGCATCCTTGAGGTTGAAGGAGCATAGCCAATCTCCCTGCTGGAGGTATGGCAGTAATGTTGCAAGGGAGAGCATCTTGAAATTCTCTCTCATCAGGAATTTTTGAGGTGGCGCAGGTCGAGGATGGGCCTTAGACCGCCTGTTCTTTTTGGCACGAGTAAGTACCTGGAGTAGAATCCTTTGCCCTTGAGATGGTGGGCACCGTTTCTACCGCTTTATCCTTGAGAAGACCTGCCAACTCCTTCAGTAGAAGGTCCTGATGGAGGGGAGACCTGAGGGGCTCTCCTGGGAAATAAAGGGGAGGTGTCTGAGTCAGGTGGAGGAGGCAACCCTCCCTGACCACCCAAAGTGCCCAGGAGTCGGTGGTGATGGTCACCTATCTCTGGGCATAGTGAGCCAGACGTCCCCCTGTGGGCTGTTGATTTCCTTGGGGTAGATAGGCTATGCTCAAAGAGTTTAAAAATCACCCTGGCTGGGCCGGAGCCGATGCCTGGGGTTTTGGAGCCTTCTGCTTACAAGGGCCATGCCCATGTCCCTTAGCCTGCTGACCCTGATGGGCAGCTGGGGAGGCCTGAAAAGGTAGGTAGTTTCTATAAGCAGCCCCTTTCCTTGGGTAGAAGGACTTTTTACCCGAGCCCTTCCGTCGGGAAGGGGCAGCATTATTTTTTCAGAGCCTGGTCCTCGTCATGAACTTGGTCTTCAGCTCGATAGCCTTGTGAGGACTGACTTCCTGCTTGCTCCCTGAGAATTAATGATATACGCCCCATTCGATACCATCAACCCAGAGTTCTCTGCTATACAATCATGCTTCAGCCAAGTTGCCGAATGGCTAGAAGACCAGGAACTCTATCAACTACAAAAAGTCAGAAGTACTCATCATAACAGAGAGCCATTCTACACCCCACCAAAACAAATAAAACTTAACGAAATCCTACTAACTGTAAGAACAGAGGTCAAATACCTAGGAAGCACCCTAGATCACAAACTGACTTTCCAGACTCATATAAAAAAAGAATAACAAATTCTATTCACTAGAAGATCAGGATCCTGCACAATCTTCGCCCACTACATGACCCTCAGCATTACCATACAGTTTGCCAGGCCCTAATCACCCCACACCTGGATTACTGTAACTCAATCCTCCTAGGCCTCCGAAATCTAGACCTCAGACCTCTCCAAACAGCCCAGAATACAGCAGCTTGCCTCATCAGCAAAACTCCTCAACATGACCACATCACACCAGTAATGCGAAGCCTACACAGACTCCCAGTAGGAACAAGAATAAAATATAAGACCATAATGACTACATTTGAAAAAAAAACACAGCCTCTCAGCAACCTGCTTGGTTCCACTCATTCAAAAGAACATGGACACAAGATTATGATGACAACAGCACCTAAACCTGATCACAATCCCAGCTCTAAAGACAAAAAGCTCACAATCTCTCTGTCAAAGAGCATTTTCTTTCTATGGACCTACACATTGTAACTCATTGCCACCTGCATTAAGGTCTATCCAAGACTTAAACGAATTCTGGAAAAAGCTAAAAACACATCTCTTCAAGGAAGCCTTCAGAACTGTCACATAGACTAACTACAGCAACCTACAACTTATGCAAAATATCCATACATCACATGTTCCTTACCCATAAATTCATTGTAGCCGTCATTCCACATTCCACATAAGCTAACCCTATGTATATAGTTATCTCTGTTTATGCTGTACAAATTATAGTTAAATCCTGTTAATTACATTGTATAGAGTTATATTTTACTGACATAATTGTTCTATGTACCTTACATTTGAGTTCTATGTAAACTGCTATGATACTATGAATATCAGTATAAAAGAAACGTTAACTTACTAACTAACAATATGCTTTGCATTCTAGGGACCTTGTCTCTTATTATCAGCTGCGTAGTTATGTAAGGAAGCACTCTCAGGACAATTTAACGAATGACTTTTTGTACTGATCTGGAAGACTTCTTTTTGTTTGAGGATTCTGGGAAGGTGACAGTGTTGAGAGTTCAACGTTCCTTTCTGGGTGATCACTCGCACTTAGCATGCTTGAAACTAGCAGCAAAGTGGAATGTGGACTTGGGGCTTTACCTAGTGGTAGATGATTTGTAAAAGGCCATAGGTAAGATTCTTAAGCAAACAAGTAGGGTGACCCTTCGAGATACACAATACAAACTCATACGTAGAGCATATCTGTCACTAGCCCATCTGCATCGGATGGGATATCTAGAGGGGGATTACTGTCTGAAGTGTGGCGGAATGGCAGCGTCGCTGGGTTATATGTTTTGTGTCTGTCTGTTGGTTCAGAGTTACTGGGTGTAAGTTCATGATTATGTTGAGAGAGTTTTACAATGCCATTGGACTTTGACACCTCAGGAAGCTTTGTTTCCCTGTCTTGATGCAGTGACAGTGACTAGGTAGAGACGATGCCAATGGCTTCAGTTGGCTTGGCTATTGCCCAAGAAGACTATCTTGCATGCCGGGGTGGGAAGTGTTGCGCCTAATTTCTGGTACTGGTGGAATGCACTCCACTAGCACATGCAACTGAACAGAATTGTGGTCTGAGGGGCCAAGGCCCAGGTCCTGAAGTTTGTAGCGGTTTGAGAGGATTATATTCAGACCCTCTCCCCACGAGGACAAAGTTTGGTGATGAACTATTTGTGAGTTGATTAGAGATACCTTTATATGGTAGGGGGCTGGGGCAGACAACTTACAGGGCTCTGGGGTGGGGGGGCGTAAGGGGATGGGTAGGGAATGGAAATGACTCTGTTGAATATTGTATTGTGTGTGGTTGGGGGCTTGGGGCTGTTATTCACCCACAGGTTGCCCGAGTTCCTTGTTTGGGGTTGATTGGTATAGTCTCCAGGGGGGGGGGATTGGCTCCTAGGGGGGGGAGGTAGGATAAGGGAATAAGGGATGGGGGGGGGATGGTGCACCTGATGGCACGAGTTTCTGTGGTGGTATGTTTTTGATGTCTTGCACCATTGCTATGCAGGAAGTGTGGTTGTCATTATATTCTTCCATGCTGAATATACTGGATGGTGACAAGGGGTGGGGGAAGGGGGACGGTGGGGAGTAGGAGGGAGGGATTTGTGGGGGAGTAACATGCAGAATACATACGTTGGAGTTTGTATGGTTCGTACACTCTGATGTTGTGTAAGAGTTCCCACATGTCAGGAGTGTTGTTGCTTTTGTTAATAAAACAGATTTGAACATAAAGATAGGGAGGTGCCTACTTTTGTTTATAGATGCTAGCATAAGTGGCGCTCAGGCGCAATCATTTACAGCAGCCCTCGAGCTGGTTGATGTGCCTATGCGCATATTTTTAAGTATGTGCATAAATGATAGTAGTCTATGCACATACTTGTGTACTCTGCCCACGCTCCACCCATGGGCATCCCTACTGCAAAGAATGTGCCATCGGGTGAACACGTGCACTTTTATGCTGGCCAGGATTTTATAAGTGATCACATATGCACGCAAATGACTACAATATTGTCAAAGTAGGCACATATTTTACGCTTAAAATAGGCACCCCCTTATAAAATTACCTGCTTAGTATGGAAGCCTCTGATACAGCTTGGCTTGTGCTCTAGCCTGTCTCAGGAGCTCAGCATGTGTCTCCCTTGATCTCAGTTTTTTCTGATGATTGATTTTAATCTTGGAACACCAGCTGATCCTGTTTTTATTGTTGTTACTTTCTAAACATATTTTCCTCTGGGCGATACTGGTATAGAGCGTTTGAGAAGTTTCCTACCCAAGCGTCCTTACCCAAACATTCCAGGCTGTTCTTAGTCTGACTTTTTCGTCTCGAAACAGCTGATGGCGTGAAAGCAGAGCTGGAAGCAAAAAAAGAGAAACCATGCCATCACCTAAAGAATCACAGAGCAGCGTATCCAGTGACCGGTGCGACATTCATAGCACCTTTCCTTTACTCTTTGTTAATCTGCAACTGCTGCTTGGCTAAAGATATTCCTGAAACATAGCTGGATTCTCACATATAACTCATGTAATTTACTTGTCCATGGATATCACACAGAACAAGTACTATGTCAAGTTCTAATGAAATGTGAACAACTACAGTAACACAGACATTTAAGGGAAAATAAACCTTGGGCGTTTAAACTGTTTAACACTATTCCCCTTCAGAAAAACTATTCAGCATAGTTACTCACCTGTAACAGGTGATCTCCGGGAACAGCAGGAATTTAGTCTTCACATATTGGTATCGTCGGTACTGATGGAGCCTACGCGGAAACGCTCCCCAGCGTCCAATAGGAAAGCTTTTGGGAGCATCCCACAGCGCCTGCATGCTGCCTTCCCGCCTTTCCCAACTGTCCCTCTCCAGTTGAGTTTAAAGCTGAGACAAAAGAGAGAGGGAAAGAGAGAGATAGAGAGATACAACTCCTAGGGGAGGTGGGTGGGATGTGAAGACTAAATTCCTGCTGTTCCCGGAGATCACCTTTTACAGGTGAGTAACTATGCTATCTCCAGGAACAAGCAGGAATGTAGTCTTCACATATGGGGACTCCCTAGCTGCAGATGCCAGGGAGGAAACCCCAGACGTTGTGTACTTCCCTCCATGGATCTCTGGCATCCTACCAGGGATGGTGGGTAGGAGTTGATTAAGTATGGAACAGGTGTTGAAGGACAGCCTGACCAAACAAGGCATCCCGGCGGGAGTCCTTGTCTAAGCAGCAATGGGCTGTGAAGGTATGAACCGAAGCCCAAGTAGCTGCTCGGCAGATGTTGTCAATAGACACAGAGTGAAGATGAGCCATAGAGGCTGCCATGGCTCTCACATTGTGAGCTGTGACATGGCCTTCCAGAGGGAGGTTTTTACTCTCATAAGCAAAAGATATACACTGTGCAATCCAGTTGGACAGTGTTCTTTTGGGGACTGGAAGTCCCAAATGGCTAGGATCAAAAGCAACAAAGAGTTGACAGGACTTTCTATGCTGCTGTGTCCTTTGTAAGTAAAAAGCCAGAGCCCTTTTACTGTCCAAAGTATGAAGATTCCTTTCTGCATTTGAGGCATGAGGCCTTGGGAAAAATACAGGAAGGTAAACCGCTTGGTTTAAATGAAAAGGTGACACCACCTTTGGCATAAAATGTGGATGAGTCCTAAGGACTACCTTACCATGATGGAACCTTGTATAAGGAGGATCAGCCACCAATGCTTGCAATTCACTGATGTGACGTGCTGATGTGATTGCAATAAGAAAGATGACCTTCCAGGAAAGGAATTTCAAGGAGGTAGTGGCTAATGGTTCAAAAGGCGGTTTCATAAGCTGCCCAAGAACCAAATTTAAGTCCCATGCCACTGGTGGTGGCTTAATGGGAGGCTTAGTTAAAAGAAGGCCTCTCATAAATCTTACTATGAGAAGATGAGAGGAAATAGGTTGCCCATTTAGAGGCTTGAAAGAAGCTGCAATAGCACTCAAATGAACTCTCACTGAATTGGTCTTAAGCCCTGCATTAGACACATGAAAGAGATACTCCAGTAATGATTCCAGAGGTATCACAAGAGGTCAAGACCCTTCTGCGAGCACCATATGATAAACTTGAAAGCATAAGAGCGTCTTATGGAAGGCTTCCTGGAAGCATAAAGGATATCCTTTATCTGCTGAGAAAGGTTAAGACCGTGAAGTTCTAGGCTTTCAGCAACCAGGCCCTGAGATGCAGAGACTGGGGATTGGGATGCCACAGCATCCCGTCCTCCTGAGAAAGGAGATCTGGAGCAGATTCTATCTCCAGAGGCGGAGCTTGAGAGAGATGTAGGAGCAGAGGGTACCACATTTGCCATGGCCAATGTGGAGCTATGAGAATCATATGACCTCTGTCTCTCTGAAGCTTGAATAGGGTTTTGGGAATTAGGGGAATGGGTGGAAAAGCATACAGGAAGTCCTGGCCCCAATGGAGGAGGAAAGCATCCCTGGCCTGACAACCCTGAGACGGAATTCTGGAACAGAACCGGGGAAGTTTGGCATTCAGCGGACTTGCAGAGGTCTATGTCCGGGGTTCCCCAAATTTGGAAAATTTTGGCCACCTGGTCTGCATGGAGAGACCATTCATGTGGAAGCAGAACTCGACTGAGTCTGTCTGCCCAAGAGTTTTGAATGCCTGGAAGATACAGCGCAAAGAGATGAATCTGATGCTCTCTGGCGAGGGCCCATAGTCGCAAAGCTTTGTTGCATAGCAACAGAGAGCCTGTTCTGCCCTGCTTGTTCACATAGAACATAGCTACTTGATTGTCCATTTGAACTAGGACTGTCTTGTAGCTGAGCTGGGTGTGGAATACTCGAAGAGCAAGGAAGATTGCTCTGAGTTCCAGGATATTGATGTGTAGATAGGCCTCCTCTGGAGTCCAGTACCCTGGGTAGAGAGGCCTTGCAGGTGGGCTCCCCAACCCACCTGTGAAGCATCTGTTGTTAGAGTGGCCTGTGGTGGGGGTTGCTGAAAAGGAGACCCCACCAAAAGGTTCTGGGGTGACTGCCACCATTGGACGGACAAAATAAGGTGATCTGAGTTTGCTATTTTGTCTGACAGGCAACCTGACGCCTGAGCCCACTGAGTGGATAAAGTCCACTGGGCTGCCCTCATATGGAGGCGGGCATAAGGAACCACATGCACGGTGGATGCCATGTGGCCTAGCAACTGTAACATTTCTCGAGCAGTGAGGTGAGGTTTTAACACTGCTTGGGAAGCTAACTGCACAATGCGAAGGCAGTGGGCCCGTGGAAGGTAGGCCCTTGTCTGTCTGGTATCCAGCAGAGCTCCTATAAACTCTAGAGATTGAGTGGGAGCAAGGTTGGATTTTGGGAAGTTTATGACAAGTCCCAAATACTGGAGGATGCGCATTGTGCGAGAGAGAGCAACCCTGGCCTCTGGCTCTGAAGGGGCTCGAATGAGCCAGTCGTCTAAGTAAGGGAAGACGAATATTCCTAGGGTGCGAAGAAATGCTGCCACCACAGCCATGCATTTTGTGAACACCCTTGGTGCCGAGGCCAGGCCAAAAGGAAGAACCCTGTACTGGTAGTGCTTCCCTTGAAATAGGAAGCAAAGGAACTTTCGATGAGTTGGATGGATGAGAACATGAGTGTACGCATCCTTGAGATCTAGAAAACAAAGCCAATCCTGACTCCGAAGGTATGGCAGCAGAGTTCCTAGAGAAATCATTTTGAACTTCTCTTTGAACAGGAATTTGTTCAATTCTCTGAGGTCTAAAATGGGTCTGTGTCCTCCTGTTTTCTTTGGAATAAGGAAACAGGGGGAGTAGAACCCTGTACCCTGTTGTAGAATGGGTACCTCTTCTATTGCCCCTTGGGCAAGAAGCACAGTGACCTCTTGACCTAACTGGTTGTTGAGAGAGGTCTGAGAATTGAACTGTCTTACCATTGTAGGAGGGGGCATGCTGAGGAAATGAAGCTTGTACCCCTCTCTTACAATAGACAAGAGTCCAATTTTCTGCTGTTATCTGACCCCATCTGGGGGCAAAATGACATAACCTTCCTGGAATGGTGGAGGGTTCTGGACCGTTCAGGGCCAGGAAGACAAAGTTCTCTAGATAGGAGTCAAAGCCCCTATGGAGGCTGAGTCTGCTGAGCCAGTTGAGGCTGAGTCTGCTGAGCTGGTTGAGGCTTAGCAGCTTTTGTTTTTCTTTGCCTAGGTTGTTGCTGCTATCCCTTTTGGGCAGACTGACCCAAACGATGCCCCTGCTGGGTATAGGAGGGATAAAACTTCTTCTTCTTACTGAAGAATGGTTTCTTGTAGGATTTTTTTCCTTGCAGGATCAGCTGTAGATTTAGACAATCTATCCAAGGTGATATGGTCAGCATCTATCTCATTAGCTTTTTCCTTCCAATTCTTGCCAAAGAGATTCTCTCCTGTGCAAGGAATAATTCCTAGTTTATCCTGTACCCAAAGTTCCAAGTCAGATGCCTGGAGCCAGGCAATACAACGTGCACCTATGGCAATAGCAGAGGTTCTCCTTAAGGAACATTCCCATATATAATATATAGGAACTGATCCTAGCAGAAAGCATGGAAGCCTGGAAGGTTCAACGTCCAAAGGTGTCAAGAGTCCTACACTCACGTCCTGGAGGTGTAGATGCAGGCCTTTTTGCACTCTTCATCCTTCTCATAGCTGATTCCACCACCATGGAATGGTGTGATAGCTGAGTCTTCTGAAACCCAGGACAAGGAGGAACTCGATACATGGTGTCGAGTCTTCAAGAGTGAGGAGATGTGGTTAGAGGTGTTTCCCACATCCTTAACATGAGATCATGCAAGATCTCATTAACAGGCAAGGTAGCTGTCTCCTTGGGAGCTTTAGGGTATTGTAGGATTTCTAATTCCTTTGCACTAGGCTCTTTTTCAGGAGCCACTGTGATGGAAAGACCTCGAGCCACATCTCGGATAAAAGACCTCGAGCCACATCTCGGACATATCCTCTGGTGGAGACATCCTATGCTGAGGAGAAGAAGAATCCTCAGGAAGTAGTACTCTGGTATCGGCAGAGCTTTCAGAGTCTTCAGACTCATCTGAGGATTCAAAGTACCTCCGATCTGGGTGATCGTGCAAGGCATGGTACCGGTACCGATCGAAGTCAGCATCGGAGGGGTCCGGTACCGACTTGTCGATACCGGATGGATAAGCATGACTCGTTCCCGGCAGAATACCTGCCGATGTCGATGCAGTTGGTGCAGGTACCGGTTGAATTGTCTGAAGCGGTTTCAAGGGCATCGAGGCCGTGAGAAGAGCCGCCAGACTGCGTTCAATAGCCAAGAATCTCTGGTCTATCGACGCTGCCGATGCTTGGGTATCGGTACCAGATGAAGCAGCCGGTACCCCAGAGCATGGCACTAGTAGTTCTGCTGAGGTTGAGGCCTCGAGAACATCCTGGAGCCCCGTTAGTGCTTTGGAAGCCAAAGCCTCCCGCCAGGGCAATTTTGCCAGTGAAAGTCCCTCAAGGGCAACACCAGAGGCATCTCGATGCTTAGAGGGAGATCTACCCTTTGAGGACCGGCTAGATTTATGTTTAGTTAACTGAGATCCATGGGAGGAAGACGAAGCCCTGGAAGACGTCGATGCCACAGAGGCTGCATCGGAGGGAAAAAGGGTGCTAAGTTTAGCAGCTCGGTTCTGCCAGCCCCTCTTTGACATCATCCCACAGGCAACACACTCCGAAATAGATTGGTCAGGACCTAAACATTTGAGGTACCACTCATGGGTGTCGGTGACGGAGATGGTACCACCACACTTGGAACACTTTTTAAAACCTGAAGCGGGTTTTTCCATTTTAAAGGAAAAAGTTGGGCCTAGTGCCCAAAATGGCGCATGGCACCTGAAGAGAAAATACCTGGAAAAGACTCCAGAAGAAAGGTGTTTTTATTTTTTTTTGGAAAAAAAAAGAAGAACCGGCGGTACCGGTGTAGCGTCGAAGGAAGGCAGATGCGACCACAAAAAAGAAGAATAAAAGGGAATCATTTTCTGCGGTGACAGGATGTGCGACCTGTTGGCTCCGCAGAAAACGAAGAACTGGAGAGGGACAGTTGGGAAGGCAGCGTGCAGGCGCTGTGGGATGCTCCCAAAAGCTTTCCTATTGGACGCTGGGGAGCGTTCCCGCGCAGGCTCCGTCGGTACCAACGATACCCATATGTGAAGACTACATTCCTGCTTGTTCCTGGAGATAAGCATTTAAACACACTGAGGTCAATAACAGATGATTTCTAAGCCTACCTCTGCTCTGCCTCAAACCCAGCCCCATATTATAATGGATAGTATTGGGCTGTTGAGTCAGATACTAACCACATGGGGCCCGATATTCAGCAGCAGCGGCTAGTGCGATTACAGCGCCCAGCCGCTGCTGCTGAACACTAAACCTGGATATTCAATGTCAGGGCCCTATCCGGCCACCAGCATTGAATATCCAGGTCAGCCACACAGCACGGAAGCTAACCAGGCAATGGCGATATTGAGCTGCTGTCCGGTTAGCTTCCGTGGGTAAAGACAGGCCAGCTTTTGCCACGCCTATCCAGTGGCAGCACAAGAGTTTCTGCTGCCCCCCCCAAAAGACTGCACCTCCATCCAGCCCGCCATGCTGCCCCCCTTGTGCTGAAGTGCCGGCAGCTGAACTGCTGCTTCAGCACTGCATTGGGCCTTAAAGTGCTTGCGTGCATGCGCCTGTCGCTCCTGCCCCCCTCCCATGCAACTTTCTTGGAGAGCAGACAGGCAGTGTCCTCGGAACGCCCCGATGCTAAGCAGTTAGCATCCGGGTATATAGGGGCCGTACCTGTGGATATTCAGCAGCACTAACCATGTTTTAAGTTTTAGTGCTGACGCAGGTCACAGATCAGCCTATGCTGATCAGACTGGACATTTTTCTTCCTATTACATTTCTTATTAATCGGAATTATCCATCTCGAATTCTTCATTCTCAGAATTGAGACCTGTTGGTATCCTGCTTATTGAGCCCATAATTTTTAAAAATACACTGATGGTGAAGTTACATGTTCACCAGTCACCAGAGACCATATAACTGTTTCAGTACCAGGTCAAATGAGTTTACTTAGTCCCCCTGTAAATGAGATAATCCTCTCCTCTCCCTTATATAATTTTGCTTTGTGAGAGAATTTATTTTCAAAGTGCCCCCTCTCAAACTATAATACAAATATCTGTGATTTTCACCTCACTCCACAGAAAGCGAAGGTTCTGCAAACTGGATTCAGATTCTGAATGGTGCCATTCAATTGCTCAAATACTTTTACGTTAAATAGCAGCTAAGTCCTTCAAGACTGACACCAGGTAGCTGATGGAATCGCTCCTGGTGATTTGCTCTAGTCCTCCCTGTAATCTTTCCTCCTGAGATTACATTCATTCACAGCTCTCTCGAGTCCTTGATGTATAGGAGAAGATTAAATCATTTGAGAACATTTTCTTTACATCGAAACACACATACAAGTATACAAACAGGCAGAGTGATTCGTCTGCTGTACCTGTCGACAGGTCTGTCCAAGGACTGGCAGCTACTAGAGAGGGAATCATCAGGACTGATGAACGAATCCAGCATCTGTGACCAAAACAGGAGAAAAGGAGGCAATGATACATACACCGCGATCCCTAGCAGCAAATTATTGCTTGTTTGCTGATAACATAATGTTATTCTATGGTGAGAATGCTCATGTGCATGGTATTATTACGTGTATGTCAAACTGTATTAAAGCAGTATCCAGCTCACTAGGTCACAACAGGCTAGCCTTAAATTTGTCAAAGATTTAATTAAGTTTTAGTGTTGATGCAGGTCACAGATCAGCCTATGCTGATCAGACTGGGCATTTTTCTTCCTGTTACATTTCCTATTACCCAGAATTGTCCATCTTGAATTCTACATTCTCAGAATTGAGACCTGTTGGTAGTCCCAGGGACAGTAGACATCCATGGGAGGAAATTTCATAGAAAAATTCCATTAGTCTCAATTCCCCTTGTATGGAATCAGTTACCTGCTGAGGTGAAGCTACTAAATGACCTTCTTGATTTTAGGAAGCAGGTGAAACTGTTTTGTTTTGCTCGTGTATTCCCAGAGAAAAGTACTTAGGCCTTTAGCTATTAGAAGCAGCCTTGTTAACACAGTACTATTGATTTATTTTTAATTTGTGTTATTACACTGCCTGTCTGTATGTCTCATTTTAGATGATTTATGATGTTGTACTGTTTCTGCTCGAGAATGATTTGTGATGGGCAATATACAGTTCTAATGATGGAATGGCAGTTTTAATGACCAAAGTCCAGAGGAAGCATTCTGAAGACTATATACAAATGGGTATTAGCATAAACACCTGGACTGAACATATGTTATCATGGGCATTAACTAACGACCATGTACAAAGGACATTAACTAGTGGTGTTTGGCAAGCACATTAAGCCCTAGTTAAAAAAAAATAAATTTGCTCATTGGGTATTAATGCTGCATATACTATTTAATGTGTTAATATCTACAAGGGTTAAGAAAATAGCTAAGGCTACTAAAGTTGACTACGTACAGTCTAACTCTGAGGTGTGCTGGGGCAAGTCTACAACTCTTGCAGGCTTGTGCTGGGATATTCGAGCCACAAGCTATAGGAGTAGCCAGAGCTGCGATGATGCCTCCTTTCCTAAGGTGCATTCACTATCCTGAAACGGGCAGGGATTGCTGTGATTCAGGTTGCATTGATGCACAGTTGAGGCACTGCCATATTAGGCTGTCAGCTAGATGGCTTGGCTCAGTACCTGGGAGTGGATCAAGAAGTCACAAAGTGAGAGTTGTGTGTAGGCACACCAGCAGAGGCATCTTAGCTTGAAATGCAGCTGTTATATAAGGGGAGAAGTAGCCAATGACTCTTAGTTCACTCTGGGGGCAGTCCAACAGGCACAGGAATTTGACTGTTTAGGTAACTCATTTGGGCAACTTAAGAAGGGAGTTGGCTCGGGTACGAAGTTCTACTTTGGTAGTTTCTATATAAAGCTGCACTCCCAATTTCACTCACGACCGATTTATTATCTATGGGTTTATAGGCTGAGGGGGCTTGGGAGTGGGAGAGAAACAGGGGCAAAGTGTCACAAATGCCTAGGTTATTTATTCTACTGCTTATTCTTATGCAACACGTTCATAAAACAAACAAATAATTAGAACACCACAGGGATAAAGAACATGGCATAAAAGAAAAGAACATTCTACCATCAAAACTGATGCTAATACAGAATACTAGAAGGAAACCCCAAAGTCCAGTCCTTTTCTCTGCTGCAATGATATGTCTTTCAGTGACAAATCACTTCATCAAGGATTAGAGTCATTGCTACTATTTATCATTTGTATAGCGCTACAAGGGGTATGCAGCGCTGTACAGACACATGTAAAGTTCGGTCCCTGCTCATCAGAGCTTACAATCTAGTCAAGACAGAGAACACAACAGCTGAGGGCAAGAATATATCTAAGGGAATGGTAAGGAAACCCATAGGATAAGTGGATCAGGATTCAAAAGCAGTCTCGAAGAGGTGAGTTTTCAGCCTTGATATGAAAAGTGCCAAAGATGAAGCCTGACGTACATTCTCAGGTAGTTTGTTCCAAGCATAAGGAGCAGCGAGTTGAAAGGAGAGAAGTCTGGAGTTAGCAGAAGAAGAGAAGGGCATAGATAGAAGGGATCTGCCAAAGAGCAGAGTTCCCGAGGATGGGTATAGGGAGAGATAAGAGAGGAAAGGTAGTGAGGAACAGAAGAATGAGTGCATTTATAGGTCAGTAGGAGAAGTTTGAACTGGATATGGAAATAAATAGGGAGCCAGTGAAGCAACTTGAGAAGAGGGGTTATATGAGCATATCAAGGCTGGCAAAAGATTACCACAGCTGAATTTTGAACAGACTGAAGGGGAGAGAGATTATTCAGAGGGAGACCAGCAAGGAGGAGATTGCATTAGTCTAGACGGGAGGTGACTAAAGAGTGGATAAGTGTCTTAGTAGTGTGCATAGAAAGGAAGGAATGAATTTTGCCAATATTGTAGAGAAAGAAGCAACGGGTTTTAGCTGTCTTTTGGATGTGTGCAGAGAAAGAGAGAGTAGAGTCGAAGATGACCCCAAGCAGGGGCTGCTCTATAATGAGGCGGAGTGAGGCAGTCACCTCAGGCGGCAACAAATGCCCCTAAAACAGCTACTTCACTTTGTCTTTAAACTTAAAAAAAAAAAGTAGAAAGCTGCTGCCGCTCGGCAGCAGCAGATTCAACCCCTGCCACTGTCCCCCCTCGCCTCCACAAGAGACCCTGCAAGTTGCTTGATGGTTGGGGGCCCTGGCTCTCCAGAGCCGCAAGAAAGAACTATCTTTCCTTTCTTTCCCATGGCACCACTGAGAGTAAACAACCACTGACCATCATGCAAGTTTCAGGGTCTCGTGAGGGGGGGCGGCTAGGACTGGAAATGGTCAGATTGGGGGGGGGGACTAGGACTGGAAATGGGAAGATTGGAGGGAGGGCTAGCACTGGAAATGGGCAGATTGGGGGGGAGGGCTAGCACTGGAAATGGGCAGATTGGGGGGAGGGCTAGCACTGGAAATGGGCAGATTGGGAGGTGGGCTAGCAATGGAAATGGGCAGATTGGAGAGGGCTAGGACTTGTAATGGGCTGATTTTAGGGGGACTAGCACTGGTAATGGGCTGATTAGGGAAAGCTAGGACTGGGAATGGGCTAATCAACTGGGGGCTGGGACTGGTAGTGGGCTGATTAGAGGAGCTAGCACTGGTAATAGGCTGAGGGGGGGACTAGCACTGGAAATGGGCTGATCAGGGGTGGGGGTGGGGCTAGGACTGGTAATGACCTGATTAGGGGAGGCTAGGACTGATAATGGGCTGATGGGAGGGTTAGAACTGGTAATGGACTGATGGAGGGCTAGCATTGGAAATGGGCTGATCAGGGGGGCTAGGACTGGAAATGGGATGATTAGTGGAGGCTAGACTGGTAATGGTGCTGAAGGGGGACTAGCACTGGAAATGGGCTGATGGGGGGGGAGACTAGCATTGGAAGTGAGCTGATTAGGGGTGGTTAGGACTGGATTGGATTGATGGGGGGGAGAGGGAGCTGCTGACCCTGGAAGAAGACTGGGTGGCTAGAACTGGAAATGGCTGATGGTGGGGAGGGGAGGATAGAGCTGCTGGCCCTGGAAGAAAACTGGGGGCTAGTGCTACAAATGGGTTGATGCAGGGGGATGGGAGAATGGGACTGGAAGGGAGTGGATGCTGAGAGGGGCTGTCATGGTATTTGGACTTGAAGGCGCTGGACAGTGGGGAAGAAGGGGGACTAGAAGGGAATGGATACCAGTGGCAGTCATGGGAATGCAAGTTGACACTGGAAGATACTGGGAGGGAGGACTTGAAAGGGGCTGATACTGGGAAGGGTTACTGGGACTGGAAATAGACTGATGGAAGGAAGTGAAGAAAACAAGAGATAAGAAATGGCAGACCATAGAAAGAGAGACAAAAGAAGACAGGAAAGCAGAAGCTGAGATCGGGACCAGCATGATCAGAGAATAAAATGGTCAGACAACAAAGGTAGAAAAAATTATTTTATTTTCATTTTAGTGATTGGACTTTGCGCTATCTTTATATTTTACACAGTATGGGGAAATGCATTTCTATCTGATGTTGCAGAGCATGCGGAGTCTGTTTCAGTTTAATTTTTGTCTACATATTTTTATTTTAGGTTGTAGTTACTTATTCTGTACTTGGTGAGGGTCTGTGTTCTGAGTGTGTGACTGAGGCCAGGTATTCTGTTAAAATGGAGTTTGTACATAGGGATCTATACTATACTGTAATAATTTGGCTTGTTCAGCTTTTCAAACAGTTGTATGGATGTTCTAGGGCTCGCTGCAATATTTATGGGGTTGCCATTTTCTGGGTACGCTCCATGTTGTGTGAATTTTGGAAGTTAGTCCTGTTATGGAATAGTAGATTTGCTCTATGGATCCTGTACTCTAGGTTCTTGGTGAGGTCAACTGTAGGGTGTTGGTTGGGGGGAGATACTGGAATATGTAGTGTTTTTGAGGTTTGCAGTTTTGCATTTTTCATGCTACCAGACCTAAATTTAAAATATTTTGTTCAGATTCAAGGAAATTTCAAATTTTCAGAGAATGTCTCAGTTTAATTTTGTTTAGTAGTCTGAAAGCTTCACCGCTGCTGAGTTCTGGACTTTTCCAGCTCTAACACAATCCAATCCAGCGTTTGAATTCATGGCTACCAGGATTAGTTTCTCATTTTATATCTTCCCTCCTCATCAATAATCTGGTCATAGCAAAATAAATCAATGTGCAGATACTTATAATGTTTTGATTGGGGTGGCTGTGTAAGTGACTTTTCATTAATCAAATTTCATGTTTTATTATTATGTTTGTTTTATTGTAACATTGTTTTACTAAATTGCATATGTATGTTTAGAAGCCGCCTAGGATTTTAGATGAGTGCCATATACATTTTAAAATAAAGTATACTAAATTTATGCAAATGATGCCACAGTAAGTCTCTGCATCACCCTTGTGCCGTCTCTGGGGGAAGGTAGACAGGAGGGTGCACTGGGAGACAAAGAAAGCGTAGTTACTCACCTGTAACAGGTGATCCCCGGGAACAGCAGGAATAAGTCTTCACATATGGGGTATCGTTGGTACTGACGGAGCCCGTGCGGGAATGCTCCCCAGCGTCCAATAGGAACGCTTTTGGGAGCGTGCATCCACGCATGTGCGCTGCCTTCCCGCCTATCTACCTCCCTCTCTTCAGTTGAGTTTAAAGCTGAGACCAAAGGAGAGAAGTAGATAAAAATAGAGAAAGAGAGAGAGAAAGGCAACTCCTAGGGGAGGTGGGTGGGTTGTGAAGACTTATTCCTGCTGTTCCCAGAGATCATCTGTTACAGGTGAGTAACTACGCTATCTCCAGGAACAAGCAGGAATGAGTCTTCACATATGGGGACTCCCGAGCTGAAAGATGCCTAGGGAAGACCCAGCATGTAGCAAATCTATGTAGATGGGCCATGCTTCCCCCAGGGACCTCAGGCATCCAAGTAGATGGAGGGTAGGAGTTGAACTATGAATGGAAAAGGTGCTGCAGAACAGCTTGACCAAACAAGGCATCCCAGTGGGAGTCCCTGTCCAGACAATAATGGGCAGTGAAAGTATGTACTGAGGCCCAAGTTGCTGCTTTGCAGATTTCATCAATAGCCACTGAGCGAAGGTTAGCTGTTGAGGCTGCCATGGCTCTGACATTATGAGCTGTGACATGGCCTTCAAGAGGTATTCCTTTACTTTGATACGTATAGGAAATACAATCTGCAATCCATTTAGAGAGGGTTCTTTTAATAACAGGAAGTCCTAAATGGCTAGAGTCAAAAGCCACAAAAAGTTGAGAAGACTTTCTGTGAGGCTGGGTCCTTTGGAGATAAAAAGCTAGAGCTCTTTTACAGTCCAAAGTATGAAGTTTCCTTTCCGCAGAGGAGGAATGAGGCCTAGGAAAGAATACAGGAAGATAAACTGACTGGTTTAGATGAAAAGGTGAAACCACCTTTGGGAGAAAATGAGGATGGGTCCTAAGAACCACCTTATCATGATGAAACCTTGTATAAGGCGGATCAGCCATTAAAGCCTGAAGTTCACTAATGCATGTAGCAGAAGTGATGGCAATCAGGAAAGCAACTTTCCATGAAAAACTTTAGATCCGAAGTAGCCAAAGGCTCAAAAGGTGGCTCCATGAGGACACCTAGAACAAGGTTAAGATCCCATGCCACTGGAGGTGGTTTAATGGGAGGTTTTGTTAGAAGAAGTCCTCTCATAATTCTAGAAATAAGTGGATGAGAGGAAATTGGTTGTGCATCTAAGCGCTTATGAGATGCAGCAATAGCACTAAGATGGACGCTAACAGAATTGGTCTGAAGACCAGAAGCCGATAAATGAAGGAGATACTCTAGAAGAGAGTCTACTGATACCAAAAAGGGATTAAGTCCCCTCTGATTACACCAGGAAGAAAACCTTTTCCACTTAAAAGCGTAAGAACGTCTTGTGGAAGGTTTCCTGGAGGCCATAAGAATGTCCTTCACTTGTTGAGACAGGTCTAGATCCTGAAAGTCTAGCCCTTGAGTAACCAGGCCTTGAGATGTAGGGACTAGGGACTGGGGTGCAGTAGAGATCCGTTGTCCAGGGACAGAAGATCTGGGGCACTCCCTTACTCCAGAGGGGTGGCTTGAGAGAGATGCAAGAGAAGAGGATACCACGTTTGCCTCGGCCAGGAAGGCGCTATGAGTATCATGCGTCCCTTGTCCCTCTGGAGTTTGAATAAGGTTTTGGGGATTAGAGGGATTGGTGGAAATGCATATAGGAAATCCTGACCCCAGTGAAGCAGGAATGCATCCCTGGTTTGACAGTTCTGTGCTGGAAGTCTGGAACAAAACCGGGGAAGTTTGGCACTCTGTGGACTTGCAAAGAGGTCTATGTCTGGTGTACCCCAGACACGAAAAACTCGAGCAAGATGATAAGAGTGGAGTGACCACTTGTGTGGCAGGAGTACTCGACTGAGTCTGTCTGCCCAAACGTTTTGAACGTCTGGAAGATAGACTGCTCGCAGATGAATGTGATGCTCTCTGGCAAAGGCCCATAGTCGCAGAGCTTCATTGCATAGATGCAGAGAGCCTGTTCCGCCTTGTTTGTTAAGGTAAAACATGGCTACTTGATTGTCTGTTTGCACCAGAACGGTTTTGTTTATGAGCTGGGTGCAAAAGACTCGAACAGCATTGGAGATGGCTCTGAGTTCTAGGAGGTTTATATGAAGAAGAGCCTCCTGTGAAGACCAAAGGCCCTGCATTGATAGACTGTCCAAGTGGGCTCCCCAACCCATCTTGGAGGCATCTGTTGTGAGGATAGCCTGAGGTTGTGGCTGCTGGAAAGGAGAGCCTATTAAAAGGTTTTCCAGAGATTGCCACCAACGGAGAGACAGAATCAGGCGTGTGGTAACCCTGATTTTGTCTGAAAGGCTTCCTGAGGCCTGGGACCACTGGGAAGCTAAGGTCCACTGGGCCGCTCTCATGTGAAGACGAGCATAAGGTATTACATGGACAGTAGATGCCTTGTGACCTAGTAGGCGAAGCATCTGTCGAGCAGTGAGGAAGGTCTGCAGCGCTGCTTGAGATGCTAGCTGGATGATTCGCAGACAGCGTGGTTGGGGCAGGAAAGCCCTTGCAAGCTGTGTGTCCAAGCGAGCACCTATAAACTCGAGAGTTTGAGATGGGGCGAGCTGGGACTTTGGAAGATTTATGACCAATCCCAAATACTGGAGTATTTGTTTTGCTCGTAACAGGGCCTGATGAGCTTCTTGAGATGACTGTGTTCGGATGAGCCAATCGTCCAAGTAAGGGAAGACAAAAATCCCCAGGGTCCTAGTGAATGCTGCTATTACTGACATGCATTTTGTGAAGACCCTTGGAGCCGAGGCCAGCCCAAAGGGAAGGACTCTGTACTGGAAATGTCTTCCCTGGACTAGGAACCGAAGGAATTTCCTGTGATCTACATGAATAAGGATATGCATGTAGGCGTCTTTTAAATCTAGAGAACATAGCCAATCTTGCCTGTGAGGTATGGTAGAAGAGAGCTGAGGGAAAGCATTTTGAACTTCTCTCAGACTAAATATTTGTTCAGCTCTCTGAGATCTAGGATTTGCCTTAAACCCCCTGTTTTTTTTGGAATGAGAAAATAGGGGGAGTAAAACCCTGTGCCTTGTTGGTATAGAGGAACCTCTTCTATAGCTCCTTGAGCTAGAAGAGTAGAGACTTCTTGTAGCAAGAGGTCTATGCCTAGAGGTTCAGAGTTGAACTGTTTTACTAGTGTGGGTGGTGGCAAGCTGAGGAAACGAAGCTTGTACCCCAGACTCACTATGGACAAAGTCCAGGCCTCTGATGTGATTTGATGCCATCTGTTGGCAAAGTGGCAGATACGGCTCAAAATGTTTAGAAGTTCCGGCCCCAACACAGGAAGAATGAGTAAGTTCTCTAGACAAGAGTCAAAAACCCTGAGGGGGCTGCGTCTGCTGAGCCGGCTGAGAATTGGGTTTTCTTTGTCTCGCCTGTTGTGGCCCTTTTTGGGGAACATATGTCTATTGGGTGGAAGATGGATAGAACCTTTTCTTCTTAGAGAAGAAAGGTTTCTTAAAGGACTTTTTCTTAGCTGGGTTAGTAGAAATTTTTGATAATCTATTCAAAGTGGCATTATCAGTGTCAAGCTGATTAGCCTTAGATTGCCAATCCTTGCCAAAAAGATTTTCTCCAGTGCAAGGAATATTCCCCAGCTTTTCCTGCACCTATTCCTCCAAGTCAGAAGCTTGGAGCCAGGCAATCCGTCGTGCTCCTATAGCTATAGCAGAAGTCCTGCTAATACATTCAAAACAGTCAAAGGTAGCACGATTCATGAACTTAGAGACATTCTGAGCATGTTTGACTAGTGATAAATGGTCTGCTCTTTTATCCTCTTGAAGAAAGGGGTTCAAAAGCTCAAGAAACATTCCAATGTATAAAATATAGGAACTAATCCTTGCTGAAAGCATGGATGCCTGAAAGCATCTACGTCCAAAAGCATCCAGGGTTCTAGATTCACGACCTGGTGGATTAGAAGAGTGTCTCTTTGTACTCTTAATCAGTATCATGGCAGACTCCACCACCATAGAGTGGTGTGGTAGTTGAGTCTTTTGAAAACCTGGACAAGGTGGCACTCTATACATAGTGTCAAGACGTTTAGAATGTGGGGTTACTGTTAAAGGAGTTTCCCACATTCGTAACATTAGATCATGCAAGATCTGATGTATAGGGAGCATAGCTGCTTTCTTTGGAGCCAAGGGGTATTGTAGAATTCTTAATTCTTCTGCCCTAGGCTCTTTTTCAGGAACCACTGTAATGGCAAGAGCCGTTGCCATATCATGCACAAAATCGTGAAAAGATAGGTCCTCAGGAGGAGACATCCTACGTTGAGGAGAAAGAGTTGAATCGTGTAGAAGGTCAGCTCTGGTACCGGTGGAGTCATCTAAGTCATCGGAATCGGAAGACTCAAAGGGAGGAAGCACTGGGTTCTCCTTCAAAAGCTGTCTTCGGTACCGCTCGAGGTCGGTACCGAAGCGAGTCGGTACCTGATCCCCCATGCTTGAGAGTGATTCCAAACTCGGCATCGGGGGAAGTAAGCCTGCCGAAGCAGGCACCGGCACCGGTACCGACAGCGGTACCGGTGCTTGTGGAACGGTCTGCAGCGACTTTAGCGGTACCGAAGTAGCCAAAAGATTCGCCAGACTACGTTCAATGGCAAGGAGTCTTTTATCCATTACCATTTCCGATGCCGGGGTGTCAGTACCGATGGAAGCGGCCACAACCCACGAGCATGGAACAGGAACGTCCATCGAGGCCGATGTCTAGAGAACATCCTGGAGCCCTGATAATGCTTTGGAGCCCGAAGACTCCCGCCGGGGCTGTTTTGCCGGAGCAGGATCCTCGAGGGCAACGCCAGAGGCATCTCGATACTTAGAGGGAGATCTACCTCTTGAGGACCGGCTTGACTTAGATTTATGTTTAGTTACCTGAGATCCCTGGGAAGAAGTAGAGGCTCTGGAGGACACTGATGCTACCGACATCGTGTCCGATGCAAACAGGGCACCGAGTTGATTTGCTCGATTCTGAAGACTTCTTTTAGTCAGCTTCCTGCAGGAGAGACACTCCGCTGGGCAATGGTCAGAACAGCACAGTTACTTACCTGTAACAGGTGATCTCTGGGAACAGCAGGAATAAGTCTTCACATATGGGTATCGTCGGTACAGACAGAGCCTGCGCGGGAACGCCCCCCAGCGTCCAGTAAGAAAGCTTTTGCGAACATCCCACAGCGCCTGCGTGCTGCCTTTCCGCCTTTCCCAACCGCCTCTCTCCAGTTCGAGCTTTAAAGCTGAGACAAAGAGAGAGAGAGGAAAGGAAAAATAGATAGATAGAGAGATACAACTCCTAGGGGAGGTGGGTGGGTTGTGAAGACTTATTCCTGCTGTTCCCAGAGATCACCTGTTACAGGTAAGTAACTATGCTATCTCCAGGAACAAGCAGGAATGAGTCTTCACATATGGGGACTCCCTAGCTGCAGATGCCAGGGAGAAACCCTAGGTTGTGTGTCCTTGAAAAGGACTCTACCTCCTCCCATGGATCTCTGGCATCCGACCAGGGTAGGTGGGTAAGAGTTGATTAGGAATGGAACAGGTGTTTGAGAACAGCCTGACCAAATGAGGCATTCCGGCGGGAGTCCTTGTCCAAACAGTAATGGGCTGTAAAAGTATGAACCGAGGCCAAGGTGGCCGCTCGACAGATTTGGTCGATGGACACAGAGTTTAGATGAGCCATTGAGGCTGCCATGGCTCTCACATTGTGAGCTGTGACATGGCCCTCCAGAGAAATGTTCCTACTCTGGTAGGCGAAAGAAATACACTGAGCAATCCAGTTGGACAGTGTTCTCTTAGAGACTGGAAGTCCTAAATGAGAAGGATCAAAAGCAACAAAGAGTTGAGAAGACTTTCTATGTTGCTGTGTTCTTTGTAAGTAAAAAGCAAGAGCTCTCTTACAATCCAAGGTATGAAGATTCCTCTCTGCACTTGATGCATGAGGTCCTGGAAAAAAGACGGGTAAATATACCTCTTGGTTCAAATGAAAAGGCGAGACCACTTTGGGCATAAAGTGTGGATTGGTCCTGAGGACTACCTTATCATGATGGAACCTTGTATAAGGTGGATTAGCCACCAAAGCTTGCAATTCACTGATGTGGCGTGCTGAGGTGACTGCAATGAGAAAAATAACTTTCCAAGAAAGAAATTTCAAGGAGGTGGTGGCTAAAGGTTCAAAGGGTGGCTGCATAAGCTGGCCAAGAACCAGGTTTAAGTCCCATGCCACTGGAGGTGGTCTAATGGGAGGTTTAGTTAGAAGAAGGCCTCTCATGAATCTTGCTATAAGAGGGTGAGAGGAAATAGGCTGTCCATTGAGAGGCTTGAGGGACGCTGCAATAGCACTCAAATGGACTCTTACCAAATTCGTTTTCAGACCTGCATGGGATAGATGCAGGAGATACTCTAGTAAAGAATTCAAAGGTATTGCAAGAGGGTTAAGACCCTTCCCTGAACACCAAATGGTAAATCTTTTCCATTTGAAAGCATAGGAACGTCTAGTAGAAGGCTTTCTAGAGGCATGAATAACATCTCTGACTTGCTGAGAGAGATGAAAATCTTGAAGGTCTAGGCCCTCAGCAACCAAGCCCTGAGATGGAGAGACTGGGGGTTTGGGTGCCACAACGTTCCTTCTTCCTGGGATAGAAGGTCTGGTGCAGAGCCCAAGTCCAGGGAAGGAGCTTGAGAGAGATGCAGAAGTAGAGGGTACCACACTTGCGTGGCCAATGTGGTGCTATGAGGATCATGGTCCCTCAATCTCTCTGAAGCTTGAAAAGAGTTTTGGGAATTAGGGAAATGGGTGGAAAGGCATAAAGGAAGTCTTGACCCCAGTGAAGGAGGAAGGCATCCTTGGCTTGAACTCCCTGACACGGAATTCTGGAACAGAACCGGGGAAGTTTGGCATTCCACGGACTTGCAAAGAGGTCTATGTCCGGGGTTCCCCAAATTCGAAAAATCCTGGCTACCTGGTCCATGTGGAGGGACCACTCGTGTGGAAGCAGAACTCGACTGAGTCTGTCCGCCCAAGAGTTTTGAATGCCTGGAAGATATACTGCCAGAAGATGGATGTGATGCTCTCTGGCGAAGGCCCACAGTCGCAAAGCTTCGTTGAAAAGCGACAGAGAGCCAGTCCCGCCCTGCTTGTTTACATAGAACATGGCTACTTGGTTGTCCGTATGGATGAGGACTGTCCTGTAGCTGAGCAGGGAATGGAACACTCTGAGAGCTAAGAATATTGCTCTGAGTTCCAAGAGATTGATATGCAGAGAAGTCTCCTGTGGAGACCAGATGCCCTGGGTAGAGAGATCCTGCAGATGAGCTCCCCAACCCATTGGAGAAGCATCTGTTGTAAGAGTTGCTTGGGGTAGCGACTGCTGAAAAGGGGATCCCAGCAACAGATTTGGAGAGGACATCCACCACTGGAGAGACCAAAAAAGGCGACTGGAGTTTGCTATTTTGTCTGCCAGGCAACCTGATGCCTGAGTCCATTGGGTGGACAAAGTCCATTGAGCTGCCCTCATGTGAAGGCGAGCACATGGCACCACATGAACGGTGGATGCCATGTGGCCTAATAGTTGCAACATCTCTCGAGCAGTTAAATGGGACTTTAACTGTATCTGAGAGGCTAACTGCACCAAGCGTAGGCAACGGGCCTGAGGAAGATAGGCCCTTGCAGTTGTGGTATCCAGCAAGGCCCCTATAAACTCCAGAGACTGAGTAGGGGTGAGATTGGATTTTGGGATGTTTATTACCGGTCCCAAATACTGAAGGACACGCATTGTGCAGGTTAGACAAGTCTGGGCCTCTGACTGGGATGGAGCTCGAATGAGCCAGTCGTCCAGATATGGGAATACGAATATTCCTAGAGTGCGTAGAAATGCAGCTACTACTGCCATGCATTTCGTGAACACCCTTGGTGCAGAGGCCAGACCGAAATGAAGCACCCTGTATTGGTAGTGCTTTCCTTGAAAAAGGAACCGAAGGAACCTTCTGTGTGTTGGATGGATGAGGACATGGGTGTACGCATCCTTGAGATCTAGAGAACAAAGCCAGTCCTGACTCTGAAGGTATGGAAGCAGAGCACCGAGAGAAATCATCTTGAATTTCTCTTTGAATAGAAACTTGTTCAATTCTCTGAGATCTAATATGGGTCTGTAGCCCCCTGTTTTCTTTGGAATAAGAAAATAAGGGGAGTAGAACCCTGAGCCCTGTTGAAGAAGAGGTACTTCTTCTATTGCCCCTTGGGCAAGAAGGGTAGCAATCTCCTTATCCAGAAGGTTGAGGAGAGATGTTGGAGAATTGAACTGTTTCACCATGGTGTGAGGAGGAAGGCTTAAGAAATGAAGCTTGTACCCTTCCCTTATGATGGAGAGGGTCCATTGCTCTGCTGTGATTTGCTCCCATCTGGGAGCAAAGTAAGCCAACCTTCCTGGAATGGTGAGGGGCTCTGGTTCTTCCAGAGCTAGAAAGGCTAAGTTCTCTAGTTGCAAGTCAAAGGCCCTGAGGAGGCTGAGGCTGCTGGGCCGTGGGAGGCCTGGCAGCCTTTGACTTGGCCTGTTTAGGTGGTTGCTGACGCTTTGCAGCAAAACGACCTGCAGAAGATGCCTGCTGACCGTAAGCAGGATAATATCTTCCCTTTTTAGAAAAAGATGTCTTTTTGAACAATCTTTTCTTAACAGGAGCAGAGGTAGACTTTGAAAGTCGATCCAAAGCAGAGTTCTCAGCATCCATCTGAGTGGCCTTTGCTTGCCAATCCTTGCCAAAAAGGTTTTCACCTGTACAAGGAAGATTTCCCAATTCATCTTGGACCCAGAGTTCCAAATCAGAGGCTTGTAACCAAGCAATTCTGCGTGCACCTATGGCAATAGCCGAGGCTCTGCTTACACACTCAAAATAGTCAAAGGCTGCACGGTTGGAAAATTTGGAAACATCCTGGGCATGTTTGAGCCAAGTGAGAAATTCCTGCCTTTTATCTTCTGAAATAAAAGGAACTAAAGTCTGCAAATGATCTATGACCTCCTTTAGAAACATCCCCATATTGAGACTATAGGAGTTGATTCTGGCAGCAAGCATATTAGCTTGGAAAACCCTTTGGCCAAAAGCATCTAGGGTCCTGCATTCATGTCCTGGAGGATTAGATGAGTGTCTCTTTGCACTCTTTATTTTCCTCATGGCAGACTCTACCACAATAGAGTGGTGAGGAAGCTGAGTCTTATGAAAGCCAGGACAAGGAGGGACACGGTACATGGTGTCTAACCTACGAGAATGAGGAGAGGTGGTAAGAGGAGTCTCCCACATGCTCAACATGAGATCATAGAGAATCTCATGAACAGGTAAGGTAGCTGCCTCTTTAGGAGCCTTAGGATATTGCAAAATATCTAATTGCTTGGCTCTAGGCTCAGACTCAGGGGCCACTGTAATGGAGAGGCCCCTAGCCACTTCCCTAATGAAGTCTTGAAAAGACAAGTTTTCTGGAGGAGACATTCTTCGTTTTGGAAAAGACGACTCCTGAGGAAGAAGTACCGCTGCCTCGACAGAAGCCTCCGACTCGTCAGAGTCTTCGGAGGAATCGAAGTATCGCCTGTCTGGATGCTCTTGTAAAGCCCGATATGCGTACCAAGTGGGATCGACATCAGGAGTAAGCGGTACCGGTTTGGTACCGATGGGCATCATAGGACAGGGTACCGTTGCAGTCGACACCGAAGCCGATGCAATCGGTACCGGCACCGGGAACGATGTCCGTGCCGGTGCCGGCAACGGAAATTGTTGCGGTACTGGAGGTGTCGCAGCCTGCATAAACACCGTTAGGGTGCGCTGCATGACAGAATCTTCTGATCCATCGACGCCACCAGAGTCTGGATGTCGGTACCAGTGGAGGCCACCGGTACCCCAGAACACGGCAACAGGTGATCAGTCGAGGCCAAGCCATCGATGTCAACCTGTGACCCCACAGACAATGCTTTGGAAGCCGGAACTTCCCGCCGGGGTAATTTTGCTGGTGCGGGATCCTCGAGGACAAGCCCGGAGGCATCTCGATGCTTAGAGGGAGATTTGCCCTTCGAGGACCGGCTAGATTTATGTTTGGTTACCTGAGATCCATGGGAGGAAGAAGAAGCCCTGGAAGACGTCGATGCCACCGAGGCTGCATCAGAGGGAAACAGGGTACTGAGCTTGGCTGCTCGGTTCTGCCGACCTCTTTTAGACATCATGGTACAGGACACACAATCCGTGATGGAATGGTCAGGACCCAAACATTTTAGACACCAATCATGGGTGTCGGTGACAGAAATAGTACCGCCACATTTTGTGCACTTTTTGAACCCGGAAGCGGGCTTCTCCATGAGGAGAAAAATATTTAGGCCTAAGGCCCAAACTGAAAATGCACAGTTGAAGTAAAGAATAGTTTTTTTGTTTTTTTTTTTAAAGAAAGAAAAGAAAAGACCGGCGGTACCGGTCTGACGTCGAAGAAGGCAGACACGACACAGAAAAATAAAGAAAAAAATAAAGAACTTCTTCTGCGGTGACAGGAACACGACCTGCTGGCTCCGTGGAAAAGAAGAACTGGAGAGAGGCAGTTGGGAAAGGCGGGAAGGCAGCGCGCAGGCGCTGTTGGATGCTCCCAAAAGCTTTCTTACTGGACGCTGGGGAGCGTTCCCGCGCAGGCTCCGTCGGTACCGACGATACCCATATGTGAAGACTCATTCCTGCTTGTTCCTGGAGATCTAAACATTTAAGACACCAGTCATGGGTGTCTGTGACAGAAATGGTGCTGGCACACTTTGAACATTTCTTGAAACCAGTTTCTCCATGTTGAAAAGAAGAGGCCTAGTGGCCAAAATGGCGCCAAGCACCAAGCAGGGGAAAAACCCCTGACTGAAAAACACAAGTTTTGTGTCCTCTTTTTTTTTTTGAAGAAAGAAAGAAAGGAAAAAGACCGGTGGTACCGGTGGGTGTCGAAGTATGCAGGCGCGACCACAAAAAATAAAAAAAAATAAAGTAGAATTTTCTGCGGTGACAGGGTGCATGTCCTGTCGGCTCCGCGGAAAACGAAGAACTGAAGAGAGGGAGGTAGATAGGCGGGAAGGCAGCACGCATGCGTGGATGCACGCTTCCAAAAGCGTTCCTATTGGACGCTGGGGAACGTTCCTGCGCTGGCTCCGTCGGTACCGACGATACCCCATATGTGAAGACTCATTCCTGCTTGTTCCTGGAGATAAGCAGAAACCTCAGATTGGGATCTACATGATTAGAGAATAAAATGGTCAGACAACAAAGTTAGAAGAGAATTTTATTTTCAATTTAATGACCAGATGGTGCTATCTTTATATTCTATACAGTACATGGAAATGCATCTCTTTCTATTTTATTTCTCTAGTGATTGCATTGTATGCAGAATCTGGCTTCTTGAGGTTGTAGTTTAATTTTTATCTACATATGCTTATTTTTAGGTTACAGTCACTTATTCTGTGCTTGGTGAGGGTCTGTGTTTTGAGCGTGTGACCAAGACCAGGTATTCTGTTAACATGGAGTTTGTATGTAGGGAACAACAACAACAACTGTAGTAATCTGAATTGTTCAGCTGTCCAAACAGGTATTTGGATGTTCCAGGGCCCACTCTAGTATTTACAGTGATGCTTTTTTTGGATGGCCTTCTTATGTGAGTTTTGGAAGTTGGTGCTGGTATTGTAAGGTATGGTGTGATATGGTATGATTTGGTAGATTTGCTCTATAGATACTCGGTGACTTTATTGTAGGGTTTTGTATTAGTTCACAATATGACTGGTACTGGATAATGTTTGTTTTTTTAAGATATTGAGTTCTGTGGGTGAATGTCCTGGTTCTGCTCTTCACCCATTGTTGAGGAAGGGGGTTCTGTGGATGCAAAATATATGTTCAAAAAGAAAAAGCAAGAACTGAAACACAGTTTATAACAAAATAAAACTGAGTTATAATTTAATTTTATAAACTGTGCTGTGGTTCTCACTCTTTCTTTTAGTTCATTGGTATGCAAACTCTTGCATTTCCTTCATGTAATCTACCTCTGGAGTTTTGAGAAAGCCTCCCCCCCCCCGGGGGGGGGGGGCGTCATCTCATCCCTCGCCTCAGGTAGCAGATTGCCTTGAACCGCCCCTGACCCCAAGGTTGCGAGCTGAGGAAACAGGGAGGAGTGTAGTGTTATCCACAGAAATAAAGAGGGAAGGGGAAGGGGGGAATTTTGGCCATTTTCACTTTCAGACAGCGGTGAGACATCCAGGCAGCAATATCAAATACACAGGCAGAGATCTGGGTCTGGATTCCTGACGAGATTTCAGTAACAGAAAGGTGGATCTGAGAGTCGACAGCATAAAGATGATACTGAAAACCATGGCAGGAAATAAGTCACGAAGGGACTGAGTGAGTGTAGAGAAAGAAAGGTAGAGGTCCCAAGACAGAGCCCGAGGTACACCAACTAAGAGGGGGATGGTGGTAGAGAATGAACTACCAGAACAGACATTAAAAGTGCGATGGGAGAGATAAGAATACGAACTGTAGTATAGGGGGTTAGAGGAAAGTTGCAGTGCCTCACTGTGAGGAGAAGGCACACAACTTTGATAGATTACATTGTTGTGAGAACAGAAGGATTCACATTCAGAGTATGGCACAGGAAATGCTGGATGGCCCTGTGTAGGGTTGCAGAGATTGGTTTAATCTCATAAAGGTAAGGTGGAGCGTGGGCCTTTTGTGAAATTACCTTTTCTTTGCTGCAATGATATGTCTTTCAATGATAAATCTACTTTACTGATTAAAGTCTACACGCTGTTTTCCTAAATGGTTCAAAGACAATGGCTCCATCCTGTGGTTTGTGGCTCCTTGGGTGTCCATAGGCATATAAAAGAACAAAAGAGAGAAATTAGTAGGGAATGGCTGCAGAGAGAGAGGGGGGGGGGGGGGTGAAATGGCCGGGAGGAGGAAGAGAAAAAGACTCTGGCTAGTAGGGAGAGAGAAAGACTGATGGAGATAAAGAGGGCTAGTGGGGACAGGCTTGGCGCTGATGGAAGGGATCTGGGAGGAGTGGTGGGATGAGCTGGGGTTTCTAAACTTTTTGGAGTTAATAAGGAATCCTCATACAACCAAAAATGTTAGAAACCTTTATTCTAAAGAGTAATAATTGCATCTTTCCATGAACTTTTAATTCATAAGAGACTTCCAAAATTCATTTCTACCATTTGCAGAAAGATCAATTCATTATCTTTTTCTTCTGTGCTAAATCAAGATAAAGTAATATCTACAGAAAAAAGCTTTCAACTCTGTATAGGAAACCAGGCTGGCCCTTCACCTAATTAGAAGAATAATTATTTCAAATCCCCCTGTTTTTTTACTTTAACAAGGGGTCTGCAAACTAGCACTTGGATCTACTGTTTTTTTTCTTCGATT
Source organism: Ichthyophis bannanicus (assembly GCA_033557465.1). Classification (NCBI taxonomy): domain Eukaryota; kingdom Metazoa; phylum Chordata; class Amphibia; order Gymnophiona; family Ichthyophiidae; genus Ichthyophis; species Ichthyophis bannanicus. Next base: position 253,213,940 of record CM066031.1, read on the forward strand.
CTAACCTTTTTCTTCATTTCTAACCTTTCACAGAGACCATTTCACATCACTGAAAGGACTGAATGGTGGCAGTCTTTTGGTAAGTCTTGAAAGACTACCAAAAGGGACTGCAACAGCTGTAAAAAGATGTGCACTTGTAAGTATCTTTATCTTCTGGAATATACTCTAAATCTTGCGGAAAAAGCATAGCTACTCACCTATAATAGGTGTTCTCCAGGGACAGCAGGGATCAGTCCTCACATATGGGTGATATTGGCACTGATGGAGTTTGCGTGGAGCATTTCCCCAGTTTTCAAAGAAAGCCTTTGGGAATGCCACCAAGCATGCATGCTCCCCTTCCCGCCTAAGGGTGCCATCTTACTCAGTCAGGTGCCATAGCTATAGCCTCTCCAAGAAGATGGCAAAAAAAGAATAGCAACTCCAAGGGGAGGAGGGAAGGTTGTGAGGACCGATAAGAGTAGTTACTCACCTGTAACAAGTGTTCTCCAGGAGCAGCAGGAATCAGTCCTCACATATGGGTGACGTCGGCATCGACGGAGCCCCCATGCGGAGCATTTCCCCAGCTTTCAAAGAAAGCCTTTGGGAATGCAGGCACGCATGCGCGGTCCCCTTCCCGCCCAAAGGTGCCATCTTGCTCAGTCAAATGACATAGCTAAAAGACAGCACAAAAAAAGAAAATGAACTATATACAACTGCAACTCCAAGGGGAGGAGGGAGGGTCGTGAGGACTGATTCCTGCTGCTCCTGGAGAACACCTGTTACAGGTGAGTAACTACTCTTTCTCCAGGACCAAGCAGGAAGTCAGTCCTCACATAAGGGTGACTCCCTAGCTCTGGGCTACCAGGAACCCAGGCTGAAAAATAGAGCTCCCTCTAGAGCCTCAGCAACAGTGAGAGAATCTTCCCTGAGACCACACCTGAACGGTAGCTCAACACCAGGGCCGGAGGGTAGGAGATGCCTAAACCTCAAAGAGATTAAGGAGTACCGCTTGCCCGAAAGCACTGCCCCTACGGGACTCCCTCTCGAGGCAGTAGTGGTCCGCAAAAGTCTGGCTTGAAGACCAAGTAGCGGCCCGGCATATGTCTGCCAACGGAACAGAGCGGAAGTAAGCTACTGATGCGGCCTTCGCCCGGACTCGGTGGGCCGTGACTCGACCCTCCAGGGAGAGGCTGGCTGACCTGTATGCCGAGGCGATACAGTCTGCCACCCAGATGGACAACGTACACTTAGTGAGAGGCAACCCCAATTTATTAGGGTCAAAGGAAATGAAGAGCTAAGAAGCCCTTCTATGCTCCTGCGTACGTTCAAGGTAAAAGGACAGCGCCCTTCTACAATCCAGGGTATGCAAGACAGTCTCTGCTCTACTGGCGTGCGGCTTGGGGAAGAATGTTAGAAAAAATACCTCCTGGTTGAGGTGGAAGGAGGACACCACCTTTGGAAGGAACTTAGGATGAGTCCGCAAGACTACCCCGTTCCTATAGAACCTGGTATACGGCCTATCCGAGACCAGGGCCTGAAGCTCACTCACCCGCCTGAGGTGAGTGCCACAAGAAACAATACCTTCCAGGAGAGGAAACGTAAATGGCAGGTTGCCATCGGCTCAAAAGGTGGGCGAGTCAGTTGCTGCACTCAGGAGCAGGAGCTCCCACTCAGGAGCAGGTGGACGAATAGGAGGCTTAAGCAGAAGCAGGCCTCTTAGAAAGCGGGACACCAGAGGGTGGCCTGAGAGAGATTGTCCATCCACCTGCAAGTGGTGAGCTGAGAGGGCATTGAGGTGAACCCGGACAGAGTTGGACTGAAGTCCTAGGTTGGAAAGGTGGAGCAGGTATTGAAGCACCACCTGGACAGAGCAGGAGAAAGGGTCCTCTTGCTGTTGAGAACACCAAATAGAGAACCTATGCCACTTTAGAGCATAGGCCTTCCTGGTGGAATGTTTCCTGGAGGCCAACACCACCTCTTCAACCTCCCTAGATAGGAGCAAGGGAGCAAGGACTAGCCTTTCAGCAGCCACGCCATCAAATTGAGAGATTTGAGGTTGGGATGCAAGAGGGACCCCTGGTCCTGAGTCAGAAGGTCGGGTTGCAACCCCAGAGGAAGTGGAGTGTCCACCGCCAACTGCAGAAGAAGAGGGAACCAAGGCTGCCTGGGCCACCTGGGGGCTATCAGGATCACCATGGCTCGGTCCTGCTGGATTTTGAATAGAGTCCGGGCCACCAGAGGTGTGAGAGGAAAGGCATACAGCAGGCTCCCTGACCAAGGGATCAGGAATGCATCTGGCGCTGTTCTCAAGGGATGCGGTTGCCTGGAACAGAATCGGGGTAGTTGCCTGTTGAGCAGACTGGCAAAAAGATCCATGGTGGGAAACCCCCACTTCAGAAAGATCTTTTGCACTACCAGAGGATCCAACTGCCACTCGTGAGGCTGCAGGAGTCTGCTGAGTCTGTCCGTCAGGTAATTTTCCTGGCCTGGGAGGTAGACTGCTTTGAGGGTCATACCCTGGGTGACAGCCCAGGAGCAGAGAGCTTGTGCTTCCAGGCACAGAAGTCTGGATCCTGTGCCTCCCTGCTTGTTGACGTAGAACATAGCCACCTGGTTGTCCGTCTGAACTATGACAGACTGGTGAGACAGGATCTGCGAGAAAGTCAGCAAGGCCAGCCGAATGGCCCTCAATTCCAACAGGCTGATATGCTGGGCGGCCTCCCATGGAGACCACAGGCCTTGGGTGCAGGCTCCCTGGCAGTGAGCCCCCCAGCCCTGCAGGGAAGCATCAGTTGTCAGTACCTGAGTGTGTGGGGAGGCCTGAAAAGGAACACCCCTGACCAGATTTGGGAGATGCTGCCACCAGCGTAAGGAGTCCACCAAGGGTTTGGACACCTTTATTCTGTCTGACAACTTCCCTGTGGCTTGCAGCCACCTCATCCTGAGGTACCACTGAGCCGGCCTCATGTGCAGCCGGGCATGTGGGGTGACATGCACTGTGGAAGCCATGTGCCGGAGGAAGTTTCTGGCCGAGACCAGAGAGTCCGCCCGAAACTGACCGGCCAGCTTTATCAGCCTGTGAGCTCTGTCCACAGGCAAAAAGGCCTTTGCTTGGAGGGTATCCAACCTGGCCCCTATGAATTCCACGTCTTGTGAGGGGACCAAAGTGGACTTTGGGAAGTTTATAACGAACCCCAGGTGCTGAAGCAGGGATATGGTTCTGCAGATGGCCTGTCTGGCCTCTTGTGGAGACTGGCCTCTGATTAGCCAGTCGTCCAGGTAAGGGAACACAAAGATCCCTTGGTTCCTGAGGTAGGCCGCAACCACCGCCAGGCATTTTGTAAAAACCCTGGGGGCAGAGGTGAGGCCAAAAGGAAGCACTCTGTACTGGAAGTGCTTTCCTCCCACCACAAATTTGAGAAAGTGTCTGTGGCTTGGATGGATGAGGATGTGAGTATAAGCATCCTTCACGTCTAAGGAGCATAGCCAATCTCCCTGCTGGAGGTAGGGCAGTAAGATCCCAAGGGTAAGCATCTTGAACTTTTCCCTCTCCAGAAACTTGTTCAGATTTCGCAGGTCGAGGATGGGTCTGAGGCTTCCTGCTCTTTTTGGTACCAGGAAGTACCTGGAATAGAAGCCTTGCCCTTCCAGGTGGTGAGGCACCGGTTCCACCGCCTGGTCCCTCAGTAGACCTTCCAACTCCTGAAGGAGTAAGTTTCTGTGCAGAGGGGGTCTTGGAGGCTCCCCTGGAAAGTAGGAGGGGGGTATCTGGGTGAAGTGGAGCAGATAGCCCCTTTCGATGATGCTTAACACCCAAGTATCCCCTGTGATGGCTGGCCACCTATCTGCGTACAGGGTCAGCCGACCTCCTGTGCCCTGGAGAGGAGGAGAGGCTATGCTGGCATAGTCAAAAACCCACTCCCTGCTGAGCAGGAGCCGGAGTAGGAGGCTTGGGGGCCTTCTGCCTATGGGGCCCATGACCCTGCCCCTTGGCCTGCTGGCCCTGTTGGGGAGCTGCAGAGGCCTGGTAGTGAGGGTAGGTTTTATAGGCAGTGGTCTTCCTCGGGTAAAAGGTCTTTTTCCCCAAGCCCTTCTTTTTCTGAGAAGGGGCAGAGGTCTTCCTGGACAGCCTTGTCCGGGTAAGAGTCTCGGTCTCGAGCTCTGCAGCCTTTTCGGCCATGGGCTTGCCAAAGAGGTTTTCACCTCGGCAAGGGACATCGACCAACTTGTCCTGTACCCACGGCTCGAGGTCCGAGGATTGTAGCCAGGCCTGACGGCGTGCACCGATGCTGGCCCCTGCTACTCGGGCCGAAGCCTCAAATCCATCGTAGGCTGCAAGAGAAATAAACTTCGAGCACTCTCGAATACCAGAAGACAAGGCCTTGAACCTCTGCAAAGGTTCCTCGGACAGACCAACAGAGAACCCATCAATCTCCTTTGCCAGGTCTCGAAGGTACATGCCCATGTACAGCTGGTAGGTCTGGACGCGGCAAGCAAGCATAGAGCCCTGGAAGCACTTTCTACTGAGGGCATCCAGGTTCCAGGCTTCCCTGCCGGGAGGCACCGAGGAATGCATCTTCTGACTCTTCAGGCGATGCATGGCCGATTCCACCACCAAGGAATGGTGCGGTAGCTGTGCCTTCTGAAACTCAGGGCTCTTGCGGACTCGATAGATGGAATCGACCCGCTTGCTTAGAACCGGCATCGAGGCCGGCGCCTCCCACATGCGGAAGAGCAACCGCTCCAGCATCGGAGGAACCGGGACAGTAAAGGCCTCCTTCGGAGGAGAGTCATACTGCAGAGCCTCGAGCTCCTCGGCTCGAGGCTCTTCTTTGGGGTCCGCCGGGAATGCCAGTGCCTTGGCCATGTCCCGTATGAAATCGAGAACCTAGTATCCTCCGGGGGGGACCTAGTCCGAGGCTCGGAGCCCGGTGAGTCTGAAGGGACGCACCGAGTCCAGAAGGTGTCAGGGGACTCCTCCTCCTCCGTCTCCCATGCCGATTCCTCCGAGGAGGAATCGAGCAGCTCTGAGTGGGCGGGCACCGATGCCATCCACCTCAACGCCGAGGGAATCGGTGTCGACGACCTCGGTCCCGAACGGGAGGCCGAGGGTGACCGCGGCCGAGGATCGACTTGAGTTCGCATGGTCTCGAGAATCGGCTCGGCCTCCGGGGTCGACTTGGACGTCGATGTCCTGGTGGTCGGGGCAGATGCGCCGGTGAGACCGGCGATCAGCACCCGCTGCTGCTCCATGAAGGCAGACAATCTGCTCTCCAAGGCTGTCAACCTGAGTCCGAGCTCAGGAGACCCAGCAGCCTCCGACTCGGGCCCCGACGGTGCCGGGCCCGACGTCGGCTCCCCCGGAGGAGAGTCCACGAGGACTACAGTACTCACGTGATTCGGGGCCTCCTACTCTACACGAGGATGCTTGGCAGGCCTCTCCGACTCCGAAGACCCGGGACGGCGATCGGGGCTATGCGACCTGGCCCTCGAGGAGCCAAGAGCGTCCACTGATGCCGCCCTCGCGGGTTTCTTCCTCCTTCGGTGCTCCCTCGAGGGGGACTCCCTTTCAGAGGAGCCCCGACGATGCTCGGGGTCAGACTCCCAAGACGTCGATGCCTCTGACGAAGTCCGGACCCGTCCAGAGGCAGACTCTGAGAAGATCCTCTCACGCTGGTGCTGACGGCTCCGCAATGCCTTGGAAGACATTTTGCCACAGGGACTGCAGACCGTAGAATCGTGGTCTGGACCCAGGCACTGGAGGCAGCAGTCGGTGAGAGACATCAGTTTTTTGCACCGATCACACTTCTTAAAGCCACTGGCAGCCATCGGGGGAAAAATGGCCCCTGCAAGATCAAAAAATTGGGCTGCCAGGGAAAAGAAAAAAGGCGCGAACGCAGTCTCTAAGGACAAAAACCGAAAAAGAGAGATCCGGGCTCGGCACCGGTGTACCGAGTCCAGGCGGGAAAGGAAACGACGTCGAACCGGTGAAAAACTCGACCCAACGCAGGAAAAATCAACTTTTTTCACAGGTGACAAGGACAGGCGTCCATAGGGCTCCGCGGAAAAAAGCAGACTGAGCAAGATGGCACCTTTGGGCGGGAAGGGGACCGCGCATGCGTGCCTGCATTCCCAAAGGCTTTCTTTGAAAGCTGGGGAAATGCTCCGCATGGGGGCTCCGTCGACGCCAACGTCACCCATATGTGAGGACTGACTTCCTGCTTGGTCCTGTAGAATCCTGTTATCCCTGGAGAACACCTGTTACAGGTGAGTAACTACATTTTCCAGAGAAACAAGCAGGAAGTCAGTCCTCACATATGGGACTCCCTGGCTACAGGCTACTGAGGACCTGTAGGAAAAAGCACAGCAGAGCCATGAGCAGTCGCCAGTTAAGACCAAAGGCAGCCTGAGGACCCCAGGTCCATGGATGGCCACGGTCCCGATAGCCAGAACAAAAAGGGTTGGAGGGCAGGAATTGCTTAAACCCCGAACAGATTACGGAGTATGGCCTGGCCGAAGGCACTGTCCCAACGGGACTCCCTCTCCAGGCAGTAATGCATCGCAAAGGTGTGAGAGGAGGACCAGGTGGTGGCCCAGCAGATGTCTGTCAGTGGCACTGAGCGCAAACTAGTGACAGACATCGCCATCGCTCGGACATTGTGAGCTGTGACTCGGTGGTCCAGGGGACACCCAGTCTAGGCCTGGGCAAAGGCGATGCAGTCTGCCAGCCAGATGGATAAGGTATGCTTGGTGACTGCTAGCTCCAGGCAGCTGGGATCACAGGAGATGAAGAGCTGCCCGGATCTGCGATGGTCCCAAGTGCACTTCAGGTAGAAGGAAAGAGCCTTCTTACAATCCAGCATATGGAGAATCGCCGATGCCCAGTCTGCGTAGTGCTTCGGAAGGAAGATGAGCAGCACTATCTCCTGGTTGAGGTGGAAGTCCGAGACAACCTTCGGGAGGAACTTAGGGTGTGTGTGCAGAACCACCCTGTTCCGATAAAACCTTGTGTATGGTGCTTCGGCCATCAGTGCCTGGAGTTCGCTGACTCTCCGGGCAAAGGTGAGAGTCATCAGGAAGGCCACCTTCCATGACAGGTGCCGCAGTGAGCAGGTAGCCATGGGCTCAAAGGGCGGCTTGGTGAGCTGCGTGAAGACTACAGTGAGGTCCTATTCCACCGGGGGAGGGCAGGTGGGAGGCTTGGACAGGAGCAGGCCTCGCATGAACAGGAGACAGTTGCCCCGAGAGGGGCTTACCCCTGATGGGGTGGTGGTTCGCTGAGATGGCACTCAGGTGAACCTTGACCGAATTAGACTTCAGTCCAGCCTGCAAGAGGTGTAGTAAGTACTGCAAGACCAAGCTGATAGGGCAGGAAAATGGGTCCGCTCCGAGCTCCGAGCACCACACTGAGAACCGATGCCGCTTGAAGGCATATCCTCGCCTGGTCGAGTCCTGTTGTGAGGCCAAAAGAATATCCTTGATCTCCATGGGGAGATGGTAAGAGGCTAGAGCGACCCGCTCAGCCGCCTCACTGTGAGGGATAGAGACCTCAAGTTGGGGTGAAGTAAAAGACTTCCCTCCTGAGTGAGCAGCTCCGGTGAGTTCCCGAGAGGCAGAGCAGCAGGGGAAACCATGGCTGCCTGGGCCACCTTGGGGCCACGAGGATCATCGAGGCCTTGTTCCACTGGACCTTGAGAAGGGTCTGGGCAATGAGGAGCATGGTGAGGAAGGCATACAACAGGCCAGTTGCCCACGAAAGGAGGAAGGTATCTGGGGCTGCCCTGTCCTGCACTGCCCTGCAGGAGGGGACCGCAGAACCAGGGGAGCTGCGAATTCTCAGGGGTAGCAAAGAAGTTCAGGAATGGGGTCGCCCAATGCTGGAAGAGCCACTGCACCGTCCGGGGACACAGGCGCCACTTGTGTGGTTGGAGGACTCTGTTGAGCCGGGAGGTAGGTGGCTTGGAAGGTCATGTCCTGGCTTGTGGCGAAGGAGCACAGGGCTACCGTCTCCGAACAAAGGCTGTAGGAGCAGGTCCCTCCTAGTTTGTTCACATAGAACATCGTGACTTGGTTGTCCATCTGGACAAGCACCGTTCGGTGCTGCAGGCAGTTCTTGAAAGCCTTGAGTGCAAGGCGGACAGCCCAGAGCTCCAGCAGGTTGATCTGCTGCGGGGACTCCTCGAGGGACCAAGTCCCCTGAGTGTGCCATCCCTCGCAGTGAGCTCCCCAGCCTACCAGGGAGGCATCCATAGTCAAGACCCCCTGATGCATCGGAGCTTGAAATGGCATGCCTTGAAGCAGGTTCTGAACCTTCTGCCACCATGCGAGAGAATCTGCCACACTGGGCGTGACCGAGATAGTCTCAGAGGCAGCCGGTCGATTGTGCCCATTGCGCTCGGAGGCACCACTGTGCTGCCCACATATTGAGGCAACATGGACCATGAAGGCCATGTGGCCAAGAAGGCGAAGCATCATCTGGGCCGAGACAACGCTGCGGCACCACAGTTTGAATGCCAGGGATACGAGACAGTTCGCCCTGTCCCGAGGAAGGAAAGCCATGGCACACAGGGTGTCCAAGCAAGCCCCGATGAACTCCAGGGAGTGAACTGGAGTGAGGTGGGACTTTGGGTAATTGACCACTTACTCCAGATGCTCCAGGAAGGTGAATGGTGTAGTCCGTGGCCTGCTGGGCTTCGGAGGCCATGAACCCTGTTACGAGCCAGTCATCTAGATAGAGCTAGACGAAGGTGCCCTGCAGCCAGAGGTGGGCAACAGCCATAGCCAAGGATTTTGTGAAGACCCACGAAGCGAACGCAAGGCCAAGGGATGCATCCTGTACTGGTAGTGGTTTCCCTGAACCATGAAGCGGAGGTACTTTCTGTGCTTGGGATGGACGAGGATGCGAGTGTAAGCATCCTTTAAGTCCAAGGAGCACAGCCAATCGCCTTGATGAAGGTAGGGCAGTAATGTCCCAAGGGAGATCTTCTTGAACTTCTTCCACACCAGGAACTTGTTTAGGTTCCGCAGGTCGAGGACTGGTTATACCGCCCCATTCTCGAGGCCTGTGAGCTCCTGACTCAGGAGGGCCTGGTGCTGGAGAAGCCACCTTGGCTCCTCGGGGAAGTACGGAGGGGGGAGCTGGTCCAGATGGAGGAGATAGTCCTCCCAAATGACCTGGAGGACCCAGGCATAGGTAGAGATGGCCTCCCACATGTGGGAGAAGTGGACCAGACACCCTCTGATGGACAGCTGATCTGTCAGCGGATGAGAGACTATGCCGATGGCGTCAAAATCCCAAGGGCAGTTGAGCCGGCGCCGGGGGTTGGGTCTTGAGACCCTTCGGCTTACGAGGGCCATGCTCTTCCCCTGGCCACCTAGAACGGAAGTCGACGCCGGTGGGTAGGACAGGTAGCCCCTGTACGGGAGCCCCTTCCTGTGGAAGAAAGGCTTCTTGTTCTGCTGTTTCTTCCTGGGGAGGGAGGACATTTTCCGGGAGAGGTGAGTGCGGGTCACGTACCCCCATTTCAATCTCCACTGCCTTATCCTCCATGAGTTTGCCAAAAATTGCTCCCTGAGGTAGAGGACGTCTAGCAGCTTCTCCTGGACCCACTGCTCCGATGCCAGTCGCTGCCACCCGGGTGGAAGACTCAAAGCTGTTGTATGCCACTTGCGAGAGGTATTTCGAGCACTCTCCAACGGACTTCAAGAGGGCCTGAAAACGTCAGAGATGGTCTCTGTTGAGGTCAGGGAGGAACATACCAATGTATAATTGGTAAACTTGGATGCGGCATGACAGCATGGAGCCCTGATAAGCCTTGCACCCGAGGGCATTGAGGGTACGATACTCTCTGCCCGGAGGGACCGAAGAATGAGTCTTCGGATTCTTTAGCTTCCGCATGGCCGATTCGACAACCATCGAGGTGTGAGGAAGCTGGGCTTTCTGAAACCTCAGGCCCGCTGAACCCTATACATAGTTTCCAAGTGTTTGCTCACGATAGGGATAGAGGTCGGGGTCTCCCACATGCAGAGGAGGAGTCAGTGCAGGATGGAAGGAACTGGTACCGAGAGAGCTTCCTTTGGAGCTTCATATTGAAAAATATTGAGCTCCTCGTGTGGGGCTCCTCCTCCAACTCAATGGCGAGCACTAGGGCCTGCGCCATGTCCCAGATGAACTCCAAGAAGGAGGTGTCCGTGGGGGGGTGATCGTCGCCTCTGGGTAGGTGGAGAGAGGCCCGAGAGGAGGTCTCGGTGGGACTGAGTCTCTGGGTAGGTTTCCCCGTCAGACTCCCACTCTGAGTAGTCCGTGGAGGACTCGAGGTCGGGTGGCTCAAGATGGGTCAGTGACCCACGCCTGGCTCCAGAGGCCGAAGCTTGTCCAAAGCCAGAGGCGCTCGCCTGAGAAGATCTCGTGCCTGAGGACCGGAACGGAGATCGAGACCCTCACAGAGGACCCTCATGAGGCTTCTGGCTCTCAGGTGTCACTGCAGCAGCCAGGAGAGTCCTTGAGGTCGAGGTCCCTGCATTCTCGAGGCGCATGCTGGCAGTGCAGGCACCAGAGCCTGCTGGGCAGCAAGGAATGCAGAAACGCTACATTCCAAGGCCAGCATTCGGGCCACCCATTTGGAAGTGGGGCCCTGTGACACCAACGCCAGGGTGACCAGGTCCGGTGTCGAGGGGGTTCTCACCAGGACGACCCTCAGGAGACCGGGCACCTTTGCTGGAGGCCTCCATATCATTTTGAGGTACCTTACTGGGTCACTCCCTCTCCAACTCTAAAGTCTGCCGAGGGGGGCTGAGAGACCGGGTGCGTGACCTTTAATTCTTGTCTGGCACCCCTGACAGAGTCTTCACAGTCTTCTTCTTCTTCTTCCACTCGCGTTTGGACGACCCCTGGTCAGAGTGCCGCTGGGCCTGGGGGAGGAGCTTTGGGAGACTCCAGAGGTTGCAGGGCCAAAGAGGGAGAGGCTACCGGGGATACCTGGGCTGCCTTATGGAAGAGATCATTCAGCTTTTGCTTAGAACTTTGGATGGCCTTGGAGGACATCCTCTTACAGAGGGAGCACAGCTCCAAGTCATGGTCAGCTCCTAGGCACCTGAGATAACAGTCATGGGTGTCCGTGAGCGACATGTTTTTTGAACATCTATCACATTTTTTAAAACCGGAGGCCATAGGGAAAAAAGGACCCTGTGCGGTCAAAGACCCGTGACACGGCCAGCGGTTAAAAAGAGCGCGAAAGCGCGGTAAAACGCAAAAAAGGCAAAAAGGGAAAAAACCCAAGACCAAGGCCGAAGCAGAGTGCTCGAGAGGCAGGAAGAGGACTAGCGAAGGCTGGATAGCAAAAACCAGTTGGAAATAAAGAAAACCTTTTCTGGGAATGAGATGCACATCTGAAGGGCTCCATGAAAAAAGGGAGACTGAGTAAGATGGCATCCTTGGGAAGGAAGTGGACCAAACATGTGGTGGCATTCCCAAAGGCTTTCTTTGAAAGCTTGGAAAATGCTCCGTGCGGGCTCCGTCGGTGCCGACGTCACCCATATGTGAGGACTGATTTCCTGCTTATTCCTGGAGAAACAGAATTCTTTGGGTTAAAGCTGATAAATCTGTGTATTTTAGAATTCAATGTTTTTGCTGAGTCAGTCAGCTCTTAGTACCTCCAAAGAGTTTTTCATTTAAATCAATCAGAATATAGCTTAGCTTAGAAAGTAAAAGAGTAAATAGTCACTGAAATAAATGTATTTCTAGAGAGTTTTTTATTTAAATCAAATCAGAGTATAGCTTAGCATACAAACAGAATAAATAGTCTCTGAGGAGAAAGAAAGAAACTTGTTTCTAGTCACCTTTACAAAGAGGCCTTCAAGTTAGGAGGCAAAAGATCTGTGAAGTTGTCTTAAATAGGTGTTAAAGCCAAGTGACAGATCAAAGGGGCAATTTGAAAGGCCCCCTCTATCAAATCAAGAGCTTTGTGAATCACCCAGGAAATTGGTAGAACTTTACCTTAGAAGCACAGGTCAGGGCACTGTGTAGCAAGCCAGCTTTTATTAAGTTTCCTTTCCCTCCCACCCACCCCGATTCCTCTCCACCCTAGGGATAATCTTAGCTTTAAAGACTCTTAAACCTCTTAAAGGGAAGGTGGTGTCTATATTCACTTTCAGGTGTGGTTGGTTATCCTCATCAGGAATAGATTAATTAAGGACCTGAGATTAATTAATCTTGAGGTGAACAAAGTCCTTTAAACATATTATGTATAGTTGTATAAGTATCAGTAAGCAAACAACTTAAATACCTAAACAAAACCTTAAAACTAAGATGCAGACAGCAATCCAGCAGTGAGAGGGGGGCTTTCTAATCTTTTGCATTGAGTGTCACATGTATGAATTTCTCCCAGTTGATGAGGGGTCCTACGTGTGCACTAGGTGCAAGGAACTGTTTGCTCTCAGGGAACGAGTCTGATCTCTGGAGGCTAGAGTAGCAGACTTGGAGGACATCAGGAAGGCAGAGAGGTATATAGACGAGACCCACAGGGATATACTACTGAAGTCCCACTTCCAGTCTGGTAGCCTCCATGTTGCCATGGAGGAGAGAGGTCACATGACAGGACAGCATTACCCTGGTGTGGTAGGAAGTGATCCTGTAGCTCAGACCTATCCTCCAGGTGATGTAAAACCCTCTCGCACCAAGGAGATTTCTCCAGGGCCATGTGTCCATGACGGAAAGGTTAGGACAGCTGTTATAGTTGGTGATTCAATCATTAGGCATGTAGATAGCTGGGTGGCTGGTGGACATGAGGATCGCCTGGTAACATGCCACCTAGACAACGGTTTAGACAGCTCTGGGGAGGAGTCTGTTGTCTTGGTACATGTTGGTACCAATGACATAGAAAAGTGTGGGAGGGAGGTTCTGAAGGCCAAATTTAAGCTTCTACGTAGGAAGTCCAGAAATTCCAGGGTAGCATTCTCTGAAATGCTTCTCATTCCATGCGCAGGAACCAAAAGGCAGGCAGAGCTCCAGAGTCTCAATGCGTGGATGAGAGGATGGAGCAAAGAAGAGGGTTTTAGATTTGTTTGGAACTGGGCAACATTCTGGGGAAAGGAGTGGCTTTTCCAAAGGGAAGGGCTGCACCTTTGGGATGGAACCAGGCTGCTGTCATTAACCTTTAAAAAGGAGATAGAGTGGACCTCCGGTGACGTCAGCGGACCCTATGGCGGCGCGGCAAACGAGCTCCGCCCCGCTGAAGCCTGCCAAAGGTTAATAAAAAGCCCCCAAAAAGAAGCAAGAGAGAGATGTAAGGCAGGGATGTTGAGTTATAAACATTACCTGATGAAGTGGAAGGGCGAGCAGACAGCGATCCCCACTAGAGCAGCCAGATCGGCGGAGCAGTGAGCTGGTGCAGACAGCCGCGCGGTTGGGAGATACAGTAGCTGGAGAGGCCCGGGTGAACGAACGGACAGCTTGTGGGCCGGAGAGGACAGGCGGAGTTGCCAGAGCGGCTGTGAAAGGCAATTCAGGGGAATAGAAGCGGCGAAATCATAGCTGAGCTACAGAGTGAGTGACGGAGACAGTAATCCAGACAGCGAAGCCGCGTGTGAGTAAGGCAGAGCACGTGGAGAAGCGCAGTGGAGACCCGGAAGAAACAGCGCAAGTGCTTCAGGCATAACAGTCAGGGAAGCTCAGGAACAGAAGAGCAGAGCAAAGCCAGAACAGAGACAGGAAGGGAGAAGGAGTGGGGAAGGTGGAGGCACTAAAAAAGAAGGCACCCACCAAAGGTTAGTCACAGGAAGAGCGTTCCATGAATTAAAAAGGATAAAACAACAACAAAATCTTTAGATCAATAACGGTAGTAAAATAATAATAAAAAATAAGAATAAAGAGGGCTCAGTTACCTACAAGGCAAATTACAGTCAATGCGCTTGGGAAGTAATAACGGGAGAGGAGCCCAGCATAAGAACAGCAGTGGTATTAGACAGCCATGACTCGGACACAGCGCAGTGAGACTCGCCAGCAAGGACAGTGGTGAAGACAGAAGTGGCGCGGAACGCAGTAGTCAAGCAGGCAGATGACAGGTGGTGGAGAAATTTGTGCTGCTACACCTGGATAATTAAAGCACCCTCACAAAAGTTGGATAAAGAAGGGGGATATAATTATTGAAGAATCATCAGACTATCCAGACAAACAAAGATACAGAGTAAAGCCGGGAACAGCTAAATAAAACGTACAGACACTGTTAAGTTTACGGTAAGAAACTCAAGGGTAGAAAAGTACTATTGTGATCCTTATAGTAGAAGAGCCTGCTGGTCGGAGGGGGTGGCCAAAGGAGCCACGAAGGGTTGCACAGAGACAAGATGGATAAGTCTAAAGGAGGATTGTCTACAAAGAAAAAATTGGCGGAATTCAGATCCCCATAAGCCCTTTCGAGAGGAGGTAAGGAAGGGGAGATGGAGAGTAAAGCAGTGGCGGAGCAAGAGGCTGAGACAGTGGAAGAGACGGAGAGCCCTTGGAGCCCGGGAGTAGCGGACATGATTAAGATGTGGCTAAATGAGCTAAAAGAAGAACTAAAAGTGGAAATTAGCGGAGTAAAAAATGAATTAAAAGAGACAATGCAAGCTTTGCGACGGGATATAGCGGATCTGGGCTCCTAGGTAGAGGAAACAGAATCTCAGCTGGAGCAGCATGGAAAAGCATTAGAAGATCTTCAAAAAGGCTGGGAGGAGTTAAAACAGCCATGAGGAACTCAAAGAGAAGATGGAAGATCTGGAAGATCGGTCAAGGAGAAGTAATATACGAGTGCGAGGAGTGCCAGAGGATCCCAAGTACAAAAATTGTGAAGTCGTCGTCATAAAAGTGTTTGCAGCATTATAGCAGGCGGCCGCCATCGAGGAGAGCGGGGAGGGAGAATGTTGGCAAATTGAGAGAGCACATAGGGATTAGGGCCCATAAAAGACAACAGATCAAGAGACATTGTGGCGTGTTTGCGGTCCTTTAAAACTAAAGAAAACCTATTGAAAGAGGCACGGAAACTGGGACACTTTAAGTGGGATGGACATGCAGTGGAACTGTTCCGGGACCTCTCCCTCAGCACATTGCAGCGCCGGAGAGAGATGAAAGAAGTGACGGCTTACTTGAGGAGAGAGGAGGCGAGATACCAATGGCTTTACCCATTTGGTTTGTTAATGACAGCAAATGGCATCTCACGAAAGGTTAAGAACTGTGAGGAAGCATGGGGGGTGCTTGGAGAAATGGGGCTACCCAACTTGCCCGACAGCAATGAGAATCAAGCAAGGAACAAGAAGGCCACGACATCTGGGATTCAGGCATCCGATCGGAGATGGCATAGAGCACCAACTAATGGACAGAGAACAGCGAGACTGACCAAACGAAGCCACAGCGTATCAAAAAAGGCGAAGGGCAGTGGCTGAGGGGAAAGAGCCTGAGCAGCCAGACAACAGATGTAACACCATATTTATTTTATTTATTTATTTAGCTGTATTTATATCCCGCTTTTCACCGGGTCAAAGCGGTCAATTGGGAGATACATTTAACACGAGGGGATATGACACACATACGCTAATACTTACAGGGAACATGGGCATTGGAGGGTTAAGTGGCTTGCCCAAGACCACAAGGAGTGCCTATAGGACTAGAAATCCCAGTCCCTCCGGCCTGAGATTGCTGTCCCCAGGTGGGACTTGAACCCCCAGCCCTCCGGCCTGAAGTACCTTGTCCTAACCACTAGGCCACTCCTCCCCTACATATGAACTGTAAAGTGGGACATTGATAAGAGGCTTGTACGGGTTGTTGTGAATACGGGCTAGGGAGGAGGGGGAGGAAGAAGGAGGGCGATCAAGAAAGGGGGTAGGGAATATCAAGTAACTGCAAGGGAAGCAAGGGAAGAGGGAGGGAAGAGGGAGGGTTGGAGGTTCCTAACTTTAGCAAATATTATATCGCAGCACAACTGAAAACGCTATACAACTGGCATAGAGAAAAAGGGAAGCATTGGGTGCAGATGCAGGAAGCCTCAGAAAGGGAAGTGGGATTGGAAAAGCTGTGGAGGGCAATGCAATGGTTTTCTTGGCAGTGTCACCGGAAGTAGATTGCCAGGCCTTTCTTCCGAGGCAATGGAGGGTTAAGTGACTTGCCCAAGGCCACAAGGAGTGCTAGTGGGAATCGAACCCAGGTTGCTTGGTTACCAAGCCAGTGTTCTAACCACTATCAGTACAGTACAAACTAGGAACGCCATGAATCCATTTGTAGTGCATACTTTGAACATCTGGAAACAAAATAGGAAAATCCTAGTACAAGATAAAAAATATATACAAGGGATGACACTAGAGATTTGTTTTGAGAGGGGATGGGGCCAGGGGTGACTATATTGATGAGATGGGGGCAGCGGGGACTTATGCATCTCTCCCAGATAGTGGGAAAGGAGGGAGTACAGGACTTTGAAGGAATCGAGGACTTATATGAATTATCTAGTATGGACTATTATAGTTATATCCAGATAGGTCATTTTGTGTGGCAGCAGAGCGTTTGGAGGGACCTGTGGAGTAACAGAGGGTGGTTCGAGCCGCTATGCTCCGGGAACCTAGGTCAAAAAGGAGCCCTGTCTAAGATCTATAAAGGGCTAATGGAGGGTGGAGAGGGCAAATTTGGAGTTCATGGAGAAATGGGAGGCAGACTTAGCGGTACAATGGACTGAAGAGAGATGGGATAAAGTAATAAAGACAACAGCAGGAATATCTATAGCTACGCAAATCAAAGAAAATGCCTATAAAGTACTATATCGGTGGTACTGGACACTGATACGTCAAAAAAAAGCGGGGTTAGGGAAAACTGATAGGTGCTGGAGGGGTTGCCAGGAAAGAGGGGATACATTACACATGTGGTGGAAGTGTGGGCAAATTCAAGGTTTTTGGGATGAGGTAATAATGCTAATTTATCAAATGACAGGACATAGATTAGAAAAACTACCAGAGGTCTGTCTTCTACACCAGCTGGGGAAGATATTCCAGAAAGGGAGAAGGGGGTGCTGAATCATTGTAATGTAGCAGCGCGAAATGAGATAGCACAACACTGGCTGGGGTTGGGGACCCCTCAGAGGGCAGGTTTTATCAGAAGAATAGAAGATCTGTGTTTGATGCATTGATTGACAGGGATGAGGCAAGGGAAAGAGGATAAGTGTATGGAACAATGGAAGAGTGTCTGGAAATGGTTAGGGAAATGGAAAGCAGAAGAGGGGGAGGGTCGGGGCAAGCTGGCCAGAGTCCAAAGGCACTGTTATTGGGTTAACTGGCGAATGTATGTAAATATATACATAAGTGATACATACGGAAGAGTGGTTGTGAGATAAAAAGAGCGTTCGACTAAAGGGGACAATTGCGGGGGGGGGGGAGGGTAGGGGGGTGATGGGTTGCCAAATAGGTAATAAGCAATGTTCTAATAGAATTAAGGTAACATAGTTATGATGCTGACAGTTTGTCTATATACAAAGGTGATATGGTGGGTTAAGACGAAGATTGTATAATGTATGGTATAAGTTCTATAAAAATGTTGAATGGAAAAATGATTATTGCTAGCATGTAGCGGTGATTACAAGCTAAATGTTGGACAATGGTGAATATTAGCAATATACCTGAGAGATATATGGGGGGACATGGAAGCATGTATCAACAAAGGGGGAAAGAGAGAAGGGGGGGAAGGCGGAAGCTCAGGTACTATCGAATGTTGTAATAGCAAGTTGGGGATAAAAGGTTGAATGTACCAATGTTGCGGAAAATGTAAACTGTTGAGTTCAGAAGCTGCTTGTACTATCTATTGAAATACTTAATAAAAAGTTAAATGATAAAAAAAGGAGAAAGAGTAGCTTTTATACTAAATAATAGGGGAAAGCCGACAGTCACCCAAGGGCTCATGGTTCAGAAGGATGTATTCTTGAAGGATACTAGCAAAAGATTTTAGTTGGGACATATCAACAGAGAGGTTCTAATAAAGACAAAAGAAACCCAAATGCCCTTACGTATAGAGCAGACAGAGCTTAAATATTCCAAATTACCCCTGTCTACCAATAGCCAGATTAATATGAATAAAATACAACCTCTAAAATGCTTGTATGCAAATGCTAGAAGTCTAAGAAATAAGTTGGGAGAGTTAGGATATATAGCACTAAATGAGAGGTTAGAGATGATTGGTATCTCAGAGATAGAGTAGATCAAATTGGTGGAGGGGTGCACTCTATGTTAGAGAGGGCATTGAGTCACACAAGATTAAAGTTTTGCAGGAAACAAAATACAATGTAGAATCTTTATGGAATGAAATTCCACGTAAAAAGGAGAAGGCAATGGCAGTGGGGGTGTACTATCGACCGCCCAGCCAGAATGAACAAATGAATGATGAAATGCTCAAAGAAATCAGGGAAGCCAGCAATAGTTACAACACAGTAATAACAATGGGTGATTTCAATTACTCGGGTATCGACTGAGTCAGTATCACGGCAGAAGATAAAGTTTCTAGATGAAATAATGACTGCTTCTTGGAGCAGTTGGTTCATGAACTGACAAAACAGAATGCCATTTTGGACCTAGTCCTTAGTGGAACACATGATCTGGTGCAAGAGATAAGGGTATTGGGGTCACTTGGAAAAAGTGATCATAGCATGATTGCGTATTATTTAATAAACGGAGGAAGGACAGCAAGGAAATCCACAGTAATACCCTTTCACTTTCAAAAGGGAGACTAAGACAAAATGAGGAAAATAGTTAAGAAAAACTAAAAGGAGCAGCTGCAAAGGTTAAAGATTTATATCAAGCATGGGTGTTGTTTAAAAATACTATCTTGGAAGCCCAGACCAGCTGTATTCCATGCTTTAAGAAAAGTGGAAGGAAGTACAAAAAATTGCCAGCATGGTTTAAAGGTGAAGTCAGAGAGGTTGTTGTATTAAAAAAGCATCTTTCAGGAAATGGAGAAAGGAGTTAAATGACGAAAACTGGAAACACAATAAGCTTTGGCAAGTTAAATGCAAGGCATTGATAAGGTGGGCAAAGAGAAAATTTGAAAAAAAGCATGCAGTGGAAGCAAAAATGCATAACAAAACCTTTTTCAAGTACATTCATAGAAAAAAACTAAGTCAGAGAGTCAGTTGGACCATTATATGATAGAGGGGTAAAAGAGACACTAAGAGGGGACAAGGCCATAGCAGAGAGACTGAGTGAATTCTTTGCTTCGGTCTTTACTGAAGAAGATGTAGGGAAGTTACCCATGACTGAAATGGTATTTAAAAGTGATGCATTGGAAGAATTGAAAGAAATATTGATAAACCAGGAAGATGTAGTAACAACTATTTGATAAACTAAAGAGTAGCAAATCACCTGGACCGGATGGCCATGAGGAAAAACACAAAGACTGCACTGGTATGGGGGGGGGGGTTCAGGGGTTACAGAATGCCTCTCAGATTGGGATGCCAAGCTCTGCCTTGACTCCACCCCCAGCTCTGCCCTAACTGCTTCCTTGTCCCTCGGCCCTCTCCTTCTGTTCTGTCTGTGGGAATCCCATCTCCTGTGGGCAGAAGAGAAGGGAAAGAGTAGTTATTCACCTGTAACAGGTGTTCTCCAGGGACAGCAGGAAACAGTCCTCACATATGGGTGACGTTGGTACCGACGGAGCCCGTGTGGAGCATTTCCCCAGCTTTCAAAGAAAGCCTTTGGGACATGCTACCACGCATGCATGGTCCCCTTTCCACCCAAGGGTGCCATCTTGCTCAGTCAGATGACATAGCTAGGATGGCAATAAAAACTAAAATAAGGTAGGGAGGCAACTCCCAGGGGAGGAGGGAGGGTTGTGAGGACTGATTCCTGCTGTCCATGGAGAATACCTGTTACAGGGGAGTAACTACGCTTTTTCCGGGAACAAGCAGGAAGTCAGTCTTCACATACGGGACTCCCTAGCACCATACTGCTGAGGACCGAAACACAACAGCACCAATGGCAACCAATCGGGTAGCCATGAGTTGCAGAAGGTGAGTCCCCACTGAGAGACTCTGCAAGACCCTAGCGTCCAGCGACACTATCACTCCGGTAGCCTGAACATAGAAGGGTCGGAGAGCAGGGGTTGCCTATACCCTGAGAGTATTACGCCCTAAGAATATTACGGAGTACTGCCTGGCCAAAGGCACTGTCCCTGCAGGACTCACACTCCAGGCAGTAGTGAGCTGCGAACACATGAATTGAAGACCATGTGGCGGCCTTGCAGATTTCTGTCAACCTCACTGAGCAGAGGTTAGCCACAGACGCAGCCATCGCCTTCACATGATGCGCTGTGATCTGGTGCTCGAGGGAAAGGCCAGCTCACTCATAGGCAAGGGAAATACAGTCTGCCACCCAAGTGGACAGAGTTTGCTTAGTCACGGGGAGCCCCAGTCTGCTGGGGTCATAAGGCACGAAAAGCTGAGGAGCTTTTCCATGGGCCTGAGTCCGCTGTAAGTAGAAGGACAGGGTCCATTTGCAATCTAGTGTATGAAGTTCTAGTTCCTTCTTGCCGGCGTGAGGATGCAGGAGGAAGGTTGGGGAAGACAACCTCTTGGTTGAGGTGGAAAGGAGACACCATCTTCGGGAGGAATTTGGGGTATGTGCGGAGCACTACTCTGTTCTGGTAGAACCTTGTATATGGTGGATCTGCCACCGGGGCCTGGGGTTCAAGTGGGCGTGAGGGCCACCAGAAAGGCAGGTGCCGCAGGTGGCAAGTGGCCAGGGCTCGAACAATGGTTTGGTGAGCTGGGAGAGCACCACGTTGAGGTTCCACTCTGCCGCTGGAGGGCAGAGAGAGGGCTTGGATAACAGGAGGTCCCAGAGGAACCTGGAGATCAGGGGCAGGCATGAGAGGTGTTTTCCCTCAATAGGGTGGTGATGAATGGCTATGGCGCTCAGATGTACCATTACCGAGTTAGATTTCAGCCCAGTATGTGACAGGTGCAGTAGGTACTGAAGTACTAGTTGCACGTGGCAGGAGAAGGGATTCTCCTCCCTTTCTGCACACAAGGCAGAGAACTTTCTCCACTTAAAAGCATAAGCCCATCTGGTGGAGGGTTTTCGGGAGACCAGTAGGATCTCTCAACTTCTCCTGGGAGATTGAAAGGGGCCAACGCTACCCTTTCAGCAACCACGCTGTTAGCGTTAGCGTCCTCAAATTGGGGTGCAGGAGGGAGCCCTCCTCCTGGGACAGGAGGTCCAGGGTTTGGCCCAGAGGGACTGGGAGTGCCACCTACAGGAAAAGCAGCACAGGGAACCAAGGTTGCCTGGGTCACCTGGGGGCAATCAGTATAACTGATGCCCTTTCGCTCTGGATCTTGAAGAAGGTCCTGGTGACCGGGGGGGAGGGTCGGTGGGAACGCATAGAGGAGACCCTCGGACCATGAGATCAGGAAGGCATCTGCATCTCTCCGGGTGCAGCTCACAGGAGCAGAAGCAGGGTAGCTGCGTGTTGACCGGAGAGGCGAATAGGTCCATCACGGGCCTGCCCCAGAGGTGGAAGGGCTGTTTCATTACTTTGGGGTTTAAATGCCACTTGTGTGGGTAAAGGACTCTGCTCAGCCTGTCTACTAGGCAGTTGTCCTGGCCTGGGAGGTACACCGCTCGCAGAAGCATGCTGTTGCGTGTTGCGAAGGATAGGAGGGCCACTGCCTCCCTGCAGAGGAAGTACGAACCTGTGTCCCCCTGCTTGTTGATATAAAACATGGCGATCTGGTTGTCCATCTGGATCAGCACACGCTGGTGTCGCAAGCAGTGGCAGAATGCTCGTAGGGCCAAGAAGATTGTCTTGACCTCCAGGAGATTGATGTGTAGGAGTGACTCCTCCTGAGACCAGCTTTCCTGTGTGCAGCGGTTTCTGCAATGTGCCCCCCAACCCAGGAGGGAGGCATCAATGATCAGGGTCCTCTGCAGTGTGGGTACCTGGAAGGGCATGCCCGCCTGGAGGTGGCACAAGTTTTGCCACCAGTTGAAGGACTCCGCCAGTTGACGGGTAGCCCTGACCCTATCCCATAGCCTGCCCGTGGCCTGAGTCCACTGCAAGCATAGGCACCACTGGGCTGTCCGCATGTGTAATGGCCCGACTTGGACTCCTTGTGGTCTTGGGCAAGCCACTTAACCCTCCATAGCCCATGTTCCCTGTAAAATAGTTATCTCCAAGTTATAATGCCCTGTTCAATGTAATTTCAGTTTGTTCAATGTAAACCGCATTGATATCATGAAAGGTGGTATATAAGAAATAAAATATGGCCCAGTAGGTGGAAGAGGAGATGAGCCGGCATTGACCGGCGGCATTGTTCCTCTTCTGCCAGTTGCCTGAGGCATTCTGTCCTTTCTCTTGGCAGGACAGCCTTGACCTGTAACATGTCTAACTGAGCACCCATGAACTCCAGGTTTTGGGGTGGAGAGAGATGGGATTTGGGGTAGTTGATGAAGAACCCCAAGTGCTGCAAAAGGAGGATTGAACGCTCTGTGACCTTACTGATCTCTGAGGCCATGCCACCCATGATGAGCCAGTCATCCAGGTAGGGGAAGACAAAAACCCCTTGTAGGCGCAGGTAGGCACTACCACCACCAGGCATTTGGTAAAGACCCTTGGCGAGGAGGCCAGGCCAAAGTGTAGCACCCTGTACTGGTAGTGCCCTCCTCCCACTACAAACCTTAGGTATTGCCTGTGGGAGGGATGGACGAGGATGTGAGTGTATGCATCTTTTAGGTCCAAGGAGCACAGCCAATCTCCCTGGTGGAGGTAAGGCAGCAGTGTGTTCCAAGAGAGAGCATCTTGAACTTCTCCCTCACCAGAAACTTGTTTAAGTTTCTCAAGTCTAGTATGGGCCTGAGGCCCCCAGTTCTCTTTGGGACAAAAAAAAGTATCTGGAATAGAAGCCTTTTCCCCATAGATGTTTGGGTACAAGCTCCACTGCATTGTCCCTGAGCAGACCTGCGAGCTCTGAGAGCAGAAGGGTCTGGTGAAGGAGAGGTCACACTAGCTCTCCTGGAAAGAACCTGGGTGGTACCTGCTGTAGGTGGAGGAGGTATCCCTCCCTTACCACCTGCAGCACCCACTGATCCGAGGTGACACTGGCCCACCTGTGGGCAAAGAGTGCAGGTGGCCCCCTGTGGGCTCGTGAAGATCTCCCGGGGAGGGGGGCCCTGCCCTGGGAGTCAAAAGGTCTCCCAGGGCTGGGGCCTGGGACTTCTGTGCCTTTGGCTTCTGAGTTCCATGGCTTTGTCTTTTATGGTGAGAACCCTGTTGCTGGCCCAAGAAGGGCTGGTAGTGGTGACTCTGATGAAAGGGCCTCTTTTTCCTTGGGAACAGAGATCTTTTCCCTGATGGTTTGTTACGGGAAAAGGATGGGGTCTTTTTGGAGA
Source organism: Ichthyophis bannanicus (assembly GCA_033557465.1). NCBI lineage: Eukaryota > Metazoa > Chordata > Amphibia > Gymnophiona > Ichthyophiidae > Ichthyophis > Ichthyophis bannanicus. The sequence goes on from CM066031.1 coordinate 253,237,304, forward strand.
GCCTCTGTCGAGTCACCACATCGGCCTCAATCTTGGCCACCTTGTCAGCCACAGGCTTGTTGAACAAGTTCTCCCCGGTGCAGGGGACATCGAGCAGCTTGTCTTGGACCCACTGCTCAAGGTCAGGGATTGGAAACATTGCAAGGGTTCCCTGGTAAGTCCTGCTGAAAACCCGGACAAATTCTTGGGTTAGGGCCTTTGGGTACATACCTATATGCAGTTCATAGGCTTGAATCCGGCAACCCAGCATGGAGCCCTGGTACACTTGCACCTGAGGGCATCGATGGCTCTAGCATCCCTTCCAGGAAGGACTGAAGAATGGGTCTTCTGGCTCTTAAGTTTCTGCATGGTTGAATTGACAATCATGGAGTTATATGCGAGTTGAGGTTTGTGAAACCCGGGGCCCTTCTGGACATAGCACATGGCATCAAGGCGCCGGCTCACCACCGGCATCTAAGCTAATGCCTCCCACATTCTAAGTAGCAGCCGCTCGAGGATCAGCTGCATTGGCACCGTGAGAGTCTCCTTGGGTGGAGACTGTACTGGAGAATCTCCAGTTCCTCGGTGCGCGGATCTTCCTCCACCTCGGTTTACACCAAGAGGGTTCTGGTCGTATCCTTGACAAAGTTGTGGAAGGCCACATCTTTTGGAGAAGAATGGTGCTGGGGCACCAGGGGTGACTGGTCTGAGGGAATATCTTGGTACCATCTGGTTTTCGGGGATGCCTTGTCATCGGTCTCCCACTCGAGAGTTGAGTGGTGACGATGAATCTGAGGCCCTGCAACTCAATGTCGAGGCCGGGGCCGAGTGGCCGGTGGCCTCCAGAGGACTGGGGTCTGAGTCACAGAAACTGGTTGGGGGAAAATCGGATGCCCAAGGAAAGGGACCGAAACCTTGACTGACGCCAAGGGCTTATCCGAGGCTGATGGAACTCGGAGCTCGGCTCGACAACCGGGGCCCTCCCCTGTAGTCAGGGGCCTGGTCATCTTGGCAGATGATGCGGACAAACCAGCCATCATTGCCTGCGGCAGGGCCAGGATAGCAGTGATGTTCTGCTCCAAGGCTGCCATTCTGGATTCCAAACCAGACAGCTCCGCAGCTTTTGGTGCGGGCACTGAGGATCTTGGGCCCGGTGCCAGCACTCTTGCAAGTGTGTCCTTGATGAGGACATGGGCTCGAGGAACCCCGCATGGTCTCCGTCGGCCATGGAATCCTTCCTGAGGACCTTGGCAGGGTGCTTCTCGGAGCCACCAGAGTCCCTACGGGTTTCTCCGGTGCAACCTTGGCGGACTTCAAGGATTTTTTTCTTCTTTCTCTCGGGGTCTGAGGCCTTCTCAGAGGAGCCACTGCTGCAGGACTCCGATGATGCTCAGGCCTCATGGGAAGTGCTGGGTTTGGGACTTGGCATCGGGGAAGATTTTTCTGAGGAAACAGGACAGACGTCCGTTGGGCTCTGTGGAAAAACGGAGACTGAGCACGATGGCACCCTTGGGCGGGAAGGGGACCACGCATGCGTGGTAGCATGACCCAAAGGCTTTCTTTGAAAGCTGGGGAAATGCTCTGCGCAGGCTCCATCGGCGCTGACATCACCCATATGTGAGGACTGACTTCCTGCTTGTTCCTGGAGAATGGCTGCGATCATGGTGGACTCCTGTTTGCCTGTGGGAGATTGGATCCCTGTGAGCAGAAGGAGAAGGCTGCTGCAATCGCGGCAGAGACTCCTCCTATCTGCCCATGGGGATCTCCTGTGATTGTAGCTTCTCTGTGTAGAAAAACGTTTGGTAGTGCTAGGGCCCATGTGGCCCACCCCGTTCTGATGCCCCTGTGGGAGGCTGTAACAAGGGCTATGTGAGTGGTGCAGCTGCTTAAGATGCAAGTACAGAAAGGCCATCAATACTATCACTGTACTTCCAAGAAGTTCAAAAAGAGTGAGCTACTGCATGTGGCTGAGGGTGAAGGGGGGCGTAAAATATATTAGTCACACAGGGCACAATTCTAGCTTGGTAGGATCCTAAAGTGGGGAGGATTGGGTGTGCATCAGTCAGGTACTTATCATGAATGCCTTCAGCTACCCCCCCCCAAAAGTAATTATCTTTATTTATTTAAAGACTTTTATATACCATATTTGTGAATTTCATCATTCAAAATGGTTTACAACTTGAATAGAATAATCCAAGTACGAAGACGAGTAGTCAAGAATAAGTAAGAAAACAATTAAAAATAAGAATAAAATCCTCCTAATGTATTACTGCAAAATCTATAAAATTTATAATTATTCATCTACTGGGAACAGCAAGGTTTCTATCCCTTTTTAAAAATGTGTTAGTCTTCACTCTTAAATGTAAAGGCAAAGGGTTCCAACACTCAGGACCCACCACGCTAAAGGCCCTAGATCTCCAAGTGGTCTTTTAGAAAAGCATCAAGCCTGGGACTTCTAAAAGATTACCCTGGGAAAAACAAATGTCTTTTGGGCATATAACATCATAATCTATTTTTTAAAATTCAGTGGTTTTCCAGGAGGCGGAGCCTGATGCTGAGCAGGACCGATGTTTAGAGCGGAGCTCCGGAGGGACCTGCCATTAATCCTGAAAGATCGCTGCCAATTCTGGTACGAGATAGCTTGTTTTGCAGCAGTGCGCGTGTGAGATGTCCGGGTCTAAGCCGACTCGCTTAGAATTCCCTGCCGTGCAAAACAGTAGCGCAAAATGCTCAAAAACTGAGCCTCTTTTCCCGCAAAAGATGGCGGCCACACACAAATGCCCTGAGGCCTTGCAAGAACTCCTCGCCGAGGTGCGGGGGATTAAGGAGATGGTTAAAGCAAATGGCGAATCACTAGCAACAGTGCGGGATGAAATCAGCGCGTTAAGGAGCAGAATGGAGACGATCTCATTACGGCAAGACAAGATTGAACAAACTGTGGCTGTGCATGAGGAGCGGCTATGAGTGGCGGACAAGCAGGCCAAACAAATCTGTGCGCTACAAAGAGAAGTTGAGGACGGCAACAATCGGGCCCGCAGAAACAACGTTAGAATCGTAGGAGTCCCAGAAGAAGCTGAGGGAAGAGACATCTTTGCTTTTCTACACAAGATGATGCCCACGGTGCTTAAGCTCACCTTCGAGATGTCATTTGAAATAGAACAGGCGCATCGGGTTCCCTCACAGGTTCAGGCCGACAACAAAAGGCCGAGGCTGATCATCCTAAAAATCCTCCGTTTCCAACAGGTGGCTCAAATTATGGACGCAGTGCGCACGAGCTCTCCTTTGGAATTTGAGGGCCACAGGCTGTTTTTCTTCCCAGATTTTGCCAAAAGTACTGTAAATTGGGGAAGGGGCTTCCTGGCGTTGAGACTTCGGTTGCAGCAACTACAGGCATGGTTTGGGCTCATGTACCCTACCCGAATGCGAGTCACACTCCATAATTATATGTGGAGGAGTGGCCTAGTGGTTGGGGCAAGGTACTTCAGGCCGGAAGGTCGGGGGTTCAAATCCCACTAGAGGACAGCAACCTTGGGCTGGAAGGACTGGGGTTTCTAGTCCCACAGGTGCTCCTTGTGGTCTTGGGCAAGCCACTTAACCCTCCATAGCCCATGTTCCCTGTAAAATAGTTATCTCCAAGTTATAATGCCCTGTTCAATGTAATTTCAGTTTGTTCAATGTAAACCGCACTGATGCAGAATAGCGCGGTATATAAGAGAATGTAAATAAAATAAAATAAAAAAAAAACCTTCAACGATCCGGAGGCTCTTTATTTATACCTGGAAGATAAGGAGCTATCCCAGATGCGGTGAAGTTTACAGAGCGGTTGACCTCCTTCAAGGTTTGCTGCGGACACTGTTAAACCCCGGCCTGGAGTTTGCAACTTTTATAGTCAAGGAAAGCGGATTGAGTAAATAGACACTGTCTCTACATTGGATAGCAAGAAATGTCTTTCTCTGTTGATTGCATTCAAATTGTTAGAGATAATAGTAATAGTAGCAACGGATAGTCGTGAGGCAGTATTATAGACATGGTTACCAGGAGACCAAGCAAATACCTATGGTATATTGTTAAAAACGTGTGAGATATGGCAGCAGATTTATTTTTTTGGGCGGCATAGTCCCTCTGTGCCTGTCCTGCTCATCCCGGGCTCACCAATTGGTTTTGTTGGTAGAGGTATTCCTCTGGGGTTCACTGGGATAACATTAGCTCTCTTACTAAGGCTAGCAGGGCAGCTGGTCACAAAAAAAATGTAATTTGCATGGGTATGGTGGTCCTTGTGGGGAGCTATAAGTATTGGAACATGGAAAAGTCTCTGGGTATCAAGATTGTGAGGCCTGTAAGATCCTAAAAGGGCAAATTCAATATGCTGGGTCTATACAAGACTGTTAGATAGACAAAATGGCTTTCTTTAAAGTTCTTTTGTTAAATGTGAAAAGCATCAATAATCCTATAAAGAGGGAAAAAATAATTATCTATGGGCGCCAAGAAAAAGTAGACATCTTACTTCTACAAGAGACTCATTTAAATATGAAGGAGTCTCTGAAACTTAATATAAAATCTTTTACATTGGTGGCATATTCTGCTGCAGTTAATAAGCATAATGGAGTGGCTATCTTGGTTAAAAAATCCCTTGTTCCAAGCGCCTTGAAAACCCGCTCAGATAAGGAAGGGAGGTGGGTTAAAGTTTTACTTAAAATAGGAGCCTTAGACTTGGTCCTCATTAACGTGTATGCCCCCAACGCTGATTGTCCAGAATTTTTTAATTCTCTAACAAAAGAGGTGCATACGGTTATAGGAGTCCTGATAATCCTGGGGGGGGGGGCAATTTTAACCTTGCTTTAGATCCCTTAATCGACAGGAAACCACCTAAGACTTCTAGGCCTTCCAAGGCACAGATAGTCCTCTCTTCTATGATCCGAGAGACCGGTTTGGTGGACATTTGGCGGTTGCAACACCCTGCAGATCAAGATTTTACCTTTTTTTTGCCCCTTCGTCAATCCCTATCGCGAATAGATTTTTTCTTAATTTCCAAGACACCGATTTCCAGTATAGTAACATCATGCATACATGCGGTTCATATCTCAGACCACGCGGCCGTCTCCATAGTGCTGCAAGATGGGAGAATAGGCTTTAATCCTTCAAGATGGTTTTTTTGATAGGCCCCTTTTAGATAATATGGATTTTTGGCTGAGAATTCAGGCTGCAATTGCCGAATATTCTCAATTTAATTACCTTCAGGCCACTGCAGGTTGGGCTTGGTGGGGGGGCTTTAAAGCCTCTATAAGAGCTACCATTACTAGCTTTGCATTCTACAGGCAAGACAATGTAAGGAGCAATTGTCTGCCCTGGAAACACAGATAAAGGCAGGCGAGCGTATTTTATCTAAATGTTCTGTCCCATGCATCCTGTTGTGCTTGCAGTGATTGAGGTTTAAATATATTTTGCTTTTGAACGAAGCTTCGCAAAATATTAAAGCGCAAAAAGGCGCTTACTACTGGGAAGGTAACAAGGCTGGGCAGTTATTAGCCAATGCACTGAGGGCCCGCAGGGACGCTGGTCGAATAGCGGCATCGCGGGATCCTCAAGGGCAGAATTTGCTAGTGAAAGACTCAGAAATTGCAGAAACCTTTAGATCCTTTTTTGCCCAGCTTTATGCGTCAGAAACAGAGTTTTCACAGGACGCATTTGAAAAATTACTAACCGGGGTATGGAGACCAACCTTAAATAAAGAAACATTCGAATTGTTGGACAACCCGATTTCCACAATTGAAATTTGTCAGGCCATAGATTCACTGGCCACAGGTAAACTGGCTGGCCCAGACGGACTTCCCACATAATTTTTTAAGGCCTTTTATAAAGAATTAGGCCCATATTTGCAGCAGTACTTCCAGTCGTTAGTGGAGGCGACTCCCCAAGTGGGCACATTTGCTTCAGCGAATGTGATAGTCCTGGAAAAGGCAGGGAGGGATCCTCAAATGGTAGGCAACTACCGCCCAATATCCCTATTAAATGCGGATTATAAAATTTATGCGACTGTCCTGACTCGTCGTTTATCAAAGGTGATTCCTCTGCTGATTCACCCTGATCAATGTGGATTTGTGGAGGGTCGGTCAACGGCTGACAATGCCAGACTTTTATGTCATATATTATCGGGTGCGGAAAACATGAACAGTACTTTAGTAGGACTATCTCTAGATGCTGAAAAGGCGTTTGACTGGTTAGAATGATCATTTTTGTTCTCGGTCCTCAGATGGTTTGGCATTGGGGAAGGGTTTCTTAAGTTACTTAAAGTAAGTAATGTATACTCAGCCTACAGCTAACATTTGTGTAAACGCTACCCAATCCCGAGATACTAAACTGAGTCGGGGTACCCATCAGGGATGTCCTCTCTCCCCAATATTATTCAACCTTGCTTTAGAACCTTTAACTCTTATTTTGCAACAATGTCTGAAGATTCAGGGGGTATTAATCGCTAACATGGAAATTAAACTTTCGGCATATGCCGATGACCTCCTTTTGTTTACCACCCCGGATTCTGTGCCATTTGTGCTTGAACAGATAGACCAATACTCTCAGCTGTCGGGTTACAAAATTAATTGGTCAAAATCGGTAGCCTTCCCACTTAATTCACAAGTGCACAAAGAGGACATGGTGAAATTTCCATTTATGTGGGAATCAAAAATGGTTAAATATCTTGGGGTACACTACTGTTATCCACTTGAGGAGACGATTAGGTTTAATGCCAGTGTCCTATTGGCTAATGTCCGGACTATGACCACTAAATGGTCCTCCCTTGTCTTATCCTGGTGGGGTCGACTGGAGACAATTAAAATGACTATTGTCCCAAAGATTAATTATATACTGGAAATGGTGCCATGTTATATGCCGGTGTATACCTACCGGCAGATAGAGAGGTCACTAACACAATTCTTACGGAACAAAACAAAACACCCAGAATAGCTCTTAAAAAACTTAAATCCTGTAAAGAGGAAGGAGGAGTAAACTTTCCAGATTTTCAGTCCTATCATAAGGCGTTTCTACTAAAGCAAGGCTCCAGATGGTTAGAGCATCGGTCAGATCAGAGTACGATTTGGTTAGCATTAGAAGAGGAACTAACGACCCCTTTTCCAATGAAGCTTCTCCCGGGCATGCTATTACCGGAGGGTAGGGTTGCCCTCAGATGATAACCGATACGCAAAAGGCCTTTTTAACCTTGGCACACACACTGGGGGTTCCGATAAAAAATTCTCCGGCCTTCTCCCTCTGTGGTACAATCCCCTTTTCAAAATACAACAGAAAACGTGTGCCTGGGGTCAATGGTACTCCAGAGGAATTTGGTCTATCGGGAAATTGATAGAGAACGGCAATTGGAAAAATTTCTTCCAATTGCCGTTCTCTATCAATTGCCCGATAGATTACAGCAGGAATTCAGCCTCCCGGGATCACTCTATTTCCAATGGTTACAGCTTAGACACTATATCGAGAAATCTATGGTAGACATCAAACTCCTGATGGAGGATGGGGGGGATTAGTGACATGATCCAGAAGGCCACACAAGCATCGGGGAGGCCTCCTATTATTACAAAATACTGAGTCAAGGCTCTCAATCTCAGATACTCGGCTTGCAACGGGTGTGGGAACACGACACTGGGATCATCCTTCCCCCCGCAGAAGTGGGCAAAATTTTGGGCAAAACAAGTGAGGATAACGAAGTCTGCTTCTGTTACTCAGACCTTATTCTTTTTCGCCCACAGAGCTTATTATACTCCAGTTAGGGTCGTCAAATGGGACAAGACTGCCAGTAATCAATGCTGGTCTTGCCAAAGAAATACAGGCACTTTCGCTCATATAGTTTTCGATTGCCCTTGTGTGCAGACCTTTTGGTCTCAGGTTTGGGAGCGGATACAAGTAATCCTGGGATTCAGGGCTCCTCTTATTTGGGGGATTCTAGGATTTCGCTCAGCTGCAGCTATTCCTTCCCTGCGAAGAGAGTGTCATTTCTTACTAGATTTTATGTTAGGAATAGCCATACACCTAATGGTGCTTAAATGGAAACACACTTTTGATCTTAACTGGCAAGCATGGTGGAACCAGGTATGCTTGTACAGTAAATTTGAACAAATGCCCAGAAAGGGTTCACAACAAACGAGTTCCAACATACTTAAATGGAAGGCTCTGAAAGATTTTGTGGATGCAACACGTAACACATAAGAGCTTATGAATAATTCTGTCCTGTTTTCATGCTATATATTTTAACTTTTAGGTATAAGACATCCCCGATGTTACACAGAGCAACACACCCAGTGGACTCCAGAGGGTAGGGGGGGGGTGGTTGGGGTGTTAGATGCTGATTGTACATTGTACAGAGTTATGTTTTCTTCTTGTGTGTAAAGATTGAAAATTAAATAAAGATATAAAAAAAATTCAGTGGTTTTCCATTTCTTATGGCTTTAACAATTTAAAGCTGTATTTCTCCCTAATGGGGAGGGAGCCAGTGTAATTTCCATAACAGGGAACAGGCACTCCCATTTATCGTCCTACTCCAATAAAAATCCAACTATAGTATTCTGCATAACCTGCAACTTTTTCAAAAGATTAGCGTTCAACCCCACACTGAAACAAACATGACGTCAGAAAAAGACCACATGGCCTATCTAGCTTGCCCTTCCATATCAACTACTACAATAGTCCCCTTTTTCCTTTTGAGATACTCTGTGTTTGTCCCATGCTTTTTTGAATTCAGATACTGTCTTCATCTCTACCACCTCCACTGGGAGACTATTCCATGCATTTATCACTCTTTCCGTAAATAAATATTTCCGCATATTACTCCTGAGTCTATCCCTTTTCACGCTCATCCTATGTCCCCTCATAGCATAGCTTGTTTTCAATCAAAAAAGGCTCTTCTCCTATGCATTTATGCCACAGGGGTATTTAAACATCTCTATCATATCTCCTCTATCCCACCTTTCCTCTAACATATTCATATTAAGATCTTTAAGTCTATCCTCAAATGCTTTATAACTAAGACCATTTTAATAGAAACACAGAAACATAGAAACATGATGACAGAAAAAGACCACATGGCCTATCTAGTCTGTCCTTCCATATCAACAACTACAATAGTCCACTTTTTACCTTTAGAAATCCTCTGTGTTGGTCCCATGCTTTTTTGAATTCAGTTACTGTCCTCATCTCTACCACCTCCACTGGGAGGCTATTCCATGGATCCACTACTCTTTCCGTAAAGAAATATTTCCGCATATCACTCCTGAATCTATCTCCCTTCACCCTCATCCCATGTCCCCTCGTAGCAGAACTTGCCACCCTCTGCATTGACTCCAACCTGTTTATATCCTTTTGAAGGTGCAGTCTCCAGAAATGCACACAATACTTCAAATAAGGCCACACCAGAGACTTATACCTCCTTTCTTCTGCTGGCCATTCCTCCCCCTATGCACCTAAGCATCCTTCTAGCTTTCGCCGTCGCCTTTTCTAGTTGTTTAGATACTTTAAGATTGTCAGACACAATCACGTCCATGTCACACTCTTATTTTGTGGACAGAAGTACTTCACCCACTACACTGTACCTCTCCCTTGGATTATTGCAGCCCAAATGCATGACCCTGCATTTTTTAGCAGTAAATCTCGGCTGCCAAATTCTCGACCATTCTTCAAGCTTAGCTAGATCCCTCCTCATGTTATCTTCTCCTTCCTGGGTGTCTACTCTATTGTAGATTTTGGTATTATCTGCAAAGAGGCAAACCTTACCCGACAGCCCTTCCGCTACATCACTAACAAAGATGTTAAAAAGAATTGGACCAAGGACAGATCCCTGCAGCACACCACTGGTAACATCCTGCTCCTCCATTTACCGTATCCTTAGGCACCTCCCACTCAACCAATTTCTAACCCAGTCAGTAACTTTAGGGTCCAGTTTGTTTTTAAGTCTCCTGTGCAGAATGGTGTCAAAGGCTTTACTGAAATCCAAGTACACCACATCTAGGGCTCTCCCTCAGTCCAGCTCCCTGGTCACCCAGTCAAAGAAGTCAATCAGATTTGTCTGTGAATCCATGCTGCCACCGATCCTGTAATCCATTGGACTCCAGAAACCTCATTATTTTCTCTTTTAGCAGTGTTTCCAACATATAATACATTACAATAATCCACAATACTCAACAGGAAGGCCTGTGTAACTATCTGTAATTCTTTTTCCTCTAGGTAAGATTTTAATTGATGAACCAGTTTTAGGTTATCGAAAACTGATTTAGATACACTTGAAATCTGTTTAGAACCAATTCCATTCCTTCCTATAAGCATCCCTAAAGATATCTAGTGGTTAGAGCAACAGCCCAGTACCCAAGAGATCAGGGCTCAATTCCCACTGGCACTCCTTGTGACCTTGGGCAAGTCACTTTACCTTCCATTGCCTCAGAAGAAAAGGCCTGGCAATCTACTTCTAGTTATACCTTGCCAAGAAAACCCAGGGGCTGCTGGGTCACCAGGAGTCAGCATTGACTTAACGGCACTTAAAAAAAAAAAAAAAAAAGATCACCCACAGGATTGTAACACTGTCAGTCATTGGAAGCAATGTTAAGGAGGTTTTTTCAGCTTCATCCATACCTAAACATACTGTCTTCATTGTATTCAATACCAATCCACTCTGATCTAACCAATTCTTTATCCCATCCAAGCAACTCATTTATCACCTGCACTGCCTGAGTCCAATCCCCTTCCAATAGGCCATCTGCCTGGATATAAATCTCAAAATCATGCTTTCAAACTATTTTTCCTAAGAGTTGAAGATAAATATTGAAAAGAATTGGGGGAGAGTGGGGAGCCCTGTGGCACCCCACCATGATCAATAATGCTTCTCAGACCAGTAATTCCCATACCTCACTTTAAAGTGTCTTCCTTCTATAAAAAACTAATTATTTTAATGCTGTTCCTCTAATTCTGATTTGCCAGCAGCAATCAATCAATCAGAACCTCTGTTTCAACAAGATTGAACACTACCAACACATCTAATGATATAAACAACACTGATGTCCCTTTGTCAAGATGGAAACATATCTGATCCAATACAGTGGCTAATAATGTTTCTGTGCACTGATCACTCAAAGGCCTCCCTGACTTACATCTAACAAATCATAGTCCTTCCATAATTCACTAAGTTGAAATCACACTTCTTTTTCTATCAATTTAGCCAACAATGGTAAATTGGAAAGAGGCTGAAAGTCTTCACTGTTTTCATATCCGCTCTTTTTTTCAAAATTAGAGAAAATACTACTTCTTTTCATTGTAAAGGCACCACTCCCTCAACAAGTGAAGAATCTACTAGCACCTTTAACCAATCCCGCATACCCTCTGAGCGCTGCAGGTTTTAAAGGGGAAAATATAGTATTCAAAGCCTTAAAGAAGGCTCCAACTCTTTGGGACCTGATGGAATAGAATCATGGCAAGTACATTTTATCCCTGGAGAATAAGTCTTGGAGAAATTTTAGATTTCCCTGAAAATGGCTACCCCAAATTTCAATAAAATTATCAACTGTGGTCTGGACTTTTGTGGACTCTTCCTTTAAACTAATGGAACAGCAGCCTCCTGACTTGCTTCAGCTTATTTTGAGATAAGATGTCAGTAAAATGCTTGACACAGTTACATCGCTGTTACTACAGAGAGACCTCAACGTCCATCTGATACCAGGGAGGATTAGTAGCTTAAGAAAAAATAACAGATTTGTGCTATTTAGTTTAAAATGAGTGGCTCTATCCTTCTTCCCTTCCTCATCTGCTTGCTTTCCCTCTTAGAAGGAAAAAAAATTAACCTTTCCCCTCTGTCTCCCAGCTACTGATCCACAGACCGACCGAATAGTGGAACAAGTTAATCAGCAAAACCACTTCCGTTCCAACAAGCCGCTTTTTCTCTTTGAGCTTCTGCTTCTCTAGGGAAAACATCTCTCTTTCTATCTCTTCCCTCTGCCAGCCTCCAAATTAATGGCTCAAAATGCTCTTAACACAGAGCAAACAGCCATTAGAATTTTGGTCTCTTTAAATATTTTGGGTTTTCACTACTGTTTAGGAATAAGAGCTGAGTCAGCTATAGCTCAGCACAAACATTTCCAGTGAAAGACTTTAAAGTGAAACTTTACGAGATCAGGGTTGACACAGAAACAGCACAGTGGACAAGTCAGGTCTTCAGCTCATCACGTAAGCCAAAAATGGGGATGCTGCAAAGCCCCATTCGCTGCTCAAAGGTGAAACCTACTGACAATCTGATTCTTTTTTCCAGGCCAGGCTTACTGTAGGATCCACGTTCCAGAGAGAGACTTGGTCTGTAGCTGCGGCGAGGAATGAGCTGAGATGAGGATACGAAAAGGGAAAAACATCCCCGGGTACTTGCAAATGAAAGAATGATCTGAAAGTTTAAAGGAGGAAGCAGAAACGGAAAAGCCAGAAAGAAAAAAATAACAAAACCATTTGGTCAGAGACACGTTTACTCTGCTTTAGGGAGTGTCCGAACAACTGCAGGGGCATTAAGCTTGAAGGGAATTGTTTTGGACTGCAGTCTTCAAGTCTTGCCACAGAATTTCTATTGGATTCAGGTCTGGGCTCTGACTGAGTCGCTCAAGGACATTCACGTTCCACTTACTGGGCCGCTCCATTTCTCTTTGTACGTTGTGCTTAGGATCATACTGAACATTGCCAAGAGACGGAGCTTCTTATCTTTCCCCTTAAACCCACCTCTCCCCTTTCCTCTTTCTCTATTTCTGTGGATAACACTATCATCCTCCCCATCTCCTCAGCTCGTAACATGTGTCATCTTGACGCCTCACTTTCTTTCTCTGCATATATCTCCAAAAGACTGCTAAAACCTGTCATTTCTTTCTTTAAAACATCACCAAAATTTGTCCTTTCCTTTCTGAACACACTACTAAAACCCTTGGGCCCGATATCTGAATGTCCCCCAGTGCCGCTGCCGTATTCCCCAGTACTAACCAGTTAGCATCGGGGTGCTCCAGGGGCACCGCTTGGCTATAACCGAGCAGCGGCAATATTGATTCGCTGCTCGGTTATGGCAAGGCAGTGAAAGTAAGACGATGCACCACAGAATGTAATCGGGCAGTGGCTGAGTACTACCACACTGCCAGGTTAGCTTCCTGCCAATCCGGGCAACCCAGATATTCAATGCCGGGGTCGGATATGACCCCAGCACTGAATATCCAGGTTTAAGATTTAGCAGTGGTGGCTAGCAGCGTTAGGAAGGGAGGAGTAGCCTAGTGGTTGGGGCAAGGTACTTCAGGCTGGAAGGTCGGGGGTTCAAATCCCACTAGAGGACAGCAACCTTGGGCCGGAAGGACTGGGGTTTCTAGTCCCACAGATGCTCCTTGTGGTCTTGGGCAAGCCACTTAACCCTCCATTGCCCATGTTCCCTGTAAGTATTAGTGTATGTGTCTCATCCCTGCGTGTTAAATGTATCCCCCAATTGTGTTGTGACCGCTTTGATTGAAGGATGAGGCGGTATACAAAAACTGTCTAAATAAATAAATAGAATGGCTAGCTGCCATCATCCACCTTATTTACTCTCTTATCACCTCCCATGTAGATTACTGCAATCTGCTCATCACATCTCTCGCCCTTTCAATCTATTCAAAACTCAGCTGCACTCTTATAGCCCCCTCTTCTCAAGTCACTTCATTGGCTCCCTATCTGCTTCCACATACAGTTCAAACTTCTCTTTCTGGTCTACAAGTGCATTCATTCTGCATTTCCTTATTACCTCTCCTCACTTGTCTTTCCCTACACCCCTCTTTGGGAACGCCACTCATAGGTAAGTCACTCTTATTTGTGCTCCTGTCCTTCACCGCCCACTCCAGACTGCGTTCCTTCCACCTTGTTGTGCCGTATGTCTGGAAGGGACTCCCTGAGTTGGTACGCAATGCTCAGTCTCTGGTCCTATTGAAATCCAGGCTAAAAGCCCACCTTTTTGAGGCTGCTTTTATATCCCAAACCCCTTATTCTCCTGCTGATATATTCATGTTTTTAATCATTTCCTATAATAAATAAAATTCCCTTATCTCTTGTTTTCCTGCTTGGCTGTCTTAAATAAGCTCTGTGGAGCAGGGACTGTCTCTTATGTTTATGTGTACCGTGTTTTGTACATCTAGTAGCGCTATAGAAATAACTATCATTGACATGGAGGAGTAGCCTAATGGTTAGAGCAGTGGGATAGAACCAAGGAGGCCACGGTTCGAATCCCACTATTGTTCCTTATGACCTTGGGCAAGTTGCTTAACCTTCTATTCCCTCAGGTGCAAACTTAGAATGTAAGGTTTCTGGGGACAGGGAAATCCCTACTGTACCTGAACGCAACTTGCTTTGAATGTCTAAAGAAATGTGGGAGCTAAATCCATATTTTCTCCCTGATCCCAGGTCTACAGCAGACGAACAACATTTCTTCTGCCTGTACTTTGCACCATCCATCTTTCCCTCACTCTTCATCAGCCTTCTTGCCCTGCTGCTGCCACCACCAAGCTTTTCTGAAGGAAGGGTATTAGCAGGGTGGTATGTGGTATTTGGTTTACACCACACTTGGCACTGAGACCTGAAGTTTCACTTTGGTCCCATCAAACCACAGGTATATGTGTGTAGGTGAGCATGAGACATATCTGTATGGGGGATGGTGCAGGGGACAGTGTCTGGCAGACAATATCTGTGTGGGGGTGGGGGAGGGAGATGCCCAAGTGCATGTGAATGCTTGGGGATGAAGACTGAATAATGTGAATAACTAACACAAACAATTACAGGTCAACCAGTAAAGTTATTTTGCTCTTCAACTTATCACAATTAACTGTAACATTTTTCCATTTTCACCCATTCCTAGCACCCCATCCTAAAACACAAAAGAACCTATGCCAGCTCCGCCAGGCCCAGTAACTCCAACAAATCCAGCAATCATTTCCCAAACAATAATACTGTAACCTGGCAATCCCGGCTATCAACACATGCATGCTCTATAGGCCCCCACTTTATCATCTCCAACTCCTTCTCTCCCTCTCGAATTCTGATGAAGCCCCTTACCTGAGGGCAGGGTTTAATACGGACTGGGGTGCATTTGTCTAGGAGAAAAGGTGTGTGTAGGGGAAATGTTTTGGATTTGTTTTTCTATGTGGCAGGGGTAGGGTATGTGTGTGGATGGAGAAATGGAATGTGTGTGTGTGTGTGTACTGCTTTGGGGGAGCAGGGTGTGGTGTGTGTATGCATGTGCATGGTGGTAGAGGTGTTGGGTGTGCGTATAGGTGTCTGGAGGTGAAAGACGTGTGTGTCTGGTGGGTGAGGGGAGGCCAGTGGTAAGTGTGGCAGGTGAGAGGGGCGTAAGATGTGCTGCATACCTTGAAGCATAAGCAGACAGATGAACAAAGGACTATATAGATAATACGTTTAGGCTGGGGCCTGTTTGCTATTGACCAGCAGGGTAAACATGCACAGTGCTGAGGTTCACACCCATGTGACTCCTGCAGCACCTGACATGTGGGCCCTGGCCTTCCAGTGCACAGACAGCAAGGCAGTGGCGAATCAGTGGCTCAACCAGCACAGATTGGCATATCCATTAGACAGACATGATGACAGGATCACTGCACGTAGGATGAAGGACGGACACAACAGTGGCAGTAGGAAGGGACAGAAAGACAGCAGGGGTAATATATAAATGCTCCTTCAGTCTATGGGTTACTGTTAGTACATACACAAAGACACAGGTAATATGCTGCTTTTGGACTATAGCAATACGAACATTCTTTTTAAAGCTGGTGTTTTGATTTTTCCTGCGTTATCTGATGAGGCCCTGAAATATTTTTAAGATTGGTTGCATGTGTTTGAATCCAAGATTGCTCTGTCAGAACAAGAAAACCTGCGGACCACAGTCATTTTCGGCATGTTTAACCATTAGGAGGCAGGCCCCTGGATACGGAAATCTTTACCTGACACACTGAGAACGCATCTAATTTGTTAACTTTCAGGAAGCAGCTGAAAGGCTTTTTGTTTGCTCAACCTTTCAATTTAATGTTACTGCTCTGCCTACTGGGGTGGCTGATAAGGGAAGCAGCAAATAACCTTTTCATAAAGGTGAATAAATCCTAACAAATAAGAAATAAATTATTATGCAGCTTGGATATGGTTGATATTTTTTTTCTGATTTCAAACGTTATTTAATTATTTACTGTTTGTCTAACTGTTTGTTTAATTATTTATTTATTGTTTGTTTTAGTGGTGTGCTAGTTCAGCCCTCTCAGCTGTACTTACCTTGCCTCTCTCAACTAACTGGGCTTTGTGTGGTAGCCATTTTGAATTAAATCTCTCTCCCCAGAACCTGCTGTTTGCTAAACTTTTTTCCTGTCCTTGCCTGCCTGAGTGACTCCTCCCCCTCCCCCTGAGGTATTGTGTAGCCTTCTTCCTGTTTTCTCCACGTGTGCATAGTCTGTTTTAGTTTGCTTTTCTCTGACCAGAGAAGGGCTGTACTTTTACAGAGCTCTGCTAGTGAGGAGATATTTGCCTCCTGGGACATCTTACTGTGAGTTCTAGCTGTTTATTTAATTATTTACTGTTTGTCTAACTGTTTGTTTAATTATTTATTGTTTGTTTTAGTGGTGTGCTAGTTCAGCCCTCTCAGCTGTACTTACCTTGCCTCTCTCAACTAACTGGGCTTTGTGTGGTAGCCATTTTGAATTAAATCTCTCTCCCCAGAACCTGCTGTTTGTTAAACATTTTTCCTGTCCTTGCCTGCCTGAGTGACTCCTCCCCCTCCCCCTGAGGTATTGTGTAGCCTTCTTCCTGTTTTCTCCACGTGTGCATAGTCTGTTTTAGTTTGCTTTTCTCTGACCAGAGAAGGGCTGTACTTTTACAGAGCTCTGCTAGTGAGGAGATATTTGCCTCCTGGGACATCTTACTGTGAGTTCTAGCTGTTTATTTAATTATTTACTGTTTGTCTAACTGTTTGTTTAATTATTTATTGTTTGTTTTAGTGGTGTGCTAGTTCAGCCCTCTCAGCTGTACTTACCTTGCCTCTCTCAACTAACTGGGCTTTGTGTGGTACCCCCATCCCCCTGCTGAGGGTTGACAGGGTACCTTGTAACTGCCCTCTTTAATAGGACTTATCTCCCTCCCTCCCTCCCCAGCACCCACCCACCCCTGGGGTAATTGTAGTTTTATAGGTACTTGCACATCTTAGAGGAAAGGGGCTGCTCTCAGGTGCAGCTCTTAATCCAAATCAATCATACACAGAGGACCTGAGATTAATTAAGCTTCAGGTACACAGGGTGTATTAGGGGTATTAGATACACTTTTATTAGTATAAGCATCTACACCAATCCTTATTATATACCGAATTTAAAAGACCTAAACACAAGCTTTAAACTAAGATGCAGACAGAGGTCCAGCAACGAGATGGGGGTTCTCCGGTCTTTTGCATTGAGTGTCACATGTATGATTTTCTCCCAGTTGGTGAGAGGTCCTACATATGCACTAAGTGCAGGGAGCTCTTTGCTCTCAGGGAACGAGTCCGTTCTCTAGAGGCTAGAGTAGCAGACCTGGAAGACATAAGAAAGACAGAGAAGTACATGGACGAGACCTACAGGGATATAGTCCTGAAGTCCCACCTCCAGTCTGGCAGCATCCCTGTTGCCATGGAGGAGAGAGGTCGCGTGACAGGAGAGCATCACCCTGGTGTGGCAGGAAGTGATCCTGTAACTAGGACCTGTCCTCCAGGTGATGTAAAACCCTCTCGCACCGAGGACGTTTCTCCAGGGCCATGTCCCCATGAGGGGAGGGTCAGGACAGCTGTTATAGTTGGTGATTCAATCATTAGGAATGTAGATAGCTGGGTGGCTGGTGGACGTGAGGATCGCCTGGTAACATGCCTGCCTGGTGCGAAGGTAGCAGATCTCACACACCGCCTAGATAGGATCATAGATAGTGCTGGGGGGGAGTCTGCTGTCTTGGTACATGTTGGTACCAATGACATAGGAAAATGTGGTAGGGAAGTTCTGGAAGCTAAATTTAAGCTTTTAGGTAGGAAGTTGAAATCCAGAACTTCCAGGATAGCGTTCTCCGAAATGCTTCCTGTTCCACGTGCAGGACCCAAAAGACAGGCAGAGCTCCGGAGTCTCAATGCGTGGATGAGACAATGGTGCAAGGATGAGGGTTTTGGATTTGTTAGGAACTGGGGAACATTCTGGGGAAAGGGGGGGCTCTTCCGAAGGGATGGGCTTCACCTTAATCAGGATGGGACCAGACTGCTGGCATTAACCTTTAAAAAAGAGATAGAGAAGCTTTTAAACTAGAAAATAGGGGAAAGCCGACAGTCACCCAGGAGCGCATGGTTCGGACAAAGGTATCCTTGAAGGATACTACCAAAAACAGTGAGGTTCCAAAAGGGAGTATAGTAGCCCAAATGCCCTTGAGTAAGGAGCAGACAGAGCATAAAGATTCCCAATTACCCATGCCTACCAATAGCCAGATTAATATTAATAAAATTAATAAAATACAGTCACTAAAATGCTTGTATGCCAATGCTAGAAGTCTAAACAATAAGATGGGAGAATTAGAATATATAGCACTAAATGAGAGGTTAGATATGATTGCACTCTCAGAGACATGGTGGAAGGAGGATAACCAGTGGGACACTGTGATACCTGGATACAAACTATATCGTAATGATAGAGCTGAACAAATTGGTGGAGGGGTTGCGCTCTATGTTAAAGAGGGCATTGAGTCAGAAAGGATTAAAGTTTTGCAGGGAACACAATTTGCTGTAGAATCTCTATGGATTGAAATTCCATTTATGAAAGGGAAGGTGATGGCAGTGGGAGTATACTATCGACCGCCTGGCCAGAATGAACAAATGGATGATGAAATGCTCAAAGAAATCAAGGAAGCTAACAAAAGCCACAACAGAGTAGTAATAATGGGTGATTTCAATTACCCCGGTATCGACTGGGACAGTCTCACAGCAGGACAAGCTAAAGAGATTAAGTTTCTAGATGAAATAAATGACTGCTTCTTGGAGCAGCTGATTCATGAACCGACCAGAGGGGAAGCCATACTGGACCTAGTCCTTAGTGGAACGCCAGATCTGGTGCAAGAAATAAGGGTGTTGGGACCACTTGGCAATAGTGATCATAGTATGATCATGTTTGATTTAATCAGTGGAGGACAGATAGTAAAGGAATCCACAGTACTACCTTTTAACTTTCAAAAGGGAGACTATGATAGAATGAGGAATATAGTTCGAAAAAAACTAAAAGGAGCGGTTCCAAAGGTTAAAGACTTACAGCAAGCTTGGGTGTTATTTAAAAATACTATCCTCGAAGCCCAGACCAGCTGTATTCCACGCATTAAGAAAAGTGGAAGAAAGTCCAAAAAACTGCCAGCATGGTTTAAAGGTGAGGTCAGAGAGGCTGTTGCTGCCAAAAGAGCAACCTTCAGGACATGGAAAAAAGAGCCAAATGATGAAAACTGGAAACAACACAAGCACTGGCAAGTTAAATGCAAAGCATTGATAAGGCAGGCAAAGCGGGAATTTGAGAAGAAACTTGCTACGGAAGCAAAAACACGAAATAAAGACTTTTTCAAGTACATTCGTAGCAAAAGGCCTGTGAGAGAGTCAATTGGACCATTAGATGATAGAGGGGTAAAAGGGGCAGTAAGAGGGGACAAGGCTATAGCAGAGAGACTGAATGAATTCTTTGCTTCGGTCTTTACTGAGGAAGATGTAGGGATGTTACCCAAGACTGAAGTGGTATTTAAAGGTGATACTGCAGAGGAATTGAGAGAAATATCGCTACACCGGGAAGATATATTACAACTATTTGATAAACTGAATAGTAACAAATCACCTGGACCGGATGGTATACATCCCAGAGTGTTGAAAGAACTGAAATATGAGATTGCAGACCTGCTATTGGTAATCTGTGAACTTTCATTAAAATCATCTGTAATACCTGAAGATTGGAGGGTCGCCAACGTAACACCAATTTTTAAAAAGGGTTCCAGGGGTGACCCGGGAAATTACAGACCGGTGAGCCTGACGTCAGTACCAGGGAAAATGGTAGAAACCATCATAAAGAACAAAATTACACAGCATGTAGATAGCCATGGCCTAATGGGAGACAGCCAACATGGCTTTAGACAAGGAAGATCTTGTCTTACTAATCTGATCTGTTTTTTTGAAGGTGTGCATAAACAGGTAGACAAAGGTGAGTCGGTTGATATAGTGTATCTGGACTTTCAGAAAGCTTTTGACAAGGTCCCCCATCAGAGACTTTTGGCAAAGCTAAAAAGTCATGGGATAGGAGGCAGTGTACTATTGTGGATCGGGAACTGGTTAAAAGATAGAAAGCAGAGGGTAGGGCTAAATGGCCAATATTCCCAATGGAAAAAGGTGAATAGTGGAGTACCCCAGGGATCTGTACTGGGTCCCCTACTTTTTGACATATTCATAAATGACCTGGAAAAAGGAATAACTAGTGAGGATATCAAATTTGCAGATGACACAAAACTGTTTAAAGTTGTTAAAACCCAAAAGGATTGTGGAAAACTGCAGGAGGATCTGGATAAATTGGAAGACTGGGCATCCAAATGGCAGATGAAATTTAATGTGGACAAGTGCAAAGTTATGCACCTAGGAAAGAACAACCCACACTATAGTTACACGATGCAAGGCTCCACATTAGAAACCACCACCCAGGAAAAAGATTTAGGAGTCATCGTGGATAACATGTTAAAACCCTCTGCCCAGTGTGCAGCGGCGGCCAAGAAAGCAAATAGAATGCTAGGTATCATAAGGAAAGGGATGGAGAATAAAACAAAGGATATTATAATGCCTCTGTATCGCTCCATGGTACGACCGCACCTTGAATATTGTGTGCAATTCTGGTCACCGTATCTTAAAAAGGACATAGAGTTATTAGAAAAAGTACAGAGAAGAGCCACCAAATTGGTGAAGGGGATGGAAGGCTACTCCTATGAAGAGAGGCTAAAAAGGTTAGGGCTCTTTAACCTGGAAAAGAGACGGCTGAGGGGAGATATGATAGAGGTCTATAAATTAATGAATGGAGTGGAACGGATAAACGTGGATCAATTGTTTACGCTATCAGAATATAGAAGGACTAGGGGACATGTAATGAAGCTACAGGGTAAACTATTTAAGACAAATAAGAGAAAATATTTCTTCACTCAACGTGTAATCAAACTCTGGAATCTGTTACCGGAGGATGTAGTAAGGGCTGTTAGTATAGCTGGGTTTAAAAAAGGTTTGGACAAGTTCCTCGAGGAAAGGTCCATAAACCACTATTAAAAAGGGACCCAGGATATCAATGCTTGACCTAGTACAAGCACTGCAGAACCTGTGTCTTTTGGGGAAACTGCTAGGTACGTATGACCTAGATTGGCCACTGTTGGAAACAGGATACTGGGCTTGATGGACCTCGGTCTGACCCAGTATGGCATTTCTTATGTTCTTATGTTCTTATGTGTGTTTATAAATTCTTATGTATTCTTACCTGTAATCCGTTTGGGACTTTTTTTTGTATAGATGGAACATAAATTTTAATAAATGAAATGAAATGTACTTTTATAATCATTTAATATTGTTGTGATCTCATATACTGTCCTTCGGTTTATCATTCAGCACCACAGAACCTGAAGGTTCTGAGCTCAAGCTTGTTACTTCCTGCTTGCAACTGTGAACATATTTCACTCACTCTCCAGGGCCACTGAGTTTTTTTGTTCACTGGTATTTCTGTTTGATTGCAGAACCAAACATTTAAGCTTTAAAACCAGATTATTTTCTACACAGTTCTTCTTTTGGCATTTCACAAAAAAAAAAAATAGGACATTTGCATTTTATTGGCAATAAGACAGAAGTTAACAGAAGAATTGGGAGAGGAGAAAAGAGGAATTTGCTGGCCAGAAAAGAAAAAAGGAGAGAACATGAAAAAACATAAGAAACTGACTTCATCTCCACATTCACACAACCAGCCAGTAAATATCTTATCATCCCTTATATTTTTTAGGTAGGCTTGTAAGACAGCTTTTAACAGACTCAAGAAGCAGAGAAAAAAATGTTTTGCAGATGAGTGGACCCTGTGCCCCAAGTACACTAATTCTGGGGAAATATTTTGGCAACACACTGTGATAGTCAGAACTGGCTTATTGACTTTGTTTTCCTGATCCCCCATTGTGCTGCAGTGATCACTACTCACGCTCTGGTCCATGGTCTCAGGAATGAACTCCCCTTCGCTGTTGATACTCGTGTAGGATCCCTGCCGGGCAATCTGCTGCTGCTCTTCTGGAACGCTCCCCGGCGGCGGTGAACTCCGGCCAGTGTGCAAAGAGCCTAAGGCAGAGGCGAGAGAGTGAATGCAACCTGTGAATCACCAGAAACTTCTCTCAAGGATTCTTGTGCAGCAAAGGGGGAATAAGGATAGAATGCGATGGGGAAAGTCGGAGCAGCTTCAGTCTCAGTCCCAATGAGGGCTTATGTGTAAATATGTAAAAGTAAATCAGGAAGTCGTGAAAACATGAAGTTGTTTCACCCAGATGCGTCGAGATAAGTATGCCATATGGAAACAAGTGGAGCGATTTCAAGGATAAGGAAAGATGTGTGAACGCTATAACAACACTGCTGGTCCCCTAGGTTCGCACACAGAGAATGCCCACCTGTCATGGAACCAAGACTAGGGAAGAAGGTGGTGAGAAAGACATTACTCAGTGGCTACAGTCTGGCTGCAGAATGTCACACTGCCTTGGAAATAATAACAATTTAAGCTTTTTCTGTGCAAATCCTCTAGTGTACAGCAGCGATAACTCACACCGGTGTGAGCCCCGATATCCATATTCAAATGCAGTGATGATGCTCCTTTTGGAAGATTCATTTTCAACCAAGTCTAGTAAATACAAAGCAATCAGGCTGTGCTTCTGCTTAGAAACTCAACCTACACCCCCACACTTTGGCTTGGACTGATTTGCCGCATGATTAAAAATCAAACAGACCTTGTGTTTCCTAATACCACCCACCTATGCCTAAAGGTGCATATTTATATTTTGAGAAGTCTGACTCTTTTAATGTATAGTCACTGTTGCATATTCAAATCAGCTGTGCAGAGACTTGAATTCTTTGCTTAATTGCCTTATCTTAGACTGCCACATTCTCAGGTGCTGTTCCTGACCACTCGGAGTCTGCTTCAGGGCCGGGGAGGTTACTGATTCTCACCCCTCCATCTGTGCTTTCTATTTCCCTTGCACTCATTCATCTCATCTTTGCCTTCATTCCCATATGTCTCTCTTCTTATCTTTAACTCCTCCATCTCCAGCTCCCTCCCCCTCACCTTTCCTGCTATTTAGCCATTGCTGCGTGGATGTGTAAGTTATACAGACAACAGCTGAACTTTATAAACCTTTACTGCCATATAAACTTTTTCATAATGCCTTCAGCCCACCTCAAATTTTGCCCCTTTTAAAAAGGGATAATTCTGGAAATTTAGGAACTTGAACATCCAGAATTTATGTGTGCTCTATGGCCTGAATAAATAAAAACAGACAAGCCAAAAAAAAAAAAAACACAATCTAAGTGGGTGGTGCTCGCTGCTAACTGTGGTTTTAAATATCAGCCTTAACACGTCACTTAATACCTTAAGATAGCTACATATTCCAAAAGCAAACTGGAATTATCATCTTTTTCATCAATTCCACCTACATATTTTCTCTTTCTGTACTGTTCTCAGTCTCTTCTCTGCTTTCCTTATTTATATTTTCTGACTCTTTTCATGGTTCTCCTTTTGTTTGGTTTTTTTTTTTAACTTTCCTTGTAGGGGCCTCTCCTCCTTGCTCCATCATGGTTTTTGAAAATATTTCTTTCATCATATCTAGCAATATCACTCTCTCCTCTCCAGCTTATACACAATTTTTCATCTCCACCTCTTGCCCTTTCATAACACCCTCTTCCCCATCTCGCACCCTTTTCCATCTCCCAGATCTCCATTTTCTCTTCTCACCACCACAAACCTTCCATTTGCAATCTCTCTCTTGCCCATGAAGGACTAAACTGGACAAAAGATGAAGCATTTTCCCTCTTCTCTGGTCCTTTAATCTTTTACTGCTCCCCCTACTCCCTTCCCTATCCATATCTTCAGCCATCTTCTGCTTTGCCCTCTCTTCCCTCCATAGTCTCTTCTTATCTTTGCATCTTTCCCCCTCTTCATCTCTTCCTCCCTCTTCCTTTCAGATTTCTCTCTCCATTCCACCAAGTTTCTATCCCACTCTCTCACACAGGTTCCTTCTCTATAGTGGTGGGAGTCAGGAAAGGTATGTCCAGGAGTTGGAGGAACAGAAGCAGGGACCAAGAATGCTTCCTTTCACTCTCTTCGTTCTTCTGGACTGCTATTGCCCCTCTTACTTCAGCGGCCATGAGGTGTAGTGAAAATGGAGGACAGTTTCTTTGATCTGCTTGTAGGATTGGCTCTTCCAGTCATGCGCTATTCCCTTATTGAGGAGCATAATGTAGACATCCTGGCAGCTACAGAAACATGACTGCCATCAAACGACCCTCTTTTGCTTAACAAATGATGTCCTGGGAATTATGTTTGTTTCTGTGAAAAAAGAGTTTGGGGAGTTGGAGGGGGGAGTCATGTTAATCACTCGGGTTAATTTATTTTATTTAACATTTTATTAAATTTATTTTATTTAACATTTAATCTGTCAGGGTATCAACAACTCTCCTTTAAGACTACAATGTTAGATGCTATATTGTTATATAATAAAGGCTGTGAGGCATTTATCATGCCCCATGCAATGGATACTGATTTATTGCCATTTCTGGAATGGTCAATTACTGTACCAATCGATTTAGGGCATGTGATTATTGTTGGAGATTATAATGCTCTGGTTAATTCTGGCCGCCTAGGTTTCATCATGCAGGATATGATTGCCCTGAATTTTACTCAGCTGATCGCTTTTCCTACTCACGCTGAGGGAAATATTATTGATCTGTTGTTTGCGTCAGATGCACCTTTCTTATTTACAGGTCTCCAGGATGACATGGCGACCTTTGCCATGGCCTGACATGTTGAAAGCTCACCTCTTTGAGGCTGCTTTTGGATTCTGATCCCTTGTTTCCCTTGTGTCTCTTTACCCTTCCCTATTCTGCTCTTATTCTTATCTTTTGTCTTGTCTGTCTTAATTAGACTGTAAGCTCTGATGAACAGGGACGTCTTTATATATGTCTGTACAGTGCTGTGTATGCCTTGTAGTGTTATATAAATGATTAAAAGTAGTAGTAGTAGTAAAGGCCTCTATTGTCTCTGCTGCTAGGAAACTGAAGCGGAGATGTATGAATTATAAGACGTTTGATTATCCCTCTTTTGTTAATATATAGTTGTATACTGATAGTCCGTCTGAAGGATCTGATATAGAGGCGATGCTAGATCTGTGGTAGCTATCAGTCAGGCAGTACTCTAGGGTGGTGTCAAAGGTTGTTGGCTTGCGATATGAGAAGCCGGCCCTTTCGCTTTTGAAGAATTTGTGTCAACAGAAACGACTGGTCTATAGGGCTGAGTGCACATGGTTAAAAACACAGTTGGTTGTGAAGAGGAACTGGTATTTTGCAATGTTTTGTACTCTTCGGGCACAATATACCTCAGCAAAGTGTGCCTATTTCTGTGCAAACATTTCTTTGGCTCTTTCCTGACTTTCTGAACTGTTTCATTTGGTTAGAAAACTTTTAAAGGTATTGCATGGCTCTGGTGGGGATATTCCTAAGCAAAACAGTTTGCACAGAGCAGCAGGCACTATTGCCAGTTCCAGACACCATTTATTTATTTATTTTATTTTTCTTATATACCGCACTATTCAGCATCAGCGCGGTTTACATGTAACGATAACTGTTCAGTGAAGACAATCTACACTGAACTTACAATATAACAGAAATGAAACATTGGTTTAAGATGAACCTTATTCAAGAGGGGTTGGGTGGAGTAATTATGTGGAGCCCACTACTGATACGGTAACATAGGCATGGCAGTGTATACAGCCTAAAAGCTTGTCTGTGGATTTGATATCAGCAGGATATGT
Source organism: Ichthyophis bannanicus (assembly GCA_033557465.1). Lineage (NCBI taxonomy): Eukaryota > Metazoa > Chordata > Amphibia > Gymnophiona > Ichthyophiidae > Ichthyophis > Ichthyophis bannanicus. The sequence goes on from CM066031.1 coordinate 253,263,404, forward strand.
AAAAGTGGCTAGCGATAACATGTCTAGTTTATTTGCGATTTAATAGAGGCCTCACTAGCACAAGGTTACCTTTCTAACAATATGAAGCAGGCTGCCTTTCGTCTTAAGCTGAAGAAGAAGAATTTGTCCTACTCTGCTTTGGCAGAATTATAATCCAATTTTCATAAGAGTTTTCTCAATCAGAGGAACAGGATGATATACACATAGAAGTCCCTCCCTCCAATGGAGGAAGAAAGCATCAGAGGTTGGTTTGCCGTGTGTCCCCACCCTGGAGCAGAACGGAGGCACCTGGGTGGAGTGGTGAAAAGATCTACTGAGGGGATGCCCCACTCCTGAAAGATGGAGAGAGCTACCTCCCGTTCCAGGGTTCATTTATGAGGTTGAAGAACTTGGCTCAGGTCTGCCTGCTACTGCGCTGTGGGAGACGGGCTGTTATGTGGCTCTGAGTTCCATCCCTTGAGAGATGGCAAAGTTCCACATCCTGACTGTCTCCCAATACAGGAGATACATGCCCATTCCTCCCTGCTTGTTGACATAGAACATAGCTATTTGATTGCACATTTGAATCATCACAATTTGGTTGGCTAACTGAAAGCTTTCAGAGCATTCAAGATTGCCCTCAGTTTCATGAAATTGATCTGATGAAGATTTTCTTGGATGAACCATGTTCTCTGAGTGTTGAACCCATTTACTGTACATAAGCTCCTGAAACCAGTTTTGATGCATCTGTCATAAGTAAATCTTGGTAGGAAGGAATTTGAAAAGGAAGACCTCTGGCCTAATTGGTATGGCCCATCCACCAGGACAGAGAGACCCGGAGGGGAAGAGTGACAGTTTTGAGTTGCTAAGCCTGTTTGTGACTTGTGTCAGCCTGTCACATGGAAGAAAGGCTTTTGACAGAGTCATGTCTAGCAAGCTCCAATTAATTCCAATTGTCTAACAGGCTAAACTTGAATTTGGGGTAACTGATAACAAACTCTAGCATTTACAGTATCCAGATGGTAATGTATACAGATTCTTGAACTCCTTCCTGAGAGGTGCTCTTGAGCAGCCAATTGTCCAAATAGGGAAACATGTGCACACTCAGTTTGCGAGAAATGCTACAATTTCAAGGCATTTCATGAATATGCGAGGAGTGGACTTCAGTCCAAAAGGAAATATGTAGAACTGAAAATGATGCTTCCCATGACAAATCGCAGATACTTCCTGTGACTGGGATGTATCTGTATGTGGGTATAAGCATCCTTTGGATCCAGAGAACATTTTTGGAGAAAAAGTAGAAGGGTGCCCAAAGAACCCATCATGAATTTCTCTTTGACTAGAAATTGGTTCAGGTCTCTCAGGTCTAAGATTAATTGGAATCACCAGGAAGTACCTCAAATAAAATCTTTGCTGTTCCTGCCCTGGCGAAATGGGCTCAACTGTATATGCAGGGCAGAGAGTTCTTGAAGAACCTCTGATGCTGAGGGGCAGGGGAATGGAATGGTCCCTTTGGTGGATAATTTGAAGGGAGTTTGAATAAGCAGTCTATAACCTTCCTGGAGTGTTTTTAAAACCCAAGAGTTGGAGGTTAGAAGAGGCCACCTTCGAGCAAAAAGTGTGATCCTCCCACCGACCGAAAGGTTGTTAAAGTAAGATATGGAAATATTGGCCATATTCTCTAGGAACCAGTCAAAATCCCACCCCGGTTTTGACTGGGAGGTAGGCTGGGACTTCTGGACCTTTTCCTGTCTTAATCAGTCACGAGCAGGTTGCCTGGATTGGATATGGTGGGAGAAAGGAAAATAGCTATACCTATGAGAGAAATAGGATCTTTGCTCTCCCCCCCCCCCCCCCCACTGTCAAACCTCTGAGATGAAGTAGAAACTGGCTCAGAAGTGCACTTGGAAAGAGTTAAGCATGTCAGAGTGCTGATTAATCATGGTAGCAGCTTCTTGCACCCTATCACCATGACACGGTACTTCAGCAGGTTGCTCCTGGACACTGACCTTCAAGTTTGAAGCTTGGAGCTGTGAGAATCTCTGGATGCCAATGCTCACAGAGGAGGCTCTCAATGCCACAGACAACGTATTTTCTACACTACTTCCCTGCTCAGCTTTCTCTAAAGGGAGATAGTTTGACATATTGTCAGGCTGCGCATGATGTTCTGTAAGTGCATGCCCAAAAGGAGCTAACAGGGCATCATGTGAGATGTTAGCAAGGTGCTCTGGAAACGTTTCTCCCAAAAGAATCTAAAGTGCAGGTCTCCCTCCTCAGGGGCACAGAGGAGCGTGACTTGGAGCTTAAGCCTCTTTAGAGAGCAGATTTAACAGTCATAAAGTGGTGCAGCAGCTGAAGCTTCTCAATTCCAGGAGTCTTTTGAACTCTATACATAGAATCAACCTTCTTATTAAGTGGAAGTACAACCTCTATAGCCTCCGTCTATAACCTCTGATAGATGCGGTGCACAGGTACTGTCACTACTTAGGGGAAATGGAATATTGAAGGATATCCAACTCTTCATCCCTGGGCTCCTCCTCCATCTCCAATGGAAAGTGTGGCCTTAGCCATAAACCCAGGGCTGGCCCATCCACTAGGCACGTGGCACGGCGCCCACGGCAGGCCATGTGCTTCGGCATACATGGCTTGCCACCTCTGACCTTCCTCCACACAACTTCCTGCCTAAGGGGGGTCAGAAGCAGCAGGCCATGTGTGCCAAGGCTCATGGCCTGCCATGGGCCAATGTGCCAAGTCAAGCCTTCCCCTTTCCACTGACCCCGCTGACAGAATCAGCAGCAGCAGGAGTGGTGGTGGCATGGCTCAGCTTGGAAGGGGGTGACAGTGTGGCTCAGTAGGGGGGGGGATGACTCAGCCAGGGCTTCTGCCTGGGGCAGCAGAAACCCTTGGGCTGGCCGTGCATATGCCTTACAAAATCAAGGAATAGCAACTCCTCAGGAGGGGACTTGCACCTCTCATGAGGGATCCCAGGGCAACTCCAGAGATCCCTCCTCTGAGAAATATTCAGGGTCATACTCAGATTCCCATGAGTGGTCCGATTCAGACTCACAGCAGTACTCTAATGACGTCTGAGTCTCTGCCTGAATGGCCCTCTGTCCCCTAAGGGGAGGTGGATCTTCTTTGGGAGCACCTATACACCGATAACGTCCAATATCTTGGGAAGCGATCAGCCCCCAATGCAGTAGAGAGAGATACTGGCTGGTGAGATATTGATGTCAAGGCCCTTTGATGCTTCAATGATGATATCTCACCACAGGCAGATGGTGAGTTTCCAGGATATGATTGATTTATTGATGTGCCATTGTCAATGCTGACGGAGCCATAAGCTTGTGCATGGTGAATGGCATTGATAGTCTTTCCTTGAGATCATTCATCAGCCGCTTCTCAAGGGCTACCATCATTGAAGGAAAGGCATCTACAGCAGATTTGGCTGATGTTCCTGGAATCTGAGGGGGAGTGTTGACAAGCTGGTCTCAGCCTCATGAAGTCTGATGTGGCCTCTCCATTGTCAAGGAGGATGAACAGTCCTCACATCAAGTCTGCTTTAAGGATCCAGACTCTGAACCCTCAATGCTCTTGGCATCGTGTTCCCATAAACATTGGCATTGATGCAGTTTAGCCTCCGCATGATGCTCAAGAGCCTTAGTCCTCAATGATGGAAGACAACTTGGATGAATCCTTTTTCCTCTTTAGGGTACTATCAGTGGAAAACAGACTGTGCTCAAAGGCCCCTTGATACCAGTGCTCTGCCAAAGTCTGGTGCATCTCCTGAGTCCATGGACACTGAGGCTAAAGTCAATGGATCAGACTTCTCAATGCCAAAATACACTTCACACTGCTTTTCTAGACCCTGAAACCTTCTTTTTATCATTTGCAAACACAAAATGCAAGGTGGCTTATGGTTAAGACCCAGATACTGCAGGCACCATATGTGGATATTCGTGATGACATGGCCCTGCCAGACTGAATGCATTTTTTAAACCCACTGGTTGGTTTCTGGGACATATTGCCTGGAAAAATAGCCACTGCGAAATCAAACGATTTCATGTTGACAGTATTTTAAAAAATTATGCAGCATGGCTGGATTGCCTGAGACCTAAATACGGCCTATAGCGTAACATGAAAAAAACAAAGAAAACTTAAAAATATTCAAAAAACCTAAGAGGCTAAAATAAAAAAAACCTCTTATGGCAGAAAATGATTGCAAGGCTGGAAAAAAAGAGATAAGACTTACAAATGAGTGAAACAATTCAGAAAACATTTCTGATGTGGAAAAAGAATGAAAGATGTCAATGGGGCCCTGCAGCAAAAGAAGACTGAGGCAAATGGTGCAGCAGTGGCTGGTGGGAAGGCACAAGCATGCATGGTAGATCTCTTCTAAAAGCTTCTTGCATTAGCTAGGAAAGGTTCCTGAGCAAGGGCTGTCTGACATCACCCATATTTGAGCACTTATCTTGGTTTTCAACCGAGAAATGGAATAACCTGGTGTGAAGGAGTAGCCCAGTGTTTTGATCAGTGACGTGAAAACCGATAAAGAGGGATGCTTAAATCCCAATGATGTTCTTTGTAACCCTCCACTGTGTCAGGTACAAATTTAGATTGTAAGCCCTCCAAGGAAAGGAAGATATCTTCTGTACCTGAATGGAACTCGCCTTGAGCTACCATCGAAACGGAGTGAACTAAATTCAAACTAGTCCAAGGCCACATTATACTGAAGAAATTCGCCCCTCAAAGAGAATGGCCAGACACATTCTGATTCCTTCTCAGACTCTACCTCAAGGAATTCTGTATGATTGTTATCTACAGGCGACTAGCAAGAAAAAACAAAACGCTTCCAAGATTAGCCATCCCTTTGGGAAAGTGACAAAATCCCAAGGCCACAGCAAACAAGCGCATGCTTAAGGTGACATTTCTGGGGACGGCATTTCAGCCATAGTTTTGAGAAGACTAGGGATGCGGATCTTGAGCCCCTTATTCTCCTGCTTACCACCCATGTGTTTACACCATTTCTCCTCAATTTTACCCCAACCCTGTTTGTTGTATTTGTCTGTCTTGGATAGATTATAAGCTCTATTGAGCAAAGATCGTCTCTCACGTGTACAGTGCTGTGTAGGCCTTGTACTATACAAATGATAAGCAGAGTAGCAGAAAGCGCACATTGAGTTCACTAATGCACCTTGAAAATGTCAGTGCACACAAAATTGATTTAATGCACATTAACTGATAAATTAATGTATGATAACAAAAAATAAACTGCAAAGTGCTGACTTGGGTGAAAATAGGCAAAAATGTTCAGAGGGGAGCATCTTACAATGACTTGCTTGCAACGGTAGAAAAGCTGGAGCCAGCCCCCATCATTCAAATGCCAAAGTGGTCAGACTGTTAAACTTATGCTTGAAAAACTGCACAGGAAGCTAAGGAACATGGATAACCTCTCCCATTCCTCTCCCCAGAGATGACCCAAACATCAGGTAATGCTAGGCTGCTGCCTAGGGCTGTGGCTTCTGACGGGCAGCGAAGAGCAAGTGCAATTGAAGCAAAACAATAGATATTGACAGCCGCACAAACTCCAAGAGCCATTAGCACGTTCCTTTGCCTGCAGGGAGAACAGGCACACACAGACATTACAAAGCAAAGGTTAATATTTAGACATAGGTTGTCCAATTAGGCATTTTTACAAGATTGCTGTGGAAGGAGTGGTGTTTCGATAATCATGATTGTTGAGTTTGATTATCAGAGTCTTGGGGGGGGGGGGAAGGGTGCGTAAGACTGAAGGTTGGGGTAGAATGCCCAAAACCCTTGCACCGCCCTCCTGTCCCCCAAATAAAAGCATGTTTTTCTCTGGACACTATTTAGAAACGTTTGATTACTATTCTGAAAGTGGTTATGTTTTAATTATAAAAATCAATCTAAAATATTTGATCTGTAAATGTATTTTATCACTGAACTTGATTGCTCAGGTGAAAAAGTCTCCAGCAAATTCCATGGATGCTATCACTCCACACACAATACTCATATCGATATGTCTAGGAATGGGATCCTGAAGGTAAATTGCCAGTTGTACACACAGCAGCTCTTGAAAAGCAATGATGAAATCAGTGGCATATCCCAGACTGATTTTTTGGGTGGACACCAGGCAGTGCGGATGCTGACATCACTTCCGGTTCCTCTCCTATTTGCCTATGCTACTGTTGACTGGGTTGGCCTGACTCCAGAATGGAGAGGTCACGGCTTGTCCAGGCCTACCCATGGCTACATCCATTCTCCGGCACCAAAGGCAAACCTCAGGCCCACATAGCAAGCATTTACTCTGCAGTGAAGGCTCTCTTATCAAAATATAAGGAAAAAGAAGAAATTCTGGATTTAACGCATGCCTTTTTCAGTGCTAGCTCAAGGTGAGTTACATTTAGACAAGGGAATTGAATTTAGCTCACATCTTTTTCAGAGTTCTCAGGTACTGGCACTCAAGATTCCATGTACCCTGGACGTGGATAAATTCTTGTATTTGTTTGGCTGCAGCAAATCTGGCATACGGAAATTCTACCTAGAGAAGGCTACTACTACTGATCATTTGTATAGCGCTACAAGGCATACACAGCGCTGCACAGACACATGTAAGAGACAGTTCCTGCTCATTGAAGCTTACAATCCAGTCAGGACAAACACAACAGTTGAGGACAAGGATACATCTAGAGGAATGGCAAGGAAACACAAGGAGACTAAGCGGATCAGGATCCAAAAGCGGCTTCGAAGTGGTGAGTTTTCAGGCTGGATTTGAAAAGGGCTGGAGATGAATAGCATAACATAATATAATGCCATCTACTGAACTGTGGTTATTATACACACCTGTTGAGTATTTCCTTGTCTTTTCCGAATCTTTGTACAAGGATCCCATGATGTCGCCCATAGATTTGGATATTCTCATTTCATGTTGTTTGCTGTTATTTGGTTGCAAATGCTGCAGGACAAACAGGCCAGTCACATTCTGCTGGAGGAAGCAGCGGTTTTACCCTTTCTACAAAGCTCAGCTTCAGAGGATAAGGTGTTTGACTTTCCATAGGCGATCGCCTGTGTACCCAGTACATTTATACAAGGGTCTCTCTCTAGTGCAGTCCCACTCATTAAAATCATAGCCACAGCAAATAGAAGATTTGTCCCCTAACAAAGCTCCCATTACAGCATTCATACTCTGCTATAATAAACTCTCTATAACAAATAGGCCAACTGGCACCCAGTCCAACTATAATGAAGACAAATGAAATTAATAAATTAAGAGCTTCTCTAGTTTCTAAGCATCAGCCATTGGTAAATGGAGATAGATTGCTGCTGTGTCTCAAATTGGCTCTGAATTCAAATGTTGTACTAAGCCTTTAAGTTTTAAAATGGGGCATCTGTCCTAATTAAATGCTCTGACAAACCTTTATTTCTTCCAAAACAGTATGATACGGTAATAATAGGAAAGGAACATGCTCTTAAACAGTGGGCTCTGCTTTAACTGCAGACTGGTTGCAGACACGGAAGTGTCTAATTTGATTTTTTCTTTTCCATATAAGTGCGCACTGTAAAGTCAGTCTGCACCACTCCCTGGATGCTAGGAAGTGGTGCTTTGGCACAGTTTCTGTCCTAGAGCATTGGATATCTACAATGAATATGCATGAGATTAACCTGTATATATATGGAAATCGAGTATATGAACATTTATCACATACATATTCACTGTGGATATTCTGAAAACCTGACCAGTTCTGGGGCACCCCGGACAGGTTTAAGGAAGCTGTCTAGTGGCTACTGAGGATTCATATATTAAGTAAATTAAAAGCATTTTGACTCGTGCCTCTCTGTAGTAAATTTAGCCAATGGCTAGAGCTATGACATCCAAAATACAAGAACGCATCATTCTCAATCAAAACTTCATGGGAACGCCTTCATAGCACCAATATATATATATGTATATAAGAGACCTTAGTTCGGGGTGTTTATTACAGCTATCTCAGTGCTGAATGCTACTCATATGCACTTCAATCATTGGTCTCCATTAGTGCTACTTCTTTATATATATATCAACATGTCAATTTTTTGCAATTAAAACTTCCCTTGAGATGTCAATGACAGAAGTTGAATAAAACTACTTAACTCTAAGTAAAGTCCAGGAATTCTCAGACTCTACCACTGCAGAAATTTGCTATCTAGACATTCGACTTGAGGTTTGCCAAAACACTTCAGGTTGCTCCAGGAGGAAATCGGTACAGCACAACTTCTCAAAATCAACATGGCAAAATCAAAATCGACATGGCCTAATGGGAGACAGCCAACATGGTTTAGACAAGAAAGATCTTGTCTTACTAATCTGTTATGTTTTTTTGAAGGTGTGAATGAACAGGTAGACAAAGGTGAGTCGGTTGATATAGTGTATTTGGACTTTCAGAAAGCCTTTGACAAGATCCCTCATCAGAGACTTTTGGCAAAACTAAAGAGTCATGGGATAGGAGGCAGTGTACTACTGTGGATCAGGAACTGGTTAAAAGATAGAAAGCAGAGGGGGTAGGGCTAAATGGCCAATTTTCCCAATGAGAAAGGTGAATAGTGGTGTCCCCCAGGGATCTGTGCTGGGTCCGCTGCTTTTTGACATATTCATAAACGACCTGGAAAGTGGAATAACGAGTGAGGTTATCAAATTTGCAGATGACACAAAACTATTTAAAGTTGTTAAAACCCAAGAGGATTGTGGAAAATTGCAAGAGGATCTTGATAAATTGGAAGACTGGGCATCAAAATGGCAGATGAAATTAAATGTGGACAAGTGCAAAGTTATGCACCTAGGGAAGAACAACCCAAACTATGGTTACACGAGGCAAGGTTCCACATTAGGAACCACCACCCAGGAAAAAGATTTAGGCGTCATTGTGGATACCATGTTAAAACCCTCAGCCCAGTGTGCAGCGGCAGCCAAGAGAGCAAATAGAATGCTAGGTATCATAAGGAAAGGAATGGAAAAAAAACCAAAAGATATTATAATGCCTCTATATCATTCCATGGTGAGACCGCACCTTGAATATTGTGTGCAATTCTGGTCGCCGTATCTTAAAAAGGATATAGCGATATTAGAAAAGGTTCAGAGAAGAGCCACCAAAATGGTAAAGGGGATGGAAGGATACTCCTATGAAGAAAGACTAAAAAGGTTAGGCCTCTTTAACCTGGAAAAGAGACGGCTGAGGGGAGATATGATAGAAGTCTATAAATTAATGAACGGAGTGGAACAGGTAAACGTAGATCAATTGTTTACGTTATCAGAATATAGAAAGACCAGGGGACATGCAATGAAGCTACAGGGTAAACTATTTAAGACTAATAAAAGAAAATATTTTTTCACTCAACGTGTAATCAAATTCTGGAATTTGTTACCGGAGGATGTAGTAAAGGCTGTTAGTGTAGCTGGGTTTAAAAAAGGTTTGGACAAGTTCCTGGAGGAAAGGTCCATAAACCATTATTAAGAAGGGACCCAGGATAACAATGGTTAACCCAGTACAAGCATTGTGGAACCTGTGTCTTTTGGAGAAACTGCTAGGTACGTATGACCTAGACTGGCCACTGTTGGAAACAGGACACTGGGCTTGATGGACCTTGGTCTGACTCAGTATGGCATATCTTATGTTCTTATGTTCTTAAGTCTCCATATTTTGGCATTCTCTATGGAAGCTATTACCATTTCCGGATTTAAATGGCACCTGCAGAAAAAAAAAAAAGCATTGGAAAACGTAAAGAGGTCACTCATAGGATTGACATCCACTTAATTTCTTTATTAAGCCCACTTGGTTGTAGATTGTCTAATGTAAAAAATCCATTGCTTTTCCAAATGTGCAAAGGATAATTCCGTATTGCCAGTTACAGTCACAGGTAAATGGTCAACAATCAACCACCAAACATCATTCCACGTGCGGCCCTTAAGATGCCAATGATTAACCAATGGGGCTGACAAAGTCCAGGTCGTGATTAACAGCACAACAAGCCCTGCCCACATAAACTTTAGAACAGGGTCACACAAGCACGTAAATGGTCCACATGGTCTGACATTTGGTTACATGCTTCATCCTGTAGATTTTATCAGTAATATGACTGGTCCATTGCATTAAAGTAGATGTATATGTGCACAGACATTTGTTTTTGACCTTGTGCTTAAGGTTCATAAATCTTTTCAACACCTTCCAGGTCGCCCCATAGAATCTAGTGAGGCCTCTCTGCTCAAACCTCTTTCTATATTTTTGGATACGTTTTTACAAGCTTATGTAGCTCTGAGCAGGTCTTACATTACAGATATGGTGCATTTTCTTTTCAAATTGAATGCCCTTCAATTTCACTAGTGGCATGTTCTTCCATTTTAGTCACTATGGACATTGAGGCATTTCATATTAATATATCCCAAGGAACGGCAATTACAATCATTGAAGATGTATAATCTGCATGTTCTCCCCCTCAACAGGTTTCTACATATTTTTTAGTATCCCTACCAAAGATAGCATTGTCTCACAATTTTTTTTGTTTTGATGATACTATGTATTTGCAAACTCAGGAGGTGGCCATGGAAGCTACAAGAGCTCCAAGTGTAGCGAATCTGTATGTTTCTATAGTGCGATCGAAAAGTCTCTCCACACTGAAGATTTGAAGAAGCATTTTTATATTCATCAGTGTGCATCAGTACATACAGGCGTGCTACAATATTTTTATGATTTAGACAGCTTCAATAGACTTATCGCATAGTTTTATGATATGGCTTAACAGCTGCAGTCTTAATTTGAAATTCACCATGTCTTATTCAGTTCAACAGGTGTCTTTTTTTAGACATATTGGTGGTCAAATCTGAAGCAAGTTACTTACCACACTTTATCAGAAACTGGTTGAACGTAATAATTTTCTCCAATACAAGAGTCACCACCCTCCAAAGCTTAAAGAAACATTACCTGATAGTCAATGCTTGCAACTATGCCATATATGCTCTTAATATTCTAATGTAAAAAAAACCAAGCAGTAATCTTATGGAGGAATAGCCTAGCGGTTAGAGCAACAGTCTACTACCCAGGAGATCTGGGTTTGATTCCCACTGGCATGCTTTGTGGCCTTGGGCCAGTCACTTTACCCTTCATTGCCTTGGAAGAAAAAGCCTGGCAATCTACTTCTGGTCTTAACTTGCCAAGAAAATCCAGGGGCTGCTCAGTCGCCAGGAATCAGCACTGACTTGAAGGCACTTAAAAAAAAATATCTTGGCAAATAGATTTTACCAGTGGGGATATCCATGCAGCGCAGTAGGCTGACATGCCAAATGAGATTTATTGCTTCATAATAAGACATGCACTCATTTGGAGAAACAAGTATGGGTGGTTCAGTATTCTGATCCTGCAGCGGTCATTGCAAAGAGTATTTATACTCACTGGTATGTAGTGGCACTCTATGAGATTTTTCAAGCTGGCCCCTGTATTGCTTATACCAGGAGAGGAATTTCTGGGATGCAGTGGTTCATTAAAATTTTCAACATGAATCATTTATCATCGAGTTCAATGGTTATCATTCACCATGTGGAAGTTGCTCAGTATGCACAAATACATCTACGTTAACGCAATGGACTAATCTTATTACTGATAACCAACTGTCAGACCATGTGGGCCTTTTATGTGATTGCGTGCCTCTATGCTAAAATGTATGTGGGCAGGACTTGTGCTATTAAGACTTGACTTATTGAACATAAATCTCAAATCACGACCCAGACTTTGTCAGACACTTTGGTTAATCATTGGCAATTTAAGGGCCACATGTGGAATAATGTTCATTGGTTGATTGGTGACCGTTTATCTGTGACTGTAACTGGCAATAGGGAATTAAGCACAGTTACTTACCTGTAACAGGTGATCTCCGGAACAGCAGGAATTAGTCTTCACATATGGGAGACGTCGCTGACGGAGCCCGCATGGGAATGCTCCCCAGCATCCAATCAGAAAGCCTTTGGGAGCATCCCCCGCGCCTGCGCGGTGGCTTCCCGCCCTTCCTACTGCCTCTCCCCAGTTGAGTTTCATAGCTGAGCCAGAAGGAGAGAAGAGGAAGGAATAGAGAGATACAACTCCTCGGGGAGGTGGGCCGGTTGTGAAGACTAATTCCTGCTGTTCCGGAGATCACCTGTTACAGGTAAGTAACTGTGCTATCTCCAGGAACAGGCAGGAATGAGTCTTCACATATGGGGACTCCCTAGCTGAGGATGCCCGGGGAGATCCCATAAGTGTAGCCCAGGACAGGATGGAATTTTACCCTTCCTGGATCCCCGGCATCCCCTGAGGGATGGAGGGTAGGAGTTGAGAGAGAGAAACAGCAAAAAACCCAAAGACTACAGGGAGAGTAATCTTTAGAATGCATGTGAGTATCATTAAGTATTTAATGAATTAATGACTTAGTACCATGTAGAGCTTACCTACTGGGCTGTAGGACGTAGAACTGCGATGAAAGGTACTGTAGCCGCAGTAGCGAGGTCTTCAAGGGAACTTCACAGCAGCGAAGAGGAAGTTCCAAATCCGGAAGGGCAGGAGACCCAGGTGTCCACTGGGGCAGGAGAAGGACGGCCGGTCTTCAAGAAAGCTTTATGCGAAAAGCTGAGCTCTCCCTTAGGAGCAGAGTCCATAACCCTGAGGACTAAGGGTAGAAGACTGGCCGATCTGGGTAGCCCAGTCCGGAGGAGAACAGGGGTGTACCCCGGAACCGAAGGGGTACACAGTCTTCCCTAGGTGAAGGGATAGGGAGACAAGGGTCTGAACCTCAAGAAAAGGAGGACATAACTAAAAGTAGAAGCTGTTGACTTCACAGCAGTAAGCGGAGTATAACCAGTCCCAGGGCCGATCCATAAGGAGATAGGCGATCGGACTGGCCGAACTCCGGAGGGGGGGGGGGGGGACGTAAGCACCGGCCATTGGAGAAATAGCAGGTAGAACACAGGCACTGTGGACATCCCCCAATATGCGCCTACCGATACAGATAATATCTAATATATCTAGGTAAGTTGGGCATGGAGAACGCCCCCCCGGTACTGACACAGGCATGCCGAGGAACCTACCTGCCTGAGCATAATACTGGTAAGGCGGACCTGCCACCGATCCACAGAAAACTGCCCACCCGAGGAGGTGGCGTCAAGATCCATCCAGGAGAAGGGATCTATTCCTGCGGAGCAGGGGCAGGTCAGCAAAACTAACAGCACGGTAGCGTGAAGGACAGAGGATAATAACAGTCCAGTAGAGCACATCAGGGGCACTGCAGGCCCTAGATGTGTCCCCAGGACCTTCACGCAGAGAAAAACTTGCCCCCCGCATTAAACGGGAGACAAGAGGGTATAGTCCTCGATAGGGTGGGTTCTCCTGCCTGAACAGAGGGAACAGACAAGGGGATGGAGCTGGTCCGGCCTCGTCGAGAAATTGTCCAGAACGTGCTGCGAAGGACAGCAACAAAGGTCTACACTGGGAGGAGAATTCCCGTATGGTATCAAATCAGAGGGGGACCCTGGCAGAGAAGGGTTCGGGGAACGCACCTAAGGGTAAGTCAGATAAAGGGTAGGATGTCCATGGGCCAGAACTATCACAGAATAGAGGTGATCTCCCTCTTCCGAAAGGAAGGAGAATACCTCAACCCCTGGACAAGCATCCGAACTATTTGCCCTACTGAACGAACCCCAGTGCAGAGCTAGAGAAAATTAAGCTTCTGGTCAGAGAAGTAAATTGTAAGCCGCCGCATACGGGGGCCTAAAGCTGCTTGGTATGAGTATCCTGGTGCGGGCCCGGGAACTTCAAACCACAGTGAGACGTCCCTAGCTTGGGCGCACCCAGCGGGTGGGCGAAGGGATGAAATTTCCTCTTCCTCGGGAAGGAAGGTCTAGGAGGACATTTTCCACCCCCGGGGGGAAGAGAGGACTTAGGATGGCTTCTAACGTGAGGAGGGTTAGCGAAGCACTGAGCAACCTGACGTAAGGCTTCGCTATTGAAGAGGTGGTCTCCAGCACACGGGGAATTACCCAAATTATGCTGAGCCCGTCTACACAAGTCTGACGCCTGCAACCATGCTGTACGACGTGCTCTAATGGCAATAGCAGAGGACCTGCTGACCGACAGGAAGGAGTCTAGAGAAGCCCGAGAAAGGAACCCAGAGATATTCCTGCAGTCATAAAGAAGCAAGGAATATTCAGAGGCCTTAGTTGCAGACAAGAAGGGAGACAAGAGAGATAATCTCTCGGTGACCTCCCGGAGTGTCAGGCTCATATAAAAAATATATGAAATAATTCTGGAAGCCAACATGGATGTTTGGAAGGTTTGACGCCCCAGGGTATCCAGCGTTTTAGAGGCACGACCTGGAGGGCGAGAAGAATGCTTCTTCTTGCTTCCAACCTTCCTCAGCGCCGATTCCACCACGATGGAATGATGCGGAAGCTGGTGCTGCTGAAACCCCGGGGAGGGGGGCACCCGATACAGAGCATGCATGGCTGTAGACGGTGCAGGAACCCTCAAAGGCGACCGCCAAGCCCCCATCAGAAGATCCTGCAGGGAAGGATGTAGAGGAAGCATTACGGCTGCCTGTTCCGCAGGACCCGGACTTAGGGAAGGACCCGGGATAGGAATGGCAAGCAAGTCCGCCATGTCAAGGAAAAAATCCTGAAAAGACGGCTCTTCCAGAGGGGCTATGCCATGAGAGGCGAGGGCGGGGGGGCCGCTAGGGCACCAAAAGACCTATCGGACTGACGCCCGCTGGGCAGAGAAGGGTACCAACAGTCCCGGAATGGGGCAGTCAGCACTGCGTCGTCGGTTCCTGGAATTGATTCCAAGCTAGGCATCGAAGGGGTCGATGGCACCGATGGAACCGCAGGGATCGGCCTCGGCCCCGACCCCGGGGACGGCACCGCCCCTGGCGATTGAAACGGCTCCGAAGCCGCCGGAGGGCAGTGGTCAGTGATCTCTGCACTGCGTCGCCGGAAGGGACAGGAGCCGGTCCCGAAACATGCCGTAGCCAAGCCTTCGAGGCTGGATACCGATTCGAGGCTGGGCATCGAGCCGAGCGAGGAGATCGACTCCCTCCTAGAGGGTCCCGGCGGCGGTGGCGGTGCCGGCGATGCTGATCCCGGGGAGCGAATCGGAACTGCGTCGAACGGCGCCGCAGGCATCGAGGGCCCCCGAGGACGAAGCTCGGTGAAGAGGGAGACATCCGACACCGGCGTCGATGTCGGGCGGTAGGCACCGCCAGACGCCGGGCCCTCTCTCGAGCCCATCTTACCCAGAGGGGAATCCTTCCGGGGCATACGACCCGTCCCCGAGGGTACCCAGGTAACCCGACGACGAGCCCCTGCGGGGAGTGAAACGCACAACCCCGGCGCCGACGCCGGGGCACCGGCATCTCTTGACGCTGGAACTAACCCCATGGCTGGCCGGGACGACGGGAACCCAGGCTGGATCGAAGCGATCGAAGTCACCGGGGCCCCCCTTCTAGCGATGGGTGGGGCCCTCGACGTCCGCGTCGATGCCGGGTGATCGCCCGTCTGGGATTGATAGATAGACCCCGAAGGTACCGGGGAAGGCAGACGGCGATCCCTGGTGACGAGTGGAGCACTCGATGCCCCTGCCGACTCCGGGGAAGCGGTGCCGTTCAAATCCGGTACCACCCCCGCGCAGGGCCGGGATACAGGCAAGCCAGTGTGGGTCGAAGCGATCGGCCCCGAAGGTACCGAGGGCACCAGATGACAATCCCCGGCGAAAAGTGGAACACTCGACGCCGACGGCTCGGTACCGCCCGAAGCGGGTATCACCTCCGCGCATGGCAGGGATGTAGGAACGCCAGACTGGGTCGAGTCGATCGGCCCCGGAGGTGCCGAGGACAGCAGCTGACGATCCCCGGTGAGGAGCGGAACGCTCGACACCGACGCCGATGCCGGGGGGTTGGTACCGTCTGACGCGGATACCACCTCCGCGCATGGCTGGGATGTAGGGAAGCCAGACTGGGTAGAGTCGATCGGCCCCGGAGGTGCCGAGGACACCAGCTGACGATCCCTGGCGAAGAGTGGAACACTCGACGCCGGCGCCAATGCCGGGGAATCGGCACCGCTCGAAGCGGATACCACCCTCGAGCATGGCTCGGGAATATTCTGTGAGGAGCGAACCCCAGGAACAACCCGAAACCCCGTGGATGCTTTGGAGCCCGAAGACTCCCGCCGGGGTATATTGGCCAAGGAGGGCTTGAGGGGTTGGCCGGAGCCGTCGCCATGCCGTGCATGAGACTCGCCCCTCAAGACTTGGCTAGTCTTAACAGACTGTTGTGTGGTTACCTGATCCTGGAGAGAAGAGAAAACCGATGATCGCACCTTAGGGGGAAAGACGTCATCGAGGGATACCCGAAAGAGGGAAGGTCTTCTCCCGATACTGGAGCCCGGAGGACCGGGGAGGAAAGGGTCAGGACCCAAACAGGAGAGGCACCAGGCGTTGGAGTCTAAGTGAAAAACTAAGTCTCCACAGTGAGGGCACTTCTGGGGGGAAGAAGGCTCCATGCTGTGAAGCCCGGTAGGCCTCAAACAACCCGAGGGAAAAGAGGGTTCCCTCTAGGTGACGAAGAATAAAAGAAAAGTAAAAGAAAAAAAGGGCACGGGTGGTGCCGTTGTCGGCGGGAAAAAGGCCGCGACCACAGGAAACAAGAAAAGAAAAGTTTCTGCGGTGGCAGGAGGTACGTCCTGCCTGCTCCGCGGAAAACGAAAAACTGGGGAGAGGCAGTAGGAAGGGCGGGAAGCCACCGCGCAGGCGCGGGGGATGCTCCCAAAGGCTTTCTGATTGGATGCTGGGGAGCATTCCTGTGCGGGCTCCGTCGGCGACGTCTCCCATATGTGAAGACTCATTCCTGCTTGTTCCTGGAGATTCTTTTGTATGTTTGGACCAGCAATGGATTTTTATGTTAGGCAGTCTACAATTGAGTGAGCTTAATGGAGAAAGTCAGTGGATGTCAATTCCATGAGTGACATCATTACGCTTTCCAAAGCTTTGTTTTTTTTCTGCAGGTTCTGTTTAAATCCAGAAGTGGTAATTGCTTCCATAGAGAATGCCAACATATGGAAACTTATTGGAGTAAGCTTCGATAAAGTTGATTTTGAGAAGTTGTGCTGTACCAATTCCTCCTGAAGTAGCCTGAAGTATTTTGGCAAAACTTGAGAATTTTATATAGTAGTAGTCTGAGAATTCTTGGACTTTACGTAGATCTAAGTACATTTTTTCAACTTTTGTCAATGACGTCTCAAGGGAAGTTTTAATTGCAAAAAAATGACACATATTTATATATATAAAAAGAAGAAGTGGTACTAATGAAGACTAATGACTGAAGTGCAAGGAAGTAGCATTGAGCACTAAAATGGCTGTAAAATATACCCCAAACTGAGGTCTCTTATACACATATATATATTGGTGCTATGAAGGCGTTCCCATTAAGTATTAATTGAGAGTGGTGTGTTCTGGTATTTTGGTAATGGATTGTACACACTTGGTTTTCAGTTTTTAGAAGAACTATGACAAAGCATTTTATTGCATAATGAAATTTAATAACCTTACACTACTCCAGCTGAAAGACAACTGCCCTATGTGTGTTTACCTTCCTAAGGAATGTGCAGAATGAAGGACAAGTCAAATGCCAAGAGAATTTCATGGGTCCAGAAAAATAGATAGGAAAGACAAGTCACATAGCAGAAACTTTTACAGATTCGTTTTTTTGAAACCCATGCGATGGCTGATCCTCTAAGTGAAGGACAGTTGGTCAACCTAGCCCTAGAATTTAGTGCATGCACAAAGACGACTCACCGTCAACCTTTTCTGAGCTCTCACAAATATCCGTAGGCTCTTCACAGAAGGGCTGAGGTCCAAGTGTTCCACTGCCCGATCCAAGTCTTCCTGGCACTTGAGTGGGATCAGGAGCTGGAACACATTAAACAAACAGGCAGCAATGTCAACCGGTGTGCAAAGACAGGAAGCAACGTCCCACAAGCAGCTCCTTTCACTGAAATCTACAAGAATCCCTGCCTCGGCAGCCAGCTGAGGATGGCTGGAAAACAAAACAAGTGCCTGGATGCTATATTTTTAACCTTTTCCTCCAAGATAATATCAGAGAAGCATAACAAAGCTGTAACCCCCACCCCCAAGTTCTCCCCCTCCGCAAAAAAAATAATCCTACAGTAGGGAATGCTACAGAGTTGCATTAATGATTTTGAGTGAAACAGTAATGCTGGAAACTAGACGTGACTAATTTGGATACATCTCTCTGACATTAAAAGAATTAAGCATGAGTGCGGCAGTTACAATTCTAGAACCATCATATCTACAAGAAAACATCTGAGGTAACCTAGATGGAGTGGCACTTGCAGCTCTAAAACGTAATGGTACTACTCCAGTAGATAAGGTGATGGGGTTTTGGATTCCATTTGGGGACAAATGGCTTAGTTTTGTGTGCAAGAAAAAAAATAAATTATCACACTTCCACAACCGAATAATTAACAAATAACTCAAAAAGAGTGTGTGTGTTGGGGGGGGGGGGGACTCATTAATATTAAGGGTTGCACACATTCACTCCACACAATACAGAACCCATACTAACAAAACACCCAAAATGGGGTTTTCACCCCCTCTTTTTGAGTTTGTTGTCAGTTAGTTTGAGGAAGTCTGATAATTTATTTTTTTCTTTTATTTGGAATTGTTTATGAACGTTATACATTTTTTGAGATTTTGTTTGGAATCCTGTAAAATTATATATTTTCCTGCATCATTTTTGCTGTTAGCTTTCTGTACACCATGTCAGCAATGAACTCACTCTAAGCCAGGACATGTGGAGAATGATCTTTGATATACAAAGTATTACACACAAGCACTCTTGAATATCACTCTTTCCTTAATACTCTGCACACTCCAGCACGGGCACTACGTTCCCTTCACAGAAATCGTTTAATCGTCCCCTCTCCTTTACTAGCTAAACATGAGTCCACCAATCAGCCTTTTGTTAAAGCTCCCCTGCTATGGAATAGTTTACCCCCATATCTACATTTACAACTGAAATATGAGATTGCAGACTTACTATTAGTATTAGTAATCTGTGAACTATGATTAAAATCATCTGTAGTATCTTAAGATTGGAGAGTAGCCAATGTAACACCAATTTTTGAAAAGGATTCCAGGGGTGATCCAGACATCAGTACCAGGCAAAATGATAGAAGCCATTGTAAAGAATAAAATTACTGAACATGTAGATAGTCAAGGTTTAATGGGAGAAAGTCAACATGGATTTACTCAAGGAAAGTCTTGTCTCATTAAAGCGTCATATTTTTTTTGAAGGTGTGAACCAACAGGTAGATAAAGGTAAGCAGGTTGATATAATGTATCTGGATTTTCAGAATGCCTTTGACAAGGTCCCTCATGAGAAACTCTGGGGGAAATTAAAACGTCATGGGATAGGAGGCAATGTACTACTGTGGATTTGGAACTGATGAAAAGATAGAAAACAGGGAGTAGCGTAGAATGGCCAAATTTTCTCAATGGAGAAAGGTGAATAGTGAAGTACCCCAAGGATCTGTGCTGGTCTCATTGCTTTTTAACATATTCATAAATTACCTGGAAATAGAAACGAGTGAGGTGATCAAATATGCAGATCACACAAAATTACTCAAAGTTGTTAAACACAAAGGGATTATGAAAAATTGCAAGAGGACATTGAGACTGAGGGTCCAAATGGCAGATGAAATTTAATGTGAACAAGTGCAAAGTTCTACACTTAGGGAAGAAGAACCCACATTACGGTTACACGATGCAAGGTTCCACATTAGGAACTACCATCCAGGAAAACGATTGAGGCGTCATCATGGATAATACATTGAAATGCTCTGCCCGGTGTGTAGCAGTGACCAAGAAAGCAAGGAATCCTTGGTCTGGCCTAGTATGGCATATTTTATGTTCTTATATTGCAAGTTTATATCTGATCTAAAAACCTACCTATTTGAAGAGGCTTTCGGGGTTCTGTGATGGGAGTCATGGAGTAGATGATTGCCTTCTGGCAATTCCCTATTCTTTTTATTGTTCTTTCCCTATTCTATCATGACAAAATGGAGTTTTTTTAAATTTATGTTCCAAGTCCATTTTAGTTCATTGTAAAAAGCTTTGATTCTGTTAAGAAAAGTGGTATATTAACAAAGAAATAAACCATGTCAGTCTCTCAAATGTACCGCTAAACACTTGCTATAGTATTTCCATTTTTTGGCAGGCTCTCTTTGTGTACCCTCATAAGAACATAAGAGCTGCCATACTGGGTCAGACCAAGGGCCATCAAGCCCAGTGTTCTGTTTCCAACAATGGCCAATCAAGGTCATAAGTACTTGGCATATCCCAAAAGTAGCATGTTCTATGCTACTGGTCCCCAGGAAAAAGCAGTGATTTTCTTTTGGTCTACCTTAATAACGTTTTATGGACTTTTCCTCCAGGAATTTGTCCAAACATGGTTACACTACCTACTTTTCTCACATCCTTGGGCAACAGGTTCCAAAGCTTAATTATATCTTGGGAGAAAAAATATTTTTCATATTTTTTTTAATATACTACTTCATAACTTCATGGCATGTGACCTAGTCTTTGTACTTTTTGAAAGAAGAAAATCGATTCGCGTTTACCTGTTCAACTCTACTTAGGATTTTAAAGACCTTTTATTATATCTCCCCCCCTCACCTCAGCCATCTCTTCTTGAAGTGGAAGAGCCCTAACTTCTTTAGCCTTTCCCAACAGTTTAGCGTCACCTCATTTGTTGTACCCAATTCCAGATTTAAAAATCACTAGTCTCAGTACAGATCCCTGGGGTTCTCCACTATTCACCTTCCTCCAATAAGAAAATTGACCATTTAACCCTACTTTCTATTTTATTTCTCTCAACCAGTTTCTAATCCACAGTAGGACATTGCCTTCTATGCCATGACTTTTTTAAAATTCCTGAGGAGTCTCTCTCCTTTTCGCCCCCTCCAGTACCTGGCTCTATGGACTCCTACTGGTAGGGGGAGGAGTCACGAGGAAGGGTTGTGGAAGCAGAGAGAAGGGAAGGCGATGGTGTGCCACAACAAAGTGAAGCCAGTACGTCATGTGCAGCAACAAGAAAAGGTTGGGAACCACTGAGATAACGTACAAGGAAATATGAGATTTGGTTGGGTGGGGTAGAGTGGTGTTTCTTAAGTCAGTCCCGGAGATCTTCCTTGCCAGTCTGCTTTCCAGGATAACTACAATGAATATGCATGAGATAAATGTGCATGCATGGCCTCCACTGAATGAAATGGACATTGAACTAATGCTCATGCTTTCCCTATGTACTGTTATATCTTTTTGTTTAACAAAATCATATACTATACCAGGGGCGCTCATGGGCCGCATCCAGCCCGCCAAAGGTTTCTGACTGCCCTCAGTGACAAATGACTTAAATCCAATCTCTCACCTTTTATCTTGCAGCTGCAGGGAAATGGTTTTGCTTTCTCATTGCGATCAACTCTGTAAGGAGCTTGTGCTACAGTGAGGAAGTTTGGCTGATATCGCCGTTTCAACTTTCACAAGACCTGAAACCATGAGATCAACACAAACATGTTCACTACACAGCTCAAGCTCTCTGCAGAACTGATCACAGTGAGAGAGCAGCAAAGCTGTTTCCCTGTACCTGTAAGAACAAAAGGTGAGAGATAGGAAGGAGGGCACTATGAGAGAGAGAAGGAGAGAGAGAAAGAAAAACATTGGGTGATGGCTGGGGGGAGGAAGGGAAAGACATAGAAAAAACGAGTGATGGCTGGGGGGTGGCAACAGAAAGAGAGAAACACTGAGTGATGGCCGCTAGGGGGGGGGGAGCGAACTGTAGTGTAGTAGCACATTACTGTAGTACTGTGATTATTATTAGTGGTATTATATTTTTAGTTAAATATTCATCATTGATAAGGTCTTACTAGAATTGTTAGATTACACACTGTCATTTTGAGTTTCATTGGAATGCTGACTAGAAAGAAAAGGCTAAGAAATAAAGGGGAAATGCGCAGGAAAAGAAGGAGCTGGCCCTCATGCTTATCACATTCAAGATGAGTGGCCCCTGAACTGCTAAAAGTTGGACACCCCCTGTGCTGTACAATGCTTCCAATAAAAATCACGAAGCAAAATATATAAAAAACTAGCCACAGTGGTCACATGGGAGAGCAGCTAAGAACATAAATATCATTTCAAAGGTTAACCGTTTAAACAATAAATATAAGTAGATGTCACGGGAGGGGGAATCCCAGTATGCCCATGCGCTCTTCGTCCCTTCCTTGATGTGCCTGCATGCTCCTCATCCTGACTAACAGTGGCCTAGCCTGCTCTTAACATAGGAAGTTGCACAACATGCCAGAGAACAGGAACACGGAAGTCAAACACAGACTGCCTTCAGCTGATACCTGGCAGGCAGTAACATTTTTGAGGGTGATTTCATACCACAGCGCCTAGACAAAAAAAGGCACATAAACACTTCTGAAAGAAGCACATGCACCAATGTGTCTTTACAAAATTACCCCAAGGAACGGAGATGCTGATATTTACACCTCCTCCAAGCATGCGCGACTGCGTAGGGAAAGGGACACATGGGCGCGTAAGCGCCAATCCCACTCCTCCTCTGCTTACGCTTAAACTGCACAAAAGTGCTTTGGTGCACCTACTTACCTGAACGCATCAAACACTGTTCTACATGCTCAAGTCTCTCATAAATTTATCCCTTAGATGACCAAATAAGCTTTTACTTACATAGAAAGATAGTAAAGGACAGCAGATGAAGACCAGCATGGTCCATCTAGTCTGCCCTACAAGTTGTTTTAGAGGTGTAACGGCTGCTTCCTGCAGGTTACCCCCTGGCTTTTTGCTTTTTTATTTTGGGTTGTAATTGCCAGTCTGCGTGTTACCCTGCTTGATGCCTTTTAATTTTACAGTTCAATCTTTTAAATAGGTAGGGAGTAATATTTAAACTCAGAGGTCAGCGGTTTTTTAAATGTTGGCTGCGGCATTTAAAAATGAAACCAAATCTTCAGTGCTAGAATCCGTATATTTTACGGTGCTGAATATCTGGTTTCACCGCTGACCACTGGCAGTAACATCTAGCCGCTATCTGGACAGCAAAAACTGATAAAGTTAGTCCTACTTTTTTTGGCTCAAAACTCTGCCCCAGTTCCACCCACAGACCGTCCTGGCACTACAGGGGAAATATTCAGTAGTGCTGTCCAGATACTGCTGCTGGATATCACACTGCCTAGCACTTATCCCGTCAGCAGGTGACTATCAGCCCCTTAATATTTTACCTCCCTAGCAGCAGGCCGTAGAACTTGGTGAAGGTGGTTGGAATTTATTGAGCAGCTGGAGTATAGTGCAGATACCTAGAGCCATTTCAACGAACCCCTCTTAAAGAAAAAGCTGCACCTTCAGCCAAACCCATATCAGCTGCTTAGAAAATACAGAGTGAACCTGAGGAAATCTACGGTGAATTTCATTGCCTCAGCAGATCCACTTGGATTTTTGGCAGATTTGTTTCACCTCTTCCCCCAGAGAAGCTAAGTTGCACCGATCATCAGACCCTTCCTGTGCCTGCTGAACTCATGCTGCTGCTGCTCAATTCCTCATGGCCATGGACCCAGCTGCCTGCCAGAAACTTAATTTGGTTACATTTTGCAAGAAACAAATGGGCCCAGTGCGTCCAGCTTTTGCTATGGTCACAGCAGGTAGATGTGTTTGTCACTAAGCTTTTATGATTTATTTACTTGCATTAATTTATAAACTTCCTAAAGGAACTCCAAGCAATGTGCATAAACCAAGCCTTGACAAATTTTGTGTGGATGTAGGAGCCAGGCCAAAATCTTAGGAGCCAATGGCTGTGATCTCCTCTTGCCCCCCCCCCCCCCCACACACACTTTGAACCATACAGTGCAGAGAAAAAGAACATCCTGTTCTACTGGCGGCAGCATGGCACAAGAAACAAACATTTACAACTGCATACATATAGTGTGACAAAACAGCACATTTCCCCTTCCTCCATTTGCAAACTCATACATGGCTGGGGAGGGTGAAAGAGTTTGAAGAGGGATGATAAAGTGTGTCTTATTATGGTAGCAGTGGCTGTACGAGGCAACTTTAGACAGAAATATGTAGAAAGTGTCTCGGTGTGTGTGTGGTGCAATGGTGGATTGCCT
This sequence comes from Ichthyophis bannanicus, assembly GCA_033557465.1. Lineage (NCBI taxonomy): Eukaryota > Metazoa > Chordata > Amphibia > Gymnophiona > Ichthyophiidae > Ichthyophis > Ichthyophis bannanicus. Next base: position 253,287,645 of record CM066031.1, read on the forward strand.
GTCTGTGCATGGGATGTAGCGGTGGGTGCCTTTGTGTGGGTGGGGTATGAGGCTGCGGTGCTTAGGTGCGTGTGTGCTGCAGAGCTAGGGACCCTGTGTGTGTGGTGTGGAGGTGAGGTGCCTTTGTGTGTGCAAGTGTGTACATGTATGATGCCTCTGTGTATATATGTATTGCACAGCTGGTGTGTGTTGTACGGGGATGGGGTGCCTGTGTGTGTGTCTGTTGTGCAGGGGTGGGGTGTGTGTCTATGGTGTGTAGTGGGGTGCCTGTGATTGTGTGGTGCGGAAGTGAGGTGCCTGTGTGTGCATGAGTGTATACACGTATGAGGCCTGTGTGTATATATGTATTGCACAGCTGGTGTGTGTTGTACGGGGATGGGATGCCTGTGTGTGTGTCTGTTGTGCAGGGGTGGGGTGTGTGTCTATGGTGTGTAGTGGGGTGCCTGTGATTGTGTGGTGCGGAAGTGAGGTGCCTGTGTGTGCATGAGTGTATACACGTATGAGGCCTGTGTGTATGTATTGCAGAGCTGGTATGTGTATGTGTCTGTCGTGCGGGGGTGGTGTGCCTGTGCATGTTACTCTCTGCTGTGCAGGGGTGGGGGCACTTTTGGGTGTGTTCTGGGGTGGGGGGAATGCACCCTTTGGCATATGCACAGTCTGCCCTTTTGTTCTCATGCATTCATCCCTTTAACATCCAACTTCTTAAACTCTTCCCTTTCCCCCTCCAACTTCTTTCTCCTCCTCCCCCTCCTCTCTCTGTTCCCCTTCCACACTCTCGTCCTTTCTCCTTAGCACTATCATGCCCGCCCTCCATCCTGCTCCTCTTTTTTTAAGCCGCTTCCCCTTTACATTTTTGCTGCCTCACTCCACCCAGCCTAACTTTATGGCCGCTGCAGGCTGTGATCTCGGCTGTCATTTTCTTTTCTGCCCACAGAGTATGGGATCCCCACAGACAGACAGCTTCCATCCAACCTGCGATCGCAGCCTTTCCCTTCTGTTCTCCTGCAGGAGAAGGGACCCCACGGGCAGACAGAAGGGGTCTTTACTGCGATCGTGCTGTCAACATTTCTGCCCACAGAAGATGAGATCCCTGTGGCCTTTCCCCTCAATCATGCTGTAAAAAAAAAAGAAAAGGGGGGGGGGGAGAAAATCCCAGGTGCCAGGTGCCAATTTCTAGTCGCCATGGCGATTGGGATTTGTCTAGTCCTGGAAGAAACATATCCTAAAAGTATAATCATAATAACAAAGTATAGCCTAGAAGTACACACATAAATTGTAGCTACTCACCTGTAGCAGGTGTTCTTCGTGGACAGCAGGAAAGCGTAGTTACTCACCTGTAACAGGTGATCTCCGGGAACAGCAGGAATCAGTCTTCACATAAGGGTGACGTTGGCACCGACAATGCCCGGCATGGGAACATTCCCCAGCATCCAATAGGAATGCTTTTGGGGGTGTTCCTCCATGCATGCGTGGCTGCCTTCCCGCCTTCCCTCTAGGTCTCCTCAGTCAGGTGAATAGTGGAGAAAAAAAAACTGTAGAAGAAAAAAGAAAAAGGGACAACTTGAAGGGGAGGTGGGCTGGTTGTGAAGACTGATTCCTGCTGTTCATGGAGATCATCTGTTACAGGTGAGTAACTACGCTATCTCCAGGAACAAGCAGGAAGTCAGTCTTCACATATGGGACTCCCTAGCTCAAGATAACTGAGCGAGAGAAGAGTTCCGACACAGCCAGAAGTTGCAGCAGGGATCCGACAGACTCCGCTCGTTTGGAGCACTCCTTACGAGGTAGTTAGATGGGTAGTGGGAACGCTGTCTAAATTTGAAAAAGGTTGCACAGAACAGCTTGTCCAAATTGAGCATCACTTCTGGAGTCTTTGTCCAGGCAATATGGCGCTGCAAAGGTATGCAGCAAAGACCAAGTAGCTGCTTAGCAGATCTCTGAGATAGGGACAGAACAGAGATTAGCCACTGTGGCAGCCATGGCTTGGACATTATGAGCTGTGACATGGTGTTGTAGAGACAGCCCAGCCTGCGAGTAAGCAAAAGATATGCAAGCTGTTAGCCAGCTTGAGAGTGTCATCTTGGATATTGGCAACACTAGATGACTTTGGTTAAAAGAAACAAACAACTGAGAGGATTGTCGATAACTCTTAGTGCGGTCTAGATAAAAAGCCAATGCTCTCTTACAATCTTGGTTATGCAGTTTGGCCTCAGCGAATGAGCTGTGAGGTCTTGGAAAGAATATTGGTAGTGAAATAGATTGGTTCAGGTGGAAGGAAGCAACGACCTTCGGCAAGAACTTAGGCTGTGTTCGAAGGACCAGCTTGTCATGGTGGAATGTGGTATATGGAGCATAGTTCACCAAAGCTTGCCATTCACTGACTCTTCGAGCTGAAGGGACTGCTACTAGAAAAAGAAGCTTCCATGTTAGGTACTTTAAAGAAGCTGAAGTCATCGGCTCAAAAGGACTGTGCATGAGTTGCACAAGAACTGCATTTAATCCCACACTGCTAGTGGTGGGCGGAAAGATGGTTTGGTCAAAAGAAGACCATGCATGAATCTGACCACCAAAGGGTGTGTCGAGATAGAGCAGTTCTCCAAAGTATGGTGGGAGGCCGCAATGGTGCATAAATGTACTCGTACTGAGTTGGTCTTGAGGCCAGAGGAGGACAAATGTAGCAGGTATTGGAGTATGTCCAGAATTGGACATGTGAAAGAATCTAGTATTCTCTGTGAACACCAAACCGAGAACCTGCGCCATTTGAAAGCGTAAGACCTTCTAGTCAAACCTTTACAGCAGAGCCTGCAAAACCTGTTCTTGAAGACCTAAGTGTGAGAGGTCAAAGCGCTCAGCAACCAGGCCATCAAGCAGAGTGTCTTGAGGTTGGGGTGCAGGAGGGTCCCCTGTTCCTGAGAGTGTAGAGTGGGTGAATAACCTAGCCTGATGGGAGGAGCTTGAGCTAGGTGAAGAAGCAGAGGAAATCACGGTTGTCTGGGTCAGTAAGGGGCAATAAGAATCATCAATCCCCAGTCAGCTTGGAGCTTGAAAAGTGTCTTTGCTTTGAGGGGAAGAGGAGGAAAAGCATAGAGCATATCCTGTCCCCCAGTGCATGAGACAAGCATCTGAACTCTCCCTGTGAGGAGAGTGAATCCTGGAGCAAAAACGAGGTAGTTGGGAGTTGGGAGTTGAGAGGAGAAGCAAAGAGGTTGGGTCACGGCATCCCCCACAGGTGGAACAAGTACTGCTTTACTTGAGGTTCTAGCCTCCATGCGTATGGATGGATGATCCGACTTAGCCTCTCGGCTAAGCGATTCTCTGTTCCTGAAGGTATACTGCATGTAGATATCCTGAATCCATCGAGGAACTGCCCAGTTCCAAAGGTGGATGGCCTCTCTGCATAAGGAGTGAGAGCCTGCTCCCCTGTTTGTTAACATAGAACATGGCCACCTGGTTGTCTGTTTGTATGAAAAGGGCCCGTCTCCTGAGTTGGGGAGAGAAGACTTGGATGGCACTGAAAATTGCCTGGAGTTCGGGGAGAATGATGTGCAGGAGAGCCTCCTGAGCAGACCAAAGGCCTTGTGTTGTAAGGCCGTTGAGGTGGGTGCTCCCCAACCAAGTTTTGACGCATCGGTCGTTAGGGTATACTGCGGTACAGATTTCTGAAAAGGTGACCCTAAGACGAGGTTCTGTGGTGTGCACTACCATTGAAGGGCCGTCTTCGATGAAATCAGAAAGGTGGCTTATAGACTGCGTCCACTGTTGCGAAAGAGTCCATTGCCCGATTCTCATGTTTAGAAAGGCATGGGATACGACATGGACTGAAGAATCCATGTGGCCTAGGAGGCATAGGAATGTCCTGGTTATTACATGTATGATTTTCTCCCAGTTGGTGAGAGGTCTTACGTGTGCACTAGGTGCAAGGAGCTCTTTGCTCTCAGGGAACAAGTCCGTTCTCTAGAGGCTAAAGTAGCAGACTTGGAAAACATAAGACAGACAGAGAGGTACATAGACGAGACCTACAGGGATATAGTCCTGAAGTCCCACCTCCAGTCTGGCAGCACCTCTTTTGCCATGGAGGAGAGAGGTCACGTGACAGGAGAGCATCACCCTGGTGTGGCAGGAAGTGATCCTGTAACTAGGATCTGTCCTCCAGGTGATGTAAAACCCTCTCGCACCGAGGAAGTTTCTCCAGGGCCATGTGCCCATGAGGGAAGGGTTAGGACAGCCGTTATAGTTGGTGATTCGATCATTAGGCATGTAGATAGCTGGGTGGCTGGTGGACGTGAGGATCGCCTGGTAACATGCCTGCCGGGTGCGAAGGTAGCGGACCTCACGCGCCACCAAGATAAGGTCTTAGATAGTGCTGGGGAGGAGTCTGCTGTCTTGGTACATGTCGGTACCAATGACATAGGAAAATGTGGTAGGGAGGTTCTGGAGGCAAAATTTAGGCTTTTAGGTAGGAAGTTGAAATCCAGAACTTCCAGGGTAGCATTCTCCGAAATGCTTCCCGTTCCACGCGCAGGACCCAAAAGGCAGGCAGAGCTCCGGAGTCTCAATGCGTGGATGAGACAATGGTGCAGAGATGAGGGTTTTGGATTTGTTAGGAACTGGGGAACATTCTGAGGAAAGGAGGGGCTCTTCCGAAGGGATGGGCTTCACCTTAACCGGGATGGAACCAGGCTGCTGGCATTAACCTTTAAAAAGGAGATAGAGCAGCTTTTAAACTAGATATTAGGGGAAAGCTGACAGTCGCCCAAGAGCGGATGGTTCGGAAAAATGTATCCTTGAAGGATACTACCAAAAGCAGAGAGGTTCCACAAAAGAGTAAAGTAGCCCAAATGCCCTCAAGTATGGAGCAGACAGAGCTTAAAGATCCCAAATTACCCATGTCTAACAATAGCCAAGAATAAGATGGGAGAGTTAGAATATATAGCACTAAATGAAAGGTTAGATATGATTGGAATATCAGAGACATGGTGGAAGGAGGACAACCAGTGGGACACTGTGATACCTGGGGTACAAACTATATCGTAATGATAGAGCTGATCAAATTGGTGGAGGGGTTGCGCTCTATGTTAGAGAGGGCATTGACTCAGAAAGGATTAAAGTTTTGCAGGAAACAAAATCTGCTGTAGAATCTATATGGATTGAAATTCCATATAAAAGGGGGAAGGCAATGGCAGTGGGGGTGTACTATCGAGCGCCTGGCCAGAATGACCAAATGGATGATGAAATGCTCAAAGAAATCAAGGAAGCTAACAAACGTTACAGCGCAGTAATAATAATGGGTGATTTCAATTAACCCGGTATCGACTGGGTCAGTGTCACGTCAGGACATGCTAGGGAGATAAAGTTCCTAGATGAAATAAATGACTGCTTCTTGGAGCAGCTGGTTCATGAACCGACCAGAGGGGAAGCCATATTAGACCTAGTCCTTAGTGGAACACCAGATCTAGTGCAAGAGATAAGGGTGTTGGGGCCATTTGGCAATAGTGATCATAGCATGATCGCCTTTGATTTAATTAGTGGAGGAGGGATAGTAAGGAAATCCACAGTACTACCTTTTAACTTTCGAAAGGGAGACTATGATAAAATGAGGAAAACAGTTAAGAAAAAACTAAAAGGAGCAGTTGCAAAGGTTAAAGACGTACATCAAGCTTGGGTGTTGTTGAAAAATACTATCTTGGAAGCCCAGACCAGCTGTATTCCACGCTTTAAGAAAAGTGGAAGGAAGTCCAAAAAACTGCCAGCATGGTTTAAAGGTGAGGTCAGAGAGGCTGTTGCCAAAAAAGCATCTTTCAGGAAATGGAAAAAAGAGCCAAACGACGAAACCTGGAAACAGCACAAGCACTGGCAAGTCAAATGCAAGGCATTGATAAGGCAGGCAAAGAGAGAATTTGAGAAGAAGATTGCTGCGGAAGCAAAAACGCGAAATAAAGACCTTTTCAAGTACATTCGCAGCAAAAAACCTGTGAGAGAGTCAGTTGGTCCATTAGATGATAAAGGGGTTAAAGGAGCACTAAGAGGCGACAAGGTGATAGCGGAGAGACTGAATGAATTCTTTGCTTCGGTCTTTACTGAGGAAGATGTAGGGATGTTACCCATGACTGAAGTGGTATTTAAAGGTGCGGAAGAATTGAAGGAAATATCGATACATCGGGAAGATGTATTACAACTATTAGATAAACTGAAGAGTAGCAAATCACCTGGGCCGGATGGTATACATCCAAGGGTGTTGAAAGAACTGAAATATGAGATTGCAGACCTGCTATCAGTAATCTGTGAACTATCATTAAAATCATCTCTAATACCTGAAGATTGGAGGATCGCCAATGTAACACCAATTTTAAAAAGGGTTCCAGGGGTGATCCGGGAAACTACAGACCGGTGAGCCTGACGTCAGTACCGGGAAAAATGGTAGAAACCATCATAAAGAATAAAATTACTCAGCATGTAGATAGTCACGACCTAATGGGAGACAGCCAACATGGCTTTAGACAAGGAAGATCTTGTCTTACTAATCTGTTATGTTTTTTTGAAGGAGTGAATAAACAGGTGGACAAAGGTGAGTCGGTTGATATTGTGTATCTGGACTTTCAGAAAGTCTTTGACAAGGTCCCTCATCAGAGACTTTTGGCAAAACTAAAGAGTCATGGGATAGGAGGCAGTATACTATTGTGGATCAGGAACTGGTTAAAAGATAGAAAGCAGAGGGTAGGGCTAAATGGCCAATTTTCCCAATGGAGAAAGGTGAATAGTGGTGTACCCCAGGGATCTGTGCTGGGTCCGCTGCTTTTAGACATATTCATAAATGACCTGGAAAGTGGAATAACGAGTGAGGTTATCAAATTTGCAGATGACACAAAACTATTTAAAATTGTTAAAACCCAAGAGGATTGTGGAAAATTGCAAGAGGATCTTGATAAATTGGAAGACTGGGCATCAAAATGGCAGATGAAATTTAATGTGGACAAGTGCAAGGTTATGCACCTAGGGAAGAACAACCCAAACTATGGTTACACGATGCAAGGTTCCACATTAGGAACCACCACCCAGGAAAAAGATTTAGGCGTCATTGTGGATACCATGTTAAAACCCTCGGCCCAGTGTGCAGCGGCGGCCAAGAGAGCAAATAGAATGCTAGGTATCATAAGGAAAGGAATGGAAAATAAAACAAAAGATATTATAATGCCTCTGTATCGTTCCATGGTGAGACCGCACCTTGAATATTGTGTGCAATTCTGGTCGCCGTATCTTAAAAAGGATATAGCGATTTTAGAAAAGGTTCAGAGAAGAGCCACCAAAATGGTGAAGGGGATGGAAGGATACTCCTATGAAGAAAGGCTAAAAAGGTTATGGCTCTTTAACCTGGAAAAGAGACGGCTGAGGGGAGATATGATAGAAGTCTATAAATTAATGAACGGAGTGGAACGGGTAAACGTAGATCAATTGTTTACGTTATCAGAATATAGAAAGACTAGGGGACATGCAATGAAGCTACAGGGTAAACTATTTAAGACTAATAAAAGAAAATATTTTTTCACTCAACGTGTAATCAAACTCTGGAATTTGTTACCAGAGGATGTAGTAAAGGCTGTTGGTGTAGCTGGGTTTAAAAAAGGCTTGGACAAGTTCCTGGAGGAAAGGTCCATAAACCATTATTAAGAAGTGACCGAAGATATCAATGCTTGACCCAGTACAAGCATTGTGGAACTTGTGTCTCTTGGGGAAACTGCTAGGTACATATGACCTAGATTGGCCACTGTTGGAAACAGAATACTGGGCTTGATGGACCTTGGTCTGACCCAGTATGGCATATCTTATGTTCTTATGATGATTGCTGTTGGACCTGTGTGACCAAGGCAATTAGGTGGAGGAGTATGTTGTCTGGCAGAAAAGCCCGGGCTTGTACAGTGTCTAGTCAAGCTCCTATGAACTTGAGTTGAACTTGAGGCGAGTTTTTGGATAATTTATGAAACCTAACTCCTGGAGAACATGGATGGTTTGTTTGAGGGCAGAGGTGACTGCTGAAGCAGTATGTGCCCTTAGCAACCAATCGTCTAAGTAAGGGAACAGAAAGATTCCCAAGGTTCGAAGGTAGGCTGCCACAACAGCCAAACAATTTGTGAAGACTCTGTGTGCTGAGGCGAGACTCAGTATTGATAATGGTTGTTCTGAAATACAAATCTTAGAAACTTTCTGTATTCAGGGTGGATCAGGATGTGCGTATAAGCATCCTTTAGATCCAAAGACCATAGCCAATTGTTTGGTTGGAGGTATGGAAGAAGAGTACCCAGAGAAATCATCTTGAACTTCTCTTTGTTGAGATTTCGGAGATCCAAGATAGGCCTGTGACCTCCTGTCTTTTTTGGAATTAGAAAATATCGGGAGTAGAAGCCTAGGCCTTGCTGAGATGCAGGCACCTCTTCTATCACCCCTTATTCCAGCAGTGAAAAAATCTCCTGTTGAAGCAAGGAGGTGTGATGGAGATCTAAGGAGGGTTGTCCCACAAAATGAATGGATGGAAGATCTCTGAATTTCAAGTGCAGGCCCTGACTGACTAATTGTAAGGTCCAGGGTTCTGAAGTGATGTTGATCCAGCGGTGTGCGAAGTGTACTAATCTTCCTGGGATCATGGGGGGAAAAAGGAAATATTATGGGAGATTTGGCCATGCTCCTTTTGAAAGACACAAAAACTCTGAGGAGGTTGAGTAGTAGATGTAGGTTGTGGCTTGACAACCTTGGGTTTCCTGGCTTGTTTCCGGCCCTGCTGTCTCTGTTGCTGTTGTGAGGCAGAGTAGGAATGGTATGGTGAATAAAAAATTTATTTTCTGGATAGAAAGGTTTTTGGTGGCAGTCTTCCTTTTAGAAGAGTCGGCTGCCTTTCTCGAAAGCCTCTTCATGGTGATGTCATCAGTCTCTATCTCCCCGGCTTTCTCCCTCCACCTTTGGCCAAAGAGGTTCTCACCATCGCAGGGAATGTTGATTAATATGTCCTTGACCCATTGTTCCAGGTCAAATGCTTGGAGCCATGCTGTCCTCCTAGCTCCAATGAAGGCTGCAGCAGATCTGCTATTGGCTTCAAAGTCATCAAACACTGCCCTTGTTGAGAATTTTGATGTGTTTTGGGCATGTGTAACTAAGACCTGATGAGCTGCCTGCTTGTCAGAAGGCAGCAGGGTGTTAAATTCTGCCAGGTCCCTTGAAACATCCTTAAGGAACATGCCAATATAGAGCATGTAGGAATCTATTTTTGAGGCCAGCATTGTAGCCTGGAAGGCTTTCCTTCCAAAGGCATCAAGGGTTCTTGCTTCTCTTCCAGAAAGCACTGAGGAGTGTTTTTTCTGGCTCTTTATCCTCCTCATGGCAGACTCCACTACCATGGAATGGTGAGGGAGCTGTGGCTTCAGGAGGCCCGGAGATGGGTATCAAGCCTCTTACTGATTACAGGGGTTGAGATGGGAGCCTCCCACATCAGACACATTAAATTTTTCAAAATGTTATGCACTGGGAGGGTAGCAGCCTCTTTTGGTGCCAATAGATCATGGAGGATACTGAGCTCCTCAGCTCTTGGCTCCATTTCAGTAGCCACCGATATGTCGAGGGCAGCCGCCATATCTTTGATAAAGTCCTGAAAGGACATGTCCTCGGGTAGTGATCTTCAATGCTCATAGGGAGGTAATGGATTCCTATGGGATTGGAACCGATGGATTTAAAGTTAGAAGCCTCTGAGCAGGAGTCTGAGTCCGTGAAGAAATCAAAGTAATCCTTATTCGATGCTTGATTCCTCTGATGCTCAGAGGGTCAATGCTCTGATGTTGAGGGCATCGGGTGTGCCAGTATCAAGGACCTCGATACCGGCTGCTCAGTGGAGTGATGCGAGGCAGGAGATGCCTGTGTAAGGGTGCCAAGAACGGTGTCCGTGCCCCCAGTGAGCACTGGTGGAACTGGTGCTGGCTGCGGTACACTCAGTGACATCGGTGTTACTGCTGCTAGGAGCATAGCAATGCTGCCCTCAATGGTGATGATGCGGTCATCGAGTGTTGGTACCAGGGGAGGAGTAGCTAAGGACATGACTGTGTGGGCCAGGATTGAACCTTGGGGGGCATCCCTGAAGCCCTTTGCGACTTTGGAGAGTGAAACCTCCTGACGGGACTGCTTCGTTGGACAGTCTGCATTGGAGTGCGACGAATGTTGGTGCCAATGCCGATGCTTGGAGTCCAAAGCTGATGCTGCCCTCGATGTTGAGGATCTCAATGCCGAAGTTGATGTCTTCTTTTTCTTAAGCACTGCTTTTCCTTTGTAAGTGGCAACATGGATGTACTGGAGGATTTAGGTGGAGTCAACGCCCCTGAGGAATGCACCGAAGGAACTGAATTTGTTGGAAACAGCTTAGCCTTCTGTTTGTCCCGGTTCTTCCTATCTCCGGAAGTCGTATGACAACAGAAGGGACAGGAATCTACATCGTAGTCTGGGCCTAAACATTTAAGGCACCAGTCATGCTCGTCGGTGATAGAAATGGTACTAGAACACTTGGAGCATTTTTTAAAACCACTCTGGGGCTTCTCCATATTTGGAAAAAGTTGTTAAGTGCCGTTGAGTCGGAGTCGACTCATGGCGACCCTCTGGATAGCTATCCTAAATTGTGTTCGGTCTTCAGTCAGGCGGCTCATTGTTGTCAGACTGGTACCCGTAGCTGCTGTTATTGTATCAATCCATCTCATTGCTGGCCTTCCTCTTTTGCGTTGACCTTCTATCTTGCCAAGCATGATGTCTTTCTCTAATGATCTCTCTCTTCGCATGATGTGTCCAAAGTATGAAAGTCGAAGTCTTGTCATCTGAGCTTCTAAAGAAAGCTTAGGTTTGATCTCCTCTAGTACCGACTGGTTTGTTCTTCGGGCAGTCCATGGTATACACAGTATTCGCCGCCAGCACCATAATTCAAAGGCATCAATTTTCTTCCTGTCTGTCTTTTTCACTGTCCAGCTTTCACATCCATATGATGTTATTGAAAATACCATGGCTTGAACAAGTCAAATCTTTGTATGGAGAGAGACATCTCTGCTCTTGAGAATCTTATCTAGGTCTTTCATAGCCATTCTGCCAAGAGCAATGCGTCGTTTGATTTCTTGACTGCTTGTTGCTTCTTTATTGATAGGTTAAAGTAGGTTAAAGTTGTTCACAATTTCAATTTCTTCTCCTTCAACGATGAACCTGTTGATTATGCCAGTTGTCATGATCTTTGTCTTCTTTACATTAAGGTGCAGGCCCATTTTGAGTCTATGTTCTTTGATTGTGAGAAGCAAATGTTTCAGATCATCTTCACTTTCAGCCAGTAATGTAGTATCATCAGCATAGCGAAGGTTGTTGATGAGTCTTCCACCAATCTTCACACCTCTGTTATCTTCATACAATCCTGCTTCTCTGATGATTTGTTCTGCATATAAATTAAACAGGTAGGGGGAATGTATGCAGCCTTGTCTTACACCTTTGCTTATTTTAAACCATTCTGTTTCTCCTTGTTCCGTTCGAACTGTTGCTTCTTGATCAATGTACAGATTGCGCAAGAGAACGATCAAGTGTTCTGGTATACCCATGCTTCTTAATGTGGCCCAGAGTTTCTCATGGTTTACACAGTCAAAAGCCTTGCTATAGTCGATAAAGCACAAATAGATATCCTTTTGGTATTCTTTAGTCTTTTCAAGGATCCATCTCACATCCGCAATGATGTCTCTCGTTCCTCGCCCTTTCCTGAACCCTGCTTGCACTTCAGGTAGTTCTTGTTCCAGGTATGGTTGTAGTCTCTTTTGAATAATCTTCAGTAGAATCTTGCTGGCATGTGGGATCAGAGCGATTGTTCGATAATTTCCACAGTCAGTTGGATCACCTTTCTTTAGTATTGGTACAAACACAGATCTTTTCCAGTCAGTTGGCCATGATGTTGTCTTCCATATTTCTTGGCAGAGCCTTGTAAGTATGGTAACAGCTGCATCAGATTGCTGCAATACTTCTATAGGAATGCTATCAATGCCTGGTGCTTTGTTCTTTGATAAGGCTTTCAATGCTGCTTCAACTTCTTCTTTCATCACCAATGGTTCCCGATCATAAGGTACAGGTTGAAACGGCTGTTGGTCCACTTGATCTTTATCATATAAATACTCTGTATATTCCTTCCACCTTTTCTTGATCTTCTCAGCATCATTCAACATAGAACCTTGAGTATCTTGTAACATTCCAATTTGAGGCTGGAACTTTTTCTTTAACTCTCGTAGCTTTAGGAAAGCCGATCTTGTTCTTCCTCTAATAGTTTCTGTTTCTATTTCCTTGCAAGTGTCATTGTAGTACTTTTCCTTGTCCTGTCTTGCTGCACGTTGGAAACCTCTGTTGAGTTTTATTATTGTCTTTCTTTCTCCTCTGGCTTTAGCTTCTCTGCATTTCTGGGCAATTTTCAGAGTTTCTTCCGTCATCCAATTTGGCCGTTTTTGCTTTTTCACCGTTTGTAGAGACTTCTCGCTTTCTTCCAACACAACCTTCTTGATGTCATTCCATAACTCTTCCGGAGCTCTGACATTTGTATCTAAAGCAGCAAATCGATTTTGCAGGCAGTCTTTAAATTCCAGTGGTATATTCTCAAGGTCATATTTTGCTGCATTCATGAGCGGTTTACTCTTTTTCAACTTTAGTTTGAGTTTGCATACTAGTAGTTGATGATCTGTACCACAGTCAGCTCCAGGTTTTGTCTTTGTTGATGTTATAGAACTTTTCCATCGTTGACTTCCACAGATGTAGTCAATTTGATTTTTATACAATCCATTGGGTGAAGTCCATGTGTACAGTCGCTGCTTGTGTTGCTGGAAGAAGGTGTTTGAGATGAATAGATCATTGGTCTTGCAGAATTCTATCAGTCTTTCTCCAGCTTCATTTCTGTTGCCAAGTCCATATTTTCCAACTACTTTGCCTTCTTCTTTGTTGCCAACTTTTGCGTTCCAGTCACCCATGACTATCAGGATATCCTGTTTGCATGTTCTGTCAATTTCAGCTTGTACTTGTTCATTGAACTCTTCAATTTCATTCTCTTCTGCAGCTGTTGTTGGGGCATATACTTGAATTATAGTTGTGTTGATAGGCAATCCTCGTAGACGAATAGAGATTAAGCTTTCGCCGACTGCATTGTATTTCATTACAGTTCTTGAAAGTTTCTTCTTTATTATAAATGCAACACCATTTCTTCTTTGTCTTTCATTTCCAGCATAGTAGACCATGGAAAAAGTATGGAGGCAAAATTGAACTGGGCAATGGTGCCCGAGGAGGCTATAGTCCTCAAACAAAATTCTAAGAAAAATATTGAAAAACAAAATCCAAAATATAGAAAATAAAATGAGAACGGGAACTGGAACCGACAGGGAGTCCAGTCGGTCGACGGGAAGGCAAACTGAAGTACTTTGACAGTACTATAGAAGAATTTTTGAAGTCTGTTAATGTGGCTGACAAGAACAAGGTCCCGATGGCTCCGCGGAAAAAAGATGACCGAGGAGAGCAAGAGGGAAGATGGGAAGGTAGCCATGCATGCATAGAACACTCCCAAAAGCATTCCTATTGGATGCTGGGGCGTTTTCCTGTGCCAGGCTGTGTCGGTGCCGACATCACCCATTTGGAAAAACTAATTTCCTACTTGAGTTTCTCCACTGCACAGGAGAAGGGATCCAGTGCCCTGTCAGTACACCAGACTGAGAATCTTCACCACTTAAAGACGTAGGAGCGATGTGTGGGATTCCCTGCAGGAAGCCAGGAGAACGACCGTCACATCTTGGGGTAGGTTAAGTTCCGAGAGAACTATCCACTCAGCATCCAAGCTGTGAGGGCCAGGGACCAGCCATTGGGGTGCAACAAGATTTCATCCTCCTAAGAGATGAGGTCTGGAGCACAGCCCAGACAGAGAGGCTCCTGCCAAGAGAGTTGAAGCTAAAAAATCCAAAAGGCACACACTCAAATATAACAAGACGTAACAGTATATAAATTTGTGAATGTTTGCATATCAACTTCTATGTCCAAATACTGCTGTGCTTCACACTGGATATTCTTAATGTCGGAAGGTCTCAGTATTAATGGGCTGGTGTTCACCGTGACACAAGATCACAAACACAAATACTCAATGCCCTTTTCACATCAACAACCTCCCACACAGCTTAACGCGGTCTTTTCAGGCCCAACACCTCAGTTTAAGCGCTAATGAGCGTTTCGCCAGAAATGTTGCTTCCTCAGGGGGACAACCCAACATATCAGGGTGTTGCACATTAAACAACCAGCTGTATATCCCAACGGCACTGCTTCAACCAGCCCACCAGCTTCACACCAACGCGCGAAACGCTCAGTGCTTAAACTGAGGCATTGGGGTTGAAAAGACCACGTTAAGCTGAATTGTTTGCAAGCTAAGTTGATCTCTTGCGGCTTTTCTCTTGATTAGTCTGGGGATTCTGTGTGGGAGGTCGTTGATGTGAAAAGGGCATTGAGTATTGGTGTTTGTGATCTTGTGTCACGGTGAACACCGGCTTCTTAATACTGAGACCTTCCGACATTAAGAATATCCAATGTGAAGCACAGCAGTATTTGGACATAGAAGTTGATATACAAACATTCACAAATTTATATACTGTTATGCCTTGTTATATTTGAGTGTGTACCTTTTGTATTTTTTGGATACTATACACTCTACTAGTAACCTGAGTTCTTTTTGAACACAAATCATGGAAGAGAGTTGAAGCAGCAGGGGGAACCATGGCTGCCTGGGCCAGAACGGGGTGATGAGGATCATGGTCCCCGGTCTGTTTGGAGCTTCAGCAATGTCTTCACCATGAGCAGAATCAGGGGTATGTGTAAAGCAGCCCCACTCCCCAGTGCAGGAGGAAGGCATCCAAGGTCAGCTGGCTGCCGGCATCCATCCTGGAGCAGAACCAATCTACCTGGGCATTGTGCAGCATGGCAGAGGTCTTATCGATAGAGTGCCCTACTCTTGAAAGATTTGGTCCACCACTCTCTTGATGAGGGTCCATTCATGAGATTGGAGGACCCTGCTGAGGTGGTCCACCAGGATACTGACCTCTCCAGGGAAGTAGGTCGCCCTCAGCTCCATCCCATGGGCCGCAGCGAACTTCCACAAGCGCTCCCCCTCCCAGCACAGGAGATACAATTCTCTGCCCCCCTGCTTATTGATGTAAAACAGTGTTCCCTAGTTGTTTGAATCAGGACCACCTGGTTGGTCAGGTGCATCTGGAATGCCCAGAGAACATTTGCAATGGCCCAAAGTTCCAGGATGTTTATCTGGTGCAGGCTCTCCTGCTCTGACCATAAGCATTGAGTGCGCAGGTCGCCAGGTGAGCCCCCAGCCCAGCTATTATGAGCATCCAGTGGGGCGTAGCAGACTGGAAGGGGAGGACTTGAAGCAAGTTCTGTGGTTCCAGCCACCAGTGAAAGGACTACACGAGAGGTGCAGTAACCGGCAACTACTCCCAGAGTTGGCCCATGGCCTGCTTCCTCTGGGTGCTCAGAGTCAACTGAGACTGCCATATGCAGAGATGGGCCAATGGGGTCACATGTACCATCGAATCCTTGTGGCGCAACATCTGAAGCATCCCCGAGCTGTCATGTGTGCTTTTGTCGGATGTTGCCGACCACATCCGTGAGCTGCTGCATGTTGTCCATTGGGAGATTGGCCCAGGACAGAGTGGTATCGAGGACAGCCCCGATAAACTCAAGTGCTGAGAAGACTGAAGATGCAACTTAGGGTAGTTCACAACAAACCCCAGTCGCTCAAGCACCTAAATTTGTCAGGTGGGCCGAATGTGAGATGAAGTCTGGTGTGAAGCTCTTTATGAGTCAGTTGTCTAAGTAAGAGAAGAAGACGACCCCCAAGGTCCTGAGGTAAGCAGCTACCACTGCAAGACACTTTGTGAAGACCCTGGGGGTCGAAGCGAGACCGAAGGGAAGCACTTGGTACTGGTAGTGCTGACCCACTAGCATGAAGCTAATAGGATGGATTGGCATGTGAGTACACATATCCTTCATATCCAGGGAGCATCCAAGGATGAGGAGGAAAGGGAGTCCCAGCGAGACCATCTTGAACTTCGCCCACACTAAGACATGGTGAGGATGCACAGATCAAGGACTGGCTGGAACCTCCTTATCTTCTTGGGAACCAGGAAGTATCGGGAGTAGAAGCTCCATCCAATCTGAGCCGGGGGTACTGGCTCGATGGAGAGCTCGGTCAGCAGGGCAGTGACCTCCTCTTATAGGAGACCGTGATGGAGTGGGTCCAAAGGGAACTCCCCGGGGAAGAAGTGAGGCGCAACTGGGCAAAGCCCAGGAGGGAGGAGTGGCCTAGTGGTTGGGGCAAGTTACCTCAGGCTGGAAGGTCAGGGGTTCAAATCCCACTAGAGGGCAGCAACCTTGGGCCAGAAGGACTGGGGTTTCTAGTCCCACAGGTGCTCCTTGTGGTCTTGGGCAAGTCACTTAACCCTCCATTGCCCATGCTCCCTGTAAAATAGTTATCTCCACGTTATAATGCCCTGGTTCAATGTAATGTTCAGTTTGTTCAATGTAAACCACCTTGATATCATGAAAGGCAGTATATAAGAAATGTTAAATAAATAAATTTCAGATGATCTGGAGAACCCAGCCATCCGTGGTGATGAGAGACCACCAGTGTGCAAAGTGGACAAGTTATTCCTCCACCTCAGGTGATACCCTGTGGGCTACTGGATGATTGGCTACGCACCTGAGAAATCAGTCAAAAACACACTCCAAGCTTCAGCTGAGGAATGGACTAGGTCTTCTGAGGCTTGTCACGCCTCTGCTGGCGCGGGGCCATGCACTTTCGGCTGAGGGCCCTGCAGGCTCTGGTAGTACTGGTGCTTACATTGGTAGAAGGACTTTTCCCCCTTGGTGTTTCTTTTTTATTTGGGGTAGTTTCTCCAAATGGGTTAGTTTTGTGCATACTATGGCAGTCATGAACCTCATTTCTAAGCAAGAGTATGTGGAGTAGGATCTTAGTCTCTCAAATTTACTGCTAATGCTCTGCGTAATACTTGCATCGTGCCAAAGAGAGCCTCCTGCTGAAATTCGTAAAATGCAACATGTATGGGTAGTTTGTCAAGATGTGCTTGGAAATTCTTCTTTATCAAACCTGTGGCTCTCAGTACAATGGGAAATATTTCCATATCTTTTTGCCACATTTTCTTGGTCTCTGACTGCATTTCTTGGTACTTCAGGATCTTCTGCCTCTCCAGGATCTTCCTCCAGGAGAGGTCAGCAGTTTTTCTTCAGAGCCTGGAGGTGGTTACAAGCTCCTTCTCGATCTTGTCTGCCCTCTCCTCCACCGACTTGCTGAAGAGGTTCTCCCCCCGGCAAGGCACATCTGCCAGCTTGTCCAGACCCACTGTTCCAGGTCCAAGGAATGAAGCCAAGCAAGTCAGTGTGCCCCGATGCCCACAGCCACCACCCAGCTGGCAGACTCTAAGGCATTGTAGGTGGCATGAACCATATACTTCAAGCAATCCTTGCCGTGATCCACCAGGGCATGGAAGGAATCGAGGTGCTCCATGAGTATGAGGAAACTGCTCATTCAGGTCCGCCATGATGTCCAGCAGGAATATACTCATGTAAAGTTGATAGGAGAGTATGCGGGCAACCAGCATGGAGCCCTGAAAGTATCTCCGCCCAAAGCAATGGAGGGTCCAGGCCCAACAGCACAGAGGAATGGGACTTGGTGCTTTTGACCCATTTCATGGCAGACTCCACCACCAAGGAGCTGTGGGGAGCTGAGGATTCTCAAAGCCTGCGGGCCTTCTGGACCAGATACATGGAATTCAGCCGCCTACTGATGGCTGGAACCACGAGAGGGTTCTCCTACATCCTAAGCAGCAGCCACTGCAGGATCCGATGCACAGGCACTGTGACAGACTCCTTGGGAACAGAGGGGTACATAAGGATCTCCAACTCCTCCGCCCTCGGCTCGCCCTCCGCCTCCAGTGAGAATGGAATGGCCATTGCCATGTCCCGGATGAGGTTCTGGAAGGACATGTCCTCCGAGGGCAACTTCCTTTACTTATACAGAGGGGAAGGGTTCAAGGGCAGGTCCAGAGACTCCCGCTCAGACACCCCTGATTCCTCCTCCATCTCCCATCCTTCAGAATCGAGAGGGAGTCAAATAGCATTGGGCCTTCTCCCAATGCAGATCAGGCAGGGAACTCGGGCGCTGATGGGACCAATGGTGTATCACGAGAGGGCGTTGGTGCACCAGGGCATCAGAACCCGAGACGCTGGACAAGGAGATGGTGGTAGGACCCAGTGTGGATTCTGACTGCTGACCCGACATCCCAGCCTCAGCAGAGAGTGCTTGGGTCTCCAGGATGGGATGGTATGGCATGTGGTGACAATGCCGAGGGCACCAGGCCACCCACGGCCCATGTGGCAGGACCACCATGTGCGACTTGAGGGCCCAAAGGTACACTTCCAGCATCACCATCTCCAAGGGCATTGGGGCCAGGGTAACAATTTCGGCCACCGACTCTGGTACCCATCTCGGGGACTCCATGATGGTCAGTGCATCAGAAGACTGCTGGTGGCTCTCCGGGGCCCTGGAAGTTGATTCCTCCCATCAGGGTAGCTTGGCAGGCCACTCCCGGCCATCACCCTTGATACTGCATTAGGAAGGGCTCCGGTGTCAATGCCTGTGGCCTATGGCTCAGTGCTTGATCACCCCCTTCGACATCGACAGAGTGAATGATGGCTCCTTCCATGGCTCTGACTGGAGGTCGATGGAAAGTCTCTATTCCATGGCACCACAGCCACTTGGCTCCGAGTGAGCACGGGCACCGCATGATGCTGACACCTTGGTGGAGCTGCCAATGTCGATGCCCGGGCCGAGGATGCTGAGTCTGACGGCCCAAAGAGGGATTCTCACTGCTGCTCCTAGCCCTAGGTCCTTCCTTGTCATCTGCAAACACAGATTGCAAGAGTAAGGCTCATGGACAGGCCCGAAGCACTGCAGACACCAGTTATGTCGGTCGGTGACAGAGATGGTGCATACACATTTAGTGCACTTTTTATGATTCAAAATTTTTTTATTAATATTGCCAAATATATCAAATAGAACAAAATCGGCACCTACACAGTGTTGATGGTTTGGAGTACAATGACAACGCACACATAATACTGTTAGAATAAACATGCAATAGCTGACATTGGTCTCCGGTTAGCCTTGATAACATGAAACATTCAAATGACTGCCGCATCTTAGTATATTTTAACAATTTTAATACCTGTCCCTCCTCCCCCTACTATATGTAAGTGAGCTTTGACATCCTGCAGTGGGTATCCCACCTCCTGGGTCATTAAGAAGTTCTCCAGGTCCTGTGGACGTGGACTCTTCGTCCAACTAGGATGCAATGCCACTGAATACTTCTTTCCTTCCCCCCCTTCCCATTTACCCTCTATCCTTTACCTCCCCCACACTCCATGGAGACTACCTTCCATCCTCCACACACATACACTGAAAGACTCCAGACTGGGTATCATGCGTAATGATTCAGCACCCGGATTCTTGCCTGACGTGTCAAGAACTGGAGATGCGGGTTCCATGCGTCCAGAAAAGCCTCCCACCAGTGGACATGCCCACAAGCCCGCTCTCTCTCTAATAACAGTACCTCATGCAGGTTTGTTCACCTGTACATGGGACACCCTGGTGAAAGCCAGTTATGTAGGATAACCCTTCGGGCCACCATCACTACCAGGCGTAACTACCTATGGGTTATCTGTCCCAGGTCTTCCACGTTTTCCGGCTTCCGTATGTCTAGGACAAGGGTGACTGGTGAGAATTTAAGTTCTTTCACTATGCTCATTCCAAATATTGTTGTACTTTGTTCCAATAAGTCCTGACTTGGGGGCAATGCCAGAATATATGTCCCAAGGTCACGGCACTCATTCTGCACAGAGGGCATTGGTCTGTTTGTACAATCCCTGATCTCCACGCACGCCATAGAGTGAAATACATGCAACATAGTAACTTATATTGTAGGTCCTGATAGGGTACTAATACGCTCATCTGTGCAGTAATGACAGCCTCAAGTCCACCTGCATGCCTGTGTCTAAGCATGAGCCAACTCCACCTCTTCTATGCATGGGCCCACTTCTGCAAGGACTTTATGTAGATGGGAAATGGGATCCTACTCTCCCCACCCATAAAATGTTCCTCCAATCTGGAGCAAACACTCCCTACTAAGGACTCCCGTGGTAAATTGCGGGCATAATTCCATATCTGCAGATACTGATAAATGTCTGATCCTTTTAACCTATATTTAAACCTGCTGGCTGGCTTAGACATGATCGGGAATACGATTACAGCGAGATCAAACGGCTCAATGTTGCCAGCCAGCAAAACCACAGGGGAGAGAAAAAAATCCTTAAAAACACAGAAAAAACGGTGTCAGTAGGGGCTGACGTTACCGATGACAGGCAGTAGACACTACATTAGTAAAAGGACCCACGAGGGGACAAAAAATAACCTTTTTCCGCCAATGGCAGGAACATGTCCTAGGGGCTCCATGGAGATAAAATGGCAGTGCAGCAGGTGGGAAGGCAGGCGAGCATGTGCGGTGGAGCCTTCGAAAAGCTTCCAATGGAAGCTGGGGAGCATTCCTGCATGGGGGTCTGTCGGGGACATCAGCTATACACGAGGGCTTACTTTCTGCTTGTCCACGGAGAATAAGCAAAACCAATTATACTGCAACCAAGAAACAATGATAAAATAAGCAAAGAACCACAAATCAACGCAGACACACAGATCAGCATGAAAACCAAAGATCAAACTTAAACATAACAAACCACTTCCCAGCGCAAAGTTAAATGGTTATCTCACTCGTTTAACTGTATGCGGATTTTCAGTAGTACTATCTGCTTAAGTGGCAGGCTGAAAATCCATAGATATAGCTAAACAGATATCTGTTCAACTTTATTGTTGCTATTTATGTGGTGCCAGTTAAATGGGTAAGTTATGTTTTTAGTGATTACATATCGTCACTTTAACAGACAACCTTTTGTCCATCCCCAAAATGACTCTAGCCATGACCCCTTTTAAAATGTTAACTTAGGCCATTCAGTGATTTTAATGGCCCATATTTTTCATATGTATCTTGAACTTAAAGCACTTATGAGACAGGCACCATCAACAACCACATGAGTGTTTTTGAATATTGACCCCAGTATCTCCTGGAGAGGTGAATACCAAAAAACATTAGAAGACTGCCTATTTGATGTGGAGAACATGGCACCCAAAGAACTGGTGGCAAGTTGAGTACGTGGGTCTGATTTGATTGCTCTCCTTTAGGAGTTTTTTAATTTGCTGGTAGTTGATATGCTGTGGCATTGGCTAATTGCCTAAGTCCAACCACCTAGGTGCATCTCCAGATTCATTGCTGGATTCCTTTTGCATAGGAAGCAAGCAATGGCGCCTCTGTAAATATTCTGAGTATCCAGTAGGGAGAAGGTAGACAGGGCTTAGAGCCAGGTACATATCTTCCATCTCCAGCACCTGCAGACTCTCCCCTTTAGCGGTATAAAGGGGTTGCCTTAATCCTCTTCCTCTCCTTCCCAATAGCTAAAGGTCTGTATTTAAAACATGAACGTAGCACATAATGCATGGCGACACCATTATTGCATGCAAAGTGTTGGCAAATAGGGGCTACAATGCTGCAATGATAAAACACTGTTTCTACGATGACAGGGACAAACTAAAAGAACAAAAAACGTGAAAACCAGGGGACTCCTAGAAGTGTGTATAACAGATTACTCTCAATAGCGCTTCATTCTAATCAAACACTAGATAAAAAATAAAAACAAATGCATATAAATGCTGTAAATACTGCCCGATGAACAATATGTCAAACAACAAAGCCAGTCAATAACAGATATAACATGGGTGCAAACAAGATTTTATTCTTAGCTTAGAAAAGAATATTTTGTCTCCAGCAGTGCTCTATGATCTTAAGGTGTGTCTATCTCTCAGGATCAGGAGAGCTGTGGCAATTCTTTACATCGCTCTAGAAACAATTGAGAAATATTTGGAGGAGAAACAAAGTCATGATCCATTCATTGAACCCACAGCAGGAGCACCTTGCACTCACCTATGCTGATGTGGCCGCTATATGCGACCCGAGACCCTGCTGTACCTTCCTACCCAGCAGAGAACATGCATACAAATTACCTCGTTATTCGCATAGTGCAAGTCCATCATTTCTCCAAATGCATCTGTCACCTTTTGCAGTACTTCCTTGAATTTGATCGGTCGGCGAAATGGAATAATCCTGAAGTTTCAGAAAGGGACAGCATAAGTAGAGTTCACCAGTCATGGTTTATATACCAAGTTTAAGTTGAACTATAAAATGCAATTCAGCCAAACGGCTTTTCCCCATGAACAGAAAACTTGAGGAACAGTTTCCTTGTTATAACTGAATTGGTAATTACTATCCAAGACTTCTACCTATCCAAAATATCAACAAATTTCTAGACAAGCTCAATGTAATCTTTCTTACAGACTGGGGTGTACTGTCTCATTCTGCACTTGGGAGACCATGGACAGGACTGCATTCATCCTTTTTCATGGAAATGGCTCTATAGTATGACCTCAGTATTATCGTTGACAGGACCAGTGCTCTCCTTAAAAAAGTACCCTTGCCTTTTTGTAAAACTTTAGTCCTTCTACTTTGGCAAAGGATGTCACATCAGCATGTCTACATTGTGTATCGGTGGCAGGTTCTTGGCCTCAGCTATAAGAACATAAGATATGCCATGCTGGGTCAGACCAAGGGTCCATCAAGCCCAGTATCCTGTTTCTAACAGTGGCCAATCCAGTTCATAAGTGTCTGTCAGGTTTCCAAAAGGTGCACAGGTTACATGCTGCTTATCCCAAGGGAAGCAGTGGATTTATCCAATCAACTTTAATAATGGTTTGTGGACTTTTCCTCCAGGAACTTGTCCAAATCTCTTTTAAACCCAGCTACACTAACTTTTTTACTACATCCTCCAGCAATGAATTCCAGAGTATGATTACGCACTGAGTGAAAAAATATTTTTTCCAATTAGTTTTAAATGTGCTACATTGTAGCTTCATTGCGTGTCCCCTAGTCTTTCTACTTTTTGAAGGCGTAGACAACCGATCTATGTTTTATCTGCTCCACTCTATTCATTATTTTATAGACCTCAATTTTCTGCCTCAGGTCTTGACAAATTTTGTGGATTTAGGATCCCCTTGCACCACCACCCCCCCCCCCCAGTTGTCTCTCACACTGATCTTGTGTTCTCAAGTCTCGTGAGACCATGCCAGAGTTCCTATTCCATGCGTCATCTTTTATAGCTTTAGATAGCAAATGGCAAATGTCCGTGGGTGTGTGTGCAGTGCACCGGTGGTGTGCCTCTCTGTACGTGGGATGTGACGGTGGATGCCTCTGTCTGAGTGAGGTGCAGGGTTGTGATGCAAGTGTATGTATGCTGCAGAGCTGAGGAGTCTATGTGTGGGGTGTGCAGAGGAGGGGTGCCCCTGTCTGTATGTGAATGTAATAGTGTGTGTACGTGTGTGTGACTGCAGAAGTGAGGTGCCTAGGTGTGTTCATGTGTATGTAGTGTGGAGGTGAGGTGCCTGTCTGTGTGAGTCTGCAGTGAAGGGGTGGGATGCTTTTGTGTCTGTTCGGGGGGGGGGGGCCCTTTTGTGCCCATGCATTCATTCCTTTAACCTCCAACACCTTGCACTCTTCTTACCCCCTCACACTCTATTCCCCCATCTTCCTTCCTTTTGTTTTTTTAGTTACTGCTTCACTCCACCCCTCTCCTGTCTAATTTATTTTTTTATTTTTGCAGGCACCAATCCTCGACTGCAGCATTTCCCCCCTGTTTTGCCTGCAGGGATCTGATCTCTCGTGGGCAGACAGAAGGGGTCTTTGCAGCACTGAGGCTCTCTTCTTCTGCCTATGAGGGATGGGCTCTCCGCGGGCAGCCTCCTGCTTGCAAGCTGTGATTGCAGCATTTGCCCCCAGTTCTGTCTGCGGGGATCCGATTTCCCACAGGCAGACAGAAGGGGTCTTTGTCGCAATTCTGGCCATTCCCTTCTTTTCTGCCTGTGGGGAAATAACTTTCTTCCAGGCCACGATCCCAGGTGTC
Organism: Ichthyophis bannanicus; assembly: GCA_033557465.1. Taxonomy (NCBI): domain Eukaryota; kingdom Metazoa; phylum Chordata; class Amphibia; order Gymnophiona; family Ichthyophiidae; genus Ichthyophis; species Ichthyophis bannanicus. Next base: position 253,311,849 of record CM066031.1, read on the forward strand.
AGGTTCAAATTTCTGGATGCCATGGCGATCTGGTGCCTGGGGTTTGTTGAGCTCTGTTCTATCTATCTGTGCTCACAACAGCTCAGACTCAGATATTGGACTAAAGAAAGGCCAGGAATGACGCCTGTTTATTCAAGCAGAACATGATTGTTGTTCTAGAGTTTCAGCTTTGGTCTGTTATAAAGCTACTACAATTAATTCTAGAACAGCTTTGGAATCTTATCCTACAAAAGACCAGAATACTGTTTGAGAAATTCTCCTTCTCCAGGACCAAGCAGGAAGTCAGTCCTCACATATGGGTGATGTCGGCGCCGACGGAGCCCTCGTGCGGAACATTTCCCCAGCTTTCGAGGAAAGCTTTTGGGAATGCAGCGCGCATGCGCGGTCCCCTTCCCGCCCAAGGGTGCCATCTTCCTCAGTCTTTCTTTTTCCGCAGAGCCCAACGGACGTGAGTTCATGTCACCCGGTAAAAGTAGATTTTTTTCTGCGATTTTCACTTTTTCTGATCCGGTTCGACGCCGGTTCCCCTTCCCGCCTGGGCTTGGTACACCGGTATCGAGTCCGGTATTCTTTTTTTGTTTTTTTGTCCTTTGTGACTAGCGTTCGCGCCTTTTTTTGTTATTTTCACTGGCAGCCCGGTCTTTTGACCTTGCAGGGGCCCTTTTCCCCCGATGGCTGCCAGCGGATTCAAAAAATGTGATCGGTGCAAGAAACTTATGTCTCTCACCGATACACATGACTGCTGCCTCCGATGCCTCGGGCCCAACCATGACCCGCTGGTCTGTGGCCCGTGCGGCAAAATGTCGTCAAAGGCTCTTCGGAGCCGCCAGCATCAACGTGAGAGAATTTTCTCAGAGTCCGCGTCCAGCCGGGCCCGGACTTTGTCAGAGGCCTCGACATCTCGGGAGTCGGAACCCGAGCGCCGTCGTGGTTCCTCTGAAAGGGGGTCTCCCACCCGGGAGCACAAAAGGAAGAAGAAACTCGTGAGGGCGGCGTCAGTGGAAGCTCCTGGCTCCTCGAGGGCCAGGTCGCGTAGCCCTGACCGCCGCCCCGGGCTCTCGGAGTCGGAGAGGCCATCCAAGCTACCTCGTATGGAGCCGGAGTCCCCGAGTCACGTGAGTTCTGTTGTCCTCGTGGACTCTGCTCCAGGAGAGCCGACGTCGGGCCCGATGCTGTCGGGGCCCGAGTCGGAGGCTGCTGGGTCTCCTGAGCTTGGACTCAGGTTGACTGCCTTGGAGAGCAGCTTGGCTGCCTTCATGGAACAGCAGTGAGTCCTGATCGCCGGTCTGACTTGTGCATCTGTCCTGACCATCGGGACCTCGACGTCTATGTCGACCCCGGAGACCAAGCCGATCCTCAAGTCCATCAAGTCTCGAGTCGATCCTTGGTCAAGGTCCCCCTTGATCTCCCATGCGGGGCCGAGGTCATCAATGCCGGTGCCCTCGGCGTCAGGGCGCGTGGCACCGAAGCCCACACGGCCGGAGCCGCTCGATTCCTCCTCAGAGAAGTCGGCGTGGGAGACGGAGGACGAGGAGTCTCCGGACACAGTGCGTCCCTTCAGACTCCCCGGAGTCCGAGCCTCGGAGAAGGTCCCCCCCCCCCCCCCGGAGGATACCCGGTTCTCAGACTTCGTAAGGGACATGGCCTAGGCTTTGGCATTCCCTGCGGACGCCGAGGAGGAGCCTCGAGCCAAGGAGCTCGATGCCCTCCAGTATGACTTTCCTCTGAAGGAAGCCTTTACTGTACCGGTTCCTCCGATGCTGGAACGGCTGCTCTTCCATATGTGGGAGGCACCGGCCTCGGTGCCGGTTCTTAGCAAACGGGTCGATTCCATTTATCGAGTCCGTAAGAGCCCTGGGTTCCAAAAGGCACTGCTACCGCACAATTCCATGGTTGTGGAATCGGCCATGCACCGCCTGAAGAGTCAGAAGATGCACTCCTTGGTGCCCCCCCGGCCAGGAGGCCGGGAACCTGGATGCCCTCGGTAGAAAGTGCTTCGAGGGCTCTATGCTATCTTGCCGTGTCCAGACTTACCAGCTGTACATGGGCATGTACTTACGGGACCTAGCAAAGGAGATTGCCGGGTTCTCAGCTGGCCTCTCCGAGGAACCCTTGCAGAGGTTCAAAGCCTTGTCTACAGGGATCCGAGAGTGCTCAAAGTTTATCTTTCGAGCAGCCTATGATGGCTTCGAGGCTTCGGCCCGGGTAGCCACGGCCGGCCTGGCTACAGTCATCGGACCTGGAGTCATGGGTGCAGGAAAAGTTGGTCGATGTCCCCTGCCGAGGTGACAACCTATTCAGTAAACCCATGACTGAGAAGGCTGCAGAAATCGAGACTGAGACTCTCACCAGGACAAGGCTGTCCAGAAAGAATTCTGCCCCCTATCAAAAAATGAAGGGCTCGGGAAAGAAGCCCTTTTTCCCGAGGAAGGGTGCTGCCTACAAATCCTACCCTCACTATCAGGCCTCTCCAGCTCCCCAACAGGGCCAGCAGGCAGGGGCATGGGCCCCGTAGGCAGAAGACCCCCAAGCTGCCAGCTCTGGCTCCTGCACAGCAGGGAGCGGGGTTTTGACTCCCACAGCATAGCCTCTTCTCCACAGCTGGCTCCACTCAGCACAGGAGGTCGTCTGACCCTGTACGCTTACAGGTGGCCAGCCATCACAGAGAATACCTGGGTACTCCGCATAGTCTAAAAGGGCTACATGCTTCACTTCCACCAGCTACCCCCTCCTACTTTCCAGGGGAGCCTCCAAGACTCCCTCTACACAGAAATCTCCTCCTTCAGGAATTGGCAAGTCTTCTAAAGGAACAAGCGGTGGAACCGGTGCCTCACCACCTGGAAGGGCAAGGCTTCTACTCCAGGTACTTCCTGGTACCAAAAAGGACAGGAGGCCTCCGGCCTATCCTAGACTTGCGAAACCTAAACAAGTTTCTGGAGAGGGAAAAGTTCAAGATGCTTACCCTTGGGATACTGCTGCCCTACCTCCAGCACGGAGACTGGCTATGCTCCTTAGACCTAAAGGATGCTTATACTCACATCCTCATTCATCTAGACCACAGGTTTGTGGTGGGAGGAAACCATTTTCAGTACAGGGTACTTCCCTTTGGCCTAACCTCTGCCCCCAGGGTTTTCACCAAATGCCTGGCGGTGGTGGCGGCCTATCTCAAGAATCAGGGAATTTTTGTCTTCCCATACCTGGACGACTGGCTCATCAGGGGCCAGTCTCTCCAGGAGGCCCAACAAGCCACTCTTCGCACTGTCTCTCTTCTTCAGCATCTGGGCTTTGTCATAAACTACGCAAAGTCCACTTTGCTCCCCTCTCAGAACCTAGAGTTTATAGAGGCGAGACTAGACACCCTTCAGGCAAGAGCTTTCTTGCCCGAGGACAGGGCCCACAGATTGATGGACTTGGCAAACCAGTTCCAAAGCACTTCTCAGGTCTCCGTCAGGCACTACCTGCGACTTCTGGGCCATATGGCATCCATTGTGCATGTGACTCCCAATGCCCATCTGCACATGCGGGCTGCTCAGTGGTGCCTCAGAGTTCAGTGGGCGCAGGCCACAGGCGACATCTGAGACAGAGTAAAGGTGTCCAATCCAATTTTGGACTCCTTACAGCGGTGGCTACATCTCCCAAACCTTCTCATGGGGGTACCTTTTCAGGCTCCAGCACACACAAGGGTGCTGACGACTGATGCTTCCTTAAAGGGCTGGGGTGCACATTGCCAGGGCACATGCACTCAAGGCCTCTGGTCCCCTCGGGAGGCCACGCAACAGATCAATCTTTTGAAGCTGCGAGCAATCCGCTTAGCTCTACAGACTTTTTATCATGCCCTCTCTCACCAGTCTGTTTCGGTTAAGACAGACAATCAGGTGGCAATGTTCTATGTGAACAAACAAGGTTTACGGTATGGTGTACTCAGCGCAAGGAAGATCCTTTCTCTTGCCTTGTGCCAGTAGTACTGCAGTATCTACTTCACCTGTCAGACCTAGGCCTTAAGTCTAACTCTGTTCGGGTCCACCTCAGTGCTCTTTCAGCGCACCACTCCCCGGTGGAGGGACTGTCTCTGTCGGTTCATCCCTTGGTGTCCCGTTTTCTCAGAGGTCTGCTTCTTCTCAAGCCTCCGGTTCATCCACCAGCCACTGAGTGGGATTTGAACGTGGTCTTGCAACAACTTACTCGCCCACCATTTGAGCCGATGGCTACTTGCCATTTGTGCTTCCTTTCTTGGAAAGCGCTCTTCCTGGTAGCTCTTACCTCGGCCAGACGTGTGAGTGAACTACAAGCTCTGGTTTCTGATAGACCGTATACACGGTTCTCTAGGAACAGGGTAGTCCTACGGACCCATCCGAAGTTCCTTCCAAAAGTGGTCTCCTCTTTCCACCTCAACCAGGAGGTGGTTCTTCCGACCTTCTTTCCCAGGCCGCATACCAGCCGGGCTGAAACAGTTTTGCATACCCTGGACTGTAAGAGGGCATTGTCTTTTTACATAGAACGTACGAGGGGGCATCGAAAGGCTACTCAGCTCTTCGTCTCCTTTGACCCTAATAAGATGGGGTTGCCTGTCTCCAAGCATACGTTGTCCACTTGGGTAGCAGATTGTATCGCCTGGGCGTAGAAGGCAGCCGACCTCCCCTTGCAGGGTCGAGTCACGGCCCACCGTGTCAGGGCGAAAGCTGCGTCAGTAACTCATCTCCGCTCTTCCGTTGGCAGATATCTGCCGGGCCGCTACTTGGTCTTCAAGCCAGACGTTTGCAGCTCATTACTGCCTCGAGAGAGAGTCCCAGAGGGACAGTGCTTTCGGACAGGCGGTACTCCGTAATCTCTTTGAGGTTTAGGCAACTCCTACCCTCCGGCCCTTGTGTTGGGCTACCGTACGGGGGTGTTCTCAGAGTATATTCTTATCACTCTGAAAACTGTTGAGAGGGAGCCATTTTTTCAGCTTTGGGTTCCTGGTAGCCTAGAGCTGGGGAGTCCCATATGTGAGGACTGACTTCCTGCTTGGTCCTGGAGAAAGAATAGTTACTCACCTGTAACAGGTGTTCTCCAGGAGCAGCAGGAATCAGTCCTCACGACCCTCCCTCCTCCCCTGGAGTTGCAGTCATATACTTTATTTTGATTTTTTTGTGTCTTTTAGCTATGTCATCAGACTGAGCAAGATGGCACCCTTGGGCGGGAAGGGGACCGCGCATGCGCGCTGCATTCTCAAAGGCTTTTCTTGAAAGCTGGGGAAATGCTCCACATAAGGGTTCCGTCAGCGCCGACGTCACCCATATGTGAGGACTGATTCCTACTGCTCCTGGAGAACACCTGTTACAGGTGAGTAACTACTCTTTCTCTGAGAGATGCATCTAAAACCCAGCACTGAACACTCTTAAAGTATGCTGATAACCTTTTAAAACAAAAATTTCCTCCACAACTAAAGAGCTTGCATCCCACAAAGTCTCATGCTCCTACAGAGCTTCTGAAAGCGTCTATGTTCCCTAATGATCCCCACCATAAACTCACAGGGCAAAATAGAATACTAGACATAGAAGTGGATAGAAAATCAAAGAAAGAACTTTGCTCCTTATAATACTTAGTCACATTTAAGGGTCGGTAGCTATAAGTCACTGGGATTACATGTCCCTCTCTTAGTTACCTTTTAGACAGTCAGGACAGAGGGCTGCTTTGATTAAAGTAAAATGTGCAGTTTCCTACAGAGAATTACATTCACCTGTGGAGCCAGACACAGACAGATTACATGTATGACACAGTCACATATCTAAGGCATGTCTTTGTACAGGTCTGCGATGGCCTGACCTTCAGGGGTGCCCCCATTTTGTCTGTATTGCACATGGCCGTAAGCTGTGCGTTAAAGCTAATGGCAGTAAAAGGCAGAGGGTGGAGAAGGGTGGACAGCTTCATGCCACAACTGTAAGATAACCAGAGCTTGGGCACAGCTCCCACAATAATAGAGAAACAGACACTCCAGATCTAAGGAACCTGGGCCTGCCTAAAGCTTGTTAATCCAGATCCAATTCAACCCGTTAGGCAGCCTTTCTGTGAATAGTTAAGTAGTACGGGTATGCACGTGTTCCCCACCACGATTCAGAAGTAGAGATTTCTTTTAAGTTGCTATGAAGTCCTCTGTAACAGGCTGTGCCTCTAACGAATAGGAGTCAGGCAAGGAAGGAGAGCTCAGTTATACTGCAGGCACACATCTTGCTCACCAGCACCACCCAGGAGACCTCACCCAGTGGAAAACTGATTAGTTTCCTCTCGAAGGTCTCAAGGACTTGCAGTCCAGGGCCATACATGGCAGTGTTACCAATTAATATGACCTATGGCCCTGGGATTCTTACTACAGCCATCAGAAATAAACCACCGAAATCTGCATGACATATCCGTTGAATGTCAAAACCCACAGCACACAACAGCTGCTAACTTTTCTTTGATTCCAAATTTGGGGCTGTTTAAATCTCAGTTACAAACCATGGCATGGGAATACATGCCCATTGCTCTAACCCTTTGCTTTTCCTTGCAATGAGAGGAATATTCTATGTGCTGAGTATTTTTATGGTGCTAATTTTGTATTTTAATGCCAGTTCTATGACTGTATTGTGTATTTGCTACATTGATGCAATTCTTGGATTTATCGGATATCAAGCTAAATTAGTAAAATACATAAAGGCAATAAATATCCAATCCCATGAGTGACAATGAACTTGGGAACCCCTGACTCTTTTTGTTAACACATTTGAAGTGGAGTCTGTATGCCTGCTGCACTCGGCTCTGAAGAAAACCTGGCATCACAGAGGCTTTTAAACCTCTATAGATTTCTGTAGATGCCTACAGCAGATACTGGTGCTTCACCACAAGCTGCCCACAAAGTCATATGACAAGCTGCAGCTCTTTAGCAACCGCTCTATCTGAAAAAAACTTGATAACACTTGGTAGCCTGTGCGCTTGTGCTATCTCTCTGGTAAAATTATGTTGTGTCAGCTGCTCTGGATATTTTTCTTTTCTATTCCTAAGCCATCGCTCTTTGAATCCACAACTCACATGTTATGAGGAACAGAACGCAAGGGGAAAGCAGTAATTAATGAGACTATAAATTGCACCCTGGAACCCGGAATTCACTTCCCTCCTACCTCAGCCATCATCCGATAAGTTTACCATTCAACAGTGTTGTTTGCTGCTCCACCGCGATCAGCTCCCTTTGTAGCTTGGGCCGTACGCTGGAGGAAGCTTGCTAATCTCACGGTTTCAAGTCTCATGAAATCAGCAAACTTCCTCCACCGTGTTGCTCAAGATACATGCAGAGCTGAACAACACAGCAGGAAAGGTAAGAGGGTGATGGCTGGGGGAGAAGGAAATGAGAGAGATAGGGGCAGCACAAGGGGGGTGCAGGGCCATGTGTGGAGACTTGGTGTGGGGCCTCATTTGCATAAGGGCCTCATTTGCATAAATATTTGCATAATGTTAACATGTACTAATTTTTAGCAAACATGCCTCTTAATGAGTGTCTGGATAAAGAAAGACTAAAAGATTTCTACATTACTATAACAGAAACAACATGAACAGAATACCTCAGCTCGGTTACACATGCAGAACATAGACAGTCACCAAACAAAGAACAAGGAATCACAATTTAGAAATAGAAAGACAATAATTAAACTGGGAACCCCAAAAGCCAAACTTGGAAAGTACAACAACACTGGAGAAATAAAACTATAAATTAATTTGCTCTTGTACTAAACAAAATGCAAAGACATTAGCAATGCATATTTCCCAGAGTTTACATATTTCAGCTAATAAATTCAAAATAAGAAAGTATTCTTCTATCTTTTGTTGTTTGGAAATTTTTTTCAGTTGCAATTCCTCCAGTCACTTTGCTTTGGTTTCTTCGTGTCTTCTGCTAACTCTCCATTGTCTGCTGTCCATTTGTTCATTTGCTCAAAGGAAGCTAACAAAAGTTACAGCACAGTAATAATAATGGGTGATTTCAATTAACCCGGTATCGACTGGGTCAGCGTCACGGCAGGACATGCTAGAGAGATAAAAGTTCCTAGATGAAATAAATGACGGCTTCTTGGAACCAAAGCTGGTTCATGAACCGACCAGAGGGGAAGCCATAATAGACCTAGTCCTTAGTGGAACACCAGAGATAAGGGTGTTGGGGCCACTTGGCAATAGTGATCATAGCATGATCACGTTTCATTTAATTAGTAGAGGAGGGATGGTAAGGAAATCCACAGTACTACCTTTTAACTTTCGAAAGGAAGACTATGATAAAATGAGGAAAATAGTTAAGAAAAAACTAAAAGGAGCAGTTGCAAAGGTTAAAGACTTACATCAAGCTTGGGTATTGTTTAAAAATACTATCTTGGAAGCCAAGAACAGCTGTATTCCACACATTAAGAAAAGTGGAAGGACGTCCAAAAAACTGCCAGCATGGTGTAAAGGTGAGGTCAGAGAGACTGTTGCCAAAAACGCATCTTTCATGAAATGGAAAAAAGAGCCAAATGACGAAAACTGGAAACAGCACAAGCATTGGCAAGTTAAATGCAAGGCATTGATAAGCCAGGCAAAGCGAGAATTTGAGAAGAAACTTGCTATGGAAGCAAAAACGTGTAATAAAGACTTTTTCAAGTACATTCGTAGCAAAAAACCCGTGAGAGAGTCAATTGGACCATTAGATGATAGAGGGGCAAAAGGAGCAGTAAGAGGGGACAAGACTATAGCGGAGAGACTGAATGAATTCTTTGCTTCTGTCTTTACTGAGGAAGATGTAAGGATGTTACCCATGACTGAAGTGGTATTTAAAGGTGATACTGCAGGATTTCCGGTGGCATGGTGGGCTAGGCGAGACGCGTCTCTCTTAGCTCCGGAGCCCCCTTCCTCTCCGTACCCGGATTACCCACTTTTTATGCCTACCTATTGAGCCGGGGAAGAAGGGCTACTTCTTTGTCGACTGGAGCCTGCCCGAAGCGCCTGTCCGGCTGAGCGCACACGTTGCATGGCGGCTAAAACAGTCCGGCGTGAGAGGCCCCGCGGAGGAGACGCCAAGATGGCGGAGGGGGCACCGGAGAGTCCTGCGCCCGTGGATACCGCAGCGATGGTGACAGAGGTATCCCGAGCAGTGGTGGAGGCGCTCGAAGACCGCCTTGGGGGCTTGGCGATGCAGCTCGCCGCTGTGGGGCAAGCAGTGACCGATTTTGCTAACCGGGTTGAGCTAGTTGAGCGCCGCATCGGCTCCCTAGAGGACACGCGGGTGCAGGACGAAGCCCGGGTCAAAAAATTGGAAGAGGCCCTCGTCAAGCAACAAGAGAAATTAGAAGACCTGGAAAACCGGAGTAGACGGAACAACCTCCGATTTATTGGAATTGAAGAGTCTGTGACCGATAGAGATCTGCGGGCATACTTGGAGAGATGGCTGCCGGCCCACCTGCCCCTGGAGGAGGGTATTGGGGGCATAGTCCTGGAGAGAGCACACCGGCTGGGACCCCTCCGAGCGGGAGATAATCGGCCCCGCGCTGTTATAGCACGCTTTTTGAACGAAGCGCAGAAGGAAGGGGTCCTGCGGGCTTCGAGACAGGCGAGACGTTCAAGTGCTACTGCCCCCCGGATCCTGATTTTTCAGGATTACTCTGCCGGGGTCTCTCTTCGGCGGAAGGCATTCAAGGAGATCTGTGGGCGCCTTGTAGAGAGGGGCATTCGCTTCACGTTGGCCTACCCTGCGATCCTGAGAGTGGACACTGCCAGCGGCCGACGTGTCTTTTCATCCCCGGAGGAAGCGTCGACTTATTACAATAATCTTGGCTGATGGTTGGAGTGCTGATGGGGGAGAGAGCGATGTATCTCTTCGGACACATTCATATTCCCCGTCTCAACTATGTGGAACACTTAGATTGCAGCGGCAGGTCCTAGCGATGCAGCCTTGGCCCTCAGGCACTGGGAGCTCTTGGTCACGGCTTTAGCTGTGTGAACAATGTGACCCGAGGCTCGGTGGGCCTGCCTCCATTATTGGCAGCTTGGGCCTGCGTACGGTCCGGTCTTTCTGCCGAGACATTTGAGGGGACCTGGAGTGCTTTTGCTAGGCGTTTAATAGCACCGTAGTACTGTGTGTTTTGCCTTTCACCATTGGTTGTGCCTTGCTGCATAGTTTTTCCCCATCTCCCTGCTGTTAATATTGTTGTGCCCCCCTTATATATGTTTAATTTTCCTTTGTACATTTTCAATGCCCTGGCATGTCTTTCAACTATGTGCGGGGCATGTTGTTGTATAAGGGTTGAGGGAATGTAATTCTGAGCGGGAAGCAGCACATAGTTTTTCTTTTCTTTCTTTTTTGTAGACCGGCTCTTTTTACCTTTTTTACATTGTTTTTCCATTGTTTCTATTTTTCTTTCGTTTCTTCCTTTCCGTTTTTTGGTTTCTTTTTCCACTTTTTAATATTTGCTTGTAATAATTCTTTTTTACTAATTCTTTCTATTTTCTTTCTTATTTTCAGTCCCTCCTTGCCTTCTACCTCTCACCCCCCTGGTGTCTATGTTATTGGGCATTAATATTCTACTGTCCCATTGTTCACTGTTTCTTACTGCATGTGGTCTTGGGGGGGTGGGGTTTTCTTTTTTTTTTTTCTCCTTTTCTCCCCTTTTTGAGTGGTACTGGGTGGGTGTTTTTGCGGCGGGGTGCTCCCTTGGCGCTGCCCGTTGGGGCGTGGGGAGGGGGCCCCCTGCACTGGGTCTGCTGGCAGTGACCGTTGAGGGCGGGCCGTTCTGTACACAGTGCGGCCCTGCCACTGGTGCCGTGTGGGTTGCGACCATGGGCAGCATGTGCTGTTGTGTTGGCGTTTCCACACTACATTTGTCAGCTGTCTGCGGGACCACGGGCAGTGGCCCGGAGGAGGTGGGGAGGGGGGCCATCCTCCGGGGGGGTTTTTTTCCTTTTTCTTTTATGGCCCCCGTTCGGGCACTGCCCACCAGTTCGGAGTCCTTCCGTTTGGGGAGCGGACCCACGCTGGCTCTCTGATTATCGGTAGCTATGTGGCCCAGGACCTGTTTGTGATGCAGGGGGGGTGGAATTAAGGATGGGGAGTGGACACCCGGGCTGGGGGTGGAGGGGGAGGGCTCCTCATGCTCAGGAAGTCACGGTGGAGCCAGAGCTGATTGCCTGGCGGGTGGTGGACGAGAGGGGTGTGGTGGGAAGGGGGGGGGGTCTGGGGGAGGGGTGGGGAGGGGTGTGTAGGGCTAGTAAGGTCAAGGGGTTAATGTGGATGGAGACTATGGGTATGGGAAGGGGGGGTTTTAACCGTTACCAGGGAGGAGTATGTGCGGTGCAGGCTGGATGTTGGCTGGTGATTGTGTGGGCATGGCTGTCTGGATTAGCTGTGGTGTTCTGGAGGGTGGGGGCCCTAGGCTGGGGGGGTTCCCGCCTCGCTGTCGGTTGGTCTAGTTTTTTCTGGGAGATCCGATGGACCCAAGATCCTGGGTGACACTACTAGAATAGCTTCTTGGAACGTCTGTGGGTTGGGCTCCCCCATAAAACGTTATAAGGTTTTCCAGTATCTTAAACGCCAGCGTTTGGGTGTCATCATGTTGCAGGAGACACATCAGTCAGAAACAGAGCATGCAAAGTTGTGCAAGGGTCCAATTGCGCACTTGTATGGGGCTCCGGCGGTGGGGAGGAAGAGGGGGGTAACGATCTTAATCACCAAATCTGTGAGTTGGGTGGAGGAGCGGGTGGTAGTGGACCCCGAGGGTCGGTATGTCTGTGTGTGGGGATTGCTAAATGGAGTAAAAGTAGCCATGTGTTCAGCCTATGGCCCGAATGTCTATGACCCTAGGTTTTACTTGGGGCTTACCCGTTTCCTAGCGGACACTGGTGGTTATCAGGTAATATTGGGAGGGGATTTCAACGAAGTGCTGGAGGTTGCGATGGATCGATCTGGCGTGGTGGGGGGCAGAGATCGGAGAGCTCGGAGACGGTTGTGGGGGCTCTGCGAAGCGCATCACCTCGTGGACATTTGGCGGGTCCTACACCCGGGGGAACGGGACTACACCCATATGTCTCGTGCCCATGGCACGTGGTCTCGAATAGACTTTTTTCTGGTTTCGGACTCGTTATTCAATTGGGTCTCAAGGGCTGAGATTGGGTCCTCCGTTTTGTCGGATGGTACTCCTGGAGCTCCGGGGCACCGGTCCACGCCGCAGTCGTCTTTGGAGATATCCGCTGGATCTTAGTGGGGATGCGCTCTTTGAGGCACACCTTCGTGCACGGTGGAAGGAGTATGTGGATATCAATGAGCGGCCGGATGTCTCTCCTGCTCTTTTTTGGGAGGCGGGGAAGGCTGTCCTACGTGGGGAGATTATTAGTTTTCACTGCCAGAAGCGTAAGAGGTTGAACCGGCGGATTCTGTTACTCGAGCGTGAATTGGGTAGGGCGCGGCGGGTGATGGCCGGGCATAAGACGGCTGCGAACCATCGCCATATGCGGGAGATCCAGACTGAATTGGAGACACTTCTCCATAGTAGGGCCCAAAAATCAATGCTATACTATCGATATCAGCTGTTTCAGCATGGTAATAAAGCGGGGAAAATGCTGTCCTCTCTGGTGCGGCCCGCGGGGGGCCCCAGCATATTGGGGCAGTTCGACATGCAGATGGGACTATTCGCAGAAATACGGATGATATTGAGCGGGTCTTTCGAGATTTTTTTCGGGACCTGTATGCCAAGGAGGGGCAAGGCGAACAGGAGGGGCGATCGTTTTTGGTGGGCTGTGATCTGCCGCGACTCAGTGAGGAGCACTTACAAGCTCTTAATCAGCCCATCTCGGGGAGGGAGGTACAGGTAGGGATTAAGAATCTCAAGAATGGAAGGGCCCCTGGAGTGGATGGCTACAGAGGTGAGTTTTATAAACTTCTGGGGGATACGGTGGTCGCCCCCCTGGTAGGCTATTTTGATGATCTGATACAGAGAGGAGCCTTCCCTTATGAGCCGAACAAAGCAGTGGTTACTATTTTACCCAAGCCAGGACGGGATCCTCTTCTCCCGGGCTCTTACCGCCCTATTTCGCTCTTAAATGTCGATATAAAGATTTTCACGAAAATCATGGCGGATCGGTTAGCCAACTTCTTGCCGACGCTGATACACCGCGATCAGGTGGGTTTTGTTCGTGGCCGCCATGCGGCGTATAGTCTTCAGCGGATCTTGCTCTCTCTCTGTGCTGGGCAACGGGCAGGACAGAGCTCCCTACTCATCAGTTTTGACGCTGAAAAAGCGTTCGACAGAGTAAATTGGGGTTTTATGTATCAAGTTTTGGACGCGATGGGTTTCACGGGATTGTTTGTTGATGTGATCCGACTCCTGTATGCTAACCCGCTTGGAGCTCTTATGATTAATGGAGTGATGACTGCCGACTTTGAGATCCAGAAGGGGACGCGCCAGGGTTGTCCGTTGTCACCCCTCCTTTTTGTTCTGACTTTGGAGCCGCTTTTAATGCAGATTCGTTCGGCTACACAGTTTCACGGTGTTACAGTGGGGAGGGAGGAATTCCGAGTGGCGGCCTTTGCGGACGACTTATTGGTTCATCTGGGTGACCCCCACACAGGACTTCCTCATCTGTTACAGCTTATTCGGGACTATGGGGTTCCCTCAGGGTTCCGCCTTAATCTTGACAAATCCGAAGCCATGTTGATAGGGGAGGGCGGCCATCAGGGGTGGTTGGGCGCATTTCCCTTGAAATGGGCGAGCGGCCATTTTAAGTATTTAGGTATATATCTACCGGGGAACACGGGGGACCTATATCGCTTAAACGTTTCCAAGGTGTTGCAGGCGGTGGAGACCTGTGTAGGCAAGTGGCGGGATCTGCCGCTGTCTCTGGGTGGGAGGGTGGCCCTGTGTAAGATGGTCATTTTCCCTAAGATTTTATACATGCTCCAAACTCTCCCGTTGCTTTTACAACGCCTCGATCTTCGCCGTTTGGACCGTTTGCTGAACGGGTTTTTATGGCAGGGACGTAGGCCGAGGGTCCGCCTTGAGATCCTCAGTCAGCCTCGCACTTTGGGCGGGATGGGCTTTCCAGATATCAAGAAATACAACCTTGCTTGTTTGTTACGAATTGCCCGTGACTGGCTGTGGGATCTGGAGGATTATTCCCCCATGGCGATGATCCGGGGTGCAGTACACCCCTTTCATTTGCGGTACCTCTTACACGCTACCCCGGCTAAGGGGCTTGATGGTAATTTCTCAAAGGTGATACTCACTCCTGTGCGGAAGGCGTGGAAGTCCTTTTGTCAAGGGAAGGGAATATGCGCGAGCTCCTCCCCTTACCTTCCTATTCGGGGTAACCCTGACTTCGCTCCGGGCATGGGGGGCTCGCAGTTCGCACGATGGGAGCGTCTGGGGATACTGAATCTTGAGCACGTGGTCACCCCGGAGGGTGCGATGGTGGGTTTTCCTGAGCTCTGTCAACACTTTTCCTTGGGAGATCGCGACCTTTTCTTATACGCCCAACTTCGTAGCTTTGTCCGTCTGATACCCGCGGTAACTCTGCGAACGGAGATCTGTTCGGCGATTGAGTTGGCGTTATTGGGGAGTGAGACTGGGACACGGGTGTCCTGGTTACACAAAATGTTGTGGGAAGAGGCCTCGCCCCTAGGGGTGGCTGCTCTGGCGGCCGCATGGACCGAGGAGTTGGGTGAGGAGGTTGGGGAGGATGGGTTGCTTTGTAGTATGGCTAGTATTGTCTCATTGAATGGGTCCGTGCAACATAGAGACATCCAATACAAAATTATACGTCGTTTGTATTTTGCCCCCCTGAGGGCTTGGCGCGCAGGCGTGGGGACTACTCACTGTTGCCCCCGCTGTGCGACACCTAGGGCGTCATTGGGGCATATGTTTTGGAGTTGCCCACTGATCCAGGTCTATTGGGGGCGCATACAGGGATACCTGACGGTGTGTCTCCAGCGCCCGGTAGTTTTGTCTGCGGGGAACGTTGTCTTGGACATTTGGGAGGAATCCTGGGGGGGAGAGTTGGGGCCCGGGATATTGCGCTGGCTCCGCCTGGTGCTGGTGACTGCTCGCCAAGTTCTCCTGCAACGATGGCTAGAGGCTAAGGGACCCACATACGGCCTGTGGCGGATACAGCTCCATCGGCTCTTGCTCTTGGAGATGATACGTGCTCGAGGGACGACACGGCGCTGGCAGTGTTTCTTGGACAGTTGGGGACCACATTTACACTCCTTACCCTGGAGGGAGCGTAGCAGGATTTTGAGTATGCCTTGAGGGCCCGGTTCCTTTCTTTTCCCTTTCTTTCTTTCCCTTTTCCTGGTTTTTGACTTTCTTTTTTAAGTCTCTTGTCTCCTCTTCTCTCCCTCTCGTCCTTTCCCACTCCCCTCTCTTTTTCCACCCTTTTCTTTCTTTCTTTCCTCTTATTTCTTTTATTTATGGGGTCCACACCACTCCACTCTTCTGACTTCATGTTTCTGGCTCCTTCGTTCAACTTTCTCCACTTCTTCCCTTACTTTTTCATAACTCCACCATTGGCGTTAGTCTGGTCTCCTCTCTCCCTTCTTTTCTCTGGGATGGATGTGCCTGCCTGCTCATGTCTTGACAACACCGCAGCCTAGTTAGATGGGTGGGGGGGGGGGGTGGTAGGGGTTGGTTCAGACCTAACGGGGGGGGGGGTGGCAGTGGGGTATGGGATGGGTTCTGGGGAGGTAACATAGGGGGACCCCTGGGGAATGTTGCTCGGACGTGGACGGGCCCGGGAGCAGAAACCACCCTGGGCTCGCCCGAGCTCTCTGTGCTATTCCTTGTTGGGGGTTCCGGGCAGTACTGGCTTGTTGGTACTTCCGGAGCAGGGGGCAGACACCCAGGTGGGGGTGTTTGCTGCCATGAGGGTGCATACCTATTTGGGTGGGACGATGAGTGCAATATTTCAGGGTTTCCGAGTTCCTACTGTTGGTTTGGTGTGACTCTCTTACGCCACATCTACCGTTTTTATGTCCTAATTTTCTCTTGGTACGGTCATGGTTTGGTGGGATGTAAGCTTTTGTTTACTTATCTTTGCTGTAGTACTGTATCGCTGTTATTGTACTATTGCACTGTGCTGTTGATTGTGTAGGGTGTTGATAATAATAAAAAAGTTTTCACATAAAGGTGATACTGCAGAGGAAGTGAAAGAAATATCGCTACACCGGGAAGATGTATTACAACAATTTGATAAACTGAAGAGTAGCAAATCACCTGGACCGGATGGTATACATCTAAGGGTGTTGCAAGAAATGAAATATGAGACTGCAGACCTACTATTAGTAATCTGTGAGCTTTCATTAAAATCATCTGTAATATCTGAAGATTGGAGGATCGCCAATGTAACGCCAATTTTTAAAAAGGGTTCCAGGGGTGATCCGGGAAACCACAGACCAGTGAGTCTGATGTCAGTACCAGGAAAATGGTAGAAACCATCATAAAGAACAAAATTACTCAGCATGTAGATAGTCATGGCCTAATGGGAGACAGCCAACATGGCTTTAGACAAGGAAGATCTTGTCTTACTAATCTGTTATGTTTTTTTCAAGGTGTGAATAAACAGGTAGACAAAGGTGAGTCAGTTCTCGTATCTGGACTTTCAGAAAGCCTTTGACAAGGTCCCTCATCAGAGACTTTTGGCAAAACTAAAACGTCATGGGATAGGAGGCAGTTTACTATTGTGGATCAGGAATTGGTTAAAAGATAGAAAGCAGAGGGTAGGACTAAATTGCCAATTTTCCCAATGGAAAAAGGTGAATAGTGGAGTACCCCATGGATCTGTGCTGGGTCTGCTGCTTTTTGACATATTCATAAATGACCTGGAAAAGGGAATAACGAGTGAGGTTATCAAATTTGCAGATGACACAAAACTATTTAAAGTTGTTAAAACCCAAGAGGATTGTGGAAAATTGCAAGAGGATCTTGATGAATTGGAAGACTGAGCATCCAAATGGCAGATGAGGTTTAATGCGGACAAGTGCAAAGTTATGCACCTACTGTAGGAAAGAACAACCCAAACTATGGTTACACGATGCAAGGTTCCACATTGGGAAACACCACCCAGGAAAAAGATTTAGGCGTCATCGTGGATAAAACCCTCTGCCCAGTGTGCAGCAGCGGCCAAGAGAGCAAATAGAATGCTAGGCATCATAAGGAAAGGAATGGAAAATAAAACAAAGGATATTATAATGGCTCTGTATCGTTCCATGGTGCGACTGCACCTTGAATAGTGTGTGCAATTTTGGTCACCGTATCTTAAAAAGGATATAGCATTATTAGAAAAGGTACAGAGAAGAGTCACCAAAATGGTAAAGGGGATGGAAGGCTACCCCTATGAGGCGAGGCTAAAAAGGTTAGGGCTCTTCAACCTGGAAAAGAGACGGCTGAAGGGAGATATGATAGAGGTCTATAAATTAATGAATGGAGTGGAACGGGTAAACGTAGATCGATTGTTTACGTTATCAGAATATAGAAAGACTAGGGGACATGCAATGAAGCTACAGGGTAAACTATTTAAGACAAATAAGAAAAAATATTTTTTTCACTCAACGTGTAATCAAACTCTGGAATTTGTTATCGGAGGATGTAGTAAAGGCTATTAGTGTAGCTGGGTTTAAAAAAGGTTTGGACAAGTTCCTGAAGGAAAGGTCCAAAAACCATTATTAAAAAGGGACCCAGGATATCAATGCTTGACCCAATACAAGCAATGTGGAACCTGTGTCTTCTGGGGAAACTGCAAGGTACATATGACCTAGATTGGCCACTGTTGGAAACAGGATACTGGGCTTGATGGACCTTGGTCTGACCCAGTATAGCATATCTTATGTTCTTATGTCAATTCTCTCTCTCTATCTGCTTTAACATACTGATCTTTTCCCTTTTGCTCTTTACTCCACATCTTTCCTCATTCCTTTTTCATCCACTCAAATTTCACCCTTCCATCCTCAATCCCCACTTACTCTCCCAATACCTGGCCAATCATAGATTTTTCTTCCCTCCCACACAAAATATCTTTTCCCCTCTCCATCCTCACTTCCCCAGCTCCATTCCCTTTAAGTCCTCCCCCAACATCAGCTCCCTTCTAGTTCCAGCCCCACCCAGCATCCGCTCCCTTCTAGTCCCATTCTCTCATCCCGCCGCATCAGCCTATTTCCAGTCCTAGCCCTCCATCATCCCATTTCCAATCCTAATCCACATCAATTTCCAGTTCAAGCCCCCCCATCAGCCCATTTCCAATCCTAGCCCCCTGTCAGCCATTTCTAATCCTATCCTAGCCCACCATCAGCCCATTTCCAGTTCAAGCTCCCCCATCAGCCCATTTCCAATCATTGTCTACCCATCAGCCATTTCCAGTCCTATCCTAGCCTCCATCTGTCCATTTCCAATCCCAGCCCTCCCATCAGCCATTTCCAGTCCTATCCTAGCCCCCCATCAGCCCATTTCCATTCCAAGCCTCCTCCATCAGCTATTTCCAGTCCAAGCCCCCCATTTACAGTCCAAGCCCCCCCATCAGCCCATTTCCAATCCTAGTTCCTCCATCAGCCACTTCCAGTCCTATCCTAGCCCCCCATCAGCCATTTCCAGTCCAAGCCCCCCATCAGTACATTTCCAGTCCAAGCCCCCCCCATCAGCCCATTTCCAATTCTAGCCCCTCCATCAGCCATTCCCAGTCCTATCCTAGCCCCCCCCCCATCAGCCCATTTCCAGTTCAAGCCCCTCCATCAGCCATTTCCAGTCCTATCCTAGCTCCCTTGATCAGCCCATTTCCAGTCCTATCCTAGCCCCCCATCAGCCATTTCCAGTTCAAGCCTCCCATCAGCCCATTTCCAATCCTAGTCCTCCATCAGCCATTTCTAGTCCTATCCTAGCCCTCCATACATCCATTTCCAGTTCAAGGCCCCCATCAGCCTATTTGCAGTCCAAGCCCCCCCATCAGCCCATTTCCAATCCTAGCTCCTCCATCAGCCCATTTCAAATCCTAGCTCCTCCATCAGCAATTTCTAGTCCTATCCTAGCCCCCCATCAGCCCATTTCCACTCCAAGCCCCCATCAGCCCATTTCCACTCCAAGCTCCCATCAGCCCATTTCCAATTCTAGCCCCTCCATCAGCCATTCCCAGCCTTATCCTAGACCCTCCATCAGCCATTCCCAGCCTTATCCTAGCCCCCCCATCAGCCCATTTCCAGTTCAAGCCCCTCCATCAGCCATTCCCAGCCCTATCCTAGCCCCTCGATCAGCCCATTTCCAATCCTATCCTAGTCTCCCATCAGCCATTTCCAGTTCAAGCCTCCCATCAGCCCATTTCCAATCCTAGTCCCCCCATCAGCCATTTCTAGTCCTATCCTAGCCCTCCATCTGTCCATTTCCAGTTCAAGCCCCCCATCAGCCAATTTCCAGAATTATCACAGCCCCCTCAATCAGCCCATTTTCAATCCTAGCCCCCCATCAGCCATGTCCAGTCCTATGCCCCCCCCCCCCCCCCCCGAAGTGCCCTGCGCCTGTCTTACTGGCTTTAGAGGGAGGTGGAAAGGCCCCGGCTCATCTATGTACAGCACTGATGTGAAGAGCACTGTTTTTCTTCAGTTCAGCAGCTGTGTTCTAGTATAGGCCGCTGAGTGCTGGAAAACAGGAAATGCCCTTTAACCTCTGGCATGCCAGCAGCCTACACTAGAACACAGCTGCTGAAGTGAAGAAAAATGGCGCTCTTCACTATGGGGGTTGTATAGAGGTGATCCGGGGCATGGGGCCTCGGGCCTTCCCGGCTTCCTCTGAAGCCAGCTCTGCCGGGAACCGAACATCATGTGCGGGATGTTGTTGGTATGGGGTCCCCTGACGTGCAGGGCCCTGTGCGAACAATATTTTCACACAATGGACTGGCCAGCTCTGGCTGTGTGAGAGAGAGAGAGAAAGAGAGAGACACACTAGGTGATGGCTTGGGAGCAATAAGAGAGATTTTGGCTGGGCTGTGAGAGAGAGAGAGAGAGAGAGAGATTGGGGAGGGGTACTGTGTGAGAGAGACCAGGTGAAGGCAGGGTGCAGGGGCTATGATAGATTTTTTTACTACACATATTACCAAGCTATGGTGACAAGTGAAGCAAAAAAGAAAGTTGCCTCAGGTGCAGCTATAGAGTCACCGATGTGCTGTTGACAACATCCTCATTGGGGGTGGTGGGAGGGGAGAAGAGGAAAAGGGTCTCTGTCTTCTGTTGGCACTGTGTAATGGCACATTAAGCGCCTGATTTATTAAACTTACTACAGCAAATCAGGCCCTTAAGAAAGGAGCTGTGATACACAGGGGCTGCTCAAGGCTATCTCCTGCCTGAGGCGAAGGATGAGATGGCGCCCCCCCCCCCCACCAGTAGAGGAGGGGGCGGGGCTTTCTCAAAACTCCAATCAGGGACTGAACCAAACCAAAAAGCCAAATAGATTATATGGAGGAAATGCAAGATGTTTGTACACCAAGGAACTAAAAGAGAGCGAGAACCACAGTACAGTTTATAAAACTAAATTATAACTCATTTTTATTTTGTTGTTATTAACTGCGTTATGGTTCTTGTTTTTTCTTTGTGAACATATATTTTGCATCCACAGAACCCCCTTCAACAGTGGGTGCAGAGCAGAACCAGGAAATTCACCCACAGAACTCAATATCTTAAAAAAACAAACCAGATTCTGATCATCTCATTAACAATAACAACAACAGCAACAACAACCACCATTCTCCAGTACCAGGCATATTGTAAACTAATACAAAACCGTACAACAAAGTCACTGAGTATCTAAAGAGCAAATCTACCATACCATACCATATCAGCACCAACTTCCAAAACTCACATAAGGAGCCCCTCCAAAAAAAGCAAAAAATACTACAGAGGGGCCTTGGAACATCCATACACCTATTTGAAAAGCTGAACATGTCAAATTACTACAGTACAGTATAGATCTTTATGTACAAACTCCATGTTAACAGAACACCTGGGCTCAGTCACACACTCAGATCACAAACCCTCATCAAGTACAGAATAAGTAACTATAATCTAAAGTAGAAATAAAAATATGTAGACAAAATTTAAACTGAAACCACAAGAAGCCAGACTCCACATGCAGTGCAACATCACATAAACAAGATATGCAGTTCCCCCATACTGTGTAAAATATAAAGATAGCACAAAGTCCAATCACTAAAATTAAATAAAATTATTTTTTCTACCTTTGTTGTCTGACCATTTTATTCTCTGATCATGCTGGTCCCAGTTTGAGGCTTCTGCTTTTCTGTCTTCTCTTAGCTCTCTTTCTGTGGTCTATGGTCCATCTGCCATTTCTTATCTCTTCTTTTGTTTTCTTCATTTTCTTCCATCAGCCTATTTCCAGTCCTGGTAACCCTCCCCAGTATCAGTCCCCTTTCCAGTCCTCCCGTCCCCGTACCTTTCAATGTCAACCGCCGTGTATTCCCAGGACTGCCTCTGGTGTCTATTCCCTTCCAGTCCCCCTCCTTCCCCACTGTCTAGCCCCTTCTAGTCCAAATACCATCTCAGGTATCAGCTCACTTCCACTCCCAGTGTCACCTCCCCCCCCCCGCCGTCAGCTCCCTTCCAATCACCCTAACCTCTGTCCATCCCCCTTCCAGTGCCATCCCCCCGTGTTGGCTCCCTTCCAGTCTCCTCCCCATTACCCAGACAGCTATCAGTCCCATCCTCAAGTATCAGCTCACTTCCAGTCCCCCCTTCAGTATCATCCCCAGGTGTCAGCTCCCTTCCAGTCCTCTCCTTCCCCCTGTCAGTTCCCTTTCTACCCCCACATCCCCCCGTGTCAGCTTCTTTCCTGCCCCCACCTCCCCCCCCCATGTCAGCTCCTTTCCTGCCCCCTCCTTCCCCTGGCAGACCATCTCAGCATCCATTCCCTTCCAGTCCCATTCTCCCTCCCCCTGCATTACCCCATCTGTAGCCCTAGACCCCAATTTTCTTTCAGTGCCAGCAGCTCTCTGTTCCCCTCCCCCCCATCAGCCCACTTCCAGTTCTAGCCCCCAGTCTTCTTCTAGTGCCATCAGCTTTCTCCTCCCCCCATCAGCTCATTTCCAGTCCCAGCCTATTTTCAGTCCTATCCCCCTTATCAGCCCACTCCAGTCATAGCTCCCCCCATCAGCCCATTACTGGTCCTAGCTCATTTCCAGTGTTAGCTCCCCGATCAGCCCATTTCCAGTGGCAGGAAATGCCTAGATTACCCTCAGCACCGGCAGGCTCAACTTTAACAGAACCATGGGAAAGAAGAGAAACGCTTTTCCTTACCGTGGCTCTGCAAAGGTGAGCTGGGATGCCGGCAAGGTTCTTCCGGGGCATTGAGAAGGGGGGGGGGGGGCGTGGGGCCGCTGATTCTGTTGTTGCTGCTGCCAAGAAGCAGCAGCAGCAGCAGCTTGTCCTGCACTTTTTTCTTTTTTTTTTTTTAAATTTTGAAGGCCAAGTGAGGCAGTCTTTTTGGGGACATTTTTTGCTGCCTCCAAAAAGTTGCCACCTGAGGCTACCGCCTTACGCGGCCTCATTACAGAGCTACCCTGATAATACATCTTTTGGGGAGGTGGGGGGCACTGTGATCAAGGTCTCAATTGCTGGCTCCTAAATATTTAAGCTGGCTCCTAAATTCCAAGAAAAATTATCAAGGCCTGACATACACTGATGAGTGTAGATATAAAAAATGTGGCCTATCACAAAAAAGTCTTATCATTGCTCCATATATATTGTTAATATCAAATATTCAAATTCAAATTAATATATCCCCATTCAATTTTGTTTGTATTCTTGATCTTACGAGGGCTTTTCAACATTAAGAAATCATTATCAGATAGAAAATTTTTGTATAGGTAGGGAATGAACTCAATGTTTAACAGATGGAACACGCCATCAAAACCTCTAGTCATTACTGCTCATAATCTTTTTTTTTTTAAATAAAATGCCTTATCTTTACTGAAGAAAATAGTACTGCTGACATCTTCTAACTTTTATATGTCAATTCACTGTTCAAAACAAGAAATTCTTAAGTGTGATTTCTCCTCTCATAAAATCCCCTTAGAAATCTGATTCCAATGCTGCAATGTCCAATCAAAATATATGTCCAACCTGGCCACATTGCATATCACCAACAGGCTTACTCAAGCAGACTTTTAAAAAAGCAATTCAGTCTACTAGGATTAATCGCCATGCAGGCATGCTATTGGAATTTACCACTTGGACTGTTATACACTGATGAGTTGCATCTACTGTTGGCACACCCATGACCCCCAAACCACATGATAACAGGACACCAGTAGATAAGATCTTGGCACAGACACCAAAATCTCGGCAAACTGCCTTCATGAAAGTGTGGTATGACCAGTACTGCCACAACAAATGCCAATCCCCTTCTCCCAATCTCAATGCAGTGGACTCTGCAGCCAACACAGTACAAATTTCACAGATCTGCACTGTGTCTTGTGTATTCCCTGAGACAAGGAGGTTTTCACTCTCATTTCAGAGGAGGTTATCCCCAGATACCACAGTACTATAATTTCCATGTTAACTCGCCTTGCTTCAATTTTTTTTTTACCATGAAAGAATAGAAATATCTCAGCTGAACTCCACATCGACAAAGAGATGGTAGTTGACTTTCCATGTGGCATGGTGACTTACCTTTTCTCCCCATCATATTCAAACTTCAGCCTGGCCTCCTATTGAAAGAAACAGGCTAAGTATTAGTCTATCAATTTAGCATTCACTCTCAGTTTAATAAAAGGTCTTCCATTCACAAAATAAATGAGATTCAACATGTGAAAAATAATAATAATTTGCATAAGGAGCATCAAGTGGGGGGGGGGGGGGAATAGGAGCTGAATCCTGTTTCCCTAATTCTCAGCCTATTGCTCTAATCGCTAGAAGCCTGATATTCAGCTGGCCATGTGTGGACAAAATGAATAGGACAATTTTGCCTAGTCAAATATGGATATTCAGCTAAAACAAATTTGAGCCAAATATCCTGTCTTAACACTGACTACACAAACTACTATTTGACTGGTGAGAGTTAATAGGCTATCTTGGGCCAGCCAGTTCTTGCAAAAGAGGAATGTTCCCAAGACTGCCTTGTTTTGTCTGGCTAAACTCTACGTGGATTACAGTTTACCTGGACAAACTTTAGCCAGCAGCAGTAGGGGAGATTGTGATTAAAACAGCAAGGTCTGTTTGACTTCTAAAGCTAACTGGACAAAAGCTTTGAAAGTTGACTCCTAGCAACTCCTTCCCAGAGTTATAAGGTTACCAGATGTCTACGATTTTGGGGGGATTGTCCTCGATTGTAGACCTCTGTCCCTAACTCCCCCATGTTTGGCAGTAATCTGTGAACTATCATTAAAATCATCTGTAATACCTGAAGATTGGAGGATGGCCAATGTAACGCCAATTTTTAAATAGGTTCCAGGGGTGATCCGGGAAACTATAGACCGGTGAGTCTGATGTCAGTACCAGGAAAAATGATAGAAACCATTACAAAGAACAAAATTACTGAACATGTAGATAGTCATGGCTTAATGGGAGATAGCCAAAATGGCTTTAGCCAAGGAAGGTCTTGTCTTACTAATCTCTTATGTTTTTTGAAGGTGTGAATAAATAGTAGACAAAGTCGAGTTGGTTGATATAGTGTATCTGGACTTTCAGAAAACCTTTGACAAGGTCCCTCATGAGAGGCTGTTGGCAAAATTAAAAAGTCATGGGATAGGAGGTAGTGTACTATTGTGGTTCAGAAACTGGTTAAAAGATAGAAAGCAGAGGGTAGGGCTAAATTGCCAATTTTCCCAATAGAGAAAGGTGAATAATGGAGTACCCCAGGGATCTGTGCTGGGTCCATTGCTTTTTAACACATTCGTAAATGACCTGGAAATGGGAATAACGAGTGAGATAATCAAATTTGCAGATGACACAATATTATTCAAAGTTGTTAAAACCCATGAATATTGTGAAAAATTGTAAGAGGACCTTGATAAACTGGAAGACTGGGCATCCAAATAGCAGATGAAATTTAATGTGTACAAATGCAAAGTTATGCACCTAGCAAAGAACAACCCAAACTATGGTTACACAATGCAAGGTTCCACATTACGAATCACCACCCAGGAAAAAGATTTAGGCATCATCGGGGATAACATGTTGAAACCCTCCGCCCAGTGTGCAGTAGCAGCCAAGAGACCAAATAGAATGCTAGGTATCATAAGGAAAGGAATGGAAAATAAAACAGAGGATATTATAATGCCTCCGTATCGTTCCATGGTGCGACCGCACCTTGAATATTGTGTGCAATTCTGGTCACCGTATTTTAGAAAGGATACAGCATTATTAGAAAAGCTACAGAGAAGGGCCACCAAAATGGTAAAGGGGATAGAAGGATGCCCCTGTGAAGAAAGGCTAAAAAAGGTTAGAGTTTTTCAACCTGGAAAAGAGACGGCTGAGGGAAGATATGATAGAGGTCTATAAATTAATGAATGGAGTGGAAAGGGGTAAAAGTAGATCGATTGTTTACGCCATCAAAATATAGAAAGACTAGGGGACATGCAATGAAGCTACAAAGTTACCTATTTAAGACTAATAAGAGAAAATATTTTTTCATTCAACATGTAATCTAACTCTGTAATTTGTTACCGGAGGATGTAGTAAAAGCTGTTAGTGTATCTGGGTTTAAAAATGGTTTGGACAAGTTCCTGAAGGAAAGGTCCATAAACCATCATTAAAGTGGACCTGGGATATCCACTGCTTGACCCAATACAAGCATTGTGGAATCTGTGTCTTTTGGGGAAACTGCTAGGTACTTGTGTCCTAGATTGGCCACTGTTGGAAACAGGATACTGGGCTTGATAGACCATGGTCTGACCCAGTATGGCATATCTTATGTTCTTAGGTTCTTATGTTCTTTTGTCTCCATTTCTAGCAATGGGGATAGAAAGGGTAGAAAAAATGTTTTAATTTTGTGATTGGCATGTGCTGGTTTTTAGAAATGTATATCAATTATCTTTTTATTTTGCACAGTATGGGGGAAATGCATCACTATTTCTATTTCAGTTTTGATTTGTCTGCTTGGAAGAGATATTGTTACAGTCATGGGATGGATGGGGGACGTATGGTAATAACTCCACTTCCCTTCTCCACGCCTTGTTGTTCAAATCTGGAACTAATGTGGCTTCCTATCCCCTTCCCCCATCACACACAGACTTTAGATCAGGGGTCTCAAACACGCGGCCCGCGACGCCATTGGTTTCACTTTTCTCATCTGATTGCCTGGCGTGGCCGCGTGGGGTTAAAAAATACTCTCAGTCTTCTCCCGAGTCACGAGCCTGCCCTCAACCAATGAGAGACAGGAAGGAGGGGGGGAGGCAGCCAGCCGAACGCCTCGAGGCACCACGCGCCCTCGAGGATCCATTTTGTGCACAGCGCGGGCAGGTATGGAGGCAGCCCCCGGAATTCCCCGATGTTAGCCAGCCCTGCCTCCCTCAGTCCCTCTCCTCTTCGGCTTTCAGAGCCGCGAAGGGAGAGCTTCTCCCTCGCGACTCTGTTAAGCTCGCCGGGGCAGATGGGAAATTTCCCATAAACCTCAGCGGTCTTAGCAGAGTCGCGAGGGAGGAACTCTCCCTTCGCGGTTCTAAGCTGAAGCAGAGAAGGACTGAGGGAGGGAAGCAAGCAGGCAGGGAGGGAGGGCTGGCTCTGCCGGGCAGAGGGGGTCCCCGCGGGACATTTGATTTTGCCGCGGCTGATGGGGGGGGGGGTTAGGACTGGTAATGACACGGGGGGGGGGGTTTAGGCCTGGTAATGTGGTGGGGGTTGAGGGGGGGTGGGTTAGGACTGGTAATGCCACTGGGGGGGTTAGGACTGGTAATGTGCTGTGGGCTGATGGGGGGGGGTTTAGGACTAGTAATGCCACTGGGGGGGGTTTAGGATTGGTAATGTGCTGTGGGCTGATGGGGGGGGTTAGGACTAGTAATGCCACTGGGGGGGTTTAGGACTGGTAATGTGCTGTGGGCTGATGGGGGGGGTTAGGACTAGTAATGCCACTGGGGGTGTTTAGGACTGGTAATGTGCTGTGGGCTGATGGGGACTAGTAATGCCACTGGGGGTGTTTAGGACTGGTAATGTGCTGTGGGCTGATGGGGGGGGAGAAGAAAGGACAAATGGACAGCAGACGATGGAGAGTTAGCAGAAGACACGAAGAAACCATAAGAAAGTGGCTGGAACAATTGCAACTGAAAAAAAATGCACAAAAGGTAGGAAAATATCTCTTTATTTTGAAATTATTAACTGGAATATGTCAGCTCTGGGAAATGTGCATCATTAATGTCTGTGCTTTGTTTAGTACAAGAAATTAATTTATAGTTTTATTTCTACAGTGTTGTTGTACATTCCAAGTTTGGCTTTTGGGGTTCCCAATTTAATTATTGTCTTCCTGTTTCTAAATTGTGATTCCTTGTTTGGTGATGGTGTATGTTCTGCATGTGTAACTGAGCTGAGGTATTCTGTTTATGTAATTCCTATTTGACATTGCTACTTGTTCTCTTTTCCCAGTAGGTCATGTATTGTTGTTCTCTGAAATGTATTGATTTAATATTTGCAGTGTTGCCTTTTGATAGGTAGGATCTGGTGCTTTGTGAGTCCTGGTAGTGCTGTTATGATACGGGGGGTTTGCTATGGATTCTAAATGGGCAGTGTTTGTAGTAGTTCCTAATGTGCCTGGCGGTTGGCACTGGATTATAGTAATATAGAAATTGTTTAGTCTTTCTTTATCCATATACTCATTATGCAACATTATGCAAATATTTATGCAAATGAGGCCCCGTGTCTTATGCGGCCCCCGGGTTACTTTACAAGTCCTCATTTGGCCCTCAAAGCAATTTGAGTTTGAGTTTGAGACTCCTGCTTTAGATACTGTGTCCCAGATTTGCCTGCAAAATATCTGGTTATTTATTTATTTATCCAGTTTTCTATACCGCCTTATCCTTCAATCAAAACGGTTTTCTTACACAGTTACTTATGTGACTGCAAACAAGCACCAAAGAACTTTACAGCCATTACAAATGAAAGATCACCTCCAACATCCAACTGTATTTGGGTGATTTGTTCACCGCTTCCCTGCCCTTCCTTTTCTGGGACAGCCTCACTCTGCTGTCCCATTCTATAAAGACAGTGTGGGCCACTAGGACCTCTAGCCTGCCATATCTGTGCAAGAGACATCCACGCATTTGTCCATCTCTGAGGGGCAAATGCTCTTTTTTCATCTCAGTCAGTGCAAATGCTTCAGGCAAATTTAGCCTTGGTGCACTGTGGAAATTTGTAAAGGGAAACACCATGCCCTGCTCCCCTTTTGAAAGCTGGCAGTTGCGGAGGATACCAAAAGCAGGCACATACTTTATGCCTGCTGTGTGTGCAGGGTGGGGTTAGGGGGTGAGAGGAGGTAAAATAACACACACACTTTTGATAACGCTAAATATGCTTACTGTTCTCCTCCCTTTGACTCAAACATAGCTTTCGAAACACCTTCACACAGCATGGTTAAAAGCCCATGGGCTACGGAAGCTGGCAAGGACTTTTAGCCAGGGAGCCACACCATCCCACCCAGTGCCTTCGGAAATTATCCTTCCAAAGCATATATCTCTTGAAAATGTTTACGGCTGCATTGACCTGCTGTTTTATCCTAAAGATGTTGGTCACTGTGCAATCATCTCTTTCTGAAGATGTGCAGTCCTGTGCCTGTTTACAAAAAAATATGGGCCAAATTTACATTTGAGCAAAAGTAAAAGGGGCGGGAAGAGAAATAATCCCACAAGACAGTTTGCTTGTACAATTTTAATAGTGTGCCTTTCAGTCCAAGGATTTTATGACCTGCAATTTCAGGAAAGAAAAACCTGTGCAAAGCACTATGGGACCTTTGCCCAGTCGAATGCTGGAGTAAAAGTCCCGTGGCATTTTGTGCAGAAGATTCCTGTCCAAAAATTGCAGGCAAAAAAATCTTTGGGCACAAGGCACACTTTCTTAATATTGTATGAGTAAAATAACACATAGGATTGTTTTTGCCCAAATGTTTCCATAAAAACATTACATGCACTGACAAAGCGATCCACGCAGGAAATAAGCACAAAACCGGTACACAACAGTAGTAAGAAGCAGAACAGGCACAATGAAAACTCGCACCATACACGACAGGACAGGACTAGACAGCCCCCTTCAGCCAGTGAGCTGAACAGAAGTACTGGGAAATGCAGGCAACCCTCCCCAGGAAAAACAATGAACAACAAGACTCGGGCACGTTCCCTACCCTGCACATTTCACAGGGTTAGGCATGATCATTACGGTGATACAGATGCTAACCACACTTGATCAAAACTTGTTACTGATACCCGAGCCCTAAATGGTGTGTGCTCTGTGTTTTGAAGCAGCAATGCCCTCCCAAACATTCACTCCTGCTAGCAATAGCAGCCCTTTCCCAGGCCAGCAATATGGCCCTTCTAGCCAAAAATAATAGCCTATTATGCAGTCAGCTCTTTTTAGATTCTGATAACTTAATGTCCTGTATGCACTCCCCCAAACGGTGCCAAATCTGGGTTGAGACCTACAAGAATGAAAGCACATCACAATTTTAGCCTGCATCTTAGATCAAAACAGCTTGATGCTGGAGCAAGACCAAAATAGATGTCCAGAATTTCCCACCTCATTACAGCCCAGTCAACATCCCGGAGAATACCTCTGCTTCATCTAATAAAGCTTTAGAGGTGTGAGATGCAGATGTTGGCAATTTCATATGCCTGGTATGTCCAGTAGCCTTGAGCAAGATGAGACTTTGCAGCGGCACAAGGTGGGGGACGCAGGGCCAGCCCAACTATTAGGCGAACTAGGTGGTTGCTTAGGGCAGCAGCTGCTTTTATTTGGAGGGGGGCGCGAACGCGGCGGCAAAGGGCAGGGCGCGAACGCGGCGTCAAAGGCAGGGCATTCAAAGCTAAATAACAGATTCTGACAGCTGGGGGAGGGGGCATAAGGCTTAAGGCTTGCCTAAGGTGCCAACACCTTGAACCAACACTGGGGCTGTCCCGGGGGGGGGGGGGGGAAATAAACTTAGATAGCATCCATGTTCTTGCATGCACAGCAACACCAGATCAAAGGAAGCTAAGATCCTTGTTCTTTTCCTCATTCTGAGCCAATAAAGCTTTGAGATTCTGGGTCATTCCCAAAGCCTGCAGCACCAACAACTGACTCAAAATAAATGAGCCTTCTTTCAGGCAGAGAGAGAGAGTGAACCATAAACCAGCCAAGAGCAGCAAGAGACCTGACTAGATCCTAAAAAGGAATCAATAACCCTCCCACTGTTGGATTTAACAATCCTAATATTCCCCTATCCAGAAGTTGCTGGAAATCAAATCCTTCCTCCAAAGCACCAACTACTTCAAAAGTATACAAGCAAACTGACCCCAAAGCCTTTTGCATTACTGATGCCCAAAACTTAGGGGCTGGGTTGCCAGGAGTCAGCACTGATTCGGCACACAACACACAAAGCTCTCTTACAGTACACCCCTCTTATACGGTGTGCAGCCCTGCATAATAGCAGTTGCTAATTACTCACACGCTCCCTTCATTAGAAAGACATCATTCCTGAATGGGTGGGTTGCAGAGTTTCCTGTGCACTGTACTTATCGCAAACCTTAGATTTCCATAGAATGAAGGAACAGTTTCCATACTCTCACTCCAGTTATTAGAGGCAACTGTGCGTCCCTTCCAGAACACTTGATTTAATGGAGGAAGGTAGTCATAAAAACAAAATCCCTTGGATCTAGATCTGGGAGGATAACAAACAAACAAGAGAACATAAACTAAACAATGCCTTCAAAATTGGCATAAAGAACATGTTTTTTCTTCCTTTGAATTTTTCAGAGTTAAAATGACCAGTTGTTAGTCTATAGGACGAACCGTTATAACTTAATTTCCTCTGTATTATATTTCTGGTGATACTCTGATGACAGAGACCATCCTCCCTATTTCACAGAAAGATAATTAAAGGTCACAAAAGAAAGTCTGCTACAGACTCACATGGAGCATAAGGCTAGCAAACTCATTTTCAGGGCCCGTGCTAAACTAATTCTGGGGTCCAAGGCAGAAATTTAGAGGGGTTCCATCTCCTTCAGCTTCAGACAGGCTTGGGGCCCCTAATGGCATAAGGACCCAGGGCAATTGCCCTACTTGTCGTCCCCCCCCCCCCCACCCCACCCCACCAATGCTGGCTCTTATTTTTCAAACAGTTCAACTAGCAGCTGGAACAAACCTTTTTATATTTAAATTTTTTTACTGCTAATGTCTCAAACAAAACAGCTGGTACCTAGATATTCCTCTTATATACTGTGGCAGGGTCAGGTACAGGAAATGCACTACATGTCCCAAAATCCCTTAGGATATGGATAGGAAGGCCCCTGCCACAGAAAAAGCCCCAGGTGATTCAGATAAAGACCAGTATGGTCCATCTAGTCTGCCCAGTTTATTTTGCTTTTATCCTGTTGCTGTAAAGGGACCCACTGTGCCTGTCCCATGCCATTGGTGGGGGCAAACACAGTGACGGAATTCAAAATGGCATGGACAGACACAGTGGGTCCCTTTACAACAGGATAAAAGCAAAATAAACTGGGCAGACTAGATGGACCATACTGGTCTTTATCTGATGTCATTTACTATGTTACTATGATTCAGCTAGAGGGAGAAAGCACAGTTACTTACCTGTAACAGGTGATCTCTGGGAACAGCAGGAATAAGTCTTCACATATGGGTACGTCGGTACCGACGGAGCCTGCGCGGGAACGCTCCCCAGCTTCCCAAAAAGGAAAGCTTTTGGGAGCATCCCACAGCGCCTGCGCGCTGCCTTCCCGCCTTTCCTAACCGCCTCTCCTCAGTTCGAGTTTTAAAGCTGAGACAAAGAGAGAGAGAGGAAAGGAAAGATAGATAGAGAGATACAACTCCTAGGGGAGGTGGGTGGGTTGTGAAGACTTATTCCTGCTGTTCCCAGAGATCACCTGTTACAGGTAAGTAACTGTGCTATCTCGAGGAACAAGCAGGAATGAGTCTTCACATATGGGGACTCCCTAGCTAGAGATGCCTGGGAGATCCCCAAGGTTTTGAGACCCTGGGAAGGGTTCTACCTTCTCCTATGGATCTCAGGCATCCATTCTGGGAAGGAGGGTAGGAGTTGATTAAGAATGGAACAGGTGTTTGAGAACAGCCTGACCAAACAAGGCATCCCGGCGGGAGACCTTGTCCAAGCAGTAATGGGCTGTGAAGGTATGAACCGAGGCCCAGGTGGCCGCTCGACAGATCTGATCGATGGACACAGAATTTAGATGAGCCATAGAGGTGGCCATGGCCCTCACATTATGAGCTGTGACATGGCTCTCCAGAGAAAGGTTCTTACTCTGGTAGGCAAAAGAAATACACTGAGCAATCCAATTGGACAGTGTCCTTTTAGAGACTGGAAGTCCCAAATGAGAGGGATCAAAAGCAACAAAGAGTTGGGAAGACTTTCTACGTTGCTGTGTCCTTTGTAAGTAAAAGGCGAGAGCTCTCTTACAATCCAAAGTATGAAGGTTCCTCTCTGCACTTGATGCATAAGGACCTGGAAAAAAGACAGGTAAATACACCGCTTGATTAAGATGAAAAGGTGAGACCACTTTAGGCATAAAGTGAGGATTGGTCCTAAGGACTACTTTATCATGATGGAACCTTGTATAAGGTGGATTAGCCACTAAGGCCTGCAGTTCACTGATGTGGCGAGCTGAGGTGACTGCAATGAGGAAAATAACCTTCCAGGAAAGAAATTTCAAGGAGGTGGTGGCTAAGGGTTCAAAAGGTGGCTTCATAAGCTGACCAAGAACCAGAATTAAGTCCCATGCCACCGGAGGAGGTCAAATGGGAGGTTTAGTCAAAGTGAGGCCTCTCATGAATCTTGCAATAAGAGGATGAGAGGAAATAGGTTGTCCATTGATGGGCTTAAGGGATGCTGCAATAGCACTCAAATGGACCCTTACGGAATTCGTCTTAAGGCCTGCATTGGAGATATGCAGGAGATATTCCAACAGAGAATTCAAAGGCAGAGCTAGAGAGTCAAGACCCTTCGTAGTACACCAAATGGAAAACCTTTTCCACTTAAAAGCATAGGAACGTCTAGTAGAAGGTTTTCTGGAAGCATGGAGGATATCCTTCACTTGCTGAGAAAGATTCCAATCCTGAAGGGTTAGGCCTTCAGTAACCAAGCTCTGAGGTGAAGGGACGTGGGCTTTGGGTGCCACAAAGTCCCCCCCTCCTGAGACAGAAGGTCTGGGGCAGCTCCCAAGTCCAGAGAGGGGGCTTGAGAGAGATGCAGAAGTAGAGAGTACCACACTTGGCGTGGCCAGCGTGGAGCTATGAGGATCATGAATCCTTGATCCCTCTGGAGCTTGAATAGAGTCTTGGGAATCAAGGGAATGGGTGGGAAGGCGTACAGGAAGCCTTGACCCCAGTGAAGGAGGAAGGCATCCTTGGCCTGAACTCCCTGACACGGAATTCTGGAACAGAACCGGGGAAGTTTGGCATTCCACGGACTTGCAAAGAGGTCTATGTCCGGGGTTCCCCATTCTTGGAAGATTCTGAGTACCTGGTCCATGTGCAGGGACCATTCGTGTGGAAGCAGAACTCGACTGAGTCTGTCTGCCCAAGAGTTTTGGATTCCTGGGAGGTATACGGCCAGGAGATGGATTTGATGCTCTCTGGCGAAGGCCCACAATCTTAAAGCTTCGTTGCAAAGCGACAGAGAGCCAGTTCCTCCTTGCTTGTTTATGTAAAACATGGCTACTTGATTGTCCGTATGAATGAGGACTGTGTTGTAGCTGAGCAGGGTATGAAAGACCTTGAGAGCTAGAAAAACTGCTCGAAGCTCCAAGTGGTTGATATGAAGAGAGGTCTCCTGTGGGGACCAAGTGCCTTGAGTGGAGAGGTCTTGTAGATGAGCTCCCCAACCTGTTTGGGAAGCATCTGTTGTGAGGGTTGCCTGGGGCAACAACTGTTGGAAGGGGGACCCCAACAACAGATTTTGGGTGGACATCCACCACTGGAGAGACCAAAAGAGACGTTTGGAGGTTGCTATTTGGTCTGAGAGAGCTCCTGATGACTGAGTCCACTGGGTGGACAAAGTCCATTGAGCTGCTCTCATGTGAAGGCGAGCATAGGGTAACACATGCACTGTGGATGCCATGTGGCCTAGCAGTTGGAGCATCTCCCGGGCAGTTAAATGGCTCTTTGACTGAATCTGGGAGGCTAACTGCACTAGGCATAGGCAACGGGCCTGAGGGAGATAGGCCCTTGCAGTGGTAGTGTCTAAGCAGGCCCCTATGAATTCTAGAGACTGAGCAGGGGTGAGCTGGGACTTTGGGAGGTTTACCACAAGTCCCAGATACTGCAGAATGCGCCTCGTGCAATCCAGGGAAGTCTGGGCCTCTGACTGAGATGGAGCTCGGATGAGCCAGTCGTCCAGGTATGGGAATACAAATATTCCCAGAGTGCGTAGAAATGCAGCTACTACTGCCATGCATTTGGTGAACACTCTTGGAGCAGAGGCCAGACCGAAAGGAAGCACCCTGTATTGGTAATGCTTGCCCTGGAAAAGGAAACGGAGGAACCTCCTGTGAGATGGATGGATGAGCACATGTGTGTACGCATCCTTGAGATCTAGAGAACAAAGCCAATCCTGACTCTGAAGGTATGGAAGGAGAGTGCCCAGAGAAAGCATTTTGAATTTCTCCTTGCATAGAAATTTGTTCAATTCCCTGAGATCTAATATGGGTCTGTAACCCCCTGTTTTCTTTGGGATGAGAAAATAGGGGGAGTAAAACCCTGACCCCTGGTGAAGAAGAGGCTCTTCTATTGCCCCTTGGGCAAGAAGGGTAGCCACCTCCTGACCTAGAAGGTCGAGAAGAGATGTTGGAGAATTGAAGTGTCTCACCATGGTGTGGGGAGGAAGGTTTGAGAAATGAAGTTTGTAGCCCTCCCTTATGATGGAGAGGGTCCACTGCTCTGTTGTAATTTGCTCCCATCTGGGAGCAAAATGAGCTAACCTTCCTGGAATGGTGAGAGGCTCTGGCTGTTTTAGAGCCAGAAAGGCTAAGTTCTCTAGCATCAAGTCAAAAACCCTGAGGAGGTTGGGACTGCTGAGTTGCAGCATCCCCTGTAGACTTAGGCCTGGCCTGTTTAGGCTGCTGACACTTAGTAGCAAAGCGACCTGTAGATGATTGTTGGGCAGAAGTAGAAGGGAATCTGCCCTTTTTGAAAAAAAACTTCTTGAAAGTTTTTTTCTTGGCAGGAATGGAGGTTGACTTTGAAAGTCTATCCAGAGCAGAATTTTCTGCATCCATTTGAGTGGTTTTTATTTGCCATTCTTTGCCAAACAGGTTTTCACCTCTACAGGGAAGATTTCCTAAACCATCCTGGACCCAAGGTTCTAAATCAGAAGCTTAGAGCCAAGCAATCCTGCGAGCAGCTATGGCACCTTCAAAGGAGTCAAAAGCTGCACGGTTGGAAAACTTTGAAATGTCTTGAGTATGCTTAAGCCAAATAAGGAATTCTTCCCTTTTATCCTCTGGAAGAAAAGGGAGGAAGGTGTGCAGTTTATCTGCAACTTCTTTCAGAAACATACCCATGTAAAGACTATAGGAGTTGATTCTGGCAATGAGCATACTGGCTTGGAAGATTTTCCTACCAAAAGCATCCAAGGTCCTGCATTCTCTTCCTGGAGGGGCAGAGGAGTGTCTTTTTGCACTCTTTATCCTTTTCATAGCTGACTGCACCATAATAGAATGGTGAGGAAGCTGTGTTTTATGAAAACCAGGACAAAGAGGGACACGGTACACAGTGTCCAATCTTCGAGAATGAGGAGAGATAGTGAGAGGAGTCTCCCATAAGTCAATCATGTGCTCATAAAGAATTTCATGAATTGGCAAGGTGACTGCCTCCTTGGGAGCCTTAGAATAACCTAAAATATCCAATTTTTTAGCTCTAGGCTCTGATTCAGAGGTTACTGAAATAGAAAGTCCTTTAGCTACTTCTCTTATGAAGTCTTGAAAGGACAAGTCCTCTGGAGGAGACATTCTTCTTTTTGGAGAAGAAGGCTCTTCAAGAAGGGCTATGGATACTTCAGCAGACTCCTCCGATGTATCAGAACCTTCAGAGGAATCAAAGTATCGCCTGTCAGGGTGCTCTTCTAAAGCTCGATATGCGTATCGAGTGGTATCGACATCGGGCATCATCAATACCGAGTCGGTACCGATGAGCATCCCTGGACAGGGAACCGCTACAGTCGGCATCTTGGTGGATGTCGATGCAGTCGGTACCGGTACCGACACTGGTGCCGGTACCGGAGCCAATACCGACAACGGGGTTCGTTGTGGTATCAGCGGCGTCGCAGCTTGAATGAAGGCCGAGATAGCCTGCTGCATGGATTCTGATCCATCGACGCCATGAATGCCTGGAATTCGGTACCGGAAGGTTGCGCCGGTACCCCACAGCATTCTAACAGGTGATCGGTCGAGGCCGTGCCATCGATGTCAACCTGTAACCCCATAGGAGGAGCTTTGCAAGCCGGAGCTTCCCGCCGGGGTTGTTTTGCCGGTGCAGAATCCTCGAGGGCAAGCCCGGAGGCATCTCGATGCTTGGAAGGAGATCTACCCTTCGAGGACCGGCTGGATTTATGTTTGGTTACCTGAGATCCATGGGAGGAGGAAGAAGCCCTGGAAGACGTCAATGCCACTGAAGCTGCATCAGAGGGAAACAGCACATGGAGCTTGGCTGCTCAGTTCTGTAAACCTCATTTAGACATCAAGGAGCAGGACGAACAATCCGAGATGGAGTGTTCAGGGCCCAAACATTTAAGACACCATTCATGGGTGTCAGTAACAGAAATAGTACCGCTGCACTTAGTGCATTTTTTAAACCCAGAGGCTGGTTTTTCCATGAGGAAAATTTCTTGTGGAGCCTAAGGCCCAAAAGAAGAAAAAACACACTAAGAGAGGGAAAAATATATTCCTTTTTTTTTATAAGAAAAGAAAGAAAAACCGGCGGTACCGGTCCGAGTCGGGGGAGGCAGACGCGCGACCAAAGAAATAAAATAAAACAAAGAACATCTTCAGTGGTGATAGGAACACGACCTGCTGGCTCCGCGGCAAAGAAGAACTGAGGAGAGGCGGTTAGGAAAGGCGGGAAGGCAGCGCGCAGGCGCTGTGGGATGCTCTCAAAAGCTTTCCTTTTTGGGAAGCTGGGGAGCATTCCCGCGCAGGCTCCGTCGGTACCGACGTACCCATATGTGAAGACTCATTCCTGCTTGTTCCTGGAGATAAAGGTTTTACTGAAGATGCCTGGAAACTGTGGAGTGGACTAAAGGCAGCCCATGTGTTACTAACCTGGAAAAGGGAGGTTGGGCTTGGAACAGTATCTCCTTTTGTTAAGGCATGAGAGTGGATTAATGGACTGTACCATTTGGGACTACTATCAGGAGGTATATGGAGCATGGGACAATATCGGCGTAATGCAGTATTGAGGACTTATAATAAAAACTGGCACAACGGTGATTAAAGTTTTGAACTGCACTGCTCTGGAGCTTTTAAGATTGGAATGGCTGGTGGGGATAATGGCTAGCCAGCCCGTTTTGTTCAGAGTCAAGTTTCCAACGCCCCTGGACTGGAGAACACCTCTTATTGGTGACAATACTAACCACAGCACAATAAAACAATCTACTAATTCAGCAACATAATCTGCTCTCTGCAGAAGAGTTCCCATAGTCTCCCAAAGACTTTGCGATGTAATCCATCCACCAGGCTTTGACCCATCCATTGCCATTTTTTCTGCAGTTAACAAATGGAATAACTGGATGCACCACTGTGTTACTGTTGGACTTCTGCCACTTTCCAGTTCACCAAATTACACTTACAGGCAAGAAGGAAAGCCTTCTTCGGGAAACACCGTTCCTCCTTTTTCCAGGGAGGAACCCCTAAAAAATCACAAGTGAAGCTTTAGCTGATTTTGGGAACTTCACAATGAAAAAAACCTGTCAAATCTCTATTCATAATTTCCCACAATTGTGCCACCACAGGGCACTGTGAAAAGACATTCCCTAACAGCAACATTCAGGGAAACGGTCTCTATTATCTTGGCCTGAAATGCCCGATGCAGGGATAGCATAGTTACTCACCTGTAACAGGTGATCTCCGGGAATAGCAGGAGTCAGTCTTCGCATATGGGGGACCGACGGAGCCTGCACAGAAAAGCTTCCCAGCATCCAATAGGAAAAGCCTTTGGGAGCACTCCACTGTTGGAAACAGAATGCTGGGCTTGATGGACCTTGGTCTGACCCAGTATGGCATATCTTATGTTCTTATATGTTCTTATCTGTGTGTCTGCCTTCCCAACTCCTCTCCTCAGTTGGAGGCTGAAAGGAAGAGAGAACAAAAAATAAACGAACCCTACACCTCCTAGGGGAGGAGGGTGGGTTGTGAAGATTGATTTCTGCTGTTCCCAGAGATCACCTGTTACAGGCAAGTAATTTTACTCTATCTCTGGAGGGGAGTGGGTTGTGAAGATTGATTTTTGCTGCTCCCAGAGATCACCTGTTACAGGCAAGTAATTTTACTCTATCTCCAGAAACAAGCAAGAATATAGTCTTCACATATTGGACTTGTTAGCTCCCAGGTATCAGACTGATATGGGGAGGGAGAGCAGTGTGATCCCTGAGGCTAAAAGCTTGTAACCAAAAAGTCTGAAAGAGTTGTGGGTCATTGGACTCTATTCCACGAGGCGATACTCTCTCCAGTAATAGTCTGGTCTCTTGTAGAAGTCTGGGACAGAAGGTAGGCATTGAGTTTAAGTCCCAAAGAGGTGTTGGAGTACAGCTTGGCCTAAGACAACGTCCCGATGGGAGTCTCTGTCCAGATAATAGTGTGCAGCAAAAGTATGAATGGAGGACCAGGTAGTTGCCCAAAAGATCTCCTCAATGGATACTGAACAGGGGCTGGCTAAGGAGGTTGCCATAGCCCGCACATTATGAGCAATTACATGACCCTCCAAAGAGAGTCCTGTTTGTCATAAGCAAAATAAATGCAATCTGCTATCGATCTGGATAGAGTATGTTTCATCAACAGTAGATCTAGGTGAATAGGATCAAAGGAAATGAATAATTAAGAGGATCTTCCTTTAGTTCTATCCAAGTAGTAAGCCAGCGCTCGCTTGCAATCAAGGTGCATAGCATGTAGTCTAGGGAAGAAAATCGTGAGGATTACTGACTGGTTCAGATGGAAATGTGGATGGGTACACAGAACCACCTTGTCATGGTGGAACTAGGTACAGGGCGGATCTGCCACCACAGCCTGCAGTTCACTGATGCAGTGAGCGGACATGAGGGCAATAAGGAAGATTACTTTCCAAGATAGCCACCACTCCACTGAAGTTTCTAAAGGCTCAAAAGGAGGGCTTTAGAAGTTGAGCGAGAACTGCATTGAGATCCCAGGCCACCGGACACTTCTTAATGGGTGGCTTGGACAGCAGGAGACCCCGCATGAAGCATGCTACTAAGGGTGTGAGGAGACAGGCTGTCCATCGAGTGGTTTGTGAGAGGCCACAATGGCACTAAGGTGAACTCTCACTGAGTTAGTTTTAAGACCTGTTAAGGATAAGTGGAGGAGATATTGTAGAAGGGACTCCACCAGACAAGAAAAGGGGCCATGTCCTTTGGGAAACACCAGAGGGCAAACCTATGCCACTTAAAGGCAACCGCCTGTGGCAGGTTGAGGTCAACGAGCACTATGTCTTCACTCCCTATGCCTAACAGCATGGCTGCTAGACTGGGATGGAGGAGTCCTGTCGTCCTGAGAGAGGAGTTCAAGCACCAATCCCAGGCTGAGAGTTTGAAGAAACAGAGAAAACCACAGTTGATGGGGCCAAAAGGTGGCTATGAGAATCATCGAGCCCTTGTCAGCCTGTAGCTTGAAAAGCATACCGAGGGAGGAGTAGCCTAGTGGTTGGGGCAAGGTACTTCAGGCCGGAAGGTCGGGGGTTCAAATCCCACTAGAGGACAGCAACCTTGGGCCGGAAGGACTGGGGTTTCTAGTCCCACAGATGCTCCTTGTGGTCTTGGGCAAGCCACTTAACCCTCCACTGCCCATGTTCCCTGTAAGTATTAGTGTATGTGTCTCATATCCCCGCGTGTTAAATGTATCCCCCAATTGTGTTGTGACCGCTTTGATTGAAGGATAAGGCAGTATACAAAACTGTCTAAATAAATAAATAAGTTTTGGGTATCATGGGGATGGGTGGGAATGTGTAGAGCAGTCCCTATCCCCAATGTAGAAGGAAAGTATCCGGGGCCTGTTGGTGCAGCGATGGAACCCTGGAGCAGAAGAGTGGAAGCTGTGTGTTTTTGCAGAGTAGCAAAAAATCTATGAGTGGGGTTCTTCATGTTTGGACAATCCAAGCAGCCATCTACCAAAGCAAGGACCATTCATGTGGATGAAGGATACTGCTTAGCTTGTCTGCAAGGACATTGAGCTCACCCAGGAGGTACACCGCTCTGGGGTGAATACAGTGTGAGATGGCAAAGGACCACAGGCAAAATGCTTCTTTGCAGAAGGGACAGGACCCTGTCCTCCCCCTGTTTGTTTATGTAGAACATGGCAACTTGGTTGTCCATCCTAACTAAACAGGTTGCCCCGAAAATTGGGGTTGAAAAACCCAAAGACCATTTGTCAGTGTCCACAGTTCTAGGAGGTTGAGATGCAGGACAGATTCCTGTTGTGTCTGCAGTCCCTGTGTAGTTAGGTCATTCAGATGTGCTCCCCAACCCAACTTGGAAGCATCCGATATCGGGGTGCATTGAGATGCAGGCACCTGAAAAGTGACCCGACAAGTAGGTTCTGTGGAGAACACCACCCCTGAAGGGACTTGATCAGTTGTGGGGTGATGTGGATCTTATCTTTGAGACGCCCCTTTGCATCCATTGGGAAGACAGTCCATTGCGCTTGTTGCATTTGTAAACGAGCATAGGGGATAACATGGACCGTGGAGACCATGTGTCCTAATAGCCATAGCATCTCTCGGCTTTGCTTTTGCAACCCCTTTGTCAGC
This sequence comes from Ichthyophis bannanicus, assembly GCA_033557465.1. Taxonomy (NCBI): domain Eukaryota; kingdom Metazoa; phylum Chordata; class Amphibia; order Gymnophiona; family Ichthyophiidae; genus Ichthyophis; species Ichthyophis bannanicus. The sequence continues at coordinate 253,353,031 of CM066031.1, forward strand.
TCAACGAGGGGGGCACAACTATCCTGTGGAAGGAAAGCTTGGCCTATTGAGTGTCTGAGGGCTCCAATGACTCCAGTCATTTTGGTTGGAGTCAGGTGAGACCTTGGGAAGTTTGACAAAGCCCAGATGTTGTAGCACCATGATGGTGCGATGAAGGGAGAGCCTTACCTCCTGAGGGGAGTCTCCCTTGATAAGTCTGTTGCCTAAGTAAGGGAAAATGAATATCCCCAAGGTGCATAGGTAGGCAGCGACTACTGCCATGCATTTTGTGAAGACTCTTGGGGCAGAGGCTAGACCAAAAGGGAGAATCCGGTATTGATAGTGGTTTCCTTGAAACATGAAGTGCAGATACTGTCTGTGCAAGGGATGGATCAGTAAATGTATGTACACCCTTTTTTAGGTCTAGAGAACATAGCCAATCATGTTTCTAGAGGTATGGTAGAGTTCCTAGAGAAATCATTTTGAATTTTTCTCGGACCATGAATTTGTTTAGGTCTCTGAGATCCAAGATGGGCCTGAAGCCTCCTGTTTTCTTTGGAATAAGAAAATATGGAGAACAGAAGCCCAAACCTTCCTGAAGAGGAGGAAGTCTTTCTATGGCACCCTGGGAGAACAGGATGGTCACCTCTTCTCTTAAGAGAGTATTTTGAAGGGATTGAATGAGATAGTCCACTGTGAAGCTGGTGGGGGGTAAGGTTTCAAAGTGAAACTGATAATCCCTTTGGACAATCAGGAGTGTCCACTGCTCTGATGTATGAGGTGCCACCTGTGGGCATTGTGGAAGGGCTGGGGACCCTCCAGGGGCACAGTGGCAATGCTCTCTAGGAATGAGTCAAAAAACAGGTACAGGTTGTGCCTGTGCAGTTGGTTGAGGCCTAGGAGCCTTGGGCTTCTTTGGCTGGCGAGGGCTCTGCTGTCTCTGCTGAGGCTGATAGGCAGCAGAAGGCGGGTAAGAAGGATAGCAGCTCTGCTTTTTAGAATACAAAGATTTCTTGGGAAGAGCCTTCCTCTTGGATGGGTCAGCTGTTTTCCTGGAAAGACATTTTAGGGTGAGTTCGTCTGGACAGAAAAAGCAGGAGAGTGAGACAATCTTTGGCGAAAAAGGTTTTCATCAATACATGGGATATTGGCCAGTTTATCCCAGACCCATTGCTCAAGAACTGATGCCTGTAACCAGGCCATTCTATGAGCTCTAATGCAGACTGCTGAAGCTCTGCTTGTTGATTCAAAGGCATCAAAAGAGGCCCTGGTAAGCAACTTAGAAATATTTTGGCCTTATTTCATGAGTGTCTGGAATGCACTCCGCTTATCCTCAGGAAGCCTGGAGGTGAAAGTCTCCAGATCCCTGGTGACATCCTTCAGAAATATGCCCATGTTCAGCATGTAAGAATTAATTCTAGAGATCAACATGCAAGCTTGGAAGCATCAACGCCTAAAGGCATTGAGTGTCCTCGAGTCTCTGCCAGGTGGCATGGATGAATGGTTCTTAGAGCTCTTTATGCAGCGCATCGCAGATTCCACCACCATTGAGTGATGGGGGAAGTGAGGTTTTGAAAGCTTGGGCACTCTGGTAATCAGTACCTGGTACTGAACCTCTTGCTGACAGGCAGAACCATGAGCAGGGCTTCTCACATATGGAGCATAAGATCCATAGGATCCTATGCACCGGTAATGTTGCTGCCTCCTTGGGCATAGGAGGGTATTGGAGTGTGTCCAATTCCTCTGCCCACAGTTCCTTTTCTAAGGCTACTGTGATGGTGAGCCTTGCTGCCATGTTATGTATGAAATCCTGAAAGGATATATCTTTTGGTGTGGACCGACACTGCTCCTGAGGCAGCAAAGGGTCCGAAGGGATGTCTGGAAGTTCTCGGGAATCAAGTGATCCCTCGTCAGATTCTGAAGAACTGGAATCATCCTGGTAAAAAGTCAAAGTATCAGCGGTCATGGGTTTGACCTCTATGCTTTATGGATGCTGAAGGTGGATGCTGATACTGATGCTCAGAAGTATCTGAACTCAGTCATGTCAGTTTGAGTCTGTTGGATACCAGGAGCCTCAGTCAGTTCCAACGATGGTATTGCCTCGAGGATTCTGTCAATGCCGGTTCAAGGACCAGCATTGGGGCCGATACACCTGGCTGTAGGCTCAGTGCCAGCCTGCACTCCTGGAGCTCTTAATGTTATTGGTACTGAGGCTGCCAGCAGTGCCACCAAACTCCCTCTCGAGAGCCAGCAGGTGCTGGTCCAGGGAGATGGCCGAAGTCTGGGTGGAATCGCCCATGGGGCTCTGAGCCACCGTCCCAAAAAATGGAACTAGTAGTTCTCCAGAGACTGATGCCTCAGGAGCATGCCAGAGCCCCTCTTGTGGTCTGGAGGACAGATCCTCCCGCCAGCGCCATTTGGCTAGCTGGTCTGCATTAGAAGCACCTCTAGGAGAGTCATGATGCTTATATTGGGACCTCTCTCTGGTCTCTGTATTGGTATCGGTCTTTGATGCCGATGACTTTGGAGCAGCCAGAGACTTTGACTTACTTTTAGATTTTGGGCTTTGAAGAAACCTGAGACCCATGAGAGGAAGTCGATGTCCTCGAAGAAATGGAAGCCAACGACATCAAGTTTGAGGCAAACAATGATCCGTACTGTGTGGCTTGGTTCTTTAGGCTCCTTTGTCCTTTGCTGACACAAAGGACAAGAATTGGGTTGAGGTTCAGGCACCAAACATTTTAGACACCAGTCATGTTTATCAGTGACTGATATAGTTCCAGCACACTTGGTACACTTTTTTAAAGCCATTAATTGGCTTTTCCATGCTTCAAAAAAAGTTGTCTTCAAGATTGAATTTAAGGCTATGGAGGCCTAAAGACCTAGTTTAGTGGTGAAAACTGCATTAAAGAAAAAGAAAATTCTTTTTTCATTTTACATTTTTCTATGCTCTACACCAAAAAGAATAGTTTTTTAGCAGTGACTGCCTGCTGACTCTGTGGAAAACTAAGAAATGAGGAGAGGAGTTAGGAAGGCAGGCATGCAGGCCCAGTGGAGTGCTCCCAACGGCTTTCCTATTGGACGCTGGGTAACGTGCCAACATCGCCCATATGTGAAGATTGCATTCCTTCTTATTCCTGGAGATATATACATTCTTAACAGAAACTTATATTACATCTCCTGTAACCCAACGTTATCTGATAGCTCTTTTAAACCCATAATGCTTCCTTTGAGCTTGTCAACACCAGCGCAAAAATTTAATTATTGGCTCCACTCAATCACTACATATGTAAAATCGCGCATCTCTGTCACATTTATGATACCTGGTGAAAGTCTACCATGTAAGGCTTGTTAGCATCCTCTAAGTGCAGCGAGTATTAATGAACATAAGATATGCCATACTGGGTCGGATCAAAGGTTCAAGTCCAGTATTCAAGCCAGGTCACAAGTACCTCCCAAGTTACCAAAAGGTAGACAGATTCCATGCTGCTTATCCCAGGAATATGTAGTGGATTTCCTCAGTGGTTTATGGACTTTTTCCTACAGGAATTTGTCCAAACCTTTTCTAAGTCCAGCTGCACTAACAGCTCTTACTTCATCCTCCAACAATGAATTCCAGAGCTTAATTAAGCACAGAGTCAAATAATAGTTTCTCCAATTAATCTTGAATGTGCTATTTTATAGCTTTATTGTATGCCCTCTTGCCTTTGTACTTCTTGAAGGCATAAACAGCCAATTCGTGTTTGTTTCACACCCCTTATTTTATAGGCCTTTTATCATACATTGATCAAGAAGCAACAGTTGAATAGAACAAGGAGAAACAGAATTGCTTAAAATCAGAAAAGGTGTATGACAAGGCTGCATACTTCCCCCTACCTGTTTAATTTCTATGCAGAACAAATCATTGGAGAAGCAGGACTGTATGAAGGCAACAGAGGTGTGAAGATTGGTGGAGTCTCAACAACAACCTTTGCTATGCTGCTGATACCACATTACCGGCTGAAAGTAAAGACAATTTGAAACATTTGCTTCTCAAGATCAAGGAACATAGTCTTAAAATGGACCTACACCTTAATGCAATGAATACAAAGATCCTGACAACTGGCAAAATCAATAAATTCATCATTGATGGGGAAGAAATTGAAATAGTTGATCCAAGTAGGTTAAAGCTGTCCATTATCAATAAAGAAACAACAAGCAGTCAAGAAATCAGATGACGCATTGCTCTTGGCAGAACGGCTATGACGCACCTAAAGAAGATTCTCGAGAGCAGAGACGTTGCTTTCCATTCAGATTCAACTTGTTCAAGTCATGGCTCAAAAAAAGTTGTCTTCAAGATTGAATATAAGGCTATGGAGGCCTAAAGACCTAGTTTAGTGGTGAAAACGGCATTAAAGAAAAAAGAAATAGAAAAATGTAAAATTAAAAAAGAATTATCAAGACCAATGTCGGATTCAATGGACCAGCACTGACAGGAAGGCCATTAGCCAATTAGCATTATTAGTAAGTTTTATTCTTGTATTGCATGAAGTCGGATGTCAAAAATAGATGATAAAATTGAGTAGTTTTTTAGACCCATGATGGTGTAATATGGCACATCCCCTTCAGGCATATAATGTTTTTGCTGCATAGATGGAGAAGTAGCTTCACTGAGGTCTTTTCTCCTCTGCAGTGGAGGTTGGCTGACAGGTCTGTGGAGAGGTGTCTTCTGAGGTTAATAAATATAATTAATAAATAAAATATATAAATAGTTATGCACCTAGGAAAGAACAACCCAAGCTATAGTTACACGATGCAAGGTTCCACATTAGGAACCACCACCCAGGAAAAAGATTTAGGCGTCATCGTGGATAACATGTTGAAATCCTCCACCCAGTGTGCAGCAGCGGCCAAGAGAGCAAATAGAATGTTAGGTATCATAAGGAAAGGAATTGAGAATAAAACAAAGGATATTATAATGCCTCTGTATAGTTCCATGGTGCAATTCTGGTATAGCGCTATTAGAAAAAAGGTACAGAGAAGAGCCACCAAAATGGTAAATGGGATAGAAGGATACGCCTTTGAAGAGAGGCTGAAAAGGTTAGGGTTCTTCAACCTGGAAAAGAGAGGGCTGAGGGGAGGTATGATAGAGGTCTATAAATTAATTAATGAAGTGGAACGGGTAAATGTAGGTCAATTGTTTACGCCATCAAAATATAGAAAGACTAGGGGACATGCAGTTAAGCTATAGGGTAACCCAGAGGTTCCCGACTCCAGTCCTGGAGGGCCAAACACCATTCAGGTTTTCAGGCTGTCCCTAATGAATATGCATGAGATACATTTGAATACAATGGGGGCAGTGCATGCAAATGCATCTCATGCATATTTATTAGGGACAGCCTGAAAACCTGAATGTGTTTGGCCCTCCAGGACGGGAGTTGGGAACCTCTGGGGTAACCTATTTAAGACTAATAAGAGAAAATATTTTTTTACTCGATGTGTAATCAAACTCTGGAATTTGTTACTGGAGGATGTAGTAAAAGCTGTTAGTGTAGCTGGGTTTAAAAAAAGGTTTGGACAAGTTCCTGGAGGAAAGGTCCATAAACCATTATTAAAGGGGACCCAGGATATCTACTACTTGCCCAAGTACAAGCATTGTGGAACCTGTGTCTTTTGGGGAAACTGCTAGGTACTTGTGAACTAGATTGGCCACTGTTGGAAACAGGATACTGGGCTTGTTCGACCTTGGTCTGACTCAGTATGGCATATCTTATTCTCTCTTCTTAAGTTATAACCCTCCTCGTCCCTCACCTATTACGGGCCTGTAACCCCATAACGTTCCCAATGTAAGGATGTTACTTGTAACCATTATACCTTAAGTTCAATGTAAACCGTTTTGATATCACGAGAAGCCGTATAGAAGAAATGTTAAATAATGCTCTAGACTCCAATCTCACTATCTCTGGGCTGCCGAATAACTGCTGGTGTCAGTATAACTGCATTTGGGCCACCACAACCACCCAAAGCACTGCTGAGTACCCAAGGTCAAAGCCGTAAAGGCATTTTTGAGGAGGGATTCTACCTTCCTATCATGAGAGTAAGGCCAGGCCATCCATCTTAGGGGAACATCTCCCTTTCGGTAGGAAATATAGCTGAGCCAGCAGCTCAGCCCTTGTTTTGGTGTCTCCCGCTCAGACAGCACGAGCTTCTGCATAGACTCTGGAAGAGGAAAGAAGCTGGAGGGATGTTCCAATCCTCTAGGATAGAGTCCACTTGTGAAACTTCCACCAGAGGGGGTTCTGTAATGGGCACAGCTGTCATGATGTCCTCCAATAAAGGTAAAAAGGTCCTCCCTGTGAAAATTATTGATCACCAATGGATCTTCTTCCTCCACCAGGGGAGGCTTCCCTTCCTCTAGTGACTCACCTGATGCAGACAGTCATCCCCTTCTCCCCAGGTGCCCCCAAAAGGAGACAGGGATGTGTTCTCGGAGGAACAGATAAGTGAAAATGAAAATGAAAATGAAGGGCAGAGGCATCTAACGCCCTTGCCACCAAAGAGGGCATCACCAGATGGCTCCAAATCCCCTCCATAAGGGAGGTCAGGGTCTTGGACCTCTGTGAAGGGGGTTGCCACCCACCTACAAGAGACTGAAAACAGCCTGCTCAAAGCCAGCTGAGACAAGACAAGCCCTGATCTTTCTAAGGACCCTCAAGAGCTTGCCAGCTTTAGCCTCTGGCTGCCTCACTACACTCTCCTTCAACTAGGACCATGTGGCCATCCAAGATGACTGCCATTCCCACCAGTGTGAAAATCATGGAGGCACAGTAGAGGCAGCAAAATCAGTATCGAAACCATTCTGACAGCTACAGCGCTCCCTGCCCTCACTCACCCAGAGCAGAGATTTAAAATTAAGTTTAGAAGACTTCATAATAATTAAATTTCATATTGTCTGTGCATGTTCATTTCTCTTGAAAATCCAAATGAATTCAATTAACTATCCACAGTCAAATTATTTATTTAGTAATGTATTAAGATTTATTTACTGCCTTTATGAAGAAATCACCTATGAATAATAATCATCAAAACTGGGGGTTTTGTTGTTTGAAATCTAGTTGTGTGTTTGTGTTGTTGTTTTTTGTTTTTTAAACAAATCAGTGAGCTTGCGGATTAAATGTAATATGTCCAGCCTGCTGTAAGCCATCAAGCTCTCCAGTGGACTCTTCTTTAGTTAGTGAGTTAGTTATAGTTTACTTGATATACTGCCCAGGGGCGGCCCAAGGGAAGTGCAGGGCCATGTGCGGAGACTTGGTGTGGGGCCTCATTTGCATAAGGATCCTCATTTGCATAAACATTTGCATAATGTTACCATACACTAACTTTTAGTAAACATGCCTCTTAATGAGTGTATGGATAAAGAAAGACTAAAAGATTTCTACATTACTATAATCCAGTGCCAACCGCCAGGCACATTAGGAACTACTACAAACACTGCCCATTTAGAACCCATAGCAAACCCGCCGTATCGTAACAGCACTACCAGGACTCACAAAGCACCATACCCTACCTATAAAAAGGCAACACTGCAAATATTAAACCAATACATTTCAGAGAAAAACAAGACATGACCTACTGGGGAAAGAGAACAAGTGGCAATGTCAAATAGGAATTACATAAACAGAATACCTCAGCTCAGTTACACATGCAGAACACAGACCACCACCAAACAAGGAATCACAATTTAGAAACAGGAAGACAAAAATTAAACTGGGAACCCCAAAAGCCAAACTTGGAATGTACAACAACACAGTAGAAATAAAACTATAAATTAATTTCCTCTTGTACTAAACAAAGCGCAGAAGTTAATGATGCACATTTCCTAGAGCTAACATATTCCAGTTAATAAATTCAAAATAAAGAGATATTTTTCTACCTTTTGTGCATTTTTTTTCAGTTGCAATTTCTCCAGCCACTTTCTTCTAGTTTCTTCGTGTCTTCTGCTAACTCTCCATCGTCTGCTGTCCATTTGTCCTTTCTTCTCGCTTCTAGTTTTTTTCCATTCTCTCTCTACATCTGCTTTAACATACTAATCTTTCTCCTTTTGCTCTTTCCTCATTCCTATTTCATCTACTCAAATTTTACCCCTCCATCCTCAATTCCCACTTACTCTCCCAATACCCGGCCAATTGTAGATTGTTCTTCCCTCCCACACAAAATATTTTTCCACTCTCCATTTCACTCTCCCAGTCCCATCCCATTCTAATCCTCCTCCAACATCAGCTCCCTTCTAGTTCCAGCCCCACCCAGCATCCGCTCCCTTCTAGTCCCCGCATCAGCCCATTTCCAGTCCTATCCTAGCACCACCATCAGCCCATTTCCAGTCCTACCTCCCCTATTCATTTTCAGTCCTATCCGAGTCCCTCCAACAGCTCATTTCCAATCCCTACCCCCCATCCGCCCATTTCTAGTTATTTCCTAACCCCACCATCAGCCCATGTCAAATCCTAGCTCCCCTCCACTCAGCCCATTTCCAATCCAAGCCCCCCATGAGCCTACTTCCAATTCTAGCCCCTCCATGAGTCCATTTCAATCCAAGCCCCCACCACAGCCCATTTCCAATCTTAGCACCCCGAACAGCCCATTTCCAGTCCTATCCTAGCCCCTCCATCAGCCCATTTCCTGTCCTAGCCCCCGACTCAGCCCATTTCCAGTCCTAGCTCCCTCCCCTCATAGCCCATTTCCATTCCAAGCCCCCCTCCCCATCAGCTATTTGCAGTACAAGCCCCCTTTCACTCAGCCCATTTCCATTCCAAGCCCCCGTCCCCATCAGCTATTTGCAGTTCAAGCCCCCCTTGCACTCAGCCCATTTCCAGTCCTAGCAACCCCCCCAGCCCATTAGCAGTCCTAGCCCCTCCCATAGCCCATTACCAGTCCTAATCCCCCCATCACCCCATTACCAGTCCTAACCCCCCATCAGCCCACTTCCAGTCTTAGCCCCCCATAGCCCATTACCAGTCCTAACCCCCCATCAACCCACCTCCAGTCCTAACCCTCCCCATCAGCCCATTTCCAGTCCTAGCCCCCCATCACTCCATTTTCAGTATTAGCCCCCCCATAGTGCATTACCAGTCCTAACCCCCCATCAGCCCACCTCCAATCCTAACCCCCCCCATAGCCCATTACCAGTCCTAACCCCCCATCAGTCCACTTCCAGTCCTAACCCACCCATCAGCCAATTTCCAGTCTTAGCCCATTACCAGACCTAACCCCCATCAGCCCACCTCCAGTCCTAACCCTCCCCATCAGCCCATTTAGCACAGTTACTTACCTGTAACAGGTGATCTCTGGGAACAGCAGGAATAAGTCTTCATATATGGGTACGTGGTACCGACGGAGCCTGCGCGGGAATGCTCCCCAGCTTCCCAAAAAGGAAAACATTTGGGAGCATCCCACAGCGCCTGCGCGCTGCCTTCCCGCCTTTCCTAACCGCCTCTCCTCAGTTCGAGTTTAAAGCTGAGACAATAGAGAGAGAGAGGAAAGGAAAGATAGATAGAGAGATACAACTCCTAGGGGAGGTGGGTGGGTTGTGAAGACTTATTCCTGCTGTTCCCAGAGATCACCTGTTACAGGTAAGTAACTGTGCTATCTCCAGGAACAAGCAGGAATGAGTCTTCACATATGGGGACTCCCTAGCTAAAGATGCCTGGGAGATCCCCAAGGATATGAGACCCTGGGAAGTGTTCTACTTCCTCCTATGGATCTCAGGCATCCATCCAGGGAAGGAGGGTAGGAGTTGTTTAAGAATGGAACAGGTGTTTGAGGACAGCCTGACCAAACAAGGCATCCCGGCGGGAGACCTTGTCCAAGCAGTAATGGGCTGTGAAGGTATGAACCGAGGCCCAGGTGGCTACTCGACAGATCTGGTCGATGGACACAGAATTTAGATGAGCCATAGAGGTGGCCATGGCCCTCACATTATGAGCTGTGACATGGCTCTCCAGAGAAAGGTTCTTACTCTGGTAGGCGAAAGAAATACACTGAGCAATCCAATTGGACAGTGTCCTCTTAGAGACTGGAAGTCCCAAATGAGAAGGATCAATAGCAACAAAGAGCTGGGAAGACTTTCTATGTTGCTGTGTCCTTTGTAAGTAAAAGGCAAGAGCTCTTTTACAATCCAGAGTATGAAGATTCTTCTCTGCACTTGATGCATGAGGAGCTGGAAAAAAAGACAGGTAAATATACCTCTTGATTAAGATGAAAAGGTGAGACCACTTTAGGCATAAAGTGAGGATTTGTCCTAAGGACCACCTTATCATGATGGAACCTTGTATAAGGTGGATTAGCCACTAAGGCCTGCAGCTCACTGATGCGGCAAGCTGAGGTGACTGCAATAAGGAAAATAACCTTCCAAGAAAGGAATTTCAAGGAGGTGGTGGCTAAGGGTTCAAAAGGAGGCTTCATAAGCTGACCAAGAACCAGATTTAAATCCCATGCCACCGGAGGAGGCCTAATGGGAGGTTTAGTTAAAGTTAGGCCTCTCATGAATCTTGCAATAAGAGGATGAGAGGAAATAGGTTGTCCATTGATAGGCTTAAGGGATGCTGCAATAGCACTTAAATGGACCCTTACTGAATTCGTCTTAAGGCCTGCATTGGAAAGATGCAGGAGATATTCCAATAGAGAATTCAGAGGAAGTGCCAGAGGGTCAAGACCCTTTTCAGCATACCAATGGAAAATCTTTTCCATTTAAAAGCATAGGAACGCGGGGAGTGAGTGGAAGGAGTTCAGCCCGATTGTGCTCTGCTGCTGTGTGGACTCTGCGGGTTCCTGTGGGGCCGGCACTCACGCGGTGCCTGCCCCGACGCCATCTACGGGGCATAAGAGAGGAAGCGGTTCCTGTCTCTTTCGGGAGTGAGTGGAAGGAGTTCAGCCCGATTGTGCTCTGCTGCTGTGTGGACTCTGCGGGGTCCTGTAGGGCCGGCACTCACGCGGTGCCTGCCCCGACGCCATCTACGGGGCATAAGATCATTGCCGCTCCGCGGTCGCGCTTTGAAGGGGCGCGTTTAAAGTGGCATATCTTGCTCCTTATGCGCTCCTTTGGCGCTTTTGGCGTTCTGGCGGTGGTTCCCTTGGCATGGGCAAGCGTAGGAAGCGCTCCCTCAACATGAGTACTGTTAATCCTTCTAAGGTAGTAAAAACTGTTGGTCTAATGGATAAACACGTTGTATTAGCGAAGAATGAGGAGGCTGCTTCCGGGTCTGCTGCCGAGTGTGTTTCTCCTCCAGATGACGCCTTTGGGGGTTTATCAAGCTCTGCCCTGCTTACAGATTTGGACATTATTGATCCAGTGACCTCCTCTCCAATGTTGGAAGTTCCTTTGCAAATTACGGATGGTGTATCCCCTTTTGTTTCATTGGAGGGTGACAATGTGCCTTTGGTAGTTCCTTTGCCACAGGCTATTCAGTTACCGAGGGACTGTGTTGCTATACGCTCCGAAGCTGCTTCTGTTAAAGTTGATTCCCAAAATGTTTCTTTGGTTGATGTTTTATCAGTTCTTTCACGTATTGAGTCCTCTATCACCTCCTTAGCCTCTGTCGCTTTTCAATTCTCTGATTTTTCGAAAGGTTCAGTTGCAAAAATGGCTCAACACGATTCTCAAATTGCTGCTCTCGATGTTAAATGTCAAAAATTGGAAAAGCAGTATGATTCCTTACAGAAATCTTCCTTATCTTTCATGAAGGATAGTACTACTTTGCATATGCAACAGGAATTATTGGAGAATTCGTTGAGGGCCATGAATATTCGCTGTTTAAATTTTCCCTGTACTAGGTTGATATCCCCTCAGATATTATTTGATAAGTATCTAACTGAAGTGTTGGGATATGATAATAACTTGAAGCCGCCTATAAATACGCTTTATTATTTGCCCGGGGTTGGAGTTCCTCCTGTTGCTGGTTCCCTTGGTGTGGTTCCAAAATCTCAGGCTGATTCTATGGATTTATCTGAATTCATAGAGTCTTCTCAGGATTTGATTTCTTCCCGTGCTACACTCCTAGTATCTTTTGTTTCTGAAGCAGATAAGAACTCTGTTATGCGACTATTTTTTGCTAATAAGAATGCTCTTTTTTGTGGGGCTAAGATAACTATTTTTCCTGATGTTTCTAGACAAACACAGTTGAGGCGCAGGGCTTTTCTAACTTTAAAGCCCCGGGTCTTAGCTCTAGGAGCATCTTTTTTCCTTAAATTTCCCTGTAAATGTGTGGTGGTTTTAGAGGGCACTAAATATGTTTTTTCTGAAATTTCGTCTTTAGAGTCTTTTATTATACATCAGGCTCCTTCGAAGCAGTAATTTTTGTTTCTGAGTTTCTGTAATGCAAAGTAATTAGAGCTTAATGTTTTTTTTGGGCAGCGCTCCTTTTTTTTCTTGTAAGTTGCATATTTTCCTATGTGTTTCCCTTTATTGATTCACTTGTACTCCCCCTCAATGTGGACTAGGTTGAATTCTGTTTTATCCTTGTTTGAATATTGTTATTTTTACCTTGATAAATTGAATAAAAAATATATTGGGAAAAAAAAAAGCATAGGAACGCCTAGTGGAAGGTTTTCTGGAAGCATGGAGGATATCCTTCACTTGTTGAGAAAGATTCCAGTCTTGAAGGTCTAGGTCTTCAGTAACCAAGCTCTGAGGTGAAGGGACTTGGGGTTTGGGTGCCACAAAGTCCCCTCCTCCTGGGACAGAAGGTCTGGAGCAGCTCCCAAGTCCAGGGAGGGGGCTTGGGAGAGATGCAGAAGTAGAGGGTACCACACTTGGCGTGGCCAGCGTGGAGCTATGAGGATCATAGATCCTTGATCCCTCTGGAGTTTGAACAGAGTCTTGGGAATCAAGGGAATGGGTGGAAAGGCATACAGGAAGTCCTGACCCCAATGAAGGAGGAAGGCATCCTTGGCCTGAACTCCCTGACACGGAATTCTGGAACAGAACCGGGGAAGTTTGGCATTCCACGGACTTGCAAAGAGGTCTATGTCCGGGGTTCCCCATTCTTGGAAGATTCTGAGTACCTGATCCATGTGCAGGGACCATTCGTGTGGGAGCAGAACTCGACTGAGTCTGTCTGCCCAAGAGTTTTGGATTCCTGGGAGGTATACTGCCAGGAGATGGATTTGATGCTCTCTGGCGAAGGCCCACAATCTTAAAGCTTCGTTGCAAAGTGACAGAGAGCCAGTTCCTCCTTGCTTGTTTATGTAAAACATGGCTACTTGATTGTCCGTATGAATGAGGACTGTCTTGTAGCTGAGCAGGGTATGAAAGACCTTGAGAGCTAGAAAGACTGCTCGAAGCTCCAAGTGGTTGATATGAAGAAAAGTCTCCTGTGGAGACCAAGTGCCTTGAGTGGAGAGGTCTTGTAGATGAGCTCCCCAACCTGTTTGGGAGGTATCTGTTGTGAGGGTTGCTTGGGGCAACAACTGTTGGAAGGGGGACCCCAGCAACAGATTTTGAGTGGACATCCACCATTGGAGAGACCAAAAGAGACGTTTGGAGGTTGCTATTTGGTCTGAGAGAGCTCCTGATGCTTGAGTCCACTGGGTGGACAAAGTCCATTGGGCTGCTCTCATGTGTAGGCGAGCATAGGGTACCACATGCACTGTGGAAGCCATGTGGCCTAACAGTTGTAGCATCTCCCGGGCAGTTAAGTGGCTCTTTGGGAGGCTAACTGCACTAGACTTTGGCAACGGGCCTGAGGAAGGTAGGCTCTTGCAGTGGTAGTGTCCAACCAGGCCCCTATGAATTCTAGGGACTGAGTAGGGGTGAGCTGAGACTTTGGGAGGTTTACCACAAGTCCCAGATACTGCAGGATGCGTCTTGTGCGGTCCAGGGAAATCTGGGCCTCTGACTGAGATGGAGCTCGGATGAGCCAGTCGTCCAGGTATGGGAATACAAAAATTCCCAGAGTGCGTAGAAATGCAGCTACTGTTGCCATGCATTTGGTGAACACTCTTGGAGCAGAGGCCAGACCAAAAGGAAGCACCCTGTACTGATAATGTTTTCCTTGGAAAAGAAAACGGAGGAATCTTCTGTGAGATGGATGGATGAGGACATGTGTGTACGCATCCTTGAGATCTAGAGAACAAATCCAGTCCTGACTTTGAAGGTATGGAAGGAGAGTGCCCAGAGAAAGCATCTTGAACTTCTCCTTGCATAGAAATTTGTTCAATTCCCTGAGATCTAATATGGGTCTGTATCCCCCTGTCTTCTTTGGAATGAGAAAATAGGGGGAGTAAAACCCTGACCCCTGTTGAAGAAGGGGAACTTCTTCTATTGCCTCTTGGGCAAGAAGGGTAGCTACTTCTTGACCCAGAAGGTCGAGAAGAGATGTGGGAGAATTGAAGTGTCTCACCATGGTGTGGGGAGGAAGGTCTGAGAAATGGAGTTTGTAGCCCTCTCTTATGAGGGAGAGGGTCCATTGCTCTGATGTAATTTGCTCCCATCTGGGAGTAAAATGAGCTAACCTTCCTGGAATGGTGAGAGGTTCTGGCTGTTTTAAAGCCAGAAAGGCTAAGTTCTCTAGCATCAAGTCAAAAACCCTGAGGAGGTTGGGTCTGCTGAGTTGCAGCAGCCCCTGTAGTCTTAGGCCTGGCCTGTTTAGGTTGCTGACGCTTAGTAGCAAAACGACCTGTAGAGGATTGTTGGCCAGAAGCAGAAGGGAATCTGCCCTTTTTGAAAAAAGACTTCTTGAAGGCTTTTTTCTTGGCAGGAATGGAGGTTGACTTTGAAAGTCTATCCAGAGCAGAATTCTCTGCATCCATTTGAGTGGCTTTTATTTGCCATTCTTTGCCAAACAGGTTTTCACCTGTACAGGGGAGATTTCCTAAGCCATCTTGGACCCAGGGTTCTAAATCAGAAGCCTGGAGCCAAGCAATTCTGCGAGCAGCTATGGCAATGCCAGAAGCTCTGCTGGCACCTTCAAAGGAGTCAAAGGCTGCTCGGTTGGAAAACTTTGAAATGTCTTGAGTATGCTTAAGCCAAATGAGGAATTCATCCCTTTTATCCTCTGGAAGAAAAGGGAGGAAGGTGTGCAGTTTATCTGCAACTTCCTTTAGAAACATACCCATGTAAAGACTATATGAGTTGATTCTGGCAATGAGCATACTGGCCTGGAAGATTTTCCTACCAAAAGCATCCAAGATCCTGCATTCTCTTCCTGGAGGAGTAGAAGAGTGTCTCTTTGTACTCTTTATCCTCTTCATAGCTGACTGCACCACAATGGAATGGTGAGAA
Source organism: Ichthyophis bannanicus (assembly GCA_033557465.1). NCBI lineage: Eukaryota > Metazoa > Chordata > Amphibia > Gymnophiona > Ichthyophiidae > Ichthyophis > Ichthyophis bannanicus. Next base: position 253,368,266 of record CM066031.1, read on the forward strand.
AGCTGTGTTTTATGAAAACCAGGACAGGGAGGGACACGATACATAGTGTCCAATCTGCGAGAATGAGGAGAGATAGTGAGAGGAGTCTCCCATAAATCAATCATGTGTTCATAAAGAATCTCATGAATTGGTAAGGTGACTGCCTCTTTAGGTGCCTTAGAATAACCCAAAATATCTAATTTTTTTGCTCTAGGCTCCGATTCAGACGTTACTGAAATAGAAAGTCCTTTAGCTACTTCTCTTATGAAGTCTTGAAAGGACAAGTCCTCTGGAGGAGACATTCTTCTTTTTGGAGAAGAAGGCTCTTCAGGAAGGGTTATGGATACTTCAGCAGACTCCTCTGATGTATCAGAATCACCAGAGGAATCAAAGTACCGTCTGTCAGGGTGCTCTTCTAATGCTCGGTACGCGTATCGAGAAGTATCGACATCAGGGGGCATCGGTACCGACTCGGTACCGAGGAGCAGCCCTGGACAGCGAACCGCTGCAGTCGGTATCCTAGTCGATGCCGATGCAGTCGGTACCAGTACCGGTGCTGGTGCCCGAGTCGATACCGACAACGGAGTTTGTTGTGGTATCAACGGCGTCGCAGCTTGAATGAAGGCATTGATAGCCCGCTGCATGGACAGAACATTCTGATCCATCGACGCCATGAATGCCTGGAATTCGGTACCAGAAGATTGTGCCGGTACTCCAGAGCATTCTAACAGGTGATCGGTCGAGGCCGTGCCATCGATGTCAACCTGTAACCCCATAGGAGGAGCTTTGGAAGCCGGAGCTTCCTGCCGGGGTTGTTTTGCCGGTGCAGGATCCTCGAGGGCAAGCCCGGAGGCATCTCGATGCTTAGAGGGAGATTTACCCTTCGAGGACCGGCTAGGTTTATGTTTGGTTACCTGAGATCCATTGGGGGAAGAAGACCTGGAAGACGTCGATGCTACCGAAGCTGCATCAGTGGGAAACAGCACATGGAGCTTAGCTGCTTGGTTCTGTAAACCCCGTTTAGACATCAGAGAGCAGGACGGACAATCCGAAATGGAGTGTTCAGGACCCAAACATTTAAGACACCATTCATGGGTGTCTGTAACAGAAATAGTACTGCTGCACTTAGTGCATTTCTTAAACCCGGAGGCTGGTTTTCCATGAGGAAAATTTTCTTGTGAGGCCTAAGGCCCAAAGAGAAAAAATACACTAAGTGAGGGAAATTATATATTGTTTTTTTTTTTTTTAAAGAAAGAAAGAAAAGACCGGCGGTACCGGTCCGGAGTCGGGGGAGGCAGACACGCGACCAAAGAAATAAAATAAAATAAAGAACTTCTTCAGCGGTGACAGGGCTCGACCTGCTGGCTCCGCGGCAAAGAAGAACTGAGGAGAGGCGGTTAGGAAAGGCGGGAAGGCAGCGCGCAGGCGCTGTGGGATGCTCCCAAAAGCTTTCCTTTTTGGGAAGCTGGGGAGCATTCCCGCGCAGGCTCCGTCGGTACCGACGTACCCATATGTGAAGACTCATTCCTGCTTGTTCCTGGAGATCCAGTCCTAGCGCCCCCATAGCCCATTACCAGTCCTAACCCCCCACATTACATTTATTTCAGTTTACATATGTAAAAAATGTTTTTAAACGCAGTTTCACATCTTTTTAAAACTTGCTGTTTTATAATATATACGTTGAAGTGTACAATATAGTACCTCCCTCTAAAAAATCTTTTCTTAGCAACAACCTGTTTCATATGGCATTTTAACATACTTGGGCGTTTACATGACTTAGGTAACGATCTTGGAAGGACTAAGACATCTCTAAGGTATTTTACTTTCATTTATCATTAGCCTTAGGTGATCATTTTTGTTTTTGGGACATCATATCTCCCTCTTTTTATCGTCTAGTTTTAAACAAGTACTGACCCAGTCTTTTTAAGTCTGCTACTTAGTGAACCCATGCGGTTCTCTCTATTTCACCTATAACAGCATGTGGCATTACATCAAGGCATATAAATCTATACACTGCACAGTTTTACATCATTAGTCCATTGCATTCTGATAACAATATAATGATATCAAGAAACGCATAAATGTTCAATTATGTAGTCCATTGCATTCAGAGAACAATACGTCATCAAGAAATTTATAAATGTTCAATTGAATTGTTCATATATCAATTTCACTCAATAACACTGTTTCAATGTCAATTTTCTTAGTATGATCATCCTGTTCCTGCTCTTGACATAGGACTAATCAAGATAATTGATTTTAGGTTATTGATATGTTCAAATAAACTATATTTATCTATTTATTCATTTAATAACGCATCACTCAATTTGTTGATATCCGGATTAACGCCAATTGTAAATAAAATATATTATTAGCTTTTACATAATGGTATTTTACTTTTTTTACAGTAAATTGTATATGAGACACCAATTCATAGTTTATCGGTCTCAATCTCTAATACAAAGATGTAGGCATAAATAAACACACTCATTAGTTCATTATTCAGATTATTTGATGTTATCTTCATACTCATATAAGTCCACCATCCATACTATTTGATGTTAGGTAATTGCACAATTTAAAATATTCTGTTCTATAGTATCATTTGTTTGTGCAATCTTAATTATTGAAATAGTAACTATAGCTTTCCAAGTTTGACTTTATGATGTGGTGTAGATTCTCAATCTGTGATTCACTGTTTTTTATCATTACTTCAAAATATTTGCACACATTTTTTTTATATTTTTACAATTGGGGCGCTAATATACATTGATAAAATAATATAATAAGTTATTAGACATATATTGATTTACTTTACATTTTATATTATTTTAACATTATCATTTTTATGTATTCAGTCTCCACAATATTTTTTAATCTAGAAGTGTCTGCAAGATTGTATTCATCATCATAACCGTATCTATTTACATACATAGACTTTTTAGCCCATATTGGTACTCACCTCTAGTTATACTCTGAATCACTATACATATTTGAATTATTTATGATTTTCTTAACATATTTATGTTCAACCCAGTTTTACGTCATTACTTGTCGTCACTTCTAGTTATTATATTTGTAGTTTAATTTAGGCAACATCCAGTCTCTTTAACATAGCGAGACAGAACACGCCCAACCTTGAACTTAGGATTATATTACTAGTCCATGAACATGGTTGTATGTAAGTACAATAATTTTCTTTATGTTTATTTATTTATTATACTTTTGATATATATAAATTTTAGTTCATTGTCCTAAGAGTTTTACTTATATTTCATTATAATTGTCCGTAAGCGTTCATTCTGTCATTTCTCACAATATTCATATATTTATAATTATTATCACTTCTTATTATATTTCATGTCCTGCGTTTCCATACACTTGTTTTTGTTTAACTATATGGATGATAGTTTTACCAGTCCCTCTCTCTGTTCATACAATACTATAATATATTTTAAATGTTTTGGGTAATTATTTGATTTTTATGTTTTTATGTGTTATGATTTGTATTATTCATATTTATATTGTAGCTGCTACCCCCTGATGAAGGCATTGACTGCCGAAACGCGTCGGGGTCCGTTTCAATAAATTGGATTTGAATTGTCCTAACTTTTGGCTTCTTGCTTCTTGTGGCCCCTAACCCCCCATCACTCCATTTTCAGTCTTAGCCCCCATAGCCCATTACCAGTCCTAACACCCCCATCAGCCCATAGCCAGTCCTAACCCCCCTCCATCCCCCATGAGCAAAATTAAACAAAAAAAACAAACTGGCTGCTGCTGCTGCCACTGTGGCAGCAGCAGAATCAAATGTCCTGCGGCCCCCCCCCCCCCCCCGCCCGGCAGAGTCTTCCTCCTCCCTGCATCAGTCCCTCTCCGCGCCGGCTTTCAGAGCCGCGAAGGGAGAGTTTCTCCTTCGTGGCTCTGTTAAGCCTGCCGACACTGATGGGAAACAGGCATTTCCTGTTTCCCATCAGTCCTGGCAGCCTTAACAGAGCCACGAGAGGGAAACTCTCCCTTCGTGGCTCTGAAAGCCAGCGCTGAAGGGACTGATGCAGGAAGGGAGGACTCTGCCGGGCAGGGGGGGCCCCGCGGGACACTTGATTCTGCCGCTGCCATGGTGGCAGCAGCAGCAGCCAGTTAGCTGCAATTGCTAAGCGTTTGGTAAGCAAAATATTTAATTGCAAATGACAAGGTTATAGCTGTGATATCATTTACAATACACTTTAAGTACAGATGAAAGACTATGAAGGTGAGAGAAAAACTGGGCACATGTTTAAAAGGCAGCAAACTCCAGATGCTGTGATTCAAGTTCTATTTCAGAGAGTAAAGGATACAATGGATTCAAGTCCGAAGCAGATCGGTCACCATTTCCAGAGGTCATGCAAATAATTCTGAATGTGTCAAAAGATTTCTAAGCATGAATGATAAGCTCAGAATAGGTTTTTATCAATCTCCACTGACTTTCCTGAAATCTAATAAGCTTTCACTCTAACTTTTGCAGTTAAAGTTATGAGGATCGTGATGATCTGAGTAATGCCCAAACATGGATCTCATAAGAAAATCAAAGTGTATTCCTGTATATCATAATTTCAATTTAACTGTGTAGGATACTGTCAATTTTTCACCAAGATCTGAATTTTTTCAATGTTTTTCAGGCAACATCCCTCTCAATAACAAAGTTGGAAAAAAGACAAATCCTATATAAAGTGTTAGCCGTTTTAACTATTTAAAAAAAACAGGCATCTAAGAACCATCTTGGTGCAAAGACAGGCAAGGAAAATGCCTTTATAGAAGTCATTGATGGAACCTCATTTGAAGTACTGCACTGAATTCTGTAAGATGTATTTTCAAAAAGATCTAGGTCAGTGTTTCCCAACCCAGTCCTATATATATGCATTAGAGATATCCTGCCAACCTGACGGTTTGTGGCCCTCCAGGGCTGGATTTGGAGACCCCTGCCTTACACCTCTGTCATTTAAGATTGTGAGTGGGCAAGGTGCAGATGTCCTAGACATCGAAAGGGTATATAGAATGTGACACATTCCTCCTCGATTCTCACCACCACCAAAAAGTTGTCTAATAGACAATATTTTGGTGGTGGTGAGAATCGAGGAGGAATGTTTCACATACCCTTTCAATGTCTAGGACATCTGCACCTTGCCCACTCACAATCTTAAATGACAGAGGTGTAAGGCAGGGGTCTCCAAATCCAGCCTGGAGGGCCCAAACCAGTCAGGTTGGCAGGATATCTCTAATGCATATATATCTCATGCATAGTCATTAGGGATATCCCGAAAACCTGACTGGCCGGTGTGCCCCGTAGGACTGGGTTGGGAAACACTGATCTAGGTCAGCGGTGGCCAGTTCCAGTCCTGGTGCACCACGATCCAGCCTGGTTTTCAGGATGACCCTAATGAATATTTATGAGAAATTTGCATCCACTGCCTCCCATTGTATGCATTGTGGTGCACCAGGACTGGAGTTGGCCACTCTTGATCTAAGTAGAGAGAAGACGGCCCAGAATCTGTCAAAATGGGCAGGGATTTCCAACTCCAGTCCTGGAGGGCACCAAACCATTCACGTTTTCAGGCTGTCTCTAATGAATATGCATGAGAGAAATTTGAATACAATGGGGCAGTGCCTGCAAATATCTCATGCATATTCATTAGGGACAACCTGAAAACCTGAATGGTTTGGTGCCCTCCAGGACTGGAGTTGGAGACCCCTGGTATAGAGTCTGCACTAAATAGCCAATGAGAGAAAACCTAAAGATCTAAATACTGTGATGAGGAGAGAGAAGTTAGACCACAATCAGTGTTTTAGTATGCTATTATGAACCACCTTAAACAGCAAGCCCAAGCTCTGCAGTCAGTGCCACTTTAAGACGAGGGAAATTAAAGATGAGGGTTTTGATACAACATTGGCAGCAAAGGAGACTACAGTCATGCGAGACGCCGATTATGGGGGGCAGAGAGTAGACGAACGCTAACTGTTCTAAGGTAAGAGAGGCTGCTTCCTGGGAGGAAACTAAAGGAAGAGAGCTCTTTTCCCCAGCTCAAGCACGACGAACTTCACACACAACTGGAGGTACTAGGAGAGGAAAGCATGGAGACTGAGAAACCAGAGGAACCCCCCTCCCCCTTTTTAGGATGAGGAGGAAGAGAGAGGAGGTTCATTGTTTTTGTTTTATCTTTTTCCAGTGTTTGATATATATTAAAAGAAAAAAAATAAGAAAATGCTCTGGATGCGAATGGGGGGTTGATAGCATGTTTTCGAGTCTGCTGAAGCTACACTAGCAGAAGGCAAATCAAGTATTTTGCCTCGTGATTTTAAAAGGGGAAAGACTTTGAGCGAGAGAGAATACTTGCACAATTTCTTTTTAAGAAATAGAAACAAATAACGACAGAGATGGATTGCTTGTTCTGGATCTAGCTGAACTGCTGGGAAAGGTTGTCTGAATTTTCAACTGAAAATATAAACTTTGGACATCACAAGGACAAACTTCTGGAATATACATAACTTTTTTTATACTACTAAAGTTGTAAGTGCTGGAAACCCCTGTTCACAGTGAACTGTTGCAACAAGGAAAACCACTGGTAATAACATTCAGAAGCTGAGCAGACCAGGAAGAGATGCTCAGTGACAACATGAACTGCTCTTAGAAAAGAGGGATACGAAAGAGAACTTCAAATATCTTAGCTGTATAAATAGTGCACAAGAAGAAATCATTTTTTCACAGAAAGGGTAGTAGCCTTCTCAGGGGCGGCCCAAGGGGGGTGCGGGGCCATGTGCGGAGACTCGGTGCGGGGCCTTATTTGCATAAGTGGCCTTATTTGCATAAATATTTGCATAATGTTACCATACACTAACTTTTAGTAAACATGTCTCTTAATGAGTGTATGGATAAAGAAAGACTAAAGATTTCTACATTACTATAATCCAGTGCCAACCGCCAGGCACATTAGGAACTACTACAAACGCTGCCCATTTAGAACCCATAGCAAACCCGCTGTATCCTGACAGCATTACCAGGACTCACAAAGCACCAGTCCCTACCTATCAAAAGGAAACACTGCAAATATTAAACCAGTACATTTCAGAGAATACTGGGGGAAAGAGAACAAGTGGCAATGTCAAATAGGAATTACATAAACAGAATACCTCAGCTCAGTTACACATGCAGAACATAGACCATCACCAACAAGGAATCGCAATTTAGAAACAGGAAGGCAATAATTTAAACTGGGAACCCCAAAAGCCAAACTTGGAATGTACAACAACACTGTAGAAATAAAACTATAAATCAATTTTCCTCTTGTACCAACAAAGCGCAGACGTTAATGATGCACATTTCCCAGAACTTTCATATTCCAGTTAATAAATTCAAAATAAAGAGATATATTTCTACCTTTTGTGCATTTTTTTTCAGTTGCAATTGCTCCAGCCACTTTCTTCTGGTTTCTTCATGTTTTCTGCTAACTCTCCATCGTCTGCTGTCCATTTGTCCTTTCGTCGCTCTTCTAGTTTTCTTTCCATCCTCTCTCTCTACATCTGCTTTAACATACTAATCTTTATCCTTTTGCTCTTTCCTCATTCTTATTTCATCCACACAAATTTTACCCCTCCATCCTCAATCCCCACTTACTCTCCCCAAACCCGGCCAATTGTAGATTTGTCATCCCTCCCACACAAAATATTATTCCCCCTCTCCATTTTACTCTCCCAGCCCCATCCCATTCTAATCCTCCCCCAACATCAGCTCCCTTCTAGTTCCAGTCTCACCCAGCATCCATTCCCTTCTAGTCCCTGCATCAGCCCATTCCAGTCCTAGCCCCCCATCAACCCATTTCCAGTCCTAGCTCCCCCATCCATTTTCAGTCTGAGTCCCTTCATCAGCTCATTTCCAATCCTAGCCCCCCATCAGCCCATTTCTAGTCATTTCCTAGCCCCACCATCAGCCCATGTCAAATCCTAGCTCCCCTCCACTCAGCCCAATTCCCGTCCAAGCCCCACATGAGCCTACTTCCAGTTCTATCCCCTCCATGAGTCCATTTCACTTCAAACCCCCCACCACAGCCCATTTCCAATCTTAAGCTCCCCCCAACAGCCCATTTCCAGTCCTATCCTAGCTGCTCCATCAGCCCATTTTCAGTTCTAGCTCCCTTCCCTCACAGCCCATTTCCATTCCAAAGCTCCCTCCCCATCAGCTATTTGCAGTTCAAGCCTCCCCGTCCACTCAGTCCATTTCCAGTCATAGCAATCCCCCAACCCATTACCAGTCCTAGCCCCCCATCAACCCATTTTCAGTTTAAGCCCCCCCTATAACCCATTACCAGTCCTAACCCCCCATCAGCACAATTCCTGTCTTAACCCCATTATACCATTTGCACTCAGAACCCCATAGGCCATTGCCATTACTAACCCCCCCCCCCATCAGCCCACAGCCCATTACTAGTCCTAACCACATCAGCCCACCTCAAGTCCTAACCCCTCCCCATCAGCCCTTTTCCTGTCCTAGCGCCCCCATAGCCCATTAGCAGTCCTAACCCCCCCATAGCCCATTAGCAATCCTAACCCCCATCAACCCTATTTTCCAGACAGCCCCCATCAGCCCACAGCCCATTACCAGTCTTAACCCCCCAGCCCATTTCCAGTCCTAACCCCCATCACCCCATTTCCAGTCAGCCTCCATCAACCCCCAGCCCATACCAGTCTTAACCCCCCCCAGCCCATTTCCAGACAGCCCCATCAGCCCACAGCCCATTACCAGTCATAACCCCCCCCCGCCCATTTCCAGTCCTAACCCCTCCCCAGCCCATTTCCAGTCAGCCTCCATCAGCCCCAGCCCATTTCCAGTCGTTACCCCCCTCCAGCCCATTTCCAGTCAGCCTCCATCAGTCCCAGCCCATTTCCTGTCCTAACCCCCCCCCCTTGCACATTTCCCGTCCTAACCCCCCCCCCTTGCAAATTTCCAGTCCTAACCCCCCATCACCCCATTTCCAGACAGCCTCCATCAGCCCCCCCCCCCTTCCCTTCCCTTCCCTTCCGGCAAATTTAAAAACAAAAACCTGGCTCTAGCTGCTGCCGCGTCCGTCGCAGCAGCGGCAGAATGGCGTGTCCCGCGGGGCCCCCTCTCCACGTCGAGCCCTCTGCAAGGGCTTTCAGATTCGCGAAGGGAGAGTGCTCCTCGCGTCTCTGTAAAGCCCGCAGGGGCTAATGGGAAATTTCCATCAGCCCCTCGCGTCTAAAGGGGCTGATGGGAAATTTCCCATTAGCCCCTGCGGGCTTTACAGAGACGCGAGGGAGCACAACTCTCCCTTCGCGAATCTGAAAGCCCTTGCAGAGGCTCGAAGAGGAGAAGCGGCCCCGCGGGACACGCCATTCTGCCGCTGCTGCGACGGACGCGGCAGCGGCAGCAGCTAGAGCCAGGTTTTTGTTTTTAAATGTAATAAAAAAAAAAGCAGAATGTTCTTTGCGCGGGGCCCCCTGAAACGCGGGGCCCTGTGCAAAAAACATTCTTGCTCAATGGACGGGCCGGCCCTGAGCCTTCTTCATAAATATTACTTAATGCCAGGTTCATGTTAGAGTACATATCACAAAACTTATGTGTCCAATCAGGCTGCACATCTACTGTTACTAACTGCACAGAGCACAAAATCTCAGGGCAGTAAGCATGGCCTGGAATGGTCTGGGTACAATGGGAAGAACAACAGGGGTTCCATATTTCATTGTAGATAACCAGATTTTCTACTGTTGATTGTGTAGGTAAAAAGTAGTAACCAAACTCCAGTGCAGAGGATTCCTAGCTGTGAAGATCTAAAGGAAAAGTCAGAGATCTAATAGGCTTCAAAGCACTGTAAAAGGAAATGATTGGGAAGACATGATGGGCATTTCTGCAAATTCTATGTTTCTACATACTAAGCTGTCATCAGAATTAAGAGGTTTATTAATGTAACTTGATCATCCTTCTTTAAAGTTTGTTATAAGATTCTGTAGCTTATGAACAAATTGATGAAAACAGTGCAAGTTAAGATGATATGGTTACGTTGGTATGGTTATACAGTGTAGTTACTCTACTCTACTGTAACAGGTGTTCTCTGGGGATAGCAGGAATCAATCCTCACATATGGGTAATGCTGGCATCAATGGAGCCTGCGCGGAATCGCTCCCCAGCTTTCAAAGAGAGCCTTGGGGAGCTAGGCCGCGCATGCATGTTCACCTTCCCGCCCAAAAGGTGCCATCTTACCTCACTATAATGACATAACTTAATCAAGCATAAAAAGAAAAAAACAACTCCACAGGAAGGGGGGGTTATGAGGACTGATTCCTGCTGTCCCTGGAGAACAACTGTTACAGGTGAGAAAATACGCTTTCTCTGGGAACAAGCAGGAAGTCGGTCCTCACATATGGGACTCCCAAGCTACAGGCTACTGAAAAAACCTATAGGAGCCATGGGCAACCCAAAAGGTGAACCGTGAAGGGCAGCAAGAAGCGCTGAATGCCTTGAAGTCCAGTGATGCAGTCCCAACATTGACGCTGGAATCATCTCTCTGGTAGCTGGACACAAAGGGCTGGAGAGAAGGAGTTGTACTATTCCCCAAAGAGGTGATAAAATACTGCCTGGCCGAAGGTGCTGTCGCTCCATTAGCTCTCCTCCAAGCAATAATGTGCTGCCAAGGTATTGACCAAAGACCAGGTGGCAGCCCGGCAGATGTCTTGCGGGGGGATAGAGCGCAGGTGAGCCACCGAGGCCACCATGACGTGCACATTATGTGCAGTAACTTGACACTCCAGAAAGAGAGTCCTGCCCGTTCTTAGGTGAAAGAGATGCAGTCTGCCACCCAGTTACTGTAGACATGGTATGCTTAGAGACTGCAATCCCGAGCCTGTTAATGTCACAGGAGATGAACAATTGTGACGAGTGGCGATGGGCCTTTGACCTCTCAAAGTAGAAGGCCAGTGCCCTTTTGCAATCCAAGGTATGTAGTGAGGCCTCCACTTGGAATGCGTGAGGCCTGGGGAAGAAGGTGGGAAAGACCACCTCTTGGTTGATATGAAAAGTGGACACCACATTAGGCAGGAATTTCAGGTGAGTCCAGAGAATGACCCTGTTTTTGTGAAACCTGGTGTAGGGGGTGTGGGCCAACAGCGCCTGCAGCTCACTGACCCTTCTGGCCAAAGTGAGTGCTACCAGGAACACTGCTTTCCACAACATGAACTTGAGATGGCATGAAGCCAGCGGCTCAAAGTGGGGGAGCCATCAGCTTCCCGAAGACGATGTTCAAGTCCCACGCCACGGGCAGTGGGTGGACGGGGGCTGCAAGAGAAGAAGTCCCATTGTAAAATGGCCCACAAGTGGGTGCACACAGACGGGTTGGCCTTCAATGAGGTGGTGATGTGCTGCCAGGGCGCAGAGGTGCACCCTGACAGAAATGGATTTTAGACCAGCCCGGGAGAGGTGCAGCAGATACTGTAGGATGTCCTGCACTGAGCAAGAGAAAGGGTTGAGATTCCTGTCTGTGCACCAGACCGAGAATCTACGCCATTTGAAGGCATACGTATGCTGTGTTGAGTCATTGCACAATGCCAGTAGGATGTCCTCCATGTCACGGAAGAGGTGGAGGTGTGCTAGGGCTAACCATTCAGCAGCCATGCCGTTAGGGCGAGGGACTGGAGATTGGATGAATAAAGGTCCTGTCTTCCTGCGACAGCAAGTCCGGGGCATGGCCCAAGGGTACTGAGGCCACCTACGACAGCTGCAGGAGTAGAACAAACCACAGCTGCTGGGGCCACCGAGGAGCAATGAGAATTACCAAGGCCTGGTCTGACTGAACCTTGAGCAAGGTCTTGGGAACCAGGGGAGTAGGCAGGTACACATACAGCAGGCTCTTGGACCAAGGCCAGGAGGAAGGTGTCTGCTACCACCCAATCTGGGTCAGTCTCCAGGAGCAGAAGCACGGCAACTGTGCATTCTTGGGACTGGTGAAGAGGTCTAATGTCAGGGTCCCCCAACATTGAAAGAGGGAAATGGCCACCACTGGGTTGAGATGCCACTCGTAGGGCTGAAAGACTCTGCTGAGTCTATCTGTGAATAGACTGTTCTAGCCCAGTAGGTAGAATGCCCGGAGGATCATACCCGTCTCCACAGCAAAAGTCCAGAGGCGGCCACCTCCTAACAGAGAAGGTACGATCCCATTACCCTCTGCTTATTGATGTAAAACATCACTACTTGGTTGTCCATCTGGTCAAGGACAACCTGGCTCGCCAAGTGGGCCTGGAACACCCAAAGGGCGTTTGTTACAGCTCTGAGTTCCAGGAGGTTGATGTGGAGGGCACTTTGCTCCCGAGTCCAGATGCTCTGTGACTGGAGACAGTTACAGTGGGCTCCCCAGCCAAGCTTGGAGGCATCCATCATCAGAACGCGTTAGGCCAGAGGAGTCTGGAAGGGTAGGTCGGCCATGAGATTCTGTTGGCTCTGCCAGTGAGAGAGGCTGTGAGAGGCTAGGTAATCTGAGTCCAGTGAGAGCTGAGGGACCACTGGCCTGTTACATCCATAGACGGGGCCTGCAGGGTTATATGAACCATTGAGGCCAAGTGCCCCAACAGGCGCAGCAGGAGACTGGCAGATGCTGACGAGCGACTTTGTATCTCTTTTGCTAGGGCCGCCAGATGCGGTGCCCAGTCTAGAGGGAGGAAGGCTCTGGCCTGAGTTGAGTCCAGAAGAGCTCCTATGAACTCCAGATGATGCTGCAGCACCCTGATGGTGCGGTGAGCTGTGTGACGTAACTCCCATAGCGAGTTGCCCTACAGGAGCCAGTCATTCAGATGGGGGAAGACAAATACTCCCAGCAAGCGGAGGTGAACCGCTCTTGGTGAATACCCGTGGGGGGCCAAGGAGTGGCTAAAGGGGAGCACCCTGTATTGGTAGTGACTGCCTCCAATGTTGAAGCAGAAGAAATGAAGGGGCCGGGGATGAATCAGAATGTGGGTATAGCCAATCTCCCCACTGGAGGTAGGGCAGCAATATTTCAAGGGGATAGCATCTTGAACTTCTCCTCAACCAGAAAGCAGTTTAGGTCCCGCAGACCCAGGATGAGCCAGAAGCCACCTGTCCCTTCTTTTTTTTTTTTTTTTGGGACGAGGATGTACCAGGAGTAGAACCTGTGCCCCAGCAGGGACAAGGGATTGGTTCTACTGCTCGATCCTCGAACAGGGACTCTAGTTCCTTTTGCCGGAGCTCTCTGTGCAGGGAGGTCATGGGTAGCTCCCCTGCGAAGAAGGGAGGAGACATCTCTCTTCTCAAACGACATCTCTCTCCACAAACGAGGAGGCGGAGTATTAATCCTTGCCAGAACAGACTTAAGGCTCAAGATGTCAACCTCCAAAAGCTCCGAACATTGCGAATTCATCAACACTGAAAACAAGCATCTATCCATCTGCCTGATCTACAGAGCCCCCCCAACAGAGGACACATCCAATATCCTGGATATGATATACGCAGCTAACTCCCCACATAAGACCCTCATTGTGCTAGGAGACATAAACCTCACATCTGCCTCAACAACAACTGAATTGGCTTTTCACAAAGCAATGGAATCCATTCAACTCAAGCAAGTACTATCGGGCCCATCCCACCGCTCTGGCTCTACACCAGATCGCACAAACGTACCAACTAATACCCTAGATCATGGTCTCATGTCACCACCTAAAACATCACCAATACCATGGTCAGATCACCATGCCATATTATTTGAGCTCCACCACAATACCCAACAGGCAGCTCAGAAAACTGAACAGCCAACCAGATGCTTCAAAGCCTTTAACAAAGAGGACTTCCTCAAAGACACCATGCAGTTCCTACCCAAAGATTTCACAGACTTGGACGAAGCTGTCAACGCATGGAATACCACCATCCTTGCCGCATCTCGACTCACATCTCGAAAGAATCCACACCACAACAAAAACAGGCCCAGATCTACCCCATGGTACTCTAAAACAATAAGAGAATCCAAAAGAAAACTACGACAACTGAACGTCGCTGAAGACGGAACAAAGCAGAAACTACTCTGAAGCAATACCAAGAGAAGCAAAAAGAATACAATAACCTAATAAATAAACATAAACAACAATACCACACAAACCTCGTTGTAAAAGCCTGTAATAAACCTAAAGAATGGTTAGTGGTCTTCATTATAAAGCATATGAGGACAGACTTAAGGATCTTAATATGTACACCTTAGAGGAAAGGCGGGATAGAGGTGATATGATTGAGATGTTTAAATACCTCCATGGCATAAATGTTAGGGGAGAGAGCCTCTTTCAATTGAAAGCAAGTTCTGCTACGAGGGGACATGGGATGAGGGTGAAGGGGGATAGATTCAGGAGTGATATGCGGAAATATTTCTTTACGGAAAGAGTAGTGGATCCATGGAATAGTCTCCCAGTGGAGGTGGTAGAGATGAGGACAGTAACTGAATTCAAAAAAGCATGGGACAAACACAGAGGATCTCTAAAGGTAAAAAGGGGACTGTTGTAGTTGTTGACCATACTGGTCTTTATCTGCCGTCATTTACTATGTTACTATGATATGGAAGGACAGACTACATAGACCATGTGGTCTTTTTCTGTCGTCATATTTCTATGTTTCTATGTAACTATTTAACATTGTTCGTACCCTAACAAATGACCCGACCATGAAAGATGAAAGCAAGATGCACCCACAAACATTTGCTGATTACCTAATAGCCAAGAATAGTACTACTACACCCAAAAAACCACCTCTCTTAAGGACACAGCAACCAAAGATGGCTTTACAGCTACCAATCAACAGAAGAACTTCTGCATCCCATCAAAGAAACAAATAGAACCAACCATCACTGCCCTAAACACCACCACCTCTCCATCGGACCCCTGCCCGGTGACTTGGATCAAATCCACCAAAGAAGAATTCAACACATTCATCCAAAAGACAGTAAGCACCTCTCTCACTCAGGGCTACATGCCCAAAGCATTCAAGCAATCTACTATCCGCCCCATCCCTCAAAGCACTACATCTAACAGCACCAACCCTTCAACCTATCGCTTAATAACCAGCCTCCCATTCCTGGCAAAAATAACAGAAAAAATTGTACAGAGACAGCTCCAAGATCATATTGACGAATTTGCCCCACTTGATCCCCACCAGCACGGATTTTGTCCAAAACATGGTGTTCATACTCTTCTCATACATCTACTTGACAACTTAATCAAAGGAATAGACAAGAGAAAGCAAGGCTTCTTTTATTTATTCCAAGCTCTTATATACCGCACTATTTGGGATCAGCGCGGTTTACAATATAACAAAAGACCAGAACAACAAGCTGTTTGGTTTTACATTGAACAGGAAAGAGAACTTGGATAATACATGGGAGAATTGTTAAATGAAACTATTTACAATGTATTTACATGTATATACAACAGTGTTTATTCTTAGATCGGGTTGGGTGCTCAATGGGGATTGGTGGTCAGGACGGTGATTGGATGTTCTGGTAGTAGTGGGGGAATAAATGGGATTTGATTGCCTTTCTGAATGAGGTTAGATCAGAGATAGCCCGAATTTCAGGTGGTATGGTATTCCAGCACTTAGGGGCATAGAAGCTGAACGCCCTGTTAGATGTCGCTAGTGAGCATTTAGTTGCTGCCTTAGGGATTACTAGCGAGTTTGTAGATATAGTTCTCTTAGATCTGTTAGGTGGAACGGTCTGAATGAGGTTCATTAGAGAGGAGGAGGTGATGCCTTTGATAGCCTTGAATGTGAGTAATAATGTTTTGAACACCAGTCTCCCGTGTATGGGGAGCCAGTGGAGCTGTTTTAGAATAGGTGTTACATGGTCCCTTCTTGATGCTTCGTAGAGGACTCTGGCCGCAGTGCTCATGGCAAGTTGCAAAGGGTTTAAGGTGGAATGTGGGAGGCCTTGAAAAACGACATTAGCGTAGTCGAAGTGCGGTAGGGTTAACGCTTGGAATATAGTCCAGAAGTCCTCAGGATCAAGCAAGGAGCAAAGGTTGCGGAGTGTCCGGATTTTGAGATAAATCGCTCTGACTACATTGGATATATGTAATTTCATATCCAGGCGCTGGTCCAAGGTGACCCCAAGGTATCGGATTGAAGGCTTTGTTTGGAGCTCGGCTTCTTTCACCTTTATCTGTGAAGGGGGGGGGGGGTGAACAATGGGTCTCTAGTGATGAAGAGAACCTCCGTTTTCTTGTGTTGAATGCGGAGGTTTTGGGATTGCAGGCATTCAGACACTGCATCAAAGCATTTGGTCATCGGTGAAAGATCCATGTTGAGTGTGGAAAAAGGCATGTAGAGGAGAATGTCATCTGCGTACATTAGACAGTCGACCTTGAAGGATTTGATGATGTTGCAGACTGGCTGTATGTATATGTTAAATAAGAGTGATGATAGGGATGACCCTTGTGGCACACCCTGTTTTTGATGGAAAGGTGTGGATGTTGCTGTTACTGAAGTTACATACTGCTATCTCTGATCCAGGTATGATCTGCACCATGCCAGGGCAGTGTCGTTGATGCCCTTTTCTTTTAGCCGCCCTAGTAACAGATCGTGATGTACAGAGTCAAAAGCAGCAGCAATGTCCAGGAAAATAAGCACAAAGCCTTGGCGGATGTTGTCAATGCCTGTGATGATGTTGTTGAAGAGGGTGGTGAGGAGGGTTTGCTGGCATTGGTCTAGAGGGGATGCAGTGTCGATGTGATCCTGTATTTGACTTTGAGCTTCCTTTTCAATTACTTTAGCTAGAAAGGGAATACTAGATATGGGTCTATAAGATTCGACTTTCTGTGAGTCGAGTTTGGGATTCTTCAAGAGGGGTCTAATGGACGTTCTCTTGAGGGCTGATGGGAAAGACCCAGATGTAAAGGATAAATTCATCATTCTAGTGATGAGAGGGCTAAGATCACTTCGTAGCTCCTTTATCCAAAAGGCTGGGCAAGGGTCAGTTTGAGCAGTGGATGTGTTAAGGGCAGCAATAATGTTCTCGACATGTTTATTGGATGGTGTGGAGAACATAGATAAGTTAGATAGGCAGATGGAGTTTTGAGCGGGGATTGTTGCGATGGTGTCAGTTGTTAGCAGCTTGGATTGTGGATATTCAGCGAACGCTTGTGGGTGAATGAGTTTGGGTTGTTTGGACGAAGGCTCCTTAGCTAAGGTCTTGACTAGATTGAAAAGATCACGTGGTTTATTTAGTGATCTTTTCAGAGTATCGGTGTGGAATTGTTTCATCTTGGCGATGACTGATTCTCTGTGCATGGATAGGTGTGATTTGTAGGCTGTTAGGTCTTCCGTGGAGCGTGATCGACGCCAACGTTTTTCCAATCTTCTTAGGTGTATGAGGGAGGTTCGTAGATCCGGGGAGAACCAGGGAGATGGTTTTCTTTTCTTCCGGTTGTTACTTTGATTTGGTTGTAGTGCAACGATGCTGAGATTGCTGTTCCAGGCAGTGATCAGGTTCTCCAGGTTGCGAGAGGAGTCATTGAGGAGAGGACGAGTTTCAGCAAGAATAAGTTCTTTGTTGAAAGCTCTGAAGCTCCGAGATGATACTTTTGTTGAGATGATAGAGTTTTTGTTGAAGTATGATGTGTCGCGAGCACTACCCTGGCGGCAATTAGAGGTCAGGGCAGGTCGGACACAACTATATAGGGAGGAGATTGGCCAGTAATCCAGAGGCCCAATTGGCTTTTGGTCCTGTTAGTTTCCTGTATCCTAATCTCCAATGAAATCAACTGCACAAACTGGTGGGAAAATAAAGGCTTTTATTTCCCTTTCTCGCAAGGGTTCAAAGGATTGGGCAACAACAACAAAGCAAAATGTCCTTACTTCAGGTAAGAAAAAGTAAAACAGAAGTTTAAAGCAAAAACTGTTACTTTCACAGTAGCGATGATATTCACACAAACAAGAATGTTCTAGGCAGCAACACATATAGCTTACAAGGCTGGCAGGGATTCTAGGCTTCCCGTGGTACAGTACGTACAGTCCATTTCTGTATCTGAAACCTCATCTGCCAGTTCCACTTGCATTGGCTCATAGGCCGAAGCCTCTGACTCTGAGTCCCTGGTTCCAGGTAGGTTATAGTCAGGCTTCTTATATAGCTCCTCTAGCACTGCCCAATGTTCTGGGTGAAGCGAAGGGCGTCGGCTCTGTGCTGTTTTGTATTGAGAAGACTCCTCTCTACTTAGAGGTTCTATAGCAGCTTTATAAAAACACTTCTTATTCAAAAGTCTCTTATCAGGTAAACTCTTTCTATAGCTTGTATCATAAGAAGCTTTACCTTGTGAATTTGGCTTCTCTGTTTCAAGTGAAGGTTGAGGCCTGCACCAGTTTCTCTCCTGGCTTGCCCGTACAGCACGGCTTAGATCTTCAGGCTGTCTCTCCTTTGGGTTTAGACAATAGTTGCAGCAATGCTTTTGCCTCTCTGGGCAAACAGCTCTTACTCCTCTTTGAGCTGAGACCTTCCCAGGTTCTTCATTAGCTCTCAGGCAATCACCTTTCACTCTGGGTGATTTCTTAGCAGTGGAATACTCAGGTTTCCATTCTAACCTCCTTTCCTCTGTTTTGCCTTCCTTCCTGCTGCATGCTGTCCTGCTGCATTCACTCCTGCTGTCTCCTTTCCAGCTGCCATCACTCCGGCTGCTTCTCCATCTGCCTCCACTCTTGCTGCTTCTCCAACTGCCTCTCCAGCCGCCCCCTTTCCAGTCTTCCAGACCCTCCTTAAGAAGTCCTCCTGTGCTCGAGGATTGGAAGCTGGCTGGCATTACCTCATGATCGGTGGGGCGTGGTTCCTCAGTTACTCTGAAGTCCCTCTTGCTCCCTCTATCTGGTTCCTCCAGATATTGCAGCTTGTATGTATCTTTTTCTCTGTTTAAAGCATTTTCTTTTCTCTCAACCGGGTCTGCTGGGTGACAGATGAAATCTTGCCCTTGATGGGAATGGGGAAAGTGATTAACTTGTGGTCTGACCAAGGTACTGGAGTTACAGATGCGTCAAATATTACTAATATTTACTAATATTTATCTACATATCAGCCGCCTTCGAAACAGTTTCCCATCACATCCTTTTGAAGCGACTAATGTAGACTGGTCTACAAGATACCACCATCAAAAGGTTCCAATCATACCTTGAAGATAGACAACAGAAAGTAAAATCTGGGAACCTCACCTCAGCACTCTTCAGTACCACACAAGGAATTCCCCAAAGCTCACCACTATCAGCTCTTCTCTTCAACATCTATATTCAGCTTATATGCAAAATATTCAACAAATACAAGACACAATATGCCATATATGCTGACAATATCATGGCATTTACCCCTATTCAACGGGACGTCCCAGACTACACCACTACTGTATATCAACCTGCATCCATGAAATAACAACCTGGCTTACTAACAACAACTTAAAAATCAACATAAAAAAATCTGAAGCAATCATCATTTCGAGAGATGCCACATTCATTCCTCCTACTTCTATCACCATATCCAATACACCGATCACAATAAAAGACGAAGCCCGATATCTTGGAGTGATTCTAGACAAGCAGCTCACCCTCCAACCACATATCAACAAGATATCCAAAACAGCCTTCTTCAAACTCGCAACACTCCGGAGACTAAAACTCCTCCTCAATAAGGAACATTTCCGCACAATATGCCAGGCCATCATTATACCTGTGTTGGACTACTGTAATATCCTATTCCAAGGCCTACCTAAACAAACCACTCGTCCACTACAAATAGTCCAGAACACCGCTGCCTGCATCATTGCTAGCGCTTCAATACAAGACCCGACCATGAAAGACGAAAGCAAGATGCACCCACAAACATTTGCTGATTACCTAATAGCCAAGAATAGTACTACCACACCCAAAAAAACACCTCTCCTAAGGACACAGCAACAAGGGAGTGGAGGAGTGGCCTAGTGGTTGGGGCAAGGTACTTCAGGCCGGAAGGTCAGGGGTTCAAATCCCACTAAAGGACAGCAACCTTGGGCCGGAAGGACTGGGGTTTCTAGTCCCACAGGTGCTCCTTGTGGTCTTGGGCAAGCCACTTAACCCTCCATAGCCCATGTTCCCTGTAAAATAGTTATCTCCAAGTTATAA
This sequence comes from Ichthyophis bannanicus, assembly GCA_033557465.1. Lineage (NCBI taxonomy): Eukaryota > Metazoa > Chordata > Amphibia > Gymnophiona > Ichthyophiidae > Ichthyophis > Ichthyophis bannanicus. The sequence continues at coordinate 253,388,400 of CM066031.1, forward strand.
TGCCCTGTTCAATGTAATTTCAGTTTGTTCAATGTAAACCGCACTGATGCAGAATAGCGCGGTATATAAGAGAATGTAAATAAATAAATAAATGATAAATAAATAAAGACCACATAACTCCAATACTACATGATCCGCACTGACTACCAATCTCCTCATGGGCAAAATACAAATCAGCACTCATCATCTTCAAAATTAAAAACAACATGTCAGCAGAAATACTACAGGAACTCATCAGAACCAAAACAAGCAAAAACCCAGACAGAAACAGTACCAAAAACAACATACCAACACCTACTCTATTCACAAGAACCAACAAATCCACATCCACGCGAGCCTTCTCTCTTGCTGCACCCGCTATTTGGAATGCCTTCCCAGATATTCTAAGATCAACAACTGATATAAAAGAATTCAGAAAGCTGCTCAAAACCACCCTATTCATTGAACAATTCAATGAAGACCACCAAGCCCCAATCACACCAATCACCCCACAAGCTGATTTACACAGGACTTAAATACTATAAGGGCCTCACATGAACCAGCTACCAGCCTTCTACCACAAGCCGAATTACACAACCCATGAACACTACAAGGATTTCACATGAACCAGCTACCAGCTTTCTCCAACCTATAAATGACCCCTGCATCCCACACTGCTACTTGTATACAACCCCTGCTCATAGTTCACAATGTATACAGCTCCCTGCTACCTGTATATAGCCCCTGTTCACAGTTCACAATGTATATAGCTCACCAGTTAATCAATCACACTACTCACCCACACCATACAAGTCGATGTATCCACTGCATGTCACTCTTGACTGTTTGATGTGCTAACTGCTTTGATTTAAAGATTAAGCAGTATATGAAATCCTTTTAAATAAATAAATAAATAAACAAACATCTGGTCAATGTGCAAAACGTAACTTTCTCTCACCACCTGCGGCACCCAGGTGTCAGTGGGGATGCCTGGACAGAGGTGAGCGAAGGCAGCCAGACATCCTCTTGTGTGCCTTGGGCCCTGGTCCTTGGGGGGGAAGAAGGGTTATGCCTAAGGAGTCAAAAGTCCCCCCAGCTGCAGTTGGGGCGCTGTTTGGGGCTTGGGGGCTTTCTGCTTACAGGGGCTGTGTCCCCTTGGCCTGCTGACCCTATTGGGGAGTTCGACAGGCTGGAAATTGGGGATATTTTCCATAAGCTTTTTTCGTCTTTTGGTGAAATGGCTTTTTTCCTGAAGCCTTCTGATGGGAAGGGTCAGCAGTCTTCCAGGACAGCCTAGTCCTGGTCATAAATTCTGACTCGGCTGACTTTTCAGTCATGGGTTTGCTGAAGAGGTTCTCTCCTCGGCTGGGGACATCGGCCAGTTTGTCCTGTACCCATTGCTCCAAAACATAGGACTGTAGCCAAGCCAGGCGGCAGGCACCAATACCCACCGCAGCCAAATGAACCACGGATTCAAAACAGTCATAGGTCACTTGAGTCGGTAATTTGGAGCATTCTTTGACAGAGGAGACGAGGGTCCGGAAGCGCTCGAGAGATTCACCTGCCAGTCCAGCCAAGAACACTGTGAGCTCCTTCGCCAGGTCCGTTAGGTACATGTCCATGTACAACTGGTAAACAGGCATCGAGCCCTGGTAGCACTTTCTGCCAAACCCGTTCATAGTGCGGGCCTCTCTATCAGGGGGCACAGAGGACTGCATCTTCTGACTCCTTATGGCTGACTCCATCATCATAGAGTTGTGAAGCAGCTGTGTCTTCGTAAATCACAGGCTCTTGCCAACTCGATACTGGGAATCAAGTTGCCAGCTCACTATTAGAACCTCACTAGGCTCTCCCACATCCTGAAGAGGGGCCTCGTACTGGAGGATCTCCAAGTCCTCAGCACGAAGCTTGTCTTCTGATTCTGCCATGAAGGCCAGGGTCTTCGACATCCACCAGACAAACTTGAACATGAAGTCCTTGAATGGGGATCTCTGGCACTTCTGAGGGCGAGATGATTTAGAGGGGACATCCCTGTGTCACAATAGTGTTGGGTAACTTGCTGTCGGTCTCCCAGCCCAACTTGGAGCCAGACGAGACCTGAAGACCTGGATGATCATTGCAGCGATGAGCATGCTGGCGCCGAGGGAGAGACGTGCCCAGGGGCGAGTTGCGCCTCAAGCAGGAGGCCAACCGACCTAGCTCTGGGAGGTCCTCACAGTGGAGGGTCTTGATATCTGTACCGATGATCTGGAGGCTCCAGGCATCGGACCCTGCTGTGCCTCAAGGAAGGCAGCCATTCTGGCTTCGATGCCAGTAGACTCCACAGCGACTAGTTCGGGTCTCACAGGCATTGAGCCCAAAGCTGGCTCCCTCAAAGGGGAGTTGCCAATGGTGATCGCATCGGAGGACCAAACTCAATCCCCCGACTCAGGGGGAGTCTCCTCCCACTGAAGCAGCTTTGTGGGCCACTCCCACCTCTCGACATCGGGTCGAGGACTCAGAGGCCAGGGACCAGAGTTCTTACCCCTAGCTCTAGGATCAGACTTTGACGATGCCTTGGACCCACAGGATGGGTTCTCTGTGGATGACCGCTAGTCTGAGGCTCCGTGTCCTTAGGGCTCAGATCAAGTATGTGCGCATGACACTGAGAAGTCAGACGCAGTCTCCAAGGGTAGCGATTCCAGACTCTGGCACCATAGCAGAAGCCTTCGAGCCAAACATCTCCCCCTGCTGCTTTTCATGATTCCTCCAGCTCTTGCTCGACATCCATAGGTAGAGCGGGCAAGTAGAATCATTGTGATCCACACCGAGGCATTTGATACAGCAACTGTGGCAGTCCATTATGGATACGGTGGTTGTTAAGTGCTGTCAAGTCGGTTTTGACTCAGGGTAACCCTCTGGATAGTATGGGGACATTTGCCACATTGCTTAAATCTGCTGATCTTAGACACAGCAGGGAAGATGGCACCTGTGAGATCAAACTCAGAGATCTTGGTCAGGGAGAAAAGGGACCTGAGAAAAAATGTGACGCCAAGGCAAGGGTGGACTCAGGCAGCACGAAAATGATCAAAACACTGAGAGGGGGTTAGAAAAAAATCAACATTTACTGGGCACGATAGACAAGATGTCTGTAGCATGCCGTGGAAAAAAGAAGACTGAAGTAAGATGGCACCTTTGAGCAGGAAGGTGACCGCGCATGCACGGCCTAGCTCCCATCTATGAGGACCGACTTCCTGCTTCTTCACAGAGAATTGTAGTTTATTAAACTTGATTTTCCACAGTAGTTCAGCACATCCAAACAGATTAGAATAAAACACAGTAGGCTCTATTTTCTAGGAAACGTATATGGCTAAAAGTTGGCTGTCCTTCTAGCTCTCAGACTAAATGAAACTTCGATCAGAATCATGCAGATCCACTGATCCACGAAAAGCTCTGAATCAAGTAGTTTGGCAAATTATAGCAAACATGAGATTATATATAGAAGTTTTGACATCATTTAAAAAAGGACCTGATCCACTTTCTTGGAATCTAGGAGCTGCCTATTGAGACCTTGTTGCAATGCCCTTTGCCCACCAACCCCCACAACGTGTACTGCAACACCCTTTTTAAGAGCCTGATGTACAATTTTCCCATATTTTCTATGGGAAAAGAAAGTGAATAAATCAGGCTCTTAACATACCATTAAACAGTGCCAATAGCAGGCAGCGGACTATTTTCCACTTCCCTCTCCTGCCAATCCTAATGACTGCTAGCAGCAGCATACTGGTGACCCATGCATCTGAGTGCTGTCACCATTCTTGTTATGTCCCTTGTAATCACCCGGTTGGACTATTGCAACTCTATCCTCGCGGGTCTCCTCTGTCACCAGTTACGTCGTCTCCAGTTAGTTCAGAACACCGCTGCCCGCCTGATCACCTTTTCCCCTGTTTCCGCCCACATCACTCCCTCTCTTCTCTCTCTTCATTGGCTTCCAATCAAAGTCCGGTTCATCTATAAACTCCTCACTATCACCCATAAGGTCCTCTTTACCAGCACCCCGCAATACCTGGCCGACACCATTCATCTTCAGCCTGCCCCCCTTTCTTCTCCGCTCCGCACACGGTAACCGTCTTTTCCTTCCCTCTCCTTCCCAGGCCCACCTTGAAAGCACTCGACACTCTGCCTTCTTCTTTCTTGGCCCTGCCTTATGGAACTCGCTCCCTCACTCCCTCCGCATTGAACTCTCCTTTCCGCGCTTCAAAGCTCTCCTTAAAACGCACCTTTCTGCCAGGCTTTTGACCTCCCTCTCCCCACCGATGGCTCTAGTCTCCCCTCGTCTGACCCCCCCCCCCCCCCCGTCTGCCACTTAGCAACTCCCACTCTCAGAACATTCTCTTTCTCAACTATTTACTACTCTTTCTCTATCTCTCTTCTTTCCTATCCTCCATTGGCATTCCTTTCCTCTCTGTGTCCTTGTAGCCAACTCATTGTTTTATTGTACACCGCCCTGACGGCTTGCCATGGGCGGTATATCAAACTCTGCCAATAAAGAATAAAGAACTACTTTTTTTTTTTGCTCCATATATCACCATGGTCTGGTAATAGGTGATGCAAAAATACCCAACCCTCCTCTCATAAATCCCTGCCTCCCAGCCATTACCTTGTATCTCTCATCACCTTGTGTGTGTGTCTCTTTCTCATATCATCTTCCCTTCCCCCCCTTCCCCATCACCAAGTATCTCTCTCTCATTACCCCCACCAGGCATCACCTAGTCTCTGTCTCTCACTACTGCTGCCTCACTCCTTCATCATGATTGGCTTTCTGCATGTAGATTGAGCCAAGCGTTGGAGGGAGTTTGCTGATTGCATGGTATGAAATATCATGGCTCAACCTACACATAGAAAGCCAATCACACCCTTGAGGAAATGGGAGACGTCAGGGTGCACCATCAAGGACATCCCTTGAATATTCTCCCAGTACCATGCTAGGGCTGCCACCTGAACCTTAAGCGAGTACAGGGCCAACTCCTGGTCCAAACTAGACTGTGGGAAGGACAAAATAGTGACATGTCTTCCTTCCTGGTCTTCAGGGCCTGAGAAAATACCACCACTCAAAGACCCTCCAGACTCTCACAGAGGCCAAGGAAGTACTATGCTTTTTGACATATTCAAAAATGACCTGGAAATGGGAATAACGAGTAGGGTGATCAAATTTGCAGATTACACAAAATTATTCAAAGTTGTTAAAACAAGAGAATTGTGAAAAATTGTCAGAGGACCTTGACAGATTGAAAGACTGGACATCCACATGGCAGATGAAATTCAATATGGACAAATGAAATGTTATGCACTTAGGGAAGAACACCCCAAACTATGGTTACACGAGGCAAGGTTCCACATTATGAACCATCACCCAGGAAAAGAATTTAGGCGTCATCATGGATAACACATTGAAACCCTCCAGCCACTATGCAGTAGTGGCCAAGAAAGCAAATAGAATGCTAGGAATCATAGGGAAAGGAATGGAGAATAAAACCAAGGATATTATAATGCTCTGTATCGCTCCTTGGTGCAAGCGCACCTTGAATATTGTGTGCAATTCTGGTTGCCATATCTTAAAAAGGATATAGCAGAATTAGAAAAGGTACAAAGAGGAGCCACCAAAATAGTAAAGGGGATGGAAGGATAAACCTATGAGGAAAGGCTTAAAAGATTAGGGCTTTTCAACTTGGCAAAAAGACAGCTGAGGGGAGACAGTGGTCTATAATAATGAATAGGTGTTGAAACGTGATGGGCCCTGGGCCCACCAAAGATTGCGGCAAAGAAGGCAGCAGGCTGCCCACGGGGATGCCATCCCCTGCGGGCAGAAGAAGAGAAGCTACAATTGCAGCAAAGACGTTCCTGCCCCCCCCTAAATAAGTGTTCCACTGTCCCTGAAATAATAAATGGAGTGGAATGGGTAAACATAGATCGGTTGTTTATGCCTTCAAAAAGTAGAAAGACTAGGGGGAACACAATGAAGCTACAATATAGCCCATTTAAGATTACACATTCAGGAGTGGAGCAGTAGCCTAGTAGTTAAACCAACAGCCTACAACCCAAGAGGTCTGGGTTCAATTCCCACTAGCACTCCTTGTTGCCTTGGGCAAGTCACTTTACCCTCTAGTACCTCAGGTCATACTTTACCAAGAAAACCCAGGGGCTGCTAGGTTGCCAGTAGTCAGCAAAGACTGGATGGCACAGGTTTTTTTTTTAATTATTATGTGTTCAGTGAAAAAAACCTTTTTCTCCTCTTAATCTGAAATTCATTACCAGAGAATGTAGTAAAAGATGTTAGTGTAGCTGGATTAAAAAAAAAAGGTTTTGACAAGTTCCTGGAGGAAAACCACTATTAAAGAAGACCAGGGCAATTAACAGATTATTTATTTATTTACATTCTCTTATATACGGCGCTATTCTGCATCAGTGCAGTTTACATTGAACAAACTGAAATTACATTGAACAGGGCCTTATAACTTGGAGATAACTATTTTACAGGGGCTATGGAGGGTTAAGTGGCTTGCCCAAGACCACAAGGACTAGAACCCGCAGTCCTTCTGGCCCAAGGTGGCTGCCCTCTAGTGGGATTTGAACCCCCGACCTTCCGGCCTGAAGTACCTTGCCCCAACCACTAGGCTACTCCTCCACTCCATCTCAGAAAACAGCTCAAAACTGAACTATTCAAAAACCATTTCAAGGACCTCATAGAATGACTTTTGATCAACCAAGTCAGATAGCAAAGCCACCATTGTAAATATGATTCTGTAAATATGTATCATAAGCACACAATGTATATAGCTTCACATCAAATCAACCACACTCCATCACACAGTACACTGCGACAAATCAACACTGCATGCTACTGACAACCCCCCTTCTTTGATTGTTTGCTGTGCCAACCGCTTTGATTTCATGAGAAAGCGGTATACCAAGTCCGTTTAAATAAATAAATAAATAAAATAAATCTCTGGGATAAGCAGCATGGAATCTATGTACCTTTTTTGGGAACCTGACAAGTACTTGTGACCTCGATTGACTGCTGTTGGGAAAAGGATATCCTGGGCTTGATGCCAGAATGAAAGAAGAACATATCTTATGTTCTTATTTCATTCTGCAGCTCCTCACTACTTTTCCTCTTATCTCTCCCTACACCCCTCCTTGGGAACTCTGCTCCTCTGGTAGATCCCTTTTATCTGTGCCTTTCTCTGCTGCTGCTGCAAACTCCAGACTTCATTCATTCCACCTTGCTGTTCCATATGCCTCGAACAAACTACCTGAGTCAGTACTTCAGGCTCCTTCTCTAGCTCTATTCAAATCCAGGCTAAAAATCCACCTCTTCAAGGCTACTTTTGGATCCTGATACCCCTCACTTGTTCACCATTTATGTGTATCTTACCATACTCTAGTCTCCAGTTTTGTGATGTTTGTCTTGATTTGATTGTAAGTTCTGATGAGCAGGGACTCTCTTACATCTATATGTACAGCACTGTTTATGCCTTGTAGCACTATAGAAATAAGTAGTAGTAATAGTGGTAAAATATATTGAAAAAATCAAAAGCAAACTGAGGATAACAAGAGGAAAGGAGGCCTAGTCCCACACTTACTACTCTCCTCCCTCAGGAGCCCCATGGTGTCTTCCTGTCTGCTCTTTGCCCACCTGTGCTGGAACCCATGAGAAACAGAATTGGACAAAGGACAGCTGTTGGCTTGAGAAGACAAGAGCATACCAGAACTCCGACCACATGTTCAGCCTTCACGTTTCAGTCACACAGACCAGAGAACCATGGTCTGGGCCAAGGAGGATAGGCCTATCTGCACTACTGCACCAGTCCAAACATCTTGCCATCTGTTGGAGGCAGACAAATAGCAGCTTCTCTCAGTGCTGCACCAGTGGATATATCAGTGATGGCATAACTGAATGTTGCTCTAGTCTACCTCCACCTGCTGGCTGGGCGCATAACTCACTCATCTGGACTGGTCTAGCAGGATGCAGGGGCTGGCCCAAGGGGGGATGAGGGGCCATGTGCAGAGACTCAATGCGGGGCCTCATTTGCATAAATATTTACATAATTTATTTATTTATTTAATGGTATTTCTATCCCGCCTTATCCTTCAATCAAGGCGGTTACACAGCAAACAATCAGTGGGAGTGGTGCTTGGGTTCAGTGTGTGCATCATGTACAATGAAAGTGTGTGGGTGTGGGTGGGTTGATTAGTGTGCGCTATTTACAGCATGAGCTATATACAGGGTAAGTGTAGGGAGCGTGCAGGTAAGATTGGTCCATGGTGATAGCACTCATTGTGTGTTCGGTCCGTAGTGCTCCAGGAAAAGCAGAGTCTTTAGTTGTTTCCTGAAGTCCTTGGTGTCTTCCGTGGCTCGCAGTTCGTCCTGGAGTAAGTTCCACATGCTAGGTGCTGCCAGTGACAGTGCTCTTTGTGCGGTGGATTTACACGCTCTTGTGTAGTCTTTTGGCGTGTTGATTGTGTCTGATGTGGCTTTTCTTCTGGGTCTTGTACTGGTGTCAGGTTTTATGAGGGGTTGAAGGCTGTGGGCAGAGTTCCTGTGTTTGATCCTGAATATGTTTAGGATTGTCTTGTATTTTATGCGTGAGTTGATTGGGAGCCAGTGTAGGTCTTTTAGTATGGGAGTGATGTGATCTTGTTTGGATGCACCGGCTATTATTCGTGCTGCCGTGTTTTGGACCATTTGTAGTGGTCTGAGTGCCTGTTTTGACATACCTGTGTAGATCGGGTTGCAGAAGTCAAGTATGGACGTTATGAGAGCTTGACAGACTGTGCGGAAGTGCTCGTGTGTAAGGAGTGGTTTGAGGCGTCTGATTATTCTCAATTTGAAGTATGCGTTTTTGGTGGTCTTGCTGATGTGTGATTGAAGTCTAGCCTCTTATCGAGTGTTACAACGAGATATTTCACCTCGTTGTTGAGAGGTATGGATGCGTTGTTGACCTTGATGGAGGGTGGCGGGCAGAAGTTGTTGTTTCGTGTGATGAACAGTGCTTCTGTCTTGTTGTAATTTATGGTCAGGTTGTTGTCATGTAGCCAGTTGGACATGTTGTTCAGGCAGTCTGTTATTGTGGTGTAGTCTGGGTTGTCGAGGTTAACTGGGGTGTAGATCATGATGTCATCTGCGTATATAGTGTAGTGTATGTTGTGCTCTCTTATGATGTTGCAGATTGGTTGTATGTAGAGGTTGAATAGTAGTGCTGATAGGGCGGAGCCTTGTGGCACTCCTTGCCCGATCTTTGCTTGTTGAGATGAGTTGGGACCGATCTTGACCTGGAACTTTCGGTCAGTTAGTTAACATGTACTAACTTTTAGAAAACATGAGTGTCTGGATAAAGAAAGACTACCAGATTTCTACATTACTATATTCCAGTGCCAACCCCCAGCAAATTAGGAAGTACTATAAACACCGTCCATTTAGAATCCACAGCAAACCTGCCGTATCATAACAGCACTACTAGGACTCACAAAGCACCAAACCCTACCTATCAAAAGACAACACTGCAAATATTAAACCAATACATCCCCTATTGGGGAAAGAGAACAAGTGGCACTGTCAAACAGAAACTCATGAACAGAATACCTTGGTTCGGTTACACATGCAGAACATAGACCTTCACCAAACAAAGAACAAGGGATCACAATTTAGAAATAGGAAGACAATAATTAAACTGGGAACCCCCAAAAGCCAAACTTGGAATGTACAACAACACTGCAGAAATAAAACTATAAATTAATTTCCACTTGTACTAAACAAAATGCAGACATTAAAGACGCACATTTCCCAGAGCTGACATATTCCAGTTAATAAATTCAAAATAAAAAAGTATTCTTCTACCTTTTGTTGTTTTGGCATTTGATTTTTCAGTTGCAACTGCTTCAGTCACTTTCTTCTGGTTTCTTCGTGTCTTCTGCTAACTCTCCATTGTCCTTTCTTCTTTCCTAGTTTTTTTCCATTCTCTCTCTACATTTGCTTTGACATACTGAAATTTCTCCTTTTGCTCTTTCCTGCATTTATTTCCTTATTCCTTTTTCATCCACTCAAATTTCACCCTACCATCCTCAATCCCCACTTAATCCCCCAATACCCGGCCAATTGTAGATTTTCTTCCCTTCCACACAAAATATCTTTTCCCCTTTCCATTCTCACTCCCCCAGCCCGATCCCCTTCTAGTCCTCCTCAAACATCAGCTCCGTTCTAGTTCCAGCCCCACCCAGCATCCGCTCCCTTCAATTCCCATTCTCCCATCCCCCCATTAGCCCATTTCCAGTCCTAGACACCTCATCAGTCCATTTCCAATCCTAGCCCCATCAGCCATTTTCAGTCCTATCCTAACTCCCCAATCAGCCCATTTCCAGTCCAAGCCCCCCCCCCCCCAATCAGACCATTTCCAGTCCTATCCTAGCTAGCGCCCCGCCTCTGAAGAGCCCCAGGCCTATTTGACCATCTTCAGAGGGAGCCGGGGAGGCCCGAAGCCCTGGTTCACCTCTGCACAGCTGTCAGAGTGAAGAGCGGCATGTTCCTTCACTCCGGCAGCTGTATTTTCGTAAAGCCCACTGGAGGTTAAAGGGCATTTCCTGTTTCCCGGCACTCAGTGCGCATCACGAGAACATAGCCGCCAAGTGAAGGAACACGCTGCTCTTCACTTTGATGGCAGTGCAGAGATGAACCAGGGCCTCTGGCCTCCCTGGCTCCCTCTGAAGCCAGCCCTGCAAACCCGACCATGTGTGGAAAGAAGTTGTCACGGGGTCCTGTGCGAACAACATTCTCACACAATGGAAGGGCCGGCCCTGGCAGGATGATAAGTATTTATTTCATTTTTGTTGCAGCAAATTGTACTGTGAAACCTACTGACTGAACTGTACAGCTTTCTTTATGGTTGGTATGTGTGCTGCCAACTAATACCTGTTAATTTGAGCTGTGGCAAACACTCGCTGTGTAAAATCCACCATTTTAAATGTATTGTCAAATGCCATCTACTGGTATGATATATTATCATACTTGGCTTCATTTTATTATTCTTCCAATCCAACAGAATATTTGGGTACTGCTCCATTCAAACTGCCCTTTATCCTCTCTCCTTCATGTGAAAGCATGCTTTCCCCACTTGTCTTTTTATCAGAAATATTAAAGGATCTAGCATAAAAGCTTGCACACGCTCAGTACTGCCTAACATTCTATTTTCCACTTCTGTCACCTGTTCTTTCTATGGGGCCAGATGCACTAAATAGTTTTCTCCCCATTCTGTGTTTATGGGAAAAAACCAAAAACAAAGTACAACTATGGCTTCTAAGTCCTGTGAAAGAAAGTCAGCCTAGATGACATGAATCAAATTAAAACTGGATTTGAATCGCTAGTGGAAACAGAGCTGAGCTGGTAAATTATTCTGAAAGTTTGAACGTTTCCTTTTAGGCAGCCTCTCTCCTCTCTACCCCTACCCCCACCAACCTGAAGCACTGCTATGCTGACCTTTCAAAATCTAACCTTAACAACACCTACTACCGATGTAGCAGGAAGAGATGAGAAACTACATGAGGAAAGGAGTTTTAAAAACAAGGACTGTGGTCACACTGTATCACAGTGCAGAAATCTAAGGCTTAAAATACATCAGGATAAAAACTGAAAGAACCCAAGCATGATATTAAAAGATGTAAACAATAAGAGAGAAACGGGAAAGTTGATACCCTGAGCCAATTGGCAGGGCACATGGAATCGCTGTTGTGCTCCCACCACCACCAGAACAGTAGGCATGTGCATTTCAGGCTTCTTGAGGCGCATAAAAAATAAAAGTATGTGCAAATTGTTTGTACACACAGACAATTGATTTATATGCATAAGCAAGCCATAGCATGCATAGTAGACATGCAATTAAGATGAATATGTGCAAAATAATGAAAAAACATGAAAATGCCTCCAATTAGAGGAAGACAAACCAAAGTTTGTTTTTTATGGGAGGATGGGGGGGGGGGGCTGTACATGCCTAAAGAACAGCTATCTTATTGGTTGGAAACTGAACCAAGAGACTCACAGAATACTGAGTCATAGGATGCATGGTCTCTTGTGCTGGTCTTGTGAGATGATGAAACCAGTGCAGGAGTAAGGGCTGTAGCAAGGTCTGTGTGAGCAGTACGGCCGCACAGGCACGATATCATCACCTGGCTTCCAGGAAGCTCAAAACAAGTAAGTTACTGCACATGGTTGGGGTAGAGGGGGTGCCAAATTTGTTCGTCGCACAGGGTGCATTTCTAGCTTGGTACAGTCCTGGCAGGAGTATGCGCAATGCGCACTTTAAACTCTGAAAACCGCATGGTGGAGACAACATTCAGAAGGGAATATCTGTTCCAGGGTGGCTGCAGTAGCGGCATTCGAGAAGGCACCCAGCAAGGTAAGGCAGCAAGGGTAGCCTGCTTAGGACAGCTGGTTGAATAGGAGAATGACTGACTAAAAATGGCAGACTGTGGGAGGGAGACTTTTTGGCTGGCTGAGTGATGGACGGTGGGGAAGGGGATTGATTGGTGGTTAATAAGGCTTTGAAAGAAAGACAGAGGAGAGACAGGGTGGAAGATTAAGACTGACAGTGTGCTGAAGACAAGGCCTTTGATGAAATGGTGAAGCAAAGAGACAAATCCCCTCAGGCGCAACTAGCTGAACTGAAGAACGTTTATAGGGAAAGACTGAGCTGCTAATTGAATGTTCTGGCTAGCACCTCACAATGTCATACTCAAGGCCTGAATAAGCTTTGTTCCCCTTTAGACATAGAATAGGCAAATGGCCTTAGTAAATCAGGCTCTAAAAGAGCTGTAGCATGGCACTCAGTAACCCTTGTCCTCTCCCGCTCCAACTTCAGTACGGACAACTAGATTGGAGGAGAGAGATTAAAGAAGCAGTATGCTGCAGGCAACTCATTTTTTGGGCTTGCTTCAAGATCCAAGAAAATTTGTCAAGACATGCTTTGAGCAATTCAGACAGTTTTTTGTTTCATTTTTTAAATTTGTATTATTTTTTATAAAATGTAATTTTATTCTTTCCAATCCAACAAAATGTTGGAAAGAAATTACACATTCAGGATACAGAATGTCTGTCTATCTCAGGACAAAATAACACTCCAAAAATTGAATAGAATGAGATCAAATTTGTCACAGGAAAAAAACACAGATAAAAAGAGATAAAGTTTGAAAACAAGCCAGACTGAATCAAGAAGAAATAAAGTCCTCCAAAAACAATGGCCCAATGAGCTTCTATGGGAGAAGCAACTGAGTTCTGGCTTCTGCAGCAAAGAAACAAAGATGCTCTGAAACATAGAAAAGAGAATTGCTCCTTTCAAACTCCTCTCTCCTCGTCTCTATTCTTCCAGTCACAGACACATACATAACCAACACATACACACCTATATACATACATGCAGAGGAGCGAGAAAGAATTCAACGAGCTATGCTCTGCATGCTTTCCCCACTTGTTCAATTTCATGCACTGCGTCTAATAAAAAGTTCTAATGCAGAGCTTAAAATAAAGGGTTACGTTTTCCACTGCTCTAAGTGCTGTCTCAGCCGGTTAGTCAGCACAATGCCCCCCCCCCCCTCCTTCCCATAAATAAAAGGAATGTTTTGGAAGAAGGAAAGGTAGCGTGCTTTCTGATCCAAACATACATTTCAACACAAACAAGGAAAACAACCTCAGGCTTGAAAGTTGGCAAAAGAATTATTCCATCTTTCCCCCCTTGTCTACAACAACCCAAAGAAAGCGTCAGGCTGCAGTGGCCACAATCCAAGGAAAATAAACTGTACGGTGAAGTTGTGCTGTGGGAAACAAACAAAATTACCCTGCTGGGCTGTGCTGGATGGCCCTGTGCTCCCAGCTCCTGCCACCTGGCCTAGCCTCGGCAGCGGCGATCCATGAGTCACCATACCTTTAGAATCTGTGCTGAGCACACCATCAAACCACAGGAAAAGAGATGTTGGAGGGATGGTGTGTGCTGCAGTTGTGTTGAGAACAGAGACTTGTCTATTTGAAGAACTGTACATGCCCCCCACCCCACCAGCAGCACATTCCTAATCAGTAATCTTACTGACCCTGCTTTAAAAAGAGGAAAACATTTTTTTAGAGTGGAGTTTTTGTTTACTCTAAAGGTATAAAAGGAGACAAAATATCCTGTGTGAAAAAACATCGCAAAGCGCTCTACTAAGCTGTGTGTTCCAACAGCCTCATATCCCATTGCAAACTATCAGGTTACCAACATATATGAATCAGACAATCTGAATGTTAACAATATTGAATATATATTTTTGGGTGAATATGCTGTGAATTCATTTCAATTCAGAAAAGTAACTGTTTCATGTCAGAATTATTAAAGGGCCTGGCATAAAATCTTGCACTGCACCCTGCACTGTCTAACATTCATCCCACTGGTTCAGGTTTGGTTGGCGGCTGGAGGCCTTTAATAGGAAGCAGAGTGGCCCACTGGTTTGGAAGGGGTGGCGGCTAAAAGGGGACGGGAGCTGAGTTTGCCCATGACTGGTGATGATCTCCAGGTGAGCCTCTTTACCTTAGACAGAACAACGATTGCCTTCAGTAAAAAGGGTTGCAGCACCAGTTGTTCAAGGTGAATCAAATTTGTCCTCACAACTTCTCAAACATTACTTTTGTCCAGAATAAGAAGTACCGCTGCTTTAAGAAAGCCTCAAAAAATTCTTTGGACCTCTCATTTATCACTGGATCCCAGTGCCCGTGATCTTCACTGCTGCTGCCTGACAGGAGGCTTACAGGGGATAGTGTTTGTGCTCACCTATCAGGTGACTGACAAATTTAAAGCCCTGATGGGACACTCTACAATCAAATTCTCACTATCTGACATTTATTTTTTATTATTTATTTATATTCTCTTATATACCATGTTATTCTGCATCAGTGCGGTTTACATTGAACAAACTGAAACTACATTGAACAGGGCATTATAACTTGGAGATAACTATTTTACAGGGAACATGGGCATGCCTCTTTTCTCTATAAAAAGTGTGCAGGTTTGTTGTGCACAATGGAATTGTAGCTGGATTCAGGGCTGGCCCGACAAAATAGGCAGTTACTTAGGGTGGCAACTCCTTTGTGGGAGGGGCAGCAAACAGCAGGCATTCAAAGCTGAATATAGATTTTGACAGCCGGGGATGAGGTGAGGGTGTAAAGCTTAAGGTTTGCCTAGAGCAGCGATGGCGAACCTATGGCACGCGTGCCAGCTGTGGCACGCGAAGGCCTTGCAGCTGGCACGCGGGAAGGTCCGCTAGGACAGGTGTCTGCCTCCCTTCGTCTGCAGCCGCGGCTCCCTGCCTGTTAGGGAACCGCGGCTGTGCTTGTAAAATCGTTGCGGAGCCCCTTCCTGTCTTGACGGGCTCCGTGCCGCCTTGTCCCGCCTCAAACGTAAGTTGTAGTACAAGGCGGCACGGCGCCCGTTAAGACCGGAAGGGCACCGCAACGATTTTACAAGCACAGCCGCGGTTCCCTAACAGGCAGGGAGCCGCGGCTGCAGACGAAGGGAGGAAGACATGGGGAGAGGGGGGCTACAATCGACAGGGGGAGGGGGGGGGGGCTACCATCGACATGGGGCGAGGGGGGGGCTACCATCGACATGGGGGGGGGGGGGGCTTACATGGAGGGATGGAGCTGAGAGGGATGGATGGAAGGAGGGGGGCTTACATGGAGGGAGGGAGCTGATATGGATGGATGGAGGAGGGGGGCTTACTTGGAGGAGGGAGCTGATATGGATGGATGGAAGGAGGGGGCTTACATGGAGGGGAGGGAGCCTGATATGGATGGATGGAAGGAGGGGGGCTTACATGAGGGAGGGAGCTGATATGGATGGATGGAAGGAGGGGGCTTACATGGAGGGAGGGAGCTGATATGGATGGATGGAGGGAGGGAGCTGATATGGATGGGATGGAAGGAGGGGGGCTTACATGGAAGGAGGGATAGATGGAGGGAGGGGCTTGACATGGACAGAGGGGGGACTGACATGGAGGGAGGCTGACATGGACAGTGGGGCTGACAGGGAGGAGGGAGGGAGCTGACATGGACAGATGGAAGGACGGGGGCTGACATGGAGGGAGGGGGGCTGGCATGCACAAAGGGGAGAGACAGGCACATACTGGACAGACGGGATAAAATGCTGGAGAGAGGCGAGAGGACATTGCGGATTAGGATTATCCTGGGCTGTTGGGGGAGCTAGCTCTGGTAAGGGGCAGATGGGAGGGGACTCGGACTGGTACTGGGTTGACGGCTCGGACTGGGAATGGACTGAACATGGGGGGGGGTTGGGACTGGTAATGGGCTGATAGGGGGGTATGACTGATAATGGACTGATGGGGGGCTAGCATTGGAAATGAGCTGATCGGTGAGGTTTAGGACTGGAAATGGGCTGAATGGGGGGATAGGACTGGTGATGGGGGGGGGGTAGGACTGGTGGTATTGGGCTGATTAGGGGAGGCTAGCACTGGTAATGGGGTTGAGGGGGATTAGCACTGGAAGTGAGCTGATTGGGGGGCTTTGACTGAGAATGGGCTATTGTGGGGAGGGGAGGATAGAGCTGCTGGCCCTGGAAGAAAACTGGGGGCTAAGGCTACAAATGGGCTGATGCGAGGGGATGGAGAATGGGAATTTGGAAGGGAGTGGATCTGCGAGGGGCTGCCATGGTATTTGTACTAGAAGGGACTGGTCAGTGGGGAAGGAGGGGGACTGGAAGGGAATGGACACCAGTGGCAATCATGGGAATGCAAGTTGACATTGGAAGGTACTGGGAGTGAGGACTGGAAAGGGGCTGATACTGGGGAGGGTTACTGGGACTGGAAATAGGCTGATGGAAAGAAGTGAAGAAAACGAAAGAAGAGATAAGAAATGGCAGATGGACCATAGACCACAGAAACAGAGCTAAGAGAAGACAGGAAAGCAGAAGCCTCAGATCGGGTACAGCATGATCAGAGAATAAATTGGTCAGACAACAAAGGTAGAAAAAATAATTTTATTTCATATTAGTGATTTGACTACAAAATCATCATAATTTTGAAATCAAATATTGTTACTTGTTGTGATTAATTAACCGTATTTTCCGGCGTATTTTTTTTGGTGTGCGCTGGAAGAGGGGTAGTCTTATACGGCGAGTATAGGCCAAACACCTATATTTTAACAGGAAAAGTAGGGGTCATCTTATACGCCCAGTCGTCTTATACGCCGGAAAATACGGTAAGTAAATTTAACGTTTTCTATGAAAAGTAGTTCTGAGGGGGGTCAAAAAAATATTAAAAGAAAAGTGACAATAATATAATAATATATTTTATAATGTGGATTACATTTGGGCCCTCATATTTACCTCAGGCTATGATTGTGATTGTGATTATGATGGTACACTGTAAGAAACAATATATGCAGTGTTAGATTTTTTTAAATGTCGCAATGGTTTTGCGGCTCCCAGTTTTTTTTTTCCCTTCGGAAACGGGTCCAAGTGGCTCTTTATGTCTTAAAGGTTGCAGACCCCTGTGCTAGGAGAAAGGCCCCAGCCCGGCCCCGCGCTTCCCCTTCCGGTCGGAGCTTCTGCGCGCCTCTCGCCGAGAAGCTGCACGCTAGGGCTCGTGCGCCGTCCTCTCGCGAGATTATAGACCCGCGCGGGAGCTGGTTCCAAAGAAGAGCAAAACCTACCACTTTCATGATGAATGGGAAATGGACTACTTCTTCATCACGGTTGAAAGACAAGTGTTGTGTAATTTGTAACGCCCCAGTATCCTTGCCCAAAATGGGTGATCTGGAACATCATTATAAGGCTCTAAAATATTGTTGTTAAGGTTTAATTGACGTGCTGGCACTTTGAGGAAATTCTTTGGTTTTGTGCGGCAGTTTGGGCACTCGGGCTCAAAAAGGTTAGCCATCACTGGCCTAGAGTGTCAATACCTTAAACTGACTCTGAGGCCAGCTCTGGCTGGACTGTACAACTGCAGGTTGGGATGGTATCTGTTGAAGGGAGGGAGGAGGGGCCTTTTTCATTTTTAATGGCTAACCTTTTCTGCTACATTGCCTAGTGATTTGTAGCTGTATTGCAAAAGGGGTATTTTTTTTCCTTAGGCAAAGCTTTCTTCTGCTGCTAAAGTTTTCTTCTTCTCCTCTAAACTTTAGGTTCAAAGAGGTAGGCAAGCTCTTTGAAGTCACTGCCTTCCTCAGGTGTTAGCTGGCTAGCATCGGGGTGGCTAGCAGTGGCACCTGCAAATATCCAGTGGCATGCGATTAGCAGGTCTGCTAAACCCACAGTAATCATGCTGAATATCGGGCCCTATATACTTATACTATGTTAATATATTTATTTAATTATTTATGTTGAAACCTGAATGTTGGTAATGACTGATTATCCTCCAAAAAGGAATCACATGGTCAGCAATCTTCTCACTACTCACTATACCTCAATCAGTGAACAGTAAGAGGTGTTCTCCAGGGACAGCAGGAATCAGTCCTCACATATGGGTGATGTTGGCGCCGACGGAGCCCTCGTGCAGAGCAAATCCCCAGCTTTCTAAGAAAGCTTTTGGGAATTGCAAGGGTGCCATCTTGCTCAGTCAAATGACATAGTTAAAAAGACGGCAAAAGGGACAAAATAATAATAATAGTAGGACTGCAACTCCAAGAAGAGGAGGGAGGGTTGCAAGGACTGATTCCTGCTATCCCTGGAGAACACCTTTTACAGGCGAGTAGCTATGCTTTCTCCAAGAACAAGCAGGAAGTCAGTCCTCACATATGGGACTCCCCAGCTATAGGCTACCGAGAACCAAGAGCTGAAAAATAGGCTCCCTCTACGAGAGCCACAAGCAGCCACAATAGGAATCTAACTGAGAGAGTAACACTCCGGTAGCCTGACACCAAAGGGTCGGAGAGTAGAAGTTGCCTAGACCTCGAAAAGGTTACGTAGTACAGCCTGGCCGAAAGCACTGTCCCATCGGGACTCCCTATCCACGCAGGAATGGGTTGCGAAAGTCTGACCTGAAGACCAGGTGGTGGCCCGGCAGATGTCAGCCAGCGGAACAGAACAGAAATGAGCTACTGATGCCGCCATAGCCCTGACCCGGTGGGCCGTAACATGAACCTGCAATGGAAGATCAGCCGTCCTGTATGCCCAGGCAATACAGTCTGCTACCCAGGTGGGCAGCGTACATTTGGAGAGGGCCATCCCCAGCTTACTGGGGTCACAGGATACGAAGAGCTGAGAAGCCCTTCTAATGCCTTGCATACGCTGAATGTAAAAGGCCAACGCCCTCTTACAGTCCAGGGTATGGAGAACGGTCTCTGCCCGACTGGCATGCGGCCTGGGAAAGAAGATAGACAGTACTACCTCCTGGTTGAGGTGGAACGAAGAGACCACTTTCGGAAGGAACTTGGGGTGAGTGCAGAGCATCACTCTGTTCCTATAGAACCTTGTATAAGGCCTATCGGACACCAGATCCTGAAGCTCACTCACTCACTGAGCCAAGGTGAGTGCCACCAAGAAAACTACCTTCCAAGAAAGGTAGCGTATATGGCAGGTTGCCATCGGCTCAAATGGCGGACAAGTAAGCTGTCCTAAGACCACATTCAAATCCTACTCGGTTGCCAGAGGGCGAACCGGGGGTTTCAGCAGAAGTAGGCCTCTCAGGAACCTGGACACCAAAGGATGTGCAGAAAGAGACTTTCCTTCCACTGGGAAGTGGTGTGCAGCCAGGGCACTGAGGTGAACTCTGACGGAGTTGGACTTAAGGCCCAAATCCAAAAGATGGAGAAGATACTACAGTACCACTGCAACTTGGCAGGAGAAAGCAGGGCCTTGGAAAAATCCTAAGTCGTATTGACAACGTTTTCCATAAGGCCACCTTGGAATCCCCGGTGGCGCCCCCGGTTGTCTCTCCGCGGGTGGGATCCCCCACCTCGGCCCCGCGCTCAAGGTGACACTCCGACCAGGGGTCCCCTGAAGTGGAGAGGCATAAGAAGAAGACCTCTAAGTCGCTGTCGGGGGCTCCAGACAAGCGCGAGAGTCAGACAAGCGAGAGTCAGACAAGGAGCGGCCTCATAAGGTACCTTGTACAGACACGGAGGCCTCCGGCGATGGCGCTCGGTCTGAGGGCCGTCCCGGCGAGGACCTCCTCTCCTCCTCAACGCCCAATCCAGTAACTCCGGCGTTGGTGTCACAGGGCCCCATGCCCACATTGGAGTCCCATATGCTGGCACTAAAGTGCAACGTTTCTGCCTTTTTAGCTGCCCAGCAGACGCTCACACCCAGCACTGCTAGCTCATGCCTAGAGACCGAGATTCCCTCAAGAAGGATGTTGAAACCCACCCTGGAAATCCCCGAGAGCCATGGGCCTCATGAGGGTCCTCGGCGTCGGTCTCACTCGCTTTCCCATTCCTCAGGGGCGAGATCCTCCAGGGCCTCCGGCTCCAAGCAGGCCTCGGCCCCAGGACGGGGTGACCAACCCGAATCGGATTCCTCCTCGGATCTCTCGGGTTGGTAGTCAGATGAGGATATTTCCCCAGAGACCCACGTTCACAGGGACCTCCTTTTGGACCCGTCCCTGCCCGCCCTTCAGAGGCATTCACCGCCCAAGGACACATCCTTTCTAGTGTTCATGCAGGACAACCTGGCTACCTAGGCCAAGGAGGGGCCTCGAGCCGAAGACCTCGATATCTTGCAGTACGAGTCCTCGCCTCAGGATTCTCTCACTGTCCCAGTTCCTCCCATTCTGTCCAGGCTACTACTCTGCATGTGGGAGACACCTGCCTCGGTTCCCATTGTGAGTGCCTCAATACGATGTACAGGGTCCAGCGTGACCCCGGGTTTAGGAAGACCCAGCTTCCCCACACCCCCATGGTGGTGGAATCGGAGATGCGGAAGCAAAAGAGCCCAAAGTCGCACCCTTCGGTTCCGCCGGGTAGGGAGTCGAGAGCCCTCGATGCCTTGAGACGCAAGGCTTACCAGGGGTCCATGATCATTGTACATAGGCATGTTCTTATGCAACCTCGCCAAGGAGCTCGTAGGTTTCTCCGTGGGTCTCACAGGTGAACCCCTCCTTAGGTTCCAGACCCTCCTGAGGTCCGTCGCAGAGTGCTCAAAGTACCTCTCCCAACCCACCTACGACTGATTTCAATCCTCAGCCCATGTGGCAGCTGCCGGCATCAGGGACCGATGCCAGGCATGGCTCCAGTCCTCAGACTTGGAGCAGTGGGTCCAGGAAAAGCTCCTGGACGTCCCTTGCCTTGGCAAGCAACGTTTTGGTAAGCCTATGGAGGATAAGGCTGCCGAGATAGAAACGGATTTCGGAACCTGAACCTTCCTCTCGCGCAAGACCTCCTCCCTCTCTTGGAAGAAACAGCAAGCCAAGAAGCCCTCCCTCGGAAGAAACAGCAAGCTAAGAAGCCATTCTTCCCGAGGAAGAGACTACCTTACTGGGGTTACCCATCCCCATGCCGGCCACAGCGGCGCAGGGAAAAGCTCCCCACTCTCATCGCAAGCCTGAAGGGCCCAAGACCCAAACCCCAGTGCCACATAAGCCCACTCAGGGTTTTTGATGCCAGCAGCACAGCCTTTCACCCTCAGCAACTTCGCAGCCAGTGGGGAGACACCTGTCCCTCTTTGCCCCTCGGTCAGCGTCCATCATGTCGGACACCTGGGTTCTTGAGTAATCAGAGATGGGTATCACCTCCACCTGGACAGGCTTCCCCCTCTCTTCTCCCCAGCGGAGCCTTCTCAACTCCCCTCGCACCAGACATTTCTGCAGCAAGAGCTGGACAACCTCCTTGCCCAGTGGGCGGTCGAGAGGGTACCGATGCACCTCCGAGGTCGGGGCTTCTATTCCTGGTACTTCCTCGTCCCAAAAAAGACAGGAGACCTAAAGCCTATCCTCGACCTCAGAAAGTTAAACAAGTTTCTGGTGCTGGAGAAGTTCAAAATGCTATCACTTGGCGTCCTGCTGCCCATCCTCCAGCAGGGCGATTGGTTATGCTCCTTGGATCTCAGGGACGCTTATGCCCACATCCTGGTCCACGCCCAGCACAGGCAGTACCTTCAGGGTGCAGGGAGAACACTACCAATATAGGGTGCTCCCCTTCGGGCTCGCGTCTGCCCCGCGGATCTTCACAATGTGCCTCTCCGTGGCAGCCGCCTCCCTCAGATGGCAGGGTGCACCAGTCTTCCCTTACCTTGATGACTGGCTCATCACGGGGCCCTCACCCGAGAAGCTCGAGCAGCAGCATCGCATAGGATCCTTCTTCTCGATCACCTGGGGTTCCTGGTCAACTACCCCGTCCCACCTCAAGCTGGTGCAGTCATAAAACGCATGCTCTCCATCTGGGTGACGGACTGCATCGCCTTCACTCACACGAAGACAGGCAGCCCGCTGGATCGGCGGGTCACCGCACACGGCATCCAAGCTAAGGTGGCTTCAGTAGCTTTGTTGCTCTCTGTGCCGCTGACGGACATCTGCTGGGCTGTGACCTGGTCTTCAGCGAATACCTTCACTTCGCACTACTGCCTGGAGAGGGAGTCCCGTCGGGACAGCACATTCAGCCAGGCTGTACTCCGTAATCTGTTCGTGGTATAAGCAACTCCTGCCCTCCGACCCTTCTAGATGGCTACCAAGGGTTCCGTCCCGAGGACTCTGGCTCCTTCGGGCATCGGCTTCTGCTCACGACCTCACGGAGATGTTTTTTGGTTACAGGTTCGGTAGCCTGTAGCTGGGGAGTCCCATAAGTGAGGACTGACTTCCTGCTTGTTCCTGGAGAAAGTGTAGTTACTCACCTGTAACGGGTGTTCTCCAGGGACAGCAGGAATCAGTCCTCACTACCCTCCCACCACCCCTGATGAGTTGCTGGATTTTTATCCTTCCCTTGCCATCTGCTTGGTAGGGCTCAAGCCAAGGAACCTGACTGAGCAAGATGGCACCCTTGGGCGGGAAGAGGACCACGCATGCGTGGCAGCAAGCCCAAAGGCTTTCTTTGAAAACTGGAGAATTGCTCCGTGCGGGCTCAGTCGGTACCGACATCACCAATAAGTGAGGACCGATTCCTGCTGTCCCTGGAGAACACCTATTACAGGTGAGTAACTATGCTTTCCAGCTCCAGCCTATGCCATACACAAATCTACTCAAAACACGGCATTTCACATTTTAACTCCTCTGTACTGCTACTCTACCAAAATCCCTCTGGACTGAAACTTCCCTATTCAGGTTTAAAACAAGCCTTTAAAACATTTTTCTTTGAAAATGCATTTAACCAATGAAGCACTGAGGACTTGGGCAGTGAAGGCATCTGGACATTCTTTTCCTCCCCTCTTTTTCTTTTCTAGTTTTATTTTTAATCTTTTAAATGAAATGTCTACTGCTGTGATAGGTTCTGAATGGCAGTATATAAAGTCATAGAATAGGCATGAAACAAAAACCTTCCATACTGCTCTTGCTTTATTGGCAGTTTTCCTCACCTATGTAGTTGACAAGAAGTAGAAAAACAAAGGAGTAGGACAGCTCCTGACTCTGCAGAGGTTCCGTCACCCAGGAGGGCGATCAGCAGGAGCTTCTATAGAGGGGAACTGCCTATGAAGGTCTAATGCATATGTATGAGAATGAAAGAGATTTCATTTTGATTAAAGAGCTCCATCCTGGCTCAGCCAGGAGATTTCGAGTCACAGGCTTAAGTGAAGTACACATAAAAGGAGTCACAAAGTATAGGGAAATGTCTTGGGAGCAGCCTAAAGGGGTATCTGTGGGTCAATTGTTTTTGTGACTGTTTGGATATATTTTGTGGAGATAAAATAGGCTGCTCCAAAAGGAAATGCAGTTATTTATAAACTCATCACCATTCCATAGGACTCTCAGTAAACTATTTTTTCTGAAAGACAAACTGGTGAGAAATGATCTCTACTGTTATACCCTGAGAGAGTCTCCTCAGCCCTAAAGGCCTTGAAGCAAGACTTCCCTCTACCAAAGGAAATCCCAGAAGCCCCATGAGAAACACGATGGTTCAACAGCTTCCCAGTCTGCCCTTTTGTCCAATCCAGGGACGGAAGATGGGTTACATCAGCATTTCTACCAACGTTTGATATTAACAACTAATTCAAAATGAATTAATAGTTTTCTCGAGAAGCTTGCAGCTATGCCTGTGTGCACCTTATTTAACATGCATTACCTTCATGGAAGGCTCCAGAGTCCTCAGTGGCGTTGGCATGCCCAAATGTTTTATTTTCTATGCTCTATTGTTTATTTTTTGTTTGGTTAAATTTTAATTTCAAACATCTACTCAAACAGGAAATCCTTCATTATAAGTCAAATTCATTTTTTTGTTTCAATTTTAAAAAGTCTAAATTGCCATCGATAGTCTGAGTGCAAGGTCTGCTAGTAATGTGTTGTTATTATATCCATCTCCCATGTCCCATTAAGCATGCTTTATACTCACTAGTTTCTAAGGGGGTACAATAGCTGAACACATCGTTTCAACATGTGACCTATATAATGCCATTGATCACGATGACTAGTCTAAAGGAAAAAGAAGCAATGAAGATTCAAAAACTGAATCGTGATATGTAAAAGACAGAGAAAGTGCTTCTGGGTTTAGCTCATACCTTTTCAGTAGCTACATTCAAGTTCAGTCCCTGGAGGGCTTCCAAGCTCCTTGTAACTTGTAAAAGAAATTCATAACAGTGCAGAGCATGCCAAACACTAAAGGCTGTACCTTATTATTCATAATGTGGGGGGTACTTATTGAGTAACCCCTCAACTTCAGCACATACGCTAAAGAAATGGCTGGTAAGAGGCTCTGATGACAGATGAGAAACACAAGGCCCATTTGATGTTGCTGCTAAGTCTACCCAACTTTGAGCCTCACATTATGACCTCTTATTCTAGAAATTCCTTTCCTTTGAAAAAAGTTTACATCTTGTGCATCATTTATACATTTGAGGTATCTAGAAACTCTCAGCACACTAACTATCCTTTCTTAGTGAAAGGAGATTTCAATGACCCAGACTCCTTTCATTGATAAAACAGGTCCATCGTTCAGAACATAAATCAGAATTAGTGAACTACAGAAAAGCTTGCTTTCAGATTTCTCATTAATTGCCATTTAGAGGGAGTTACATCAGCTCTTTTGATTTTATCTGCTTTGCATTACTGTACACAATGTGGCTCTTTTACTACAGATAAAGAGTAGTTACTCACCTGTAACAGGTGTTCTCCAGGAGCAGCAGGAATCAGTCCTCACTTATGGGTGACGTCGGCGCCGACGGAGCCCTCACGGAGCAATTTCCCCAGCTTTCGAAGAAAGTCTTTGGGATTGCAGCACGCATGCGCGGTCCTCTTCCCGCCCAAGGATGCCATCTTGCTCAGTCGAATGACATAGCGGAAGACAGCAACCATAAGAATGACTGCAACTCCAGGGGAGGAGGGAGGGTAGTGAGGACTGATTCCAGGAGGAGAACACCTGTTACAGGTGAGTAACTACTCTTTCTCCAGGACCAAGCAGGAAGTCAGTCCTCACTTATGGGACTCCCTAGCTTAAGGCTACCGGAGACCCCAAGCTGGAAAGAGAGCTCTCTCCAGCTCAACCGCACAGAAGGAAGGAATCTTCTCTGAATACGAATCCGGCCGGTAGCCAACATCGGGGCCGGTGGGTAGGAGTTGCCTAAACCTCAAAGAGATTGTGGAGGACTGCCTGTCCGAAAGCACTATCCCTGCGGGACTCCCTCTCCAGGCAGTAATGAGCCGCAAAAGTCTGGCTAGAAGACCAAGTAGCGGCCCGGCAGATGTCTGCCAACGGAACCGAGCGGAGGTGTGCGACAGACGCCGCCTTCGCCCGGACACGGTGCGCCGTGACTCGACTCTCCAAAGGGAGGCCGGCTGCCCCATACGCCCAGGTGATGCAGTCAGCTACCCAGATGGACAGAGTACGCTTCGACACAGATAACCCCAACCGATTGGGGTCAAAGAAAACGAAAAGCTGGGCAGCTTTCCTATGCTCACGCGTACGGTCAAGGTAGAAGGACAAGGCTCTTCGACAGTCCAGGGTATGCAGAACAGTCTCAGCTCTGCTGGTATGTGGCCTGGGAAAGAAGGTCGGAAGAACCACCTCTTGATTGATGTGGAAAGAGGAAACCACCTTAGGAAGAAACTTAGGGTGAGTCCGTAAGACAACCCTATTCCTGTAGAACCTAGTGTAAGGGGCTCCGACACTAGGGCCTGTAGTTCACTAACGCGCCTAGCGGAGGTGAGGGCTACCAAGAAGAGAGCTTTCCATGAGAGGAAGCGGAGGGGGCAGGTAGCCATGGGTTCGAAAGGCGGGCAAGTAAGCCTTTGTAAACCCACATTGAGGTCCCAGTCAGGAGCCGGAGGGCGCAACAGGGGCTTAAGCAAAAGCAGGCCCCTGAGGAAGCACGCCACCAAGGGATGCGAGGAAAGGGGCTGGACCTCCACCGGCGAATGATGTGCAGAGAGAGCACTGAGGTGGACTCTGACAGAGTAGGACTTGAGGCCTAGATCGGAGAGGTGCAGCAAGTATTGCAGTACCACCGACACTAGGCAGGCAAAGGGGTCCTCAGAACGCTGAGAACACCAGGCGGAGAAGCGACGCCATTTGAGTGCGTAAGACTTCCGGGTAGAAGGTCGCCGAGACGCCAGGACGACAGCTTCCACCTCCGGGGGGAGCGAGAGAGGGGCCAGGACTACCCTCTCAGCAGCCAGGCCATCAGGTGAAGGGCCCGGAGGTTGGGGTGCAGAAGAGTACCCTGATCTTGGGTCAGAAGATCGGGCTGAAACCCCAGAGGGAGAGGGGTGTCCACCGCTAACTGCAGGAGCAGAGGAAACCAGGGTTGCCTCGGCCATCGGGGCGCTATCAGGATCACATAGGCCCCGTCCCGGGCAACCTTGAAGAGCGTCCGGGACACCAGCGGCGTGGGAGGAAAGGCATACAGTAGGCCTGTGGACCACGAAATGAGGAAAGCATCCGGGGCCACTCTGAGGGGATGCGGATGCCGAGAGCAGAACTGGGGAAGCTGCCGGTTCAGGGGACTGGCAAAGAGGTCCACGGTGGGGGTGCCCCACCGGCGAAAGATATGCTGGGCAACGCCGGGGTTCAACCTCCACTCGTGGGGCTGCAAGACCCGGCTGAGCCTGTCGGCCAGGCAATTCTCCTGCCCGGGCAGGTAAACAGCCTTGAGGAGGATGTTGTGGTCGACAGCCCAGGAGCACAGTCGCCGGGCCTCCTGACAGAGCAGGAGGGAGCCCGTGCCCCCCTGTTTGTTCACGTAGAACATGGCCACCTGATTGTCCGTCTGCACCAGTACGGACTGGCGAGAGGTGAGGTGAGAGAAGGTCCGCAGAGCTAGGCGGATCGCCCGCAGCTCCAGGAAGTTGATTTGTTGAGCCGCCTCCCAAGGAGTCCAAAGGCCTTGAGTGCGCGCTCCCTGGCAATGCGCTCCCCATCCCAAGAGAGAGGCATCGGTCGTCAGCACCTGGCAGGGTGCGGGAGACTGAAAGGGCATACCCTGTACCAGGTTGGGCAGGTGGAGCCACCACTGCAGAGAGGAGACCAGGCGGTCGGAGATCTGTAGAAGGTCCGCCAGACCTCCTGTGGCCTGATGCCATTGAGTGCGGAGACACCACTGGACAGGCCTCATATGCAGTCGGGCGTTCGGCGTGACATGGACCGTGGAGGCCATATGACCGAGCAGCTGCAGGAACCTCCGGGCCGGAACCGGAGACGCACTGTGGAACCTGCCGGCCAAGCCATGAGCCGGTCGGCTCACTCTCGAGGCAAGAAGGCATGAGCTCGCAGAGTGTCGAGCCGAGCTCCTATGAACTCGAGATCCTGAGAGGGGCGCAACGTGGACTTCCCGACGTTTATGACGAAGCCCAAGTGCTGAAGCAGAGCCACCGTACGCTGCGTGGCCTGCGCGACCTCTGGGGCCGACTGCGCCCTTACGAGCCAGTCGTCCAGGTAAGGAAAAACGAACAGGCCCTGAAGCCTCAGGAAGGCCGCGACCACCGCCAGGCATTTTGTGAACACCCTGGGGGCGGAGCACAAGCCGAAAGGCAGCACCGGTACTAATAGTGTTTTCCGGTCACTACAAATCTGAGATATTGTCAGTGGTCCGGATGAATCAGGATGTGAGTATAGGCATCCTTTAGATCCAAGGAGCTTAGCCAATCTCCCTGCTGGAGGTAGAGCAGCAAGATTCCAAGGGTAAGCATCCTGAACTTTTCCCGCTGCAGGAACATGTTGAGGTTGCGCAAGTCCAGAATGGGTCTGAGGCCTCCCGTCCTCTTGGGGACCAGGAAGTATCTGGAGTAGAACCCCTGACCCCACTGAGGTTGGGGCACTGGCTCCACAGCCTGCTCCTCCAGGAGACCCTGCAGCTCCTGAAGGAGTAAGTCTCTGTGCAGAGGGGGCCTCGGAGGCTCCCCCGGAAAGTAGGGGGGAGGCACCTGGTGAAAATGCAAGAGGTAGCCCCTTTGAACCACC
This sequence comes from Ichthyophis bannanicus, assembly GCA_033557465.1. Taxonomy (NCBI): domain Eukaryota; kingdom Metazoa; phylum Chordata; class Amphibia; order Gymnophiona; family Ichthyophiidae; genus Ichthyophis; species Ichthyophis bannanicus. The sequence continues at coordinate 253,416,913 of CM066031.1, forward strand.
TGCAGCACCCAGGAATAGGATGTTATGGCTGGCCACCTGTGAGCGAAGTGGATCAGCCTGCCCCCCGTGGTGAGCGACGGGCGTGGAGGGGGAGAGGCTATGCTGGCATAGTCAAAAAACCCCACCCTGTGTGGCAGGGGGCTGTGCGGCGGGCTTGGGGGCCCGCGGCCTGCGGGGGCCATTCCCCTGACTCTTAGTCTGTGGGCACTGAGTGGAAGCCGCCAGTACTTGGTATTGAAGGTGGGATTGCTTATAGGCAAGCACCTTCCTCGGGTAAAAAGGCTTCTTCCCCGGACCCTTCCTCTTCTGTGTGGGAGCGGAGGTCTTTCGGGACAGTCGAGTCTGAGTGAGAGTCTCGGACTCGGGTTCCGCAGCCTTATCGGACATGGGCTTGCCGAAAAGGTTGTCACCTCGGCAGGGGACATTGACTAACTTGTCCTGCACCCACGGCTCGAGGTCGGATGACTGGAGCCAGGCCTGTCGGCGGGCACCGATGCCGGCTCCGGCTACTCGGGCCGACGCCTCGAAGCCGTCGTAGGCCGCCCGAGAAAGGAACTTCGAGCACTCTCGAATACTATCGGACAAGGCCAGGAACCTCTGCAACGGTTCGTCGGAGAGATCAGCCGAGAACCCGGCGAGCTCCTTCACCAAGTCTCGGAGGAACATGCCCATATACAGCTGGTATGTCTGGACCCTGCAGGCAAGCATGGAACCCTGGAAGCACTTCCTACCGAGGGCGTCCAGGTTACGGGCCTCTTTACCCGGGGGCACCGAGGAGTGCATCTTTTGACTCTCAAGCCGATGCATTGCCGATTCCACAACCATGGAGTGGTGTGGCAGTTGCGCCTTCTGGAACCCGGGGCTCTTGCGGACTCGATAAATCGAATCGATCCGCTTGCTTAACACCGGTGTTGAGGCCGGGCTTTCCCACATGTGGGAGAGCAGCCGCTCTAGCATCGGAGGGACCGGCACAGTAAAGGCCTCCTTCGGGGGAGAGTCATACTGGAGTGCCTCGAGCTCTTCCGCGCGAGGCTCCTCCTCTGGATCTGCGGGGAAAGCCAAAGCCTTGGCCATACCCCGCACAAAATCAGAGAAGCGCGTATCCTCCGGAGGGGATCGCCTTCGAGGCTCCGACTCGGGCGATTCAGAGGGGACGCACCGGGTCTGAAAAGAGCCGGGCGACTCGTCCCCTTCCGTGTCCCAGTCCGACGCCTCCGTGGAGGAATCGAGGGGCTCCGTGCGGGCGAGGGTTCGTCCCGACGCCGACGTCGACGACCTCGGTCCCGAACGGGAGGCCGAGGGAGACCTCGACCGAGGATCGACTCGAGCATGCATCGACTCGAGGATCGACTCGGCCGCCGGGGTCGACTTGGGCGTCGATGTCCCGGTGGTCTGGGCGGATGCACTGGCGATGCCGGTCATCCAAACCCACTGCTGGTCCAAGAAGGCAGAGATACTGCGCTCCAAGGATGTCAATCTGAGGTCAAGCCCAGAAGACCCGGCAGCCACCGACTCGGGCCCCGACGGCGTCGGGCCCGACGACGGTTCCGTAGGGGAGTCCAGGAGGACAATAGTACTCACGTGCGGCTCCACCTCAAGTCGAGGAAGTTTAGAAGGTCTCTCCGCCTCCGAGGACTCGGGGCGGCTGGCGGGGCTATGCGACCTGGCCCGCGAGGGACCAGGTGCATCCTCCGACGCCGCCCGCACGAGTTTCCTCTGCCGACGATGCTCCCGTCCAGGGGACCCCCGCTCAGAGGAACTCCGACGGAGCTCGTGGCCGGAGTCACGAGACGTCGAAGCCTCCGACGAGGTCCGGGCTGGACCGGACTCGGGGTCAGAGAAGATTCTATCCTTTTGCGATTGCCAACTCCTCAGCGACTTGGAGGACATCTTGCCACACGGACCACAGCTCCCAGAGTCATGGTTGGGTCCGAGGCAACGGAGGCAGAAATTATGCGTGTCTATAAGAGACATTAATTTAGAACAATGATCACATTTTTTGAACCCGCTGGTAGCCATAGGGGGAAAAAGAGCCCCCGCGAGGTCGAAAGACCGGGCCGCCAGGGGTGGAAAATAAGTGGCAGGAACGCCAGTTAAAACTGAAAACAAAAAAGAAATGTGAACGGACTCGATAAGGAAAAAAATCGAGGCCAGGCAGGAAAAGGACACGCGAACCGAGAAAACAACAAAGAATTAATCAACTTTTTCAGCGGTGGTAACAAACTACGTCTGTAGGGCTCCGCGGAAAAAAGAAGACTGAGCAAGATGGCATCCTTGGGCGGGAAGAGGACCGCGCATGCGCGCTGCAATCCCAAAGGCTTTCTACGAAAGCTGGGGAAATTGCTCCGCGAGGGCTCCGTCGGCGCTGACGTCACCCATAAGTGAGGACTGACTTCCTGCTTGGTCCTGGAGAACATGCATTAAGTGCCATTGCACCCATAAATATAAAAGGGCTGTGGACATTTAACATGCATTAACTTTATTAACACAAGTTAAAACCTTTAGTAAAAGGGCTCCAATGTGTTCTATTAATTTTCTTCTAGCTAGCTCTTAAACAGTCATGAATTTCAAATTTATACTCTATAATACTACAGGAAAAAAGGCTTGGCAAATCTACTTCTGTATCTTGCAACGAAAACCCAATGGATAGTCACAAAACAAATTGCACTATAGTGCTGGAAGATGAGACTTCCAAGTTGTAAGGCACTCAAATGGCTACTGAGGATGAGCTGAAGACTTCTGAGAGTAAAGCCAGCATTTATGATGTGGTTGGATCTGCTGATGTAGCTGCACATGAAAAGAGTCAGAAGTTGCAAAGATGTCTTTTTACATACTGGGATATGTAATGTACAAAGCATGACCCAAGGGAAGTTGGAGGTGATCAAGAATGAAATGGAACGTGTACAACTCGATCTGTTAGGTGTCAGTGAACTGAAATGGACTGGCATCGGGAACTTTGTATCTGATGATCATATGGTCTACTATGCTGGAAATGAAAGACAAAAAAGAAATGGTGTTGCATTTATAATTAAGAAGAAACTTGCAAGTACTGTAATGAAATACAATGTAGTCAGTGAACACTTAATTTCTATTTGTTTATGAGGAAAGCCCATCAACACAACTATAATTCAGGTATATGCCCCAACAACAGCTGCAGAAGAGGAAGATGTTGATGAGTTCTATGAACAAGTACAAGCTGAAATTGACAGAACATGCAAACAGGATATCCTGATAGTCATGGGTGACTGGAACGCAAATGTTGGCAACAAAGAAGGCGGCAAAGTGGTTGGAAAATATGGACTTGGCAACAGAAACGAAGTTGGAGAAAGACTGACAGAATTCTGCAAGACCAATGATCTATTCATCTCAAATACCTTCTTCCAGCAACACAAGCATCAACTGTACAAGTGGACTTCACCCAATGGAGTGTACAAAAATCAAATTGACTACATCTGTGAAAGACAATGATGGAAAAGCTCGATAACATCAACAAAGACAAAACCTGGAGCTGACTGTGGTACAGATCACCAACTACTAGTATGCAAACTCAAGCTAAAGTTGAAAAATACCAAGCCACTCATGAAGGTAGCAAAATACGACCATGAGAATATACCACTGGAATTTAAAGACTGCCTGAAAAATTGATTTGCTGCTTTAGATTCAAATGACAAAGTTCCAAAAGAGTTATGGGATGACATCAAGAAGGTTGCATTCACTGTTCCCTCTAAGCAGTGCGCGTGTGCGCGCGCACATACTTTATAACAGAGCGCACAAAAATTACGGCTCTGATTCTGATAGAAAACAACACAGACGTCTTAAAATTTAAAAGTTATGATTGTAATTACTAGAAATTTCCCGCTTCATTTAGTAATCGTCTATTTTCATTTAATTTGATTAAAATCAATGTGGTGTACATACTGTATTCTGACGTGTAGTCAAATTTTAAAGCATATAACTCTGAGTGTCGTTATGTGGCGCACAAAAATTTTACCTTCCTTCAAAAGCTGCACACAGCTGATATTTTATGCGCACACAGCCTACAGAAAATTAGAGGGAACATTGGTTGTATTGGAAGAAAGCGATAAGTCTCTACATAAGGTGAAAAAACAAAAACGGCCAAAATGGATAACTGAAGAAACTCTGAAAATTGTCCAGAAACGCAGAGAAAGCGTAGTTACTCACCTGTAACAGGTGTTCTCCAGGAGCAGCAGGAATCAGTCCTCACTTATGGGTGACGTCGGCGCCGACGGAGCCCTCGCGGAGCAATTTTCCCCAGCTTTCAAAGAAAGCCTTTGGGAATTGCAGCGCGCATGCGCGGTCGTCTTCCCGCCCGAGGGTGCCATCTTAGCCAGTCAGATGACATAGCTAAAAAAGACAGCATAAAAATTTGCAAAAAGAACATAAGCAGACGATTGCAACTCCAAGGGGAGGAGGGAGGGTAGTGAGGACTGATTCCTGCTGCTCCTGGAGAACACCTGTTACAGGTGAGTAACTACGCTTTCTCCAGGACCAAGCAGGAAGTCAGTCCTCACTTATGGGACTCCCAAGCTCAAGGCTACCGGAGACCCTAAGCACAAAAATGAGCTCCCTCTAGCTCAGCAGCACAGAAGGATAGAATCTTCGCTGAAATACCACCCACCGGTAGCCCACATCCGGGATGGAGGGTAGGAGTTGCTCAGACCTCAAAGAGATTACGGAGGACTGCCTGTCCGAAAGCACTGTCCCTACGGGACTCCCTCTCGAGACAGTAATGGACCGCAAAAGTCTGGCTCGAAGACCAAGTAGCGGCCCGGCAGATGTCTGCCAGCGGAACAGAGCGGAGGTAAGCCACTGACGTGGCCTTTGCCCGAACACAATGAGCCGTGACTCGACCTTCTAAGGAGAGTCCGGCTGCCCCATAAGCCCAAGAGATACAGTCCGCAACCCAGATGGACAGAGTACGCTTGGAGACCGGGAGCCCCAATCTATTGGGGTCAAAAGACACAAAAAGCTGAGCAGCTTTACGGTGCTCCCGCGTACGGTCAAGGTAGAAGTTCAGAGCCCTTCTACAGTCCAGGGTATGGAGGACCGTCTCAGCTCGGCTGGAGTGTGGTCTGGGAAAGAAGGTTGGAAGTACCACCTCCTGATTGATGTGAAAAGGGGAGACCACTTTAGGCAGAAATTTCGGATGAGTCCGTAGGACCACCCTATTCTTGTAGAACCTAGTGTAAGGGGGATCAGACACGAGGGCCTGCAATTCACTTACGCGTCTAGCGGAAGTGAGGGCTATCAAGAACAGTGTTTTCCAAGACAGAAAACGGAGAGAACAGGTAGCCATAGGTTCAAAAGGCGGACAGGTGATCCGCTGCAACACCACATTCAGGTCCCAGTCAGGCGCTGGCGGGCGCAGAGGTGGTTTAAGTAGAAGGAGACCTCGGAGAAACCTCGCTACGAGAGGGTCATTGGAGAGAGGTCTGCCGTCCACCGGCACATGATGTGCTGAAAGAGCACTGAGGTGAACTTTGACGGAGTTGGACTTAAGTCCCAGATTAGAGAGGTGCAGCAAGTACTGCAAGATCACCGACACCGGGCAGGAGAAGGGATCCTGAGACTGTTGGGTACACCAGACTGCAAAGCGACGCCATTTAAGGGCGTAGCATTTGCGGGTAGAAGGCCGTCGCGAAGCCAAGACGACCTCCTCCACCTCCGCCGGCAGGAGAAGGGGAGCAAGGACTACCCTCTCAGCAGCCAGGCCATGAGGTTGAGAGACCTGAGGTTGGGGTGCAGGAGGGACCCCTGATCCTGAGTGAGGAGATCCGGTTGCACCCCCAGAGGGATGGGATCCTCCACCGCCAGTTGCAGCAGGAGCGGAAACCACGGCTGTCTGGGCCAGCGAGGGGCCACCAGGATCATGAAGGCTTTGTCTCGGAGAACCTTGAAAAGAGTCCGAGAGACTAGCGGGATGGGAGGGAAAGCATACAGAAGGCTCCCCGACCATGAGATCAGAAAGGCGTCCGCCGCAACCCGAAGGGGGTGCGGCTGACGAGAGCAGAAGCGAGGAAGTTGCCGGTTGTGAGGACTGGCAAAGAGATCTACCGTGGGGAGACCCCACTAGAGGAAGAGCTTCTGAACTACCAAGGGATCCAGACGCCACTCGTGCGGCTGGAGGACCCTGCTGAGTTTGTCTGCAAGGCAATTTTCTTGGCCCGGGAGATAAACCGCCTTGAGGAGAATGCCATGACTGACGGCCCAAGAGCAGAGCCTCTGTGCCTCCCGGCAGAGGAGGAAGGAGCCCGTGCCCCCCTGATTGTTCACGTAGAACATGGCAACTTGATTGTCCATCTGGACAAGGACGGACTGTTGGGAAGTCAGGTGGGAGAAGGCCTTGAGAGCTAGGCGGATCGCCCTGAGCTCCAGGAAGTTGATCTGCTGAGCAGACTCCCACGTGGTCCAGAGGCCCTGAGTACGTGCCTCTTGGCAATGTGCTCCCCAGCCCAGGAGGGATGCATCGGTGGTCAGCACCCGGGTCGGCTGAGGTGACTGGAAAGGCATTCCGAATATCAGGTTCGGCTGCCGGAGCCACCACCGGAGAGACGAGAGCAGCGGCTCGGAGACGCGCACTAGGTCTGCTAGGCCGCCTGTGGCTTGTCGCCACTGCTGGCGGAGACACCATTGAGCAGACCGCATATTCAGGCGGGCATTGGGGGTCACATGGACGGTGGAAGCCATATGGCCGAGCAGTCTCAGGAAGCGCCTGGCGGAGACCAGGGGCTGGCTGCGAAAGCGGTCGGCTAGGTCCATGAGCCGTTGAGCCCTGTCGAGCGGTAGGTACGCTCGTGCCCGAGGAGTGTGCAGCCTTGCGCCGATGAACTCGAGATCCTGTGAGGGGAGCAAAGTGGACTTTGCGAAGTTTATAACAAAGCCCAAGTGCTGCAGCAGAGTCACCGTGCGGCACGTGGCGTTGGTGACCTCCTGAGCGGACGCTGCTCTGATGAGCCAGTCGTCGAGGTACGGAAAGACATAGAGGCCGTGAAGCCGGAGATGGGCCGCCACGACCGCGAGACATTTTGTGAAGACTCGCGGTGCGGAGGATAGGCCAAAGGGCAGTACTCTGTACTGGTAATGATTTCCTGCCACCACAAACCTTAGGTATTGGCGGTGGCTTGGGTGGATGAGGATGTGCGTGTAGGCATCCTTTAGATCCAAGGAGCATAGCCAATCTCCCTGCTGGAGGTAGGGCAGAAGGATTCCAAGGGTAAGCATTTTGAACTTCTCCTGCACAAGGAACTTGTTGAGGTTGCGCAAGTCCAGGATGGGTCTGAGGCCCCCTGTTCTCTTTGGTATCAGAAAATACCTTGAATAAAAGCCTTGACCTCTCAGGTGGTGGGGCACCGGTTCCACAGCCTGTTCCTGCAGAAGACCTGCTAACTCCTGAAGGAGCAACTCCCTGTGCAGAGGGGGGCGCGGAGGTTCTCCCGGAAAATAGGAGGGAGGGACCTGATGGAAGTGGAGAAGGTAGCCTTCTCGCACGACCTGAAGTACCCAGGCATCTGCGGTGATGCTGGACCACCTGTGGGCGAAGTGAACCAGCCGGCCTCCGGTGCTGGGAGGAACCAGCGGGGGGGGAGAGGCTATGCTGAGCGAGTCAAAAACCCCCACCCTGCTGAGCAGGGGCTGGTGGTGCAGGCTTGGGGGCTTGCTGCCTACGGGACCCGTTACCCCGTCCCTTGGCCTGCTGGCCCTGTTGGGGAGCTGCAGGGGCCTGATAATGGGGGTATTGTTTGTAGGCAGCCGCCTTCCTCGGGTAAAAGGACTTTTTTCCCGAGCCCTTCTTTTTCTGGGAAGGGGCGGAGGTCTTCCTAGAAAGCCTGGTCCTGGTGAGAGTCTCAGTCTCAATTTGTGCAGCCTTTTCCGCCATGGGCTTGCCAAAGAGGTTTTCGCCTCGGCAGGGGACATCGACCAACTTGTCCTGTACCCAGGGCTCAAGGTCTGACGACTGAAGCCAAGCCTGTCGGCGGGCACCGATGCCGGCTGCGGCCACTCTAGCCGAGGCCTCAAAGCCATCATAGGCTGCTCGGGACATGAACTTTGAGCATTCCCGAATGCCCGTGGACAAGGCTAGGAACCTCCGCAAGGGCTCCTCGGAGAGACCAGCGGAGAATCCGGCTAGCTCTTTAGCCAGATCCCGGAGATACATGCCCATGTAGAGCTGGTAAGTCTGGACACGACATGCGAGCATAGAGCCCTGGAAGCACTTCTTGCCAAGGCCATCCAGGTTACGGGCCTCCCTTCCAGGAGGCACCGAGGAGTGCATCTTCTGGCTCTTAAGACGATGCATGGCCGATTCCACTACCATGGAATGGTGTGGCAGCTGTGCCTTCTGAAAGCCAGGGCTCTTGCGGACCCGATAGATAGAATCGACCCGCTTGCTCAGGACCGGCGAGGAGGCCGGACTCTCCCACATGCGGAAGAGTAGTCGTTCCAGCATAGGAGGAACCGGCACAGTAAAGTGTTCCCTCGCGGGAGAGTCATACTGGAGGGCGTCAAGCTCTTCGGCTCGAGGCTCCTCCTCGGGATCCGCAGGGAAGGCCAAAGCCTTGGCCATATCCCTAACGAAGTCCGAGAACCGGGCATCCTCCGGGGGGGACTGCTTCCGAGGCTCGGACCCCGGTGAGTCCGATGGGACACACCGAGTCCGGAAAGAATCAGGTGACTCTTCCTCCTCAGACTCCCAGACCGACTCCGACGAGGACTCGGTGGGGTCGGCCCGGGCAGGGTGCGGCGCCAGCCGCCCCGACGTCGAGGGAGTCGGCGTCGGCGACCTCGGTCCCGAACGGGAGGCCGAGGGTGACCTCGACCGAGGATCGACTCGAGTTCTCATTGACTCGAGGATCGGCTCGGTCTCCGGGGTCGACTTGGACGTCGACGTCCCGGCGGTCGGGGCAGCGGCGCCAGCGAGGCCAGCGAGCAGTGCCCGCTGCTGGTCCATGAAGGCAGACAGTCTGCTCTCCAAGGCCGTCAACCTGAGTCCGAGCTCAGGTGACCCAGCAGCCCCCGACTCGGGCCCCGACGGCGTCGGGCCCGACGTCGGCTGTCGCGGAGGCGAGTCCAGAAGGACCACAGGACTTACCCGGGCAGGCATCTCCGACTCCAGGCAAGGTCGCTTCAGGATGTGTTCCTTCTCCAAGGACCCGGGGCGGCTGTCGGGGCTATGCGACCTGGCCCTCGCGGAACCAGGAGCGTCCACAGACGCCGCCCTCGCGGGTTTTTCCTTCCGACGATGGTCCCCGGAGGGAGAACCCCGGTCGGAGGAGCTCCGGCGACGGTCCGAGCTGGAGCCTTTCGACGCGGAGGCCTCCGACGAGGTCCGGGTACGGCTGGGGTCAGCGAAGATTCTCTCACACTGATGCCGCCGACTCCTCAACGCCTTTGAGGACAGTTTGCTGCAGGGCCCACAGATCAGTTCCTCATGATCCGGGCCCAGGCAGCGGAGGCAAAAGTCGTGTGTGTCGGTTAGTGACATATTTCGGTCACACCGACCACACCGCTTAAACCCACTGGCAGCCATCGGGGGAAAAAGGGCCCCTGCGAGGTCAAAGGACCGGGCTGCCAGGGAAACCGAAAACGAAAGCTGACGAAGTCAGAAAAACCGAAAAAAGTAAGCGGACTCGAGACCGGCGTCGCGAGTCCGGGCGGGAAAACGATCGGCGTCGAACCGAAAGAAAAAAGGATAAAACAAAGAAGAAAATCAACTTTTTCGTGGGGACAAGACGGGGACGTCTGTAGGGCTCCGCGGAAAAAAGAAGACTGGCTAAGATGGCACCCTCGGGCGGGAAGACGACCGCGCATGCGCGCTGCAATTCCCAAAGGCTTTCTTTGAAAGCTGGGGAAAATTGCTCCGCGAGGGCTCCGTCGGCGCCGACGTCACCCATAAGTGAGGACTGACTTCCTGCTTGGTCCTGGAGAACATAAAGTCAGGGGAGAAAGAGAGGCAATCACAGAACTCAACAGAGATTTCCAACATGCAGCAAGACAAGACAAGGAGAAGTACTACAATAACACATGCAAGAAAATAGAATCAGAAGCTATTAAAGGAAGAACAAGATCAGTTTTTCTAAAGCTACGAGAGTTAAAGAAAAAATTCCAGCCTTGAATTGGAATGCTACAAGATGCTCAAAGATTCATGTTGAATGATGCTGAGAAGATCAAGAAAAGGTGGAAAGAATATTCAGAGTCATTATACCATAAATATCAAGTGAACCAACAGCCATTTCAACCTATACCTTATGATAAGGAACCATTGGTGATGAAAGAAGAGGTCGAAGCAGCATTGAAAGCCTTATCAAAGAAGAAAGCATCGGGCATTGATGGCATTCCCACTGAAGTATTACAGTAATCTGATAAAGCTGTTACCATACTTACAAGGCCGGACTGACCAGACTGACTGTGGAAATTATCGTACAATTGCTCTGATCCCACATGCCAGCAAGATTCTACTGAAGATTATTCAGCAGAGACTACAACCATACCTAGAACGAGAACTACCTGAAGTGCAAGCAGGGGTCAGGAAAGGGAGAGGAATGAGAGATATTATCGCGGATGTGAGATGGATCCTTGAAAAGACAAAAGAATACCAAAAGGATATCCATATGTATTTTATTGACTACAGCAAGGCTTTTGACTGTGCAAACCATGAGAAATTCTGGGCCACATTAAGAAGCAAGGGTATACCAGAACACCTGATCATTCTCTTGCGCAACTTTTACATTGAACAAAAAGCAACAGTTCGAACGGAACTAGGAGAAACAGAATGGTTTAAAATCAGCAAAGGTGTAGGACAAGGCTGCATACTTTCCCCCTACCTCTTTAATTTATATGCAGAACAAAATCATCAGAGAAGCAGGACTGTATGAAGACAACCGAGATGTGAAGAATGGTGGAAGACTCATCAACAACCTTCGCTATGCTAATGATACCACATTACTGGCTGAAAATAAAGACGATTTGAAACATTTGCTTCTCAAGATCAAGGAATATAATCTTAAAATGGGTCTGCACCTTAAAGTTAAGAAGACAAAGATCCTGACAACTTGCAAAATCAATAAGTTCATCATTGATGGAGAAGAAATTTAAATAGTTGACAGCTTTAATTTACTTGGTTCAACAGTAAATAAGGAAAGGATTAGTCAAGAAATCCGACGACGTATTGCTCTTGGGAGAATGGTTATGAAGGACCTAGACAAGATCCTCAAGAGGAGAAATGTCTCCTCCATACAACGATTCCACTTGTTCAGGCCATGGTATTTTCAATAACGTCATATGGATGTGAAAGTTGGATTAGTGAAAAAGATAGACAGGAAGAAAATCAATGCCTTTAAATTATGGTGCTTGCAACGAATACTGTGTATACATGGACTGCCCAAAGAACAAACCAATCAGTACTAGAGGAGATCAAACCTAAACTTTCCTTAGAAGCTCAGATGACAAGACTTCAACTTTCATACTTTGGACATATCATGCGAAGAGAGAGATAACTGGAGAAAGACATAATGCTTGGAAAGGTAGGTCACCATAAAACAGGAAGGCCAGCAATGAGATGGATCGATACAATAACAGCAGCTAGGGATATCACTCTATCAACAATGAGCTGGCTTGGGTGAAGACCGAACAAAGTTTAGGTCAACTATCCAGAGGGTCGCCAGGAGTCGACACTGACTGGACGGCACTTAACAACATAATACTACTCAGAAGGCTAACAGCAACTAGAACAAAATCACAAAGAAAATGCAACTATGTAACAGTTTTATATAAATCACTACAATGAATTATTCAAAACATATCTCCACAACTATCTATATAAATGGTGGAATACAGTTAAAAACTTCCCACCTCCAATTTAACTCAAAATTTCTCATCCATGCTAAATGAAATCCAAACTAGTTAGACCTGAATCTAAAGATCCCCTCCAATATCAAACTTAAAGGGCTTTTGCCCACCCTTGCAGCTAGGTTACCTCTTCACACTATGGTGGCAGTGATGCTGGTTTGAAACTCTGGCTAGATAAATAAATGATAGTCACTGCAGATGGTCTGAAAATAAGAACACCTGCAGCTTTTAAGGATTAGTGGTTCCAACCCCTGTTCTAAGGCACGGCCAATGCCACTCAATAACAGGTCATGTGTTGAGCAGTGACTGAGGAAGCAAAATACATTTTATTTTGATTCTACTGGCAGCTTCTGCTATTTCTGGAATACTTCAGCACCATTCACAAGTAAAAGAAAATGTCAAAACAAAACATACAAATCACTAAGAGAATGCAAAACTAAAACTTCACAAGTCTAATCTGACATATCAAAACTTTGTCTGGGTTATTAATGCAAGAGGTAAACTTAGTATAATACATTTTGGAAAAAGATCAACAGATCTATGGGAAAGAGGTTAAGGAAATGAATAGATTTTCATCCATGTGATGCAACCAGAAGCAAATACAAAATACTAGAACAAAATTAAATTGTATGTCACATATGACAATATGTGCCTCACACTGTGAGTATCTTTGCACCAAGAGATGTCCACTCTCTCCCATGCATTCATAACGCAAACATTTTAGGAAGCGGTTAAATGCGTTCTTTAGCACAATGGGAACAGCAACCATAAAGAGAGCTGAAGACATATCAGCCTTTGTGACAAAATTCTTTTCTGTCCTTACAGTTGCAGAGAAAATGTAAATATATATTAATTTCCATCTTAATCTTCTAGGAAGGGATCACACCTTAAAAATATGAACATTCTTACCTTTATAAAAAGTACCATATGAATTAGGGAAAAGGAAGCATGATAGAAACAACTTCTTTTTGAAAAGGTGCTTAATTGAAAAGGTAAGTCTCCTGTTCCAAAAATACAAAAAACATGCATCCCAAAAAAGTTACAAAAAAAAAAAAATGAAATACTTCAAAGCTAAAAAGAAAGGACTAAAACCCTTTCTCAAGGGAACAGGATGGGAGAAGCATTACCCTCCATCACTTCAACAGTCATATTAGGCAAATCTTACTGGTCAAGGACTGAAAGGCAAAGCTATAAAGTAGAACAACACTACTGAGCACTTCTCTATCACCAGCAGAAGAGGAGACAAGTAAAAAGAGGGTACAGGATCCATACTAAGACTCACCTGTTTGTGTGAGAGAAAGTTATTTTTGTTCCGGTTGGTATCCAACAGTCCTCCACGTCTGCCCAAGGCAGCCAGGTCTTTCATAATAGAGTTAAGAGCTTCCTCTTCATCTGCAAATGAAAAAAATATACAGAAATGACTTAACCAAGTAGCCACATGACTTGCACACACATGTAAGCAAGAACACTCCAGTCAAGGCTAATATAAACATTAACACTATTAAATTAATTCACGTTCTCCCTCTATCTCCACAACATCCTACATACTACTGTGTGTAACAAGTGAGGAATGCTTGCAGATCATGATTCATGGAATTCTTTCGAACTCCTCTGTGTGCATATGTGTAATTAAAACTCTTAGTCTTGGGAAGAACGATCCCAGAAAACTTGATGGAATAGATCTTTGAACTCATATCACTTAGATAAATCAAAGTCTAGTAGAGTGAGTTATTGTTCCAAAGTGCCATAAATCCTGTCTGTGAAATACTGAGGAAATTAAGAATGCAGAAAGAGTTGTGCATAATTGAGCACCATTGGCAGATATGGAAGTTGATGTGTGATAAAAATGAATTTAACTGTGTCTTCGCTAATTATCAACAATTAGTTAAGGCCATCAAGGCTACTTACTGTGCTAAAAAAAACAAATTCAGCAATGAGCAATTTACTTAAACGTGTTGCACACACCACCCCATGTTTGGACCCTATTCCCACCTACCGTTTTTGTAAATGTTTATCAATGATTTCATTTCTTGTTGATTTCACTAATACCTCTTTGGTATCGTTTGCCACCAGGTTTAAAAGAAAGTCTACTATGTATCATATTTTGGAAAAATCAAGGTGTGATCCTTTTGATAAAGCAAATTATTGTCCTATTTCTAATTTGCCATTTTTTTACAAGCTGACTGAGCAAGTGGTTTTACAATAGTTGCAAGATTTTTTGGATTCTAATGCAATTTTGGATGATTTTCAGCTCAGATTCTGAGTTAGTAGGAGCACAGATATCGTTTCTTCCTCAACTTGTGATTGCTGGCTTTTTAAATTTCAGAAAGGAAGAACTGAAGCTTTTTTAGGGTGTGTTTCGCTTATAGCGTAGCCCTGATTGTCGAGAGTTCAGATGACAGGAAAGGAGAAATTAGACTTTACTTGCTAATTGTCTTTCCTTGAGTTCTCTCCAGGCCAGTCCAGGTACCAAAGGATAGTCAACCCCCTTCAGCAGCCGAGGACTGAACATGACAGAGTCTTGTTGATGTAGTATACTCGTATAAGCTCCATCTATCGCATCAGACTCCAGTCTCCTCTTGACAAAGCAGTTACCACTAACTCTAACGCAATAACCTTTAACAACTGAAAACACTCCCCCCCTGAGCACTGCACTCTAGCTAGAGGGAGACAGAAAAACTTGAGAGCACTTGCCCCCCCCCCCCTTAGTCCTTTGAATAAGCTATGTGCCCCATGGACACTCTACGTTATCCCCCATGAAGGGACAATACAGAAGAGCAGGGCCCAAGTCTGAGAACCGCACCCCTTCCTCTGAGCTAAAGGTATATATCTGAAGTCCTAACTGCCAACCGCATACCTTCCCGCCAGCTGGACACACTCTATCACGTTACCCATGAACAACCAGAAGCCACTGATCAAACTTAACTGGGCGGGCCCTGGACTGGCCTGGAGAGAACTCAAGGAAAGAAAATTAGCAGGTAAGGTCTAATTTCTCCTTCCTCGTTGTCTCTCCAGGCCAGTCCAGGTACCAATGGGACATACGAGAGCAGTACCTATTCCCAAGGGGGGACCTGTGAGTCCGGCCTGAAGCACAGAGGCCCCAACTCCTGCATCCCGTGTAGCCTGCACATCCAACCGATAATGTCTTCAAAAAGTATGAAGCGAGGTCTTGAAACTTCCAGCGCATATCCCTCTCGGATGATCTCCAAAACCCTTGTTGGTTGTAACAGTGGCCCAGACAGAGTAAAAACATTGTAACCGACCCCCTATTGCCACCTCTGGCTGAGCCTGCTTGTCTTCATTGTGGTTTCTTGACCGGGGCTTACTGGGCAGCATAATAGCTCCGTCCAAAAACTCAGGCCCCCCAAAAGGGCTGCCCTCTGGCCCCATAGCAACTCCTCTGGTAGGGTACGAACCGAGGTGCCTGGAACCTTCGGAAATCTCTGGCTTGTCCTTTCTGTGGGCCCCCCATTTCTGTCCCTTTGGGCGACCCTCCAGCAGACGGCCTCCTTTTGAGTCACCCAAGTCATTCACAATCTTGTTCAGCTCCTCACCAAAGAGCAACTTGCCCTTATAGGGGAGCTTACTGAGTCGGGACTTTGAAGAAGTGTCTGCCGCCCAGTTTCTGAGCCAGAGAAAATGCCTTGCTGCAATTAGGGAAGACATAATCTTTGAGGTTACCCAAACCAAATCATAGAAGGTGTCAGTCATTTAAGCGGCAGCCGATTCCAGCTTAGCTCCCTTCGTGGCCGATCGCCCCTTCATGTCAGAAGAGGCCTCTCCCTGTAGCCAATGAATGGAGGCCCTGGACACATAGGACACATAGGCTCCACAAATGGAAGCCTGCAATGCCAGGGCACTTGAGTCAAACGCTTGTTTCAGAATCAATTCCAATTTCGGATCTTGCAGATGCTTAAGAAAAGCCTTCTCCAAATTCCTCTGATGCCTGTGCCTTCGGGGACTCGGGACCCAACCACTCCATGCCATCATCTGTCCCATGCCCCCCCCCCCAGGGAAGACCCCTCTCCAGGGTCCCCATCCAGCAATACATCTCCCACTGGGGGGACTGGGAGTTTACCAGGAGGTCCTAAAGTCTCTGTTTCCTTTTTAGACAATATGCCTTATGCAATGACCGAATGAAATCAGGCGAAAAAAGTGTTTCAAACCCCTCGAGTGCCCTGAACCAACCCCTATTGTTTTTTTGGCCTTAGCTTTATCTTTTCCTTGTTTCTTCTGCTGTGCAAGGGAAATGGCTGCCACTTGTGAAATGACCGTGGTTCCCATGGGAACCAACGGCCTTGCTAACTCCCCTTCCAAAGTCGTTTTTACATCCTCCATGGCTGCAACTGAGAACACCCGCTCTAGCCTACTGCCCTGCCTGAAACACATGTGACCGAGAGCTGCCGACGACAATCCGTGGCTGCTTCCACATTGCACACACGCTGTAGCAGGCAGGAGCATGCACATGCGCTGACCTCAACACACGCGGCAGACACAGGAGAAGGCTGCGGTGTGCAGAAGAGGATCACTTACTGCTCGAACACTAAGGATCGGTCCCCCGCAGCTCCCCCCTTTCCCACACCACCAAGAGAGAGCGACTGCTCTGGTCCCAAAGAGCTCCCCTTACCTCATTCCACACCAGAAGACTTTGCTGGCTTGGGCATAATCAAAGCCCCCCCCCCCCCCCCCCCGTAGCTAATGGGTGTCTGTCTATCCGCTGGGAAGACGAGGAGTAACCTGAGGCTCCCAGGCAGTTCCTGAAGTAGACAAAATCTGAAGTCAAAGCAGGCCCTGTGCCTCTGCTGCCCTTTTCACTTCACCGTTCCTCAAAGGGAAGTGCTCCCAGCTTTCTGTTACTTCTCCCTGCTAGAGCAATCCAGACCTCTATATACCTCCTTTTTTTTTTCTTTTGTCCTATCCTCTGTCCAGAGAGTCCACCTAACAGGAGTTCCTCCCCAGCTGCTGAGGACTAAAAGACTGGAGTCTGATGCAGTAGGTGGAGCTTATATACTACATCAGCAAGACTCTGTCATGTTCATTCCTCAGCTGCTGGAGGGGGTTGACTATCCATTCGTACCTGGACTGGCCTGGAGACATGATGAGGAATTTTGTCTGTCCATATGCATGTTTGTGCATATAAATGCTAGTGCCCCTCCCCGCCAACAAGAAAGAAGCCCACGGGAGTCCCAGTCCTGCCAAAATGAAGTGGGAATCCCTGGGTAGTGCCAGTGAGAAAAGCCAGGGCTGTGACTTGCAAAAGACCGCTGGAAGATCTGAATCACACCATAAAGAAGAGCGGGGATGTGGCCTGCAAAGACTGGCAGGAGACCATGGGTCTGGCCAGCATCAAAGGAGAGTCTCGAGAGAGGGGGTGTGTAAAGGGGTGGAGCCTGGAGGAAAAAGGGGTGAGGCATCAGGGAAGAAGCTGTGCTAGAAGAGGGGTAGAGCATAAGGAGCAGGGTTAGAGGAAAAAAGAAGACTGAGTACATGAAGGGTATAAAGGCCTGACAGAGTGCATGGGTGGGTAGAAAGAAGAGGTGGCAGTGAAGTATAGGAAAGTGAAAAAGTGCAAGAGGGTGCAGGAGGACAGGAGAAAGTGCCAACACCCCCCCTCCCCGAAAGACACTTGTGCATACAACTCCCCACATACACCATAGTCCCCTACAGATGTGCGCATACATAAACACAGCTTCCCACCATACACAGGCAGCCCCCGACACTCATGACACACAGACACGCATGTAGCCCTAGGCTCTCCGTGACACATACACACACTCTCTACGATACGCCCCCAACAATCACCACACACACACACACACACTCTGATACAACCCCCGACACCCCTCATAACACACGCACATTCACACACACATACCCCTAATACACACAACATGCACGCACACACATGCATCCCAATACATCCTGTGACGAGACACATTATGAACCCCCCCCCCCCCCCATTCCTAATTCTGCAAATGAGGGAAATGCTCCATTGTGTCACACTGCAAGTGTACACTTTTGAACTTGTTTGGATATTGCTGTAGCTTCTGACTCTCTCTCACTCTACAGTATATTGTCATGCATTTTGTTAGAACTTGGTGTAAGTACTGATGGGGTAAAATGGTTTTGATGTCTTAATTATTTTTGTTCCTCTTGGTTTCCCACCTTATGTGGAATGCCACAAGGATAACAGTTATCCTCAGTTTTGTTTTAATATCTACCTTATTTATTTATTTATTTGGTTTTCTATACCACCTTATCATTAATTCAAAGCAGTTTACATGAAACAAATACAGCAAAAGGCTTTGACATAGAACAGGGAATAAAACTTGGAGGATTATATGGGGCAAATGATACATTTAACAACTGTTAACTATATACCTCGTTGTGGTGTGATTTGTTACTGCTACGTTCAACAGTTATCTGCTATTTATAGATGTCTTATTGTGATATGGCACATGTTCTAGGCGGGACCACAGTATTCCAAGAAGAGATGAGTTTTTATGGCTTTCCTGAAGTCCAGAAGGACTTTGATTGCACGTATTGGGGCGGGTAGATCATTCCACAGCTGTGGAGCATACAGGGAGAAGGCTCTACCACAAGTGGATTACTTTGCTGTTTTGAAGCTTGGTGAGTTTCCAAGATGTTGATGTCTGCACCTCTTCTCGTTCTGGTTGGCCACGCTTTCGTGATCAATGTTTGAAGAGTTGCTGGAGATAGATTGTTTAGTATTTTGAAGATTATTATTGTGTTCTTGTATTTAGTGCGTACAGTGACAGGGAGCCAGTGTAGTTGGTGGAGTGTAGGAGTTATATGGGCGTATTTTGCAATTCCAGTGATAATTCTTGCTGCAGTGTTTTGCACCAGTTGCAGAGCGAGTATTGTTTTCTTAGGTAGGCCATGATAGATCACATTACAATAATCAATTATGGGAGTTACTATGGTTTGGTATACTGTTCTGAAGTCACTGTCAGTTAGTAGTGGTTTGAGTTTGTGCAGCGTTCTCAACGGTGGTAGGCTGATCTGGTTGTTCTCTTTATGTGTGGCTGGAAGCTGAGTTGATGGTCGAAGGGTACTCCTAGGTATTTGACTTCTTGTTTGTTGGTTAGAGAGTGTAGTCTAAGATCTTGATTGAGTCAGGTGGGGAGAATTTAGTATTTCTGGTAATACGCATCAGTTCGGATTTTTTAAAGTTTATGGAAAGATTTTGTCCTTTGAGCCAATGTGACATTGATTCAAGGCATGCTGTGATTTGTGAATAATTCGGGTAATTGATGTTGGGTGAATATCGTGATATCGTCTGCATATATTCTGTAGTGGATTTTGAGTTGTCGTATTATGTTGCAAATTGGTTGAATTTATATACCACATTTACAAGGGTCAATGCGGTATACATGGAACAGTTAAAAGTTAACATTACATTGAAAGCATAGTTACTCACCTGTAACAGGTGATCTCTGGGAACAGCAGGAATTTAGTCCTCACATATGGGTATTGTCAGTACCGACGGAGCCTGCGCGGGAACGCTCCCCAGCGTCCAATTAGAAAGCTTTTGGGAACATCCCACAGCGCCTGCGTGTTGCCTTCCCGCCTTTCCCAACTGCCTCTCTCCAGCTGAGTTTTAAAGCTGAGACAAAGAGAGAGAGAGGGAAAGGGAAAGAGAATAGATAGAGAGATACAACTCCTAGGAGAGGTGGGTGGGTTGTGAGGACTAAATTCCTGCTGTTCCCAGAGATCACCTGTTACAGGTGAGTAACTATGCTATCTCCAGGAACAAACAGGAATGTAGTCATCACATATGGGGACTCCCTAGCTTTAGATGCCAGGGAGAGACCCCAGAAGTTGTGTGTCCCTGAGAAGGGCTCCACTTCCCCCCATGGATCTCTGGCATCCTACCAGGGATGGTGGGTAGGAGTTAATTAGGTATGGAACAGGTGTTGAACAGCCTGACCAAACAAGGCATCCCGGCGGGAGTCCTTGTCCAAACAGTAATTGGCTGTGAAGGTATGAACTGAGGCCCAGGTGGCTGCTCGACAGATGTCGTCGATAGACACAGAGTGCAGATGAGCCATTGAAGTTGCCATGGCTCTCACATTGTGAGCTGTGACATGGCCCTCCACAGGAAGATTCTTACTCTGATAGGCAAAGGCTATACACTGAGCAATCCAATTAGATAGTGTTCTCTTGGAGACTGGAAGTCCATAATGAGAAGGATCAAAAGCAACAAAGAGTTGAGAGGACTTTCTATGTTGCTGTGCTCTTTGTAAGTAAAAGGCTAAAGCTCTTTTACAGTCCAAAGTATGAAGGTTCCTTTCTGCATTTGATGCATGAGGCCTTGGAAAGAACACAGGCATGTAGACCACTTGGTTTAGATGAAAAGGCGAGACCACCTTTGGCATAAAGTGTGGATGAGTCCTAAGGACTACCTTGTCATGATGGAACCTTGTATAAGGTGGATCAGGTACTAGTGCTTGCAACTCACTGATGTGACATGCTGATGTGATTGCAATAAGAAAGATAACCTTCCAAGAAAGGAATTTCAAGGAGGTAGTAGCTAAGGGTTCGAAAGATGGCTTCATGAGCTGACCAAGAACCAAATTTAAGTCCATGCCACGGGTGGTGGCTTTATGGGAGGCTTAGTTAGCAGAAGGCCTCTCACAAATCTTGCTATAAGAGGATGGGAGGAGATAGGTTGTCCATTTAGGGGCTTGAAGGAAGCTGCAATAGCACTCAAATGGACCGTCACTGAGTTAGTCTTAACTCCTGCATTGGATAAATGAAGGAGATACTCCAGTAACGATTCCAGAGGTATGGCACTGGGGTTAAGACCCTTCTGTGAACACCATACGGTAAACCTTTTCCACTTGAAAGCATAAGAGCGTCTTGTGGAAGGCTTCCTGGAAGCATAAAGGATATCCTTTATTTGCTGAGGGAGGTTAAGATCATGGAGATCTAGGCCTTCAGCAACCAAGCCCTGAGATGCAGAGACTGGGGATTGGGATACAATAACATTCCGTCCTCCTGAGATAGGAGATCTGGAGCAGACCCTAACTCCAGGGAGGGAGCTTGAGAGAGATGTAGAAGCAGAGAGTACCACACTTGCCTTGGCCAATGTGGAGCTATGAGAATCATACGGCCTCTGTCTCTCTGAAGCCTGAACAGGGTTTTGGGAATCAGGGAATGGGTGGAAAGGCATACAGGAAGTCTTGACCCCAGTAAAGGAGGAAAGCATCCCTGGCCTGAGCCCCCTGAGCCAGGGTTCTGGAACAGAACCGGGGAAGTTTGGCATTCCACGGACTTGCAAAGAGGTCTATGTCCGGGGTTCCCCAAATCTGAAAAATCTTGGCTACCTGGTCTGCATGCAGAGACCACTCGTGTGGAAGCAGAACTCAACTGAGTCTGTCTGCCCAAGAGTTTTGTATGCCTGGAAGATACACTGCCAGGAGATGAATCTGATGCCCTCTGGCGAGGGCCCATAGTCGCAAAGCTTCGTTGCAAAGCGACAGAGAGCCTGTTCCCCCCTGCTTGTTCACGTAGAACATGGCTACTTGATTGTCCATATGAATGAGGACTGTCTTGTAGCTGAGCAGGGTGTGGAACACTCGAAGAGCAAGGAAGATTGCTCTGAGCTCCAAAAGACTGATATGTAGATGAGTTTCCTGTGGAGACAAGGTGCCATGGGTGGAGAGGTCTTGTAGATGAGCTCCCCAACCCATTGGAGAAGCATCAGTTGTGAGAGTCGCCTGGAGTAAGGGTTGATGGAAAGGGGACCCCAGCAACAGGTTTTGAGTGGTCCTCCACCACTGGAGGGACAAAACAAGCCGACTTGTGTTTGCTATTTTGTCTGACAGGCATCCTTATGCCTGTGTCCATTGAGTAGATAAAGTCCACTGGGCTGCCCTCATATGGAGGCGAGCATAGGGAACCACATGCACGGTAGATGCCATGTGACCTAGTAGTTGTAGCATTTCTCGGGCAGTGAGATGAGACTTTAGCACTGCTTGAGAAGCTAACTGCACCATGCGAAGGCAACGGGCCTGGGGGAGATAGGCCCTTGCCTTTCTTGTATCCAGCAAAGCTCCTATGAACTCTAAAGACTGAGTGGGAGTTAGACTGGATTTTGGGATGTTTGTTACCAGACCCAAATACTGAAGGATTCGCATTGTGCAGGATAGAGAAGTCCTGGCCTCTGACTCTGTTGGGGCTCAAATGAGCCAATCGTCTAAGTAGGGGAAGACGAATATCCCTAGAGTGCGGAGAAATGCTGCTACCACAGCCATGCAATTCGTGAACACCCTTGGTGTTGAGGCCAGGCCAAAAGGAAGCACCCTGTATTGGTAGTGCTTTCCTTGAAAAAGGAACCGAAGGAACTTTCTGTGTGTTGGATGGATGAGAACATGGGTGTACACATCCTTGAGATCTAGAGAACAAAGCCAATCCTGACTCTGAAGATATGGCAGCAGAGTTCCGAGAGAAATCATCTTGAATTTCTCTTTTACAAGGAATTTGTTCAATTCTCTGAGGTTTTCTTTGGGATAAGGAAATAGGGGGAGTAGAACCCTGGACCCTGTTGATGGATGGGTACTTCTTCTATTGCCCCTTGGGCAAGAAGCATAGTGACCTCTTGACCTAACAGGTTGATGAGAGAGGTCGTAGAATTGAACTGCCTTATCATTGTGGGAGGGGGCATGCTTGAAAAATGAAGCTTGTACCCCTCTTTTATGATGGAGAGTGTCCAATGCTCTGCTGTTATCTGTCCCCATCTAGGGGCAAAATGGCCCAACCTTCCTGGAATGGTGGAAGGCTCTGGTCCATTGAGAGCCAGGAAGGCTAAGTTCTCTAGCTGAAAGTCAAAGGCCTTGTGGAGGCTGAGACTGCTGAGACGGTTGAGGCTTAGCAGTCTTGCTTTCCTTTGTTTGGGTGGTTGCTGACTTTTCCGGACAGGTTTATTTATTTATTTATTTATTTTATTTAACAATTCTTCTATACCGCGCTATTTCAATCAGTGCGGTGTACATTGAAACAAGAACATACTACAATGCATACAAGTAACATTGAGTTTTACATTGAACAGGAAGATTCAACATAGGACAACCGGGGGAACTATGTACAGATTGACTTAAATAAGGTTGACCTGCAGAACGTCCCTGCTGAGAATATGCAGGATAAAATCTTTTCTTTTTAGAAAAGAATGGTTTCTTAAAAGATTTCTTTCTTGCAGGATCAGCTGTAGACCTGGATAATCTATCCAAGGTGGAGTTTTCAGCATCCATCTCATTGGCTTTCTCCTGCCAATCTTTACCAAACAGGTTCTTACCAGTACAAGGAAAATTTCCCCGTTTGTCTTGTACCCAGAGCTCCAGGTCAGATGCCTGGAGCCAAGCAATCCTACGTGCACCTATGGCAATAGCAGAGGTTCTGCTTATGCACTCAAAACAGTCAAAAGCTGCATGGTTGACAAATTTTGAAACATCCTGGGCATGTTTGACCAATGTGAGAAAATCCTGTCTTCTATCCTCAGGAAGAAGAGAGCCCAAAGCCTCTAAATCTCCTGTGACTTCCTTCAGGAACATTCCCAGATAAAGACTATAGGAACTGATCCTGGCAGAAAGCATGGAAGCTTGGAAGACACGATGTCCAAAAGCATCCAAAGTTCTGCACTCACGTCCTGAAGGATTAGAGGCATGCCACTTTGCACTCTTGATCCTTCTCATAGCTGATTCCACTACAATAGAGTGGTGAGGAAGCTGAGTTTTCTGGAACCCAGGACAAGGAGGGACTCGATACAGAATATCCAGTCTACGAGAATGAGGAGAGGTGTCTCCCATATTCTTAACATGAGATCATGCAAGATCTCATGGATGGGCAAGGTAGCTGCCTCCTTAGGAGTTTTAGGATATTGTAAAATTTCCAACTCCTTTGCTCTGGGCTCTGTTTCAGGTGCCACAGTAATGGACAGACCTCGAGCCACCTCCCTGATGAAATCCTTAAAGAAAATGTCCTCTGGAGGAGACTTCCTACGTTTAGGGGGGGAAGGCTCCTCTGGGAGAAGTATTCCTGCATCGACAGAACTGTCAGAATCCTCAGACTCCTTTGAGGACTCGAAGTATCTTCTGTCAGGATGCTCTTGAAGGGCCCGATACCCGTACCGACCGAAGTCGGTAGTGGGAGTAATCGGTACCGGAGTATCGGTACCGGAAGGCATCGGATGACAGGGTGCTGGCAATGCGGACACCGATGTCAATGCTATCAGTACCAGTACCGATACCGGAGTCGGTGCCGGTACCGGTTGAAAAGTCTGACGCAGTTCCGAGGGTGTCGACACCGCAAGGACAGCCGCCAGGCTGCGCTCAATAGCCAGGACTCTCTGGTCTATTGACGCTGCAGATGCCTGGATGTCAGTACCGGAGAAGACCGCCGGTACCCCAGAGCATGGCACCAGTAGTTCTGCCGAGGTCGAGGCCTCGAGAACATCCTGGAGCCCCGATAATGCTTTGGAAGCCGAAGCCTCCCGCCGGGGCAATTCTGCCAGTGCAGAATCCTCAAGGGCAACGCCAGAGGCGTCTCGATGCTTAGAAGGAGATCTACCCTTTGAGGACCGGCTAGACTTATGTTTAGTTACCTGAGATCCACGGGAGGAAGACGAAGCCCTGGAAGACGTCGATGCCACCGAAGCTGCATCAGAGGGAAACAGGGTACTGAGCTTGGCGGCTCGGTTCTGTTGTCCTCTCTTGGACATCATGGCACAGGCCATACACTCCGAGATGGAATGGTCAGGACCTAAACATTTCAGACACCACTCATGGGTGTCGGTGACGGAGATGGTACCGCCACACTTGGTGCACTTTTTAAAACCCGAGGAGGGTTTTTCCATTATGGAAAAAATTTTGGGCCTAAGGCCCAAAATGGCGCATGCACCTGGAAAAAAAAGGGAAAGTGCTAAGGATTTTTTTTTTTTTAAAGAAAACAAAGACAGAAATAAAGAAAAAATGGCGGTACCGGTAAAGCGTCGAGGAATGCAGACGCGACCACAAAAAAGAAGGAAAATTTTCTGCGGTGACAGGAACACGACCTTCTGGCTCTGCGGAAAACGAAGAACTGGAGAGAGGCAGTTGGGAAAGGCGGGAAGGCAGCATGCAGGCGCTGTGGGATGCTCCCAAAAGCTTTCTAATTGGACGCTGGGGAGTGTTCCCGCGCAGGCTCCGTCGGTACCAACGATACCCATATGCGATGACTACATTCCTGCTTGTTCCTGGAGGTCAGGGAATGCTAACATGGATAGAAACATTCAACAATGGGAGTATTAACTATTTACATGAACTTAGGATGCATGGTTGTTTGAACACTGTGTAGTAATGTTTTAAGAGAGGGTACTTGGAAGTGTAATGTTTTGCTTGGTGGTTCATTTGATTATGGTCTTTAAATAGTAGGGATTTTAGCTCTTTTCTGAAGTGGGATAAATCCTCTGTTTCTGAGTTTTGTAGGTAGGTTGCCTCTTGCTTTTGTATCGTTTGCAAAAAGAATAGCATATTAATTACAAGATTTATGCAGAGGATAGCAGAGGATATTATGTTATTTCTTCCTTGGGAGCTTAACACTGACTTTGGAATTCAACATATGGTCAGTTCTATTCAGGTCACTAAGAAGAAATTATGGAATCTGGGCTTGGAACTAAATGTTGAACCACCCCCCCACATTTTAGATTCTATCTTGTGCTGTGTCTCCCTCTTATTCCACTTAGGTTTTAGTAGAGACTTGACATATTCTTGTTTTCTCAACTGTTCTTTATTTAGGGGTTTTACTGAACCCCATTCTTTATTTCTGTCCATATATTCAACTGGTTAATAAAGCATTTTTTTAAACTTCGTTTCCTGTGCAGATTTTAGAATTGTCTTACCAGCCCCTTGTTTTCACTCCAATGAATTAACGTAACTTTTTAATTTGGACTACCAACAATTGCAGTTATAACCGCTTCAGCTTATACAAAATTCAGCAGCACGTCTGTTATTGCATTTAAGAATTCTTGATCATGTTACTTCAGCATTATTCTTGCTTCAATGGCTGCCATTCCAATGTGAATTCAATTTAAAGCATTAACGCTGGGCCAGATTATTCAAAAGGCATTAACACGGTTAACAGCTACTTAACCATGTAAATACCTGCTAACCAGATATTCGATGATACATACACGGGTAGTGCCATCGAATATCCCCAACTAAGTCCCCCACATGCCCCGATGCTAGCCAGCTAGCATCGGGGCATGCAGGGGGCGTTCCGGAGTGGAGGTGAGGACTGGCGCTAACCAAGCAGCACCGATATTATATTATAGGCACCGAGCAGCTATGGCGCTTAGCCCTGCCCAGTTGAATATCGGGCCCACTGTTTTTTTATATCACTTCATTTAGGAGTTACTTCTGATGATGTTGGTTTTAGTGTAGGTGCCCGAACTCCAAGATACAAAGATCAAGCCCTTCTATTAGTTCATGCCCCTCCAGGCTTAGAAAGGTCTAGAATGATTAATAGAATGTTGTTTTTTTTATCTGGTCCCTTTTCATGGAACCAGCTGCCTATGAGTTTACGATTACACAGGTCTGCGACTAAAAAGCTGTTTGATTATTTTCATCTAATTTCCATGTATTTTGGTGTGCTGAAAACAAATAAAATATTGAAAAAAACTCCTAGACGTCATGATTTGCCACAACATGCAAAATTGTCTTCAAATTTATCAAATATTTTCAAATTACTATTAATTAATTCAAATTACTGTTAATTAATTCACATAAGTGCATTTAAGATATAAAATACCAAAAAAACCTTAAAGGGGTTGTCCGAGTTATGTAAAAAAAAATATAGCACTGTAAATCTGATGGTCAGCAATATATACATAAGCTAAGCAAGTTTTAAGTCCGTGCTTCTAATGGTAGAAGGGGTTAATCTTTCCTGAAGAATCCAGTGGGAGGGAGACACAGGGCAGATAGCAGCAGCTCCGGTCAGTGCAGGGGGACGTGGCCAGCACTGTGACGTCTCGTGTACAGACACAGAGCTGCTCTCTCCTGCATGCCACACTTGTGCACGAATCATCATCAGGTGCTTGGTTCTAGGCTGTTCACACTTTTTCATCGCAATTCGTGTTAGCTCGTCATTCTTCAACCATTATGTTATGGCTCTTCGAAAGTGTATTAATTCGCCAGACAGTTTCTGTTTCATCTGTGGTGAATATACAGTGTTGAAGCAAAGCAGAATATTACAGACTTTGTGAAAAAAGTATACTTTGCATACTTTGGACTAAAAATTGGAGATCAAGATAAAGTCTGGGCGCCTCATAAAGTGTGCAAACGGTGTGTTGAGGACCTCTGAAACTGGTTCAAGGGTAAGAAAAAATCTTTCCGTTATGGGATTCCTATGGTATGGCGAGAGCAAAAGAACCATAGTGACGACTGTTACTTTTGTTCATGCGATGTGAAAGGGTTTAATTCCAAATGGAAGCATTCCATTTCATACCCCAATCTTCACTCGGCAATTCGTCCCATCCCCCATGGTACAGATAAACCAGATAAACCAGTACCCAAGCCCCCTGCTACCTTGGAAGAGATACCTAGCTCCGATGAAGGTGAAGTCATACCTGAACCAGATGACAAATCAAGTTCTGACTTTGAAGATGATACAAGACCAAAATTGTTTTCTCAGGAGGAGATGAATGATTTGGTAAGAGACTTGAATCTTCCCAAAGATGCCGCTGAGTTACTCGGATCAAGGCTGAAAAGCAGGAATTTATTGTTGCCAGGAGTGTCATCTTCATGGTTCAGACATCGTGAAAAGGAGTTTGTTTCTTCCTTCACCCAGGAAGACAAGTTGGTTTATTGCATCGATGTCGAAGGTCTGATGGGTCAATTTAAAATCCAATATGATTCAGAGCAATGGCGTCATTTTATAGATTCTTCAAAAAGAAGTCTCAAAGCAGTTTTACTCCACAACAGTTTTTACGCTTCCATTCCTGTAGGTCATTCCGTACACTTGAAGGAAACCTACGAGAACTTGGAATTGGTTCTTCGTAAACTTAAATATGAAGACCATGGTTGGCAAGTATGTGGGGACTTGAAGGTCTTGTGCATGCTGCTCGGGCAACAAGCTGGGTATACCAAATATCCTTGTTTTCTGTGTCTATGGGACAGTCGAGACCGACAAAATCAATGGACCAAGAAGAGTTGGCAGCCAAGGGTGCTAACAGTCGGTGAAAAAAATGTCCTCCGAGAAACTTTGGTACCTTCCCATAAAGTTCTTCTACCACCTCTCCACATAAAATTGGGATTGATGAAGCAATTCGTAAAATCACTTTCAAGAGATGGAGAATGCTTCAAATACTTGGTCACCAAGTTTCCAGGCCTGTCGGAGGCAAAATTGAAGGAAGGTGTGTTCGTCGGACCAGACATTAAAAGGCTTATAGTTGATCAAGAGTTTGTCAATACCATGATGGATCCTCAAAAAGAAGGGTGGATTGCATTTAAAGAAGTCGTACAGAAATGTTTAGGCAATAACAAAGATCCTCACTACAAAAAGATCATCGGACGAATGCTGAAAGCATTTCAAGCTTTAGGTTGCCTGATGAGTTTGAAAG
Source organism: Ichthyophis bannanicus (assembly GCA_033557465.1). Classification (NCBI taxonomy): domain Eukaryota; kingdom Metazoa; phylum Chordata; class Amphibia; order Gymnophiona; family Ichthyophiidae; genus Ichthyophis; species Ichthyophis bannanicus. The sequence continues at coordinate 253,445,393 of CM066031.1, forward strand.
TGCATTTCCTCTGGTCCCACCTTGACTACTTTCCTGAAAATTTGGGAGCTGTGAGTAAGGAACAAGGTGAACGATTCCACCAAGACATTAAAGAGATGGAAAGGAGATACCAGGGAAAATGGAACATTACAATGATGGCAGACTACTGTTGGATGCTTCAGAGAGATATTCCAGATGCTACTCACAAGCGTAAATGCACCAAGAGGAGCCTCACAAGGAAGAAGAATCGAGTTTAGTGTGTGTAGGTGAGCTCATTTCAGTTCAAAAAAGGATTTTCATGAAAATATTGTAATAAAACTTTAATTTTATAAGTCTGTTTCCATTTATTTTGAGGTATTGCCTTATTTAACATAGTTACCTAAATTGTCAGGAAACGTGATGTCCTATGACAAAATGGAGGTCATTTTTGGATTCAGCGCACCAAAAAAAATAAAGATTATGTGGAATAACCAAAACAGCTCTCGAAAAAATTTTTTTTGATGGATGTGCTTGATTTTAGGAAATAAGCAAAGGCTTTTTTATTTAATCAGGCTTTTAGCAAAATTTGTTAAATATTTATTTGAAATTATTGCTTGTTAGAGTTATGTTAAGTTTTTTTATTGAACATTTTCTATGTTGTATTGTGATCCACTAAGAATGATATGAGATTAGTGGAATATAAATTTGTTTAAATAAACATGCATTCATGTGTGTGTCTGTGACCTGGAGGGGAGAGGTGAGGGGGAAATTTGAATGGAGCAGTACCCAAACATTCTGTTGGTCTGGAAAAAATAATAAATTAAACGAAGTATGATAATGTATGAAACCATCAGACATCACTGTCAACAGATTTCAAAGGGACTCATTAAAAAGTTTAACCATTGGATAATGCTGTCCCACAGCAACAGGTATGAATTGATAGCATACATAGAAACCATTTAAAAACTTATACACTTCAGTCAAGAGATTTCATAGTAGAATTATTTTTTTAATGAAATACACATCTGAATGAGTAAGAGGAAGCCCATCAGGGTCAGGGGTATGGCTACACCATTTTGGGGAAGGGGAATTATGTGCAATCTCTCTGGGTGCATGCATACATGATCGTGTATTTGCATGTGTCTGTAGCTAGAAAAGGAGAGACGCAATTTGAATGAAGCAAAGGGGGAGGGGCTTATTTGGAATCTCAGTCTGATCTGGCCTATTTTTAAACTCAGTGTGTTTTTTCACCAGGTCCCATTCTGATAAACAGTTGGAGAGTTATTTTTCTCCAAACAGACATTTTCAATCCCTTTATAATTTCTTTCCAACATCTTTTGTGTTGAAAAGGATAAAAGCAATGTGCGTACAATTAATTTCTCTACCTCTCCTCTAAGGGTCAAACTGATGCATGGGCAAACTGGGCATATACTTAGGACCCATATTCAATAAGTCTCCTGTAATTGAAATGAATCTGACATAAGTGCAGGAAAAGGGCAGCTGGTAGAGAGAATATCTTAAGATGGTGTGACTTCCCCTAGGGCAGGGGTCGGCAACCCGCGGCTCCGGAGCCGCATGCGGCTCTTTCTCACCTTTGCCGCGGCTCCGGAGCACACTGCCGGCTTTAAACGTCGCGTTATGGGCTCCCTGTCCGCTCCCTCCCTTCTTCTGCAGCCGCGGTTTCCCTGTCTCTTAGGGAACCGCGGCTGTGCTTTTAAAATCATCTCGGAGCCCTTCCTGTCTTGACGGGCTCCGTGCAGCATTGTCCCGCCTCTAAAGGAAGTTTTGGAGGCGGGACAATGCTGCACGGAGCCCGTCAAGACAGGAAGGGCTCCGAGATGATTTTAAAAGCACACAGCCGCGGTTCCGTAAGCGGCAGGGAGCCGTGGCTGCAGATGAAGGGAGGGAGCTGACATGGAGGGAGGGAGCAGATATGAATGGATGGATGGATGGAGGGGAGGGGGGGGGGCTGACATGGAGGGAGGGAGCAGATATGAATGGATGGAGGGAGGGGGGCTGACATGGAGGGAGGGGCTGATATGAATGGATGGAGGGAGGGGGGCTGACATGGAGGGATGGAGGGGGCTGACATGGAGGGAGGGAGCAGATATGAATGGATGGAGGGAGGGGGGCTGACATGGAGGGATGGAGGGGGCTGACATGGAGGGAGGGGGGCTGACATGGAGGGATGGAGGGGGCTGACATGGAGGGAGGGAGCAGATATGAATGAATGGAGAGAGGGGGGCTGACATGGAGGGATGGAGGGGACTGTCATGGAGGGATGGATCGAGGGGGGCTGACATGGTGGGATGGTGCAGATATGAATGGATGGAGGGTGGGGCGCTGACATGGAGGGAGGGGGGCTAACATGGAGGGATGGATCGAGGGGGGCTGACATGGAGGGAGGGAGCACAAATGAATGGATGGAGGCAGGGGGCTGACATGGAGGGATGGATCGAGGGGGCTGACATGGAGGGATGGAGGGGGCTGACATGGAGGGAGGGAGCAGATATGAATGGATGGAGGGAGGGGGCTGACATGGAGGGAGGGAGCTGATATGAATGGATGGAGGGAGGGAGGGAGGGAGGGGGGGGCTGACATGGAGGGGAGGGGGCTGACATGGAGGGATGGAGGGGGCTGACATGGAGGGAGGGGGGCTGACATGGAGGGAGGAGCAGATATGAATGGATGGAGGGAGGGGGGCTGACATGGAGGGATGGATCGAGGGGGCTGACATGGAGGGATGGAGGGGGCTGACATGGAGGGAGGGAGCAGATATGAATGAATGGAGGGAGGGGGGGCTGACATGGAGGGATGGATCGAGGGGGGCTGACATGGAGGGAGGGGGGCTGACATGGAGGGATGGATCGAGGGGGGCTGACATGGAGGGATGGAGGGGGCTGACATGGAGGGAGGGAGCAGATATGAATGGATGGAGGAAGGGGGGCTGACATGGAGGGAGGGAGCTGATATGAATGGATGGAGGGAGGGAGGGAGGGGGGCTGACATGGAGGGAGGGAGGGAGGGTGGGTGAAATGGTGGGAGGGACCTGATATGGATGTTTGGAGGGCTGGAAGGAGGGGGGCTTACATGGAGGGAGGGAGCTGATATGGATGGAGGGCGGGGGGCTGACAGGGAGGGATGGAGGGGGTGACATGGAGGGAGGGGGGCTGACATGGAGGGGGCTGACATGGAGGGATTGGGGAGGCGGGCTGACATGGAGGGAGGAGCTGGATATGGATGGATGGAGGGAGGTAGGGAGGGGGCTGACATGGAGGGATGGAGCACGGGTAATGGGGGTGAGGGGACTAGCCCTGGACAAGAGCTGATTAGGGGAGGCTAGGACTGGGACGGAGCTGATGGGGGGGAGGACTGGTCTTGGGCGGATTAGGGGAGGCTAGCACTGGTGATGGGGTGGTGGGGGGATTAGCACTGGAAGCGAGCTGAGTGGGGGCTTTGTCTGGGAATGGGCGGTTTTTGGGGAGGGGAGGATAGAGTTGCTGGCCCGGGAAGATAACTGGGGGCTACGGCCACAAATGGGCTGATCTGCGGGGATGGGAGAACGGCCCTGGACCTGAGCGGGGCGGCCATGGTATTTGTACTAGAAGGGACTGGTCAGTGGGGAAGGAGGGGGACTGGAAGGAAATGGACACCAGTGGCAATCATGGGAATGCAAGTTGACATTGGAAGGTACTGGGAGTGAGGACTGGAAAGGGGCTGATATTGGGGAGGGTTACTGGGACTGGAAATAGGCTGATGGAAAGAAGTGAAGAAAACGAAAGAAGAGATAAGAACTGGCAGATGGACCATAGACCACAGAAAGAGAGCTAAGAGAAGACAGGAAAGCAGAAGCCTCAGATCGGGACCAGCATGATCAAAGAATAAATTGGTCAGACAACAAAGGTAGAAAAAATAATTTTATTTCATATTAGTGATTTGACTACAAAATCATCATAATTTTGAAATCAAATATTGTTACTTCTTGTTGTTATATTTTCTGGCGTATTTTTTTTGGTGTGCGAAGGAAGAGGGGTAGTCTTATACGGCGAGTATAGGCCAAACACCTATATTTTAACAGGAAAAGTAGGGGGTCGTATATAGCATTAAGGTAAGAAACAATATATGCAGTGTTAGATTTGTTTTAAATGTCGCAATGGTTTTGCGGCTCCCAGTTTTTTTTTTCCCTTCGGAAACGGGTCCAAGTGGCTCTTTATGTCTTAAAGGTTGCAGACCCCTGCCCTAGGGGTATGGGAGACTGACTACCCCTCTGATAATACGTCTCCACAAAAAGCGTAGTTACTCACCTGAATCAGGTGTTCTTCGGGGACAGCAGGAATCAGTCTTCACATATGGGTGATATGGAGCCCATGCGGAAGCATAAGAACATAAGATATGCCATACTGGGTCAGACCAAGGTCCATCAAGCCCAGTATCCTGTTTCCAACAGTGGCCAATCTAGGTCATACGTACCTAGCAGTTTCCCCAAAAGACACAGGTTCCACAATGCTTGTACTGGGTCAAGCACTGATATCCTGGGTCCTTTCTTTAATAATGGCTTATGGACCTTTCCTCCAGGAACTTGTCCAAACCTTTTTTAAACCCAGCTACACTAACAGCCTTTACTACATCCTCCGGTAACAAATTCCAGAGTTTGATTACACGTTGAGTGAAAAAATATTTTCTTTTATTAGTCTTAAATAGTTTATCCTGTAGCTTCATTGCATGTCCCCTAGTCTTTCTATATTCTGATAACGTAAACTATCGATCTACGTTTACCCGTTCCACTCCGTTCATTAATTTATAGACTTCTATCATATCTCCCCTCAGCCGTCTCTTTTCCAGGTTAAAGAGCCCTAACCTTTTTAGCCTTTCTTCATAGGAGTATCCTTCCATCCCCTTTACCATTTTGGTGGCTCTTCTCTGAACCTTTTCTAATAATTTTATATCCTTTTTAAGATACGGCGACCAGAATTGTACACAATATTCAAGGTGCGGTCTCACCATGGAACGATATAGAGGCATTATAATATCTTTTGTTTTATTTTCCATTCCTTTCCTTATGATACCTAGCATTCTATTTGCTCTCTTGGCCCCCGCTGCACACTGGGCTGAGGGTTTTAACATGTTATCCACAATGACGCCTAAATCTTTTTCCTGGGTGGTGGTTCCTAATGTGGAACCTTGCATCGTGTAACCATAGTTTGGGTTGTTCTTCCCTAGGTGCATAACTTTGCACTTGTCCACATTAAATTTCATCTGCCATTTTGATGCCCAGTCTTCTAATTTATCAAAATCCTCTTGCAATTTTCCACAATCCTCTTGGGTTTTAACAACTTTAAATAGTTTTTGTCATCTGCAAATTTGATAACCTCACTCGTTATTCCACTTTCCAGGTCATTTATGAAGATGTCAAAAAGCAGCGGACCCAGCACAGATCCCTGGGGTACACCACTATTCACCTTTCTCCATTGGGAAAATTGGCCATTTAGCCCAACCCTCTGCTTTCTATCTTTTAACCAGTTCTTGATCCACAGTAGTACACTGCCTCCTATCCCATGACTCTTTAGTTTTGCCAAACGTCTCTGATGAGGGACCTTGTCAAAGGCTTTCTGAAAGTCCAGATACACTATATCAACCGACTCACCTTTGTCCACCTGTTTATTCACACTTTCAAAGAAACATAACAGATTAGTAAGACAAGATCTTCCTTGCCTAAAGCCATGTTGGCTGTCTCCCATTAGGCCATGACTATCTACATGCTGAGTAATTTTATTCTTTATGATGGTTTCTACCATTTTTCCCGGTACCGACGTGAGGCTCACCGGTCTGTAGTTTCCCGGATCACCCCTGGAACCCTTTTTAAAAATTGGTGTTACATTGGCGATCCTCCAATCTTCAGGTATTAGAGATGATTTTAATGATAGTTCACAGATTACTAATAGCAGGTCTGCAATCTCATATTTCAGTTCTTTCAACACCCTTGGATGTATACCATCTGGCTCAGGTGATTTGCTACTCTTCAGTTTATCTAACAGTTGTAATACATCTTCCCGATGTATCGATATTTCCTTCAATTCTTCCGCACCTTTAAATACCACTTCATCTCCCCAGCTTTCAAATATAGCCTTAGGGAGATGCACCACGCATACGTGGTCCACTTCCCACCCAAGGGTGCCATCTTGCCTTAGTCGAATGACATAGCTAAGATAGCAAAAATAAAATAAAGAAGCAACTCCAAGGGGAGGGAGGGAGGGTTGTGAGGACTGATTCCTGCTGTCCCCAGAGAACACCTGTTACAGGTGAGTAACTACGTTTTCTCTGGGAGCAAGCAGGAAGTCAGTCCTCACATATGGGACTCCCCAATTACAGGCTACCGAGAACCTGTAAAAATGCCACTGCAGTCTGTAAGGGTGAGCCATGATTAGCAGCAACTGAATCCCTATAGAGAGATTCTCACAAGACCCAGCACTCCGGTAGCCTGAACACAGAAGGGACAGAGGACAGGAGTTGCCCACACCCTGAAGAAATTATGGAGTATGGCCTTGCAAAAGGCACTGTCCCATCGAGACTCCCTCTCCATGCAGTGGTGAGCTGCGAAGGTACAACCCGAAGTCCAGGTGGCGAACCGGCAGATTTCTGTCACGGGGACGGAATGCAGATTTGCCATGGAAGAAGCCATGGCCCTGATGTGGTGTGCCGTAACCCTCTGGTCCAGTGACATCCCTGCCTCCTCGTAGGCAGAGGTAATGCAGTCCAAAACCCAAATGGACAGAGCTCACTTAGTCACTGGGAGCCCCAGACAACTGGGGTCATAGAATACGAAAAGCTGTGGTGCTTTGCGATGGTCCTGAGTCCATTTCAGGTAAAAGGACAGGGCTCTCTTACAATCCAGATTGTGGAAAACGGTCTTTGCCCTACCGGCGTGAGGCCTCGGAATGAAGGTGAGGAGTACCACCTCCTGGTTGAGGTGGAATGGGGGACATCACCTTTGGCAGAAACTTGAGGTGTGTGCGGCGCACCACCCTATTCTTGTAAAACCTCATGTAGGGTGGTTCTGCCATCAGAGCCTGGAGCTCGCTGACTCTGCATGCTGATGTGAGGGCTACCAGGAAAACGACCTTCCAGGACAGATACCGGAGGAGGCAGGAAGCCAGAGGCTCAAACGAAGGTTTAGTGAGCTGCGAGAGCACCACATTGAGATCCCACTCCGCCACTGGAAAGCGAACAGGGGCTTAGATAACATGAGGCCCTGCAGGAATCAGGACACAAGGGGTTGAACAGAAAGGGGTTTTCCCTCAACAGGAATGGTGATGTGCTGCGATGGCCCTCAGGTGTACTTCAGTCCCACCTGCGATAGGTGAAGCAGGTACTGGAGTACCAGTTGTAATTAGCAGGAGAACAGGTTTGCCCACCTTTTTGCACACCACACAGAGAATCAGTGCCATTTGAAGGCATATGTCCTTCTTGTGGCGGCCTTACGAGAGGCCAGAAGAATCTCTTCCATGTCCTATGGGAGGTTGAAGGGAGCTAACGCTACCCTTCAGCAGCCAAGCTGTGAGTGAGAGGGACCCCAGGTTGGGGTGTAGGAGAGAGACCTGCTTCTTTGAGAGTAGCCTTGGGACTCGGCCCAGAGGAATTGGCGATTCCGTTGATAGGGAGAGGACTGCCTGGGCAACTGAGGGGCTATCAGCATTAGCTATGCTCTGTCACTGCTGGAGCTTCTTGGCTACCAGAAGTGTCAGTGGAAAGGTGTACAGGAGGCCTTCTGTCCACAGGATGAGGAATGCATCCATTGTGACCCGGGACAGGTGCAGCTGTGGGAGCAGAATCGGGACAACTACATGCAAAACAACCGTAAGACTACTACTGGATCCAGATATCACTTGTGACCCTGTTCAGCTTGTCTGCATGGCATTGTCCTGGCCCGGGAAGTACACAGTCTTTAGGAGCATTCCTCTTTGTGCAGGATAGGAAAAGAGGGTTACTGCCTCCTGGCAGAGGGGGTATGACTCTGTTCCTCCCCCCGTTTGTTCATGCAGAACATTGTGACCTGATTTTTGGTCTGGATCAGCATCGAGTGGTGCTGGAGCTGGTGGCGGAAGGTTTGGAGAGCTAGGTATATTGCCCGGAGCTCTAGCAGGTTGATTTGCATACAGGATTCCCTCTGGGACCAGCAGCCTTGCGTCTGGAGGATCACGCAATGCGTTCCCCAGCCCATTAGAGAGGCATCCGTGGTGAGGTCTTTCTGGAGGATGGGTGCCTGGAAGGGCATCCCAGCCTAAAGGTGATGTGGAATCTGCCATCATCCAAGGGAGTCTGCCAGCTGATGGGTCACTTTCACTCTTCCTGAGCCTGCCTATGGCTTGTATCCAATGAGAGTGGTGGCACCACTGGGCTGCCCTCATGTGCAGGCAGGCATATGGTGTCACACGGATCGTGGAGGCCATGTGTCCCAACAGGTGGAGTAGGAGCCGGGCAGGTAGCATCCAGCATCGGTGTACCTCTGCAGCTAACTCCCTGAGGCATTCTGACCTCTCCTGAAAGAGGAAGGCTTTTGCCTGGAGAGTAGTTGTGCCCCTATGAACTCTAGGCGCTAAGCTGGAGTGAGGTGGGACTTGGGGTAGTTTATGATGAACCCCATATGCTGCAGAGTGTTGATTCCTCATTCCAAAACGATGACCTATCTGATCACATCAGCCAATTCACATTCGACGTGGCAGTGTTTCGCTGACCAGCTGCATCAGAAGTGTGTAAAAATATCCAAATGGCTGTAAATATAATTGAAATTTAATATACGTTACATAGCTTCTTCATCGAAAACAGCATGAATAAGACTCCCTTTCCACTGAGTAACTGATACTGAGCTACTTCCAAGTGTTGCAATGAAGAGTCCTCTTAGCCGAACTGAGACTCCAGTTGGGGTGATAAGTGGCTCAGGAAGCAAAAGGAAAGAATCTCTGAGGGCTTTTCCCCTTAAATTTAAATTTATAGGGCCCGATTTTCAAAGGCATTTACATGGGTAACCTTCCCTAGTTACCCATGTAAATGCCTTATCTGGGGATTTTCGAGGGGCACCTACATGGGTCGTGCCCTTCAAAAATCCTGGATACATGCCCAGATGCTATCCACTTAGCATCAGGGCGTGTTGGGTGCGTTCTGGGGTGGAGCAGAGGTGGGCCATGGTGCTATGTAGCACTGATTTTCGATGCTACATGATTAGCGCTCTGCGCCTTAAAGATAGGAGTGTGAAAACCTCGCCTATCTTTAAGGTGCTGGGGGGCTAGCCCTGTAGCACTGAAAATTGGTGCTACACGGGTAGCTCTTGCAGCTTCCTGGCTGTGCGGTGACACCTGGATTTTCGATGCCGGAGCTGCATATGATCCTGGCATGGAAATTTTGGGTTAAGCAGGAGGGGTGTGGGCTATGCGCCAACGCGGCACATAGCCCCACCCAGCTCAAAATCGGGCCCATAGTGAATATACAATATTGTTGTATGCTTCAGCAGTGATTTGGGGATATATATTATATGCATACATATTATAAGGAGACAATAGAGCTACTGAAAGTACAACAGTGATATTTGGCAATACTTACACACAGTTATACATACTATGACACTTGGAGCGTAAAACAATTTGCTACTTCAGGAAATCATACAATGTCTGTCCAAAAAGAAACCAAACTTGCTAGAGGGCCCCAGCAAGCCAACACAGCAGACTTGCGATAATGGTGATGTTAGTGGTGACCTTGAGCTTTAGCCTCACACTTGCTCGATCACGCCACATGAATTAGTTATGAACTACATGCAGTAGAGTGAACTTGTCTCATGTGCCTTTTACTATTTCTGAAGCATGTCATGACAAGCGAGCTTTCAGAGTGGAGTTCAACTTCAGGAACAAAAAGAAGTCTGCAGAGGGCAAATCTGGAGAGTGGGGAGGCCACAGGACTAGAGACATCTTATACTTCGCCAAAAATTCACAGATAAGGAGCAATGTGCACCAACGGCGACAAAGTCAGATAGCCGTGAGTTGCAGAAAGTGAGTCCCCAACTGCGAGGCTCTGCAGACACTAGCGTCCAGAGACACCATCACTCTAGTAGCCTGAATACAAAAGAGTCAGAGGGCAGGAGTTGCCAACACCCTGAACAGATTATGGAGTACTGCCTGGCCAAAGGCACTGTCCTAACAGGACTCACTATCCAGGCAGTAGCAAGCTGCGAACATATGGACTGAAGACCATGTGGCAGCATTTCAGATCTCCATCACCAGTACTGAACACAGGTTCGCCACCAATGTGGCCATTGGTCTCACGCAATGCGCTGTGATTCGGTGGTCCAGGGAGAGCCCAGCTTGCTCAAAGGCGAAGTCAATACAGTCCTCCACCCAAGTGGACAGAGTTCACTTAGTCACAGGAAGCCCCAGTCGCTGAGGTCATAGGAAACAAAAAGCTGCTGTAGATAGGACAGGACCCGTTTGCAGTCCAATGTATGGAGTATAGTTTCCTCCCAACTGGCGTGAGGCTGCGGGAAACAGGTGGGAAGGACCACCTCTGGTTGAGGTGGAAAGGAGATATCACCTTTGGGAGGAATTTGGGGTAAGTGCGGAGCACCATCCTATTCTTGTAGAATCTTGTGTATAGTGGCTCTGCCACCAGGATCTGAAGCTCACTTACACTGCAAGAGGATATGAGAGCTACCAGGAAGGCCATCTTCCATAAAAGATAGCACAGATGGGTGAGCTGTGAGAGCACCACATTGAGGTCCCATTCCACCGCCGGGAGGCAGACGTGAGGCTTAGATAGCATAGAAACATAGAAATATGACGACAGAAAAAGACCACATGGCCTATCTAGTCTGTCCTTCCATATCAACAACTACAACAGTCCCCTTTGTACCTTTAGAGATCCTCTGTGTTTGTCCCATGCTTTTTTGAATTCAGTTACTGTCCTCATCTCTACCACCTCCACTACTCTTTCCGTAAAGAAATATTTCTGCATATCACTCTTGAATCTATCTCCCTTCACCCTCATCCCATGTCCCCTCGTAGCAGAACTTACTTTCAATTGAAAGAGGCTCTTTCCCTGAACATTTATGCCACGGAGGTATTTAAACATCTCAATCATATCACCTCTATCCCACCTTTCCTCTAAGGTGTACATATTAAGATCCTTAAGTCTGTCCTCATATGCTTTATAATGAAGAGCACTAATCATTTTAGTAGCCACCCTCTGCACCGACTCCATCCTGTTCACATCCTTTTGAAGTTGCGGTCTCCAGAATTGCACACTATACTCCAAATGAGGTCGCACCAAAGACTTATACAGAGGCATTATCACCTCCTTTTTTCTGCTAACCATTCCTCTCCGTATGCACCCAAGCATCCTTCTAGCTTTTGCCACTGCCTTTTCTACCTGTTTAGCTACTTTAAGATCATCAGACACAACAACGCCTAGGTCCCGCTCTTCTTTAGTGGACAAAAGTACTTCACCCCCTATACTATATTGCCGAGAGACCAGGGGCTGACCTGAGAGAGGTTACCCTTCGATAGGGTGGTGGTGTGCAGCAATCACAGTCGGGTGCACCCTCACTGAGTTGGACTTCAGTCCAGTGTGTGACAGGTGCAGTAGGTATTGGAGCACCAACTGCACCGGGAAGGAAAATGGGTTCTCCCGCCTCTCCGCACTCCATACCAAGAATCTTAGCCACTTAAAGGCATATGCTCGTCTCGTGGAGGGCTTGTGGAAGGCCAACAGGACCACCTCCACCTCTCGTGGAAGGTTGAAAGGGGACTAGGCTTCCCTTTCAGCAGCCATGTTGTTAACATTAGAGACCCCAAATTGGGGTGCAGGAGGGAGCCCTCCTCTTGGGTCAGGAGGTCAGGGGCATGGCCCAGCGGGACCAGGAGTGCCATGCCCCTGACCTCCTGACCCAGGAGGAGAGCTCCCTCCTCCACCCCAATCTGGGGTCTCTAACGTTACAGTGACAGGGAGAGCAGCAGCAGGAACCATGGTTGTCTGGGCCACCTGGGAGCAATTAGTATAAGTACTGCCCCCTCGCGCTGGACCTTGAAGAGGGTCCAGGCGACCAGAAGGGTCAGCAGAAAGGCATAAAGGAAGCCTTCCATCCACGGAATCAGGAAGGCATCCGCTGCTACCCTCGCCGGGTGAGGCTGCTGCGCATTGTCCGGGGTGACAAAGAGGTCCATCACAGGCATCCCCCAGAGGTAGAAGAGCCATGAGGCCACCCTGGGGTTCAGGAGCCATTCATGCAGCTAGAGTACCCTGCTGAGTCTATCCTCCTGGAGGTTGTCCTGGCCCGGGAGGCAGACTGCCCACAGGAGTATGTTGTTGCGAGCCGCAAAGGACAGGAGGGCCACAGCCTCCTAGCAGAGGGAGTACGACCCTATGCCCCCCTGCTTTATTGACGTAAAACACGGTAATCTGGTTTTCCATCTGTACCAGTACTGACTGGTGTCGCAGATGGTGGTGGAACGCCCACAGGGCCAGAAAGACCACCCCGAGTTCAGTGATTCTGCCTGGGAAAGCTGCCTTTCGTGCAATGGTCCTCGCAGTGCACCCCCCACCTGAGGAGGGAGGCGTCTGTGGTCAGGACCCTCTAAGACAGGGGCGCCTGGAAAGGCATTCCGGCCTGGAGGTGGCAGAGAAGTTGCCACTAGTCGAGGGACTCCGCCAGCTGGCAGGTTATCCTGATCCTGTCCCGCAATCTGCCCGTGGCTTCCGTCCACTGAGAGCAAAGACACCACTGGGCTGTTTGCATATGTAGGCAGAATAGCGGGGTCACGTGGATTGTGGAGGCCATGAGGCCCAGAAGGTGGAGGAGGAGATGGGCTGGCACTAAGCGACAGTGCTGCACCTTTGCTGCTAACTCCCTGAGGCGGTCTGCCCTTTCCCTGGACAGAAAGGCCTTGGCTTACAGGGTGTCCAACTGAGCACCTATGAACTCCAGACTCTGGGCTGGAGTGAGATGAGATTTGGGGTAGTTAATGATAAACCCCAAGTGCTGTACCAGGAGAGTTGCACGCACCCTGTGGCTTGGCGGGCCTCTGCGGCTGTGCCACCCCTGATAAGCCAGTCGTCCAGGAAGGGGAAAACAAAGGCCCCTTGCAAACGTAGGTGGGCAGCGACTACTGCTATGCATTTTATGAAAACCATTGCTGAGGCGGCCAGGCCGAAGAGTAGCACTCTATTCATAGTGCCTTCCTCCTACCATGAACCTTAGGTACTGCCTGTGGGAGGGTTGGATCAGGATGTGTGTGTAAGCATCCTTTAGATCCAAGAAGCAAACCCAATCTCCCTGGTGGAGGTAGGGCAGCAGTGTTCCAAGGTAGAGCATCTTGAACTTCTCCTTCATCAGAAACTTATTTAAGTTTCGCAGGTCTAGGATGGGCCTGAGGCCCCCAGTCCTCTTTGAGACAAGGAAGTACCTGGAGTAGAAAGCCTTTGCCCCCCAGGTATCTGGGCACAGGTTCTACTGCGTTGTCCCTGAAAAGACATGTGAGCTCTGTGAGCAGTAGGGTTTGGTGAAGGAGGAGTCGTATGGCTCTCCTGGAAAGAACCTGGGTGGAATGTGCTGTAGATGGAGAGGGTATCCCTCCCTGACCACCTGCAGTACTCACAGGTCCAAAGTGATTGAGGCCCATCTGTGGGCAAAGAGCGCCAAATGCCCTCCTCTGGGCTGGTCAAGGTCTCCTAGGAGAGGGGAAGCCCTGCCCTGAGAGTCTGGGGGTTTAGGTGCTTTTGCCTTCTGAGTCCCCTGTCCCTGCCTCTTGGGGTGAGAACCCTGCTGATGGCCAGAGTAGGGCTGGGTGGGAGTTGGAGTCTGGGGGTTTAGGTGCTTTTGCCTTCTGAGCCCCCTGTCCCTGCCTCTTGGGGTGAGAACCCTGCTGATGGCCAGAGTAGGGCTGGTACTGATGACCCTGTGTAAAGGCACCCTTTTTCCTGACGTTTTTTTGCAGGGATGGGATGAGGTATTCTTGGAGAGCCTATGATGGGTCACAAAGTTAGCCTCAATCTCAGCAGCTTTGTCGGCCATGAGTTTGCTGAAGAATTTCTCACTGGTACATGGGACATCGATAAGTTTGTCCTGGACTCACTGCTCGAGTTGGAGGTTTGCAGCCAGGTCTGGCACTGGGCCTCGATGCCAGCCACCGCCACTTGAGTCATCAACTTGAAGCCGTCATAGGCTGCCTGGGAGAGGAATTTAGAACAGTCTCGCACTCCTGAAGTCAGAGTCTGGAATCGTTGGAGGGGTTCCCCAACGAGGCCTGATGCAAACCCCGACAGCTCTTTGGCCAGTGCCTTTAGGCACATGCTTATGTCAAGTTCATAGGCTTGGAGCCGGTAACCCAGCATTGAGCCTTAACATTTGCGCCCGAGGGCATTGAGGGCTTGGACCTCCCTACTGGGAGGGATGGAGAAGTGGGTCTTCTGGCTCTTGAGCTTTTACATGGTCGACTTAATGACCATGGAATTGTGTGGGAGCTGGGGTTTGTGGAACCCCGATCCTTTCCAGACGCGGTACATAGTGTCGAGCCGACTGCTAACTACTGGCACCGACGCTCGGGTCTCCCACATTTAGAGTAACAACCTCTTGAGGATCGGCTGTATGGACACCCTGAGGGTTTCTTTGGGTGGAGTCTCGTACTGGAGAATCTCCAACTCCTCGGTGTGCGGGTCCTCCTCTGCCTCTGTCTGCACCAAGAGGGCCCTGGCCATGTCCCTGACAAGTACCACCAGAAACAGCAAACTGCCACGTGGGCAACCAAGAAACAGTCAGGAGACGTGGCAGATAATTAAGCCTTTATTATTCCACGTCTCCTGACTGTTTCATGTCCCTGACAAGGTCATGGAAGGCCACATCCTCTGGAGGAGAGCGGTGTCAAGGGAGACCGGTCTGAGGGGATGTCTTAGTGCTGTTTGGGGACGCCTCGTCCTCCATCTCCCACTCAGAGTTGAGCAGTGATGATGAGTCAGAGGCACTGCGACTTCTTGCATCGAGGTCAATGCCAAAGGACCAACTGCCTGCGGAGGACCTGGGGTCCAAATCGTGGACAGTGGCTGGCGAGGAACAGAAACCCAACGAATGGGACCAGGACCTCGACCGGTGCCGAGGGCTGTCTCGAGGCGGGGGGCGTTCAATGCTTGGCTCGACGACCAGAGACTCCCTTGCAGTAGAGGGCCCAGTCATCAGGGCAGATGAGGCGGAGGAACCAGCCATCATTGCCTGCTGCAGGGCCAGGATAGAAGTGATGTTCTTCTCCAGGGCTACCATCCTGGTTTCCAAGTCTAAAGACTCTGCAGCCTTCGGTGCGGGCACCGAGGATTTTGGGCCTGGAACTGGCCCTTTTGGTAGCCTCGAGGAACCTCGTACAGTCTTGACTGGCTGAGGAATCCTTCTTGAGGACCTTGGTGGGATGCTTCTCGGAGTCACCCGAGTCCCTCCGTGGGGTCTTACCGGGTTTCTGCAGTGCAATCTTGGCTGACTTCGACTTCTCTGGCTCCGGGGCCTTCTCAGAGGCTCCACAGCCACAGGACTCCGAGGATGCCCGGGGCGTCTCGGGATGTGCGGGGCTTGGAGCTCAGTGCCAGGGAGATGGGTGCCGAGTTGGACCTGGGGAACAACCTTTCCTGCAACTCCAACCATTTTCTGTTGGTTTTGGTCGACATGGCCTGGCAGAGGTCGCAGGAGGTGCTGTCATGGTCCGGGCCCAGGCAGCACAAGCAGCAGTCATGGGTGTCAGTAATGGACATAGTTTGACTGCAGCTGTCACACTTTTTGAACCCACTGTGAGATATGGTGGGAGACATCCGGACAGGGTCGACAACCCCCGGGCGAAAAAAGGCACGACTGCCGGTCAAGGGAGACCTCGATAAAAAGAGGGCCAAGAACGGTGCTAGGAAGTGCCGACTCGAGGCGGGAAGAGAAACCGGTATGCCTACCGGAAAACTAGGTTTTACAGGAACAATTTTGTCAAGGATTTTTCTGGGGGAACAGGACATAAGTCCATTGGGCTTCGCAGAAAAAAAGGAGTCTGCGCAAGATGGCAGCCTTGGGTGGGAAAGGGACCAAGCATGTGTGGTGGCATTTCCCAAAGGCTTTCTTTGAAAGCTGGGGTGATGCTTTTGCGTGGGCTCTGTCGGCGCTGATGTCACCCATATGTGAGGACTAACTTCCTACTTGTTCCTGGAGAATGATTGTGACATGGTTCATTTTTTGCTCATTTGGCCAGAGATGTGGGACAAATTTTGCAGCAACATGATGCATCTGAAGTTTGTCAGTCACAATTGTGTGACACAAACCTTTACTAAAGCCTATTTATTCAGCAAGTTCACAGACAGTTAGGCAATGATTTTCAAGAATCAAAGCATGCGCTCTCTTGGAGGAGGAGAGGTCACGTGACAGGAGAGCATCACCCTGGTGTGGCAGGAAGTGATCCTGTAACTAGGACCTGTCCTCCAGGTGATGTAAACCCCTCTCGCACCGAGGTGGTTTCTCCAGGGCCAAGTGCCCATGCGGGAAGGGTTAGGACAGCAGTTATAGTTGGTGATTCGATCATTAGGCATGTAGATAGCTGGGTGGCTGGTGGACGTGAGGATCGCCTGGTAACATGCCTGCCTGGTGCGAAGGTAGCGGACCTCACACGCCACCTAGATAAGGTCTTAGATAGTGCTGGGGAGGAGTCTGCTGTCTTGGTACATGTTGGTACCAATGACATAGGAAATGTGGTAGGGAGGTTCTGGAAGCTAAATTTAGGCTTTTAGGTAGGAAGTTGAAATCCAGAACTTCCAGGGTAGCGGTCTCCGAAATGCTTCCCGGTCCACGCGCAGGACCCACTAGGCAGGCAGAGCTCCGGAGTCTCAATGCGTGGATGAGACAATGGTGCAGAGATGAGGGGTTCGGATTTGTTAGGAACTGGGGAACATTCTGGGGAAAGGAGGGGCTCTTCCGAAGGGATGGGCTTCACCTTAACCGGGATGGAACCAGGCTGCTGGCATTAACCTTTAAAAAGGAGATAGAGCAGCTTTAAAACTAGATAATAGGGGAAAGCCGACAGTCGCCCAAGAGCGCATGGTTCGGAAGAATGTATCCTTGAAGGATACTACAAAAAGCAGAGAGGTTCCAAAAAGAGTAAAGTAGCCCAAATGCCCTCGAGTATGGAGCAGACAGAACTTAAAGATCCCAAATTACCCATGTCTACCAATAGCCAAATTAATATGAATAAAATACAGTCTCTAAAATGCTTGTATGCAAATGCTAGAAGTCTACAAAACAAGATGGAGAGTTAGAATATATAGCACTAAACGAGAGGTTAGATATGATGGAATATCAGAGACATGGTGGAAGGAGGACAACCAGTGGGACACTGTGATACCTGGGTACAAACTATATCGAAATGATAGAGCTGATCAAATTGGTGGAGGGTTGCGCTCTATGTAGAGAGGGCATTGAGTCAGAAAGGATTAAAGTTTTGCAAGAAACAAAATTTGCTGTAGAATCTCTATGGATTGAAATTCCATGTAAAAAGGGGAAGGCGATGGCAGTGGGGGTGTACTATCGTCCGCCTGGCCAGAATGAACAAATGGATGATGAAATGCTCAAAGAAATCAAGGAAGCTAGCAAAAGTTACAGTGCAGTAATAATAATGGGTGATTTCAATTACCCCGGCATCGACTGGGTCAGTGTCACAACAGGACATGCTAGGGAGATAAAGTTCCTAGATGAAATAAATGACTGCTTCTTGGAGCAGCTGGTTCATGAACCGACCAGAGGGGAAGCAATATTAGACCTAGTCCTTAGTGGAACACCAGATGTAGTGCAAGAGATAAGGGTGTTGGGGCCACTTGGCAATAGTGATCATAGCATGATCGCCTTTGATTTAATTATTGGAGGAGGGATAGTAAGGAAATCCACAGTACTACCCTTTAACTTTCGAAAGGGAGACTATGATAGAATGAGGAAAACAGTTAAGAAAAAACTAAAAGGAGCAGTTGCAAAGGTTAAAGACGTACATCAAGCTTGGGTGTTGTTGAAAATACTATCTTGGAAGCCCAGCTGTATTCCACGCTTAAGAAAAGTGGAAGGAAGTCCAAAAAATTGCCAGCATGGTTTAAAGCTGAGGTCAGAGAGGCTGTTGTTGCCAAAAAAGCATCTTTCAAGAAATGGAAAAAAGAGCCAAATGATGAAACCTGGAACAGCACAAGCACTGGCAAGTCAAATGCAAGGCATTGATAAGGCAGGCAAAGAGAGAATTTGAGAAGAAGCTTGCTGCGGAAGCAAAAACGCGAAATAAAGACCTTTTCAAGTACATTCGTAGCAAAAAACCCGTGAGAGAGTCAGTTGGTCCATTAGATGATAAAGGGGTTAAAGGAGCACTAAGAGGCGACAAGGCGATAGCGGAGAGACTGAATGAATTCTTTGCTTCGGTCTTTACTGAGGAAGATGTAGGGATGTTACCCACGACTGAAGTGGTATTTAAAGGTGTGGAAGAATTGAAGGAAATATCGATACATCGGGAAGATGTCTTACAACTATTAGATAAACTGAAGAGTAGCAAATCACCTGGGCCGGATGGTATACATCCAAGGGTGTTGAAAGAACTGAAATTTGAGATTGCAGACCTGCTATCAGTAATCTGTGAACTATCATTAAAATCATCTCTAATACCTGAGGATTGGAGGATCGCCAATGTAACACCAATTTTTAAAAAGGGTTCGAGGGGGTGATCCGGGAAACTACAGACCGGTGAGCCTGACATCAGTACCGGGGAAAATGGTAGAAACCATCATAAAGAATAAAATTACTCAGCATATAGATAGTCATGACCTAATGGGAGACAGCCAACATGGCTTTAGACAAGGAAGATCTTGTCTTACTAATCTGTTATGTTTTTATGAAGGAGTGAATAAACAGGTGGACAAATGTGATTCGTTTGATATTGTGTATCTGGACTTTCAGAAAGCCTTTGACAAGGTCCCTCATCAGAGACTTTTGGCAAAACTAAAGAGTCATGGGATAGGAGGCAGTGTACTACTGTGGATCAGGAACTGGTTTAAAGATAGAAAGCAGAGGGTAGGGCTAAATGGCCAATTTTCCCAATGGAGAAAGGTGAATAGTGGTGTACCCCAGGGATCTGTGCTGGGTCCGCTGCTTTTTGACATATTCATAAATGACCTGGAAAGTGGAATAACGAGTGAGGTTATCAAATTTGCTGATGACACAAAACTATTTAAAGTTGTTAAACCCAGGGGGATTGTGGAAAATTGCAAGAGGATCTTGATAAATTGGAAGACTGGGCATCAAAATGGCAGATGAAATTTAATGTGGAGAAGTGCAAGGTTATGCACCTAGGGAAGAACAACCCAAACTATGGTTACACGATGCAAGGTTCCACATTAGGAACCACCACCCAAGAAAAAGATTTAGGCGTCCTTGTGGATACCATGTTAAAACCCTCGGCCCAGTGTGCAGCGGCGGCCAAGAGAGCAAATAGAATGCTAGGTATGATAAGGAAAGGAATGGAAAATAAAACAAAAGATATTATAATGCCTCTATATCGTTCCATGGTGAGACCGCACCTTGAATATTGTGTGCAATTCTGGTCGCCATATCTTAAAAAGGATATAGCAATTTTAGAAAAGGTTCAGAGAAGAGCCACCAAAATGGTAAAGGGGATGGAAGGCTACTCCTATGAAGAAAGGCTAAAAAGGTTGGGGCTCTTTAACCTGGAAAAGAGACGGCTGAGGGGAGATATGATAGAAGTCTATAAATTAATGAACGGAGTGGAACGGGTAAACGTAGATCGATTGTTT
Source organism: Ichthyophis bannanicus (assembly GCA_033557465.1). Taxonomy (NCBI): domain Eukaryota; kingdom Metazoa; phylum Chordata; class Amphibia; order Gymnophiona; family Ichthyophiidae; genus Ichthyophis; species Ichthyophis bannanicus. The sequence goes on from CM066031.1 coordinate 253,465,178, forward strand.
ACCTTATCAGAATATAGAAAGACTAGGGGACATGCAATGAAGCTACAGGGTAAACTATTTAAGACTAATAAAAGAAAATATTTTTCACTCAACGTGTAATCAAACTCTGGAATTTGTTACCGGAGGATGTAGTAAAGGCTGTTAGTGTAGCTGGTTAAAAAAGGTTTGGACAAGTTCCTGGAGGAAAGGTCCATAAACCATTATTAAGAAGGGACCCAGGATATCAATGCTTGAACCAATACAAGCATTGTGGAACCTGTGTCCCTTGGGGAAACTGCTAGGTACGTATGACCTAGATTGGCCACTGTTGGAAACAGAATACTGGGCTTGATGGACCTTGGTCTGACCCAGTATGGCATATCTTATGTTCTTATGTTCTTATGTTAATGTGATTATCGTCCATTGATGTAGAAGGCTGTCCAGTTTTGGGATCATTTTCAGTGGACGTTCTGCCCGATTTGAAATATTGGTACCATTCGTAATATTGTTTATGGCTTAAACAGTCCACTCCATAAGCTTGCTTCAACAACTGAAAAGTCTTGGTAAAAGTCAATTTCACGCAGAATTTCATGTAAATGTGTTGCTCTTCAAGATTCTTCATATTTCAACTTGCAAAAAAATAGCAAAAGGCACATGAGACGAGTTCACTTTACTGTATGTGGTCCTCAACTAATTCACGTGGCGTGATCGAGTAAGTGGGAGGCTAAAGCTCAATGTCACCACTACACATCATCACCATTATCATGAGTCTGCTATGTTGGCTTGCTGGTGCCCTCTTTAGCAAGTTTGGGGGTTTTTTGGACAGACCTCGTATTCCAGTATTTATACTGATATCAAAGGTGTTTTTCTCTTTGGGTTTTTTAAGGTTATTTTCTTCATCAGCCTCTTCTATTTTTCATTTTGTCTGTCTTCTAACTTAGCTTCCTGGTTCTCCTCATGCTCAATTGCTTCAGGTACAAATCTTAAATTGTAAGCTCTCTGGATGATACGCATATGTAAATACCTACCTACTATACCTGACTGCAACTTGCTTTAAGTTACCTATGAAAAGGCATGATAAAAAACCTTCTATGCTTGTCTTCTCTTTTCTTCATGCACCTTTCCTTTGTCCACCTCAGATATCCTTTATTTTATTTCTCACTGTCTTTCTCTCCCCATCGCTGCTTTACCTCTCTTCCTTTTTCACCATTCTCTCTCCTGCCTGTCTCTTCCTCTATTGACCCCATTGAGCTCCTCAGTGCCTCTCAACCATCCCCAGACCTATTACTTGTTCTCTATTTCACTCCTCTTACTCTTCTCTTTTCCACTTGCCTACCCTTCATCTCCCTTTGACTAAAATACTTCCCAAAAACATGCATATGACAGCATTCTCTCTGGTTCCCCACTCCCAGCCTTCAATTGCATGTCCTGTCTTTCCCTTCATCTGCCATCTCCCTGCTCTTGCTATCAGACCACTGCCATTCCCCCCTATTCTCAGCTTCCATCTACCTTCTCAGCTCTTCTGATCTTTCACTCCTCCATCTCCCAAACTTGCACTCTCTTCCACGGAAAATGGTAAACAGCAGTGGCAAGAGGAGGACCAGCAGGGCTCAAGAGGCACCATGGGGGACAGTGAAAGCACTGCATTGCCTGAACCCACAGCTTTCTCTTTTTCCTCCAACCCCTGCATAGGCTTCATTTCTAATCCGGAAGACCAGGCAATAGTAAGAGTTGAGGGGGGAGGGATAGGAGGAAGTGATGTTGGAGATAGCAGTTGCTGTGGGAACAGAAAGCACAGCACTTTCACTGTTCTCTATATTGCCTGTTGTCTCAAGACTGGGAGATATACTGCAGGTTATAGGGTGAAAGAGATCAATGCCGGCAATGCACCACCAGGAACAATGAGGCTGGCTTTCTAGCAAGTGACTGTCTCTTGAAGTTTAGGCTCCTCTTTTGTGCAGCAGACTTAGGTTGATCAAATATTTTTAATCAACTATATTCCTTACTCAAACAAGTAAAACCTCTCAGGACGCCTCTTGATCCACAGTAGCTACCATATACAGCACCACAATTTTAAGAAATTAAAAGCAACAGGTAAGCAGGAGCTGCTCGAAGAAATCAAGGAAGCTAACAAAAGTTACAGCGCGGTAATAATAATGGGTGATTTCAATTACCCCGGTATCGACTGGGTCAGTGTCACGGCAGGACCTGCTAGGGAGATAAAGTTCCTAGATGACATAAATGACTGCTTCTTGGAGCAGCTGGTTCATGAACCGACCAGAGGGGAAGCCATATTAGACCTAGTCCTTAGTGGAACACCAGATCTAGTGCAAGAGATAAGGGTGTTGGGGCCACTTGGCAATAGTGATCATAGCATGATCGCCTTTGATTTAATTAGTGGAGGAGGGATAGTAAGGAAATCCACAGTACTACCTTTTAACCTTCGAAAGGGAAACTATGATAAAATGAAGAAAATAGTTAAGAAAAAACTAAAAGGAGCAGTTGCAAAGGTTAAAGACTTACATCAAGCTTGGGTGTTGTTGAAAAATACTATCTTGGAAGCCCAGACCAGCTGTATTCCACGCTTTAAGAAAAGTGGAAGGAAGTCCAAAAAACTGCCAGCGTGGTTTAAAGGTGAGGTCAGAGAGGCTGTTGTTGCCAAAAAAGCATCTTTCAGGAAATGGAAAAAAGAGCCAAACAACGAAACCTGGAAACAGCACAAGCACTGTCAGGTCAAATGCAAGGTATTGATAAAGCAGGCAAAGGGAGAATTTGAGAAGAAGCTTGCTGCGGAAGCAAAAATGCGAAATAAAGATTTTTTCAAGAACATTCGTAGCAAAAAACCTGTGAGAGAGTCAGTTGGTCTAATAGATCATAGAGGAGTTAAAGGGGCACTAAGAGGCGACAAGGCGATAGCAGAGAGACTGAATGAATTCTTTGCTTCGGTCTTTACTGAGGAAGATGTAGGGATGTTACCCATGACTGAAGTGGTATTTAAAGGTGCAGAAGAATTGAAGGAAATATCGATACATGGGGAAGATGTATTACAACTATTAGATAAACTGAAGAGTAGCATATCACCTGGGCCGGATGGTATACATCCAAGGGTGTTGAAAGAACTGAAATATGAGATTGCAGACCTGCTATTAGTAATCTGTGAACTATCATTAAAATCATCTCTAATACCTGAAGATTGGAGGATCGCCAATGTAACACCAATTTTTAAAAAGGGTTCCAGGGCTGATCCGGGAAACTACAGACCGGTGAGCCTCACGTCGGTACCGGGAAAAATGGTAGAAACCATCATAAAGAATAAAATTACTCAGCATGTAGATAGTCATGGCCTAATGCAGAGCTACTCAATTCCGGTCCTGGAGGTCTGCAACCCTGCAGGTTTTCGGGATATCCCTAATGATATGCATGAGATATATATGCATTAGAGATAGCCTGCCAACCTGACTGGTTTGTGGCCCTCCAGGGCTGGATTTGGAGACTCCTGCCTTACACCTCTGTCATTTAAGATTGTGAGTGGGCAAGGTACAGATGTTCTAGACATCAAAAGGGTAGATAGAATGTGTCACATTCCTCCTAGATTCTCAACACCACCAAAACGTTGTCTAATAGACAATATTTTGGTGGTGGTGAGAAGCAAGGAGGAATGTGACAAATTCTAACCTTTTTGATGTCTTGGACATCTGCACCTTGCCCACTTACAATCTTAAATGACAGAGGTGTATGGCAGGGGTCTCCAAATCCAGCCCTGGAGGGCCAAAAACCAGTCAGGTTGGCAGGCTCTCTCTAATGCATATATATCTCATGCATATCATTAGGGATATCCCAAAAACCTGCAGGGTTGCGGACCTCCAGGACTGGAATTGAGTAGCTCTGGCCTAATGGGAGACAGCCAACATGGCTTTAGGCAAGGAAGATCTTGTCTTACTAATCTGTTATGTTTCTTTGAAAGTGTGAATAAACAGGTGGACAAAGGTGAGTCGGTTGATATAGTGTATCTGGACTTTCAGAAAGCCTTTGACAAGGTCCCTCATCAGAGACTTTTGGCAAAACTAAAGAGTCATGGGATAGGAGGCAGTGTACTACTGTGGATCAAGAACTGGTTAAAAGAAAGCAGAGGGTTGGGCTAAATGGCCAATTTTCCCAATGGAGAAAGGTGAATAGTGGTGTACCCCAGGGATCTGTGCTGGGTCCGCTGCTTTTTTTTTTTTTTTAAATTTAAATTTTTATTGTTATCAGACCAACAAACATGATACAACATACTGGTGACAGCATCCACCCTCAATGAACAATCCCACCCACAGCCTCAACCAAAACATAATATTAATACGCACAAACTTTCTCCCAATACACACCCACCACCCCATTGAACATCCTTACTCCAACAATGCCACCAGGCCCATATCACAACATTACTAGGCCAGTGCCATACACAAGTACAGCGATCACATCTCTCTATACTTTATCCCCCCATCCGCCCTATATACCCCACCCTAAATATTACACCTGTCGGTATACTTGGAAATACCCCCCTCCCCCTCCCCCACCCTTACACACCATCTATCTACCTTTATCCCCCCATCCCACCCCACCCCTCTCCCCCCCTCCCCTCCCTCCCCTGAGGCCTATCCAGATTTCAAATATTCCAGAATAGGAAGCCACTGTTCATTAAAATGTTCACGCTTCCGGCGCCTCACTGCCGTCAACTGCTCCATCAGAGCAATCCGACGTAACCTACTCTTCCATTGCTCCAGGCCCGGGAGCTGAACCTGTTTCCATGCTCTCGCTATTTCACTCCAAGCAGCCTGAATACACGCCCGTATAGGACGGGCCCTTTTCTTGCTCCACTGCGCTGGCCAGATCCTGAGCAGCCCCACCCCCATATCTACCTCCAACTGTTCCCCAAATAACTCTTGTAAAACGCTCTCCCACCATTTTCCAGTACAATTGCACCTGTGGGCACCCCCACCAAAAATGTATGAATGACCCCCGACTCCCACGCCAGCACCGATCAGAGACCCCCGGGAACATCCTATGCAACCTCTCCGGCGTATAATACCACCGGTACAGTAGATTGTAGGAGGTCTCCCAAATCGCTACTGTTAGGGCTTGGCGACTAATATTCACATAAATCCTCCTCCATTCTTGAGCCCCCAATGCTTTCCCCAAATCCCTTTCCCACTCTAACTGATGTGGAAACTTCTCCCCATCCCCCCTCCCAACGCCCGGTACAGCTGAGTAATTAACCCCCTCGAGGACTCCCACCCTTGCCAGAGTGCCACCCTATCATCCCTATTCCCCACCCACCCATCCCGTATCTTCTTCTGAGTCAGAAAGTGCTTAACCTGCAGATAGGGAAAGAAATCCCCTCCTCCTCAAGTGAAACCTCACCCGGAGGTCAGAGAAGGGAATCAAGCCGCCATCCTCTATAAACCAGGCAAAAGTATCAATTCCCGCTCTTTCCCACCGCCTAAACACCCCCTCCCTTCCAGAACCGAATTCGGGTGTCCCCCGCACCGGAGCCAACGGCGAGAAACACGCCCCCGGAGCAAAATGGTCCACTGCTTTCTGACATATTCATAAAAGATCTGGAAAGTGGAATAACGAGTGAGGTTATCAAATTTGCAGATGACACAAAACTATTTAAAGTTGTTAAAACCCAAGAGGATTGTGGAAAATTGCAAGAGGATCTTGATAAATTGGAAAACTGGGCATCAAAATGGCAGATGAAATTTAATGTGGACAAGTGCAAAGTTATGCACCTAGGGAAGAACAACCCAAACTATGGTTACTCAATGCAAGGTTCCACATTAGGAACCACCACCCAGGAAAAAGAGTTAGGCGTCATTGTGGATAAGATGTTAAAACCCTCGGCCCAGTGTGCAGCGGCAGCCAAGAGAGCAAATAGAATGCTAGGTATCATAAGGAAAGAAATGGAAAATAAAACAAAAGATATTATAATGCCTCTATACCATTCCATGGTGAGACCGCACCTTGAATATTGTGTGCAATTCTGGTCGCCGTCTCTTAAAAAGGATATAGCGTTATTAGAAAAGGTTCAGAGAAGAGCCACCAAAATGGTAAAGGGGATGGAAGGATACTCCTATGAAGAAAGGCTAAAAAGGTTAGGGCTCTTTAACCTGGAAAAGAGACAGCTGAGGGGAGATATGATAGAAGTCTATAAATTAATGAACGGAGTGGAACGGGTAAACGTAGATCGATTATGTTATCAGAATATAGAAAGACTAGGGGACATGCAATGAAGCTACAGGGTAAACTATTTAAGACTAATAAAAGAAAATATTTTTTCACTCAACGTGTAATCAAACTCTGGAATTTGTTACCGGAGGATGTAGTAAAGGCTGTTAGTGTAGCTGGGTTTAAAAAAGGTTTGAACAAGTTCCTGGAGGAAAGGTCCATAAACCATTATTAAGAAGGGACCCAGGATATCAATGCTTGATCCAGTACAAGCATTGCGGAACCTGTGTCTTTTGGGGAAACTGCTAGGTACGTATGACCTAGATTGGCCACTGTTGGAAACAGGATACTGGGCTTGATGGACCTTGGTCTGACCCAGTATGGCATATCTTATGTAAGTATTTGCAAACTGAGCTTCAAAGCAACAACATGTAAACTCACACAAAAGTAGCTTCTCCTGCGTCATTATCAGCAGAAGTAGCTGCTTCCAGATCACCCAATCCTATGCTCGCTTATCGGAACAGCCGCAGCTCACTTCCCCCCTCCTATCACAAGAGACAGCCTCTCTTCTAGCGGCCTGTTTCTCTGGTCCATTTCTGTGCTGGGGGAGTAACGGTCAGTGTATCTGTAACTATGTACAGCTGCGGTCAACATTACTGGCACCCTGGCATTTTAGGTATGTTGTGTACAATATCTTGAGAAATAATTGGAAATATTCCAACTGCATGTCATTATAATATTTTAATAGCATGTTCAAAGGTTTACAGCAAAACAAAGATGTCTGTGCAACGTAGACATTGTTTTATTTTTTTTTTTCAGAAATTACTAACAAAATATGACCTAGACAGGATTAATGGCACCCTTCACTAATATTTGGTTGCACAAACCTTAGAAGTGATGACAGCCTCCAAACGTTTCTTGTAGCCATCTATAAGTTTCGTAAATCTGCCTGCTGGTAGTTTCTCACACTCTTCAAATGTGATTTGTTGCATCTCATCAGTGTTTCCAGGACTCCTTTTACCAATGGCAGATTTCAGCTCTTTCCAAAGGTTCTCGATTGGACTGAGATCGGGACTCATTGCTGGCCAGTTTAAAACAGTCCATTTTTAACCATCCTTTTGTACTTTTGGATGTATGGTTTGGGTCACTGTCCTGCTGGAGGACCTTTGACCTTTAACCCAGATCTAGATTTCTAACAGGAGGTAGCACATTTTGCTCCAAAATACCTTGGTTGTCCTCCGACTTCATGATTCCTTGAATATGCTCTAGACCTCCAGTTCCTGAGGCAGCAAAACAGCCTTACAACATTATGGAACCTCCACCATATTTAACTGTAGGAAGGGTGTTTTTTTCCTTATAAGCTTCATTTCTTTGCCTGTAAGTGTATCGCTGGTCTGGATTGCCAAAGATTTCAAGTTTGGTTTCATCTGTCCACAGAACATTTTCTCAGAGGGATTGTGGTTTCTCAAGGTGGGTTTGGGCAAAGATAAGGTGTGCCTTTTTATGTCTGTCTTTGAGCAGTGGGGTCCTTCTTAGCCTTCGCCCATGAAGTCCTTCTTTGTTTAGTCCGAGGCATATGGTGCAGGTTGAAACCACCACTCCAGATTGCTCCAGGTCAGCCTTGAGCTCTTTGGATGATGTCCATGGTGTTTTTCCAACAGTTCACACTAACCTTCAAAGACTTCTTGGATTAATTTTCCTCTTCACACCACGTTCTGGGAAGTTCTTTACAGTTCCATGAGCAGAAAACTTCTTAATAACATTGCAAACTGTAGGCTCAGGAATTCCAAGGTCTTTGAAGATGGCCTTGTACCGCTTTGAAAGTTGAACTTTGGTGATAAAGGCTTTTCTGACTTCTTCAGGCAGCTCTCTTGTCTTCACCATTGTGAAAATGGAAAAGGGAGTGAATGTGGCCATTTTAAACATTAGAGCCATCTTTCACTGGTTGATTCAAGTCATGTGAGTATTCACAGTTGATCACAGGTGTGTCTAATTTTACTGCAAAGGGAATGTGGCTCTTCTGTTCAAACTGACTTGAATTGTTTATAAGGGTGCCAATAATCCTGTCCTAAATGATATAATAAAACAACCAGAATATCCAGCTTGAAAAACTAATCCCCAAAGAAATGTAGCCAAAAAAATATAAACAAAGAGCAACAATTTCTAGAATAGAGTGAACCCCTTATTTTTATCAGAACCTTTGTCTCGAGAAGCAACAGCCCCTCATGTAGCAAAGTTCCTATTTATTCTTATGTAAAAGAATATTCACAATTTAACATCTGTGGACGTTCTTTTACATAACAATAAATAGGAACCTTTGTTATGAGGGGCTGTTGTTTCTTGAGAAATAATCATGTCCTGGCAACATATTTTAAGGAACACTAAAGCTTTAAGGCTGAAGACTGTCCCAACCGAATCCACTGCTTAACAGGAGAGGATTTCCTTCTGGCACAAGAATCTAGGGCAGACGGAATGAGTATGGTTGGTGGCCTCATGAACCGTTAGCCTTCCTGGGTTACTCTTTTAATTACCCATAACTAATTCCAGCAAGCTCAACAATTTCTATCCTAAATCCTTTGGGTTAAGATTTCACAGCTTGTTTGTCTTTTCCTTACACATTAAACTGTGATTGATTAAGCCGCAGATCTATCTTCATTCCCTACATACATACAATGGGTATGCTGACAGGAGTCATACACATAAAAATAGAATAGTGTAATTGGCCAATTTATCTTCCCAATATAAAGCAAGCCATTTGACTGAAATGGTCCAATAAATAAATAAATACATACAAGGAAATAAATTCTGCTTCCCCTGAAAAGGTTTTTGTTCAGCTGCAAGTACAGTTGTGGTCAACATTATTGGCACTCTTGCATTTTAGGTATGTTGTATTTAATATCTTGAGAAATAATTGGAAATATTCCAACTGTATGTCATCAGAATATTTTAATAGCATGTTCAAAGGTATACAACAAAAAAATAGATGTTGTGGTGAACAGCGCCCTCCTGAGCCTATGGAAACGGATGAAAATCCTGAGGTTCAGCAGGATTTATGCCTATTTGAGAAACCAAGGGAGAAAGAGAGACTCTATTCCACAGAGCTGAGCATGGAGACCAGCCCAGGGGAGGAGTCCTGCAGTCCTGATTGGGCACACCCTGCCCTTGGAAGGGGCGTGTCCAGGAGAGAACATGGTTTTAAACCAGAGCATGGCTTTGCTAGTCAGAATGGGATTAGGAATGAGGAGAAGGAGAAGAGGAAGAATGATTGGAAGTCCAGAAAACAGTATGCTGATACTTGGGAACCTGGCATTGGAAGGAGACCTGCAAAGTTCTATTCAGAGGCAGTGAGTAGAAGTCCCAAGGAGAGAGGACCTAGCCCTGAATTAGACAACCGTTGGAAGGCACAGCCCTGGGAAAGGAAGCCTTCAAGGCAGGCACAAGAAAGAAAACAATCATTCTGTGAAGTACCGTTTGAGCCAGAGAGCAACAAACATTCTAACAGCTGGAGAACGTTGGAGCCATCTGAAGTCAGAACGGCATGGCAACAAGTAAGTGAATTGCCACAAAGTTTCCAGGCTGAACGTAAAGCTAACTCTCCTGTGTGTGAAACATTAGCAAAAGAGACTAGCAGTTACTCTGACACAATTAATCTAAGAGAGGAGAAAATAAACAGCCTTAAGCCAGAGGGAAGTTGTATAGCTGATAGCAATTCCCTATCTCACAAACAGCAGGCTGAATTGCTCCTACAGAGTTTTAAGCAGTTTTTAGAGTTGCAAGCTAGAAGACAGCCAGTGTTACCAGAAGCCAGTAATTCCATACAGCTTGAAGAGTTAACACAAGATAATACAGACTTACCAGATTGTGAGAGCATGGATTGCACGGTCTGCTGTGTAGAGATACCAAGCTGAAGGAAACTGCTTTTTACCGTATGTGAGTTGAATGCTACGGAGCTGTTGTATTGCCTTGCTGAGAAAGCTCTAATTATGTGCACCTGATTTTCCCCAGCACTGTGAAGGTAACAGTGGCTGAAAGAGGCTGCAGTGAATCTAACTGACCTCTTGGGGCAAAGTGAGTAATTTGCTGAGAAGTGAAAAGAAGCAGTTATACTTTAAGTTGCCTTTATCCTTCCTGTTAGCATTTTGAAGCACCTATTTTGTTTGCATTTATTTGCCATGTGATGGAACAATATCCTTTACTATAATAAATATACTTGAAACCCCATAACTACAACTCTTTATTTCGGAGTGAGAGGAGCAGGAACTACAATACCCAGCATTCCCTGGATACAGGTTACTCTCCTTCCTCACGAAGCATCAGGCCGCCGCTCCTGTCTTTAGCCCCAAGGCCGGGCAGGAGCGCCGCAAGTGGCTACGTGGCAGGATTTTCCATGCATGCGCAAGGTGCCGCGCAGAAAACTACAGAAAAGCAACTGCAAGAAAGACCCCGAGTGCAGACCATCCTGAAATGAAGGAAAGAGTCCCAGCATCGGAGTGTCAGCTGCAACGAGGTTGTGGAAAGCGTGAGGCAACACCTGAGCCAGGTAATAAGTGTCCACCTGGGAAAGGATAAGGATACAGGGCTGAGAGTGTTTGCCAGCTAGTTGAAAAAAAAAAAAAAAGGAAAAGTTTTTTGTTTTTTTTTAAAGTGTGAGGTACCGCACTTGGGGTTTTTTTTGTCTGTTTGTATTCACAGGTACTAAAGATGTCTCTGGATCCAGCAGAGGTATTTAAATGGATGGCCGCTCAACTCGAGAGACAGCGAGACTTGAGTCTAGAGTTCCAGGAAAAGAGTGCTGCTGCCCTGCGGCTCAGCAGCGACCCCTACTGGACATGCTACAAGCGTGGGTAGCTGAGCAGAAGACGCTACAGGAGAAACCGTCCGTTCCCCCAGGTTTTTCTGCTACAGCTGCGCATAGCGTAATGCAGGGACTATGTTTAATTTTGGCCAGTTAAAGGACAATGAGGATGTTGACAATTTTATTGAGTGTTTTGAAAGAGTGGCACAGTTAAGTGCATGGCCAAAAGAGTGTTGGGCCATCAGATTTGCAGCTTCCCTTACTGGAGAAGCAATGGCTGCCTATAGGAGCATGCCACCCGACCTTGCCGGAAATTATGAGGAGGTGAAAAGAGCGGTCCGGGAAAGGCTAGGCCTTACACCGCTAGCCTACCATAATCTCCTGCGAGCGGTTAAATTGAAACAGGGTGAGACACCGAAAGCCTTAGTATACAGGATAAGCATGTTGTTAAATAAATGGCTTAATCCAGAGAATAGGACTAAAGAGTCTATATTGGAAAGCTTAATTGTAGAGCAATACATGAATGCTGTACCCAATGAAATAAAAACCTTCCTGATTCTGCAAAGCTGCAAAACCCCACAGGAGGCGGTAGACCTCACAGAACGCTTCTTGCAGGCCAAGGTAATGGCTCATGGAAGCAGTAGTGATTTAAAGGGGGCAGCAATACCTGAGTCAGAAAGGAAGTGGAAATTTCAGAATGAAGCAAGCAAAATGTGTATGCCAACTGTGAAGGATAGGTTACCGCCTAGGAAATGTTTTAAATGTGGGCGAGAAGGGCATATACAGAAGAATTGTTTTAAGACTGCCTTAGTAGCAGAAAGTGCACAAAAAACCCGAGAAGGATTTCTCATTGAGGTAGAGGTGCAGGGAATTGCTACTACCGCGTTATTGGATTCTGGCGCGGAGCAGACAATGCTCTCCAAGGCTCTGTGGCAGCAAGTCCAAGCATCAGGGGTAGCAATTCAGCCTGTTCGTAATGTGAAGATCCACTGTGTACATGGAGGTACATCACTATACCCTGTATACAACCTTCAGGTGAAAGCGCTAGGTGTGCTTAAGAAAATTCCCATCGCAGTGGTCCCCAAGCTACCTCATAATATAGTTTTGGGTAAAGACTGGCCACATTTCCATAAAGGGGTGGAACAAGGCTTATTCTTAAAAGAGCAAGAAGCTACCAGAGAGTCCCCGGTAGAAGCTCTAACCCAAGCCAACAAGAAAAGTATAGTGCCTAGTCCTTTGTTTGCCCACCTGAAAAAGCAAAAAGAGAAAACACCGCCTTCAAGAGACGAAATAGTGAAGAAACCAGTGTTTGTACTAAGATTCTGCAAGATGAACCCTAATGCTCAACCCCCTAAGAGAGCTTCAAGTAACTCAGCAGGTTATGACCTCTGTAGTGCTAAGGAGGTCATAGTTCCTAAGCAAGGGAAAGCATTAATAGATACCGCTCTACAGATGGAAATGCCACTAGGCTGTTACGGCCGGATAGCCCCACGATCGGGCCTTGCCGTAAAGCATTTTCTGGACATAGGAGCCGGAGTGATAGACCCGGATTATAGAGGTTCTATTAAAATTCTTATGTTTAACTTTGGCAAGGAGGACTTTAAAGTCAAGGTTGGAGATCGAGTAGCTCAACTAATCTGCGAGCGTGTGGGTCTGCCTCCGCTGGAAGAAGTATCCAGCCTATCAACAACGGCTCGTGAAGCAGGTGGATTCGGGTCAACAGGGGGTACCAGTTTCCAAGCTCTAGCCGCAGTAGTAGAAGAAAAGGAAGAGGAAGACCTGGGGCCACAAATCGCAGTATGTAAAAGCCACCCAGAGCCTAGAGTAGATGAAGGCTTGTCTTGGGCACAAAAACAGGAGTTGGTTCAGCTACTAACAAGATACCAGGATGTCCTCACACCAATGCCAGGCAAGACGGACTTGATCGCCCATGGGATCATAACGCCCCCTGGCGAAATAGTACGCCAACGTCCATATAGGCTGCCAGAAGCCAAGAAGGAGGAGGTCGTGCGGCAGGTACAGGAAATGTTGCAGATGGGCGTTATAGAAGAGCAGATGGGCGTTATAGAAGAGTCGCGGAGCCCGTGGAACAGCCCAATTGTTCTAGTTCCCAAGCCCGACGGCTCCATAAGGTTCTGTATCAACTTTCGGAAAGTTAATTTAATATCTCGTTTCGATACATATCCGATGCCCAGAATAGAAGAACTTCTGGATCGTCTAGGCCGTGCCAAATACCTCACCACATTGGACATGTCGAAAGGATACTGGCAGGTCCCACTAACCAGGGATGCCAGACAGAAGACTGCGTTCAGCACCCCGGTAGGCCTGTACCAGTTTAAAAGAATGCCTTTCGGCCTACACGGAGCTGCTGCTACGTGTCAGCGATTAATGGATTTGGTTCTGCGACCACATCAAACATACGCTGTGGCTTATATGGATGATGTGGTCATTCACAGTGACAATTGGACACAACATCTCCCCCGAGTTGAAGCCGTTCTTAGGGCACTTAGGGATGCTGGCCTTACGTTAAACCCGGCTAAGTGTTTATTTGGAGGCCGGGAAGTTAAATATTTGGGTCACCTGGTGGGTAATGGGGTGGTGAAGCCCCTTACTGATAAGATAGCCGCTGTTCAAGCATTCCCCAAACCACTTAACAAGAAGCAGTTAAGGAGCTTCCTAGGGTTAGTGGGGTATTATAGACGGTTTGTTCCAGGATTTGCAGAGAAGAGTGCCCCTCTAACTGAAATGTTAAAGAAGAACGCACCTAACCAACTGAGATGGCGGGAAGAGGCGGAAGAAGCATTCCACCTGTTAAAGAACAAGTTGTGTGCAGCACCGGTTCTCAGAGGTGTGGATTTTTCCCAACCATTTTTGGTACAGACTGATACATCGGAGACGGGCCTCGGCGCAGTACTGTCCCAGCGCCATGATGGTACGGAACACCCAGTGTTATACCTCAGCAGGAAGCTAGCCCCAGCGGAACAGCGCTATTCAACAATTGAACGTGAGTGTCTGGCTATTAAGTGGGCCATAGACGCGCTGCGCTTTTATCTCACGGGGAGACGTTTCACCTTGATTACCGACCACGCACCATTCAAATGGCTAAACCAGATGTATAACCATAATGCGAGGTTAACTCGTTGGTTTATGGCCATCCAAGCGTTCGACTTTCAAGTGGAACATAGAGCCGGACGGCTCCACCAGAACGCAGATGCCCTGAGTAGAATCACGTGCTGTGCCTCTGGTCAGAAGCCAGCCCGTGATATCTTAAGGGGGGGGATCTGTGGTGAACAGCGCCCTCCTGAGCCTATGGAAACGGATGAAAATCCTGAGGTTCAGCAGGATTTATGCCTATTTGAGAAACCAAGGGAGAAAGAGAGACTCTATTCCACAGAGCTGAGCATGGAGACCAGCCCAGGGGAGGAGTCCTGCAGTCCTGATTGGGCACACCCTGCCCTTGGAAGGGGCGTGTCCAGGAGAGAACGTGGTTTTAAACCAGAGCATGGCTTTGCTAGTCAGAATGGGATTAGGAATGAGGAGAAGGAGAGGAGAAAGAAGGAGAAGAGGAAGAATGATTGGAAGTCCAGAAAACAGTATGCTGATACTTGGGAACCTGGCATTGGAAGGAGACCTGCAAAGTTCTATTCAGAGGCAGTGAGTAGAAGTCCCAAGGAGAGAGGACCTAGCCCTGAATTAGACAACCGTTGGAAGGCACAGCCCTGGGAAAGGAAGCCTTCAAGGCAGGCACAAGAAAGAAAACAATCATTCTGTGAAGTACCGTTTGAGCCAGAGAGCAACAAACATTCTAACAGCTGGAGAACGTTGGAGCCATCTGAAGTCAGAAAGGCATGGCAACAAGTAAGTGAATTGCCACAAAGTTTCCAGGCTGAACGTAAAGCTAACTCTCCTGTGTGTGAAACATTAGCAAAAGAGACTAGCAGTTACTCTGACACAATTAATCTAAGAGAGGAGAAAATAAACAGCCTTAAGCCAGAGGGAAGTTGTATAGCTGATAGCAATTCCCTATCTCACAAACAGCAGGCTGAATTGCTCCTACAGAGTTTTAAGCAGTTTTTAGAGTTGCAAGCTAGAAGACAGCCAGTGTTACCAGAAGCCAGTAATTCCATACAGCTTGAAGAGTTAACACAAGATAATACAGACTTACCAGATTGTGAGAGCATGGATTGCACGGTCTGCTGTGTAGAGATGCCAAGCTGAAGGAAACTGCTTTTTACCGTATGTGAGTTGAATGCTACGGAGCTGTTGTATTGCCTTGCTGAGAAAGCTCTAATTATGTGCACCTGATTTTCCCCAGCACTGTGAAGGTAACAGTGGCTGAAAGAGGCTGCAGTGAATCTAACTGACCTCTTGGGGCAAAGTGAGTAATTTGCTGAGAAGTGAAAAGAAGCAGTTATACTTTAAGTTGCCTTTATCCTAAGTTTTCCTGTTAGCATTTTGAAGCACCTATTTTGTTTGCATTTATTTGCCATGTGATGGAACAATATCCTTTACTATAATAAATATACTGGAAACCCCATAACTACAACTCTTTATTTCGGAGTGAGAGGAGCAGGAACTACAATACCCAGCATTCCCTGGATACAGGTTACTCTCCTTCCTCACGAAGCATCAGACCGCTGCTCCTGTCTTTAGCCCCAAGGCCGGGCAGGAGCGCCGCAATGTCTGTGCAACTTAGACATAGTCATT
The DNA here is from genome assembly GCA_033557465.1 of Ichthyophis bannanicus. Lineage (NCBI taxonomy): Eukaryota > Metazoa > Chordata > Amphibia > Gymnophiona > Ichthyophiidae > Ichthyophis > Ichthyophis bannanicus. Next base: position 253,480,869 of record CM066031.1, read on the forward strand.
TCTGAGAAAAAAACAAAATATGAGCTGGACAGAATTACTGGCATCCTTCACTAATATTTGCTTGCAACAACCCTTGGCAGTGATGACAGCCTCCAAACGTTTCTTGTAGCCATCTATAAGTTTCATACGTCTGTCTGCTGGTAGCTTCTCTCACTCTTCAACTGTGATTTGTTCCGGCTCATGAATGTTTCCAGTAGTCCTCTACTACTACTACTATTTAGCATTTATATAGTGCTACCAGTCGTATGCAGCGCTGTACAGCACAGACATATAAGAGACAATCCCTGCTCATCAGAGCTTACAATCTAGTTAAGACAAACACACAAACACAGAAAGTGAAGGCAGAGGTAGAACAAGGGAGAGAAAGGAGATCAGGTGAGTCAAGATCCAAAAGCAGCAGCAAAGAGGTGAGCTTTCAACCTGGACTTGAAGAGGGTTAGAGAAGGTGCCAGGCGTAAGGTGCAGCAAGGTGAAAGGAGCGAAGTCTGGAGTTAGCAGTAGGAGAGCGGGGCATAGATAGAAGCAGTTTGCTGACTTCAAGATTTCTTTTTTTTTATCATTTTATATTTATCGGATTTTACAAACTACACTTATTTGGAAACAAGAAAAACTTTGTCTACTCAAAAATTACTATCATCTCAGTAACTGCAACATAAATGATTTCTATTACCAGAAACATCTAAGCTTCAAACACACACTCAGCACTTATGTGGCAAATCTACCAAACCAGAACAGCACTGACTTCCAGGATATAAACAGCAAACTCTTACCCTATGAACAGAGCCAGTCCTAGGCATGTTTGACTGTTTACTGCACACAGCCCCACGCCCAAACAGGCCCGCTCCTTCAGTGCAGTCAGTGGCGAGGAGGATCCCGTAGCTCCTCCCCCCAGCTTACTTAGGCTTCTCCACTACAATTTTTCCAGCCTTGCAGCAGCAGCAAAGAATCCTTTGCACTGGGCCTCTGAGAACCGTATGTCTCTCCAAGGTGCTGAAGGTCATGCCCCCCTCTGATACACACTTTTCTTGTCAAAGGGGGGCATCACTGGCAGAGCCTTAGAGATGCGAAGGGACTCAGAGAAGGTGCAAATGCATGCAGGTATTTATTTCTTCATCAATTTTCAAACTAAAAATGCATGCATACGTTTACTTTTTTTTTTTAGGGGTTTAATATTAGTCGGTTGGTAATGAGGTTAAGTGTATGACTAACTAAAGAGAAATCAGGCGTGATAGTCTATATCAGGGGTCTCAAACTCAAATTGCTTTGAGGGCCGAATGAGGACTTGTAAAGTAACCCGGGGGCCGCATAAGACACGGGCCTCATTTGCATAAGGGGCCTCATTTGCATAAATATTTGCATAATGTTGCATAATGAGTGCATGGATAAAGAAAGACTAGAAAATTTCTATATTACTATAATCCAGTGCCAACCGCCAGGCACATTAGGAACTACTACTAACACTGCCCATTTGGAACCCATAGCAAACCCCCCGTATCATAACAGCACTACCAGGACTCACAAAGCACCAGACCCTACCTATCAAAAGGCAACACTGCAAATATTAAATCAATACATTTCAGAGAACAATACATGACCTACTGGGAAAAGAGAACAAGTAGCAATGTCAAATAGGAATTACACAGAATACCTCAGCACTGTAGAAATAAAACTATAAATAATTTCTTGTACCAAAGCACAGACATTAATGATGCACATTTCCCAGAGCTGACATATTCCAGTTAATAAATTCAAAATAAAGAGATATTTTTCTACCTTTTGTGCATTTTTTTTCAGTTGCAATTGCTCCAGCCACTTCTGGTTTCTTCGTGTCTTCTGCTATCTCCATCGTCTGCTGTCCATTTGTCCTTTCTTCTCTCTTCTAGTTTTTTTCCATTCTCTCTCTCTACATCTGCTTTAACATACTAATCTTTCTCCTTTTGCTCTTTCCTCATTCCTATTTCATCCACTCAAATTTTACCCCTCCATCCTCAATCCCCACTTACTCTCCCAATACCTGGCCAATTGTAGATTTGTCTTCTCTTCCAGACAAAATATTTTTCCCCTCTCCATTTCACTTTCCCAGCTCCATCCCATTCTAATCCTCCCCCAACATCAGCTCCCTTCTAGTTCCAGTCCCACCCAGCATCTGCTCCTTTCTAGTCCCTGCATCAGTCCATTTCCAGTCCTATCCTAGCCTCACCATCAGCCCATTTCCAATCCTAGCCCCCCATCAGCCCATTTCCAATCCTAGCTCCCTCCCCTCACAGCCCATTTCCATTCCAAGCCCCCCTCCCCATCAGCCATTTGCAGTTCAAGCCCCCCTTCCACTCAGCCCATTTCCAGTCCTAGCAACCCCCCCAGCCCATTACCAGTCCTAGACCCCCCATAGCCCATAACCAGTCCTAACCTCCCCATAGCGCACTTCCAGTCTTACCCCCCCATCACCCCATTTTCAGTCTTACCCCCCCATAGCCCATTACCAGTCCTAGTCCCCCCCATAGCCCACTTGCAGTCGTATCCCCCATCACCCCATTTTCAGTCTTACCTCCCCTCATAGGCCATTACCAGTCCTAACCCCCCAATCAGCCCACCTCCAGTCCTAACCCCCATCACCCCATTTTCAGTCCTAGCCCCCACCATAGCCCATTACCAGTCATAACCCCCCCTGCCAATAGCCCACTTCCAGTCCTAACCCCCATCTGCCCATTTCCAGTCCTAGCCCCCACCATAGCCCATTACCAGTCAAAACCCCCCCCTGCCGATAGCCCACTTACAGTCCTAACCACCATCTGCCCATTTCCAGTCCTAGCCCCCACCATAGCCCATTACCAGTCATAACCCCCCCCTGCCAATAGCCCACTTCCAGTCCTAACCCCCATCTGCCCATTTCCAGTCCTAGCCCCCACCATAGCCCATTACTAGTTATAACCCCCCCAGCCCATTACCAGTCATAACCCCCCCTGCCAATAGCCCACTTCCAGTCCTAACCCCCATCTGCCCATTTCCAGTCCTAGCCCCCGCCATGGCCCATTACGAGTTATAACCCCCCCCAGCCCATTACCAGTCATAACCCCCCCCTCCCCCCTCTGCCAATAGCCCACTTCCAGTTCAGTCAGCCCCTCCATAGCTCATTACCGGCCAACAAAAAAAACCCCCAAAACCCTGGCTTCTGCTGCTGCCGCTGCCGCCGTGGCAGCAGCAGAATCAATTGTCAAATTTAAAAAAAAAAACTGACTTCTGCTGCTCAAGCAGCTGTCCTGCGGCCCCTTTCCCTCTGCCCGGAGATCCGACTCTGCTCTATCAGCGGCGTGCTTTTCAAGCCGCGACGAGAGTATTCCCCTCTCGCGCGGTTTTTCAAGCCGCGCGAGAGGGGAATACTCTCTTCGCGGCTTGAAAAGCACGCCGCTGAGAGCAGAGTCGGATCTCCGGGCAGAGGGAAAGGGGCCGCAGGACAGCTGCTTGAGCAGCAGAAGTCAGTTTTTTTTTTTAATTTGACAATTGATTCTGCTGCTGCCACGGCGGCAACGGCAGCAGCAGAAGCCAGGGTTTTGGGGGATTTTTGGTTTTCCGCCGTCGCGGGCCGCACAAAGTTGTCTCGCGGGCCGCATGCGGCCCGTGGGCCGCATGTTTGAGACCCCTGGTCTATATGATATAGACGTAAGACGTCATCAGCATAATAGTAAGCACTGATGTTAAGATCCAGAGTGGCAAGAGGAATGAGGAAAATATTGAAAAGCATAGGGGCTAAGAATAATGCTCTTTAATATTTTCCTCAGTCCTCTTACCACTTTGGTCCAGGATCTTAACGTCAGTGCGTACTATTCCGCTGATGACGTCTTACGTCTATAATATCCAGACTCTCTCGTACCTGATTTCTCTTTAGTAAAAGAAACATAATGGCAGAAAAAGACCATATGGCCTATTTAATCTGCCCTTCCATATCAACTACTATAGTCCCTTTTTTCCTTTAGAAATTTTCTACATTTGTCCCATGCTTTCTTGAATTCAGATACTGTCCTTGTCTCTAAGACCTCCACTGGGAGACTATTCCATGTATCTGCCACTCCTTCCGTAAAGAAATATTTCTGCATATTACTCCTGAGTCTATCCCCTTTCACCCTCATCCTATGTCCTCTCATTGCAGAGCTTACTTTCAATTGAAAGAGACCCTCCTGTGCATTTATGCCACAGAGGTTTGTAAACATCTCTATCATATCTCCTCTATCCCGCCTTTCCTCTAAAGTATACATATTAAGATCTTTAAGTCTGTCCCTACATGTCTTATAATGAAGACCACTGACCATTTTTGTAGCCACCCTCTGCACAGACTCCATCCTCTTTACATCCTTTTGAAGGTGTGGTCTCCAGAACTGCACACAATACTCCAAATGAGGTTGCACCAAAGACTTATACAGAAGCACTATCACCTCCTTTTTTCTACTGGCCATTCTTCTCCCTATGCACCCAAGCATCCTTCTAGCTTTCACCATCGCTTTTCTACCTGTTTAGCTACTTTATGATCATTAGACACAATCATGCCCAGGTCCTGCTCTTCTTTCATGAATAGCAGCACTTCACCCCCTACACTGTACCACTCCCTTGGATTTTTGCAGGCCAAATGCATGACCCTGCATTTTTTTAGCATTAAATATCAGCTGTCAAATTCTTGACTACTCCTCAAGCTTAGCTAGATCCTTACTCACGTTATTTATCCCTTCCTGGGTGTCTAATCTATTGCAGATTTTGGTATCATCCACAAAGAGGCAAACATTACCCGACAGCCCTTTTACAATATCATTAACAAAAATGTTAAAAAGAATCGGAGCAAGGACAGATCCCTGCGGCACACTACTGGTTTATATCCTTCTCCTCAGAGTGAGCTCCATTTACCTGTATACTTCGTCATTGTTGTTGATATGGAAGGACAGACTAGATAGGCCAATGTGGTCTTTTTCTGTCATCATTTTTCTATGTTTCTATGTCATCTTCCACTCAACCAATTTCTTACCCAGTCAGTCACTTTAGGATTCATCTCTATGGTGCTCAATTTATTTATAAGTCACCTGTGCAGAATGGTGTCAAAGGCTTTACTGAAATCTAAGTACCCCACAACTAGGGCTTTCCCTCGATCCAACTCTCTGGTCACCCAGTCAAAGAAATACAATCAGATTTGTCTGACAAGACCTGCCTCTAATAAACCCATGCTGCCTCGGATCCTACAATCCATTGGACTCCAGAAACTCACTATCCTCTGTTTTAGCAGCATTTACATTAATTTACTCACCACAGAGGTCAAACTAACTGGCCTGTAGTTCTCAACCTCATCCTTACTTCGGCTTTTGTGTAAAGGGACCATATGTGCCCTCTCCAGTCCTCTGGGACCTCTCCCGACTCTAAAGAAGCATTGAAAAGGTCAGACAGTGGAACCGCTAGAACTTCCCCAAGTTCCTTCGATACACGTGGACGTATCCTGTCCAGCCCCATCGTGTTGTCTACCTGTAGTTTAGCTAATTCCTCACAAACAGAGTTTTCTGAAAATCGTTCAAGATCCTCTTCACTTCTGTTCCTATTTATGAATGTTTTATGAGATCCTGCTTCTGGACCCTTCATCTGTGAACACATATAGTGCCTTGTGAAAGTATTCATTCTCTTGGTTTTTGTCCCATTTATCGCATTACGTGCAAACTGGAATGAAAATGGAGGTTCATTTGGATATTAGGTAATGGACCTAACAATATAGTCCAAATTGGTGAAGTGAAATGACAATAAAATACTTTGTATATATAAATAAACAAGTACAAACTGAAAAGTTGTGAGTGCATATGTATTCATCCCTTTTGCTATGAAACCCCTAAATAAGATCTAGTCCAATCAATTAACCTCAGAAGTCACATAATTAATTGATTAGAGTTCACCTGTGTGCAATCAGTTTCACATGATACCTGTATAAATATACCTGCTCTGAAAAGCCTCTGACTCTGCAACACCACTAAGCAAGAAACATGAAGACCAAGGAGCACTCCATAAAGGTCAGAGACAAAGTTATGGAGAAGTATAGATCAGGATTGCATTATAAAACAATATCCCAAATTCTGAATATCCCACAAAGCACCATTAAATCCATTATAACAAAATGGAAAGAATATGGCACCACTACAAATCTGACATGAGAAGGCCACCCACCAAAACTCACAGACCGGGAAAGAGAAGGTACATGGAGAGCTTCAGGAGTACCTAAACCCAAAGGTTAAGGTAAAGAAAAGGGTTATTAATTACCACAGGAAGTGGTTATAGGTATAGCCCCCTAAATATGCCGGAACAACATTGATAGGGGTAGCGCCCATCTATCAGGATCATATAGGAATGTAAGGATATGTGAACCTAACAGATAGATAGATAAGTAGATGGATACAGATCTATCTAAAAATATATCTCATATGGCTATAAATATTATATATATATGTATATACCGAAATATATACACATATAGAGACATATATGCATATATCCCAAAGAGATATATATATATGGGCAGAAGACACACCGATAGATATAGATAGTATATATCTGTATCTATATATACCTATATATATATATATATATATATATATATTATATATACCCAGAAGGGTAGGTCAGCATACGGAGACCTGTCTCCAGGTATATGGCTGGAGAGATGCTCAAAGATCCCCATCACCCTTATAGGGAGAGAGGGAGATTTATCTGACAACAAGAAGGTTGACATCTACTTGAGTAGATAAACAGGAAAAAATCCTCTCCTCCCGGTTATGCATGTTATAGTCAGAGGAAGGTTGTCCTTGACAAAAGGGTGGCTTAATTCTTTGTAGAGTTTGAGCTGTTGAATAACCAGGATGGCCTACCTGAAGATGGCAGTGGATACATTAGTCTGCAGACCAGAAGTCCAGATATCTCCAGAGTTGTGGTATGGAGATAGGATAGAGGAGGCTACTAGAGGAAGATACCCTAGCGATCCGCCTATGAGGGCAAGATGGGTATTAGATGTCCTCTAGTTGCTAGAAAAAAATTTATCCCTGATGGGAAAAATCCCAGGCAATATGGGCCAAGCCAGGGAGTTGGGCCCTCTTTTAGGCTTTCACGTGATGAAAAGCCTGAGGCTTATGCCTTAACAGAGATTTAAGATAAGATGGAAAGGGTAGAATACCTGCCAGACATGAATATGACTGGGGAAAACCCTTTTAAACTATCTGGGGTTATCTGCTAGGGAAGATATTGATGCTCTCTAGCAAGGGCCCATAGCGCAAAGCTACCCTGTAGAGTTGCAGAGAGCATGCTGCAGGTTGGTTAGAAGAAAAACTGGCTGTGGACAATCCCTGGTGAGGAATGTGGACAACCAGCAGGTAACCAACTATTCTGCCAAGGACAAAGGCAAAGAATAGAAGATAACCTAACCAAACTGTGAAAAAGGGTTTCCCAACGAGGTTAATAACCTGTTTGGGACTTAGTACTGAGGTTAGGAGGATTGCTAGTGGAGAGGAAGCCCTGGTTGTGTAGTGAACAAAACCTGTGGCGTAACCACTAGAAATTTTTGCATCTGCAGCAAGTATGAGGGCAGCATAGAGAATTTCTTTCCCCTACTCTGTAGATTGGGAAAAAAGAAAAACCAACAGACATGGTAAGACTTCCTATTGTCTGAGGAGCTGCCCTAAGGTAACAAGGGGGAGACAACTCCAGAAGGGGAATCCCCCGGTAGAAGAGGTAGAGGACCATAGGGGCTTACCCGTATAAAAAGTCACTCTTACAAAGAGTTGCAGGAGACCAAGTATGGAGGAAATCTCCGACAGGTGAGATGATACATGCCAATAGATGGAAACAACTGTCTACTGATGGTTGTTACCTCTCCCTCTCCTCCAAAAGGAAGAGGAAAAAATCTGTTAAGAATGGGCATGATCATCATGAAGATTCTTAAGAAGAGATGTCTCATGAAGAGATATCTAAGTAGGTTAGGATAAATTTAGTGCAGATACTTCAAGTAAAAGAAGCAGACTGCTATCCCAACCCCCCAGACAAAGGGGGCAATGATCTATTTAAAACTCTGCAACTGCTGAGTTTGTTGACCCTGTTGGGGTTGTGGATTGCTCAGACTAGAATGATGTTTCCCCTGTTTAGGGACATCTGAATGATGGACAGATGATGGGTAAAACCTTCTCCCCTTAGGGGTTGAACGTTTGGTAGGACATTTCCTACCTACTGGGAAAGAAGAAGGCGCAGAGCAGCCTCTAGAAAAAGGAAGGTCAGTGGAGAACTGAGTAACCTGAAGTAAAGACTCCTTGTTGAAGAGATTCTCTCCAGTACAAGGAGTATTTCCCAGTCTTTCCTGTGCCCATTTGTCCAAGTCAGAGGCTTGAAGCCAGGCTCTACGTCGTGCCCCTATAGCTATAGCAGAAGTCCTGCTAACAGACTCAAAGGAGTCTAGGGTAGCACGAGTAAGGAACTTGGAGATATTCTGAATGTGACTAATCAGTGAGGAATAGTCTGTACATCTGGGCTCCTGAAGAAAAGGAGTCAAAAGATGTAATTGCTTTGTGATCTCTTCAAGAGATAGACCCATATAAAAAATGTATGAAAGAATCCTTGCTGAAAGCATGGAGGTCTGGAAGGTTTGACGTCCAAAGGCATCTAGTGTCTTAGACTCACGACCTGGCGGACAAGAAGAGTGCTTTTTAGTACTCTTCACTCGCCTCAATGCTGATTCCACTACAATGGAATGATGAGGAAGTTGAATCCTTTGAAACCCTGGAGAGGGAGGCACCTGATATAGGAGATCAGTTGCTCTGGAAAGTGGGGGTACCTTTAAAGGAGATTCCCACATTCGGAGAAGGAGATCCTGCAAAGAATGATGCAAAGGAAGCATTATATTTTCCTTTGCTTCGTTAGGGACAGAGAGGTATTCTGTACTCCCTTGTGTAGGATCTTGTCCAGGGACAGGAATGGCAAGTGGTTTTGCCATATCCAGGAGGAAAGTCTGGAAAGAAAAATCCCTGGAGGGAATTCCCCCTGGATAGGCTAGATCTGATGAAGAACTAGCCTTAGCACCAAGGGATCTATTCCAGTATATAGGAATAAGAGATCATGAATGGTGCAGAATGGGATCCTTAGATAGTGGTTGCTGGTACTGCGGGACAGAACCAGCAACAGTCGGTAACATGTCATCCATGCTTGGAATCGATTCCAAACTCGGCATCGAGGGAAGCAATCCTGATGAGTAAAGCATGGAAGGTACCGACTGTAAAGGTACTGTGGATGTCGGTACCGATGTCGGTACCGAAATTGATGCCGGAGGAAGAAAACCAGCCGGTGGCAACTCTAACGGTATCGGTGGAACCGAGGGTTGGGGATCCGAGATATCGGAACTGAGCCTCCGGTACCGACGGGAGTCGGTACCAAGGCGAGTCGGTACCCAGTCCTCCAGACTGGAGATCGATTCTAGACTCGGCATCGAAGGAAGCGAGTCTATCGATGCACGTCTGGAGGGTACCGACGTGGGAACTCGTTTCGGTGTCGATACCGATACTGTAGAATCGATCTGAAGCGTATCCACCGGCCCCGTAGGTACCGGAGATGCCAGACGACGATCCTCGGTGAGGAATGTTTCATCCAACACCGGTGCCGATGCCGGGGTATCGGTACCGCTCGAAGCGGATGCCACCACCGGACATGGCTCAGGTATGTTCTGTGAGGGGTGAACCTCAGGAACAACCTGAAACCCCACATAGGCTTTGGAGGCCGAAGACTCCCACCGGGGTTTTGAAACCAATGGATTCTCGAGGGCAAGGCCAGAGGCATCTCTATGCTGTGCATGAGAACTGACGCGCGAGGACTGGCTAGTCTTAACAGACTGTTTTTAAGTTACCTGATCCTGTGTAGAAGAAGATATGGTCGGTGCCCTGAAGTTGGAAGGGGACCGCGTGTCGAGGGGAACTCGATGTTGAAAACTGCTTCTCACAGCACTGGTGCCCGAAGGCTCCGGAGGACAATGGTCAGGACCCAGACAGGTTATACACCAATTGTGAGTGTCTAAAAATAAAGTTGTACCGCCACAGTTTGTGCATTTCCTGGGGAAAAAGGCTGGCGGTTCCATGAGGAAAAATGGAGAGGCCTAGAAGGCCTAAGAACCGTGAACAGTAAGATAGAAATTTTATATTTCTTAAGGAAAAAATTTTAAAAGAAAATAAGAAAGAAACACCGGCGGTACCGGTGGCGTCGGGGAAGGCAGCCGTGACCACAAGAAAACGAAAAAATAAATGAAGAATTTTCTGCGGTGTCAGGAGATCGTCCTGCCGGCTCCACGGAAAAACGAAAACTGAGGAGAGGCAGTTGGGAAGGCGGGAAGGCAGCACGCAGGCGTGTTGGGATGCTTCCAAAAGCTTTCTGATTGGACGCTGGGAAGCGTTCCCGCGCGGACTCCGTCGGTACCGACGTACCCATATGTGAAGACTCATTCCTGCTTGTTCCTGGAGATTCCAGGATCTGCTTACTTCTAGAAGACACCTCAGCAAGAGTGTGCCAATCAACATCCAGCATATTGAAATCATCTATCAGTAGCACTTCTCCTTTCATGGCAGTATTGCGTACGTCTTCTATTAAATCTCTATCCACTTCTTCTGCCTGTGAAGAAGATCTATATATCACACCAATGCAAATGGATTTCCCATTCCCTCTTTCTAGTTTAACCCAAAGTCTCTCCTCGTTCCATGTAAGCTCTGAAATTCTATAGCTTTAATAGTATTTTTTACATATAGTGCCACACTTCCCCCTTCTTCCTACTCTGTCCTTCCTGAATAAAGTGCAGTCCGGTATAATTACATCCCAGTCATGGTTGTCCAAGCCAGCCTCTTCTATTAAAGCCTCAGCATCTGGGATTTATTTCCCCTACTGCATGCATTTATGCACACTGTTTTCCAGATGTTGACCCTTTTACCCATTTCTACAGAGGTATTTAATGTTTTTCTTACATGAGCACTTTTACTTACCTGAGGGCTTTCTTCACCCATTCTCAATGAATCTAGGTTAAAGCTCTCTTCAGTAGGTTAGTCAGTCTGCTACTGAAGACACGTCAACCCTTCTTGGATAGGTAGATGCCATCCCTGCTCTTGCAGCCCTTAGAAAATCATTCCATAGTCCTCGCAGCCATGTATTCATCTCGAAGATGTGAGCTTCTCTGCCTCGGTCTTTACTCTCAACGGAGAGGATTGAGGATAATACCACCTGTGCACCTATCTGCTTCAACCTCTGTCCCAGAGCCATGAAGTCACTCTTGATACGCTCTGAGGGATACCTAGCAGTATCATTTGTGCTGACATGGATGAGCAACATCAGATAATAGTCAGTAGGCTTGATGAGTCTTGGCAAACTCTCCATAACATCTCGTATTTTGGCACCTGGCAGACAGCACACTTGGCAGTCAATTGTACACTTAGGAGTATGTTTACAGAGCAGCGGTAGTGGCCTCCTTGTGATATCAGAGCCACAGCCCCATTGAATTCAGCCTCATTTGTAGCAAAGTGATCAATATGAACATGCTAAATAATTACTGTATACAGAGGGGATTTTTCTTCTTTTAATGTTTAAAAGCTTTGAGTATATTTATACAACAGGGTGCCAATGCTAATTGGCACAACATAGGTGACTATGTGCCTTTATAAAATCAGCTCAAGGAGAGCAGGTGCACACAAAAGAACATAAGAACGGCCATACTGGGTCAGACCAAAGATCCATCAAGCCCGGTATTCTGTTGCCACAGTGGCCAATCCAGTTCGCAAGTACCTGTCAGGCTCCCAAAAGGTAGATAGATTCTATGCTGCTTATCCCAGGGAGAAGCAGTAGCTTCATGCCTCACTCCAAGACAGTGTAATTGTGCATGTGCATGAATAAGAATGAAAAGGCATACCCATGGACATCTTATAAAACATGCATAGTGAGCTAAATCTTAAAGGAGTGCCAATCCTGCCCCAACTCCCCCGTAACGCTTACACATACATTGCATAAAACTAGGTGCTACTAGAGTCATTTACTAATGGTTGGCACATGCTATGTACCGCAGGTTCTATTTTATCCCTATGGGCCCTGTGGCAGACAGCACACGCTAACAGTGAATGAGCACTTATGTGTCTGTGGGATAAAAGCCCATGAGCATGTAAAACGCGATTTTACACATTCGAGTCTCTTATAAAATTACCCCTCATGGGCCCGATTCTGTGCGCCGAACGGGACGTCCATCCCCGCTATTCGTGCCTTCTCCTGCCGAGTCTAACTTCCCCGCCGATTATGTGGGGAAGTTAGATGGGGGCGGGGAAAGGGTGGCTCGGGGGTGGAGTCTGGGCTGGCAGTGGGCGGACACCGGCCCAGGACATCCAGGGCCGATTCTAATGTCAGCCCTGTGCATCCAGGGCCGGCGACATGTGCGGAGCGCAGATGGGGCAGGGGGAGTCTGAAGGCTTTCCCCGCAGCCCAACCCTCGTCTTAGGAGGCTGGATTGGGGGGGGGGGGTCGGGCTGCAGGGAATGAAGCCCTGAAGTCTGGTGGCCAGCACTGTGGCTCTTCAATGGAGCCATGGCGCTGCAGCTCCATTGAAGAGCCTTCACGGAGTTAGCCGGGCACAGTCCTGTATGTTCAGGTCGGGCTGAATCGCAGTCCCAGCCTGCACATACAGGAGTGTTCATGATTCTGATCCCGCAGGGCTAGACGTGCCCTGCGGGATGAGAATCGCAAATCCCTCTGTACGTCCAGTTCAGAAAGGACATACAGAGGAGATCTGTATCCGGGACTGAATAAGCCTGCACATGTATAACTTTGGCGACATAATGTAAAAGTTTCCTCAGTCTCGGCATCAATATGACTAACACTTTCATCCATTAAATTCTATTTAAATACAAGGAGGCTCCAATTTCAGAAGACAAACACTACAGGCCTGTCTGACTCATATAGAATTTTTTTTTTTTTACCCATCTTTACAGAATAAGACGCAGAGGGTTTTAAGGGTCCTTTCTGGTATAAAAATCTTTCTGCACAGATAAGACAACTAAATTGACACGAGTTCTAACTTGTAAAATTTGCTTGCTGAAGTTCACTGAACCAAAGTTGCTTACCTTTTATTTTTTTTCTCATTCAACAGCTGCACATTGAAAATGAGTTGTGAAATCCCCACTGTGTTCTTCCGATAGCATCAGCAGACAATTATCGCACAGTCAAACCGTCCAGTGTCACAGCAGGAAGGAAAACAAGTCGAGCTTTGCAGCAATGCCAACATGAAACAAAAAGCGATGTGCTGGACATGCACATATCTAACCATTGTGCATGTTCTATCCAATTCTTTACCATAAAAATTCTGGCCATGAGAATTTTTTATGTACTAAACAACTTCAGATTATGTTCCTGCTCTTGCTGTCTTCATTTGGTGTTGGGCAACTTAAAGGGTAACAGATTTTTTTTCTTCTTTCATGTTTTTGCTAACTCTGATCCCATGGAGCAGAACACCAGGCAGACTCCAGCGTAAGACAAAAGAGTAGCATCCCACAGTCTAGACAGCAGAGGGAGAAATATTGGAGGTGGCACCACCAAACTACTTTGAGCCCCATAGCAAATCCACTCATCAGATCCAGTCTGGGCTAAAGGAAGAGAACAAAGAAGCAAATTGTCGGCTTGCAAAAGTTTTCAGCCTATGCTTTTCAAGTGCTGGTTTGTCATCAGCTGGATAAATACACCACTACAAGTTCTTAAACCCAAATCCTTTTCAGATTCCAGATATGTTCAGGCTGCAGTGCTTATACAAAGCTTTGTTCCAGTCATTTACTGTGAAACTGTACAGTAAAGAGACTAAAAGATTCCATGTACAGTAGGGACCCACTGAGCCAGTCCTGTTTTCCAAGAGAAATCTGGACATTTAAGTTCATAGATCCCAGTTAGGTTTTGAGGCTATCCATTATGATTATACATGAGAAAAATCTGGATTCATCGGAGTCCCAGCGCGTGCAGATCTCTCTCCTGCATATTCACTGTGAATATCTTGAAAACCCTCAATGACTGTGGAGTCCGTAAAACAGGTCTCGAAAACCCCGTCATAAATATAATAAGATAAAACCGGGACTAGCTTAACCTGCCACTTCTGACATGTGCTGAGGGATGCTCCCAAAAGCGTTCCTATTGGACGCTGGGGAGCGTTCCCGTGCAGGCTCCGTCGGTACCAACGATACCCATATGTGAAGACTACATTCCTGCTTGTTCCTGGAGATCCACAAAAGTGAAATTGTTTGGATAAGATCCAGACCCCTAGATATAAGAACTGAGTGATTGTTCGTTTTAAATTTTTGACAAAGATAACACTCAGAGAAACAGACCATTAATAGTTGTTTCATCACAAAGACAGGTTAGCAAGTACTGCTGGACTGAATGCATGGCCTCTAAATGGATGACTAATCCAAGAAGTAGTGTAAAATAAAGGCATGAAGCGAGGACCAAATAGCAACTTTCATATGCTATCTAGCAAAACAAAATTCTTAACAGCAACGTTGGACACAGTTGCTCTGATTTCACTGTACTGGTGGGAAGGGACACAAGTGTGCTTATAACAGAATTGGATACAGGAAGCAGTTAGAATTAGCTAACGTTTGCTTTGCCACTGTTAACTCCCATTTCTGGGGGTCTGCGATGGGGTATATAGGAAGTTACCCGTCCCTCTCCAAAGGGATTATCAGCAGTACACCTTAAAAGGGTCTACAGCTCAGAACTCAGTGCTGGGAGGACGTGACTCAAACAGAAGGATTAAGAATCCAGCTGTGTGCACAAGGGAGCAGAGAGGCCTGTGAAGACTGAAAGCTCCTTCCAAGCAGGGCTGGGAGAGGAGTCCGGCTCTAAGATAGGCGATTCAGGAGGTGGGAATCATATTTACAGACACTGAAGTCCAAGTGAATGACTGGACTTTGTGCTGAACTTAATTCTGTGCTTTAAATTGTGGGTCAGGGGAAGGTAACTAGCTGGGAATGCTTGTGAACCACTGAAGGGAAATACTCGTAAAAGTGTTTTTTGTTTGGCCCTGAACTGTTGTGTGCCTGATATTTTAAAAGCCCCTTGCCACTGCATGCCATGCTATACTACAGGGTCAAAGGAGATTAACATCTGTGAAGCATTTCTGATGGATTCTTTTCTTTTAAGATAGTTAGAGCCTGTTTGCAGTCTACACTGTGGAGGGACTTGTCACATGAATGCTTGTACAGTTTCAGATAATTGCTTGGGCAGTATAATTTCTTCATTGCATGAAAGGGTCTTACCACTTTTGCCAGGAATTTAAGATCTTTATGATGATGAAATCGAGCGTAAGGTTCATACGTGACTAAAACTTGAAGTTTGCCAATTTTTCTAGCTGAAGTAGTTCTACTAGACAGAGTGCTTTCCAGGTTAGATTCTTGAGAGACGAGAATTTCATGGACTCAAATGACAGTTTCAAGAGACAAATAAGGATAACATTGAAGTCTATAGGACAGAAGCTTCTATATTAGTTTTTTCACATAAAGAAGCCCCTTTACGAATCTGAAAACAAATGGACACTAGGAAGCTGGGGCTCTGACTTTGGGCAGATGATCAGCTGAGAGTGCACCGAGATGCACTCTACTGGAGAATATTTTCAGCCCTAGGTGATATAGATATCATAAGTATTGCAGTATGGCATTTGCTAGACACCAAACGTGGTCTTGACTGTTAGTGAACCAACCTGAAAACCTTCCCCATTCAAAGACATATGGCATGTCTGGTGGAAGGATTTCTTGCTGTCACCAAGATGTCCTGAATGGGAGGTGGCAGGCCCAAGGATGCGACTAGGCACTGTTCACTTTCCACCTTATCAGCAATTTGCTGTTGGGATGCAGAAAGGATCTTCTCTTTTGCGTTATCATGGCTGGAAAAATTTGGAGCCTGTATGATGGAAGAACTGAAGATCGATGTGCAGCATTCTTGACTTTCTACCAGACTCTCCAGTTGATGTTGGAAGCATCTGTTATAAGGCCATAACAATGTTTCAGTGGTGCTAAAGGAATGCCTTTTATCAGCTTGATTTTGGGCATCCACCACTATAACACAGTCTGAAGTAGAGTTGATGCATGAATTCTGGAAAAGGCTGGATTTGTTGAGTCCACTGCAACTGGAGGTCTCATTGTGGCTCACTCACTATGGCTTCACTGCCCTGAATGAGCTTGATCACGACTGAAATCAGAAGCTAATCAGGGTTGAGCCTCGCTACTACTTGCATATCTTGGACTTTCCCAGTTTCATCTTAAACATTTTTAGTCCCTCCAAAATTCGTTTACTTACACGTGCAAAGCGGTTTGACCACATTACTCCATTATTCATGCAATATCACTGGCTACCTATAAACTCCTGGATTTTATTTAAGACCCTCACCCTCACTCACAAAGCCATTCATGATGCTACGCCAGACTCTCTCTCTTCCTTAATTACCCTCTATGCCTCTGCAAGGTCCCTCCATTCCCTTCACAGTTTCCGTCTTCATTTCCCTTCCCTAGCTTTCTCAGCCATGGCCCCAGCACTTTGGAATAGTCTACTGCCCCTCTATGTACTGAGCTTATTTTCAGGAATTTCAAAAAAGCGCTTAAAACTCACCTCTTTGAATCTGCCTTCAACATCCAGCCAACTCAACTTGAAGTAGTTACCGCTTTGCGTTGGGGTTTAGCTAAAGTTGTCTTTATTGTACCCTATGTCTGTGCGTATTTTATTTCTTTTTCTCCACATCTCTCACTGCTGTCCTATCTGAATCGTGGAGTTCCTTTCTGATTTTCCTAACTTTAATGTATTGTAAACTGCATACACTGCGTGCACTGTTGCAGTGTGTCAAATAAAATTAACCTTAACCTTAACTATAACCATAACCATAACTGTATGGGTGACCAGCATGGAATACCAGGTGCTGCAGACTTACTGCATGGAAGAAAGACCTGGCAATCTACATTCAGCCAATATGCAACATCATCAGACACCACAAAATGCTCTACCACTTATATGCAGATGACATCATGGTTTACGCACCCATCCATATATTGAAATCTTGAATCTGACCTCTCCCCGATAGCCAAATACCTAGAGAACATGATCACATGGCTCAACAACAACTCACTCTCAGTGAATTGGGACAAGACAGAAACAATGTTCATCACCAGAAGCTCTGTTATCGAAGATGTTGATAGTCTGTTTTCACCTTCTTTCCACGGCCTCACGCAAGCAGGATGGAGGCCCCTCTCCACACCTTGGATTGTAAGAGAGTGCTGGCCTTCTACCTAGAATGGACTACGGTCCATCACTGCTCCTCACAACTCTTCATCTTCTATGATCTGAACCGGCTTGACGTTGCGGTCTCTAAGCACAATCTGTCTACCTGGGTGGTCATCTCCTTTGCCTGTGAACAGGCTGGTCTCTCTCTTGAGTGCCATTTTACAGCCCGTAATGTGCAGGCTATGGCAGCCTTGGGGCAAACCTGCGTTCTGTCTTCCTGCTGGAAATTTGCCGGATCACCACTTGGTCCTCTGTTCACACCTTCGCAGCACATTACTCCCTGAAGGAGAACTCCCGGCATGACAGCACCTTCGACCAGGTGGTACTCCGTCATCTGGAGAACAATGCAATGCCTGCCCTCCATCCTTCTGTGTGTCCAGGCTACCAGAGAATTGATTCCCTGGTCGAAGCTGTGGTTGTCCCTGAGATATTGCGGCCACCAGCACTCTCTGCTGTCATTCACAGTTTGATTTTTCAGTCACCTGTGGTTTTTCACAGGTTTTTTTCGGTAGCCTATGGCTGAGGAGTCCCATATGTGAGGACTTTCCTGCTTGTTCCCGGAGAAAGCGTAGCTACTTACCTGTAACAGGTGTTCTCTGGGAACAGCAGGAATTAGTCCTCACAACCCTCCCTCCTCCTTGTGGAGTTATTTTTTCTTTATTTCCTTGATTAAGCTATGTCATCATACTGAGCTAAGATGGCATTCTTGGGAGGGAGTTAGACAACATGCATGGTCTAATTCCCAAAGGCTTTCTGTGAAAACTAGGGAGTGTTCACTGCATGTGCTCCATTGGTGCCAACGTCATACATATGCGAGAACTGTTTCCTGCTATCCTGGAGAACACCTGTTACAGATGAGTATCTATGCTTCCCCATTTCACCCCACCCCATGTCCAGCATCCTCCTCTCTCCCCACCTCATGCCCAGCATCTCCTCTCTCTCTCACCCCATGTCCAGCCTCTGCCCTCCACCTCATGTCCAACATTTGCTCTCTATCCCTCTAAACCTTCTACTATTTGCTCAGCATATACCCCAACTCCATATCTCTTTCAATAAGAATACAGAACTAATTTGAACTAAGAGACCCAACTGCCCTAGTAAAATACTGTTAGAACAACCTACACATGCACTGTTAACAAACCATTAGTCCCAACACAGAACACAAATGTTGTAGATTTACACACTTTACTTAAACTGTAAATAGTTCAGAGTTTCTGTTTATTTTTTGTTATGCTGTTCAGTTCCCTGTACGACAGAGTGCCTCCTTTGGCACTTTTTTGATTCTTGGTTATCTGTAAATTGCTTTGAATTGTAGAAAGGCGGTATAAAAATAAGTTTAAATAAATAAATGAATAGATATCCACTATCTGCTCTCTATCCTCTTATATCCCCCACTGTATGTCTGTCTCTGCCCCCTCGAGCCTATACCCAGCAACTGTTGTCCACCCACTACCTGGGTCCTGCATCTGCCTTCTACTCCCTGCACTGTGTGTCCAGTATCTGGCTTCACCCCTCCCCCTTTGTATCCAGCATCTGCCCTGTGTCATCCCCTCCACACTTCCTATTTAGCATCTGCCCCTCTGCCTCCCCCTAATGTACAACATTTGCCCAGCATTTCCCTTCCAGCCATTCTACCCCCCTTCATGTCCATCTGCTCAGCATTTACCTTTTGGCTAGCCCACCCACCCTTGTGTCAATCTGCTCAGCATTTCTCTTCCAGCATTCCACACACACCCCTACCCACCCGCCCACACACACCCCCACCCATGCCACTGCTGCTGCTGCTACCGCTGCGTTTTCTGTGCCTGAAGGGACAGCAGTGGACTGACCTCAGATTAAAAAAAAAAAGTGCGGATGTAAGCACTTCCTTGCTAGGAAGGCTGATCTGGTCCCGCCCCTCTCTGATGCATGCTTTGTGTCAGAGGGGAAGGACTTGACCAGCTTTCCTAGCAAGGAAGTGCTTACAAACATCTTTTTTCTTTTAATCAGAGGTCAGTCCGCTACTGCTACTGCAGGCACAGAAAACACAGCGGTGCGGGTGGAGGGGTAGGCTGTCCCTGAATCAGCAGAGAGCCAGCTTGTTTGGGGTTGCAGTGCCCCCCCATCCACTCACCCCCCAAACTACGCCCATGCATATCATGTAACAGGTAAATAAAAGAGATAAGGGGACTAGGCCAGTACAGATCAGTAACTCAAGAACAGTCCCAGCCATCTAAGCGACAACATACGCCTGCTCAAAACAATATGTTTTTAAACTTTTCTTAAAGGATTTCAGTGACTTATCCAATCGAATATAAAGGGGGAAAGAATGCCAAAGAACTGGAGCTAAGAAAAAGAAAGCGTTTTGGCGAGTTGATTCACGATGGGCACACCCATTTGAAGGGACGACTAGTCTGTTTTGATTTTGGGACTGTAGAGATCTTATTGGTAGATATGGAATAAGCAGATCCGATAAATATAGAGGAAGACCTGAATAGAAGGCTTTATAGGCTAATGATAAAATTTTAAACTTTATACGATAAGCTACAGGGAGCCAATGATGGGAATGCAAAAGAAGAGTAACATGATCAGAGTGATTAGGGTAGGATGGCAACGTACTGGACTCTTTGTAGCAATTTAATGGAGTAAAGAGGAAGCCCATTATACAATATACTGGCATTGTCTAATTTACTAATGACTAAGGACATAACGTAGTAAGAGCAGGCTTATCTAAGAGAGGATGGAGAGCTTGAAGTGTGTGTAGAATACAGAAACAGGCTTTCATTATATTTGATATTTGAGGGCCAAGAGTTATGTAATCTCTCTTTCTTTCTCTGTTCCCTAACCTTCCATCCCTTTAACCCCCTAAGAAACCAGAGAGGCTTGGTTGAGAATCGGAGAAAAAAGGCTGACAGTTCGTGTGACCTTAGCCCTCAGATACCCATGTACTATAAAGCCCATTGGGGCAGGGACTTATTCATGTAACCCACACTGAGCGTTATTTCAAAAGGTGGGCTAAAAATCAAAAACTTATTATGCCTTGCTGGTAGAGATAACGGGTCTCTGCCAGCGGGCTTTGGATTCTGGTTGGCTTACAGAAGAGAGTTCCGTTTTTTTTATACAATCCAATCCTCGCATATCTTTGATTTACACTGTCCCGAAAATCCATAAATCATTAAATTGTCCACCTGGACGCCCCACTGTGTCGTGTTGTGGTTCCGTTTTGGAGCCACTCTCACAGTTCTGTGATCTTTTTTTACAGCTGTTGGCCAGTGGGGCTCCGTCCTTTCTTCGTGGCACATCTCATTTTTTGTTGACATTGCAAGGGGTGACTTTTCCTACTACACCTATTTTTTTGGCAACATTAGATGTGGTAGCTCTATATTCCAATATCCCTCAATTGGAAGCATTACAGGTTATATCAGGATTGACGTTAAAACCTCAGTCTCGTCTCCCACAACACTTTGTGTTATCCTTGTTGAGTATGGTTTTGGAACAGAATTATTTCCTATATGACAATAATTTTTATCTACAAAAGTTTGGGATTGCAATGGGCACCACTGTAGCCCCTTCTGGTGCCACCCTTTTCATGGCTATGTATACCCGTCACCATTTTTTTTTCAGATGTGCTGCTATGGAAGAGATTCTTGGATGATATTTTTGTTATTTGGAGGGCAGTGCTCTACAACTGTCTGCGTTTGTGGAATTTTTGAACACTGTGGATGACAGCATTAAATTCACTTTAAAAGTATGACATGCGTACAGTAAAATTTTTAGATGTGGCTGTCACCCTTCTCGATGGAGTACTGTTTACAACTCTGTATAAGAAGTCAGTCCAACGTAATACCTTACTTCATTTTACTAGTTTTCACCCGTCATCTTTAAAACGGGGTCTCCCCTTTGGGCAATTTCTCCGGTTACGAAGGATTTGTTCCTCCACTAGTGATTTTAGGCATCATGCTATGGAACTTAGCCAGCACCTATATGCTAGGGGGTATCCTAAGGCTGTGGTTCATAGGGCCTATAAACGGGCCCTTTATAATCACAGGGAATGGTTACTATCTCCCTGTCTGCAACCCAAGGATTCTCCTGTGGATGACAGGATTGTGGGAGTCTTAGCTTTTACCAATAGAACCACGTCAGTACAACCAATCTTACGCAAGCATTGGAATGTTTTACAACTACATGATTGTTTTTGTAAACATCTTTGCTTGGCATATACCCAAGGGAGAAACTTGCGGGATAAACTGGTACACCCCTCTCCACGTTATCATAAAACCTGTGGAGAGGATAGGTCATTTCCCTTGTGGCCATTGTGTGTAATGCTCTGGATCTTTGACGGGATACTTGAGAGGATCTAGTCACAAGTATAATTTGGACATTTCAACATTTTACCACCTGTGACTCTGTTTTTGTGGTCTATCTACTTGTGTGCCCTTGTGGCTTAAAATATGTGGGCTGTACATCTTGGCCTCTTAAGAAACGGCTAGCGGAACATGCTTCACGGATCCGTACCCAGACCCTCTCTGCTCCGATAGTTCAACATGCGTTACAATATACTCCGGAGTTCACTCGATTTACCTGGCGGGTGATTGGCTGTATACCTCCTTTGTCTTATGGAGGTAACCGGTTACACCGCCTGCTGAAGTGTGAACAATGATGGATCTTCCGATTGGACACTGTCACGCCACAGGGCTTAAATCTGGAGCAGGATTGGCATAGTCTTCTCTAAGTCTTTAGCCGGCAGTATGGTGTCAGCATGTTTGTTGCTCCCTCCTTCTGGCAGGTTAGGCAGTAATTATATGTTCGGAAGTGATGTCAGATGCCGTGGATTTAAATATCTCACCAGTCCCTTGTTTTTTATGCGCACGTTGGTGGACATTAACCTAAAGCAGGGTTTGGAAGTATGATAACCCGAAACGCAGGACTGTGTCGTTTTTTCCACCACTAATGATGGACTGTGTCATAGCGCAGAGGTTTCAGCTAAGTACTTCTTTAGTTAAAACTTTTTTATAGCAGTTAAAAGGTTTACTGCATTTGAATAAAAGGACATGAACCTTCAGTTAAGGAGTCCTTGCCTAAGGTTCCTGGTCCGACAAAAAAACCCATTGTGTTTGGTAATTGGTTCGATATCTTTGAGGAGTGGAGCCTGTTTTCTTGGTGGATTCTCTATCATTTGGGCTACAGTGTTCCTATTTGCCTTGGGGGGTTTTATCTTGTTTCTAATAAATATTTACACGCACACACTATTATGCACTCATTTTGTTAATGCAGGCACTTCCTGATCTATCAGATTATCACAGAGACAGAGGTTTCCGTTAACTAGAACATAAACGGAACCTTGCGTGTGGTGTTCTTAGGTCGGGAATATTGATGAGGTAGAAACAGATTTACCTGAGAGCAGCTGAGGCCTGCATAAAAGGCTCCAGAGCCCTGCCCTGTTGAGGCATTCCTAACAGGGGCTCTACTGGTCAAACAACGGTAAGGATTTATTTTTCTTAAATTGCTAGCTCTCTGACTGGGAGCTCTTAAAAGGGGTTTTGTATATTTTTAAAGCAAAGTTACTTTCTTTTTGGTGCTTTAGTAGAAATTTCCTTGAGCAGAGTAGGTTGTTGAACTCTAGTAACCTTCTCAGATTTGGGAACTGCTGACACCTAATCAGGAGTTAGTTCCCTCCCTACCCACCCCGACCCCCACCCACCCCTAGTGAGCAGTCTTGCCTTATAGGGCACCTCCCCATTTGACAAAGCACAGAGACTTGGAGCAGCACATTTTGAATATAATTAAAGAAATTTAACTGCTTTTTCTCTGAAAGGACAGCTGAGAAACTGGCTGGTACTTGGTAGATCTCTCTCTTTTGCTTTAACAGATATCTAAGCTCCACAAACAGAACAATGGCTGGGAAAAATCATATCACTAAAGCTGTTGCCCCCGTTACAGCTTCTGCCTCTGTCCAGACAGAGGTCTCAATGCCAGTTGAAGGACCGGTTCCATGTGCAGGGTGCCTGCATGCTGAAGCTCTGAGGAAACAAGTGGAGGAACTCAGAAAGGAGGTGGCGAGGCTGAGGAGCATTCAAGATAGTGAGAAGTACATTGATGAGATGCTTCTTGCAGCAACCAAGCTCTCCAGCAGAGGAGAAGATGGGTGCCAACAGAATGTCGATGGTTGGACACAAGTCACCAGGGCCTGCAGAATCACCAACCCAACTTCTCTAGCCCTTGAATTGAAGAACCATTATGCAGCCCTGGAAGTGGAGGAGGTGAAAGCATCCCTGGAAAGGGAAGAACCAGAGCTCAAGTACCCCAAAGTTGCAAAATCAGTGACCAAAAGGAAGTGAAAGTAGTGGTGGTTGGAGACTCTCTTCTAAGGGGTACTGAGGCGTTCATCTGCCAACCAGACTTGATGTCCAGAGAGGTATGCTGTCTGCCTGGTACCAAAATCCAAGATGTTACAGAGAGTTTGCCGAGACTCATCAAGCCCACTGACTATTATCCAATGTTGCTAATCCATGTTGGAACAAATGATACTGCCAGGTATCCCTCAGAATGTATCAAAGGTGACTTCATGGCTCTGGGACAGAGGGTGAAGCTGTTAGGTGCACAGGTAGTGTTCTCTTCAGTCCTGCCTGTTGAAGGTAAAGGCCAAGGCAGAGAGGATCGCATCTTGGAGATGAATGCATAGCTGCATGGATGGTGTCATCGAGAGTGTTTTGGTTTCCTAGACCATGGGATGCTGTTCCAAGGGTTGCAGAGCAGAGATGGCATCCATCTGTCCAAGAAAGGTCAACGCGTCTTCAGTAGTAAACTGGCTAATCTACTGAAGAGGGCTTTAAACTAGATTCATTGGGAATTGGTGAAGAAAGTCCCCAGGTAGGTGAAAGCCCCCAGGTAGGTGATACATTAAATAACTTTATGGAAATAGGTAATAGGGGTAACATATGGAAAGCAGTGTGTATAAATGCCCGTAGCATGGGAAATAAGATCCCTGATGTTGAAGCTTTGGTGGGAGTGGCTGACTTGGATTTAGTGGTAGTTACAGAAAGATGGTTCACAGAAAACCATGATTGGGATGTAATTTTGGATCCTGATCTGCTTAGTCTCACATGTGTTTCCTTACAATACCCCTAGATGTATTATTGTCCTCAGGCTTTGCCTGTCTTAACTAGATTGTAAGCTCAGATGAGCAGGGACCGTTTTTTACATGAGTCTGTAAAGTGATGTGTACTCCCTGTAGTGCTATACAAATGATCAGTAGTAGTAGTAGTAGTAGATTTGTCCTTGTAGAAGATTTCTTTGGGAATCTGTATGTTGTTGGGGATTTCTGATTTCTTGTTGATGGCTGATCTTTTTAAATTCCTGCAACAGCTTTGTCAGTAGTATTGTGCACGTTCCAGGGCTGCATTGTTTCTTATATAGTGATGATCAGTGTTCCTGCTAAACTGCGCTGAGTCCTCCACTGGCATTCCTGCCAGTGGGAGGAGATGCAAAGTGATCGTGCTTAGGATCGCACAGCATCGGCAGGTTCTCTGGACCTGCCTGCCGTGTGATTTTAAGCGCAATCACTTTTGTGATCTCTTTGCACCTCCCCCCACCGGCAGGAATGCCGACTGAGGACTCAGCGCTGCTTAGTGGGAACACTGATCAT
Source organism: Ichthyophis bannanicus (assembly GCA_033557465.1). Classification (NCBI taxonomy): domain Eukaryota; kingdom Metazoa; phylum Chordata; class Amphibia; order Gymnophiona; family Ichthyophiidae; genus Ichthyophis; species Ichthyophis bannanicus. The sequence goes on from CM066031.1 coordinate 253,505,809, forward strand.
CACTATATATGATGTCATTGAAAAGTTCCTGATTCTCTGCCTCTGTCTTCTGGAATGGTGGGATAACCCATAGGTCTGGACTGGTCTAGCAAGACTCGAGGAAAGGAAATTATCAGGTAAAATCCAAATGTGCATAATTAGGGCTTACATGTGAAAAATCCTTTACAAATTACCCTTGTGTCTGTATGTCTGTCCCTCTACTATGTGTGTATGTCTCACTCTCTCTATGTCTGAATTTCATTCAGGTTTGTCACAAATAGTACCCCTGGTTTTTCATGTGCTCTTGCTGTTCCCCAACACCTAGAATCACTGTGTTTTGTTTTATTTCCTTTAAGGAACCAGCTCAATTCAGTTAAAGTCTTAAGGGAGGGCAGAGCACATTGTGATGTCATCAAACGGTTGTAAAGTTGCCTTGTCATTGGTCAGCAGCATGGATTTTGTCTGCCTTGCCATTGGGTAGTGCCTATAGTCACTAGCTGACACCATTTATTGCCTAGTTTCTGACTGTTCCTAATTGTTGTCTGTATATTTTATTGTACAAAAAATCACATAACCAATGTTGTCATAACCAAGTGCAGATTTCTGTACCAAAGGAGATGAGATATCATAAAATGTTTATACATCTCTGCCTTTTTTTTAATGACATGTCCAGACATATTTCTGAAACATCCCCTCACACCTTCCATGGAAAAAACTATTACACAGGTCTGCGACTAAAAAGCAGTTTGATTATTTTCATCTAATTTCCATGTATTTTGGTGTGCTGAAAACAAATAAAATATTGAAAAACCCCCTAGACGTCATGATTTGCCACAACATGCAAAATTGTCTTCAAATTTATCAATTTTTTTCAAATTGCTATTAATTAATTCAAATTACTATTAATTAATTCAAATTACTATTAATTAATTCACACAAGAGTCCACGTGACGCATGAGCGGGTGAAGATGTGTCTTTGCTCGCTCCGGGGCCGCCTCGAGAAACTTTGTTGAAATACTAACTATCTGCCCCCGAAAACCGACCGATCGGAAGTGGGAGCGCCACTCTAAGCCCTGGGCTACATTAATCAAACGGTAGTGTGCAGCACAATGCCACCTCCGACCCGCAAGGAGAAGAAGAAGGAGAAAGGGCTCAGGCCCGGTGCTCCGGCCATGTCAACCACGCAGCCCTCCTCGCCGAGCAAAGATAGTGTGGAGTCGGCTACAGAGGATCTGGCGAGAGAGGTGGTAAGGCAGCTCGATCCCAAATTCGACCAGATATTATCGAAGCTGGAGATTATGGGCGCGTCAATGGCTGAGATGAGTCAGCGGATGGAGAAGTTGGAGAGCAGAGTGGCGGCTGTTGAGGAATACGAGGGGCGGCAGTCACGGGGGCTTGAGAGCACGAGGACGCAACTCGAGGCCTTGCAAGCTAAAATCGACGACCTCGAGAACCGCTCCCGACGCAACAACATCAGGTTGGTGGGGATATCGGAAGCTACCACTGATCAGCAATTGGTATCCTTGATAGAGCAGTGGCTCCCAAAGGCTCTGGGCCTTGACGCGCTGGTGGGCGACATCAAAGTGGAGCGAGCACACCGTGTCGGTGGGAAGATGGCGTCCCGACCTAGGCCCAGGGTAGTGATTGCTCGGATCCTCAACTTCGCGCACAAAGAGCGTCTGTTACAGGCATTTCGCCAGCACCGGCAACTCACCTTGGACAATAATCAGCTCCTCTTATTTCAAGATTACTCTTCCCTGGTCACTGCGAAGAGGAGAGAGTTTACCCCGGTGTGTGTAGCCTTGTTCCAAAAGAACGTTCATTTCACGTTAGCGTTCCCAGCTGTCCTACGCGTACACAGCATGGGTAAGACTCAAGTTTTTGACTCGGTGAAGGCGGCTCAGACTTTTTTGAAAGACTTGGAGAAGAATTTGCCGGCGCAGGCGGTGGAGCGAAGCCAGGCCTCCGAGTCGTGAACGGCTGAGGACTTTGCTGGTTTTGTGTACTGGCTACTCTGGCTCTCCAGACAGTGGACATCTGGTGCTGCCCTGCGAGCCGTGTATAACCGTGCCTCGTCCTGTGGCTGTTCGAGTGGGCCGTTGCCCACCTTTTGTCCTGTCTGTTTTTCTGGTTATGATTTTGTAAGCATTACTATGGTTGCTCTATGTTAACTTTATTGATTGTCTTCAGCCTTATGACCCCCCTCCCCTCCCCTTTTCTTTTCTTTTCTTCTTTATTTTTCATTTTTAATTGCCTCTCCTTTCTGGAAGTTACAGATGTGGTATGTGGGATCCTGAGTGAGAGGCTGCTGGGGTAGAGACAGGAGGGGGCAACTCTTACTGCCTAGCTTATGAGTGTGCTTGCTTAGCATGAGTTTATGGCAGACTTGTTGGAGTCGAGTGTGTGAGGGGCAGACTAGCTTCGCCTTTCCCCCCTTAGTGGGGACTCGAGGCGGCCCTGCAGTGCACGGCAGGGACTTGCAGATCAGCCATGTTGGCTGATGGTGGGATAGGTAATTTTTCACAGGGGGGGTGGGAGGGGGATGGGGGGGAAGGGGAGTGAGAAGAGGAAGGGGAACGGGGGGGGAGAGGGAAGCGGAGGGTGGGGGTGGGGGTGGGGCAGAGAGGGCGGGGGGGAGGGGTAGAAGGGGGGGAGGGAGGAGCAGGCAGCACGTGGGAGCCTTACTGGGCGGAAGGAGCCATCGTTTGATGTAGTTGGGTTTTATTCTCACATCCAGAATGTTTCTGGGCCGGGGGTTGAGGCTGGGCAACCCTGGGCTGTACAGAGGGAGTGTCATTTGCTGTTGCCTCTTTCATGTGCGAGTCTGTGAGAAATCACCTGAGATTTATCTCGTGGAATGTGGGTGGGATCAGTTCTCCCGTTAAAGAGAACCAAGATACTCCAGGCCCTGCGGAAGACTAAAGCCCAAGTTGCGCTGTTGAAGGAAACGCACCTTTCCGAGAAAGAACATGCTAAATTACAGAGAGGTTGGGTGGGCCAGGTGTTAGCAGCCTCCTCGGGGGGTCGGAAGCGAGGGGTAGCCATCCTAATCGGTAAGGAAATAAAAGTGGAGTTGTTGAGCGAAGACCGGGATCCCTCTGGTAGATATTTGTTTGTGCACTTAAAATTAAACGGAGAGGAATTTTTTTTAGGCACTGTGTACGCCCCCAATACCTACGAGCACTCTTTCTTTCAGAGGGTCTGTAGAAAGGTAAATGCAGCCCCGAGGATCCCGTTGATTGTGGCAGGTGATTTTAACTGTCCTCATGACCCTGTGTTGGATAAATCTGGTGGGCAACTGCAAGGCGATTGGAGTAAAAAGGAAGTTGGTTATTTGTACTTGGCAGGTGGGCTGGTAGACACTTGGAGAACCCTTCATGGGGGAGAGAAAGATTTCACACATCTGTCTAGGGTGCATCACACCTGGTCCAGACTTGACTATATCCTGGTGGCAGAGCGGGAATTTGACAGAGTGCTTAGCTCTGAGATTGAGCCGATGGTGGTGTCGGATCACACCATGGTGCGGATGGATTGGAGAGGGCGAGAACGAGGGGAGTCTCGCTGGGCCTTCCCTAGACAGATGTGGACGAATGCTAACTTTAAAAACTATTTAGTGCAAAAGTGGGAAGAATATTTACATTTCAATGAATCCAGTGCTAGCTCGGCTACCTTATGTTGGGAGGCCGGGAAGGCTGTCATGCGGGGGCACATCATCGCTTATGTGGCACAGGAGAAGCGCAGAATCAATGGCGAGGTGTTGTTGCTAACGCAGGAATTGTGGAGGTTGAAGACGTTGGTAGTAAGGGGTCGGGGGACAGAACATATCCCGCCTTATTTGGAGGCTCAGCGGCAGCTTAACAGTGCCTTGGAAGAGCGTGCAGTTTATAGCATGCACTACTACCGCCACCAATTATTCCGTTATGGTAACAAGACGGGTACTCTTTTGGCCCGTTTAGTGAAAGAAGGGGGAGGGTCTAAGGTGGTGGCCGCGATAAGAGACAGCACAGGGGCTAGGTTTTCCGACCCTCGTAGTATCGTAGAAGTCTTTCGGAAATTCTATGAACAGTTGTACACTCCTGAGCCGGTAGATAGGGGAGGGGAGCAGGCATTTTTGGATGCGACACCCTTACCGCAGCTCTCGGAGACCGAGCGAGCGGAGTTAAACAGACCAATTGAGGGTGTGGAAATACAGAGAGTGATTAGACGAGGAAAACCGCATAAGGCTCCTGGACCGGATGGCTATTGCGTCGAATTTTACAAAATGTTAGAGCTGCAAGTGACCCCGACTTTAGCTGCTGTCTATAATGACATATTAGAGGGGAGAGGGTTTCCCCGTGACATGCGGACGGCCGCGATCACAGTGATCCACAAGGCTGGGAAAGATGTGGAGGATCCAGCCTCCTACAGGCCGATCTCTCTAATTAACTATGATATGAAAGTGTTGGCTGGTGTGTTAGCGCAGCGGCTGCAGGGAATTCTGCCGCGGCTTATAAGTCCCTGTCAGACAGGCTTTGTCAAAGGGCGGGAGGCCTTTTCTAATATAAGTAAGGTGCTCCTAGGGGCGGAATGGAGTGTGCTGCGAGGGGACCCTCTGTTGTTGGTGAGTTTGGATGCAGAGAAGGCCTTCGACAGAGTGTCTTGGGCCTACATGTTTGAGGTGCTCGGGAGGTTTGGTTTTGACGGAGCTTTCCTGACTTGGCTGCAGGCCTTATACACGGCGCCTCTGGCTTTTGTAGTAGTTGGAGGGCTTCACTCGGCACCCTTTGAACTACGCCGAGGGACGAGGCAGGGTTGCCCGCTTTCCCCCCTGTTATTTATCTTGCAGATGGAGCCTTTGCTGCGTGCGTTAGGGCAGATGGAGGTGATTCGGGGGATTACATGGCCGGGCGGCGGCATTAAGATTAGTGCCTTTGTCTACGATTTGTTATTGTGTTTGACGGACCCGCAGCGATCGTTGGAGGGGGCTTTATCTACTATCGAATGGTTTGGTGCTTTCTTAGGCATGCAAATTAATAGGGCCAAGTCGATGGGTTTAGATATTGGTGGGAGGGCCCGGGGGTACTGGCAGGGAGATTTCCCGTTGGTCTGGGCAGAGGACTCCATTCGTTACCTTGGTATCCAGATTCCTTGTGAGCCCAGTCATCTTTATGCAGCCAACGTGCGGCCCTTATTGGATAAAACGCTTCAACGGCTACAGAAATGGCGGGAGCTCCCGCTCTCCTTGAAGGGACGTATAGCTCTCTTCAAAATGGTTGAACTACCCCGATGGATATATATGTTAAGGCATGCCCCTCTTTGGCTCCTGAGGAGGGACCTGAAACTGTTGGAGAGCCACTTATCCAAATTCTTTTGGAAGGGGAAGAGAGCAAGCATCGCTTTTGCGACTCTGCTGAGACCTGACAGAGAGGGGGGTGCTGGCCTCCGTTCGATACGGGAGTACAATTTGCTTAGTTTGTTGCGGCCGCTTTGTGATTTGGTCGCGGGGACTGCCGAGATTATTCCCATCAAGCTGGTTGATGATATCTCGGCGCCGTGCCACCGGCTCTATTGGTTGCATCGTTCGGGTAGGGCGCTGCCCGAGTTTTGGAAGCGTTCCATGTATCTTGGAGCTGTCCGCCAGGCCTGGAAGCATCTATGCCGCCTTAGGGGTTGTGATTGGCAATGTTCGGATTGTCTTCCACTAGGTGGCAATGGGGAATTTCTTCCCGGGTGCCAGGGTGGGGTGGCTAAGCGCTGGGCGAAGTGCGTAGTGGAATATGTGGGTCACTTGCGGATGGAGCATATGGCACAGATGGATTCTTATGTGTCCCTGCGAAGCCGCTATCAGTTGCCAGCGCATGATTTCTACTTTTACTTGCAAGTACGGCACTTTGTACACAGTCTGGGCCGTGAGAAAGGGGTGAGCATATGGAAGGGGGAGCGAGGGATGGTGGCCCTCTTTCGTGCCTTGGAGGGTAAAATCACAGTTCGGAGACTGCGTGAGGAGCTATCGGTGGGGGATGATTTGACGGGGCTGACGAGATTAGCGCGCAGTTGGCAGGCGGATGGAATCTTGGAGGGAACGTTGGAGCGCTTATTTCAGGCTTTTCAAGGTATAGCCAGTACTTCGGAATCGGTGCAGATGCAGGAAGTCCAGTATAAATTCTTGTGGCGAGCCTATGTGCATGATGTTTGGGCGATGAGGGTGGGTATTACCGACTCGGAGAGCTGTCGCCGATGTGGGGTGGAGAAGGGCACTCTAGCGCATAGGTTTTGGCTGTGCATCGCCATCCAGCCATTTTGGGAGGGTGTTGGGGTGCGTCTTGGTGGCTGGCTTGGCCAACCGGTAAGCCTTGGACCTGCCTGGTGTCTGTTAGGCTCTTACGAAGCTGTCGCTCCCCTGAGTGTTCGACACAGGCAGCTCTGCGAGAGGGGCTTTCTGGTGGCCAAGCAAACAATTTTGCGGCATTGGGTAGCACCAACGCCGCCGAGTGTGCAGGAATGGGAAGGGAGGATGCAGGTTTTATTCAGCATGGAAAGGTGTACGGCACAGCAACTGGGCCAGCGGCGGCTGGATAAATTTCTGGAACTCTGGGCTCCACTGAAAGACAATGATAGCCACTAATAGACCCTGATGACAAATATGGCCCCTGCCCGGGCGGCTAGTAGCGGGCTGCTGCTACTCAGAGGGGCTGCTGATGTGAGTGGTTGACTTCCCTTCTATGCGTGTTTGATGTGAATGCTGCCTTGCGTGGGTGGGAGGTGAGGGGGGTGGGGGAGGTTGGGGGAGGGGTGGTGGGGAAAGGGGGGGAGGGGGGGGAGGGGGGAGAGGACAACGGGATGGGCTGGTAACTTCTGGGCTGAGTTTGCTCTTGCTTTGTTGTCTCTTATGCATCTGTGTACTCAGGTCTTTCTTGCTGTGATAGCTTGGATTCTTAATACTTTGTGCTATGCTACATTTACACCAATGTACCTTGTGGTGGCTACTGTGATGTTATGCTATCGCACTTTGACTGTGGCTGTATATCGGTAGTAGTAGAGACTTCGTCCTACTTCTGTTAGACCACCACCAGTCTGCTTACTGTTTGCTGTTATTTGCTTGTTTGATTGTCTGTTAACTCTGCACTGATGCATTGGATATTGTCATCCCTTGGATGTCTGGAAATGCTTAATAAAAATGATTTTCACTAATTAATTCACATAAGTGCATTTAATATATAAAATGCCAAAAAAACCTTAAAGGGGTTGTCCGAGTTATGTAAAAAAAAATATAGCACTGTAAATCTGATGGTCAGCAATATATACATAAGCTAAGCAAGTTTTAAGTCCATGCTTCTAATGGTAGAAGAGGTTAATCTTTCCTGAAGAATCCAGTGGGAGGGAGACACAGGGCAGATAGCAGCAGCTCCGGTCAGTGCAGGGGGGCGTGGCCAGCACTGTGACGTCTCGTGTACAGACACAGAGCTGCTCTCTCCTGCATGCCACACTTGTGCACGAATCATCATCAGGTTCTTGGCTCTAGGCTGTTCACACTTTTTCAAGGCTGAAAAGCAGGAATTTATTGTTGCCAGGAGTGTCATCTTCATGGTTCAGACATCGTGAAAAGGAGTTCGTTCCTTACTTCGCCCAGGAAGACAAGTTGGTTTATTGCATCGATGTCGAAGGTCTGATGGGTCAATTTAAAATCCAATATGATTCAGAGCAATGGTGTCTTTTTATAGATTCTTCAAAAAGAAGTCTCAAAGCAGCTTTACTCCACAACAGTTTTTACGCTTCCATACCTGTAGGTCATTCCGTACACTTGAAGGAAACCTACGAGAACTTGGAATTGGTTCTTCGTAAACTTAAATATGAAGACCATGGTTGGCAAGTGTGTGGGGACTTGAAGGTCTTGTGCATGCTGCTCGGGCAACAAGCTGGGTATACCAAATATCCTTGTTTTCTGTGTCTATGGGACAGTCGAAACCGACAAAATTACTGGACCAAGAAGAGTTGGCAGCCGAGGGTGCTAACAGTCGGTGAAAAAAATGTCCTCGAGAAACTTTGGTACCTTCCCATAAAGTTCTTCTACCACCTCTCCACATAAAATTGGGATTGATAAAGCAATTCGTAAAATCACTTCCAAGAGATGGAGAATGCTTCAAATACTTGGTCACCAAGTTTCCAGGCCTGTCGGAGGCAAAATTGAAGGAAGGTGTGTTCGTCGGACCAGACATTAGAAGGCTTATAGTTGATCAAGAGTTTGTCAATACCATGATGGATCCTCAAAAAGAAGGGTGGATTGCATTTAAAGAAGTCGTACAGAAATTTTTAGGCAATAACAAAGATCCTCACTACAAAAAGATCGTCGGACGAATGCTGAAAGTATTTCAAGCTTTAGGTTGCCTGATGAGTTTGAAAATGCATTTCCTCCAGTCGCACTTTGACTACTTTCCTGAAAATTTGGGAGCTGCGAGTGAGGAACAAGGTGAACGATTCCACCAAGACATTAAAGAGATGGAAAGGAGATACCAGGGAAATGGAGCATTACAATGATGCAGACTACTGTTGGATGCTTCAGAGAGACATTCCAGATGCTACTCACAAGTGTAAATGCACCAAGAGGAGCCTCACAAGGAAGACGAATCAAGTTTAGTGTGTGTAGGTGAGCTCATTTCAGTTCAAAAAAGGATTTTCATGAAAATATTGTAATAAAACTTTAATTTTATAAGTCTATTTCCATTTATTTTGAGGTATTGCCTTATTTAACATAGTTACCTAAATTGTCAGGAAACGTGATGTCCTATGACAAAATGGAGGTCATTTTCGGATTCAGAGTACCAAAAAACATAAAGATTACGTGGAATAACCAAAACAGCTCTCGAAAAAGATTTTTTTGCAGACCTGTGTTATTTGAAAGTAGCATGCATCTTTTTGTAAGTGCCAAAAATAGAACCACCAATTACAAATAAAAAGACCAAAAAGACCGAAATGAGTTTTTTGGAACAAGAATGTTAAAACAAATTTTGAAATAGGGTTACTGAATTAAGAAGGGTTGTATGTACTTTCTTGTTGTGAGGTTTTTGTGGTTGGTCTCATTATTTTTGTAATGTGTTAGTTTTTGTTTATGCAGAATATTATATGTGGTTTATGTAATTTTGTTGTTTCTGGGGGGTATTTATAGGTAAACTGTTATATTAGCTGGATGCTGGGTGTGAAATATTATGAATTAGATAAGTAAATTGGTGTATTAGCTAGATGCTGTTTATGAAATATTATAATACAATACATTTTGCTGCTTATGATAAGCAATGATGATGATGATGTATATTTATTTATAAAATATTCATATATATGTTCAACAAATATTTATTAGTTTACATATTAAATGTATCTGTATTAATTCTTTGAAATAAGCAAATGTTTATTCACAGTGGAAATATGATGAATTTGGAACCTTCTTAATCTATTTGAGCTATTAATTATTGCAATGTGTTTTTGATATTGGTCTTTTTGTAAATGTGCACTCTGAGTAATACATACTGCTTTACCACTTTGCACACATTTTCTGAAGGTGGTTCCTGTGAATATTGAGCTCCTAAAAGTGTATATGTTCTTTGGATAACACTTCTTCTACTGTTTGTAGATCTGCACCTCAATCTGTTCAGAATATTCTTAATTCCATCTAATCAAATCTTGTTTTTAAACCTCTTTAACTATGTAAGCAGTATGCAGAATAGTCAAGAATGCATTGCACATTTTAACCAAAGCATGTGAGATTTCCTTCCTATTAACAGAACGAAGGAGAAGTCCTTGAGTCTGCCAAATAAGGGAGGAAAAAGCATTTTGACAGACAACAAAAATGGCTAACAACTTTATCTGGGGAGACATAGTTTTATGCGTTGGACATTACTCAGAGAAGAACCCTTCAGAGGGTCACAAAGGAACATTGTTCTCATCTAGACATTCTAAAGATCATGGCCTGTGGCTTTAGAGTGCAGGAGGGTGGATTCAACTTCTGGTCAGTTCTTTACTTAAACAGCTATGAAACTAATAGTTCTTGTGGGGTTCAGACCTCCGTTGTGTTTAGGGTGCATGGTGTGCCTACTGTGCATATAGAACTACTGTATACCTACAAATCCCCTAATATTTCTCAGGAAGTGGGGTGAGAAGGCAAGGCATGCCTTCAGATCACTAGAGCTGGGCTGCTCCCTAACTAGGATTACCGACTGGCCGGTTTTCAGCAGGCCTGGCCAGTTTTTATATGGCCAAGCAGGCTGTCGGCAGAAGCTGAAAATAAACACCTGAAAACTCTTTTTTTTGCATGGGTCAGAGAAACTGCTTACTTGTAACCTAATACAGTAGCTGCACTGCTCAAAAGCAACCAATCCAAACAGCTTGATGTCAACCATATACAATATTGTCTAATAGTTGAGCATCCCGATTGTTTCAGTATAGACAGGGTTCATAAATAATTGTATAGTTAAAAAACAAAAAAACAAAAAGAGGGGAGGGGAGCTTTTATTACCAATGGTAAGAAATAAAGCCAGGAGAGTTTCTCCCAGGATAACAGTCCTGAGGTCTTTTCCCCTAAACAGAATAGACCACATAGCCATTTTCTGTTTTTCGTCTTTATGTGAGGTTTATGTTGCTATTGCATATGCATGTTGGCAAGGCTTAGTGAGATGTTTAACTGTAATAAAAATTTAGATGTAAGTTAATGTCTACAATATTTGCGCTATTTTATTTTTCTATTGTGAACATTTAGAAGCAATAATCAAAGCCCTTTTACCTGTGGAAACTGTGTCTTTCATCATTACACAACCTATCAGTGGATAAAAGTATGTGTGGCGTTTAGCAGTCTGCATTTTTTTGTCTACTTACTGAAGAGGTGGTCTGGCGGTGGGGTGAGCAAGGGGTAAAGTGAAGGAGGGGCAAGGTTGCGGCAGTGGATTTTTCTCATTCAAAAAATTGGCAATTTTGTCCCCGACTGAGGAAAAACAGGCCTACACAATCCTGTGATGCTGGGACTTGTGAGTGTTCCCAGGGGAATTATGCAGCAAGAGAATCAAACTTCTGAAAAAGTAATTGCTTTAATGTTTTATACAGTATAACCGTTTTTGTCCAGCTTCTGTGTCTGGTGTTTTATTATTTTCCATTGGTCTCTCTTCGTAGCTGCTCCCTCTACTCTCTCATCTCTACTTGTAGAGGGCTGTTTCCCGTGACCCTCTTGCCACTGTCCCTTTTCCCCCCACTGAAGGATCTTCCTAAGCCAGTCTCTGGCCCTCCTCTTCCTTCTGGATCGATTCCTGCCATTCTCATTTTCTTACCCTCTCCGATCACTCACCATCCTCAATCAATTTCTTTGTCCTCACACTCTCCTGAACTTAGGTGCATATCCACTTTCCCATCCCAATTTTCCTGTTACTTCTCTTTACACTCTATTGGGCCCTCTAATCTTCTCTCTGGTTTTATGACCCATGGCCCCTGTTTCCAGCTGCATAGAAACAGACTTATGTTTTGTTTCTGGCTTTCTGGAGAGAGTGGTTTTGAGCAGAAGGTTTAATCCTGCTGCTTTAACCATGATCGTTAATTATATCATGTATGTCCCCAGTGAGCTCCGGTAGCAGGGTGTTAACCTCTCTATATTCAACAGTATTCCATCTCAGCCAAGAGGCCAGGAAGGGGCCATCTTCAGCTCATAGCTCAAATGCACTTGTTTGATTATGTCTTTGCTATTATCTGAAAAGCCAGGGCTTTTTTTGAGGGGGTGGTACTGAGTACCAGCACCTTTTTCATTGCTGCTAAAACTGACTCACGGTCCTCATGTATTAATGAAAGATCCCTGCATATGAGTATCGGCACGTTCCTTGCTAGGAAAAATACAGTGCAAAAAGCCAAGAGCTACAGTACAGCAAGGTGAGTCGCTCTACACGAGACTTCAGAACAGACTAGCATGAGGGTAATGAAAGTGAGGCACTAATTGTCCCTGTGGTTATTTCCCTCCTTCTTATGACTCCCAAGTACAGTATTTTCCTTTCCATCCATCTTCCCTGGATGATAAAAAGGAAAAGGAGAGCTGCAGAAGGGGACCAATCGGTGCCTAGCTTTCATTGCCATTTCCAAAACCTCAGCTTTCTCATCAACTCTGAAAAGTCAGCTTGGTAGCCTCCGTCATAGGATCTCTTGTAGGCACAGACCAAGTGAAAGAAAGTGCACTAATATCTGCATTCTATGTCTGAAAGTTCTAATGTTTTTGGTACACCACAGTCAGGACTTAATTGCGGCTCACCTAAAAATGAGAGAGCCACAATAAAAAGTGAGCATGTGTGCCACTGAGTCAATGCTGACTCCTGGCGACAGATTCCCTGAGTTTTCTTGGAAAAGTACAACCGGAAGTAGATTTATTTTATTTTATTTTTTAATTAATTTATTTATTTATTAAGTTTTATATATCACCTTTTCCTTTAATCAAAGTGGTTTATAATGTCAGGTAATATACATAAAAGGTGAGGGAGGGGGATAGTATGGTAATACAGGGGGGAGGGAGGCGAGTACGGTAATGCAGGGAAGGGGAGGTAACTATAGGCTTTGGGCGCGTCCATAGTGTTCGTGGAAGAGAAGTGTCTTCAGCATTCTCTGGAAGTCTTTAATGTCATTTGTGGACCTCATTGGGTCAGGGAAGTACGTTCCACCGTGCAGGCATGGCAATGGACGGTGCTCTTTTGGTAGTGGATTGGGTGGATCACTGATAGTCTGCGGGAGTGATGAGTTTATTCACCGTGTTGCTTTGCCTAGTTCTTGTGATGTGGTCTTTAGTGAGTATGCTCTGGAGGGCAGGAGCCACAAGGTTGTGGAAGATTTTGAAGATATCTAAGGTTGCTTTGTATCTTGCCCGTGAGCAGATGGGTAGCCAGTTCAGCTGTTGGAGAATTGGGATGATGTGTTGTCGTATTTGTGATGATTCGGGCCGCCGTGTTTTGCACCAGTTGGAGAGGATGAAGGCATTGTTTGGGTAGTCCATGGTGAATCGAGTTTGCATAGTCTAGTATGGGTGTGATTATTGCTTTGCATACTGACCGGAAATGATTGCTGTCCAGGATGGGTTTGAGCCTTCTGATGAGCTTGAGCCAGTTATGCTGATGTGGGACTGAAGGGTGAGGTTGCTGTCCAATGTAACGCCCAGGTATTTTACTTCTTCTTTCACTGATATATGTTTATCAAAGATGTTGACAGTCTGTTTATCGAAGATGTTGATAGTCTGTTGATAGTCTGCTGCAGGTGTTGGTGGTTCCTATGAAACCTACATCCGGTTTCATAGGAACAGGGTGGTCCTCCGCACCCACCCTAAGTTTATATGTTTATCGAAGATGTTGATAGTCTGTTTGTCCCCGACTGAGGAAAAACAGGCCTACACAATCCCGTGATGCTGGGACTTGTGAGTGTTCCCAGGGGAATTATGCACCAAGAGAATCAAAATTCTCAGACACACAGGCAAAATTAGACCTTAGTCCGCTCTAGGTAGAAGGCCAGCACTCTCTTACAATCCAAGGTGTGGAGAGGGGCCTCCGCCCTGCTTGCATGAGGCCGTGGAAAGAAGGTTGGGAGAAAGACTTCCTGTTTGAGATGAAAGGAGGTGACCACCATAGGGTGAGTGCGGAGGACCACTCTGTTCCTTTGAAACCGGAGGTAGGTTTCATAGGAACCACCAACACCTGCAGCTGACCGACTTGGCGGGCCAATGTGAGCACCACAAGGAAGATCACTTTCCAGGAAGGTAGTTGAGGTGGCAAGAAGCAAGCGGTTCAAAGGGCGGAGCCATGAGCTTTCCCAGAACCACATTCAGATTCCATGACTTCCTGGGCAGGCAAATGGGAGGCCGAATGAGCAAGAGGCCCCTCATGAAATCAGCCACGAGAGGATAAGTGGACAGGGGTTGTCCGTCAATCAGATGATGGTGCGCAGCCAGCACACTGAGATATACCCTGAGTGAATTAGTCTTTAGGCCAGCATTGGAAAGGTGCAGCAAGTACTGCAACACTGCCAGTAAGAAACAGGAGAAAGGATTGAAGCTCCTCTCAGCACTCCAAACTGAGAATCTGCACCACTTGAAGGCATAGGCCCACCTGGTGGAATCCTTGTGGGATGCGAGCATGACATCCTCCACATCCCCGGGCAAGTGAACTGTGCCAAGATCACCCTTTCAGCAGCCAGGCTATCAAGGCGAGGGCTCTGAGGTTGGGATGCAGGAGAACGCCATCCTCCTGCAAGATCAAGTCCGGAGCACAACCCAGGGGAACCAGGCATGCTTGGGAAAGGCTGAGAAGCAGGGGGAACCCTAACTGCCACAGCCACCTGGGAGCTATGAGGATTAAGGTGGCTAGGAAGAATCTTGGAGATCAAAGGTATGGGATAGTATGCCTAAAGATGGCCCTCCATCCACGAGATGAGGAATGCATCAGCAGCCACTTGCAAGGGGACTGGGGTCCTGGAGCAGAAGCACGGCAACTGGGCATTGCTGGGGCTAGCGAAGAGATCCATTGAAAGAGCTCCACATCTGAAAGATGTGGCTGGCCACCTGCAGGTCCAGTCACCATTAATGGGGTTGAAGGACTCTGCTGAGGTGGTCCACCAGTTGCTTTTTCTGACTGGGAAGATAAACTACTCGAAGGAGCATCCCGCTTTCGCTCATGAAGGTGTAGAGGTGAACAGCTTCCCAGCACAGGAGGTACAACCCAGTACGCCCTGGTTTGTTGACATCGCCACTTGGTTGTCTGTTTGGACCAGAACAATCTGGTTCTCCAAATGGTGCTGGAACACCCGCAAGGCATTCGCTACCACTTGAAGCTTGAGAAAGTTGATTTGGTGGAGACTCTGTCCTATTGACCAGACGCCCTGGGTCCGCAGGCTATTGCCGTGGGCCCCCCAGCCCAGTTTGGAGGGGTCTGTGGTGAGGATCTTATGAGGCATCGGTGCCTGAAAAGGCATTCCTGCCATCAGGTGCAACGGCTGCTGCCACTAGATGAGGGATTCAGAGAGAGGAGCAGTCACATGGATCCTGCCCTCCAGGTGCCCCATCGCCCGAGTCCACTGCATTCACAGAGTCCACTAGGCCTGACACATGTGGAGGCGAACATAGGGCATGATGTGCACTGTCAAAGCCGTGTGCTTCAGGAGGCGCAATAGGAGAAGGGTCGAGGCCATCGGGTGTCCCTACACCTCTGCGGAGAGAGCTGCTAGGCGCCAAGCCTTGTCCAGAGGAAGGAAGGCCCTGGCCTGGATGGTGTCCAGGAGAGCCCCAATGAACTCCAGACATTGCACTGGCTGCAGATGAGACTTGGGGTAGTTGATAATGAAGCCCAAGTCCTCGAGAATGAGTATGGTGTGACATGCCGCCTGATGGACCTCATTGGTGGAGCCGCCCTTGACCAGCCAGTCATCCAGATAGGGGAAGACAAACACCCCCTGCAGCCAGAAGTAGGCAGCGACCACCACCAAGCATTCTGTGAACATTCTCGGGGCGGAAGCCAATCCGAAGGATAGAGCCTTGTGCTGGTAATGACAGCCTCTGATGGCAAAGCAGAGGTTCTGCTGGTTACAAGGATGGATCAGGATGTGGGTATAAGCATCTTTTAGATCCAAGGAGCATAGCCAATCTCCCCACTGGAGGTACGGCAGCAACGCTCCAAGAGAGAGAATTTTGAACTTCTCCTTCACCAGGAACTGGTTGAGATCCTGAGATCCAGGATGGGCCGAAAGCCACCTGGCCTTTTTGGGAACCAAGAAGTAGTGGGAGTAGAAACCCTTGCCCCTTAGAGGTGGCGGGACAGGCTCAACTGTTTTGGCTGCAAGGAAGCCTTCAAGCTCCTGTGCAGAAGGTCTCAGTGAAAAGGAGTCCTGGGAAGTTCTCTGGGAAAGAATGGAGGGGCATTTGCTCAAAATGGAGGCGGTAACCTTTCCTCACTACCTGTAGGGCCCGGGCACCAGTCGATAAAGAGTGTCAAACACCCCCCTGTATGCTGCAGCCCTTGACCCTGCAGGGGAAGAGAGGCCATGCTCAAGGAGTCAAATCCCTTCCCCCCCCCCCCCCACCAAGGTTGCGGCTGCAGCACAGGCTGGGCTTTGGGGGCCTTAGGCTTACGAGGACCAGGTCCCTGGCCTGATGACTCTGCGGGGGAGCTGGGTAGGCCAGATACTGGGCTAAGTTCTGTAAGCCTTCCTCTTCTTCAGGTAGAAGGGCTTTTTCCCTGAAGCCTTCTGTTGGGAAGGGTTGGTGGTTTTCTGGGAGAGCCTGGTCCTGGTCATATACTCGGACTCCAGCTCTGCAGCCTTGTGAATCATGGGCTTGTCGAAGAGGTTCTCCCCTTGGCACAGGACATCAACCAACTTGTCCTGAATCCACTGCTCCAGGTCTGAGAACTGTAGCCATGCCAGGCAGCAGGCACCAATGCCCACCACAGCCACTCTAACCACAGACTCAAACCCATCATAGGCCGTTCGAGTGACGTATTTAGACAACTCCTTGACCTTCAATTCCAGGGTCCGGAACCGCTGAAGAGATTCCTCTGATGAGCCAGCCGAGAACCCGACAAGTTCCTTTCCCAGGTCCATCAGGTACATACCCATGTACAGCTGGTAACCCTGGATATGGATCACAAGATTGAGCCCTGGTAATACTTCTTGCCAAAGCTATCCATGGTATGGGCCTCCCTGCCAGAGGGCACCAAGGAGTGCATCTTCTGGCTCTTGATCCTATGCATGGCCAACTCCACCAACATGGAATTGTGTGGAAGCTGTGTCTTTTGGAATCCAGGACCCTTGCGAACTTGAAACATGTTATACAGCCGCTTGCTCACAATGGGAACCATAACAGGTGACTCCCACATCCTGAACAACAAGCATTCCAAAATGGGGGGAACAGGCACAGTGAGCATTTCCTTGGGAGGGGCATCATACTGCAGGATCTCAAAGTCCTCTGCCCGAGATTCCTCCTCAGACTCCTCCTCAAACTCCATGGTGAAGGCCAAAGCCTTTGCCATGTCCTGGACAAAGTCAAGGAAGGAAAAGTCCTCAGGCAGGAACCTCTGATGCTCCCGTGGCAGAGATGGGTCCAAGGGGACGTCCCAGAGTTGCCAGATGTCTGCGAACTCGTCATTAGTCTCCTATTCTGTCAGAATTGAAAAAGACCTTGAGAACCTGACGGGACTCATGCGCATGCCAGGCTGGGGGGCATCAAACGGGCCCCGGCGCTCCAATACGGAGGCACTCGTTGGAGAGATCCAAGGCCTTGACCGGGAGCGATGCCAGGAACCAGCCCAAAGCTGATGCCACTCCAGCACTAACTGGATCTCCTCGGGCATGTGGTGGAGGGACCAGTCGCGGACTCAAGGACTCGGAGGAACTGGGCATTGGGCCCTGCTGCTGGGCCAAGAAGGCAGCAAGGCTGTTTTGCAAGGTCGCCATCCTGACCTCAAGGCCAGAAAGCTCCGCAGCCACCGGCACGGGCACCATGAGTATCGGTCCTGATGCTGGCTCCATCAAGGGGATTTCCTTGATGACGATGGCTTCGGAGGACCGATGCTGATCTCCTGATGCTGCTGGAGTCTCCTCCCTCCAGGGTAATTTCAAGGGCCACTCCTGGCCTTCACCTTTGGCACTGTCCCGAGAATTCCGATGCTGGTGACCAAAGGTCTTACCCCCGGTTCTAGTAGCTTCAAGGGCAGAGTCTGATACTTTTGGGGATGGCTCTCTGCGGACGATCCTCAGTCTGATGTCCCTTGACCTTGGGGTTTGAGTGGGTGCGGCCACCAGGTCAGGGCGAGGCCAAGGCCTCTGCGGCAGCCCCCGAGGGCATCAATTCCGTGCTCGAAGTTGGGACCAAAGAGGAGGTCTTGTGGCCAAACAGCAACTCTCGCTGCCTTTCACAATTCTTGTGATCCTTGCTCGTCATTTGAAGACAGAGCGAACAGGCAGAGGCATCATGATTGGCTCCAAGGCACTGCAGGCAGCAATTGTGGAGATCTGTGCAGGGCATGGTGTGCATGTAATGGTCACACTGCTTAAATCCACTAACCGAGGACATAGCGGGAATAACGGTACCTGCAAGGTCAAACTCCAAGGTCCTGGTTAGGGAAGGCTTGAGAAAAAACCCACGCATTGAAGAAAAAGAAAAGAATGGAAAAGTACCCGAAAAAAACACAACACTGAGGTGGCAGCAGTTCCAGGAATCAAGAAGGTGACAGTAGGCGACCGGATGAAAGAATAAAAAAAAAATAATGAAGACAAAAAATGCCAGCTTTTTCTAGGATGCAGACGAAAGCGTAGTTACTCACCTGTAACAGATGTTCTCCGGGGACAGCAGGAATCAGTCCTCACATATGGGTGACGTCGGCGCCGACAGAACCCTCACAGAAGCATCCCCCCCAGCTTTCAAAGAAAGCCTTTGGGAGATGCTACCACGCATGCGTGGTCCCTTTCCTGCCCAATGGTGTCATCTTGCTCAGTCAAATGACATAGCTAAAAGACGGCAAAAATAAAAGATGGTAAAGGAACAACTCCAAGAGGAGGAGGGAGGGTTGTGAGGACTAATTCCTGCTGTCCCCGGAGAACACCTGTTACAGGTGAGTAACAATGCTTTCTCCGGGAACAAGCAGGAAATTATTCTTCACATATGGGACTCCCCAGCTACAGGCTACCAAAAACCCATAGCAAAAAGAAGGGGCTCACGGGGAGCCACAAGAGCAGCAATTGAGTCTGTATCTGCAGACTACTGTAAAACCCCTGTGTCCAATGAAACCATCACTTCGGTAGCCTGAACACTGGAGTCGGAGGGTTGGGAGTTGCCTAAACCCCAAAAATGTTACGGAGCACAGCCTGGCCAAAGGCACTGTCCCATCAGGATTCTCTTTCCAGGCAGTAATGGGCTGCAAAGGGATGGACTGAAGACCAGGTGCTGGCCCGGCAGATGTCCAACAGCGGGACACAGCACAAGTTTGCCACCAAGGCTGCCATGGCTATGACACGGTGCGTCGTGACACAGCCTTCCAGCGGGAGCCCCGCCTGCTCATAGGCGAGGGCGATACAGTCAGCCAGGTGGACAGCGTACGCTTGGTCACCACCTCCCCCAGCCTACAGGGGTCGTAGGAGATGAAAAGCTGAGAAGCTTTGCAGTGGCCCTGAGTGTGTTGGATATAGAAGGACAAAGCCCTCTTAAGGTGTAAAGGACCGTCTCCGCCCGACTGGAGTGTGGTCTTGGAAAGAAGGTAGGGAGCACTACTTCCTGGTTGAGATGGAAGGGCAACACTACCTTTGGAAGGAATTTGGGGTGCGTGAGAAGCACCATCCTGTTCTTGTAGAACCTGGTATAAGGGTGCCTCAGTCACTAAAGCCTGAAGCTCGCTAACTCTGCAAGCGAAGGTGAGCGCAACAAGGAAAACCACCTTCCAAGAGAGGTAGTGAAGGTGGCAGGTAGCTAGAGGCTTGAAAAGTGGACGAGTGAGCTGCCCCAACACTACGTTGAGGTCCCATTCGGTTGCTGGATGGCGAACCGGGGGCTTCGATAGGAGCAGGCCCCCAAGAAAATGGGTCACCAAAGTTTGGACTAAGAGGGGCTTGTCATCCACCGAGTGCTGGAGTTAGACTTGAGCCTGGATTGTGAGAGGTGGAGAAGGTATTGTAACACCAGTCCCACTGGGCAGGAGAAAGGGTCAGCTCCGTGCTCGGTGCACCAAGCCAAAAACCTGTGCCATTTGAGGGCATAAGCCTTCCTAGTGGAGGCCTTGCGAGAGGCCAGCAGAATCTCTTCCACCTCAACCGAAATGTTGAAAGGGGCCAGAGTCACCCTTTCAGCAGCCACGCTGTCAGCGACAGGGACCCCAGGTTGGAGTACAGAAGAGAGCCCCCTCCTAAGACAGGAGTCCCAAAGAGGTCCCCAATCGGATGGGGGTCTCCACTGATAACCGGAGGAGCAATGGGAACCACAGTTGCCTGGGCAACCGAGGGGCAATCAGGATGAGCGAGGCCTTGTCGCGGAGGGTCCTGAACAAGGTCTTGGCGATAAGCGGCATGGGAGGGAAGAGGTACATGAGGCCTTCCGACCATGAGACAAGGAACGCATCCACTGCCACCCTGGAGGAGTGGGCCTGGCAGGAACAGAAGCAGGGCAACTGGAAGTTGTCTGGGCTGGCAAACAGGTCCATTACGGGTTCCCCCCCAGATCTGGAAAAGCCGATTGGCTACCCTGGGGTCCAGCTGCCACTTGTGTGGCTGGAAGAACTTGCTCAGCCTGTCGGCCAGAAGGTTATCCTGGCCTGGTAGGTACACTGCCCGCAGGAGGATACCCTGTTGGATTGCATACGAGCAGAGGACCATTGCCTCCTGAAAGAGGGCATGAGGCCCCGTGCCCCCCTGTTTGTTCACAGAGAACATCGCCACCTAGTTGTCCATCTTGACCAGCACTGGCTGGTGACACAGGTGGTGGCAGAAGACTTGCAGGGCTAAATATATGGCCCGGAACTCCAGGAGGTTGATCTGCTGGGTGCTCTCATCTGGTAACCAGTTGCCCTGGGTGCAGAGCTCCCCGCAGTGGGCTCCCCAGCCAAGTAGGGAGGCATCCGTAAGAACATAAGAACATAAGATATGCCATACTGGGTCAGACCAAGGTCCATCAAGCCCAGTATCCTGTTTCCAACAGTGGCCAATCTAGGTCATACGTACCTAGCAGTATCCCCAAAAGACACAGGTTTCACAATGCTTGTACTGGGTCAAGCATTGATTATCCTGGGTCCCTTTTAAATAATGGTTTATGGACCTTTCCTCCATAAACTTGTCCAAACCTTTTTTAAACCCAGCTACACTAACATCTCTTACTACATCCTCCGGTAACAAATTCCAGAGTTTGATCACACGTTGCGTGAAAAAATATTTTCTCTTATTTGTCTTAAATAGTTTACCCTGTAGCTTCATTACATGTCCCCTAGTCTTTCTATATTCTGATATTCTGATAGCGTAAACAATCGATCTACATTTACCCGTTCCACTCCATTCATTAATTTATAGACCTCTATCATATCTCCCCTCAGCCGTCTCTTTTCCAGGTTGAAGAGCCCTAACCTTTGTAGCCTCTCTTCATAGGAGTAGCCTTCCATCCCCTTTACCATTTTGATGGCTCTTCTCTGTACTTTTTCTAATAACGCTATATCCTTTTTAAGATACGGCGACCAGAATTGCACACAATATTCAAGGTGCGGTCGTACCATGGAATGATACAGAGGCATTATAATATCCTTTGTTTTGTTCTCCATTCCTTTCCTTATGATACCTAGCATTCTATTTGCTTTCTTGGCCGCCGCTGCACACTGGGCGGAGGGTTTTAACCTGTTATCCACGATGACTCCTAAATCTTTTTCCTGGGTGGTGGTTCCCAATGTGGAACCTTGCATCGTGTAACCATAGTATGGGTTGTTCTTTCCTAGGTGCATAACTTTGCACTTGTCCACATTAAATTTCATCTGCCATTTGGATGGCCAGTCTTCCAATTTATCCAGATCCTCCTGCAGTTTTCCACAGTCCTCTTGAGTTTTAACAACTTTAAATAGTTTTGTATCGTCTGCAAATTTGATAACCTCACTAGTTATTCCTTTTCTAGGTCATTTATGAATATGTCAAAAAGTAGCGGACCCAGTACAGATCCCTGGGATACTCCACTATTCACCTTTTTCCAATGGGAATATTGGCCATTTAGCCCTACCCTCTGCTTTCTATCTTTTAACCAGTTCCCGATCCACAATAGTACACTGCCTCCTATCCCATGACTTTTTAGTTTTACCAAAAGTCTCTGATGAGGGACCTTGTCAAAGGCTTTCTAGAAATCCAGATACACTATATCAACCGACTCACCTTTGTCTACCTGTTTATTCACACCTTCAAAAAAACATATCAGATTAGTAAGACAAGATCTTCCTTGTCTAAAGCCATGTTGGCTGTCTCCCATTAGGCCATGATTCTACATGCTCTGTAATTTTGTTCTTTATGATGGTTTCTACCATTTTCCCCGGTACTGACGTCAGGCTCACCGCTCTGTAATTTCCTGGATCACCCCTGGAACCCTTTTTAAAAATTGGCGTTACAATGGCGACCCTCCAATCTTCTGGTATTACAGGTGATTTTAATGAAAATTCACAGATTACCAATAGCAGGTCTGCAATCTCATATTTCATTTCTTTCAACACTCTTGGATGAATACCATCCGGTCCAGGTGATTTGCTACTCTTCAGTTTATCTAATAGTTGTAATACATCTTCCCAGTGTAGTGATATTTCTCTCAATTCCTCTGCAGTATCACCATTAAATACCACTTCAGTCGTGGGTAACATCCCTACATCTTCCTCAGTAAAGACTGAAGCAAAGAATTCATTCAGTCTCTCCGCTATAGCCTTGTCTCCTCTTACTGCCCCTTTTACCCTTCCATCATCTAACGGTCCATTTGACTCTCTCACGGGCCTTTTGCTACGAATGTACTTGAAAAAGTCTTTATTTCGTGTTTTTACTTCCGTAGCAAGTTCTCTCTCAAATTCTCGCTTTGCCTGCCTTATCAATGCTTTGCATTTAACTTGCCAGTGCTTGTGCTGTTTCCAGTTTTCGTCGTTTGGCTCTTTTTTCCATTTCCTGAAAGATGCTTTTTTTGCAGCAACAGCCTCTCTGACTTCACTTTTAAACTATGCTGGCAGTTTTTTGGACTTTCTTCCACTTTTCTTAATGTGTGGAATACAGCTGGTCTGGGCTTCGAGGATAGTATTTTTAAATAACACCCAAGCTTGTTGTAAGTCTTTAACCTTTGCAACCGCTCCCTTTAGTTTTTTCTTAACTATATTCCTCATTTTATCATAGTCTCCCTTTCAAAAGTTAAAAGGTAGTACTGTGGATTTCTTTACTATCCCTCCTCCACTAATTGAATCAAACACGATCATGCTATGATCACTATTGCCAAGTGGTCCCAACACCCTTATTTCTTGCACCAGATCTGGTGAAGACCCTCGAAGGACTCAGGCCTGAAAAGAGAATGCCACTAGACCAGGGAGTCTGCCAGTTGGCGGGTTGCACAGACTCTGTAATGGAGGCAACCCATGGCCGGAGACCACTGGTCCCGGAGACACCACTGCACCGGCCTCATGTGAAGGCGAGCGTCTGGGGTGATGTGGACCATGGAGGCCATGTGCCTGAGGAGGCGCAGAAGAAGCCGGGCGGACACCAAGGGATGGTACTGTACGTCCCGTGTCAGAGTCCTGAGACGGTCAGCTTGGTCCCTGGGCAAGAAGGCCTTCAACTGAAAAGTGTCCAGCTTTGCCCTGATGAACTCCAGATCCTGTGTCAGGAGAAGGTGAGACTTGGGGTAATTTATGACAAAAGCCAAGTGCTACAGAACCTGGATGGTGCGTGCGGTGGCCTGCTACACTTCTGAGTCCGTGCCTCCCTTTATGAGCCAGTCGTCCAGCTAGGGGAAGACAAAGACCCCCTGGAGACATAGAAAGGTGGCCATGACTGCCAGGGACTTTGTAAAGACTCTCGGGGCAGAGGCCAAGCCGAAAGGGAGTACCCTGTACTGAAAATGCCTGCCCCCCACTATGAACCACAGGTACTGCCTGTGGTTGGGGTGGTTGAGGCTGTGGGTATAGGCATCCTTGAGGTCTAAAGAGCAGTCAATCTCCCTGCTGGAGGTATAGCAGCAATGTTCCAAGGGAGAGCATCTTGAACTTCTCCCTCACCAGGAATTTGTTGAGGTTGCACAGGTCGAGGACAGACCTTAGACCCCCTGTCCTTTTTGGCACGAGGAAGTACCTGGAGTAGAACCCCTTGCCCTTGAGATGGTGGGGCACCAGTTCCACCAATTTGTCCTCGAGAAGACCTGCCAACTCGTTCAATGGAACGTCTCGGTGAAGGGCAGACCTGGGGGGCTCTCCCGGGAAGTAAGGGGGAGGTGCTTGAGTCAGGTGGAGGCCGTAACCATCCCTGACCACCCAAAGTGCCCAAGAGTCGGTAGTGATGGTCAACCACCTCTGGGCATAGTGAGCCAGACGTCCCCCTGTGGGCTGCTGATTTCCTTGTGGTACATAGGCTATGCTCAAGGAGTCAAAAACTCCCCCCCCCCCTGGCTGGGCCAGAGCCGGTGCCTGGGGTTTTGGAGTCTTCTGCTTACGAGGGCCATGCCCATGTCCCTTGGTCTGAGGACCCTGTTGAGTAGCTGGGGAGGCCTGAAAAGTTGGGTAGTTTCTGTAAGCAGCCCTTTTCCTCAGGTAGAAGGACTTTTTATCTGAACCCTTCCATCAGGGAGGGGCAGCAGTATTTTTGGAGAGATTGGTCCTCATCATGAACTCAGTCTCCAGCTCGGCAGCCTTGTCGGTCATGGGTTTGCCAAAGAGATTCTCTCCTTGGCATGGGACATCGACCAATTTGTCCTGAACTCACTGCTCGAGGTCGGACAACTGTAGCCAAGCTTAGCGCCATGCACTGATGCCTGCTACTGCTACTCAAGCCGCCGACTTGAACCTGTCATAGGCCACGCGAAACATGAATTTGGAGCACTCACGGATTGCCTTGGTCAGGTTCTTGAACAGCTGCAAGGGTTCCTGGGGAGAGACCAGCGAGTTCCATCGCCATGTCTCTCAGGTACATGCCCATGTTCAGGAGATAAGCCTGGATGCGACCAATGAGCATTGAGCCCTGGTAGCACTTTCTGCCAAGGGCATCCAGGGTGCGAGCCTCCCTGTGGGGGGCACCAAGGAGTGCGTCTTCTGGCTTTTCAGCCGATGTGTGGCTGACTCCACTACCATGGAGTTATACGACAGCTGTGACTTTTGGAAACCCAGGCTCCGGTGGACTCGAAACATCAAGTCAAGCTGTTTGCTCACCACCAGTACCGATGCTGGTGTCTCCCACATCCAGGGCATCAGCCGTTCCAGGATGGGAGAAATGGGCACCGTGAGCGATTCCTGCAGAGGAGCCTTGTACTGGAGAATTTCCAACTCATCCGCCCCAGGGTCCTTCTCCGACCCCATGGGGAATGCCAGGACCTTCTATATATCCTTAACAAAATCAAGGAAGCCCATATCCTCCAGCGGGGACCACCATCGGGGCTCTGAGACAGGAGAGTCAGATGGGATGTTGCAGTTGCAATGGGTATCGGGGACTCCTCATCCTCCGTTTCCCACTCGGAGTAGTCTGTCGAGGACTCATAGGAGGGCTGCTCCACGGGCCTCGGGGCTCCCGATGCTCTGTGACCGGTGCCTGGCATACTTGCCGGGGAGGATCACAATCCCATCAAGTGGGACTCAGATCGCGACCTCGGCCAAGCATCGACTCAAGGCCAAAGGACCTCAAGGATTGGCTCGGCCTCCGTGGACGTGTTAGACGTCAAGGGCCCGGTAGTCGGAGCACCTGCTGCTGGTCCATGAGGGCAGACAAACTGCGCTCCAGGGCCTCCATTCTAGACTCCAGGCCAAAAAGCTCCGCAGCCTTCGGTGCGGGCTCCAAGGGACTCAGGCCCGATACCGACTCCCCCGCAGGGGAATCCTCGACGAGGATGGTATCTGGGGACCGAGGATGGTCTGAGGTCGAGTCCTTTCAGGGGTCCTTTGCAGGCCACTGCTTCTCTGAAGAATCGGACAAGTGCCGCAGACTGTGGGACCGGGCCCAGGGGCACCCAGCTGGTTGGAACTGTCCAAAGACGCCGCCTTTGAGAGTTTCTTCTTCTTTCTGGGTTCCCTCAAGGGAGACCCCCTTTCTGAGGATGGGCTTGGGTTGGAGGGTTCTGCCCCAGGCGTCAAGGCCTCAGACGAGGCCCTGGCCATCAGAGGCCGCAGGCTGCCAGTTCATGATCTTGCCCAAGGCAGCGAAGGCAGCAGTCATGTGTGTCAATTAGGGACATAATTTTAGAGCAAAGATCACACTTCCTAAAGCCCCTGAGAGCCATGGGGGAAAAAAGTACCCCTACGAGTTTGAAGACTCCCCAGGCTGCCAGTTGGAAAAAAGACGTGAAGATGCCAAAGAAAGAAAGAACAAAAACTACAAAAATAGACCCGAAATCAACGCAAGGCAATGAGATTGGGTGGCGGAAAGAGTACCTGTGCGATACCGGAGGCAAGTATGAAAACTCAGAGAGGAAAATCAACTTTTTTCAGGGACAAGCCAGACAGATGTCTGAAGGGCTCCACAGAATAAAGGAGACTGATCAAGATGACACCCTTGGTCAGGAAGGAAAACACGCATGCATGTTTGCATCTCCCAAAGACTTTCTTTGACAGCTGGCGAATGCTTCCATGAGGGATCCGTCGGCGCCGACGTCAGCCATATGTGAGGACTGACTTCCTGCTTGTTCCTGGAGAAATGTCCGATGGGCTCCACGGAAAAAAGAAAACTGAGGTAAGATGTTACCCTTGGTGGGAAGGTGACTGTGCATGTGTGGTCTAACTCCCAAAGGCTTTCTGTGAAAGCTGGGGAATGTTCACCGTGTGGGCTCCATCGGTGCCAACATCACCTATATGTAAGGACTGACTTCCTGCTTGTTCCGAGTGAAAATGCTGGACATGGAGTGAGGGAGAGAGAGGAGATAGAATGAGAAAAAAGGGCCAGGTGTGAGATTGGGGAGAGAGGGAAAGACAAGGCAGGGCTGGAGAGAAGGGGATAAGCTGAAGAAAGGGAGGATGGAAGAGAGAAAGAGAAAGAAAATAGTTAATTACAGACTGGGGAATAAGTGTCTGGGGAAGGATGGAGAGATGACGTATAAAAAGAGGAAGATTGAGAACTGGATATAAGAAAGAGAAATGAAATCTGAGCTGATAAAGAGAGAAAAATAAATGGAAGAAAGTTGAAAGGAAAAAGATCAACATCAGAGATGGATGTAGGGGAGCAAGTAAAGAAAACAGGAGTGAAGAGAAGTGGCAGGTAGATTGCTGACTCTGGAAAAGAGCTAAGAGAAGACAGAGGACACAGAAACCAGATACCGGGACCAAGGCAATTAGAAAAATAAAACAGCTAGACGATAAAGGTAAATAATTTATTTTCAGTTTAATGACTGGAATAGTTCAGTGTTTGGATTTTATATATGCCATCTTTATATTTTGCACAGTACAGGGGGAGATGCATCACTGCTTCTATTTCTTGTGTTGCACTGCATGCAGAGCCTGGCTTGTCGGAGTTTCCTTTTTTTATTCTTATTTTTATATCATTTGAAAATCATATACATTCCCACATTTATAAAAGAAAACCATCATACAAAGGAAACCAACATTTCCAAAAAGAGAAAACAAAACATGGAAATACAATGGCTAAGCCCACATTAAGAGGCTGTGGTGAGAAACCAATAAACTCATATAAGAAAAACAAACATATAAACCAATGTGCCCACATTAGGAGGAAACATTATTTGCCCCCCACCCACCAAAGCGATCTAAGTCTGTCTATCGGATAGAAACTTTTCTAAATGGGAAAAATAAATGTTTTCCCCTGCAAGGCAACAATGCACTTACAGGAGAACTTCAAGAAAAACGTAGCTCCCAAAGCCAGCACTTTGACTTTAGCTGTAGAAACTGCTTACGACGATATTGTGTGGCACGAGTGACATCTGGAAATATATTCAAAGTTTGGTCACAAAATCTTTAAACTTAAAATATAGCTTAAGAATTCTAACCTTAATAGCTTCATTAGCAAAAGTAACAATCAACATATTCCGTTTTAATATTAGATCAGTTGAGTCCTCCAGGAAATTAGTTACATTTTGGCCAACTGAAGGACATAAGGATTCCAAGACTCCCTCCTCTGGAGAAGGCATCAAACTTTTAAGGGAGGAGTGGCCTAGTGGTTGGGGCAAGTTACTGTACCTCAGGCCCAAAGGCCATGGGTTCAAATCCCACTAGAGGACAGCAACCTTGGGCCAGAAGGACTGGGGTTCTAGTCCCACAGGTGCTCCTTGTGGTCTTGGGCAAGCCACTTAACCCTCCATAGCCCATGTTCCCTGTAAATAGTTATCTCCAAGTTATAATGCCCTGTTCAATGTAATTTCAGTTTGTTCAATGTAAACCACCTTGATATCATGAAAGGCAGTATATAAGAAATGTTAAATAAATAAAAGGTAATATAATACATTTGAACCACAATAGGATCTGACAATTTTAACACCTCCTTTAAATATTTCTGTAGAAGAATTTCAGGGAGTTGTTGGAAAATTTAAAAAAACATAAATTTCTGACCCGCATGGCATTTTCCACTGCTTCCAGCTTAGCATGCAAAACTAACAAATCTTTTATATAAGCCACATTAGTAGCTAAAACCGTCTGCAATTGGGCATCCATTTGGGTCACAGATTTATCAAGGACAATAGTATCAAGGTCAGTTAATTTCTCCTCAGCCTCTAAAGAGAAGCTGCACAGTACATTAACCATACCAGACAATTTACAATCCATACTCCGAAATGCCCCCCCCCCCCCCCATATATCTGACTTCTCCACCATTTACACCATCTATCAGGGAAACATCAGCCGAAACAGATGCAGTAACCGGCACGGAGCTCACAGCAGGCGGATCACATGGAGATGATATGCCCTTCCTCCTCACACTCAACACAGCACCCTCCTTTTTTATATTTAACTGTTTTTATTCGTTTTAATAAAGGCACAACCAGCAAAACAGCAAACACCCACTTCATCCACGTCTCCCCCCCCTCCCCCCCCTCCCCCCCAATAACATATAGACAATAGTAAAACAACCCCTCCACCTTTCCCCCTCCCCCTATTCCCGGCTTATTGGGGTTTCAATTTAATTTTTGCTACATATTTCTACTTTGAGCTTGTTATAATTTATTCTGCACTTTTTTTTTTTAGTGCCATCAAGTGTTGACTCATAGTGACCCAGCTACCTCTGGGCTTTCTTGGCAATGTATCACCGGAAGTAGATTGCCAGCCTTTTCTTCCAAGGCAATGGAGGGTATTCTGCACTTGGTTAGGGTCTAACTGTGTTCTGCCTGTGTGTCTGAGACCATGTGCTCTTTTAGCATGGTGTCTATTGTTGGATCTGTAGTAACTCGGCTTGTTCAGTATTCCGAATAGGATGTAAGGATGTTTTAAGGTCCACTGCAATGTTTATGGTGCGGCTGTTTTCTGAGCAGGCTCTTTATAGTGTTAAGCTGGTGTTTTTATGGTATGGTAGATTTGCTTTATAGGTCTTCAGTGACTTTTGTAAGGTTTTGTGTTAGTTCACAACCTGCCAGATACTGGAAAGGCTGTTAATGAGATAACACCAGAATCAGATTTTTTTTCTTATATGTTTGGTTCGATGATGAAGTGTCCTAGTTCTGCTCTGCACCTACTGTTGGAGGAGGGGTTTTGTTGGACAAAAAATAGATGTTGAAAAAAAAAAGAGAACACCTCAGCGTAGTTTCTAATACCAAAATAAAATGAGTTCAATTATAACTAATTTTATTTAGGTGTTAGAAATTGTGTTGTGGTTCTCCTTTACCTTTTGTACTTTGGCATATGAACACCCTACATCTCTCTTTTTTTTAGAATATATTTTTATAGGTGTCAGTATTTTTTATCTTAGAGTGCCAGGCTAAATAATTAAAGAGCTACAATTTTTGCTTCATTTTAATTATATAGCCACTGAATGAGAACCTCGGCTCCCTCTTTGAGTATCTTGGGGCACCAACTCATTACTCATCTGTTTGGTATACTGACCTCCAAACCATCTAGTGTTTTTTTTTTAAGATAATCATAACAAATATGCAAATGCTATGCAAATATAACTCCACACACTGCCCCCACAAATGAAGCAAACTATGTCCATGATGCTATGCTATTTTATTTTATTTTATTTTAACTTTGATGTAAGTTTTCTAAAACATTTTATTGTAAACCACTTTGATGTTATGACTAAAGGCGGGGTAGATCAAACATCTAATAAACCATAAACCAATATCTCCTGAAAACCAGGAAATATTTATGTACTGGATATTTCTTATATCACCCATCATTACAAGAACATATAGGTGGTTTACAATAGTTTCCAGCACAGGCAGGTAGAAACGGATAAGTAGAGAGACAAAGACAAGAAACACTAGGAAAAAATACAGTGTTAAAAAGGACAACACAATAGGATCAGAGACGTATGTGCGGTCAATGGACTGGCCATTACTCCTCTCCAAAGGCCTGAGTGAAAAGCCACATTTTCATTGCCACCTTAAAGCATACAGTAGGCATTTTCACATCCTAGCACAAGTTGGGAGCAAGCTCTACAGCACAGGGCCAAGGTAACCAAAAGCTCAGTGTCTGGTTCCTTAAAGCCCTATAGCAGTGGTTCTCAACCATTTTTGTACCGCGACCCCTTTTACCACTGGTCAACTTGTGATGACCCCCAAAGATAAAATCAAATGCGTCTCTCTTCCTTTACCGTTCATGCATTGTCGCTGTAATCATTTGTTGAATATATTATAGGCCTTTGCAATATGTTTTTATTTATAAAATTTACTTATTTAAACCACAATAATTAATCACAATAACAAGTAACAATATTTGATTTCAAAATTATGATGATTTTGTAGTCAAATCACTAATATGAAATAAAATTATTTTTCTACCTTTGTTGTCTGACCATTTTATTCTCTGATCATGCTGGTCCCGATCTGAGGCTTCTGCTTTCCTGTCTTCTCTTAGCTCTCTTTCTGTGGTCTACGGTCCATCTGCCATTTCTTATCTCTTCTTTCATTTTCTTCACTTCTTTCCATCAGCCTATTTCATGGCAGCCCCTCTCAGCATCCACTCCCTTCCAGTCCCATTCTCCCATCCCCTCGCATCAGCCCATTTGTAGCCCTAGCCCCCAGTTTTCTTCCAAGGCCAGGAGCTCCATCCTCCCCTCCCCACCATCAGCCCATTTCCAGATGAAGCCCCCCCCCAATCAGCTCACTTCCAGTGCTAGTCCCCCCTCAACCCCATTACCAGTGCTAGGCTCCCCTGATCAGCCCATTACTAGTCCTACCCCCTCCCCCCATCAGCCCATTACCAGTCCTAGCCTCCCCGATCAGCTCATTTCCAATGCTAGCCCCCCATCAGTCCATTACCAGTCCTACCCCCCTATCAGCCCATTACCAGTCCCAACCCGCCCATTGATCAGTCCATTCCCAGTCCTAGCCTTCCCTAATCAACCCATTACCAGTTCTAGCCCCCCCCCGATCTGCCCATTACCAATGCTAGCCCCCCCATCAGCCCATTATAATCCTAACCCGCACTGTCTCTCCCCTCTGTCCAGCTTTTATCCCCTGTCTGTCCAGTATGTCTCCCTGTCTCTCCCCTTTGTCCATGTCAGCCCCCCTCTGTCCATGTCAGCCCCCTCCCTCCCTCCATCCCTCCATGTCAGTCCCCCTCCGTCCATGTCAGTCCCCCCCTCCCCCATGTCAGCCTGCACCCTCTGTCTGCCCCCCTATGTCTTGGAAAGGTGTCTTGGAACCTCTCAGCTTGTCTTCTGGGAGCCGTGCTTGTCCCCAAGGTGTCCCCAAGGTCTTTGACCAACTTTTCCAAGGCCTCCCTAAAGAGTTGTTTTCCCTTAAACGGCAAACAAGAGAGTTGTACATTGGAGGACACGTCCGCTGACAAGTTCCACAACCAAAGCAGATGATGTACCACCACAATGGATGCTATGCCCCTGGATGTCGTCCACACCTGATCGTAAAAAGTGTCTGTGAGGTATGCCATGCCAGACTCCAACATCACCACCTCAGGGCCTTCACGGCTCCAGGAGACTTTTTGTCCAGCGCAGACAGGCTCTGGTCACGTAAGCCCCACAAATGGAAGTCTGCAGGGCCAGTGCATTGGCCTCGATTGCCTGCTTTAGCATGGTTTTTAATCTCCTATCTTGTGGATCCTTGAGAGGTCTTCTTGGTCACCGTGGTCACCAGTGCATCCACTTTGGGCGGCTTCAATAGCTCCTTCTACTCTGGAGCAAGGAGATACATGCGAGACTTAGTCCTAACCCCCCCTCAGGTTGGCCTCTGGTAGCTCCCACTCCACATCGATCAACTGTTTAACGGCCTTATGCACTGGAAAAATATCCTGAGGAGTCCGAATCCCCTACAACAGTGGATCTTCCAGGGACAGGTCTTCTGCTGTCAAACAGACTTTTGTGTTTAAAGCCCTCCCTGTGGAACACCCTCATCACCGAGGGTTCATCCACAGAGGGATGCTCCCCGGCCTCAGCCCTGTAGGGGCCCTCCCAGTCCCCTGGGGCCTCCTCTGCCAAGTCATCAAAAGGCAGAGACCCAGGGGAAAAGTGGCTCCTCTGTTTCCTCAGAGTCCATGGATTCCGGGAGTTCCAAAGCCACTGTGTCAGAGGGCCCCAGAGCCAAACTGGAAGGCGTTCCTCGGCCTTGCTTCAGGCAGAAGGCCTAGTGGAACAGAAGAACAAATTCAGGTGAGAAGAGCATGCCCGAATTCAACACAACCTATTTGGAGGGCTTGCGGCACTTCTTTGGCTTTACCTCAGCCCCACCACCCCCCCTGACTGGGGCCGACTCTTTCTGTGATTTTCCTGCCCCCTCACGAATCAAAATGGTTGACTTTCCCGCCATACCCAAGCTGCGCAGGAGTGGGGAGGACTGTGATGTGGAAAGCCTCAGCCAGGTCCTCCTCCTTTGCCGCCACCAACTGAGAAATGTTTAGGGCCTGCTCTGCCATTTGTGTCACTTCATATCAAGTGGGCCAAGGGTTCATGCTCGACCTCTTCCAACTTGAATAAAATTTTGTGTGGATGTTCCCTAGGGTCTCAAATATTTCAGCTGGAACTCAATTGGTTGAAGAGCTAGAGGCAGCTGAATAGAGTTCACCTTCAAAGTACTGCAGTCCACACAACATAAAACAGCCACTTTGTCCAGGCAGTGCAGCCCAACCAAACCTTCTAGGAGCTTGGAATTTTGTGGATTAGTACAACGCCTGGTGCTAAGTTCCTGTGCAAATTTTGGGACTTAACACAAGCTTGTCCCCCTTTTTATGGATCAGCAAAGTATGTGAAAAATGTAACAAAAGAAATATATAGCCTAATTTGACTCCTCATTGCTCCCGACTTGTACATTAATTCGGGTCATAACTGGATCAGTAGTCATAGCCTATGGAGTACATCTAGGATTTGCCATAAGAAGCTTTGTAGTCAATTGGAAGCAAAGAGATAATTAGATAAAGACATGGCAGCACTGATTTATACAAATTTTCAGCACATTTTGGGTGCAAATATCTCTACTGTGTAGTTTTTAATTGTTTTCTTTTTTATGTCATTTGAAAGAGCGTCTCTTGCTACAAAGGAAACCCAGTTTCATTTTGGACCCAGACTTGCTTTTGTTAGCATTAAGGCTCCAAAGAGATGCATCATTTACATGCAGATATGTGTTATGTTAAAAAGAACCACCTTAGCACCCTATTGTGCAACACGCAAATGAGGTAGATATGTAAAAGTCTACAATGCAGCTGAGCTTGTTGTGCTTATCATGCTTTTAGCTTATATGACACATTTTGGTTGAACACACTTTAACAAATGATACCTCAAAATGGACGCTAGGTCAGGCTGTGTTAGTTTTTGCATGCAAGCCTAGATATACAAAAGTATCTCTTTTATAAAGAACTGTGGGTATGTCATGGTGAACCATTATGTTGGCAGTTCATTGAGGCAGCCTGTGACACCATTGTGTCCTTTATGGTACAGTGGTTGCCTTGCCAGATAGGTCCTGGCCTATCCTGATATGTTATTTATCTTGATGCAACTACTAACCTTTTAACATGCCATTTCCCATCTGTTCCTTTCAACCAAATATGTTTTTTTCTATTGTTTAACAGACGTTCTTTCTGTTTTGTTTTGGGTTTTTTTATTATTTGTTTATTGAATTTTTTGAACATAACAGGAAAAAAGTAGTATACTATATACAAAACTATAGCATATACATAACACAAGTCCACATCAAGAAAATGTTCCAACATAAAAGAAAAACTCTGCATAAGGCTACTGGAAGGCAAAAAAACCACATAAGCTCCTTTAACTAAGTCAAGAGATAAGAAAAATAAAGTTTGATATCACTTACCCTGAAAAACTATAAGGCATTTACAAGGAAACTTCAAGTGAAATAGAGCACCAAGAGCCAAAACACGTGGGCGAGCCTCCAAAAAAGCCTTACGGCGCCTTTGCATAACCCTAGAAACATATGGAAAAATCTGAATGGCTTGTCCACAAAATTTCTCAGATTTTTTAGAAAAATAAGCTCGTATAATTCTATCCTTATCCATCTCTGAAAGAAAGGTAACTAACAATGTGGCTCTTGATGAAATATCCTTATTTGTAGACTCCAAAAAAAGCAGAAATGTCCAAAGTTGAATGGTCATATTGAAAACCCCCTTCCCCCTCAGTATCTCTAACTAGTCTCCCTAAGGGAACATCATAAATCCTGGATACACAAATAGAATCCACATCAGTAAATAACAATACATCTTTAAGATATGTTTGAAAAAGAATTAAAGGGGAAAGATAATGAGTCCGAGGAAAATTTAGTAAACGCAAGTTTTTAGAAAGCAGGGAGTTCTCCAAGAATTCATCTTGACGATGAAGCAAAAGAAAATCTTGAGTAAAGGAAGCCAACGCCTCCTGCTGCACAGAAAACTGTGTATCCTGCGTTCCTATCATTCTTTCCAAAGTTAACAATCTAGACTCATGGTCAGAACATTTCTCAACCGACTCCTTAGAAAAGGCAGAGACCTTCTGGAGAGAAGCCCCAAGGGTCACTTCCATACGCGAAACTATAGATCAAATATCCCTCAAAGATACATCTGTAGATGGAACCTGAACATAGAAACATAGAAACATGATGACAGAAAAAGACCACATGGCCTATCTAGTCTGTCCTTCCATAACAACAATGGGAGTAAAAGTAATCACAAAAGGAAGGGGAGGAGATAATTTCTCACCGGGGAGTCAATCTTCAAAAATGAATCAGGGAGAGAAACTGATCCTGGTCCGTCTTTCTCCACCAAAACTTGTGGGGAGGGAAAACCAGAAAACACATCCACCTCTTGTCTGGGCGGAGCTACACCCACTTCGGCCGGAGAGGAAGAAGAAGATACAATACTCACGATTGAAACATCTTCCATCCCGAAGGCAGACGGCTGAGCCAGAGCCAACAAATCACCCATACGAATATGGGCGTCCATCGGTCCCACAACTTTAATCGCCTTAGTCTGGGCAGCTAGCAGATACCACTTCTTCCTTTTCCCCATTACAGGGACACTCTCCATATGCCAATGTGCGCCGAAGGGGCGCCAAAGGGGCGGGACCTGCCCTCTTTGGTCACACCCCTTCGGGCACGTGCCCGTGTCCCGCGGTGGGGCCAGTTGGTTTATAGCCCTTCCAGGAGTACTGACTAATCAGCACAGTTCTCGCAGGCACCAGGAGCCTATCAGGTAATCTACAACAAGAATACAGGAAAAGCAGAGCACCTCCGACGTTCTCTCTGTTTTGAGCTGTGCTCTTACAAGATTTTCTTGAATTGCTTCACGTTTCTTTTATTACAAGTACCTTTCGACGATTATTTATTCTGATAATATGGAGATTAACAAGAAATTAGGTCCCCATAGTATTGGAACATATCATGGTTCTGAATGTCATAAATCATCAGGTTTTTATTTTGGACAAAGTAGCTTAAAGGCCATAAAGGATTTCTCTTCAGAAGTTCAAGAATTAATAAAAAGATGCTCTGGATATAGTTTGCCTGTGGAATCTAGTATTTGCTCCTACCACAAAGCTTTAATTCTGACCACATTTAAATGTCTGCAGAAATACTGTTGTAATCCCTTCAGGAAGCAGAATCACAGCAGTATCAAAGGTCTGCGATCAATTGACCTTGCTACAGCTGATCATCTGAATGCTATTACAAAACAAGATTGTAAACCAGGCCAAAAGCTTTGTCCACACTGCAGGCAAGACCTTAATGTAAAGCTGCAACAACTGGAAGGTCCTCAATCAGATTCTGGTAGTAAAGACCCCACGGATTCATCTGAAAACCTCAATGCTAGCTTTACACCTCTTAGCATCTCCCTTTTGAAGATTCAGCAGCAGAAATTCCTTAAGTTATGCCAAGCGCAAATTCAATGAAGCTCAAGGCACTATTGCTAGTCAAATTGCAGCTGTTAGTGGCTTAACTCCTACTGATCTTGAGCGAGAACCAGCAAGTGATCAGTATCAAAAATGCACTGACTATGATCTTCTGCTGATGGAACTGAAGCAAAAAGTTACAACTTTTCAATCACACAGAAAAGATACAAATTCTGAACCTGGCCCCAAATAGTTGGAGTATTGAGAAAACTGCCAGAGAATTCAGCATCTCAACCAGAATGGTAAAAAGAGCCAGAGTGCTGCAACATAAGGATGGTATTCTTGCTGTTCCAACACCAAAACAAGGAAAAACACTTACTGATCAAGTTAAGCATAACATCATAGCGTTTTATGAAGATGACAAGGTTTCTAAGATATCATAAGTTAAAAGTTGGTTAATAGACTTAGCTGCAATATAAAATTTCACATTTCTAGCTCATTTACACGTTGTAAACAATAGGGTGCCAAAAATGGTTCTTTTCAACACAGTGCATCTCCACGTGCAAATACTGCATTTTTTGGGTCCTTAATTCGGACCAAAGGAAATCAGGGTCCAAGATGAAACAGGGTAACTTTTATAGAAAAAAAGACACTCTTTCAAATGAATTAAAACAGAAAATATTTAAAAACTACACAGTAGAGATATTTGCACACAAAATATTCTGAAAATTTGCATGTCATGTCTTTATGTAACTATATCTTTGCTTCCAGTTGGCTGCAAAACCTCTTACGGCAAATCCTAAATGTACTTCATGGGCTATAACTACTGGCCCAGTTATGACCTGATTTGAGGTACAGGTGAGGAGCAATGAGTAGTTCAAATAGGGCATATATTACTTTTGTTACATTTTTTTGCATACTTTGCTGACCCATAAAAAAATGACGCAAGATCATGTTAGTGCCCCAGTTTTCAATACCTTTCCTTTTTTCTTTTTTCCTGTTCTTGCTTCCCAATTGCTCTTATATCTCTTTTGCCTCCAGATAGACTTTGCCTCTCAATCTTCCTCTTACTCAATTTAGTCCTTTTTCTTTTTCATCTTGTGGTGCCCAACAAGGCACAGGAGCCCCAATCGGACGTACCTACTCACAACCAAAGGCTCAATTCCACTCTTGTCTCTGCCACTGCCAAACCTTATACCAGAATCCCTGCTGTTCAGCATAGATGCACAGCCATGACCCCCACCTACTGGAGACTGAGTAATACTGGCCAGCTCAGTGATGCACAGCATTCTTAATAGGTGACACCAGCAAAGCTTGTCATGCTCAGTCTCCATCTGCTGGTCACAACCCATGCGTCTGGACTGGACTAGACTGGAGCGATGATATGGAATTTTATTTTGGTATTAGAAACTGTGCTATGGTTCTTCATTTGACCATCTACTTTGCATCCAATAAAACCCCTCCTACAACAGAAGGTGCAGAGCAGAACTAGGACATTTCACCATCAAATCCAACATACAAGGAAAAAAAATCTGATTCCGGTGTCATCTCATTAATAGCCTCTCCAGTACCAGGCAGATTGTGAACTAATAGAAAACCCTACAAAAGTTATTGAAGACCTATAATGCAAATCTACCATACCATAATGATACCAGCT
This sequence comes from Ichthyophis bannanicus, assembly GCA_033557465.1. Lineage (NCBI taxonomy): Eukaryota > Metazoa > Chordata > Amphibia > Gymnophiona > Ichthyophiidae > Ichthyophis > Ichthyophis bannanicus. Next base: position 253,543,505 of record CM066031.1, read on the forward strand.
TCTATAATTAACGCAATAAGAAGCCTACCTAGAAAACAGCAGCACCATAAATATTGCAGTAGGCCTTAGAACATCCATTCACCTTTTCAGGAAACTGAACAAGCGAGATTACTACAGATCCTACAAAGAACCTCCATGCTAAATTAACACTTTAGTCTCAGTCACACAGGCAAAAAACAGACTCTAACCAAGTACCGAATAAGTTATAACAAACTCAAAGTAGAAATATGTAGATAAAATTAAATTGAAACCCCAACAAGCCAGGCTCTGTATGCAGTGCAACACAAGAAATAGAGGAGGCAAGTGATACTTTACCTCACCTTTGCTGAGCAGTTGCATGAGACACACAGGCCTCTCTGATCCCATATGCAGGTGGCGCTAATACTCCTAATACTCAGAGGCAGCCATGTCACTGATTAGGTGCAATGCTGGATGTCCCTGCAGCCCATCTCTGAACAAGAATCACTGGAATCGAGGGAGAAGGCAGACCAGAGGGAGAGACAGTGTTGCCTGCATGTGAGATCAGAGAGAACTGTGCCTCATGTTACTGCTCAGCAAATGTAAAAGCAGCTACTAGCAGAGAGGTGCACATGGTGTCGGGACTCTATTTGTGCAACTGTGCAGCCCATAGCTGGCACCAAAATTCCAAATGTGCTGTGCCTCTCTATTGCAGGCCTCGACAAATTTTGTGTGGATTTAGGAGCCAGGCCAAAATCTTAAAAGCCAGTGCTTGTGACCTCCATGCATTCCTCCCCCCCCCCCCCCCATTGTCTCTCACACTAGTCTCATGTTCTCAAGTCTCATGAGACCGGCGCCAGAGTTCCTATACCGTGCGGCATCCTTAGACAGAAATACATATAACAACAATTATAGCTTCAGATATTAAGTGTCTGTATGTGTGTATGGTGCAACGGTGGTGTGCCTGTGTGTGGAGGAGATGTGGTGGTAGGTGCCTTTGTGTGGGTGTGGAGCGGGGCTGCAGTGCTAAGTTGCCAGCTTGGTCTGCACTGCTCTGCTTTATGTTTGTTTCAGCTTTTATTGTTTTTCTTCTATTTTATTTATGTTATTACTTTTGCTCTTTGTAAACTACATTGATGCGATGAGCTAAAAGCGGTATATCAAGCAATAAATAAACCATAAACTGTGTGTGTATAGTGCAGAGGTGAGATGCCCACGTATGTGTGTGAGTGTGTGTGTGTGTGTGGTGCAAAGGTGAGGTGTCCGTGTGTCTGTCATGCAGAGGTAGGGTGCCTGTGTGTGTGCATCTCTGTCATGCGGAAGCGGGGTGCCTGTGTGTGTGGTGTGGGGATGGGGATGGGGTGCTTGTTGTGGGAGGAGGGGACTGCAACTTTTGGAAACACCTTGCACTCTTCCCTCCCCTCCAACCCCTCTCCTGCTGGCTCTCCTCCTCTGTTACCCTTCCAGACTCTCTCCCCATCTTCAACCACCAAGCACTCCAATCCCCTCCCATAAAATCTCCCCCCCAATCCTCCTTTTTTAAATAGGCTCCTTGTCCATTTAAATTGTCCTTGCCTCCTCTATCTCACTTGAACTCCTCCTTCCCCTACACTCAATCTATTTTGCTGCAGGCCACAACAGGTCCTCCCTCTTCTGCCTGCAGGGATTGGATCCCCATGGGCCGACTGCTTGCCTCTGGGTTGCAACTGCAGCCAACTCTTCCCTCTTCTGCCCACAGGGGGATCTGATCTCCCACAAGCAGACTGAAGAGGACTTTGCCGCAATCACAGCCATCCCCTTCTCTTCTGTCCGAAGAAGATCAGATCCCTGCGGGCAGACCAGCGTCGCGGCTATCGTTGGGGCAACTCGTTTGGGAGGCAATACCCCCCTTGCTCCCCCAAACTATGCCCGTGGTATCCCCCAAACTATGCCCATGGTATGCCATTCTTCCTCCCAAAGGAGTTTCCTTTTCCACCATAACCAGACTGTTTTCTCCCCTCCCCTTTCCAGAGGAGGACCTTCAGGCGGACCCCTCTCTACAGTATGTTTAGTAGATGCGCAGAGGGTATTGATCATACCTGGAGGTTACTAATCCCTTCTGTCGCTCAAATCGTCTTCCTGTCCTGTTCAGGGGTTTGAGGAAAGGCTAGGCAGTGGCTAAGTCCTTTATTGCCCATTGAATTAAGGCGGCTATTGGTTTAGCATATTTTTCAGCTGGGAAACGTGTGTCAGAGGGAGTCAGAGCTCACTCCACTAGGGCACAGGCCTCCTCTTGGATGGAGTCTAACTAGGTGTCTCCAGGGGACCTGGTCATTTCTGAACACCTTTGTGAAGCACTACAAGTGGCATGTAGGAGCCGGTACAGATGACACCTTTGGCAGGACAGCTCTGTCCTGAGCGTCTTCTTCCCACCCTGGTCCTGACTACTTGGGTACTTCCCACTCGTCTGGATTGGTTGAGAAGCATTATAAGGAAGGAGAAATACCTGATAATTTTCTTTCCAGGCATCCTGCTAGATCAGTCCAGGACCAGCTCTGGAAGACTATTACAGGTTTGGGAGCCCCGCTACCTCTTGATTGTCTTGTCAGTCTCAGTGTCTGACGCAGATTTATTTATGGTAAGAGAACCAAATACTTGTTCCAAATATTTGTTGCAATTTATGGTTGACTACTAACAAGCTTTTTCTGAGTTTTCAGTCTCGCTTACTGCTTGGGAAGTTTATACTGGCTTCTCTCAGCATGGCACCAGTATAAAGTGATGACATTACTGAAAGTTGCTCAAGTCTGCCTCCACCAAACCCACTCATCTGGACTGGTCTAGCAGGATTCAAGGAAAAAAACGATCAGGTTTCAAGAGCCCAGTTCCCTTCATAAGATCAATGCAAACCAAGCTGGAGACGCACATGCTTGTAGCAAAGCACAAAATGAGCATATCTCCCCTTCCTCAGTCCCTTAGATTGTAAGCTCTCTTGGGACAGGGAAATGTCTAGTGAACCTGAATCTAACCCACCTAGAGCTACCACTGAAGAGACACAAGTTAAGTACTTAGAAAACTTAGAAAAAAACATTCATTCTTTGTCTGCTCTCCAAAACATATGTTGGACCACATTCAGCTCTGACCTCTTTCCTCTCCAATCCTCCGACCTCGCCTCTCTCCTCCAAGCCCTTCCCCTTCCTCCCCTAGCTACCGCTGACCCTTTCTCCTCTCCCTCCTTGATCAAAAGTCAAATATGGCTGTGACCACAGACACCACAAACATTTTCAAAATGTGTGATTTTATCTTGTTATGCAGAAACCTGCAGAGCTAGGAAGTGCTGGCCATGAGATCTGAAAATAAATACCAGGCCAGTCAACACAGCAACACTTTGACAGACGTTAGGACAGACACTGCCAATTTAGCCAGACTGGGATACTCACTGATCAACTTTCAGGTTCAGTGAGCTGAGTCTCCTGTCTATGTGTACAGACCAGTGGCATAGGCAGGTTAACATGGGTGGGAAATATGTAGGTAGTACAGCCATTGACGTTCCCTGCAGTTCTCCTCTCACTGGCACATGCTACTGCCATCAACGGGATATGTCTTACTCCAAAGTTGTAGGGCCATGGCCCATCCAGGCCCTCCCCTGTCTATGTCCCTTATACGGACTGACAAAGTGGCAAGAGGTGTCATGTAGGAATGATGCGTTCCTAAACATCAGACCATGCTACCATTGAGGACAAGGACATTTTTGTTACTGCACAATCAAATGGTCACACCAAGTCCACTGAAGAAGACATTTACTAATACCCATAGGGGGAAGGAGAGGAGAAGGGGTTACATCTATAAGACCAAATATATTAAGCACTTTCCTCACAGACACAGACTAGGAGAGGTCCTTACCACCAACCTATAGAAATGATACCCAGTGATAAATTACTGACCTTATTGTAGTTAATTACACTATTGCATGAAGGACTTAAAGCAAAATCTCCTGTGGCAGGGTGCAAATGCCAAGTAAACAATTAGCTAGGAAGAACTCTATTACATAAGAAACAAATGCCACTTACCCATATTTGCATCCACATCAGGCCCACATGCCACCAGAATTCAGAGTGGCGTGTACTTCCTCCAGTTACACAGGTTCAGCCTACAATGGCAAGAAAAATGAGGATCATACATACAGGTAAAGCCAGAGCAAGTGCTCGGACATTAAAACAGAAGCGTGTGCAGAAAGCATTTCCCTCCAGAGTACTGCAGAGACTACAGATTGCTTGCTACAGAAAACTAATCTTGTCTAGTGTGGGTGAAAATTGTGTAGCTAATTTAAACTGACAGAAAATTAATAAACTGTTTACAACTTTCCTGAATCCTTTTTTTTTTTTTTTTTTTTAACTTCTTTCCATCCTGTTCCCCTTTCTTATGTCTTATTGTTTTTTTTCACTCATTCTCTTCTTCCGGAACACCTTTTTGGGGATTTGGATTTTCCATTTTTTTCTATATCCTCCCTTATCTCCATATTGCCCACCTATTGCATCTCTTTGTCCATTTTCTGCCTCATGTTCCTTTTTATTTCTTCCTCTCCTTAGGATGTCCATCTCGGACCAGTGATCACTGGACAGTGTGATTTAATACAAGAAGGACCCTCTTTGTAAAGAAAAGATGGTGGAGAGACGCTTTTCAGAAAATAAAATAACACATCAATGCTACCTTAGAAACAACCTACATTTCTGTACATGCTGCGCAAGATTCACGCCACTGGAAGAAGCACATCTCTGAAGGGTAGCATAATTTTACCGATAATTTGCCAAGCAGGGTTTTACATATGGAAAATTTGACAACGAGACCACGAAATTCAGCTCTAAAGTCACTGTACATACATATTTGCTTGGGAAACTGATTCCCAAATCAGGTCCTGAAGCAGCCCTAACAGGTCTCATTTTCAGGATGAATATTCATAAGACATATTTGCATACATAGATCCTGAGAGGAAGTTAACTGAAGAGTTTGCCTAACTTGAATCAAACTGTTGAGGATCCTCCAAGGTCAGATTTGGAAATTGATGGCATAGGGGTATAGTGTGCCTGATACTATCCCCACAGGAGTTACTCGAAACAAGCAACTTTAAAACAGGTGTAATTGCAGCTCTTTGGCATCTTTTTTTTGTTTTTGTGCCATCAAGTCAGTGTTGACTCATTGCAACCCAACTGCCTCTGTGTTTTCTTGGCAATGTATCAATGGAAGTAGATTGCCAGCCTTTTCTTCCAAGGCAATGGAAAGTGACTTGCTCAAGGTCACAAGGAGTGCCAGTGGGAATTGAACCCTTGATCTTCTGGGTACTAGGCAGTTGCTCTAACCACTAAGCTACTCCTCTACTCCACTTTGGCATCTACCTCTCAGATAATAGTTGCGCTCATAGAAACTAACTTTATAAACCTTTTGAGCGTAAAAACAATGTTTTGCATGCATAAACGGGCTCTTTTGAAATTAGGTCATACCTTGAAGTATATGTGAAGCAAGCTGCTGCATACTCGCACGGAAGTGGAGTTTGGGCAGAGTGTAGGCGATGGCGCAATTTACACATGTATGTATGTCAAGGACACACCGATATTTACAACTGCACTCAAGCAGATGCAGTATTCACACCTTCGATCTACGCGTGATTTCAGCAGGATTTGCACCATCATTTTATATAGCCACATAGGCGCCTATGTGCTTTTATTAAATAGGCCCCTTCCCTTTCCATTTAACCTAGGCTCTTTGATGTAAAAATTACATCCATAATGTTTTTGACTCCTATCAAACATAAGATCTGAGTCATGAATGGGGGGACAATCCTTTCTTGATGCCCTGTATAATTGCCACCAAAAACCATTGGAGCCACAAAACTGTTTGGACCATGGCAAAAAAAGGGAATATAAACATTCCAAAAAAAAAAATAATGTTATTTGTGCTCCTGTCCAACACTTCTGTGCTAATCATGTCACTGATCTAGGTCTAAACATTAACTTATAAATTCCAAGAAACAAGAGAGCTTAGTAAAAGTTAAGAAGTGAACAAATCATTAACTCATATTTCCATTATAACCCTCTGTACATATAGGTAAACTAAACCCAAGGGACGCCATACATGGAGCAGGAAGAACCCTCTCTGCAAATACATTAAACAGTCCAAACGATACCGTGAAGGATTCCACAATGAAAACAGATGCTGCCCATCTCGGCATGAGAGCTCAGCTGTTTTTATGTTTGATTGCTCATAATGACTTACAATGTTTCCAGGTTGTGCAAGTTTTCTGCACTATACATCAATTGCCACGGGTTTTTATTGGCAAGATTATTCACAAATCTAATAAATATATCTTCCCTCACTTGGGAATAATTTAGCAGCCTTAGAACGTACAGCACCAGATCTGAATGTGTCTAATAAACTGTGGCTTTATTTATTCTGACAAGACCATTACAAACGCAGACAGGGATTTCTTTCTGGAGGAACATCTTTTGGTTTGCCATCTTTCCTTTTCTACGCTTGTTCACTGAACTAAGCTGCGTTGTTCTCAACAAATGGATTGCCCCTCTCAAGCCATTCCTTTGGGGGTTTTTTCAAAGAAGCCACATTTTTGCCTTTTATTCACACCAGAAATCTTCAGTTTAGTATCTTCGATTACCTCTAGGCAAGTTAAAAACTAAACAAAACAGAACTGTCTCATCACCAGCAGTAGACTCTTTCTCTTGTGGTATTTTATGCTCCTTATCAGCCCCCAACACCAGCACTGTCTAGCATTCCAGGTCTTTCGTTGCTATATTAGCACTTGAAAGCCCTTACACTACGTTTGTTGGACTTTATTTCAGTGTATTTCAGTTGACTAACACAGAAACCACACTACCTTCATTGCAATCCTAGAAAGCACTCCTTTCACCTTGCTGTGTCATACACCTGGAATAGATTTACAGAGTCGGTATGTCAGGCTCCATCTCTGATCCTATTCAAATCCAGCCTAAAAGTCCATTTGTTTGAGGCTTTTAAATCCTAACCCTTTATTCTCTGTTTAATAGCTATGTTATTTTTAATCACACCTCATAATAAACGACAGTACCTAACCTCTTTATTTCTCCTGTTTGCTTGTCAGAAGTAGATTGTAAGCGCTGTCTAGCAGGGACTCTCTCGTCCATGTATGTGTACAGTGCTGTGTACATCTATCGAAATGATGAGTAGTAGTAGTCATTGATGTCACTCTTTGTCCCTGCCCCTAGCTTGGAAAGACCTCCAGAGTGCCTAGGAGCAGGGCCCTCTTGAGGTTTGAAAGCGCCCTATGACAACTAGGATATCTAAGGCCCTACTGGTGGCCCAGTGCATCATAACTGCTCTGCCACTCTCTGCTCTGAAGGCAGCAGTTACGCTTTGTGTACCTAGGGTGATGAAATACAGCAAGCAGGCCGGCATGATCTCACTGTATCACAAGAAGAATGAATACCTGATCGCCTTGGTTTAGCAAATTATCTGCAGGCTAGAACAATGGAGCAGAACCAGCTTGGTTGATAACCTAAGGGATGGGATTAGTCTGAACAGCGGCACACCTCTCTCCCTGACAGGTCACAAGAAAAAATGATGAAATATATGAGATTAAAGGAGAATCTGAATACCTTGCCTGGGACCTGGAGGAGGAGAATGGGAAGGTAGGCAAGGCTATACTCGTACATTGACTAGGAAGCCACATAAATATTACTCAATCACTGCTCAGAAGGAAGCAGAGGGATATTACACTTTATTGCAGTTCCTTGATTTTAGAGCTGGTCTTACATAAGAAATACACACTACCCAGGGGTTTTATAAGGAGGTTACTGGAATTTGCTAACAGTTCTGTTCTGTGGTCTTTTATTAAAGTGTTGTGGTTACATGCTTACCAGAATCTGAGACATGCCTGCAGATCTCTCCTTCAGACAGGCTCAACAGCTCGGATGGCCACAGTGGATAAGTAGTTTTAGTCTTGATTCCTGCACTATACTTTGTTCGCTGTAATTTTTCTTTTTGGTTCCAGAGAAAGCAATGACTCAAACCAGTGGTGACATTTGTTAGTTAGGTCTCCTCCCCCACTCCTTGGCTCTGCTGTTTTCTTCTATATAGGATGTTTCCTGCTGATTCACTTAATTGGGTAGGGCAAGCCTCACCACCCTCAGTGGCTCTCTGCTTACTATGGATTCACCTATTTCATTCTTGCAAGTATTTTTTCCATCACCATTAATCCAGAACTAACTTACACCATTTTCTATTTTTATTCCCTTTCCCATGGGTTAGTTGTGTTTGTTAGCTGCATTGCCATTTAAATTTAGGAGATGATAATGATTTCTCCAGTGAGTTTATTCATTGAGATTTATTGCTCATTTCATTCAAAAATAATGCTAAATACGAGTTACAAACTAAAACCTGTGATACACTGTACAAAACCTCAAAGGAGGATATTCAAACCAAAATTACAACTTAAGAGACTATATCAACAAAATAAAACCAAACCAATCATGCAAACAGCTCCAATAACCCTCCGTCCCCTAATCAATATATCTTTCCACCCTATCCTCATCTTCCTCAACACCTTGGGTATCTAAAACAAAAAAGCTAAAATGAAAACAGCTCCTTTGTAAAGGGGTAAAACAAGTCAGCATTGGGCATCATAGCAGACTGGAACAATAATGTTTTTACTGCTTTCCAGAGACAGGAAATCCTTTAATATTCTAATCTCCCTGGGAAGGTTGTTCCGGGATTTAGGACCTACTTTACAGGAGGCCTTACTCCTTGTGCTGTGCAATTAACCACCTCAATTGGCAGTAAGGATGCACCATGAAATGAGCACAGATTGCATGAAGGTAACTTTTCCCTCAAATAAACCAGATCCAGAAAATTGAAGTCTGTCTCGAAAAGTACATGCAACAAGAACGAAAGTCTATGCAAGGCTTTCAGTACTCAGGTGATATAATTCTAAAGCTTCTGCCTGTAGGGAACCCAACAGTACTGGTCTGAACAATTCACAGCCGGTAAAGCATACTTTTAGGTAGATCCACATACAATACGCATTGCTATAGTCTATTTTCAAAACTATAAGGGACTGCAGCAACCACAGCAGGCAGAAATTTGCAAATGTGTCTAATCTGACACAGGGCAAAATAACTATATTACGGAGGAGAGATGACGCTGCAGGTTTAGAAAGAAGTCTACTCGAACATCTATTAGGCAATCATCATCCAAAATAGGGAGAGTGGTATCACATAGCTTGACCAAAGATGGCGCCAATCACTCAGATCTGCATGGGTTAATTTTCAGTTTATTTGTCCTCATTCAGTGTAAAATGCAATAATCTAAATCACTTCCTGGAGCTAAAGCCCTTTTTTGATTCTTTCCCGGGGGTACGCACAACTGGATGTCATCAGGGCAGACTCAATACCCATACATTTTATCACCTTATCTAATGGCGGTATATAAATGCTGAATAAAATAGGAGATAACAGCAGCCCTGGGGTACACCATAAAACAGAGACCGGAGATCTAAACCAACCTACTAAGCAAGTCCCTGAGGTCCCTAGTTCCTCAAGTCTAATCAATAGGATTTCATAGACGCAACACTTCTTTCACTATCTATATTTTCACAAAAATGATTCTTATTTTATCTAATTTCTTCTGACATTTTATGTCAGGGTTTTTTTCAGCAGTGGCTGTATTTTTCAGTCTCTACAAGGCTCCTCCCTTCACCCCCACAATGCTTTATTTAACATTAATTCTACCCAATATTATTTAGCATTAGAAGTGGTTATATTTTATTACATTTGATATACAGTCAAACCTCGGTTTTCATATGCCCTAGTTTTCGTACGATTCGGTTTTCGTTTACTTTTTTCGTCAAGATTTTGGCCCAGTTTTCGTACAGTTGAAAATGGAGTACCATCTTGTGGCCAGAAGTGGGATTTTCTTTATTTTGATTCTCTTGCTGATTGACTGTCTTCCATATGCCAACAAGAGTCTTCAATAAAGGTAAAAGTGATGTTAAATGTTCATTTATCCATTTCATTAGTCATTTATATTTATTTCTCATTGTTTTCTGTATGTAAAAATATAGTTATTATCTATAAAATGTATTTTTTGTTCATATTTTTGTGTGTCTGGAACAGATTAATTGGATTTACATTATTTCTTATGGGAAATATTGCTTCAGTTTTCATACATTCGGTTTTAGTCTGACTTTTTCAAACGGATTAATCACGAAAACCGAGGTTCCACTTGTACTGCCTTTTCCAAATATGCAAAGCAGCAGGCAATATAAATCAATCGAGAAAATATGAAAGGAACTCCAAACAACTGACAGGCAAGAAGGAAGTTTGCTGGAGAAATACATTTACTGTATATTTTGCAATTCATACCCTTACACCCTTTTAATTGTAGTCTCAATTAATTTATCTATCCTTTTACCTCATTCTGGTACCAGTTTCTAAATCTTTGAGACAGAAGTGAAATATGTCACAGTATGAACGGAGACAATTTAATTTCCTGAGACACTTTTTCAGATCTTTGCCAATTCAGTTAAACTCACTTTGTGTTTCCCAGTATCCTGTCGTGCCATCCCCCCAAATTATGGATCTCCCTCACCTCTGTATGACTTTTTTTTTACAACCAGTAAAACACCAGTATTTAAAACCTCGGTCCACTAGTAGAAATGGTCCTTCAGTTTTCCAATTGAGCTACTTTCTCAGCATCTTTTTGGATGTCTACACTTTAATACCCAGCAAAACAAAATGTGATGCAGGTCACAAGTTAGGACCCAAAATCCAAGCTAGTCTGCCCATACTAAACTTCCTTTTCCAATGCTATAGACCTCAGTTCATCTCTAGCATTCCCATCACTTTTGTTTTTATAACATACCATAATTATAATGTCAAGTAATTTTTAAAGCTATTTTTAGCAGGAAATATACCAACTGACAATGTAAAGCCATATACAAAATTCTACAACAGGCTGGTCTTTAACAGGAGACCTTCTGCTGTTGATATTACCAAGTAGTCTAATATACAGTGTACATGAAGGGATAAAATACAAAATGAAGGACTGGCAAGAAGAATAAAGCCTAACATGCAGATTGGTATCAACCTTGAGGTACCCTATAGTGTGACCAAAATTTGTTCCACACTGAGCAATAGAAAGGGGCGTGTTTACTAAACCACGTTAGCTGTTAGCATGGCAGACAGCCCGTGCTAGCATGCCGTGTTGACAGCTAAAGCAGGTGAAATGCAAATAGCATGGTGATTCTCCATGCTATCTGCATTTCACACGTTAAATATGGGATCGGGGTGGGAAAGCACAGTTACTTACCTGTAACAGGTGATCTCTGGGAACAGCAGGAATAAGTCTTCACATATGGGTATCGTCGGTACCGAAGGAGCCTGCGCGGGAACGCTCCCCAGCGTCCAGTAAGAAAGCTTTTGGGAGCATCCCACAGCACCTGCGCGCTGCCTTCCCGCCTTTCCCAACCGCCTCTCTCCAGTTCGAGTTTTAAAGCTGAGACAAAGAGAGAGAGAGGAAAGGAAAGATAGATAGAGAGATACAACTCCTAGGGGAGGTGGGTGGGTTGTGAAGACTTATTCCTGCTGTTCCCAGAGATCACCTGTTACAGGTAAGTAACTGTGCTATCTCCAGGAACAAGCAGGAATGAGTCTTCATATATGGGGACTCCCTAGCTGAAGATGCCAGGGAGAGACCCCATGGTTGTGTGCCCTTGCAGAGGGCTCCACTTCCCCCATGGATCTCTGGCATCAAGCACAGTCTTACTAAACCAACTAGCCCCACAGGACTACCATCTCTTCAGTTCCCCAAGGACAAAATGACATGGAGGTGGCATCCTAACCAGAAAGCACCTAAATTTTTGCATCCTCTCAAAAACATCTGATAACAGTCTGGAGACGCTAACAATCACAAACAACAAAATTACCATACTTCTTGCCTACAGATCTCCAAATGCTGACCCTGACCAACTTGACACAATCCTGGAAACTATCTGTAACAACTCAAACAACTACCTCATGATACTAGGTGACCTTAACCTTGCCTCAGCACCACCACGCAAAGCAAAGACCTTCCTAGAAGCCATGGAATCTCTAGACTACATTAAAATCATCAATCAAGCCACCCACATCAAAAGCAAAACCCTTGACATGATTTTTTTCCCACGTAACATACTCGATGAACACCAAATCCCAACACCTACCATTACTGATGTCTTGTGGTCAGACCACAAGATGATTTCATTAAGCATCCCATCTGAAATGAGTGAAAATAAACACTCGAGAACACACCACACGCAGGTTCCACAACTGGGAAAAAGAAGAATTCCTAGCAAGCATATTTCCAAAACTTCAAAACAGCCCGGAAGACGTCGACACCTTAATACAAAACTGGAACAAGGTCATAGCGGATGTTGCAATGAAACCACCAACTTACAATAAGCCATCCAGACAAAGAACAGCAACTTGGTACACACCTCAACTAAAAGACATGAAGATAAGTCTATGGATTACGGAAAGAAAATGGAGAAGCACAAAAATCAAGTGACACCCTAGACACCTATAAACACAAAGTACAGACATACCAAGCAGCCACAACCCAAGGAGAAAAGACTACTACACCAAGCTAATCCAAAGCTTGCTAAATCGCCCATGAGAGCTTTTTGACATAGTGAAATCACTAAGTAAAGACACAACTCACCAGCCGGAATAAAACAAACCCACATCACAAACGATGGCAAACTATTTTCAAACTCTGACTTCTGCCCACCCTAATAGTACAAACCAATACACAACCTCAGCACATGGAACCACACACCCCAGTACATGGAACTCATTTGCCAAAATCACACCTGAATATCTAGATAAAATCATTACAAGCATCAATATGACAACCTCACTGCTCGACCCTTGTCCAGTTAGTTGGATCAAGATGGCCAAGCAAGAGCTTATTCCAACAATGCTAAGAATCATCCAACCATCGTTACATAGAAACATGACAGCAGAAAAAGACCACATGGCCTATCTAGTTTGCCCTTCCATATCAACTACTACAATACAAAAGAAGGTGGAAATTCACACCACCTCCTCGCTGTAACTGTGCTTCAGTGATGTCAGTGGAGCACAGAAGCGAGTATTAGACATTTCTACGCTATGAAATACCTCAGATAAGTGGCAATGTTTTTTTTTCACTTTAAAGACATGAGTAAACAGGAGCAGTTTATTTATTTATTTACATTCTCTTATATACCGCGCTATTCTGCATCAGTGCGGTTTACATTGAACAAACTGAAATTACATTGAACAGGGCATTATAACTTGGAGATAACTATTTTTACAGGAAACATGGGCTATGGAGGGTTTAAGTGGCTTGCCCAAGACCACAAGGAGCACCTGTGGGACTAGAAACCCCAGTCCTTCCAGCCCAAGGTTGCTGTCCTCTAGTGGGATTTGAACCACCGACCTTCCGGCCTGAAGTACCTTGCCCCAACCACTAGGCCACTCCTCCACTCAGTTACGACAAGGAGGTGGTGTGAATTTCCACCTTCTTTTGTATTTACAGCTCCGACAAAAAGATAAGTCAATGAAAGCTGTCTTATTTCAGGACCTTTTTCTTTAGGGTAATTTTATACTGGACTTTGATTTTTGGGATGTTTTGTGATAGAGGTATTTAAATATCTCAATCATATCACCTCTATCCCGCTTTTCCTCTAGTGTATTCATATTAAGATCCTTAAGTCTATTCTCATATGCTTTATAATGAAGACCACTAACCATTTTAGTAGCCACCTGATTATATCCTTTTGAAGGTGTGGTCTCCAGAATTGCATACGATACTCCAAATGAGGTTGCACCAAAGACTTACACAGAGGCACTATCACCTCCTTTTTTCTTCTGGCCATTCCTTTCCCTATGCACCCAAGCATCCTTCTAGCTTTTGTCATCACCTTTTCTACCTGTTTAGCTACTTTAACATTGTCAGACACAATCACGCCAAGGTCCCGCTCTTCTTTTGTGGAAAGAAGTACTTCACCCCCACACTGTACTGCTCCCTTGGATTACTGCAGCCCAAATTCATGACCCTGCATTTTTTAGCATTAAATCTCAGCTACCTCCATCCACCCTGTAAGGAAGGGGACATCCAGCAACATCAACCAGCTAACATCTTACAGGCCTATAGCAAGCCTTCCATTCATGGCAAACGTTTTAGAAAAAATTGTTTACCAACAACTCCAGGACTACATAGATACACATCACCCACTCAACAACCAACAGTATGGATTCAGACCACACCACAGAGTAGAATCTGACCATGACTTCCGCTCAGTCCTTCAAGCAACCATCTTCTCCCTCTTCGACTACTGTAATATCATCTTTCAAAGAATAACAAACTTAACCATCCACCTTCTCAAACTTGCACTCAACACTGCTGCACAAAACCTTCTCAGCACAAAAGCAACAGAACACATTACACCTCTTATCAAACAACTGAATTGGCTTCTAATAAATGAATGCATTAAATTCAAATCCATCTTCACAACCTTTAAAGACCTCCAACTCCTCATCACCACACCTCCAAACCCTGCTCCAAATTGCACCTGACAACAGAAGGTGACAAACTAGATCAAGGAACATGCTACACATATCATCAGTTTATGAAATCCAATGCTACCACATCCAAGAGAGCCTTCTCTCTTTATGCTCATCAACTATGGAACTCTATTCCTGACAATCTAAGTACCACTACTGATATAATTTCCTTCAAGAAATACCTCAAGACTCACATTTTCAAAGACTGCTTCCCAGAAACATAGACCAACCCTCTACCTCTCTCCATCTCAGTTCCACCACTATGGCTTTTGAAAGAAGTAGCCGAAAAGGTGAAGAAAAAGAGGGAGGCCTTCATGAAATACAAGCGATCACAGAGAGAGAAAGACAGGATATTTGGAAAAACTTAAAGGAGCTAGCAAAGTAGTCAGGAAAGCAAAGATTCAAAAAGAGGAGGAAATAGCCAATGCAATAAAATGGGGTGATAAGACATTTTTCAGATATGTTAGTGAGAAGAGGAAGGGCAAAAGTGGTATTGTCAGACTCAAGGGTGAAGGGGAGGAATATGTAGAAGCTGATGAGGATAAAGCGGAATTGCTTAACAAATATTTCTGTTCTGTGTTCACAGATGAAGAACCAGGAACAGGACCTCAGAAAACACCCACAAACAAGAACAGAAGTGAGGGGCATCTTGAACAATTTTCAGAAGACTGTGATCATGAGAAACTAGCTAAACTTAAACAAAGCGATGGGACCGGATGGGATACACCCTAGAATACTGAGGGAACATGAGGACGTTCTAGCAGCTCCACTGACTGACCTTTTCAATGCCTCGTTGGAGTCAGGAGTGGTGCCAAAGGACTGGAGAGAGGCTCATGTGGTTCCTTTACACAAAAGCGGAAGTAAGGATGTGGTTGAAAACTACAGACTGGTTAGTTTAACTTCGGTGGTGAGTAAATTATTGGAAACGCTGCTGAAAGAGAAAATAGTGAGGTTTCTGGAGTCCAGCTGATTACAGGATCCGAGGCAGTATAGATTCACCAGAGGCAAGTCTTGTCAGACAAATCTGATTGATTTCTTTGACTGGGTGACCAGGGAGTTGGACCGAGGGAGAGCCCCAGATGTGGTGTATTTAGATTTCAGTAAAGCCTTTGACACTGTTCTTCACAGGCGACTTATAAACAAACTGAGCACCCTAGGGATGGACCCTAAAGTTACTGCTTGGGTTAGAAATTGGTTGAGTGGGAGGCGAAAAAGAGTACAGGTAAATGGAGCTCACTCTGAGGAGAAGGAAGTTACCAGTGGTCTGCCCCAGGGATCTGTCCTTGGCCCGATTATTTTTAACATCTTTGTTAGTGATATAGCGGATATATCACTAACAAAGAAGTTAAAAAGAAGTAAGGGTAAGGTTTGCCTCTTTGTGGATGATACCAAAATCTGCAATAGAGTAGACACCCAGGAAGGTGTAGATAACATAAGGAGGGATCTAGCTAAGCTTGAAGAATGGTCTAGAATTTGGTAGCTGGGATTTAATGTTAAAAAATGCAAGATCATGCATTTGAGCTGCAGCAATCCAAGCGAGCAATACAGAATGGGGGTGAAGTACTTTTGTCCACTAAAGAAGAGCTGGACCTAGGCGTGGTTGTGTCTGATGATCTTAAAGTAACTAAACAGTTAGAAAAGGTGACAGCAAAAGCTAGAAGGATGCTTGGGTGCATATGGAGAGGAATGGCTAGCAGAAAAAAGTAGGTGATAATGCCTTTTTATAAGTCTTTGGTGCGACCTCATTTGGAGTATAGTGTGGAATTCTGGAGACCACACCTTCAAAAGGATATAGACAGGATGGAGTCAGTACAGAAATGGTTAGTGGTCTTCATTATAAAGCATATGAGGACAGACTTAAGGATCTTAATATGTATACCTTAGAGCAGGCATGTCCAACAGGTAGATCGCGATCTACCTGTAGATCGCGGAGGGGTCAGAGGTAGATCGCCAGCCCCACTTGGCTCCATCTCTCCAGCAGCTCGCCCCGTCACTAGGAGAGAGCTCGTGCCAGCAGGTCGTCTGCCGAGGGCTTGCCGCCGCTGCTGATCCTTTGCCTGTCTTTTTTCCCTGCCTGCGGGAATCTTGCCTGCGGGTGTATTGGGAGCGCTTGTTGTTTTCGTGCCAATAGTTTATGGGTATCCCAGGGGGCCGCCGCCCGCACCCGCGCCCCACAACGAGATGCCACAGGCCCGGCGTCATACCTGGTCGTCTGCCTCTCAGAATCACCCATTCCTGCCCCAACACCCCTTAGAAGTGTGTTATATACCAGGCGTTATCCATTTACCTGGGCGTTACCGGAATACACTTACCGTATTAGTTGTGTCGTGTGCTGGTCGTTGGTCGCTTTATAGTTCGCTTTCATTAAACGTTTTCGGGCAGACACAACAAAGTGTCAAGAATTTGGTGATTTTGGCGGACTTTTCCAATTTTGTTCTAACTTGCCTATGCCTTGCCTTCGAATTGGTTCAAACCACTGTGACTTTTGCTTGCCTCTGCAATTTTATTTTGCCTAGCCTTTGCGTTGATTCTACACTGTGTGCAGAATTTATTAAATCGCGTATGGTGGTATTTGAACTTGTTTGGCGGTATTTGATTTTATCTGGTTTGCTAGACAGGTGTTTGAGTTTCTTTGATGATTGTTTGGTGGTATTTGATTATTGGTGCCAGTATGATGAATTCTTATTTTTACTTTTAGAACTGCATGTGTGGTTTTGGCATCTCCAGTCCTTGTATTGCACATCATCCAGAGGTCTTCAGTTCCTGTTGATCTTTAATACTTTGGGACAGTGACAGTTTTGGACCAGATTCTGCCAGTGTTTATACTAACTTAGCAGATTTGGCCTTCTTACATTCAGCCACCCCAGTATAACGAAGATGAGTGTTCCAAAGAAGAGCAAAACCTACCATTTTCATGATGAATGGGAAATGGACTACTTATTCATCATGGTGAAAGACAAGTGTTGTTGTCTAATTTGTAACACCCCAGTATCCTTGCCCAAAAAGGGTAATCTGGAACGTCATTATAAGGCTCTGCATAGCAATAAGTTTGATGCTGATTCTCCGCCCAAAAGTGAAATTCGTAAACTGAAGCTCAAAGAACTTAAATCGAAATTGGCTATTCAGCAACAGTTGATGGCGAAGCCAAGGTCACATTCGGTCAATGCAACCATAGCATTCTTCAAGGTCAGCAATCTGATCGCAAAGAAATGCAAACCTTTCACTGAAGGGGAATTTGTAAAAGATTGTTTTCTTGAAGCAGCTGACAATCTTTTTGAAGGATTTAAAAATAAGAAAGAGATCATAGCTGCTATTCAAGATGTACAATTGTCAAGAAACACCGTCATGCGGCGAACAGAAAAGATGTGTGCAGACACAACTGAACAATTGTTGAAGGATGTTTCAAATTGTGTTGCTTTCTCACTCCAACTGGATGAATCTACAGACATAAAAGACATAGCCCAGTTACTAGTCTTTATCCGGATGGTTTTTGAAGACTTCAGTGTTAAAGAAGAACTACTTGGAATGATTTCTTTAAAAGGGAGAACTACTGGTCAGGAAATATTCAGTGCTTTCCATTCTTTTGTGACAAAGTGTAATCTTCAATTGCATAGACTTGTTTCCATCACTACTGATGGAGCAAGAGCAATGACAGGTGAGGTTAATGGTTTCAAAGCCCTCTGTAGACAGCATGACGACTTCCCAGATTTCCTTTCCTACCACTGCATCATTCACCAGCAAGTTTTGGCAAGCAAGAGACTCAATACAAAGACCGTCATGGACATCACTTTCAAAATTGTAAATTCAGTTCGTGGAAGATCACTTCAAAGACGGCTTTTCAATCTTACTCTTGATGAAGGGGCAGCGGAAATCATTTTGCACACAGATGTAAGGTGGCTAAGTAGGCACAAATTTCTGCAAAGATTTCGTGATTTGCTGAATGAAATAAGAAGTTTTTTGAAGGAGAGGGGAGATGACCAAGCAGAGTTGGAAGCTGAGGAGTGGTTATGTGATCTGGCATTTCTCGCTAACTTTACAGCCGAACTAAGTGATATGAACCTTGAACTACAAGGTAAAAACAAATGCATTGGCGAGATGATGAGTACAGTTTCATCCTACAAGAGAAAATTTGAGCTAATAATGACTGACCTTGCAAACAACACTTTTGATCATTTTCCTAATACGCAGGACCATCTAGGACAATACCCGAATTTTGTTTTTCAGAAGTATGTGACAGAAATCTGTTCTGTTATCCAGGAATTCGAAAATAGATTCTGTGACTTCCAAAAATTGGAACAGTTGTGGAGTACTTGTCATACCCGTTCAAAGTAGATGTGGACATTAAAGAAACTGCAGCTGCTATCAGTAAAAATTACTCATTGAACAAGCCATCTCTTGAAAACGAAATATTAACCCTTAAAAATGACATTTTTCTCAAGAATCGTTTTGGAAACTAGTGCCTAGAGACAAATTTCCCAGCTTGAGAAGATGCAGTGAATCTGTACACTCCTGTTTTGGTTCAACTTATTTGTGTGAATCTGTGTTTTCCCATCTGAAAATGACAGAGTACACAACATTCCAACATGACAGATGAACATCTCCAGGATTCCCTGAGACTGGCCCTCACACAATATTCACCCAACTTCAAAAAGCTGGTGGATGAAATGCAGGCTCAGACGTCTCACTAATGAGCAAGAGCGAAATATTAAAGATTGTGCAAGATCAGCCTGGATCAATACTCGACCTAAATTTAACACAAATTACTCAATAAAAGTTAAAGAAAGTTATTAAGACAGTTAAAGAAAGTTATTACTCAATAAAACTTTCCATTTCTCCTCACAGTTCTTACTGGATCTTCGCCTCTCTGTTTTGTTTTTGCTTAATTTACTTAACAGCTGATCATATCAAAGTAAATGACAGAAGGTTCATTAAAAATGGGGGGGGGGAAATCCTCCAACTTTACTGGGTTAAAATTTAATTTGAAACTAAGTTGAAACTTAATTTTCATGGTGGTAGATCACCGGCACTTTTGGCCAGAAAAAGTAGATCACGACCTGTTCGAAGATGGACATGCTTGCCTTAGAGGAAAGGCGGGATAGAGGTGATATGATTGAGATGTTTAAATACCTCCGTGGCATAAATGCACAGGGGGAGAGCCTCTTTCAATTGAAAGCAAGTTCTGCTATGAGGGGATATGGGATGAGGGTGAAAGGCGATAGATTCAGGAGTGATATGCGGAATATTTCTTTACGGAAAGAGTGGTGGATCCATAGAATAGTCTACCAGTGGAGGTGGTAGAGATGAGGACAGTATCTGAATTCAAAGAAGCATGGGACTAACACAGAGGATCTCTAAAGGAAAAAAGGGGACTGTTGTAGTTGTTGATGTCGAAGGACAGACTAGATAGGCCATGTGGTCTTTTTCTGTCGTCATTTTTCTGTTTCTGTTTTTCTATGTTTCCTCACCCCTAAGTTCCCACCAACTCCCCCCAACCCTGCCCACTATCCGTCATATATGACACACTAAGAAATGTATAACTGTAACCTCATACACGACACTCTAAGATATGTATGACTGTTACCTCCAAGTTGATGTCCCTGCTTAATGTAAAATGTTCTGTTACAATGTAAACCGCTTTGACCATAGGAAAAAGCGGTATAGAAAAACTTAAATAAAGTAAATGTCTCTGTGAGACTGCAGCCTGCTTCTCCAGGTTTCTCTGCTCTTTGCTTTAATTAAGCCCAACAGCAAAAACCTAGCTTTCTAAATCTCTTCCTTTCCATTGATGCAACACATACTCTCTGTACAGTCTATTGAATTATAGTCAAATGGAAACTTTGGGCTTTTTTTGCAAAGACCCAACCACAGAAACTTTCATCAAGTTTCCAGGACGCCTGCCAGGCAACACTGAAGCTTTTGCATTTACAGAGCAGCTCAAAAAATATTAACATAAATGTTTTCAAAAATTGAAGGCTGATCCTAATGCATCAATATCAGCCAGAGCAGCACAATTAGAGATCTTTTCTTCACTTCAGGGATAAAGCAAGTGGATGCAGGCGTTCCAGACTCCAGAGAAAGCCTCTGTTTGTGGACCTGGCTCAGTTTAGGTTTAGTCTAGCAGTGCACAGCCAAGGATTTGGAATTCTGATGGGGAAACTCAAGTGGCTAAATTCAAACCACTGCAACAAAGCAGTTTTATGTAGATTGGGGTCATTTACTCAGGCGCTACAGTTCTTTAAAAAAATGTTTGTTTGTTTTTAAATCAGAACTTTTTAAAAAATTTGTTTAAACAGTTTTCAGAAATGTGGGTTTAAGTTAAATGGAGAAAGTATGTTGGGGGAGAGGGTAATTTAAGGTCACTGTGTATGGTCCATTTCCAAAATGAACTCTGAAGTCCATTTATATATATACGTATAAGGGTTTAGTTTTGCCATAAAAAAAAGAGGAATGAAAACAGTTATGAACCAAAAAGCAGTCAAGTGATAGCTCTATTGGCCACAAGATGAAGAAAGAACTCAAGAGACAGCTGTGATTAGAAAGCACTGCAATGTAAGAAATGAGTAGTTAACACTGATTCACTCCATACAGTACAACTACAGACTCAACTAAATAAAGGAAATGTATTTAGCAATTGTATTTAAGAAGAGTAAAACTCAAAGAAAAGAATGTAATATCAAAAGACTGGAAATTTCACAGTACTGAGTGCTTTAAACAGAAAGTCAACCCTACACACTGTCATGCAACACTCCCTATGGTTAACTTTCAGAGGGGTCCTCAAACCAGCTGTGACTTAACCCCAGATGGCACTATTAAACATTTGCATAGCACTACAAGGCATATGCAGCACTGTACACAGCATGTAAGAGACAGCCCCTGCTCACAGGCACTCACGATCTATCAGGAGAGACGCATACAACTAAAAGGGGACTAGAGAAGAACAAAGTGGAAATGGTCATGACACACAGGGGTGGTCAACAGGAGAATAAAGGTTTGGGATCCAAAAGCAGTCTCGAAGAGGTGGTTTTTGGCCTGGATTTCAATAGAACCAGAGATGGAGACTGTTGTACTGACTCAGGTAGTCTGTTCTAGGTATAGGGTGCAGCAAGACAGAACAAGTACAGTCTGGAGTTAGTAGTGAAAGAGAAGGGCAGAGATAAGAGGGATTAGCCTGATGAGCAGAGTTCCAGAGGAGGGGTGTAGAGAAAGATAAGAGAGGAGAGGTAATGAGGAGCGATAGAATGAATGCACTTGTAGGACAATAGGAGAAGTTAGAACTGGATGCGGAAGAGGATAGGAAGCCAGTGAAGTGACTTGAGGAAAGCAGTTATATGGGCATAGGGACACGTGCAAAAGAATAGCCATACAGCTGAATTTTGAATGGTCCAAAGGGGAGAGCAGTATTTCAGGGGGAGACCAGAAAGGAGCAATAGTCTAATAGGAGGTGGCTAGAGTGGATAAGGGCTTTGGTGATATGTTGAGAGGGACAAATTTTGCTGATATTATGGTGAAAGAAGCGGCAGGTTTTAGCTGTCTGTTCAATGTGGGTCAAGAAAGAAAGAGATGAGTCACAGATGAGCCCAAGGTTGCAAGCTGAGGACACCAAGATTCTCCTAGGACAAGCAGGATGAGTCAGCCACAAATGGTGACGTCATCCGACGGCGCCGAGACGGAAGTACTCTCCATAGCTCAGAAGGGCTTTGCCCTTCTGAGCATGGGCCACTTGGCCCCACCCCCCTGCCCGCCCCTAGCTAGCCAGTTTCAGTTCTTCCGCCTTGCCAGCAAGACGGACCTTTCTACTCTCCACAAAATTTAACTTAAAGAAATCCTAAGCGTATGTATATTGTTATCTAATTTGCTTCATTCTTGTCAGAGCCTTGTCACTTGCTAGGTTATTGTTACCAGGCTCCCTTCTGAGCGGTCCCGACGGAACCTTGTTCCAGCGGACCATGTGCTCCAGTCTCAAAATCTTAAAAAATGCTTACTGTTTGCGTTTTTCTTTTTCTTGTCAGTATTGTATGGCATTTAAACTTGCATTAATACCCTGTCCAAGCTTCTCAATTTACTGGGCTGCGCTTAAGCTCCTTACCAAACGCTCTCAGTCTCTGATTCCCCTGTTTGCGTTTTTCTTATTCTTCTCAGTATTGTATTGCATTAAACTTGCATTAACACTCTGTCCAAGCTTTCTCAATTTACTAGGGCTGCGCTTAAGCTCCTTACCAGACGCTCTCAGCTTGACTCCCCGCCAGCTGTGCCGCCGATCCGGGTGTGCCTAAGGGCCTCCACCCCGACCGCAGGCTTCGCCGCCGCTCAGGTTGTGCCTAAGGGCCTCCAACCCCAGCAGCGAGCTTGATATCCAGCGCTCTCAAGGCCTAGAAGATCACCCGGGTGGAAAAAGCCCTCGCGGCAGCCCTTGCCTCCTCGCACGTGGGTGCCAGCGCGTTTCAAGTGCCTCCGGTCTTGCTTCCCACAGATCCTGCCTCCGGCCGGCCACGAGGTTCTCATGGCGGCGGCCATTGCTACCTGCATCATAGGCCTGCCTCCGGCTGGCCACGAGGTTCTCATGGCGGCGGCCATTGCTACCTGCATCATAGGCACGGCTCCTCCCCCGAGCGCCATTGGTCGGCGCGGATCCTAGCAACTGCTACTGTTCCTGCACACGAAACCACGCCCCCTCTGCCGGATTGGACCCAGCGCAAAGCCTTCTGGCTCCACTTCTCCGCCGCAGCTTCACTGACTGGGGCCTCTTCAGGCCGGCCCACTCAGCTCTGCGCCTCTGGCTGGCTCCTTGCATGATTGGAAAGCCTCTGCTGACAGACCCTTCTCGGCGCGGAGGCAAGGATGGCGCTGACACACCGGCGCAGAAAATCCCCTCTGAAGCTGAAGGGTAGCGTCTGGAATCGACAGCCACGGCACCGTTGGCTGGAGCATCGACGGACGGCGCGGCACAGGGGAGGAGGGGCCGCACTCCTGACGGCTCGCTTTCGGCGCAGAGGTCAGAATGGCGCTGACGCTCTCTGTACCGGCGCAGGAAATCCCGAGTGTAACACAATGGTTCTGAACAAGCAGGGGCCGTGGGTCCATCCCCCTCCACACCTAATGAAGAAGGCTGGCTGAGGCATTACCTGCACAAAAGCTGAAGGGTAGTGCTATTTCACTCGTGAACAAAATTGCCACTGGCATTCACATTCTGGCAGTGGCTATCTCTCACCAACTACTCGCTGTGCCTGTAAAATTCACACCCAAATCCGGGTAACTTATCTTAGGTGTCCCTGGCCGGTTTGCCTTACAGCTTCCTACGTGAAGAACGGACATTGCAGTGGCCACAGTGTGGTGCAGCGGACGCAGCCAGTGCATTTAGGACCAGAAGGTCAGAGTTTCAAATCCCAGCTGGGGCTCCTGCCAACCCAGCCCCCTTATTTTTGTGCCCGTCAGCAAGTCACTTAATCCTCCATTGCCTCGGAAGAGAGATACGGCAATCTACTCCAGTGGCACTGCCAAGAAAACCCAGGAGCTTGGGTTGCAAGGAGTCAACACTACCTCAAAGGCACACGTTGCATTGCATTGACCAACGGGAACAGCTAGCCAGGCTACCCGCTGAATATAAAAGGTGTAGCTCGATGGCTAATGCATTGACTTTTGAACCTGAGGCATGAACTCAATTCCTCAGTGGGGTCACTGAGTAAGGCATTCTGCCGCTTTCTCCCATCTGATGATCACCTTAAGGAAGCAGAGTCCCCCTACTCCTAGGATTACAGTCAAGAGCTGTAGCACAAGAGTTTATACACCGACCGATGGTATAGGGCAGCGATGGCGAACCTATGGCACGCGTGCCAGCTGTGGCACGCGAAGGCCTTGCAGCTGGCACGCGGGAAGGTCCGCCATCGAAAAAAAAACAACAACCCTGTCTGCTGCCGTTGTCGGGGCCGCCGCGGCAGAATCGAGCGTGCCGCGGGGGCCCCCCTGTACCCACCGGCAGGCCTGTCCTCCCCGTAGCAGCTCTCTCTTTGGAGCTGCAGTCAGACTCGCCGGCTTGCCGGAGCGCGAAGGGAAGAGTTTCCCTTTCGCGACTCTGTTAAGCCCGCGGGGCTGATGGGAACTTCCCATCAGCCCCCGCAGGCTTAACAGAGCAGCGAGGGAAACTCTTCCCTCGCGCTCTGCAAGCCGGCGCGTCTGACTTCAGCTCCAAAGAGAGAGCTGCTACGGGGAGGACAGGCTCTGCCGGTGGGTACAGGGGGGCCCCGCGGCACGCTCGATTCTGCCGCGGCGGCCCCGACAGCGGCAGCAGACAGGTTTTCTTTTTTTTTTAATTTTCCCTGTCTGGGCTGGGCTGGGGGTGGGGGTTAGGAGTGGTGATGGCTGGGCTGGGCTGGGCTGGGGGGGCTTAGGAGTGGTGATGGGCTGGGCTGGGCTGGGCTGGGGCTGGGGGGGGGTGGGTTAGGAGTGGTGATTGGCTGGGCTGGGCTGGGGGGGGTTAGGAGTAGTGATGGGCTGGGCTGGGCTGGGGGGTGTTAGGAGTAGTGATGGGCTGGGGTGGGGGGGTTAGGAGTGGTGATGGGCACTGGCTGGGGGTTAGGAGTGGTGATGGACACTGGGCTGGCTGGGGGGGGGTTAGGAGTGGTGATGGGCACTGGGCTGGCTGGGGGGGGTTAGGAGGGGTGATGGGCGCTGGCTGGGGGGGTAGGAGTGGTGATGGGCGCTGGGGGGGGGTTAGGAGTGGTGATAGGCGCTGGGGGGCTTAAAACTAAAAATTGAGTGATGGGGGATTAGGGACTGGGAGTGGGCTGATGGGGAGGTTAGGACTGGAAATGGCTGGTGGATTAGGACTGGGAGTGGGCTATGGGGGGCTAGGACTGGTAATGGGTTGGGGGGGTTGCTAGGACTGGAAATGGCTGAGTGGAAGGGGCTTGAACTGCAAATAGTGTTGGGATGGGGCTTGGAATGGAAATGGGCTGAGGGGAAGGGGGGGGCTTGAAATTCAAATAGCTGATGGGGACAGGGCTGGGAATGGAAAGGGGCGGAGGGGGCGGGGGGGGCTTGAAGACGGGAATGGCTGATGGGTGAGACTGGTACTAGAAGGGAGCGGAGGTTGGGGGAGGATGAGATTGGGATGGGGCTGGTAGAGTTAAATGGAGAGGGGAATAATTTTTTTTGTGGGAGGGAAGAAAATTCTGCAATTGGCCGGGTTTTGGGAGAGTTAGTGGTGATTGAGGTTGGAGGGGGGTAAAATTTGTGTGGATGAAATAGGAATGAGGAAAGAGCAAAAGTGAGAAAGATTAGTATGTTAAAGTAGATGAAGAGAGAGAGAGAATGGACAAAAAACTAGAAGAGAGAAAGAAAGGACAATGGACAGCAGACGATGGAGAGTTAGCAGAACACATGAAGAAACCAGAAGAAAATGGCTGGACCAATTGCAACTGAAAAAAAATGCACAAAAGGTAGAACGATATCTCTTTATTTTGAATTTATTAACTGGAATATGTCAGCTCTGGGAAATGTGCATCATTAACATCGTCTGCGCTTTGTTTGGTACAAGAGGAAATTCCTATTTGACGTTGCCACTGTTCTCTTTCCCCAGTATTCACTGAAATGTATTGGTTTAATATTTGCAGTGTTGCCTTTTGATAGGTAGGGTATGGTGCTTGGAGTCCTGGTAAGCTGTCAGGATACAGCGGGTTTGCTATGGGTTCTAAATGGGCAGCGTTTGTAGTAGTTCCTAATGTGCCTGGCGGTTGGCACTGGATTATAGTAATGTAGAAATCTTTTAGTCTTTCTTTATCCATACACTCATTAAAGACATGTTTACTAAAAGTTAGTGTATGGTAACATTATGCAAATATTTATGCAAATAAGACCACTTATGCAAATGACGTGCTGGCACTTTGAGGAAATTCTTTGGTTTTGTGCGGCAGTTTGGGCACTCGGGCTCAAAAAGGTTAGCCATCACTGGTATAGGGTGTGTGAGTTCAATCCCCATGTAGGTCCAAGGTATAAACCTGGCTGAGGCATCACCTTCATGGTTCAGGACACTCAGCATGCTCTGGGGCTCACATTGGGCCTTCAAATCACGCTGGTCCCTCGGCCAGCTCAAACCCAGAGAGTGAGCAGCTGACTATGAATAGGTCCAAGTCCCCTCCAGCGAGGAACAGACCCTCCTATGCCTATCACGGCTCATCGACAATGAGGTTTTTGTTTTCTTGTCTCTTTGGGACCCTGCGCTAAAACCAGTAGCCAATATGATACCGGCCGCACATGCTGGTGGGAGCCAGCACGGCGCAGGGGCTTACCCTGGTACATCCACCAGGACCTCCCTTCATCCAGCATGACAGCCCAACTGCATGCTTGACCCTTTGCGCCATACCTCCACTACCAGTGGAGGAGCGGCCTAGTGATTGGCGCATCCTTTCGTCCCCAACAGATAAACCTTGGGTAGACTACATCCTGGTCTCTCACTGCCAAGGGACCAGGTGTCCTGCCATTCTGTGCTATTAGAAGGCAAGGATAACAAGAGGGAGTGTGAGACAAAGGCAACACTGGCCAAGCCACCGTCCATCAAGTCCACATCACCAGCATGGTCGCTTCACAAGCAGTATGAAGCTGCTAAGGATGCCCACACCTTCTGACCCGTGACTGTGGCACCTTCTCTATTATGCGACAAAGGAGGGAGGTGATAGGGCACAAACTGTGCCACCTGCGGGCCACAGAGCCAACCACTATGGATCTACTCACGGAGACACGTTCGGCCGGGGGCCTCCTCCAGTGTGACAACCTAACAGACCAAAGGAGTGGCAACAGCGCGGTACAGTGCGTACACGCCAGTGCATTCAACTGACCAAAGGAGTGGCAACAGCGCGGTACAGTGCGTACACGCCAATGCATTCAGGCAAGCCCCAGCTGTGGCTCACCTATCTCGCTAGGGCTCTCAGCGCCGGAGGCTCTCACCCCCCCCCTGGACTGAACGACAGCCTCCTTCAGACAATGCGGCCACTCGAGGGCCTGGAAATAGCAGTGGCAACACGGTGGTTCGGTGCACACAGACAGTGTGTGCAAGGACAAAAGGTCACAGGTTCAAAGCCAGCTAAGGCTACAGCCAATCCAGTCCGCATATTTATGCCGGCAGGCAATCAATAAGTCACAATGCCCACCTGGACCAAGCGAAACCTATCCCACAATGAGAAACACTTGGTCGGTCATGCCAAGCCAACGGGTCTTCAATATGACACCGTGCACACGGCTAGTGTGTCCTGGTACAATGCAATTCCCCGCCATTACCTATCGACAGAGCTTGGGCAACCTCTTAATATCGCTCGGGACAACGCTTATGACATTCCCAACGGGAGCATGAGCCTAGTGGTTCAGATCATGAGTCATGCGACATGCCTCAAGGGCTAAGATCACTGCATCTTGCCTTAAGTGGGAAAGTCACTTGCCACATGCATCAGCAAATGCATACAACAGCATTTGCACCACTAAGCCGTTCGGTCTTCTTCTTACCCTACTCCCTCCACCCACACGGTCTTGTACAGACAGCCCTAGGCCTACCGACAGAAGACCGGCACTGGTCTGAGAAGGCCGGCACTGGTCTGAGCGACGCTTCGGTTGCACCAACTGGACTCCTCCACGAGCCTTCTACTAAATAGAACCACAGCACAATGGTTACGACACTGCCCAATGGTGCAGGGATCAAAGGTTCAATCCCCCGCAATGCCCAAGGAACAAGGCGGGCTGTGCCATTACATATTATCTGGAATGGCACCGCGGTGGTGCAGTGCACACAGACAGAAGCAGAGGGTCACAGGTTCAAGTCCCAGCCATGACCCTGACATCCCAGTCCCGCAGTGCAAGGAGGGCCCGTCAGGGTGAGCTATATGTCTCAGCAGGGACCAAAATAAGAGTTAACCTGCCTCAGCCTCGGGAGCGCAACATCCTCCTCATTCAGCCAATGCGGGAGCCATGCCTGCCCATGTACTGCTGAAACGAAGTTGCATTGCTACGCGCCATCTGGTCGCTATCACCCCTCGGTGACCCTCTGGATGGTTGTCCAAACTCATATCATGTCCCCGCAGGGCTGCTCATTGTGACAGTCAGGCAAACCCGGCTGCTGTGATCCCTTCTGCGTTAACCTATCTTGCGGGACGATCACCCACCCAGAGGGCGGTTGAGCCAAACCCTTGACACTCATCCGAGGTGCAATCCTCCTGAATCGAGCTACCTCCACGCTTCCTGGGAGGAACGGAGCCCCACAGAAACAGAATAACACACGGCCCATGATAACACACCAGTGTCAACAGACCTAACCCTGTTCCCATCTTCACAGGACTTCCACTTTCCCCAGGAGGCCCTGTTCGTAACTAACTACAGCTCCTCCGGCCTAGAACAGACAGGAACCTCAGCCAGGCAGGAAACTCATGCTCTGGCTTCAGCATCAACACAGTCCCCTCATATATACCGTGCCAGGGACTAGCATTAGTGAAAACGCCTCACGGCCTTCTGACAGCACCGCTACCCCTGTGACCGCGTCGGCCAAGCATTCGGGCCACGGAACAGATGCCAGCAGCGATGCGCAAGCATGCAGGGAGTGGGATATGCACCCTGAAGGCAGCTTTTTGACGGTGTTCAGCTGTACACAGTATTCTGTACCAACAGTGGCCAAATTGACCATGTCCCCCGGTTCCTCTGTTATCCTTTTATCGGTCCAAGTGTCTAAAAAAAAAAAAAAAAAAAGAGCAAGGGGGGGGGAAGCCCCTCTCCCCAACAATACATCTATGCTCCATTCTTGCACCACACGCATGGCCAGCTATTGCAATCCGCTACGCAGGGGTATCGACGCCTGTGCTCCTGCATTATGTGAACTGCTCTGCGATGTACCTACATCGGTCACTGCACGGGCGTGCCTTGTTATCACACCCTCTGCACATGTGCATCACGCACGGCGATAGTGAGTTCCGTGTGCTTCGCGACAGCGGTGACCCATCCTACTACCACTGCCCAATGGCACGCACCACGATAGCGGTGAAACCCGCGCTACGAATATGCTCGGTGGGGGACCCCGCATTGCTAATGGGCCTGCATCTCGGTTACTGCACAGATGCTCCCTGCACCACACCTTGCTACGGTGAATCCATCACTACTGTTGCTCGATGGCTATTATTGCTCGAGAGTTGGATTCCACACTACGGCTGCTCGATGCTTACATCTCTCTTACCTAACCGGTATACCTAGCCCTCTGTACATATGTGCAGCGTGAAGGCAAACCCAAACGGGAAGAACCTCTCAAATGCTTCCCCCGTAGCGCTGTTACTGAAAAGACGTACAGCGCCACTGAGGCCCGACAGGCCCTTTCGCATCATGCTCCACAAAGGCAATTCTGCCTGAGAGAGTGTCTCGGCATTTTCCCCCATCCACCACAGCGCGTGGCAGCTTGGGAGGCACCATTTGTGGCTGACTCATCCTGCTTGTCCTAGGAGAAAACGGAGTTACTTACCTGTAACTGGAGTTCTCCGGGGACAGCAGGATAAGTCAGCCACACATACCCGCCCACCTCCCCTGGGATGGGGTCTGCCTCTTCCGGGTGCCCGCCTCCTAGCGGCAAAAGGCTCAGCTAGGGACGAACTGGCTAGCTAGGGGCGGGCAGGGGGGTGGGGCCAAGTGGCCCATGCTCAGAAGGGCAAAGCCCTTCTGAGCTATGGAGAGTACTTCCGTCTCGGCGCCGTCGGATGACGTCACCATTTGTGGCTGACTTATCCTGCTGTCCCCGGAGAACTCCAGTTACAGGTAAGTAACTCCGTTGAATAGCAGAGGTAAGCACAGAAAGAGAGAAAGGAAGAAGCTGGGAGGTGGGTTTAATGACAAAGCTAAAGAGCTCCATCTTGGCTATGTTCAATGTCTGACAGCAGTGGGACATCCAGGCAGTAATATCAGACAAACAGGCTGAGATATGAGCTTACCCTGATCTGAGAGGGAAGGTTTTAACCTTCAAAAGCTAGTCAAAAAAGTGTTCATTCCAAAAACGTTATCAGCTTACTTTCTTTTTTTTATCAGTATTAAAGTGAACTAACACGGCAGTCTCACTATTTAATCCACATGGAAACATACCCAATGCACTTGGGGCTGCGTTTTCTTTTTCTTGTAGGGACATGAAGGAAGGCTGATGCTTCAAAGGTGAGGATCTTAGACTTTAGGAAGACTAACTTTGCCAAGATGGGCCAATACCTCAGGGAGTCGTTAGTGGGATGGGAACAGCTGGGGGATGTAGAAAAACAGTGGGCAAAACTGAAAGGGGATATTTTAAGGGCAACCAACCTTTTTGTTAAAATGGTAAATAAAGGTAAAAGGAAAAGGAGACCGCTATGGTTTTCGAAAGAAGTAGCTGAAAAAGTGAAGAAAAAGAGGGAGGCCTTCATGAAATACAAGAGATCACAGAGAGAGGAAGACAGGCATCTGTATTTGGAAAAACTTAGAGAAGCTAGCAAAATAGTCAGGAAAGCAAAGATTCAAAAGGAGGAGGAAATAGCCAATGCAATGAAATGGG
This sequence comes from Ichthyophis bannanicus, assembly GCA_033557465.1. Taxonomy (NCBI): domain Eukaryota; kingdom Metazoa; phylum Chordata; class Amphibia; order Gymnophiona; family Ichthyophiidae; genus Ichthyophis; species Ichthyophis bannanicus. The sequence continues at coordinate 253,574,597 of CM066031.1, forward strand.
GGGATAAGACATTTTTCAGATATATTAGTGAGAAGAGGAAGGGCAAAAGTGGTATTGTCAGACTCAAGGGTGCAGGAGAGGAATATGTAGAAGCTGATAAGGATAAAGCGGAATTGCTTAACAAATATTTCTGTTCTGTGTTCACAGATGAAGAACCAGGAGCAGGACCTCAGAAAACACCCACAAACAGGAACAGAAGCGAGAGACACCTTGAACAATTTTCAGAAGACTGTGTTCGTGAGAAACTAGTTCAACTTAAAGTAGACAAAGCGATGGGACCGGATGGGATACACCCTAGAATACTGAGGGAACTTGGGGACTTTCTAGCAGTTCCACTGACTGACCTTTTCAATGCCTCGGAGTCGGGAGTAGTGCCAAAGGACTGGAGAGAGGCTCATGTGGTGCCTTTACACAAAAGTGGAAGTATGTGGTTGAAAACTACAGGCCAGTTAGTTTAACTTCGGTGGTGAGTAAATTATTGGAAACACTGCTGAAAGAGAAAATAGTGAGGTTTCTGGAGTCCAGCGGATTACAGGATCCGAGGCAGCATGGATTCACCAGAGGCAGGTCTTGTCAGACAAATCTGATTGATTTCTTTGACTGGGTGACCAGGGAGTTGGACCGAGGAAGAGCCCTAGATGTGGTGTATTTAGATTTCAGTAAAGCCTTTGACACTGTTCCTCACAGGCGACTTATAAACAAACTGAGCACCCTAGGGATGGACCCTAAAGTTACTGCTTGGGTTAGAAACTGGTTGGGTGGGAGGCGACAAAGAGTACAAGTAAATGGAGCTCACTCTGAGGAGAAGGATGTTACCAGTGGTGTGCCCCAGGGATCTGTCCTTGGTACGATTCTTTTTAACATCTTTGTTAGTGATATAGCGGAAGGGTTGTCGGGTAAGGTTTGCCTCTTTGCGGATGATACCAAAATCTGCAATAGAGTACACACCCAGGAAGGTGTAAATAACATGAAGAGGGATCTAGCTAAGCTTGAAGAATTGTCTAGAATTTGGCAGTTGGGATTTAATGTTAAAAAATGTAAGGTCATTCATTTGGGCTGCAGCAATCCAAGGGAGCAATATAGTATAGGGGGTGAAGTACTTTTGTCCACTAAAGAAGAGCGGGACCTAGCCATGGTTGTGTCTGATGATCTTAAAGTAGCTAAACAGGTAGAAAAGGCAACGGCAAAAGCTAGAAGATGCTTGGGTACATACGGAGAGGAATGGTTAGCAGAAAAAAGGAGGTAATAATGCCTCTGTATAAGTCTTTGGTGTGACCTCATTTGGAGTATAGTGTGCAATTCTGGAGACCGCACCTTCAAAAGGATGTGAACAGGATGGAGTCGGTGCAGAGGTTGGCCACTAAAATGATTAGTGGTCTTCATTATAAAGCATATGAGGACAGACTGAAGGATCTTATTATGTACACCTTAGAGGAAAGGCGGGATAGAGGTGATATGATTGAGATGTTTAAATACCTCTGTGGCATAAATGTTCAGGGAGAGAGCCTCTTTCAATTGAAAGCAAGTTCTGCTACGAGGGGACATGGGATGAGGGTGAAGGGATAGATTCAGGAGTGATATGCGGAAATATTTCTTTACGGAAAGAGTAGCGGATCCATGGAATAGTCTCCCAGTGGAGGTGGTAGAGAGGAGGACAGTAACTGAATTCAAAAAAGCATGGGACCAACACAGAGGATCTCTAAAGGAAAAAAGGGGACTGTTGTAGTTGTTGATATGAAGGACAGACTAGATAGGCCATGTGGTCTTTTTCTGTCATCATGTTTCTATGTTTCTTCCTGTGGTTTTCTATACTTTAGTCTTTTAATTAATATTTTAAATAAATAAAGACATACCCTACACCTTAGCCTGACTTGTAGCCCTCTCAAGGAAATAAAAATCCAGGCAACTTTTTCCCCGAAAGTTAGCGGACTTGTCAGGCTTATCTCCTCCTCTCCTCTTCCTTGCAAGCTGCCTGGAAGTGTGCGTTGGGGGGAACCACTACCGCAAAACATCCCTGCTGCTCTGGAGTCTCGAAAGAAGTGGTAGAACTATGATCCAGGATGTTCTTCCAGAAATTATCACAAAAACTAAAGGAAAGGTACCAGACTGTGAATTTGGAATATCAAAGACTCAAGATGGGGGCGCTCCTTCACTTAGAAGAGAGACAATTTACAATCACTTGTCTCTAACATCTAGGAGTTCACAGAGTAAAAGGGAAGCCTCAGTAACTGGGCTAATGGCAAAGCCGATGGTAACAATGTAACCATATGACTATCATAAAAGACACATTTCACACTGCCCATTTATATCATTCATCGGCTATCCTTCACAGAGTCTTAGTTTTTTACAGTTTTTAAATGCATTTAGAACAAAAGAAAAAACATTTAACTGAAACTCAGTGAAACACCAAATTGTGAAAACACCAAGGCTGTGTGACCAAAAATTGACTCGAGTTTCTCCCGTTTAAGTTTTAGGGGCTGCATCAGGAACTGTCACCTACAGCTGTCGAAATTCCAAGACTAGAAAAGCTAACCAACAATAGTGGTCTTTTAAAAAAAGAGGCGAACGACACGTAAGCAAACCCCTCCCAATGAGATCACATTATTGTAAGCCACTCTATGGCTTCATTGAGCCCCACTGGTTGAATCATATTGAGGGAAAAGATCCACTTTTGTTCAAGGTGAGCCAGTCACTTCTCAAGATCACCCATGTGCAATCCTGAATACCATCAATAATAAACCATCGTAAATGCTCCCATTCATGTTCATAATATAGGCAATGTTGCACAAGCGGCACTGTAACTACCGAATTAGCCAGATGGGACCAATGTTCGGTAAGCCATGTTTTACTCTGCGACAGGTGCGTCCTATATAAACCTTTGGGCATGGACATGTGATTGAGTGAATAACCCACATAGACTGACAGGTTGTCTTTAATTTCAAAGGGTAAACTTTGCACATGCTCGGATTTACCCATGCTTGAGTAATGTACGTGGTTGTATACATAATGCAATGTCCACATGAGGTATGTTCCCCTGTCACATCTCTTAAAGCTACTTGTTGTGAAATGTCAGAATGAACTAATGCATCTCTTAAATTACACGGTCTGGTGAATGCAATACAAGGACCACATTGGAAAATTGCATGCAAAGATAGTACATGTCAGTGTTAAAATATGCTTTGAGCTATGTACTGTGCCTTATCAGAATATCATAAGATGCACACTTGCTTGTCCAATTGTTCAGTGCACCGCTTTTGAAGTACCAAGGGGCGATTAGCAAACTTGGTCCACAAGTATGCTTTGTGTATAACATCTGCTGGATATCCACGCTGTTGGAGCCATTCAGTTAAACGCTTAGCTTGACGATGGAACTCACAATCATCTGAACCGATCCGGCATATGTCCAATAAGCAAAGCACGTTTCAATTTCATTGGATGATGCAAACTGAAATGCAGAAACTTATTATGGTTCACAGCCTTCCAATAAAGTGTGGAACTAAAGGTTCTGACCATAACATCTAAAAATGATATCTGAGCAGTAGAAAAGCGCATATAAAACTGAAGGCAGAAATCCTGCATATTCAACCAGGAGGTAAAATCTTGTAACGTCTCCTCCGTTCCCTTCCATATACAAAAAATATCAAAAAAGCAGCCCCAAAAGCCAATCTGATTGTACCAATCAGACTGATATAGAAAAGTCTTTTCAAAATGGGATACATATAAATTGGCTACACTAGGTGCCATAGATGTTCCCATTGAGACTCCATGAATTTGAAGATAAAAGGTGTTATTAAAACGAAAATAATTCCTCGTAAGTACCACTTTTACTAAGGTCAATAAAACATCAGTTGTCGCTCTTTCTGAAGGGGAACGCTGGTTCAATACTTGACGTATCAACATCAAAGACTTCATCTGGGGGATGTTTGTGTACAAGGCTGCTACATCAAATGTTAGCCCAGTTATTGAGGCTTCCCTTTTACTCGGTGAACTCCTAGACTTTAGAGACAAATGACTGTAAAACTGTCTCTCTTCTAAGTGAAGGAGCGCCCCTGCCTTGAGCCTTGGATGTTACAAATTCACAGCCTGGTACCTTTCCTTTAGTTTTTGTGATTTATATGGTGGGAGGAACTGGTTGGGTTTCTTTTCTGTAGTAGTGTTATTATAGGAACCTTCCAGAAATAGCACAGCTACTTACCTGTAACAGGTGATCTCTGGGAACAGCAGGAATAAGTCTTCACATATGGGTATCGTCGGTACCGACGAAGCCTGCGTGGGAACGCTCCCCAGCATCCAATAAGAAAGCTTTTGGGAGCATCCCACAGCGCCTGCGCGCTGCCTTCCCGCCTTTCCCAACCGCCTCTCTCCAGTTCGAGTTTTAAAGCTGAGACAAAGAGAGAGAGGAAAGGAAAGATAGATAGAGAGATACAACTCCTAGGGGAGGTGGGTGGGTTGTGAAGACTTATTCCTGCTGTTTCCAGAGATCACCTGTTACAGGTAAGTAACTGTGCTATCTCCAGGAACAAGCAGGAATGAGTCTTCACATATGGGGACTCCCCAGCTGGAGATGCCAGGGAGATTCCCAAGGTTGTGAGTCCCTGAGAAGGGCTCTACCTTCCCCCATGGATCTCGGGCATCCAACCAGGGATGGGGAGTAGGAGTTGATTAGGTATGGAACAGGTGTTTGAGAACAGCCTGACCAAACAAGGCATTCCGGTGGGAGTCCTTGTCCAAGCAGTAATGGGCTGTAAAGGTATGAACCGAGGCCCAGGTGGCCGCTCGACAGATTTGGTCGATGGACACAGAGTTTAGAAGAGCCATAGAGGCTGCCATGGCTCTCACATTGTGAGCTGTGACATGGCCCTCCAGAGAAAGGTTCTTACTCTGGTAGGCGAAAGAAATACACTGAGCAATCCAATTTGACAGTGTTCTCTTAGAGACTGGAAGTTCTAAATGAGAGGGATCAAAAGCAACAAAGAGCTGAGAGGACTTTCTATGTTGCTGTGTCCTTTGTAAGTAAAAAGCGAGCGCTCTCTTACAATCCAGGGTATGGAGATTCCTCTCTGCACTTGATGCATGAGGTCCTGGAAAAAAGACAGGTAAATACACCTCCTGGTTCAGATGAAAAGGTGAGACCACTTTAGGCATAAAGTGTGGATTGGTCCTGAGGACTACCTTGTCATGATGGAACCTTGTATAAGGAGGTTTAGCCACCAAGGCTTGCAGCTCACTGATGCGGCGAGCTGAGGTGACTGCAATGAGAAAAATAACCTTCCAGGAAAGGAATTTCAAGGAGGTAGTGGCTAAGGGTTCAAAGGGTGGCTTCATAAGCTGACCTAGAACTAGATTCAAATCCCATGCCACTGGAGGTGGTCTAATGAGAGGTTTAGATAAAAGAAGGCCTCTCATAAATCTTGCAATAAGAGGATGAGAGGAAATAGGCTGTCCATTGAGAGGCTTGAGGGATGCTGAAATAGCACTCAAATGGACTCTTACTGAATTCATTTTAAGGCCCGCATGGGATAAATGCAGCAAATACTCTAGTAAAGAATTCAGAGGTATTGCAAGGGGGTTAAGACCCTTCTTTGCACACCAAATGGTAAACCTTTTCCATTTGAAAGCATAGGAACGTCTAGTGGAAGGCTTTCTGGAAGCATGAAGGATATCCTTCACCTGCTGAGAAAGATGCAAATCTTGAAGGTCTAGGCCTTCAACAACCAGGCCCTGAGATGGAGAGACTGGGGATTTGGATGCCATAACGTTCCCTCCTCCTGGGACAGGAGGTCTGGAGCAGATCCCAAGTCCAGGGAAGGAGCTTGAGAGAGATGCAGAAGTAGAGGGTACCACACTTGGCGTGGCCAACGTGGTTCTATGAGGATCATAGACCCTCGATCTCTCTGAAGCTTGAAGAGAGTGTTGGGAATTAGGGGAATGGGTGAAAAAGCGTAAAGGAAGCCTTGACCCCAGTGAAGGAGGAAGGCATCCTTGGCCTGAACTCCCTGACACAGAATTCTGGAACAGAACCGGGGAAGTTTGGCATTCCACAGACTTGCAAAGAGGTCTATGTCCGGGGTTCCCCAAATCTGAAAGATTCTGGCTATCTGGTCCATATGGAGGGACCACTCGTGTGGAAGCAGAACTCGACTGAGTTTGTCTGCCCAAGAGTTTTGAAAGCCTGGAAGATATACTGCCAGAAGATGAATTTGATGCTCTCTGGTGAAGGCCCACAATCTCAAAGCTTCGTTGCAAAGCGACAGAGAGCCAGTCCCGCCCTGCTTGTTCACGTAGAACATGGCTACTTGGTAGATGAGCTCCCCAACCCCTTGGAGAGGCATCTGTTGTAAGGGTTGCTTGGGGTAACAACTGTTGAAAGGGGGACCCCAGCAATAGATTTTGAGTGGACTTCCACCACTGGAGAGACCAAAAAAGGCGACTGGAGGTTGCTATTTTGTCTGATAGGCACCCTGATGCCTGGGTCCATTGAGTGGATAAAGTCCATTGAGCTGCCCTCATGTGAAGGCAAGGGTAAGGAACCACATGCACGGTGGATGCCATGTGGCCTAACAGTTGTAACATCTCTCGAGCAGTTAAATGGGACTTTAACTGAATCTGGGAGGATAACTGCACCAAGCGTAGGCAACGGGCCTGGGGAAGATAGGCTCTTGCAGTTGTTGTATTCAACAAGACCCCTATGAACTCTAGTGACTGAGTAGGGGTGAGATGGGATTTTGGGATGTTTATTACAAGTCCCAGATACTGAAGAACACGCCTTGTGCAGGCTAGGGAAGTCTGGGCCTCTGACTGGGATGGAGCTCGGATGAGCCAGTCGTCCAGATGTGGGAATACGAATATTCCTAGAGTGCGTAGAAATGCAGCTACTATTGCCATGCATTTTGTGAACACTCTTGGCGCAGAGGCCAGACCGAAAGGAAGCACTCTGTATTGGTAGTGCTTTCCTTGATAAAGGAACCGAAGGAACCTTCTGTGTGTTGGATGGATGAGGACATGGGTGTATGCATCCTTGAGATCTAGAGAACAAAGCCAATCCTGACTCTGAAGGTATGGAAGGAGAGCACCGAGAGAAATCATCTTGAATTTCTCCTTGCAGAGAAACTTGTTCAATTCTCTGAGATCTAAAATGGGTCTGTAGCCCCCTGTCTTCTTTGGGATAAGAAAATAGGGGGAGTAGAACCCTGAGCCCTGTTGAAGAAGGGGTACTTCTTCTATTGCTTTTTGGGCAAGAAGGGTAGCAATCTCCTGACCTGGAAGGTCGAGGAGAGATGTTGGAGAATTGAACTGTTTCACCATGGTGTGAGGAGGAAGGTTTAAGAAATGAAGCTTGTACCCCTCCCTTATGATGGAGAGGGTCCATTGCTCTGCTGTGATTTGTTCCCATCTGGGAGCAAAGTGAGATAACCTTCCTGGAATAGTGAGAGGCTCTGGTTCTTCTAGAGCCAGAAAGTCTAAGTTCTCTAGTTGTAAGTCAAAGGCCCTGAGGAGGCTGAGGCTGTTGGGCCGTAGCAGTCCTTACAGCCTTAGGTTGTTGCTGACGCTTTGCAGCAAAACGACCTGCAGAAGATGTCTGCTGACCATAAACAGGATAATATCTCCTGTTTTTGGGATAAAAAGCCTTTTTGAACAACCTTTTTTTAACAGGAGCAGAAGTAGACTTTGAAAGTCTTATCTAAAGCAGAATTTTCAGCATCCATCTAAGTGGCCTTTGCTTGCCAATCCTTTCCAAAAAGGTTTTCACCTGTACAAGGAAAATTTCCTAATCCAACTTGGACCCAGGGTTCCAAATCAGAAGCTTGTAACCAAGCAACTCTGCGAGCACCTATGGCAATAGCCGAGGCTCTGCTGGCACACTCAAAAGAGTCAAAGGCGGCACAGTTGGAAAATTTGGAAACATCCTGGGCATGTGTAAGCCAGGTGAGAAACGCATCCCTTTTATCTTCTGAAATAAAAGGGGCTAAAGTCTGCAGATGATCTGTAACTTCTTTTAGAAACATCCCCATATAGAGACTATAGGAGTTGATTCTGGCAGTAAGCATGTTGGCCTGGAAAATTCTCCGGCCAAAAGCATCTAAGGTTCTGCATTCTCTTCCTGGAGGATTAGATGAGTGCCTTTTTGCAGTCTTTAACTTCTTCATGGCAGACTCCACCACAACAGAGTGGTGAGGAAGTTGAGTCTTATGAAAGCCAGGACAGGGAGGAACACAGTACATGGTGTCCAACCTGCGAGAATGAGGGGAGGTGGTGAGAGGAGTCTCCCATATGCCCAACATGTGATCATAAAGGATCTCATGAATTGGTAAAGTAGCTACCTCCTTAGGAGCCTTAGGATACTGCAAAATATCCAATTGTTTGGCTCTAGGCTCTGACTCAGGGGCCACAGAGATGGAGAGGCCCCTGGCCACTTCCCTAATGAAGTCTTGGAAAGACAAGTCTTCTGGAGGAGACATTCTCCTTTTTGGAGAAGGCGGCTCCTGAGGAAGGAGTACCGATGCTTCGACAGAAGCCTCTGATTCATCAGAGTCCTCGGAGGAATCGAAGTATCGCCTGTCTGGATGCTCCTGCAGAGCCCGATATGCGTACCGAGTGGTATCGACATCGGGAGTGATCGGTACCAGTTCGGTACCAATGGGCATCCTAGGAAAGGGTACCGCTGCAGTCGACACCGAAGCCCTTGTCGATGCAATCGGTCCCGGTGCCAGAACCGTTACCGACAACGGAGTTTGTTGCGGTACCGGAGGCGTCGCAGCCTGTATGAATGCCGTAATGGCACGCTGCAAGGTCAGAATATTCTGATCCATCGACGCTACCAATGTCTGGATGTCGGTACCAGTGGAAACCACCGGTACCCCAGAACATGGCAACAGGTGATCGGTCGAGGCCACACCATCGATGTCAACCTGTGACCCCATAGATGAAGCTTTGGAAACCAGGGCTTCCCACCGGGGTAATTTTGCCGGTGTAGGATCCTCGAGGGCAAGCCCGGAGGCATCTCGATGTTTAGAGGGAGATCTACCCTTCGAGGACTGGATGGACTTATGTTTGGTTACTTGAGATCCATAAGAGGAAGAAGAAGCCCTGGAAGACGTCGATGCCACCAAAGCTGCATCAGAGGGAAACAAGGTACTGAGCTTAGCCGCTCGGTTCTGTCGACCTCTTTTAGACATCATGGAACAGGATGCACAATCCGTGATGGAATGGTCAGGACCCAAACATTTTAGACACCAGTCATGGGTGTCGGTGACAGAAATAGTACCGCTGCACTTCGTGCGCTTTTTAAACCCGGAGGCGGGCTTTTCCATGATGAAAAATATTTCCTAGGCCTAAGGCCGAAGAAAAAAATTGCACAGAAGTGGGAAACGGTAGTTGGTTTTTGGGGTTTTTTTAGAAGAAAGAAAGAAAAGACCGGCGGTACAGTCCGACGTCGAAGAAGGCAGACGCGAGACCAAAGAACTAGAAAAAAATAAAGAAATTCTTCAGCGGTGATAGGAATAAGACCTGCTGGCTCCGTGGAAAAGAAGAACTAGAGAGAGGCGGTTGGGAAAGGCGGGAAGGCAGCGCGTAGGCGCTGTGGGATGCTCCCAAAAGCTTTCTTATTGGACGCTGGGGAGCGTTCCCACGCAGGCTCCGTCGGTACCGACGATACCCATATGTGAAGACTCATTCCTGCTTGTTCCTGGAGATTAAGCATTATGTGTGTGTATACATATATAAATATACATATATATTTGTGTGTGTGTATATATGTTTTATATATATATATTGTCGGAGCTCCCCCGTGTGGCCAGGCAGTTGCCTAGTAGTGTGAGAGGGTTCCGATCGTCCTTTGTATAAAAAGTTAGCCCAATAGCATGTAGTTGTGTCCTAAATAGATTAGAGCCAAGATCAAAGGTCGCGGGAAATTTCTTTTATTCAAGAAATAAGATTTTCCCAACCAAATTAAATTCTTTGGCAAGAATGTTGAAGACTACAAAACATAAAGTTCAGGATATTTCTCCAGTCATAAACGTAAGCCTGGTTAAACAGTCCTTGGCTTGGCCTAGTTTAAACACACCTTTTCCACAAGTAAAAATCCTTTACAACAGCAGTCTGTTCTCCGGTCCCCAGGAGGCAGTACAATACTTCACTGTTCGTTTCACAGCTGGTATAGCATAACATTTCCTGGTCCACCAACAGACTTTAAAATTCAGTAGTATTTCTTCAAGATACAATTTATACTTGTAGCTCCTTTCTGGCTTCGTTAACCAGGCAGCTTTATCAGCCAAGCAGTCATTGATCAGCCTAGCTAAAAGTTATGGGCTTTTGCATAGAATGTCCTTATTAAGAACTCCTGGGTTTTTCTCCAGTTACTAAAACCCTATTCAGTTCCTTATTCTTCTTTGGCACAGATAGCACATTCAATTTCCATATCTGAAACCCCACTTTCATAAAAAGTGTCTCCTAGCTCCATTTCTTCCTCACTGGGCTCTTTCAGATATTTGTTCTCCTCAGCGTCTGCCTGAGGAGCCTTTACACGCTGTAAAGCTTCCAACACTTGTTCCCAATTATGCTTCTCAGTACGTGAGCTAGTGGGGGAAGGGCAGGAAAAGGTTTCCCTATTTAAAAGCTTCTTTAAGGCTTGTAAAGGGCTCACCTTGCCAGTAGTGTGTTGTCCTCCTGTAGGCCCCTTATACTGAGAAGGGCCAGACCAGGAGCTTCTGGAAAATATCTCCTCCTCAGACGAATCTTCCCCCGAGCTCTCCTCTGGCCTTCTCACCTCTCTGTTCCTGTCCTTGGTCAGCTTCCTTCATCCCAGTGGCGCTGCCACAACTCTGCTTGTCTCAGTGCCTCTGTGTCTGCTTTCAATCTCATCCTCCTTCTCAGCTCGTGTCTGTTTCTCCTTCCATGCCCATCTCTGTGCATTCCCTTCCTGTGGCTCCTTCCGCGTCTGTGCAATCCCTTTGTGAGTGAAACTTCCCTGCCTAAATGTTTGGGGCTGTCCTATGGCTCTTGACTCCGCCCCCGAACCACTCCCATCTCCTCCCTCGGTCTCCATGGGAACTGGGTGTGTCTCTGGCCCTGCACTCCTCTGCAGGAGATCTTTGGCTTTACTTTGGGTGTTAACCCTTCCTGTGCCTGCAGTTTCTTTGGGTTTAGAAAAAAAAGACTGTTTCCCCTTTCTTTTCCTGCACTCTGAGCCTGCTTCTCCACCACAATATATAAAGAGAGAGAGAGAGAGAGAGAGAGGGGGGGGGGAGACTTCTAATTTTAAGTTTTGACCAATAAAACAGTGCAATATAAAAATTCAAATAGGTGTTCATTTAATGAACTCCACTTTCCCTGGCTTGTCTTGTATATGCCACTCAATTTGTATGCCTTTTCTGTGCTGATGCCTCCCAAGTGACACAAAAATACATGTTTGATTGAACTGAAGAAGGTAATCAGCAATAGTATCTGTGTACCCCCCCAAATATTAATTTCTGGTACTCTCAAAGAGCCCCTAATTAGATGGAAAACAGACATCTAAATTTGCAATTTATAATCACCTAAGATTAGAAGTCCTGCTTATATATTATCCTCCCCATCTCTGTCAAACACATGAAGGTTAGATGTAAATAGTTTCCCATGTTCTCCAAGTTTTTCGTACCTGTTCACTGTAAACACAGTTCCGTAAGGCAATGTGTATGTTTTATGTTCCATGTAAACCGCACTGACGTTGAATAGCGCGGTATAAAAGAAATGTGAATAAATAAAAAAATAAATAAAACACAAGAAAAAACTGGGCCTTTGTTTTGCTCCCTTTTTACACAATTTATGTATACCGAAATCTTTTTTTTTTCCACCTCCGTTCTCACTAGCAGACCAATTTCCTAAGAAAGAACGTTTACTTTTCAGTAGGTAGAAAAATTAGTAGATGTTTCATTTTAAGCTCTGCATCAATATTCAATTTGCTGAAAGTCCAAACTGTCAAAGGGGAGAACTTTAGGCCTGCTGCCAGCATCATAACAAGATCACAGACGTCATGCTGCAATAATGGCTTTTCACACTTCAGCACCCTGCGAGGTCACACTGGGCTCGTTCATCTGATTTAAGTATTCCTATTCAACCCAACTCACAGCCAAAGGTAACAGTATCCTAGAAATAAATTCACCAACTCGAACAAGGCCGAATGCTTAAAACAGCTGAAGTCCATAAACAAGCACTTTATATGGGGATCTCTGATGTCTTTAAACTTTCCACCTTCCTACTGAATATTACTTTGAGGTTTGCATCAGTTTGTGATACATACTAAAGTTAAAATTAGCTTATCGAAAACTAAGGCTCTGAATGTTGATCTTTCCCCCACAAGACTTCTTTATTCATAATAAAGTTTCCTTTCAAGGGGTTCTGCTGAAATTGATCAAATGCTTAGGTGTTCATGTTGTTTCTGCAAACCATTTTGCGACTGCATAAAGGGGTTTATAAATAAAGGGAAATGAAATGCTATTCATTTTTCATTCCTATTTAAACTGATGATAGATCTCAACAGCACTTACAGACAACATCACTGGACCATAAATATACTGCTGCATCAGCTTTATTTGTTTATTTAGTAGTATTAAGCTCACATCACACCTTTCCAGTGCTTGGTGCTTGACAGTACAGCTGGAAAATTGATGTAGGCACAGTGCTCAATGCTATCAGCAATGGAAAACATTCTGTTTTCTTCTGGTAGAGGAAGGCTTGATCCTGAAGCCTTCTCTTGATAGGAAGGAAAAGATCTTTTCACCTTGCTGCTCCTTAAGCATGGAACATACTTTCTCTATCTTTACGTCAAGTCTCTTCTCTCCCCCTCTTCAAATACATGCTAAAGGATTACCTTTTTCAGGCCGCATTTGGATTCTAATACCTTGTTCTTCTTCTCTCCTTCACTTTTTGAACCCCCCCTTGTTTCTCTTCTACTGTTCTGTCTGTCTTGATTAGACTGTAAGCACTACGAGCAGGAATTGTCTTCTTTATATGTTTGTACAGCGCCTCGTATGCCTTTTAGCGCTATATAAATGATTAATAGTAGTAATTCTCTTCTATTATCTCTTCCTACATCCGTCTTCTGGAACTCCAGTCTTCTGGCAGATCGCTTCTATCTGCACCCTTCACTTCCACTGCTAAAGCAGTCTTACCCGACTCCTAAGCGATGGCATGCACAGTTCTTCGGGTTGCAACCGGAGAACTCCCAGCTGTTTCATCCGATATGGGAGACGATGTGGCAACCAGTGCTCCTCCTGCCAGGGACTCCACAAGAGCCAATTCAGAATGTGTCATCCCCAGCACTCTGGCTGCTGAATCAGTTACGAGGTTAGGAGGCAGCTCTTGCACAATAGGGCAAAAAGAAGCCCCTTCACTGCAGCCTGTGGCATCCCTACCGGGCTGACCCAGAGAAGACAATGCTGGGGAGGCTGAGGACACCACAGAGTCATCTAGAGCAGTTTGCCGAAGGGGTGCGGGACCGACGCCCTCCAGGAGGTTAGGCTTGCCTTTCCCCTTCCTGTTGCCCGTCAGACCAGACAGAGGCAATCACCAATGCGAGAACTCCAGAACAGGACAGAGAGCATTCTCAGAGGTGCAACCTCACAGTGCCATCTTGGATCCCAATTGTTTTTGAGTCTCTTTCATTAATACATGAGGACCATGGGTCAATTTCAGCAGGCAATGAAAAAAGGTGCTGGTACTCCGTAGCACCATATACCCCCTACAAAAAAGATCTATAGTAAATATCCTTGTGTGAAAATATGAACCCCCTGGTTCTTTACTGCAACTAATCAGCTAATTCTTACTCTGTTACTTGTACACCGCTATGACTTGTAGATATAGCGGTATAAAAACGTTGCTAAACAAACAAATTAGAATCAGGTGCCTACATAACTGAACAAGTAAACCAACCTGCAGAATAAATCTGCACAAGTGACTTTGGCATCCTGTCCTATATAAAGGTGGGCTTTGTGTATGGGATTTTTTTTGAGTCACTTGTGGAATATCTTATCCCTATGCCAATCCAATATGTGAGGACATTATTATTGGCACTCATAAACAATTCAAATCAGTTTGAACAGAAGAACCACATTCCCACTACAGTAAAATTAGACGAACCTGTGATCAACAGTCGGTACTCACATGACTTGAATCAACCAATGAATGATGGCTTTAATGTTTAAAACAGAAAACTCGAGATCCCACGTGATGCGTGAGTAAGCAAGGTGCTTGCTTGCTTGCTCCGGGGCTGCCCCGAGAAAATCTGCGATCTCGCCTATCTATTTGCCATCTTGGGTACTTGTGGAGGAGAGTGCTGGGTGTGGGAACACTACCTGCATGATTCGGGCTTGAGTGCTGTACTCCCCATGCCGAGCCTGCCGAAAAAAGAGAAGGAGAGGCTGACCAGGGGGCCGGGAGCGGGCCCATCCAAGATGGCGCAGCCGTCCTCGCCGAGCACGGGTAGTGTTGAGTCGGCGACGGAGGAGCTGGCTAAAGAGGTGGCTGCTGTGCTGGAGCCGAAATTTGATCAGCTCATTAAAAAGCTGGACTCGCTGGGGGACTCTCTCGCGGCGGTCGGTAGGAGAGTGGACGAGCTGGAAGACCGGGTTACCAGCGTGGAAGAGGGAGAGGGCCGTTTGGAGAGAGAACTGGCCGCGCAGAAGAAACAAATAGAACTGATGGAACTCAAATTGGATGACTTGGAGAATAGATCGCGACGCAACAACCTGCGCGTGGTTGGTATTCCGGAGTCTACCACTGACGCTATGCTGATCCCTTTGCTTGAAAACTGGTTACCCAAGGAACTGGGCCTTGGTTCGCTGGTCGGCGTGCTCAAAGTCGAACGGGCACATCGCCTGGGCCGCCGGCGGGAAGATCAGCAGCGGCCACGTGTTGCCATTATGCGGATCCTTAATTTTCAGCATAAGGATCAGATTCTGCGGGCCTACCGTGCTAAGGGGCACCTGATCTTGGAGAACCAGCGCATTCTGCTTTTCCAGGATTACTCCCTCAGGGTTACGGACCAGAGAAAGGCTTTTTCTGCTATATGTACTGAACTCTTTAAACGGCAAATCCGCTTTGTGCTGGCCTTCCCTGCGACCCTGCGTGTATGGCAGCATGGCAAGTCACTCACATTTCAGACGCCAAAGGAGGCGAAGACCTACGTGGAGGCTCTCCCGAAGGATACTGCACAGGACCCGGAAAGCTGAGGTCAGAGTTGGTAGACTGAGAGACATACTGAACTCGGCCGTGGCACTACTGCCTGGCCTGGTAGCTGCGAGTTGAGATTGCCTGTTGATTGCAGACAGCTGCTGCACTGGGCCCGTGGCCGCCCGTGGGTGATGCCGAGGACTAAGCTAACGTTAAACTTATGTTAAGTCTGTGCTATGCATCGGAGGATGTTCTTTTGTAGCAGGAGTCTGTTGAAATGTTTATTTGATTGCAATGTTCTCTTCTGTTTTCTGTTTCTCATTTACAGGGCTGCATTGAGTTTATACTGCTGGGGGGTGTTTGCTTTTTTGCCCTTGCACTTTCTTTTGTCATCTGCTTTGTTACTATGGTTTGCCCGAACCTGTGGGGCTCTTGGGGCAGCCCTGCAGCATCATTTTAGGGATCGCTGCTCAGCGAGTGAGCTGAGGAGGGAATTTAGTGTTTTTTTTTTGGATGGGGGGGGAGGGGGAGTTGGGCTTAGTGGGCTTAATGGGGTTAAGTCTTGGGGGGTTGAATTTTTCGGGGGGGAGTGGAGGGGATAGTCCTAGAGTGGTGTGTTGGGGCCTAGGGGGGAGGGGGGTGGGGATAGGGGGGAGGGGGGAGTCTAAGATTGTGTGTGGTTGGAGTGGTATGTTTGAGTGGCTGGGGAGAGGTGGCTGCAGTTGCTATGCATGTTTCTGCTTGGGGCTGAGGCTGGGCAGCCCTGGGTGTTTGTTGTGGTGGAACTTCTGGGTTGAGCCTTTTCCTATTTTGAATGCTTCCTAGTCTTCGCATACTTACCTGGAACGTGGGAGGCATTGGGACTCCTATGAAGCGTACCAAAATATTACAGGCTCTGAAGAAATCTAAGGTACATATTGCCCTCCTGCAAGAGACGCACCTGTCCGCTGAGGAGCATCAGAAGCTTCGCAAGGACTGGGTGGGTCATGTATTCTTTGCCTCTGCGGGGGTACGGAAGAGAGGGGTGGCAGTCCTAGTTCGGAAGGGCCTTGCCCTTGAGGTGCTTGCGGAGGAACGGGATCCACAAGGGCGTTTTCTTTTTCTCCATATTCGGGTAAATGGGGAGGAGTTGTTTCTGGGGAACGTTTACGCCCCCAACACATATGAGCACCCTTTCTTCAAGGCACTCCTGCAGAGAATTTTGGGTGCCCCTAAGGTCCCGTTGGTCATTGCTGGGGACTTTAACTGTCCTCACGACCCCCTCCTGGACCGCTCCGGGGGGGGCCGTGGAGGGAGAGGGAGACAGTGGATTAATAAGGGGGTGGATTTTCTATGTCGTTGGGGAGACCTCTTGGACGTTTGGAGAGTTCTACACCAAGAGGAGCGGGATTATACCCATCTTTCCAGGGCCCACCAAACATGGTCCCGTATCGATTATGTTTTAATTTCCCGTGATCTTTTTAATAAGGTTGAGAGGACGGAGATTGAACCGATTGTGGTTTCTGACCACGCGAAGGTCTTTTTGGATCTTAAAGGAGGTCGCTCTCAGGGGGGTCGGTGGTCCTTTCCCAGACATCTCTGGCAGAAGGATTCATTCCGTGAGTATCTCCTACGGCAGTGGCGAGACTATCAGAGGGAGAATGAATCCCCGGAGATTTCGGCCACCACCTTCTGGGAGGCAGGGAAGGTGGTACTGCGGGGACACCTAATAGCCTATGTAGCCCGGGAGAAGAAGCGGGTAGATGAGCGTATCCTGAAGTTGGCATGTGCCCTTCGGGAGACTAAGAGAGAAGCCATAGCGGATAACACTAAATTGGGGCTTTATCTTGACTCACAACGGGCTTTAAATGCTGCCCTCCAAGAGCGGGCGGTGTTCTCGGACCAATACTATCGCCACCAGCTCTTTCGTTTTGGCAACCGCTCGGGTCGGCTTTTGGCCCGTTTGGTTAAGGGCAGGGGGGGAGTCCAGGCGGTCACGGCTCTTCGTGATAGGGATGGTGTGCGGCAGTTGGGGGCAGATAATATTTTGCAGATTTTTGCGAGTTTCTATCGTGAGCTATATACCCCTGAACATGAGAGCCGTGTAGCGGAGCGGGAGTTTCTGGATGGGGTCTCCTTGCCCCAGCTGTCCGAGGAGGATAGACAGTATCTTAATAGGAATATTACGGTGGAGGAGATCCGCAGGGTGGTTGGTCAGGGGAAGCCTCATAAAGCGCCCGGGCCTGATGGCTATGGGGTGGAGATGTATAAAATCTTGTTAGATCAGATTGCTCCCACGCTGATGGTTGTCTTTGAGGAAGCTCGGGAAAGGCGGACTTTTCCGCGAGATATGCGGACTGCGGCGATCACGGTGATCCCCAAGGAGGGCAGAGATCTCGAGAATCCGGCTTCTTATCGCCCCATCTCTCTCATCAATTATGATATGAAGCTGTTAGCCTCTATCCTAGCTACTCGGCTGCAGCACTTTTTGCCGCAGTTGGTGGGGTCCCATCAAGCAGGGTTCGTTAAAGGCCGGGATGCTTTTGCGAATATTACTAGGGTGCTGCTGGGCATAGAAAGGAGTGCAGGTATGGACGAGTCGCTGATTTTGGCGAGCCTGGACGCGGAAAAGGCCTTCGATCGTGTCTCATGGCCATACATGTTTAATGTCTTGGAGCGTTTTGGTTTTGCGGGTGCGTTCTTTGATTGGATTACGGCGCTGTATGCGCAACCGCTGGCATGTATTTCTAGTGGGGGACGGTTTTCCGCTCCGTTCGAGCTGCAGAGAGGCACCCGACAGGGCTGCCCCTTGTCTCCGCTACTCTTTGTTTTGCAATTGGAGCCGTTGTTAATTACTATTCTGAATGACGCGCAAATCCGTGGAGTGGGTTGGCGGGGCGGGGGATTTAAGCTTAGTGCTTTTGCGGACGACATCCTGCTGTGCTTGTGTGATCCCCAACGGTCGCTAGAGCGTGCTTTAGAACTGTTGGGGGAGTTTGGCTCGTTCTCGGGCCTGCGTATCAATTATGGCAAGTCTTCTGTTTTGGATGTGGGGGGGCGGTCGAGGAGTGCTTGGGTGGGGCCGTTTCCGTTACTTTGGGCCCCTGGCCAGATAAAGTATCTGGGAATCTACCTCCCCGACGATCTTTCCCGGCTATATGAGGTGAATGTGCACCCGCTGTTGGAGAAGACCTTGGCACGCCTCCTCAAGTGGCGGACGCTGCCACTGTCACTGATGGGCAGAGTGGCATTGGTGAAAATGGTGGAATGGCCGCGCTGGCTGTATTTGCTGCGGCACCTCCCCCTTTGGTTGGTTCGACGTGACTTGGAGGTGTTGCGGAAGCATTTAAGTAAGTTTCTGTGGAGAGGTCGGCGTTCTAGGATACCGTTGGCGGCACTATCGAGGCCTGGCGAGGAGGGGGGCCTAGGCCTTCCATCTCTGCACCAATATAATCTCCTGTGTCTACTTTGACCCCTTGCGGATTTGATCTTGGCTCGGGGGACCCTTCTCCCTCTAGAGCTGTTTGATGAGATGGCGGGCCCTCTCCATAGAGTCTCTATGCTACATGTGGGTCGTCAAAAACTATCTCCTGCTAGTCAACGCTCTCAGTACTTAGGGGCTCTCCGACAGGCTTGGCGGCTACTCTGTCAGATGCGGGGCATTCGGTGGCGCTGTACGGATTGTTTGCCCTTGGGGGGTAACCCGATGTTTGCGCCGGGACGGCACTGCATGGCGGGGCGGCAGTGGGCGAGAGCTGGCTTAGTATATATTGGGCAGTTGCGAGGGCGGGAGGGGGTGGACTTCGATTCGTTTCAGTCCTTGGCCCAGCGTTTTTCTTTGGATAAGCATTCCTTTTACTGTTATTTGCAGTCTCGTCATTACACTCGGCAACTTCAGACTGCACATGGATTGCGGTGGGGCGTGGAGGGCCTATGGGAGCTCTTTGCTTCGTTAGGTGAAGTCCTCTCGCTGTCGGCTTTGCGGGGAGCTTTCTGGCTGGAGGATGCGGCGGGGCCCCTGGAGATTCTGAGTAGGCGATGGGTACGCGAGGGTTTGTCATGGGTCACGCCGGAGATTCTTCTGCAGGCGTTTGCTAGGGTAAGGCAGAGCTCGGAATCCATCCGGATGCGAGAAGTTCAATATAAATTTCTTTGGCGGGCATTTGTGTCGAATGTACAGGCTGCCAAGATGGGTTTGACATTAACGGATGCGTGTGGCCTGTGCCGGGTGGAGCGGGGCACCTTGTTCCATCGGTTTTGGCAGTGTCGGGTAATTCGACGCTTCTGGGACCAGGTTTTTAAGCAGTTAGCGAGTTGGAAGGGATTTGATGCTCAGCCTTCGGAGCAGTGGTGTCTCTTTGGGTTGTACATGGGTATCTCACCGATGGCGGTTGGGTGTCGTTCCCTCTATGAGAGGGGTTTTTTGATTGTCAAACAATGTATTCTGAATCACTGGCTGGAAACGCGGCCCCCATCTTTTAACTCCTGGGTCCGGGCTATGCGTGAACTACAAACCATGGAAAAACTGACAGCTTCTCTCTTAGGTGGGAGGAAAGAAGTGCATATGGCTGCCATTTGGGAGGGGGTGGTGTAGCGGGTGGGGGAGCCTCGGTTTCAGGCGGTCGCTTCTGGGGTCTTGAGTCTCATCTGTAGGCGTATGCTTAACCACATGTCTATTTTTGTTCTCTGTTTTTCATGTAAGAATAGCTATGGCCATCTCTCTGGCTTGCAGATTTTCTGCTCCCAAGTTTCGGCGGGGGGGAGTTGGGTTAGGGGGTAAGTGGGGGGTTTGAGGGCGGGTGGGAGGGGGGGTCTTATGGGCGTCTTATGAGCGTAAAGCGAGAAGGCATCTGTAGAGGGGGTTGGGGGGCTCTGCGCTGCTTGGGAACTGAGGTCTGCGGTTTCGGGGTTAGGGCTCTCTTGGTAGTACCTTGGGTTGCCCTGTGCAGGGGGGGGTCGCTCTCTCTCTCCTGAGGGGTGTGAGGGGTGTGTTGGGGGGGTGCTGCGCCTGTAATTGTATCTGTATCTGCTGCTAGTCTATGATGTTATTGGATTGTTATAATGTTCTGTTTGCTATTGGGTATATAATGTTAATAATAATAAAAATTACTTTCTAAAACAGAAAACTCAACAGAAAATCTTGACCTACTAACAATCTCCAGCAAATATATTACAATCTGTTTGGCAAATAGATCACCATCCTCAAAAGAAACAGATCTCCCGCCACTAATACAAGAAACATGTGCCCACGGCTCCAACAATAAACATTTCATCCTACTAGGAAACATAAACCTGCTATCCATAAATAACAAACAATCCTCCTCCTTCCTGGATGCCATGCAAGCACTCCTGTATCAACAAATAATCACTGCACCAGCTCACACAAGGGGTGAAACACTAGACCTCATTTTCACACCAACTAAGTAGTCATAACTATATACCCTTCCTCAACCACAAATAACAGACATACCATGGTTTGACCACAAGGTAATACCTTTCTTCAGTCCCAAAAATACCACCCAAAATCCAAATAGCACAACTCTGCACAACCCACGGAAATTCCACTCATTTGACAAACAATCCATCCTAGACAAAAAAAACACCTCTTATAAACTTGGACCGGCCTGATCTAGACTCCACAATCATCAACTGGAATGATACCATCTCCTCTTATGCAATCATTCCTCAGAAAACAACCATCTCCAGGAAGCAACATAAGGCACCATGCTACTCGCCAGAGCTAAAACGTCTCAAACAACAATTGAAGAGATTAGAACATAAATAGAGGTGGACTAAGAACCCATTCACCAGAGGGAGTACAACTCTGCACTAAGAACATAAGATATGCCATACTGGGTCAGACCAAGGTCCATCAAGCCCAGTATTCTGTTTCCAACAGTGGCCAATCTAGTTCATATGTACCTAGCAGTTTCCCCAAGAGACACAAGTTCCACAATGCTTGTACTGGGTCAAGCATTGATATCTTCGGTCACTTCTTAATAATGGTTTATGGACCTTTCCTCCAGGAACTTGTCCAAACCTTTTTTAAACCCAGCTACACTAACAGCCTTTACTACATCCTCCGGTAACAAATTCCAGAGTTTGATTACACGTTGAGTGAAAAAATATTTTCTTTTATTAGTTTTAAATAGTTTACCCTGTAGCTTCATTGCATGTCCCCTAGTCTTTCTATATTCTGATAAGGTAAACAATCGATCTATGTTTACCCGTTCCACTCCGTTCATTAATTTATAGACTTCTATCATATCTCCCCTCAGCCGTCTCTTTTCCAGGTTAAAGAGCCCTAACCTTTTTAGCCTTTCTTCACAGGAGTATCCTTCCATCCCCTTTACCATTTTGGTGGCTCTTCTCTGTACCTTTTCTAAAATCGCTATATCCTTTTTAAGATACGGCGACCAGAAATGCACACAATATTCAAGGTGCGGTCTCACCATGGAACGATATAGAGGCATTATAATATATTTTGTTTTATTTTCCATTCCTTTCCTTATCATACCTAGCATTCTATTTGCTCTCTTGGCCGCCGCTGCACACTGGGCCGAGGGTTTTAACATGGTATCCACAATGACGCCTAAATCTTTTTCCTGGGTGGTGGTTCCTAATGTGGAACCTTGCATCGTGTAACCATAGTTTGGGTTGTTCTTCCCTAGGTGCAAAACCTTGCACTTGTCCACATTAAATTTCATCTGCCATTTTGATGCCCAGTCTTCCAATTTATCAAGATCCTCTTGCAATTTTTCACAATCATCTTGGGTTTTAACAACTTTAAATAATTTTGTGTCATCTGCAAATTTGATAACCTCACTCGTTATTCCACTTTCCAGGTCATTTATGAATATGTCAAAAAGCAGCGGACCCAGCACAGATCCCTGGGGTACACCACTATTCACCTTTTTCCATTGGGAAAATTGGCCATTTAGCCCTACCCTCTGCTTTCTATCTTTTAACCAGTTCCTGATCCACAATAGTACATTGCCTCCTATCCCATGACTCTTTAGTTTTGCCAAAAGTCTCTGATGAGGGACCTTGTCAAAGGCTTTCTGAAAGTCCAGATACACAATATCAACCGACTCACCTTTGTCCACCTGTTTATTCACTCCTTCAAAAAAACATAACAGATTAGTAAGACAAGATCTTCCTTGTCTAAAGCCATGTTGGCTGTCTCCCATTAGGTTGTGACTATCTACATGCTGAGTAAATGAATACTGCAACTAATCAATGCACGCAAAAGAGAATACCACACCAAACTCATCAAATCCTCATTTAACCATCCCAGAGAACTGTTTGATATAGCTATGAACCTCCTAAAGAATCCATCTGTCCAAAACATAAACCCTCAACTGTGCCCAAATGAAATGGCCAAATACCTTCAGACCAAACATAACCACACTTCACCCACAATGGATATATATTAAGAGGAGCCAACACCAATCATCCCCAAAGTCACCTGGAAAACATTTACTAACAACTTCACTAAAACAACTAGACCCCCATAATCTCCAACATGAACACCATGACCTCCCCGCTCGATCCATGTCCAGTCACATGAATCAGAATAACCAGATAAGAGCTCAACCCTTTTCTACCCAAAAACATACAATTTTCTCTCAACTCTGGGTACATGCCTACATGCCTCAAATACACCTCCATCAGGCCTCAACTGAAAAACCCTTCTTCAGACCTGAAATCACCTTCCTCATACAGACCTATGTCTAGTATATCTTTCTGGGCCAAAGCCATGGAAAAAATAGTCACAGCGCGAAGACCACATACTCATACACCTCTTTATGTACAGCAACATGGTTTTAGACCACTACATGGAGTGGAAATCCTAATTACTGCCCTGATGGACAACTTAATCAAAGGAATGGAAAATTTAAGCCAAGGACTTATACTCATAAGAACATAAGACATGCCATACTGGGTCAGACCGAGGTCCATCAAGCCCAGTATCCTGTTTCCAACAGTGGCCAATCTAGGTCATACGTACCTAGCAATATCCCCAAAAGACACAGGTTCCACAATGCTTGTACTGGGTCAAGCATTGATATCCTGGGTCCCTTTTTAATAGTGGTTTATGGACCTTTCCTCCAGGAACTTGTCCAAACCTTTTTTAAACCCAGCTATACTAACAGCCCTTACTACATCCTCCGGTAACAGATTCCAGAGTTTGATTACACGTTGAGTGAAAAAATATTTTCTCTTATTTGTCTTAAATAGTTTACCCTGTAGCTTCATTACATGTCCCCTAGTCTTTCTATATTCTGATAGCGTAAACAATTGATCCACGTTTATCCGTTCCACTCCATTCATTAATTTATAGACCTCTATCATATCTCCCCTCAGCCGTCTCTTTTCCAGGTTAAAGAGCCCTAACCTTTTTAGCCTCTCTTCATAGGAGTAGCCTTCCATCCCCTTCACCAATTTGGTGGCTCTTCTCTGTACTTTTTCTAATAACGCTATGTCCTTTTTAAGATACGGTGACCAGAATTGCACACAATATTCAAGGTGCGGTCGTACCATGGAGCGATACAGAGGCATTATAATATCCTTTGTTTTATTCTCCATCCCTTTCCTTATGATACCTAGCATTCTATTTGCTTTCTTGGCCGCCGCTGCACACTGGGCGGAGGGTTTTAACATGTTATCCACGATGACTCCTAAATCTTTTTCCTGGGTGGTGGTTTCTAATGTGGAGCCTTGCATCGTGTAACTATAGTGTGGGTTGTTCTTTCCTAGGTGCATAACTTTGCACTTGTCCACATTAAATTTCATCTGCCATTTGGATGTCCAGTCTTCCAATTTATCCAGATCCTCCTGCAGTTTTCCACAATCCTCTTGGGTTTTAACAACTTTAAACAGTTTTGTGTCATCTGCAAATTTGATAACCTCACTAGTTATTCCCTTTTCCAGGTCATTTATGAATATGTCAAAAAGTAGCGGACCCAGTACAGATCCCTGGGGTACTCCACTATTCACCTTTTTCCATTGGGAATATTGGCCATTTAGCCCTACCCTCTGCTTTCTATCTTTTAACCAGTTCCCGATCCACAATAGTACACTGCCTCCTATCCCATGACTTTTTAGCTTCGCATCTTCTTAGATATTACAGTTGCGTTTGACTCAATAGACTACAATAAACTACTTAATAGACTCCAAGCAATCAGCCTCCAGCACATACTCTGATGGTTCAAATCATACCTACAGGACCGGACCCAATAAGTAAAAATTGGTATAATAACTTCCTCCTCTTTTCAATTGCAGCAAGGTCTCCCACAAGGTTCAGCTCTATCCTCCCTCCTTTTTAACATTTTCATCCAACCTCTACGCAATATTATACAGAAAGACAAGATCCAATACCATCTCTACACTGATGATATCCTGATATAAACCATCTTCTCCACGAATAAGCCTGATTACATAACAATTGGTCAATGCCTCAACGATATTTCACAGTGGCTCACCAAAAATAACCTGCACATCAACTACAATAAAACTGAAGCCTTGCATGTCACAAGAAATCAATCTTTTCCACACCACCAACTCTAAATCTAGCAGGAGCCACCCTTCAAGTCCAAAAACAAGTGAAATACTTACAAATTATGCTAGACCAGGACCTCAACTTTCATACCCACATAAAAAATGTAGACATAACAGCCTACTACAAAAAAAGAAACCCTGCACAATCTATGACCATTACTAGAGCCTTCAAATTTCAAAGACGTATGCCAAGACATCATCATGCTATCATGGACTATTGTAACATTATATATCAAGATCTCCCAAAAGCAACCCTACACCCACTACAAATGAACTGTATATAGTTACCCTGTTACTTCCAAGTTACAATCCCTGTTACAATGTAAGCAAAAGATCTTGTTTCTAATGCAAAATGTTGTTATTATGTAAACCGCACTGATACTAAATAGCGCGGTATATAAGAATTTGTAATAAATAATAATAATAAATGGCAAAGAATACAGTAGCCAGAATCATCACAAATACACCTAGAAGGAATCACATCACTCCAACATTGCAGTAACTACATTGGCTTCCAATATATATGAGAATAAGATACAGAGCACTACTAACCACCTTCAAGATCCTCCACAATTCTTCAGCCTGTAGCAATCAACCACTAATTCAAAGAGATCACAGCTCAAGAGCAAGAAGAACAGTCTCACAAAATCTATTAAGAGTTCCATACTCAGTAACTAAATGCAACCAATACACAGCCTTGCGAGACTTCTCTATTTTCACACCCAACCTATGGAACTCTCTCCCCCCTGGAGCTGCATCTTTCTGACTCCCTCAAATAATTCAAAAGAAATCTAAAAACACATCTGTTTAGATTACTTCAACACAGGCACGTAATACCAACATGCCAGCGATCCCTTACCCACTCAATTTTGCATTTCTACTTATATGAAGACATCAACTCCAAATCCCCTATCATTCCCCACCTCCTCTATAATCTCACCTTTCCCTAATACCCTAATCTGTATATAGTTCTACAAGTTAAGAAACATTGCAATGTAATTGTTTCGTTCTGTTTAACTTCATGTTATATGTAAAAAGTTTCCATTCTCGTTCCATGTATACCACCTCAGCTACAATATGAAATGATGGAACTGCTAAATAAATACATAGATAAAACGGCCACATTCACTCCCTGTTCCATTTTCACAATGATGAAGACAAGATTGCTGCTTGAGACCAATCAGAAAAGCCATTATCACCAAATATCAAAATTCAAAGGAGTACAAGACCATCTCCAAAGACCTTGGGATTCCTGTGTCTACAGTTTCTGCTCATAGGATGTGGTGGGAAGACTCCAACATCCAAAGAGCTTAAGGCTGACCTGGAGCAATCTGGAGTGGTGGTTTCAACCCACACCATATGCACGCACTAAACAAAGAAGGATTTCATGGGTGAAGGCTGAGGAGGACTCCACTGCTCAAAGACAAACATAAAAAGGCACGTCTGATCTTTGTCCAAACGCTCCATGAAAAACTACAATTTTTCTGGGAAAATGTTCTGTGGACAGATGAAACTAATCTTGAGCTCTTTGGCAATGCAGACCAGTGATATATTTACAGGTGAAGAAATGAAAATTATAAGGAAAAATCCACCCTTCCTGCTGTTAAATATGATGGAGGTTCTATAATGTTGTGGAGCTGTTCTACTGCCTCAGGAACTAGAGGCCTGGAACGTATTAAAGGAATTATGAAGTCAGAGGACTACCAAGGTATTTTGGAGTGAAATGTACTACCTATTGTCAGATAGCTAAGTCTGGGCCAAAGATCATGGGTCTTCCAGCAGGACAATGACCCAAAACATACATCAAAAAAATACAAAAGAATGATTAAAAAGGAAAAAATGTACTGTTTTAAACTGGCAAGCAATGAGTCCTTATCTCAATCCAACCAAGAACCTTTGGAAAGAGCTGAAATCTGCCATTGGTAAAAGGAATCCTGGAAACATTCATGAGCCGGAACAAATCACAGTTGAAGAGTGAGAGAAACTACCAGCAGACAGATATACGAAACTTATAGATGACTACAAGAAACATTTGAAGGCTGTCATTACTGCCAAGGGTTGTGCAACCAAATATTAGTGAAGAGTGACATGAATCCTGTCCAGGTCATATTTTGTTTTTTTTCTAAGAAATTACTATGTCTAAGTTGCACATGCATCTTTTTATGTTGAACATACTATTAAAATATTATGACGACATAAAGTTGGAATATTTCTAATTATTTCTCAAGATATTATACACAACATACCTAAAATGCAAGGGTGCCAATAATGTTGACCACAACTGTATCTGGGTTTAAAAGAGATTTCGACAAGTTTCTGGAGAAAAAGTCCATAAACTATTACTAAAGCAGACTGGGGAAATCCACTACTTATCACTGGGATAAGCAGCATGAATATGTCTACTTTTTGGGAAACGAACAGGTACTTGTGACCTGGATTAGCCACTTTTAGAAACAGGATACTGGGCTTGATGGACCTTTCACCTGACCCAGTATGGTATATCTTACGTTCTTATCCTGTAGGAAAGGTCTAGCAGGATTCAAGAAAGGAAAATTATCAGGTATGTAAATTTCTCCTTCCTTATCATCCTGCTAGACCACTCTTTAAGAGTAAGAAGTACCCGAACAGTCAGGACTCAGGATGGGAGGAAAATGACACGCTGAACAGAACTAACCTACTAATGGTACCATCCGCTCGAACTCCCACATGCAACCTGTAGTGCTTCACAAAGGTACTCAGAGATGACCAAATAGCCACCTCCAAGGACACAAAAGGCAAAAGGCAGATTCTGCCCAAGAGGAGGCTAGTGCCCTCATAGAGTTAACCTCAATACGCTCTGGTACATGCTTCCTCTTCAGGAGGTAGGGTAAACTAATAGCCTCTTTAAACCAGTGGGCAATCGAAGGATTGGCCACCACCAGTCTTTTCCTCAGACCACTGAAAGAAATGTTCAAGTGGTGCAGGGAATTAGTAACGTTCAGATATATCATCAACACTCTCCTCATGTCCACCAGACTCAGCGAGGGTCTGCACAGAGAGCCTTCTTGGAAAAAGAGGATAATACAACAGCCTGATTAAGATGAAAAGTCGACAGCACCTTCGGGAGAAAGGATGGAACAGTCCATGAAGAGACAGGCTCCATCAAGATGACCAGGAAAGGTTCCCTGCAGGGTAAGGCCTGCAGCTCTGACATCTGCCTGCCTGAGACGATATTGATCAGAAAAACCACCTTGAGGATCAAATCCTTGAGAAAGGCCTATCGAGTAAGTTCAAGGAACCTTTCAGAGCCTTCAGCACAAGTCCATGCCCCATGTATTCAACTAATCTTCTGCTAACCCTCTCCAAAACCCAATCAGCCATTTTCTAGCCTCTTCCTCCATTCCCTGATGTAGCCAAATAAATTCCTCCCCAGCTAGCGATGCCTCACAGGCAGGGTCAGCCTGTCCACTATGTGAGCTAGACAGCCACCTAGGGCAGCGGCAGTGGCACACATGGGCGGTTGTGCCGCCTCCCCAGCTGCTGCTTTCATTTGGGGGGGGGAGGCAGGCAGCGGCAGTATTTCCAAAAGCGGTGGCTTTTTGCAGCTGCTTTTGGAAATGCTGCCACTGCCCGCCTCCTCCCGAGCAGCAGCGGGGGGGGGGGGGGTGTCGACGGTGGCATCTGGGAGAGGTCGGGGAGGATGGGGTTTCTGCCTAGGGCAGCAGAAACCCTTAGGCCAGCCCTGCTCACAAACAGGTAAGCACCCTCCTCCCCCTCTGGACAGGCCTGCTGGGCCAAACAGGAGCTTCCTGTCCTCTGCACCGCAGTTTTCTAAGACTGAACTCCAGCATTAGACCAGGGGTCTCAAGTCTGGAAAGAACAGCATAAGAGTTACTGCACACAAGAGTGCACTGGTTTAAAAAGAATCCGTATCTTATCGATGATAGACAAACATCTGAGACACAAAGAAGAATTTTATCTATGTAATCCTTCCCTTGAATGTGATCAGTATCATTCACGAACAGTTTGGATTTTGGAGTTTGGATAATTATTTTTATCATCGTCACTGCTTACCATCTTGCCAGAATATCAATATGCCTGTTATTACTCCCATGGATGTAAAAGCAATCATTTGCAGATAGCAGTTCACTTATAAAATGAGCGTGTTTTCAAATAACTGATACATTAGATTCTAGAAACTAGTCTCTTCCTGTATTTGATTTTGCTGTTTTGAGTGGCTAATCTGTTAAATTCTTAAGAGCACAGCTAATGGAGACAGAACTTACATTTTTCTGTCCCTGCCACACTTTTCTCCACAGAACAGAAGAGAAGCCAGGCGGGCATTTACCCCTCTGGTATCACAAGGCTCTTTCAGATTCTGAGCCGCATGGTGCATAAACTCCAGCACCGGTCTTGGAGTCTCAAGTTTCACGAAACCTGTGTGAATAGAATGCACAAGGGGTTTCTTTGTCCCTTGCTGCCATGTCCACGTGGCTCAAAAGCTGAGAGAGCTGTGTGGTGCAGAGGGATTTGGTACCAGAGAGTAATTTCTAGTCGCCATGGTGACCTGGCGCCTGGGATTTGCCAGACCCTGTGTATGTGTATAAACAGGGGTGGCTCAAGACAATCTGCCATCTGAGGTGAGATTGGAGCTGGCGCAACCCCCCTTCTCCCCGCCAGCAACCAAAAGGGAGGGGCCTCCTCAAAACTCTAGTCAGGAACAAGGAGGTCCTCTCATTCATAACACTGGTCAGGTGGTTTCCCCAAGAATAAAGAAAGCAATATATTCCCAGACCATATAATTAAAAAAAAAGGAAAAACAGTTTTACAATGCTTTTTTTTTTTTGCAGTAAAAACTGTGGAAGTTTAATTATGTAGCCTGGGAATCTAATGTAAAACATACTAACTCCTGACATTGCACACTGGACCGGCATGCTATTAAATGTAAATATAGATTCTACAAAAACAAAGGAGATGCAAGTGATCACACACCAAGGAGAAAAATGAAAAAGTGAGAACCACAGCTAAGTTTATTTTGGTGTTATAAACTGTTTGGTGCTCCTCATTTTTTTACATTTTTGATCATATATTCTACTTACAAAGAAACCCAGCAATGGGTATAAAGGACATTTCTCCACTAAACTCAACATACAAAAAATAATTTGCAATTCTGATGTCACCTCAGTAACAGCACCATGTTGGTACCAATGACATAGGAAAGTATGGTAGGGAGGTTCTGGAGGCTGAATTTAGGTTTTTAGGTAGGAAGATGAAATCCAGAATTTCCAGGGTAGCATTCTCAGAAATGCTCCCCGTTCCATAAGCGGTACCCAAAAGGCAGGCAGAGTTTCAGAGTCTCAATGCCTGGATGAGACAATGGTGCAAAGAAGAGGGTTTTGGGTTTGTTAGGAACTGGGGAACATTCTGGGTAAAGAAGGGACTTTTCCAAAGGGAAGGGCTCCACCTTAACAAGAATGGAATCAGGCTGCTGGCATTAACCTTTAAAAAGGAGAGAGAGCAGCTTTTAAACTATATAATAGGGGAAAGCCAGCAGTTGCCCAAGAGTGCATGTTTGGAAGGATGTATCCATGAAGGATACTAGCAAAAAACTGAAGTTAGGGCATATTGACAGAGAGGTTCCAATAAAGACAAAAATAACCCAAATGCCCTTAAGTACAGAGCAGACAGAGCGTAACGATTCCAAAATTACCCCTGTCTACTGATAACCAGATTAGTATGAATAAAATGTGACCTCTAAATGCTTGTATGCAAATGATGGAAGTCTAAAAAATAAGATGGAAGAGTTAGAATATATAGCACTCCATGAGAGCTTAGATATGATTGGTATCTCAGAGACATGGTGGAAGGAGGACAACCAGTTGGACACTGTGATACCTGGGTTCAAATTATAACGCAATGATAGAGCAAATCAAATTGGTGGAGGGGTTGCGCTCTGTGTTACATAGGGCATTGAATCACACAGGATTAAAGTGTTGCAGGAAACAAAACAAAAGGTAGAATCTCTATGGATTGAAATTCCATGTAAAAAGGGGAAGACTATGGCAGTGGAGGTGTACTAGTGACCGCCTGGCCAAAATGAACAAATGGATGATGAAATGCTCAAAGAAATCAGGGAAGCTAACAAAAGTTACAATACAGATTTAATAATGGGTGATTTCAATTACCCTGGTATCGACTGAGTCAATGTCACAGCAGGACATGCTAGGGAGATAAAGTTTCTAGATGAAATAAATGACTGCTTCTTGGAGTAGCTGGTTCATGAACCGACAAGAGGGAAAGCCATTTTGGACCTAGTCCTTAGTAGTACACAAGACCTGGTGCAAGAGAAAAAGGTGTTGGGGCCACTTGCCAAAAAGAATCATAGCATAATCGCGTTTGATATCAGAAATGAAGGAAGGACGGCAAGGAAATCCACAGTACTGCCTTTTAACTTTCAAAAGGGAGACTATGATAAAATGATGAAAACAGTTAAGAAAAACTAAAAGGAGCAGCTGCTGGCATGGGTATTGTTTAAAAATACTATCTTGGAAGCTCAGACAAGCTGTATTCCATGCTTCAAAAAAGGTGAAAGGAAGTCCAAAATACTGCCAGCATGCTTTAAAGGGGAGGTCAGAGAGGTTGTTGTAGCCAAAAAGCATATTACAGGAAATGGAAAAAGGAGTCAAATGACGAAAACTAGAAACAACAGAAGCACTAGCAAATTAAATGCAAAGCAATGATAAGACAGGTAAAGAAAGAATATGAGAAGAATCTTGCTGTGGACGTAAAAACGCATAATAAAGATGATCTCAAATACATTTGTAGCAAAAAGCCTGTGAGAGAGTCAGTCAGACCACTAGATGACAGAGGTGTAAAAGGGGCACTAAGAGAGGATAAGGCCACAGCGGAGAGACTGAATTAATTTTTTGCTTCAGTCTTTACTGACAAAGATTTAGGGAAGTTACCCATGACTGAAATGGTATTTAAAGGTGATGCATCAGAAGAATTGAAAGAAATATCGATAAACCGGGGAGATATATATATATATACCGTATTTACTCGAATGTAATGCGCACCTTTTCTGCATATTCCCGGCCTTCCAGCTGAATCTGAGCAAACATGTGTGCAATCAGTTTGCTCAGGATAAGTTGGAGAGCCGGGAATACGCTTTGGAACGCTGCCCTGGATAGTGGGCGGGGCCAGGCAGCAACATCACGGGGCTGAGCGCTGCTGGGGTAAGCCGGGGCTGTGGATTTCCTTCACGGGCACGGGAACAGCATTTGATGAGGCAATAATTCAGCGAGAGGTAAATGGCAGGTTTTATTCCATTAGTCTGTCTACTCTTTACCCTCCCTCAATTCCTTATGGCTGAGTGGTGAGCCAGGATTGCAAGGGATAAAGGCTGAGAACAGCACTAACAGGAGGGGGGGTGCGCACTACAATCGCCAGCAAACATTTTTTTTACGTTTCAAGCCGTTCACAATAGGGATGCGCATTACATTCGATGGTGCATTAGACTCGAGTAAATACGGTATATTACAACTATTTGATAAAATAAACAGTAGCAAATCACCTGGACTGAATGGTATACACCTGAGAGTATTAAAATAACTGAAATATGAGATTGCAGACCTACTATTAGTAATCTGTGAACTATCATTAAAATCTGTAGTACCTGAAGATTGCCAAATTGCCAATGTAACGCCAATTTTTAAAAAGGGTTCCAGGGGGGAGCGTTACCGGAGGTTCCGGAGCCTGAGAACAGCTGCGGAGGAGGAGCCCTGCAGATCTGCCAACCCTGGGACGTTCTAAATTCAACGGCCTGCAGAAGAGACGCTGGGGAGCGTTACTGGAGGTGCCAGAGCCTAAGAACAGCTGCGGAGAAGAAGCCATGCAGATCCGCCCCCCCCTGGGCCGTTATAAATTTAACGGCCTGCAGAGGAGACGCCGGGGAGCGGTACCGGAGGTGCCGGAGCCTGAGAAGAGCTGCGGAGGAGGAGCCCTGCAGATCCGCCCCCCCCCCCCGGGCCGTTATATATTCAATGGCCCACCACGGAACGCAACCTGCGGGCGCGCACCCTTGGTCACGTGCCCGAAGGGGCATGACCAAAGGGGCATGGCATGCCCCTTTGAAGCCCCTTCGGAGGTCTGAGAGGTATTCGGGGCCTATATGGATAAACGACGAAAGAAAGTGTTTCCAGCTGTGGGTGCTAAGGCCCCTAAAACCATGGGGCCTATGGATCATCATCTTCAGGCTGCCTAAGTGGAACAGTTGGAGCGGGATGTATCTTCGAAGTCCGTGAGTACTGTCTCAGATTTGACCTCTAATGCGCTGGGGTCTGCCCTACCCAGTCAGGGAATGTTGTTAGAGAGGCTTTCTCCTTCCGTGGAAGGAAATACGTTGGGAGAACCCTCGTTAAATGGGCCAGAACTTCCTTCATTGTTGCCTGAAATGGATAAATATAAACTGTCTTCTCTTCCTTCGGTTTTGGACTTCTCTGCCCCTACTTCTACTGCTGTTCCTCCTGTGGAAGTTTCTTTGCGTGATGTCTGGGAAGTTGTTGCACGTATTGAGTTATATCTGTGTTCATCTCTTTCCCAGGTCTCACAATTTTCTAAAGATGTGGTTCAGAAGTTGGGTGCTCATGAGGAGTCTATTATCAAATGTAATTCTTGTATGAATAAAGTGGAGGGTCAAGTATCTGCGGTGCAGACTGTATTTTCCTCTTTCATTAAAGATAGTGTTACGACTCACCACCAAATAGAGTCCCTGGAAAATAGTTTAGTGTGAAAAATGTGCGTTTTTTAAATTTTCCGCATACACATTACTTATCTACATCTATATTAGTATATAAGTATTTCAAGGAGACTCTATTAATTGAGGATGTTAATGCTATAAAATTTTCCTCTATTTATTATGTTCCTATATTGTCCACCTCAGATGCTTCTTCACCTATTGTACAGGATGGTGTAAATCCTCCTTTATCTCAGCCTTTGGATATTTCTGCATTTTTGGAATCTTCTATCGATGAGATTAATCAACGTGCTACTCTGATTGTTTCCTTTGTATCTTTAATGGATAAAAATATGATTTTGAGGTTGTACTTTTCTAAGAAAAATCAGGTATTTTGTGGTAAACCAATCCAGATCTTTCCAGATATGTGTAGACTTACTCAGACGCGTAGAAAAGCTTTTCTTCTGTTAAAATCCCGGGTCTTAGCAATATCCATGCAAGTGTATTTTGATTTTTGAGCAGACTAAATATGTATTCATGGAAGCTGACCAGTTGGAAGTGTTTCTGTCTTCTAAAGAACATGGATAAATATTTATTTTCCCTGTCTAAGTAAATAGGGCTAAATGTATATTTCTCAGGTCCAGTTATATCTTGTTTTTCTTTGGGTATAAGGTTTTGCTTGATATATATCTCCGTTGTGCTTCCCCTTGATGTGGAGTTGATTGTAATTCCAGTTTATTTTTTGAATAAAGATATTTTTGAAATTAAAAAAAAAAAGAAAAAAAAAAGGGTTCCAGGAGTGATCTGGGAAACTACAGGCCGGTGAGCCTGACATCAGTTCTGGGCAAAATGGTAGAAACCATTATAAAGAACAAAATTACTGAACATGTAGATAGTCATGGTTTAATTGGAGAAAGCCAACATGCTTTAGCCAAGTTATAGTTGGTGATTCGATCATTAGGCATGTAGATAGCTGGGTGGCTGGTGGACGTGAGGATCGCCTGGTAACATGTCTGCCTGGTGCGAAGGTAGCGGACCTCACGCGCCACCTAGATAAGGTCTTAGATAGTGCTGGGGAGGAGTCTGCTGTCTTGGTACATGTCGGTACCAATGACATAGGAAAACGTGGTAGGGAGGTTCTGGAGGCAAAATTTAGGCTTTTAGGTAGGAAGTTGAAATCCAGAACTTCCATGGTAGCGTTCTCCGAAATTCTTCCTGTTCCACGTGCAGGACCGAAAAGGCAGGCAGAGCTCCGGAGTCTTAATGCGTGGATGAGACAATGGTGCAGAGATGAGGGTTTTGGATTTGTTAGGAACTGGGGAACATTCTGGCGAAAGGAGGGGCTCTTCCGAAGGGATGGGCTTCACCTTAACCGGGATGGAACCAGGCTGCGGGCATTAACCTTTAAAAAGGAGATAGAGCAGCTTTTAAACTAGATATTAGGGGAAAGCTGACAGTCGACCAAGAGCGGATGGTTCGGAAGAATGTATCCTTGAAGGATACTACCAAAAGCAGAGAGGTTCCACAAAAGAGTAAAGTAGCCCAAATGCCCTCAAGTATGGAGCAGACAGAGCTTAAAGATCCCAATTTACCCATGTCTAACAATAGCCAAATTAACATGAATAAAATACATTCTCTAAAATGCTTGTATGCAAATGCTAGAAGTCTAAAGAATAAGATGGGAGAGTTAGAATATATAGCACTAAATGAAAGGTTAGATATGATTGGAAAATCAGAGACATGGTGGAAGGAGGACAACCAGTGGGACACTGTGATACCTGGGTACAAACTATATCGTAATGATAGAGCTGATCAAATTGGTGGAGGGGTTGCGCTCTATGTTAGAGAGGGCATTGACTCAGAAAGGATTAAAGTTTTGCAGGAAACAAAATCTGCTGTAGAATCTATATGGATTGAAATTCCATATAAAAGGGGAAAGGCAATAGCAGTGGGGGTGTACTATCGAGCACCTGGCCAGAATGACCAAATGGATGATGAAATGCTCAAAGAAATCAAGGAAGCTAACAAAAGTTACAGCGCAATAATAATAATGGGTGATTTCAATTACCCCGGTATCGACTGGGTCAGTGTCACGTCAGGACATGCTAGGGAGATAAAGTTCCTAGATGAAATAAATGACTGCTTCTTGGAGCAGCTGGTTCATGAACCAACCAGAGGGGAAGCCATATTAGACCTAGTCCTTAGTGGAACACCAGATCTAGTGCAAGAGATAAGGGTGTTGGGGCCCTTGGCAATAGTGATCATAGCATGATCGCCTTTGATTTAATAAGTGGAGGAGGGATAGTAAGGAAATCCACAGTACTACCTTTTAACTTTCGAAAGGGAGACTATGATAAAATGAGGAAAACAGTTAAGAAAAAACTAAAAGGAGCAGTTGCAAAGGTTAAAGACGTACATCAAGCTTGGGTGTTGTTGAAAAATACTATCTTGGAAGCCCAGACCAGCTGTATTCCACGCTTTAAGAAAAGTGGAAGGAAGTCCAAAAAACTGCCAGCATGGTTTAAAGGTGAGGTCAGAGAGGCTGTTGTTGCCAAAAAAGCATCTTTCAGGAAATGGAAAAAAGAGCCAAACGATGAAACCTGGAAACAGCACAAGCACTGACAAGTCAAATGCAAGGCATTGATAAGGCAGGCAAAGAGAGAATTTGAGAAGAAGCTTGCTGCGGAAGCAAAGATGCGAAATAAAGACCTTTTCAAGTACATTCGTAGCAAAAAACCTGTGAGAGAGTCAGTTGGTCCATTAGATGATAAAGGGGTTAAAGGAGCACTAAGAGGCGACAAGGCGACAGCGGAGAGACTGAATGAATTCTTTGCTTCAGTCTTTACTGAGGAAGATGTAGGGATGTTACCCATGACTGAAGTGGTATTTAAAGGTGCGGAAGAATTGAAGGAAATATCGATACATCGGGAAGATGTCTTACAACTATTAGATAAACTGAAGAGTAGCAAATCACCTGGGCCGGACGGTATACATCCAAAGGTGTTGAAAGAACTGAAATATGAGATTGCAGACCTGCTATCAGTAATCTGTGAACTATCATTAAAATCATCTCTAATACCTGAAGATTGGAGGATCGCCAATGTAACACCAATTTTTAAAAAGGGTTCCAGGGGTGATCCGGGAAACTACAGACCGGTGAGCCTGACGTCAGTACCAGGAAAAATGGTAGAAACCATCATAAAGAATAAAATTACTCAGCATGTAGATAGTCACAACCTAATGGGAGACAGCCAACATGGCTTTAGACAAGGAAGATCTTGTCTTACTAATCTGTTATGTTTTTTTGAAGGAGTGAATAAACAGGTGGACAAAGGTGAGTCGGTTGATATTGTGTATCTGGACTTTCAGAAAGCCTTTGACAAGGTCCCTCATCAGAGACTTTTGGCAAAACTAAAGAGTCATAGGATAGGAGGCAGTGTACTATTGTGGATCAGGAACTGGTTAAAAGATAGAAAGCAGAGGGTAGGGCTAAATGGCCAATTTTCCCAATGGAGAAAGGTGAATAGTGGTGTACCCCAGGGATCTGTGCTGGGTCCGCTGCTTTTTGAGATATTCATAAATGACCTGGAAAGTGGAATAACGAGTGAGGTTATCAAATTTGCAGATGACACAAAACTATTTAAAGTTGTTAAAACCCAAGAGGATTGTGAAAAATTGCAAGAGGATCTTGATAAATTGGAAGACTGGGCATCAAAATGGCAGATGAAATTTAATGTGGACAAGTGCAAGGTTATGCACCTAGGGAAGAACAACCCAAACTATGGTTACACGATGCAAGGTTCCACATTAGGAAAAACCACCCAGGAAAAAGATTTAGGCGTCATTGTGGATACCATGTTAAAACCCTCGGCCCAGTGTGCAGCGGCGGCCAAGAGAGCAAATAGAATGCTAGGTATGATAAGGAAAGGAATGGAAAATAAAACAAAAGATATTATAATGCCTCTATATCGTTCCATGGTGAGACCGCACCTTGAATATTGTGTGCAATTCTGGTCGCCGTATCTTAAAAAGGATATAGCGATTTTAGAAAAGGTTCAGAGAAGAGCCACCAAAATTGTAAAGGGGATGGAAGGATACTCCTATGAAGATAGGCTAAAAAGGTTAACCTGGAAAAGAGACGGCTGAGGGGAGATATGATAGAAGTCTATAAATTAATGAACGGAGTGGAACGGGTAAACGTAGATCGATTGTTTACGTTATCAGAATATAGAAAGACTAGGGGACATGCAATGAAGCTACAGGGTAAACTATTTAAGACTAATAAAAGAAAATATTTTTTCACTCAACATGTAATCAAACTCTGGAATTTGTTACCGGAGGATGTAGTAAAGGCTGTTAGTGTAGCTGGGTTTAAAAAAGGTTTGGACAAGTTCCTGGAGGAAAGGTCCATAAACCATTATTAAGAAGTGACCGAAGATATCAATGCTTGACCCAGTACAAGCATTGTGGAACTTGTGTCTCTTGGGGAAACTGCTAGGTACATATGACCTAG
Organism: Ichthyophis bannanicus; assembly: GCA_033557465.1. Taxonomy (NCBI): domain Eukaryota; kingdom Metazoa; phylum Chordata; class Amphibia; order Gymnophiona; family Ichthyophiidae; genus Ichthyophis; species Ichthyophis bannanicus. The sequence continues at coordinate 253,612,510 of CM066031.1, forward strand.
ACTGGCCACTGTTGGAAACAGAATACTGGGCTTGATGGACCTTGGTCTGACCCAGTATGGCATATCTTATGTTCTTTTGTTCAAAGAAAATCTTGTCTTGTTTAATCTGTTATATGTTTTTGAAGGTGTGAATAAACAGGTATACAAAGGTGAGCCGGTTGATATAGTGTATCTGGATTTTCAGAAAGCCTTGGACAAAGTCCCTCAGAGACTCTTGGCGAAGTTAAAAAGTCATGGGATAGAAGGCAGTGCACTATTGTGGATCAGGAACCGGTTAAAAGATAGAAAGCAGAGGGTAGGGCTAACTGGCCAATTTTACCAATGGAGAAAGATGAATAGTGGAGTACCCTAGGGATCTGTGCTGGGTCAGCTACTTTTTAACATATTCGTTAATGACCTAGAGATGGGAATAACAAGTGAGACAGTCAAATTTGCAGATGACACAAAATTATTCAAAGTTGTTAAAACCCAAGAGGATTGTGAAATATTGCAAAAGGACCTTGATAAATTGGAAGACTGGATGTTCAAATGGCAGATGAAATTTAATGTGGACAAGTGCAAAGTTATGCACCTAGGAAAGAACAACCCAAACTATGGTTACACGATGCAAGGTTCCACATTAGGAACCATCAACCAGGAAAAAGATTTAGGTGTCATTGTGAATAATACTTTGAAACCCTTCACACCTAGTGGAGGGTTTCAGTGGCGGCCAAGAAAGCAAATAAAATGCTAGGAATCATAAGGAAAGAAATGGAGAATAAAACAAATGATATTATAATGCCTCTGTATCGTTCCATGGTGCGACCGCACCTTGAATATTGTGTGCAATTCTGGTTGCCATATATTAAAAAGACTCTAAAGGTAAAAAGGGGACTGTTGTAGTTGTTATGGAAGGACAGACTAGATAGGCCATGTCGTCTTTTTCTGTCGTCATATTTCTATGTTTCTATGCTATAGCGGAATTAGAAAAGATACAGAGAAGAGCCACCAAAATGATTAAGGGGATGGAAGGATACACCTATGAGGAGAAGCTTCAAAGATTAGGGCTTTTCAACCTGGGAAAGAGATGGCTGAGGGGAGGTATGATAGAGGTCTATAAATTAATGAATGGAGTGGAATGGGTAAATGTAGATCAATTCTTTACGGCATCAAAAAGTAGAAAGACTGGGGGACATGCAATGAAGCTACAGTGTAACCTGTTTAAGACTTAAAATAGGAGAAAATATTTTTTTACTCAACGTGTAATCAAACTCTGGAATTCGTTACCGGAGGATATAGTAAAAGCTATTAGCGTAGCTGTGTTTAAAAAAGGTTTGAACAAGTTCCTGGAGGAAAGGTCCAAAAAATGATAATTACACTTATCTGGTAATTGTAGTTCCTGAAGGGACTCCAGTTTAGTCCTCCACCACTGGGTTGTATACCTCCTCCTGCAGCATGGAGACTGGGCATGTCAAAGTTGGGACATCACTGGATATACTCTGCTGGCCTCTCCCATCAGCCCCAGTGAACTATTGACAAAGCACACTCAAAAGAGCAACAAATAAGTAGCTACCATATAAACAAAAACTTTTTATTTATTTTTTTTAACTTTATAGCAAACCATGAACATATAACCATAAAGCACAGTTACTTACCTGTAACAGGTGATCTCTGGGAACAGCAGGAATTAGTCCTCACATATGGGTACGTCGGAACCGACGGAGCCTGCGCGGGAAAGCTCCCCAGCTTCCCAGAAAGGAAACTTTTGCGGCCTCCCACAGCGCATGCGCGCTGCCTTCCCGCCTTCCTGACCAACTCTCTTCAGTTCGAGTTTAAAGCTGAGACAACAGAGAGAGGAAAGGAAAGAGAAAGAGAGAGAGAGATACAACTCCTAGGGGAGGTGGGTGGGTTGTGAGGACTAATTCCTGCTGTTCCCAGAGATCACCTGTTACAGGTAAGTAACTGTGCTATCTCCAGGAACAAGCAGGAATGAGTCCTCACATATGGGGACTCCCTAGCTAAGATGCCGGGGAGATCCCCCCCAAGGGTTTCTCATCTTCCTATGGATCTCAGGCATCCATTCAGGGAAGGTGGGTAGGAGTTGTTTAAGAATGGAACAGGTGTCTGAGGACAGCCTGACCAAACAAGGCATCCCGGCGGGAGTCCTTGTCCAAACAGTAATGGGCTGTGAAGGTATGAACCGAGGCCCAGGTGGCTGCTCGACAGATCTGATCAATGGATACAGAATGAAGATGAGCCATAGATGTGGCCATGGCTCTCACATTGTGAGCTGTGACATGGCCTTCCAGAGAAAGGTTCTTACTCTGATAAGCAAAAGAAATACACTGAGCAATCCAATTGGACAGTGTTCTTTTTGAGACTGGAAGTCCTAAATGAGAAGGATCAAAAGCAACAAAAGGTTGAGAAGACTTTCGATGTTGCTGTGTCCTGTGGAGGTAAAAGGCAAGAGCTCTTTTACAGTCTAGAGTATGAAGGTTCCTCTCTGCATTTGATGCATGAGGAGCTGGAAAAAAGACAGGTAAATATACCTCTTGATTAAGATGAAACGGTGAGACCACTTTAGGCATAAAGTGGGGATTTGTCCTAAGGACTACCTTATCATGATGGAACCTTGTATAAGGTGGATTAGCCACTAAAGCCTGCAGTTCACTGATGCGGCGAGCAGAAGTGATTGCAATAAGGAAAATGACTTTCCAGGAAAGGAATTTTAAGGAGGTAGTGGCTAAGGGTGGCTTCATAAGCTGACCAAGAACTACGTTTAAGTCCCATGCCACCGGAGAAGGCCGAATGGGAGGTTTAGTTAAAGTTAGACCTCTCATGAATCTTGCAATAAGAGGATGAGAGGAAACAGATTGTCCATTGATAGGCTGAAGAGATGCTGCAATAGCACTCAAATGGACCCTTACAGAATTGGTTTTAAGTCCTGCATTGGAAAGATGCAGGAGATATTCGAGTAAAGAATGTAAAGGTAGTGCTAGAGGGTTAAGACCTTTGTCTGCACACCAAATTGAAAATCTTTTCCATTTAAAAGCATAAGATCGCCTGGTGGAAGGTTTCCTCGATGCATAGAGGACATCCTTCACCTGTTGAGAAAGATTCAAGTCTTGAAGGTCTAGGCCTTCAGTAACCAAGCTCTGAGGTGAAGGGACTTGGGGTTTGGGTGCCACAAAGTCCCCTCCTCTTGGGACAGAAGGTCTGGAGCAGCTCCCAGATCCAGGGAGGGTGTCTGGGAGAGATGCAGAAGTAGAAGGTACCACACTTGGCGTGGCCAGCGTGGAGCTATGAGGATCATGGATCCTTGATCCCTCTTAAGTTTGAATAGAGTCTTGGGAATCAAGGGAATGGGTGGAAAGGCATATAGGAAGGCCTGACCCCAATGGAGGAAGGCATCCCTGGCCTGAGCTCCTTGACACGGAATCCTGGAACAGAACCGGGGAAGTTTGGCATTGTACGGACTTGCAAAGAGGTCTATGTCCGGGGTCCCCCATTCCTGAAAGATTCTGAGTACCTGATTCATGTGCAGGGACCATTCGTGTGGAAGCAGAACTCGACTGAGTCTGTCTGCTGCCCAAGAGTTTTGGATTCCTGGGAGGTACACTGCCAGGAGATGGATCCGATGCTCTCTGGCGAAGGCCCACAGTTCTAGAGCTTCGTTGCAAAGCGACAGAGAGCCAGTCCCTCCTTGTTTGTTTATGTAGAACATGGCTACTTGATTGTCGGTATGAACAAGGACTGTCATGTTGATGAGGAGGGTATGAAAGACCTTGAGAGCAAGGAAAATTGCTCGCAGCTCCAAAAGGTTGATATGAAGGGTGGTCTCCTGTGGAGACCAAACGCCCTGAGTGGAGAGGTCTTGGAGATGAGCTCCCAACCTGTTTGGGAGGCATCTGTAGTGAGAGTTGCTTGGGGTAACAAAGGTTGGAAGGGGGCACCCAACAACAGATTTTGAGTGGATATCCACCATTGGAGAGACCAAAAAAGACGTTTTGAGGTTGCTATTTGGTCTGAGAGGGCTCCTGATGCTTGGGTCCACTGGGTGGACAAGGTCCATTGAGCTGCTCTCATATGTAGGCGAGCATAAGGCACCACATGAACTGTGGATGCCATGTGGCCTAGCAGTTGTAGCATCTCTCTGGCAGTCAAGTGGCTTCTGGACTGAATTTGAGAGGCCAAGTGCACTAGACGGTGGCAACGGGCCTGAAGAAGATAGGCCCTTGCAGTGGTAGTATCTAGCCAGGCCCCTATGAATTCTAGGGACTGAGTAGGGGTGAGTTGAGACTTTGGCAGATTGATGACAAGTCCCAGATACTGCAGTATGCGTCTGGTGTGGTCCAGGGAAGTCTGAGCTCGGATGGAGCTCGGATGAGCCAGTCGTCCAGGTATGGGAAGACAAAGATCCCCAGAGTGCGTAGAAATGCAGCTACTATTGCCATGCATTTGGTAAATACCCTTGGAGCAGAGGCTAGACCGAAGGGGAGTACTCTGTATTGGAAATGTTTTCCCTGGAACAGAAACCGTAGGAATTTTCTGTGGGATGGATGGATAAGTATATGTGTGTACGCATCCTTGAGATCTAGAGAACAAAGCCAGTCCTGACTCTGTAGGTATGGAAGGAGAGTACCTAGAGAAAGCATTTTGAATTTCTCTTTGTATAGGAATTTGTTCAATTCTCTGAGATCCAGAATGGGTCTGTACCCCCCTGTTTTCTTGGGAATGAGAAAATAAGGGGAGTAGAAACCTGACCCTTGTTGAGGAAGAGGAACCTCTTCTATTGCGTTTTGGGCGAGAAGAGTGGTCACCTCCTGGCCCAACAGGTACAGGAGAGATGGGGGAGAATTGAATTGTCTCACCATGGTATGGGGAGGAAGGCTGGAGAAATGTAGTTTGTAGCCCTCTCTGATGATAGAGAGGGTCCACGGTTCTGATGTAATTTGTTCCCATCTGGGAGCAAAATGAGCTAACCTTCCTGGAATGGTGAGAGGTTCTGGCTGTTGTAGAGCCAGAAAGGCTAAGTTCTCTAGAATCAAGTCAAAAACCCTGAGGAGGTTGGGACTGCTGGATTGTAGCAGCCCCTGTAGACTTTGTTCTGACCTGTTTAGCTTGCTGACGCTTAGGAGCAAAGCAAACTTGGGAAGATTGCTGGCCAGTATTTGTGGAAAATCTGGTCTTTTTATAGAAAGTTTTCTTAAAAGGTTTTTTCTTGGCAGGGGTAGAGGTAGACTTAGAAAGTCTATCTAAAGCAGCATTCTCTGCATCCATTTGAGTGGCTTTGATTTGCCACTCTTTGCCAAACAGATTTTCACCTGTACAGGGCAGATTGCCCAAGCCTTCTTGTACCCAGGGTTCCAAATCAGAGGCCTGGAGCCAAGCAAGTCTGCGAGCAGCTATGGCAATGCCAGAGGCTCTGCTTGCCCCCTCAAAAGAGTCAAAGGCTGCTCTGTTGGAGAACTTTGAAACATCTTGAGTGTGCTTTAGCAAAAGAAGGAATTCCTCTTGTTTATCCTCTGGGATAAAGGGGAGAAACCGACGTATCTTTAATGCAATCTCTTTCAAAAACATGCCCATATAGAGGCTGTATGAATTGATTTTGGCAATAAGCATGCTAGCTTGGAAGATTTTTCTCCCAAAAGCATCCAGAGTCCTACATTCTCTTCCTGGAGGGGTAGAAGAGTGTCTTTTGGTACTCTTTATCTTTTTCATAGCAGACTTCACCACAATAGAGTGGTGAGGAAGCTGAGTTTTTTGAAAACCAGGAGAAGGAGGAACCCGATACATGGTGTCCAAACGTCGAGAATGTGGAGATAGGGTGAGAGGAGCCTCCCACAAATCCATCATGTGTTCTTGAAGAATTTCATGTATGGGTAAGGTGGCTGCCTCTTTGGGAACCTTAGAGTATCCTAAAATATCAAATTTTTTTGCTCTAGGTTCCTTTTCAGAGGATACAGATATGGAGAGTCCTTTAGCTACTTCAATAATGAAGTCTTGAAAGGACAAATCCTCTGGAGGAGACATTCTCCTTTTTGGAGAAGAGGGCTCCTCAGGAAGAGTAAAAGAGACGTCAGCAGAATCATCTGATGTATCAGAATCTTCAGAGGATTCAAAGTATCGTCTATTTGCTTCCAGACATCGATACGCGTACCGATCGGTACCGACATCGGGCGTACCGGGAATCGGAGCGGTATCGAAGAAAGCCCTGGGACCGAAGACCGGAACCGGCATGCTACTGGAAGTAGATGCCCTGGGTACCGGTATCGGTACCGGAATCGGAGTCGGAACCGATTGTCGCGGTACCGATGGCGGTGCAGCATTAATGAAAGTCAGTAAGGCCTGCTGCATGGATTGTACCGTAGTACCCATAGCCGCCACAACTGCTTGGAAGTCGGTACCGGTGTTAGCCGGTACCCCAGAGCAGTCTAACAGGAGATCGGTCGAGGCCGTGCCATTGATGTCTACCTGTAACCCCATAGGAGGAGCTTTGGAAGCCGGAGCTTCCCGCCGGGGTTGTTTGGCTGGGGCAGGGTCCTCAGGGTCAATTGCAAGGGCCTCTCGCTGCTTAGAGGGAGATTTGCCTTTTGAGGACTTGCCCGAAAAATGTTTGGTTACCTGAGATCCATCAGGAGAAGAAGACCTGGAGGATGTTGATGCTGGAGTATTGGTAGAAAACAGCATATGAAATTTAGCTGCTCTGTTCTGTAAGCCCCTTTTGGACATCAGAGAGCAGGATGGACAATCCGGAATGGAATGGTCAGACCCCAAACATTTAAGACACCACTCATGGGTGTCTGTAACTGAAATAGTACCGGTAAACTTAGTGCATTTTTTAAAACCAGAAGCTGGTTTTTCCATGAGGGAGACCTGAGAAGGCCTAGAGGCCTCACAGAAAAAATACACCAAGTGTAGAAAAAGTAAGTATATATATATATTTTTTTAAATAAACGAAAAAAGGACCGGCGGTACCGGTCTGGAATCGGGGAAGGCAGACACGCGGTCAAAGAAACAAATTAAAATAACAATTTCTTCAGCGGTGACAGGAACACGACCTGCTGGCTCCGCGGAAAAAGAAGAACTGAAGAGAGTTGGTCAGGAAGGCGGGAAGGCAGCGCGCATGCGCTGTGGGAGGCCCCAAAAGCTTCCTTTCTGGGAAGCTGGGGAGCTTTCCCGCGCAGGCTCCGTCGGTTCCGACATACCCATATGTGAGGACTCATTCCTGCTTGTTCCTGGAGATACTATTTAAGCTATATATTCCCCCCCCCCCCCAGGGGAGAAACCACCTTGAACCTTCCCTACTGTCCTCTACAGAGTAAAACAGCACAGAGAAGAGTAAGATAGCACACAGAGTAATAATAGACAGAAACAGATAGACAAGAGTACAAGAATCCCTTTTGAAAACAACCTTAACTGTAGGCTTGCACCACACTAAAGTGATCCTTTACTGTGCACAAGCCAACCTCAGGTGGGAATGAGGACTAAACTGGAGTCCCTTCAGGAACTACAATTACCAGGTAATTGTAATTAACATTTCCTTATCGGTCCTCCAGTTTAGTCCTCCACCACTGGGATGTAACAGAGCAGTACTCAATGGGTGGGACCTCGCCATCCAGCCCGGGAGATAGACGCCTTTGCCGCCACTTCCCCTATGCGGGGACCTCCAAACAACACAAAGAGCCGATCCGACTTGCGGAAGGTACCCGAAGCTTTCAAATATTGTCGCAACACTCGTTTGACATCCAAGCGACGCAAATCACTATCAGAACCATCTCCTCCTAGCGATCCAAGAACTGGAAGAGAGACCGTCTGATTCATGTGAAAAGCAGAAACCACCTTCGGCAAAAACGATGGTACCGGCTGCAACACCACCTTCTCTCTAGAGAAGGGCAAAAACGGCTCTCTACATGACAACGCTTGTAACTCCGAGACCCGTCTCGCTGAACAGATCGCTACCAAAAACACGGTCTTCAGGGTCAAATCCTTCACCGACGCCCGGTGTAAAGGCTCAAATGGTGCTTTGGTCAACGCCTCCAAAGACCAAATTGAGATCCCACGGCGGAACTACAACCCTCCTCGAGGGCCGCATCCTAGTGACCACATTCAGGAAACGCAAAACATCGGTGTGAGCACCCAGCGTAGCACATTGAACTTTGTCCCTATAGCAGGCAATAGTAGCCAACTGTACTCTTAAGGAACTGGCCACTAGGCCCTTATCAAAGCCATCCTGCAGAAAACTCAAAATCGAAGCAACAGATACTGTCGTCACCCGCACTTGACGGAGCGAGAACCAGTCCTCAAAAATGCGCCAAATACGCACATATGCTAGAGACGTTGACCGTTTTCTTGCTTTCAATAAGGTGGCGATGGCTGCAGCCGAATAACCCTTCTTCGTCAGCCTTGCCCTTTCAATGGCCAAACCGTAAGTGAGAACCGATCCACCTGAGGCATTCACAGAGGCCCTTGCACCAACAGAACCTCCAACACCAGCAACCTCCACAGATTCCCGTCGAGCAAGCAAATAAGATCGGCATACCAAGGCTGCCTTGGCCAATCGGGCGCTACTAATAGCACCCTTCCCTGATGGACCTCGATACGCTAAACTACTCGCCCTATGAGCGCCCACGGGGGAAAGATATACAGAAGCCCCGCCGCAGGCCAACTCTGCATCAGGGCGTCCATCCCCTCGGACATTCTTTCCCTTTGCCTGCTGAAGAAGCGACTGGTCTTTGCTGATTGGAAAGTCGCCATGAGGTCCATGATTGGCGGACCCCACCTGCGGACTATTTGAGCATATACCGCCGGGTGCAGCTCCCACTCTCCCGGATCCACTCGCACCCTGCTGAGAAAATCCGCCATCACATTGTCCTTTCCCGCAATGTGCACTGATATCGCTGGCAATCTCTGCTCCACCCAAGCGAACAGTAGCTCTGCCTCCTCTTCCAGGGCCGCACTTCCTGTGCCTCCCTGACGACTGATGTAGGCCACCGTCATCAAATTGTTGGACAGGACTCTCACCGCTCGACCCGAGACCGCAGTCTCGAATCTTAGCAGCGCTAGATAGACCGCTCTCATTTCTAGCCGGTTGATCAACCAACTGCTCTCCAGAGATGACCAAGTGCCTTGTGCAAACTGGCCTTCGCAATGCGCTCCCCATCCTGTGAGACTCGCGTCCGTTAGCAATGGCAGCCACTCTGGCTGCTCCAGAGGCATTCCTGCTGTTAGCGAGTACAGACACAGCCACCAGCGAAGGGACTGCACCAAGGGTCCCAAAGCTTCTGCCTCCACTACAGCCAGAGCATCATGGGGGTCCTGAGCCCCCCCCCCCCCCGGCCTCCATTTGCTGCTCCACGCTGGACGACACCACGGCACACCCCCTGCAAATGCCGGAGTCAGCCATCGCACCCCTGCGATGGCGCATAAGCCAAGCCCCTTGCGTGTAGCCCCTGATTATTATTTTGGGGTTTTTTTGTTTTGTTTTTCAGACTAACAACTTTCTCCTATGAATGCTTGTTCCTTTTCCCTCTATTCTATTTTTTTTTTAAACAAACCAAGCAGGGTAAGAAACCCTAATTGGAAATAACTACCCTCATGTATCTAAAACCGAGAGAATAAACGTGCCTCGGGGAGCCAGAAACTAGCTGGCCAAAAATAAAAGGGAGAAATGAAATAAACGAAAGGAAAAGAAAAAGAAAGAGAAAAAACCCTCAAGGCGTGAATCCCTGCCACGCGGCAGCCACACGGTTCTAAAATGGCCGCTCCGAACAGCCACAGAAATGGCGCCAAAAGGGAATCTGAAGACTCTAGCGCTGAGCGCAACAGCCCCCGCGATCAAGACGGCTGTCCCCCAAAGATGAAAAAAGGGACTTTACCTCATTCACGCAGGCCCGGGCAGGTCTCTCTCCGCCTCTGACAAAGCGCCGACAATCTCCAGCCCGCACGGCTCCACTCGAGACAGGATCAAGCGAGAGACCGCCGGCGAGAATGCACCCCCTGCACTTGTTCATCCCAGATGCTGCTTCTGCGGGCGACAGGGGAGTGCAGGTGCCTGCCACAGAGCTATCCTCCGATCAAGCAAGGAGGAGAGATCTGGAGACCAAATCGCTTCGGGAACTCGGAGCATAGCAGCGAGGCAGACGGGAGCCAGTGCAAGGCAAGATTCTCTTTTTTTTTTTTTTTTTTTTTAAAGCTACAAAACCCACAAATTAAACTTTAGCAAAAAAATGAACAATCCAATCACTACAACTATCTAACTACTCTAACAGCTCCTTATGTGTTCCTCCAGTGAGTACAGACCTAGGCTCACTACGCCCTCCTGTTGCATGGAGACTGGACACACTGGGGCTGATGGGAGAGGCCAGCGGAGTATATCCACTGATGTCACAACTTTGACATGCCCAGTCTCCATGCTGCAGGAGGAGGTATACAACCCAGTGGTGGAGGACTAAACTGGAGGACCGATAAGGAAATAGTAATTAGATCTTACCTGCTAATTAGTGTTCCTGAAGGAACGACAGTCCAGTCCCTTTTACTTCTGGGTTACGCAACCCTTCCAGCAGCTTGGAGGCTGAGCCCAACCTTTTTGGAGGTGGAGCGGTATAAATACCACTGGGACCACCCACTACCTCATGTATTCAAATGAAAAAGCAGAACTAAATAACCTCAACTCAAAACTCCATAAAGTAACATAATATAAAGCCTCCAACCTATGCAACAGGCATATATATATTCAGGGGTTTTTTTGTTTTTTTTTTTACACACATGAAAAAAAGGGGGAAAAGGAGAGGAGGCCTGGGAACAGCCTGAGGAGATGACTGCTTCTACCCGAGCCGGCTTTAATCTGCTCTCCTTCTTGCCGACCCGGCCCTAAGCCCGGCCCGACGTGTTGTCATGGACCTGCGGTCTGAACGGTTGCCGGAATCGGGTGGGATCAGGGACTGGACTGTCGTTCCTTCAGGAACACTAATTAGCAGGTAAGATCTAATTACTATTTCCTTATCGTCACTCCAGTCCAGTCCCTTTTACTTCTGGGAAGTACCAGAGCAGTTCACCTCTGGGTGGGATCCGGCATACCGGACTGAAGAACCGCTAGCCCGAACCCGGCGTCCGCTGCACTCTGCACGTCCAGTCTATAATGCTTGGCGAAGGTATGCAGCGATGACCAAGTCGCTGCCCTACAGATGTCCAGCGGAGGTACCAGGGAGTATTCCGCCCAAGAGACAGCCTGAGCCCGAGTGGAGTGTGCCCGCAGCCCCACCGGAACTTGCTTCCCCTTCAGGATGTAGGCGGAGGCAATCGCCTCTCTGATCCACCTGGAGATGGAAGCCTTGGCAGCCGCCTCGCCTTTGTGCGGACCTCCAAATTGGATGAATAGCCGGTCGGACTTTCGGAATGGAGCTGTGCGCGAGAGGTAACGTTTCAATGCCCTCTGGACGTCCAGGAGACGTAGTTTGTCATTCCCACCTTCCTGTCCCTTGGTCTCTAAGACTGGCAGGGTAACTGTCTGGTTAACATGAAAGGGGGAGATAACCTTGGGTAGAAAGGACGGCACTGAACGCAGGACCACTTTGTCCTTGAGGAAGGACAGGAAGGGGGGCTGGGAAGAAAGAGCCTGTAATTCAGAGACCCTTCTGGCCGAGCAGATGGCGACCAGAAACACTGTCTTTAGGGTTAAATCCTTTAAGGAGGCTCTTTTTACGGGCTCGAAGGGTTTCCCGATCAAGGCATTTAGCACTAAGTTAAGGTCCCAAGGAGGGACGACCGATCTCCGTTGCGGACGTAGACGACTAACCGCTCGTAGGAACCTGGAGACGTCCGGGTGTGCCCCTAAGGGTTTGCCCCGGACCTTTCCTCTATAGCAAGAGATAGCCGCCAGCTGGGCCCGCAAGGAGCTGTGCGCAAGACCCTTATCAAAACCAGCTTGCAAAAAATCCAAAACTTCCGGGACCGAGGCCGAAAGGGGGTTCCGCCGATGCTCTGCGCACCAATCTTCGAAGATGCGCCAAACCCTTACATAAGATAGACAGGTCGAGCGCTTCTTGGCCTTCAACAGCGTCGAGATTACAGCTCCCGAGTAGCCTCGTTTTAGGAGCCGCGCCCTTTCAATAGCCAGGCCGTAAGCGAGAATCGATCCACGTGGGGCATCCGGACTGGACCCTGCCTCAGTAGGTCTCTCTTGTAAGGAAGCCGCCAAGGACGGTCGGCAAGTAGTCTGATCAGATCGGCATACCAAGGGTGGCGAGGCCAATCCGGAGCTATGAGGATTACCAAGCCCTGGTGAGACTCCACCCGTTGGAGAACCTTTCCGATCATAGCCCACGGAGGGAATACGTAGAGAAGACCTTCCGAAGGCCACTTTTGTGACAGGGCATCTAATCCCTCGGACATCCTTTCCTTCCTTCGACTGAAGAATCTGTCTACCTTGGCTGTAGAGAACCGTGCCATGAGGTCCATGACTGGGCGGCCCCAAAGAGCCACTATCTGGTCGAAGACCTCCTGTTCTAGCTCCCACTCTCCGTGGTCTATCTTGCACCTGCTGAGGAAGTCGGCTGTGACGTTGTCCTCGCCCGCCACGTGTTGCGCTGAGAGTGCCAGTAGTTGGGCTTCGGCCCACTGAAAAAGAGTGTCCGCCTCCTTCTCCAAGGCGTGACTGCTGGTGCCTCCCTGGTGGTTGATGTAGGCCACCGCGGTGACATTGTCGGAGAGAACGCGAATTGCCTTTCCTTGCACTAGGATCCTGAATGCCTTGAGAGCCAGGGTGACGGCCCGCAATTCCAGTCTGTTGATGGGCCATTGTGATTCCAACTGTGACCAGCGACCCTGGACGAACTGGTCTTTGCAGTGCGCTCCCCAGTCTGACAGGCTGGCATCCGTCGTCAACAGCAACCACTGATGGGGATCGAGGGGCATTCCGCGGTCCAGATTCTTCGGACACCTCCACCAGTGGAGGGACTGTTTGGTCCGCGGAGCGCAAGGTAACTGCATTGAGAGGGGCTGATGCTGGGGAGACCAACGACGCAGAAGAGCTCGTTGTAGTGGTCGCATGTGGGCCCTGGCCCATGGGACTACCTCTATTGCCGCCGCCATAGTTCCCAGAACCTGTAGATAATGCCAAGCCGAGGGATTTCGTCTGCCTAGAAGCTGCGTGACTAGAGCTCTTAGTTCCCTTGATCTTGACCGAGACAGGAATACTCTGCCCTTGAGTGTGTCGAATCTTGCTCCGAGGTACTCGAGTTCCTGAGAGGGAGTTAACCTGCTCTTTGCCCGGTTGATGACCCACCCCAACTCCTCTAGGACCTGAATCACTCTGGACGTTGCTGAACGACTCTCCTGTTCCGACTTTGCGCGGATCAGCCAATCGTCCAAGTAGGGGTACACTAATATTCCCTCCTTCCGGAGGAAGGCCGCCACTACGACCATTACCTTGGTGAATGTTCTGGGAGCCGTAGCTAGGCCGAAAGGCAGGGCCTGGAACTGAAAGTGGCCTCTTGTTACCGTGAATCTCAGGAACTGCTGATGGGACTTCCTGACCGGGATGTGTAAGTAAGCTTCCGTCAAGTCGAGGGACGTTAGGAACTCTCCTCCCCTCACTGCCGCTATGACTGAACGTAGGGTCTCCATCCGGAAGTGAGGCACCCTGAGGCAGCGGTTGACCTGTTTTAGATCTAGGATTTATTACAATTTATTATTTATTTATTACAATTTCTTATATACCGCACTATTGTCAACGCGGTTTACATACAACAAAATGACCATAACAAACTGCTTGGCTTCACATAGAACAGGAGTAACAACTTGGATAACATGTTTATGCTTTACAGAGAACAGGAGTTACAACTTGGATAACACAGGGAATGCAAACTGAACTAATTACATATGTACAATGAGATCGAGTCTGAGAATTTAGGGTGTACATGTGTACGATAGGGTTGATATGTTAACTTGAGGAGGTAAGGGAGAGGCAATTATGTAGGGGTTGGGTTAATCTGGTAGTACTGAGTAAATAAATGGAATTTGAGAGCCTTTCTGAATTGTGTTAAGTCAGTAATCGCACGGTCTGGAGGTACTGGAATCACCGCCCCTAAGGCTATTAGACGGGCAAGAGTTGTCTCTATTGCAGCCCTTTTTGCTGGAGCACCGCAGGGCGACTGAACAAATGCTGGTGGGATTTGCTTTGCAAATTCGAGCGCATAGCCTTCTCTGATCACCTCTAGAACCCATCGATCGGATGTGACCCGGGTCCAGGCAGGGAGAAACAGCCTCAGGCGGCCGCCTACCGGCCCTCCTTCCCCCTGGACCCCCGAAATTTCATTGTTGTTTCCTGGGGCCCGAAAAGGAGGAGGAGGAGGAGGAGGAGGAGGAAGCCCCAAACCCCCTACCTGCCCCTCGAAAACCTCTGAAGCCTTGCCCCTTAGAGAGAAACCTGCCCTTGGGAAAGGGATTTGATCTGGCCGTGCGAAATCTCCGCGCCTCCCTAGACTGGGAGCGCACTGGGGCTAGGGGGCGGCCTAGTTTTGGTCTGTCTTCTGGAAGTCTGCCTCCCTTAGACTCACCCAGGTCTTTGACCAACTTCTCTAGATCCTCCCCAAACAATAGTTTCCCTTTAAAGGGGAGCCGACTTAGGCGCGTTTTCGAGGAAGCATCAGCTGCCCAATTACGTAGCCACAGATAACGTCTAGCCGCCACCACCAAGGCCATGTTTTTGGCTAGGCTTCTGATAAGGTCATACTGGCTATCCGCCAGGTAGGCTGCGCCGGATTCCACTCTGGCCGAGTTCGCCTGAATATCGTCCGGAGAGCCCTCTGACTGTAGCTGTTGAGCCCACCTTAAACAGGCTCGAGCCACCCAAGCTCCTGACACGGAGGCCTGCAAAGCGAGGGCGCTCACATCAAAAGCTTGTTTCAGGAGCGTATCTAACTTCCTGTCTTGTGCGTCTTTTAAGGCAGAACTTCCCTCAACTGGGATAGTCGTCTTCTTCGTAACTGCAGATACCGCTGCATCCACCCTGGGCGACTTCAGTAAATCCTTCTCTGCCTCCGGGAGAGGGTATAGGCGAGACATAGTTCTGACTCCTCTTAAACTGGATTCTGGCTGGTCCCATTCTTCCTGGATCATCTGGCGAACCACTCTGTGGACCGGGAAGACCTTCTGAGATCTCCTAAAGGCCTGTATTAGGGGGTCCGCCAACGCCTCTTCCTGTGATGGTATGTCAGAGGTCACATTGAGCACTTTTAAGGATTCATTAATTAAAGCCGGGAGCTCCTCTCGCCGAAATACTCTAACTATTCGTGATTGATCTTCTTCCGGGATCTCTCCTTCTTCCAGCTCCTCTTCATCCTCTTCCAGATCCTTAACCGAGCTATCCTCCTCAGGGGCCCCCTGGGAAAAGGACGGTAGGAGGTCATCTCCCTCCAGCGGAGGACGCTTGGATGGGATGCTAGATTCCGGATTGATAGCCTCGAGAAGTCTGGCTGTTTTGTCTTCCCCTGGAGTGGTAACCTCCTCTGCCCCTAGGCCCTGCTTGCGCAGGCAGTAGGCCTTATGGAGCAGGAGAATGAAGTCAGGGGAGAAAAATTCTGCGTCCCCCCCTGCACTCGGGGTCGGAGGGAGAGGGGGAGCGTGGGTAACTCAGAGGGGGTAGAGGTTGACCCCTGGGACCCCCCATCCCCTCCTAGAGGGTCTGTTGATCCCTGGGAGGGCTGCAATATCTCCTGCTCTACTGACGCAGCCACTGTGGCGCAGCTCCTGCAGATTCCTGCCTCTGCGGAGGTGCCCCTGCGCATCCCACAGGAAGGGCAGCGCGGCTTAGATGCCATGGGAAAGGACTGAGGCTTATCTTGCAGACTCCTAACCCCAAGGCCCGATCACTGTACGGAAACAATCCTATAAACACCCTTATCAAAATTCAGCCAAATTAGCTGGAGTTAAGCTCAATAGGACTGTAACAAAATTAAAATCAAATTAAAGGTAAATAAAGGTAAAATTAAGGTTAAAGTAAAATTAAATTCAACTTTAAAATCGTAGTTGAAATAAGCTAAGACCCCTTTATCCCCTAAGGGAGGTACTTGCGGTTTACAGATCCTGGGCCCGATGCCGCGACTACCACCCGGAGACTCAACACGTGTTAGGCCCCACCACGTGGAGCCTGACCGGGGGAGGACCGTGAGTGTGCTCCTGGTGCCTGACTGTGCTCCGGTGCAGAGTCCGGCGCTGATCCCCACTGCAGCACGTGTGCGATCGCCATCTGATCGCACCGTGTGGAAATCCGTGCACCGCGCGGTTCGCCTCCGCGGTCACTCTCGTCGGGCCGGGATGGGCGATTCACTCAGGTCGGCGTTGCAGCCTCTAGCGCTCAGCCACCTTCGGGGCTTCGGCGCGAGGCTGTTTCCCCCCAAGAAGGCAGCAATCGTTGCACTGGAAGCTGGGCAGAGCAGAACACCTCCTCTGTGCTGCAGATCCGCAATTCTCTCTGCGAGTGCCGGATCCGGGCGGGCGGGGGGGGGGGGGGGAGAGGAAAGTAAGCCTTAAAGGCCCAGAGCCCCCGAATTGGTAAAAGGTAGATGAATTTAAATTAAGGTAACAAAAAAAAAACACTTAAGCAAAATTAAGTAGATTAAATTAAATTAAGAAAAATAAGTGAAGGTAGGACTCCAGTAAGCCCAAGGCTTACGGAACCCTCCAGCTGCTTGGAGGCTGAGAATACTGGAGGTAGTGGGTGGTCCCAGTGGTATTTATACCGCTCCACCTCCAAAAAGGTTGGGCTCAGCCTCCAAGCTGCTGGAAGGGTTGCGTAACCCAGAAGTAAAAGGGACTGGACTGGAGTGACGATAAGGAACCATTATTAAAGAAGACCCAGATAATCCACTGCTTGCCCCAATACAAGCATTATGAAACCTGTGTGTCTTTTTGGGAAACTGCTAGGTACTTGTGACCGGGATTGTTGGAAACAGGATATTGGGCTTGATGGATCTTGGTCTGACCCAGTATGGCATTTCTTATGGTCTTAAACCCTCACCAGTACTAGATATATTGTGAAGTAATACAAAACTCTACAACAATCACTCAGAACCCATAGAGAAAATCCATCATTCCATAACAGCATCAACTTCCAAAATTCACACAAGGAGCCTACCCAGAAAATAACAGCACTGTAAATATTGCAATGGGTCCTAGAACAACAATAAACCTATTTGGAAAACGGAACAAGCCAGATTACTACAGATCCCTATATAGACACTCCATGCTAACTAAATATCTGTCCTTGGTCACACATTCAGAATATAGATAGATCTTCACCAAGTATAGAATAAATTACCACCAACTAAAATAAAATTCTGTAGAGAAAAACTAATTGAACCCCCCCCCCCAAAACAGACTCTATGCCATACAACACCAGAGTAACAGAAAGCTGCAGATACCCCTATACTGTGCAAAGGATAAAGATAAAACATGTATGACCCAATATTCAAAGGGTCAACAGGACCTGCTAACCAAATGAACCCTGCTGAGAGGAATATTTAGTAGGTACTACTGGCCAGCGCTACTGAATATCCCCTCTAAGAGCCACAGTACTGTCTGGACTGTGCCACGGCAGTTTGTGGACAGGGCCAGCCCCAGCACTTAGCTAGTTAGTGGCAATTTTCAGTCCACTAACCAGCTAAGTGCCTGTATAAAGTCAAGTCATTTCAATAGCTGCCCTAACTTTATGCGGTCTGGCTATCCAACCAGCTGCTGAATATTGCCACTGTCCAGCTAAATGCAGCTAAATAAACTGTCCAGACAACTGCGCTGGTCAGCACCAAAACCAGATATTCAACGCCAGAGGATATCTGGATTCCAGCACTGAATATCTAGTTTCCCTTTTGCCTGTGGTTGTCAGGCACTTTAAAAACACTGACCGCCACAGGATGAATATTAGGCCTGTAAAATCCAAAGACAAACGTACTCCAATCATTAAACTGAAAATAAAATTCATTTTTCTACCTTTGCTGTCTGTCTGGCCATTTTATTCTCTGATCCTGTTGATCCCTCTGGTTTCTGCTTTCCTTTATTTTCTCTTAACTCACCCTCTAAGGTCACTAGTCCATCTGCCACTGCTCTCCCCTCGTGTCTCTTTACTTTCTTCCAACTCCTGACATTGATCTTTTCCTTGCAGCTTTCTTCCCTTTATTTTTTTCTATCAAATTAGATTTAATTTCTCCTTCTTACAATCCACTCCTCAATCTCGTCCGTTTTACCATGTCTACCTATCATTTTCAAATCTTTAACACAACCTCTCACACTTCCCATTTCTCTATCCTTCTCCAGCCACTTAGTCACCAGTGTTTAACAAGTTCTCCCCTTTCTCTATCTCTCTTCCACCCTTCTCCCAAAAATGGATGCAGAGAACATTTCCCCATAGAACTCAACATACAAAAAATAAATTTCTGATTCTGGTGTCATCTCAGTAACAGCAATATAAACTCAGTAACAGCATCTCTCTCCTTCTCTCCTGCCTTATACTGTATGTCCCCCCCCCCCTTTTTCTCACCATCTAGTGTCTCCCCTCCTTCTCATCCTGTGTCCAACATTTCCTCTCTTTCACCTCATGTCCTTTATCCCTTACCTTGTGTCCAGCCTCTGTTCTCCATCCCCCATGCCCCTAGCTTATCTCCAGCATCTGTTCTTCACCCCCCCCCCCATGCTCCCTACCCAGTATCCAGCATCTACCTTCATTCCCCAATGCCTCCTACCCATGTCCAGCTTGTGCCCTCCACCCCATGACCCTTATTCATTGCCCTCTATCTGCCCTCTATAACTTCCTACCCCATGTCCGGAGTCTTCCCTCTAGTCCCCTACACCCATGCCCACCATATGTCCTCTATCACCTTATGCCCCACCCCATGTGCAGTATCTACCCTCCACTCCCCTACCCAGTATCCACCATCTGCTCTCCATCCCCTTATGCCCCGCATCCCATGCCAGCATCTGCCCTCCGCCCCCTCACCCTATGTCAACCATATGCCTTATGCGTCCTACCCTACTCTCTATTACCCCATGCCAGCATCTACCCACCACTCCCCCA
The DNA here is from genome assembly GCA_033557465.1 of Ichthyophis bannanicus. Lineage (NCBI taxonomy): Eukaryota > Metazoa > Chordata > Amphibia > Gymnophiona > Ichthyophiidae > Ichthyophis > Ichthyophis bannanicus. The sequence goes on from CM066031.1 coordinate 253,631,558, forward strand.
CTGTATCCATCATCTTCCCTCCATCCCCTTATGCTCGTCACCCCATGTCCAGCCTCTGCTCTCTACCCCTCCACCCCATGTCCAGCATTTGCCATCCACATCCCCACTTTGTGTTCAGCATCTGCCCTCTGCCTCACTTTGTGTTCCACATCTCTCCTCTGACTCTCAACAGGTGTTCAGCATCTCATTTCCTGCCACTGCCCCTCCCACCTGCTGCTGCCACTGCTTTTCCTGTGTCTAAAGCGCAGGTCTCCAAGGCTCCAACTTTAAAATTTTTAAAACACATCAGTCTTTCCGACTCCTGCACACATTGAGGCCTTGCCAGTCCTGCCCCCCCCCCCCCCCAACACAAAGGCATGCGCAAGAAGGGAGCAGGATTGGCTGGGCCGTCAAAGCACATAGGAGTTGGAAAGGCCTGTGCTTTTATTTTGACAGTTGGAGCCTTGGAAGCTCGCTGCTGCCAACAGAGGAGCAGTGGTGGCAGTATCAGCAGGAGGACAATGTCACGGAAACGCTGATCTTCTCTTCAGACTTTTTGTTTTTTAGGCAGGGTGAGGCGGCTGCCCCTAGCATGTTTTGAGGGCATTTTCTGCTGCCCCCAAAAATCTACTGCCTGAGGCAGCTGCTTCACTCTGCCTAATGATAGAGCCGCCCCTGTATTTATACATACACATACTCACTCATAACAGTGGCAATTAACACAGGGCCTTTGCAGCTATCACACAATAATTCTGACCGTTAACCTGCAGTAACTGCAAAATCTAACAGCATTTTAGTAGCTAGACACCCAAGTATTTCCTTTTTCCTATGTAAAACAAATACAGAGGAAATCAAAACCTGAATTCCACTTATATCTACTTGCAAAATTAAAAGCTTGAAGCCCTGCTAGTGCCCCCCCTCCCAGGGAATTCCTTACTTACAAATCTAGCACAAAATTAAATTTTACATGGGGCTCTTTAAATTATCTGCACTCAAGGGGAAGCCCATAAATTAATTCACATTTTCACACTTCTGACATCTTTTGACATGGAATTAACCTCCAACACATGAACATTTTCTTTCATTCTTACTGGCGAACACATTGGTGAAAGAACAACCCACATAACATACAGAAGATGTTTCAATAAGTTCAGATCAGAAGAGAATAACACTGCTATTTAAGCCCCAGGGGGACCTTTGCATATTCTCTGTTAAATTGTGCTAAAGAGGTTTTGAAACTCATTTGCAAAAACAACCTGGATAACTCTAAAATATGATGACTGCCAGGGCTGTGTGGTTTCCTTTCTGTAATCACAGACATATCCTACAAGTCCTCGCTGGTTTTCCAGCTGCTCTGCTTTCCATTAGCTCAGACCTGTCAGGAGCCACAAGACAAACAGGCCACGCTTAAAGTGGAAATACCAGAAAGCACAGGCGGTTGCAAATCCCAGGCTCCAGGGATGTGTATTAGTCCACTTTTCAAAAAAGACACAGCAAGAGATATTTGGATGCCTCTGGTCTAATAAACCAATTAATCTGCATATCTTGAGTACCCTGAAAACTAGGTGGGGATGTAGACCTCAAACATTAAGTTTACATACCCTTGAACTAGATTCTCCCTCACCTCTGCAGTCACCCTTCTGGGTCTTAGCCTTACACCTCTTTTTATTTCTCTTTCGCATATATATTTTTACAACTTTTTAACTCTGCTGGAATAGAAGAAATTTGACTTATGATGACCATACTCCCATCCCGTCTTTAAAAATTCACTCACACAACCCCCATCTGTGGCCGTTGGATTTATGCTAATACACTAGCATCCTAATTTACCAATACTCACAATTGTCTGAACGGCTAGTCATAACTTGCAAAGACATACCATGAATGTCTCAGAAGTTAGATAAAATTCAGAACACCACTATTCTAAAAAACATTTTCAGTGAAAAGTTAAAGAATGGGAGCTAAATATGGGTACCACCAGATGTTGATGAACTGAAAAGATTAATATGGCACAATTAGATACCACCATGTTCCTTGACACTTGGGATCATCGTTTTATGAGCTGATCAACAAAGAGGGCGGTTTCAAATCATCAGAACGTGCTGAGCCAGTCCAAGGCCTTCCAGTTTACAATACCGAGCATGCTCGGATGTGTAGTTCAGCATTCTGTATGGAAAACGCAGGAAGCCCATAAAGGCTTGGAGGTAGCTGAGACATCTATGGACTCTCTCTGGAAAAAGGCGAAAAGGGCATGTAACATAAAAATGTACTAACAGTTGTTGATGAATTCATGTGCAACTCTTAGGAGAAGAGAATAAAGTTCCCTCTTCAAGTCTTGCTGAGTACCTTCACAGGATGAACCCGTTGTATATCATCTATACTAAATCTCAGCAAAGTGGCACTACAATTGATGTATGGTAGGAACGAAAAGGAAAAATACATACTGGCCACACGTCACCCAGGATTAAAAGGTGCCCAACCGTAGCTTATGCACTAGGGCTAATGATGGTGGTTTTGATAGTGCAAGTACTGCAGATGTAGATAATATCCTTGCCACAGATAAAGGCCATGGTGAGTGTGCTCGTGGACCCACTGTGGCAGGAGATATACCACAGAAACTAATGAGAACTTTAAGAGGATTAACTATGGTTAAGCGGACTTCTGCAGATAAAGAGGAGATAATGTACTGCTACTTTATTTTGGTACAAATCCTATATTAAATCAAGAGGGTATACAAAAAGAATCTGCCAAGAACTTGAAGAAAGAGGAAAACTGCCACAAGAAAAACTGCAAAAAGCAACGGATGCAAATTTAAGATCTTTAATTTCGCAGATCAAAATAAAAAAGTATGTGAATGATAACATCTTGAAGCAACTAAGAGCTTCTGTGGAAAAAGAAATAGAGGGAGGAGGAGGAGATCTAGGTGAGAATACCAGAAGAAAGGAATACGCAGAAACAGAAAAGAGCAGTTGAAGGGGAGATGGAGCTTGGAGACCTGGAACTGCAGGAGAGTGAGACAACTACAGGACAGGTCAACCAATCAACTGAAGAGGAGGAAGAAAGAGAGGAGAAAGACCCAGAGGTGGAGAAATTCAAGACTGAACTCCTAGTCCACATGGAAAAAGATGAATATTCTGAGTTCCAGACAAGAAAAAGGTTACCCAAGTTAAATTTAACACCTAAGGCTAGAAGTATGATAATTAATATGAACATGTCCAGTATAAAGGAACCATTTATTGACATCACCAAAATAAATCAAATACAATATTGTGCAGCTAAAATTATTACTGCAAGAACACTACCAACTAACATGCAGGGCCAGCAAAAAAAGAGAATAATAACAGTTCCTCCTTAGAAAAAGCACATCGAAGGAAAAATACAATCATTGTGTGCAGAGGTATTCCTGATAGACGGGTATCTAAAAGGATTAAGATCATCAAAGATATTGAGAAAGATCCAAGACCTGAAGCTGAAGCATGCTGCATTAACAGAAGACCTGAAATTTATATGTTCTAACAATAAATTGAAAGTAGCAGCAGAAGCGCAAAAACTGCAAAGATATGAAGAAAACAGATAAGAAAGATATCAAAATAAACTATTTAGACAGAACCAATGCTACAGGGAATTGGGAAAGAGCATTAGTCTGGTAAAAGCATCACCAACCACAGCCGAAACCGAAACCTTCTGGAGAAAGCTATATGCCCTATACAGCACAATCAAGAAGCAGAATGCTTACCCTGCATACAGGAGCATTTAGAAAAAGCAAACATCACACCTATGGAATGGCCTGTAGTAACAATGAAAGAGCTGGAATGCAGGTTAAAGCGAGCCCCAAACTGGGAGAGCCCTGGCCCAGATGGAGTGACCAACTTTTGGCTCAAACACTTAACATCACTCCACCAAGACCTGGCGAACTGTAAAAATCAATTCTTCGAGCAGCCAGACTTAACACCACAATGGCTTACTACAGGAAGAACATTTCTCATTCAAAAGGGGGCCCAAGTAACATTCCCAATAATTACAGACCAATAACTTGTCAACCTACATCTATAAGCTGTTCACTGCAATAGATGCAGACAGAATATATGATCATATTGAATCCAATAACATCATGGCAATAGAGCAAAAGGGCAATAAGAGGGGAGAGTATGGAACCAAAGACTAGTTAGTTAATGTTGAATAAGGCCATCATGCAGAAAAGCAGAAATCTCAGTATAACATGGATTGATTATAAGAAAACTTTTGACAGCGTCCCACACTCTTGGATAATAAATTGCCTTGAAATGTATAAAATAAAGCCTGGTTTGATGGAGTACATTAAGTTCACCATGACAATATGGCAAACCACACTCTCTTTGAAATATGAAGATGGTCAGTACATCATTCTTAACATTAAGATCCAATGAGGAATATTTCAGGGAGATTCGCTGTTGCCACTTCTGTTTTGTGTGGCGCTTTATCCAATGAGTACTCTCATCAACTCTTTGGGGTACGGATTTAGACTGAATCCTAAAGAAGGCAACAACCCAGAAGCAACATCCCATTTACTATTTGTAGACAATCTGAAACTCTACAGTTCCAGTGATCAACAAGGAACTCTGTGTGGTGAAAAGCTTTTCTGATGACATCAGGATGAGTTTTGGCCTTGACAAGTATGCTAAGGCAACTGTTTTTATTTATTTATTTATTTATTTATTTATTTATTTAACCTCCTTAAATCAAGGTGGTTTATATTGAACTCAGTTGTTTACATTGTAACAATATGATTTAACCTCAACTTTATAACTTGGGTACATTAAAATTCTGGGGAAGGGATGTACATAGGGGAAGTTGTAAACAATCATTAACAATTAAGTACTTAATTTATTTATAAGTGTAACTTATTTACATTGAGGTGAACCTTGATGTTTGTGTAATGCTTTTTGAGGAAAATTAAGCAAAACAGAAAACATCTCCCTGGCTGAAGGCTGTGACGACCATGAACAGGAAGACGTATATAAATATCTCTGAGTAGAGGAAGAAACAACATTCAAGCAGAAAGAACTGAGAAAAAAGATTAGTAAAGAATACTACAGGAGATTAAAGAAAAGTGCTTTATCATCACGGAATAAGATACAAGCTATCAATCAGCTGGCAATTCCTATACTCTCATACAGCTTCAGGATTGTGGACTAGTCTCTTAAAAATCTTGAAAAACTGGATATGCGAACAAGAAAACTCCTCCATGCCCATTAAGTAATTTACAAGAATCAGAGTATGCCAAGACTGTACATCCCTAAACCTGAAGGAGGGCTAGGTCTCATAGAGATTGTTTACACATACAAGATACTGTCATAGGCCTCAGAGCCTGCCTAACTGCATCATCGGATCTAAATACATAAAAAATACTGAAATATGAAAGTAAATGTCCAGAATCTGTCTCCATCATCAAATTTGGACAAGCGTTCTGACAACTGCAAGGAATAGATAAAAATCCACAAGCATACACTGGGAACAGAATTTGCAAAACAAGAGAAAAAAAACTATTTAAAGAATTAGATCAACAAGTAAAAACAAGTGGAAAATACAGAGTGTTACTCCAGGAACCCTTTATCAATCAAGAATAGACACATGAATGGTTAAGTAGAGGTGAAATGAAACCGAAGGATGAGAAGTTGATAGTTGCAGGCCAGTACAGGGGCTTACAGACGAGATGGTTTACAGTGAGCATTGAAAAAATGGCAAAAAAGACGTGTCGATTCTGTGGAAAAGAGCTGGAAATAATGACTCAACTCATAGCTGGCTGTGAAGTTCTGATGGCAGAAAATTTCTATACAGAAATGCACAATAAAATAGCACGACTTATCCATTGGAAACTCTGTAAACACTACATCACTGTGCCTGAAATGCAATGGATCATGACCCTAAAAAAATTAGAGAGAATGAAAAGGTTATGATCACCTGGGATACTCCCATACCGACCAATAAAGTGCAGTTACTCACCTCTAGCAGGTGTTCTTCGTGGACAGCAGCAATAATTCCTCACGTATAGGTGATGTCCCCGGTGGAGCCCCACACGGGAACGCTCCCCAGCTTCCATAGGAAGTTTTGGGAGGCTCCATCGCACATGTCTTCCCACCTGCCACGGCGTCATCCTCTCTCCAGTATGATAACCAAGCTAATAGCCAAAAAACAACTCCAAAGAGAGGTGGGAGGGCTGTGAGAATTTATTACTGCTGTCCACAGAGAACAGCTTCTACAGTTGAGTAACTTCACTTTCTCTGTGGACAAGCAGGTAGTAAGTCCTCACGTATGGGACTCCCAAGCTACAGACTACCGGAAAATGAAAAAAACAGTCCAACAGGGGCAACAAAACTAGAGAACAGAGAAAAAGAGCATGGGTAGTCCCTCTGAGGGACTCGACTGACTCAGCATCCACAGCATACATTGCACTGGGAGGGCTCTTTCAATAGCCTGGACGGACTGAAGGGCCAGTGGGAGGAATTGAATCTAAGTACCAAACAGATGCTGGCATATGGCCTGGCTGAAGTTACTGTCACGTCGGGCATCCCCATCCAGACAGTATTGGGTTGTGATAAGGTGTGGACTGAGGACCACATTGCAGCCCTGCCAATTTCTTCCGTGGAGACTGAGTGCAGATTGGCCACCAAAGCAGCCATGGCTTGGACACTGTGAGCCATGACACGACCCTCAAGGCTCAGATCTGCCTGAGCATAAACGAAGGAAATGCAGTCTGCCGTCCAAATGGACAGCGTGCATTTAGAGACAACAGCACCAAGCTTGCTGGGGTCAAAGGAAACGAAGAGCTGGGTGGAATGCCTATGCGCTCTCATCCGCTCCAGATAGTAGGCCAGGGCACGTTTACAGTCCAATGTGTGCAGCATGGACTCTGCTCTGTTGGCATGAGGCCTGGGGAAAAAGGTAAGACCACCGACTGATTAAGGTGGAAAGAGGAGACCATCTTGGGCAAGAAATGTGGACGCATCCGTAGCACTACTCTATTCTGATGAAACCTAGTGTACGATGGGTGAGCCACTAAGACCTGAAGCTCACTAATATGGTGGGCCAAGGTGACCACCATGAGAAACATGACCTTCCAAGTCAAGAATTTTAGCAGGCAAGACATAAGCGGCTCAAAAGAAGCTGCGCCAGCACCACATTGAGGTGGGGGCTTAACTGGATGTTTAGAGAGAAGCAAACCCCGTATAAAGCAGGCCATCAGTGACTGAGCAGAGATGGGTTTGCCCTCCAAGCCATGATGGTAGGCCCCAATCTTGCTCAGATGGACCCGGACTGAACTGGACTAGAGGCCGAAATTTGAAAGGTGTAGAAGATATTCCAGGAGCTTTTCCACTGCACACGAGAAGGGATCCAGTGTCCTGTCAGCGCACCAGAGAACCTTTGCCACTTAAAAGCAAAGGAATAGTGTGTGGAATCCCTGCGGGAAGCCAGGAGAACATCTTCACTTCCTCAGGCAGGTTAAGTTCAGAGGGAACTACCCATTCAGCATCCAAGCCATGAGGGCCGGGGGCTGGACTTTGGGGTGGAGTAAGGTCTCATCCTTCTGAGAAATGAGGTCTGGGTCACAACCCAGACAGAGAAGCCCCCGTCAAGAGAGTAGAAGCAGCAGGGAGATCCACAGCTGCCTGGGCCAGTATGGGGCGATGAGGATCATGGTACTCCATAAACCATTATTAAAGGAGACTGGGATATCCACTGCTTGCCCCAATACAAGCATTTTGGAACCTGTGTCTTTTGGGGAAACTTCTAGGTACTTGTGACCTAGATTGGCCACTGTTGGAAACAGGATTCTGGGCTTGATGGACCTTGGTCTGACCCAGTATGGCATATCTTATGTTCTTACCCCAGCCTGCCTGGAGCTTTAGCAACATCTTCATCATAAGGAGGGTATATGTAAAGCAGCCCCACCCACCAGTTCAGGAGTAAGGCATCCAAGGCCAGCTAGTCACTGGAGGCCATCCTAGAGCAGAACCGACCTACCTGGATGTTGTGTGGTGTGACGAAGAGATCTATCAACAGAATGCTCCACTCTCGAAAGATGCGGTCCACTACCCTCCTGTGTGGCTCGAGGACCCTGCTGAGGTGGTCCGTCAGGGCATTTTGCTCTCTAGGCAGGTAGGTCATTCTCTGCTCCATCCCATGGGGCACGGTGAACTTCCACAAGTGCACCGCCTCCCAACACAGGAGGTTCGGTTACAGGCTGCCCTCCTTGTTGATGTAAAACATCACTACCTGGTTATCTGTTTGAATCAGGACTACCTGGTTGGTCACGTGTACTTGGAATGCCCAGAGGGCATTCGCAATGGCTTGGAGCTCCAGGAAATTTATTTGGTGTTGCGTGCATAGGCCATCCAGATGAGCTCCCCAACCCAACTTGGATGCGTCTATGGTGAATATCTGGTGAAGCAGCAGTGATTGGAAGGGGAGGAGGAGTGGCTCAGTGGTTGGGACAGGTTACCTCAGGCTGGAAGGCTGGGGGTTCAATTCCCACATGGGGAGAAGCAACCTCAGGCTGGAGGGACTGGGGTCTCTAGTCCCATGGCCACTCCTTGTGGCTTTGGGCAAGCCACTTAACCCTCCATTGCCTCAGGTACACTTAGATTGAGAGCCCTATGGGGACAAGGGAATAAAAAGTACCTGTTAGTCTACATGTAAACCACACTGATTCTAAAGAGCATAGTATAAAAAAGAAATAAATAAAAGGGGAGACCCCAGAGCAGGTTCTGCAGCTCCAGCCACCACTGGAGGGATTCTTCAAGGGACGTGGTAAACACCACCTGATCCTGGAGGTGGCCAGTGGCTTGCCACCACTGGGTGCTCAGGGTCCACTGAGATTGTTGGATTCAGAGATAGGCCAACAGCGTCACATGTACTGTTAAGGCCATGTGACCAAGCATCCACAGCACCCACCAAGCTGTCATGTGACACCTCTGTCAGACAGCAGCAACCACATCTGTGAACCTCAGGCCCAGGTCATATCAAGGAGGGCCGCAATGAATTCCAGCTGCTGAGAAGGTTAGAGGAGTGACTTGGGGTAGTTTATCACAAACCCCAGCTGCTTGAGCACCTGAATGGTTAGGTGAGCTGAATGCTGGACCCCACCCAGTGTGGAGCTCTTTATGAGCCAATCATCTAAGTAAAAGAAGACAAACACCCCAGGGTCCGGAGGTAAGTGGCCACCACCACCACAAGACACTTTATGAAGACCTTGGGGGTCAACGTCAGTCTGAATAGAAGTACTTGGTACTGAAAGTGCTGGTCTCCCAGCATGAATCAAATGTATTTTCTGTGCAGAGGATGGATCGGGATATGAGTGTACACATCCTTCAGATCCAAAAAGCATAGCCAATCATCCTTGAGGTGGAAAGGGAGTAGAGTCCCTAGGGAAACCATCTTGAACTTTTCCCATAATAAGAAGTGGTTGAGGTTCCAAAGATCAAGAATGGCCGGAATCCCCCCTGTCTTTTTGGGAACCAGGAAGTACCGAGAATAGAAGCCCAGCACAACCTGAGCCAGAGGCACAGGCTCAATGGTCATCTTGGCCAGCAGAGGGGCAGCTTTCTCCTGGAGAAGACCGTGGTGAAGCAGGTCCAGAGGGTACTCTCCTGGGAAGAAGTGCGGTGGCAGCTCAGTAAAGTGCAGCAGGTACTCGCTCCAGACGATCTGTAGGACCCAGGCTTCCATGGTGTCGAGAGGCCACCTGCGCACGAAGTGGACGAGCCATCCCCCCACCTGAGGGGGCACCCCGTCGGGGACTGGGTGATTGGCCACACTCCTGAGGAACCAGTAAAAAGCCCACTCCCAGATTGGGCTGAGGCATAGTTTGGGCCTTCTGAGGCTTGTCGCGCCTCTGGCAGGGGCCTGTGCCTTTGGCTGATCACCCTAAGGGCTTTGGTAGCAGCGGCACTTGCGCTGGTAGAAGGTCTTTTTACGCCAATATTTCTTCCTCTGCTATTTCTTCCTCGAGGGGTCAGCAGTCTTTCATGAGAGCCTGGAGATGGTAACATGTTCCTTCTCAATCTTGCCTACCCTCTCCTCCACCAGCTTGCCGAAAAGGTTCTCCCCCCCAAAAGGCACATTCGTCAGCTTTTCCTGGACCAATTGTTCTAGATCAAAGGACTGGAGCAAAGCAAGGCACCCGGCCAGCCGACTTGAAGGCATCATAGGTGGCACGAAATATGTACTTCAAGCAGTCCTTGCCATGGCCCACCAGGGTGCAGAAGGAATCAAGGCGCTTCGCTGGTATGAGAAAGCTGAACTCGTTCAAGTCCACCATGATGTCCTTCAGCAACATACTCGTGTAAAGTTAGTAAAAGAGTATGCGGGTAACCAGTATGGAGCCTTCAAAGCATCTCCACATAAAGACATTGAGGGTCCTGAGGCACAAAGGACTGAGACTTGGTGATTTTAATCGGTTTAATGGTGAACTCTACAACCAAGGAGTTGTGGGGCAGCTGAGACTTCTCGAAGCCTGGGGCCTAATGGATTCTCGTACATGGAATCGAGTCGCCGACTGATGGCCAGCACTGTAAGGGGATTCTCCCACATTCTGAGCAGCAGACGCCGTAGGATTCGGTGCACAGGCATCGTAATGGCCTCCTTGGGAGCAGAGGGATATTGGAGGATCTCAAGCTCGCCTCTAGCGAGAACGGAATGGCTTTTGCCATGTCCCAAATGAAGTCCTGGAAGGCATTGTCCTCCGAAGCAACCTCCTTTACTCATACGGAGGGGAAGGATCTGAGGGCAGGTCTGGAACTACTGCTTGGAAACCAACGATTCCTCCTCCATCTCCCATCACTCGGAATCTGACTCCGAAAGGAAGTCAAAATAATGCTGGGTCTCTCCCATCCCTCAGAGCCCAAGATGCTGGACAGAGAGATGGCAGTCGGGACTGGTGTGGACTCCGACCACCGAACTGATGCTCCCTCCTTGGCAGGCAGTGTATGGATCTCCAGGATGGGTGGTACAGCATGTAACAATGCTGCTGAGGGCAGTGGGGCCCTCAGGGCCCATGCAGCCAGGACCACCATATGCGCCTCAAAGGCTAGCACTGCCATCTCTCTGAGGTCATTGAAGCTGGGTTGACAACTCTGGCCACTAACTCCAGCACCAATCTTGAGGACACCACGATGATTAGCATATCGAGAGACTGCCAGTGGCTCTCTGGAGCCTTGGGAGTTGACTCCTCCCACCGGGGCAGCTTGACAAGCTGCTCCCAGCCATTACCCTCGATAACACACCAGGAAAGGCTCTGGTGTCGATGTCTGTGGCCTTTGGCTCAGTTCTTGGATGCCCCCTTCGATGTCAACGGAGCGGATGACTACTCCTTACGTGACTCTGACCGGAAGTTGATGGACAGCTTCCGTGGAGCTCAGTGGAGCTCCGCGAGGGCGTCAACACCAATGTTGATGATGAGGATGCCGAATCCAATGGCCTGAAGAGGGACTCTTACTGCTTCTCTTAGCCCTTTAGGCCCTTCCTGGTCATCTGCAAGCAGAGATTACAAGAGAAGAGCTCATGGTCAGGTCTGAGGCACTAGAGGCACCAGTTATATTGGCCGGAGATCAAAATGACGCATGCACTTTTTAAATCCACTTGCTGGCTCCCTTTGACATGATCAGGAAGATGGCCACCGCGAGATCAAACGGCTCAATATCTCCAGCCAGCAAAAACAGGAAAGTAAAGAAAATCCCAAAAAGAACAAAAAAATTAAGAGAGCAACGTCGGCAGGAGCCAAAACACCTGACGACAGGCAGTAGGTACTAAAAAAGAAAAGAGACCCATGAGGGGGCAAGAAAAAAAATCAACAGTGAATGTAAACAGCTACCAGGCATTTATTTCTCACAACATAAAGAAAACATTCAACAGCCTGCACAGCTTCAGGACTCTGGAAATCCCCAACTTGCTAGTTAAGGTAACCAAGTCCACAGTTTAAGCCAAAATAATGAGCTCATCCCTTCCTAGCAGCCTCTAATGAGCATGTCATTAATCAGGCTCTGGCAAGCTGTCCAAGCTATGCTCAATCTGTTGCAGGGACAGCTCCACAAATCTGAGACAGTAAATCTACTATACCAGACAGCGAAAGCGCTCTGAATTCCACAGCTGCATACTCGGGTCCCCATCTTCCCTATCTGTGAGTTTTCCATGACTCAACAGCTGCCTATCAGCGCAGACTCTCCCCAGCGCTTCCATGGGGGATCGCATGACATGAAACACTGCCCACAGGTCTCACTGGTTTGATGAAGGGGATGTGGCGTGTGCTAAGAGCTCAGCAGAGACAGAAGATCTGCACAGCACCTACCATGTATGCTGTGGGGTCACAAGGCAGCACTTGGACAGAAAACATACATGAATGATGAGCAGCCTAAACTCCAGGTGGTGATCAGTAACAATCAAGACCAATGCAAGGATATGAGGCGCCTTAGGCAAACCGTCAATCCTGCTACCACCCTTACCCTCTGCTGGCATCCTTCTCCAACCCCTCAGATGCAGACCTCTGCATGGGGGCACTTCCACTGTGAGGGAGGAATAACCAGAGAGACTCTAACTGATTGCTGAAGCATCCTGAACAGTGAGAAACAGGAATGTGTAACAGTTCTATAGAACCCTGTGGAACAGTAGAAAACCACAGTCCTGCAGAGCTAACTTGGCTGAATAAGCTTGGACTGTGTTGCATTGGTTTGACATTGTGGGACTAATTTATGAAGTTTAATGTGGCTGTTTGAGGTATTTTTTTCAAAAGAAGGACTTCCATGTGATAACTGTAGTGCGCTGCGAGGCTGTTAATCTTGTTTGTTTCATGTTTTGTTTTTATTGTAAACTGCCCTGGGCTACTTAAACATTTTAAAGGCAGAACATAAGTTTGACATTAAGTTAAATTAAATTGCCCCCAAGCACCAAACCATTGATCACATCGTTATCCTACAGACCTTCATTAATAAGCACATAAAAACAAGTTCTGAGGGGAAAAAAATTGTACATGCTTTAATTGCATGCTTTATTTTAAAAAATGAGAAAGGCAGCCCATGGGAGGTAGAGAGACAATGCAACATCATGGTGAGCCTGGAGAGAGGTGAAGTTTCCCAGCATGTGGCAACCTGCTGACCTCTTCATTCAGGGCTTCCTGAGATCTGTAAAATGCTACTGTGCTGCAGCGCATAACCGCGGGGACGTGTTCAAGGGATCGCCCCTTTAGAGCTACAATGGAGCACGGGGGAGGCTAGATGTTATTTTTGACACTGAAGAAATTACAGGTATTCTTTTTTTTTTTTAATAATGGTCACGTGCAAAAAGTACAAAAAAAAAAAAGAATGTGACTTAAGAAATAAACTTCCTCTGGCCCGATGGATGGGCATCTAACCATACTAAAGGGCGGAGCTTCAAAAGCCTCTGCCTGATGCCTCTCTAACTTCTGGGGGCCTGCCCACCTCACCCCACCTAAGGCTCTTTTGGTTTCTCCAGGGGACAATTCTCCTTTTGGTAATTTTTCCCTTTGGAGTTGTATGGACACTCGAGTATGCTGCAGCCTCATGGTCTCTAATCAGTTGTTGGGGTTCCTGTTCCAAAAGTTGTTCCTTGACCTTCACTGGGCAATATCACTCAGGTTGACATGGAATCTACAAAGCACGTTTACCTTGTTGGATATATGGAAAACTGGAGGGGCTGCAGTGTCTCAGTTTTGTGCATTTTTTTAAACATAGTAGATAAAATGTTGGAGGTTGATAATCTATTAACATGGAGACCTTTTTGGGATCCTTGCAGCCTGGAACTTTATATACAAAAGGAGTATCCGTGATTATAGATAGTCTTATTCTGCATAAGCAGATTGAGAACTTAAATCACAATATATGCATTTGCTTACATTTCCAAGTATTCATTATGTTTCTCCAAAATTACTATTAAAGAAATATTTCAAAGTCTTGTTATTGTCAAATCCAGAAGATGTCATTATTACTAACTGTTATTACTTTTCTACAAGAATTAAGGAAACAGAGGTGGTGGCAGAATGTGGAGAATTTTGATGTAAAGGTTTTAGAAACATTCCAAGATAATATTGCCATTCACGCTGCTTTCTTGGTCTCGTTTTCCTCATAAAGGAATAAGTTGGTTGTACTAAAAGCTTATTTTAAGAAGAAGGATCTGATGTTTTCTGGCCAAAAATATTCAAATATTTTCTGATGTATCATAGAGCCGCTCAAATAAAACAGATATCTTTTCGTCAGCTTAAGAGTAAAGTGCTCACGTTGGGTGCAACTTTCTTTTTAAAGATTCCCATGTAAGTGTTTCGTTAAATATCAGGATGTGAATTATGTCTATTTTGATCTACTGCAACACAAAATATTTCTTTTTCATAAGTCCAGTTAATGCCTGAAAATGGCAATGTTTAGGTGGGGATTTGTATTAAAGGTCTTGTTAATTGCAGATAATTATGGATGAGGCTCATTCAGGGCAGCAAAGCCATAATCATATGTTTAGTTTTCATTTCTAATATTATGAAGTATTTTTGTGTCCTTTCTCCCTATTAATGTGAACTTTAATATGGGCAGTACTATGGGGCATGTTTACTGAAGGTTAATGAATTCAATGCACATTAACTGCCACTGCATCCATAGAAAGAAAAACTCTCTGGACACTTAACGTGCGTTTAGTTCATGAACGTGCTAAATCCTTTAGCAAACATGCCCCTATGTCTTTCTTTTTCTTTTAGGTTTATTATGCTTTATATGATTTTCGGCCTTTGATTTCTCATTTTTTGTCTGTTTTAGAAATCATATTTCAAAAATGAAAACTAAACATGATTATGGTTTTTCTGCCCTGAATGAGCCTCAGAAGCTAAGCAGGGTTGGACTTGACTAGTAATGGATGGGTGACCACTTTGGAATACCAGATGCTGTAGACTTACTGCGTGGAAAGGAGGCCTGACAAGGAAAACCCAAGTGCTGGGCGGCCAGGAGTCAGTACCGACTCGACGGCACATGCACACTTGGCACTTGCCTCAACCTGAAACCATTGCAAACTGGAATCATGGGGAAAGGTACGAAAAGTAAAAGTAATTTTGTATTCTGCACCGTGGCGGAGGAAATCTGTTGTCAGACTAGACTAGAGGCAGAGTCTGGTGTCTTTCGGTTTCTTCAGTTTTGGTCTGCACACTTCTTCCTTTAGGCTTACGTAATCTGAGGTGTGCTCCAGTTCTTGGTGACTTAGGTAAAACTGGAATTTGTGTTGAAAATCTGTTGGCAGTTTTTGGAAGAATCACGTTTTCCAGATTCAGCTGGAGGACCCATGATTTGAAGAAGTTTCAGGTAGGTTGATTGGTTTGCTGAGCATGTGGACCAAATTGTCTGAATACAACACGCATCCGATTTCTGAATTATTTTGTTTCTCATCTGGGATGAAGCCTTCTGTAGCATGGGGAAATCCCTTCTGTAAAATCTTTCGAGGAGGTTTAAATCCTCTCGGTTTGACGGTGCTCATTCCATTATGTTCAGCAGGGTATTATACAAGTTTGGTCCTACCTTAGTCTTTTGGTTGACAATGCATTCTCAGCTCATAGTTCGGACCATAAATTTGGAGCTTGACCAAAAAGAAACTGATGTAGATATGTTACGGATGCAGTCCCAGTCCTATAATCTAGTTTGCCTGTAGGTGGTTTATCTTTCCCTTAAACTGATATAACTAAATCCATCTATATATGTGGGATACACATTTCCCAAAGCTGATAGAGAAGAGAAAACAAACAGACTTCTCAGAAAAGACTAAACGTGAAAAATGTCATAATCCCTGGAAATGGGAGAATCAGCAACAGCACCAGGCCAGAAACATGTGACCAGAGACAACAGTGACCACCACCAGACCCTATGGCTGCTTTTATTCATTTCCTCTGTTTGTAATTCCTTTTTACCATGTTATGTATTACTCTGACAGCACAGACAAATTATCATGCCAATTTCAAACTTGAAAAATCAGTAATGGTGAGAGAGGAAAGCTTGCAGAGGGCATGTGGCCAATGGCCTTGTGCTAAGGGAGAGAGTGGCACCTACAAGCTGCATGGGGGGTTTGAATAACTGTATTGATAACCGAGAACACAGGTTTCTATCTGTTGACAGGCTCCAGGGCCATGTATCAAGCTCCATCGAACCCTCACAGGTGGATGACATGTAACAAAGATGCATTATTTATCTGATCATTTATAACAGTGCTTGTGCGGCAAACATTCCAGTGTGCCACAGGAGCCCTGGAACCTCAGGCGAATGGCAAGCACTGAATTGACGCAGGCACAGTAACAGGCTGATTCACACATGTTTTGTGAGTGAAGCAGTGTGTCTGAGCCATTTATGAAACCTGTCCAACACTTGTTCTTAGTTTCTGTCTCCATTGTTGTCTCCGTTGCCATGCCGACGCCGATGCACACACAGCCTTTGACCCTCTCCCCCTTGCCGCTGCTGCTGTAGCTGCCGCTCCCCCCACGCCACTGCCATGGCTGCTGTTCCTGATCCTTTCAACTGTCCTTCCCCCCTCAAACGTTGCCGTTGCTGGCCTTGGCGCCTATTGCTGTTAGGAGGGAAGGTAGGTAAAAATATTGCCATTTATTTATTTTTATTTTTGTATTTAGCAGGGATTTATTGATGGCCCAGAATGCTGGGGGAGGAAGTGCAGACTTGCTGCCTGTGGAGGACGGGGAGTACAGAAGTGCTGACTGTCCGGGAGGGGAAGTGCGGAGAAGAGAATAAAAGTGCTTTTTAAGGTAAGAGGAAAAAGTGCTGCAAGGACACAAAAACCTGAGAGAGTCCGGAGCCTGCCTGTATTCCATAGTGACTCTGAAGTCCTTGAGGGGTCAGAATGAGTCAGAACCACCTGTGTGAAAGGCATGGACTACAGGCAGACCTCACACTCTCTCAGGTTTATGTGTGCCTGTAGCACTTTGACCTTTTGCCTAAAAAGGCTTTTATTCTCTTCTCCACCCCCTCCCCACCACCCACAGGACAGGAAGAATTTCTGTACTCTCCCTCCCTTCTGCACAAGTGCTGCCTGTCCTGTTGGGAAGTGGGTGGCGAGGAGACTAAAAGTGCTTTTTAGGGAAAGAGCAAAAAGGTGCTGCAGGCACACAAAAACCTGAGAGAGCGTGGGTGCCTGCCTGTAGCCCATGCCATTCACAGACGTGGCTCTGATGCATTCTGACCCCTCAAGGACATCAGTAGGATGGACCAGAGTCACCTCAGTGCACACATGAAATATACGTACTGTAGGTCCTGTGTTTTTTTTCACTTTCTTATGTTGGGTCTGCTATGGCTGCTGCATCAGAGTTGCTGGCCTGTATAGTGCGGCCGTAGAAGGGGGATGGGGAGGTGGGGAAGAGGAAAGGGGCAATGACGGGAGATGCTGGACATGGGGCAGAATATGGACAGAGACGCAGGAGCAAGGTGGACATAGGGGAAAGAGACAAGGAAGAAAGATGATGGACATGGGGTGGGAGAGTGAAAGAGAATAATGGCAGGGACTCAGAGGAGGGATAACTTGGGACATTACCATTCCGACGGATAAGAAAATGGATAAGAGGAAACCCAACATAGCGGTAAAGGAGAAAAACACCAGAACGACAATGATAATAGAGGTGTCGGTTCAGAGTGATTATTCTGTGAATCACATGGCGATGGAGAAGATCCTGAAGTACCAACAAATGCAGTCAGAGATCAAGAAATGTGGCAGAAAGATCCAGAAACATTTTCCATTGTATTGAAAGCCACAGGCATGACAAAGAAGAAGAGGGAAGAGTTAGTGAAAGACTGAGAAATAAGAGGCTCTGGAAGGAGATAGAGAATGGGGCATGGAAGGGCTGGGGTAAGGAAATGATGGAATGCCTGCAGTATTTTAAAAAAACAAAAGAAAAATTAAGAAATGGTTGGTAAGAAAGAGGAATGAAATCTAGTTAGGGAAATGGAAAAAAAATGGAAGCAAAGAAAACAAAGGTGATATTTTAACTTACCACTTAATATCCTTTCCTTGAGTCCTGCTAGACCAGTCCTATACAAAATTATCTTTTATTTATGATATGTGTTTTTATTGTTTTATCTTGTTTTTACTTCTTAAGTATATGATATATATTTATTATAAATTTATATATTTATTACAAATTTCTATACCACATTTTCCTAAAGATCAAATGTGGTTTACAATAAACAACAATTTGAATAGTACAGTGAAAAGTACATCTTCAATTACAAAGAACTATTTAACTATATACATTAACACAAACATATGCATGTTTGTCCTTCCCTGAATGAAAATTAATTTATTATGGTTGTAACAATGTGCATATTATGTTTTTAACTGAGGTCCCGAGCCCCTGATGAAGTCCAGTTGCTGAAACATGGACGTGTAGGGACAGACTCTTGGGGCAGAAGCCAAGCCGAAAGGGAGCACCCTGTATTGATAGTGCCCGTCCCCATTATGAACTGCAGGTTCTGCCTGTGGTTGGGGCGAATGAGGATTTGGGTATAGGCATCCTTCAGGTCTAAGGAGCATAGCCAATCTCCCTGCTGGAGATAGGGCAGCAATGTTCCAAGGGAGAGCATCTTGAACTTCTCCCTCACCAGGAATTTGTTGAGGTTCCGCAGGTTGAGGATGAGTCTTAGGCCCTCTGTCCTTTTTGTCATGAGGAAGTACCTGGAGTAGAACCCCTTGCCCTTGAGATGGTGGGGCATCGTTTCCACTGCTTTGTCCTTGAGAAGATCTGCCAACTCCTTCAGTAGAAGGTCCCGGTGGAGGGGAGACCTGAGGGGCTCTCCCGGAAAATAAGCAGGAGCTGTCTGAGTCAGGTGGAGGAGGTAACCCTCCCTGACCACCCAAAGTGCCCAGGAGTCGGTGGTGATGGTCAACCACCTCTGGGCATAGTGGATCAGACATCCCCCTGTGGGCTGCTGAACTTCTTGGGGCACAGAGGATATGCTCAAGGAGTCAAAACTCCCCCCCCCCACCCATGTCCCGTGGCCTGCTGACCCTGTTGGGGAACCGGGGAGGCCTGAAAAAGTGGATAGTTTCTGTAAGCAGCCCTTTTCTCGGGTAGAAGGGCTTTTTATCCGAGCCCTTCCTTCAGGGAGGGGCAGTGGTCTTTTTAGAGAGCCTGGTCCTAGTCATGAACTCGCTCTCCAGCTCAGCAGCCTTGTTGGTCATGGGTTTGCCAAAGAGGTTCTCTCCTTGGCATGGGACATAAGAACATAAGATATGCCATACTGGGTCAGACAAAGGTCCATCAAGCCCAGTATCCTGTTTCCAACAGTGGCCAATCTAGGTCATACGTACCTAGCAGTTTCCCCAAAAGACACAGGTTCCGCAATGCTTGTACTGGGTCTAGCATTGATATCCTGGTCCCCTCTTAATAATGGTTTATGGACCTTTCCTCCAGGAACTTGTCCAAACCTTTTTTAAACCCAGCTACACTAACAGCCTTTACTACATCCTCCGGTAACAAATTCCAGAGTTTGATAACACGTTGAGTGAAAAAATATTTTCTTTTATTAGTCTTAAATAGTTTACCCTGTAGCTTCATTGCATGTCCCCTAGTCTTTCTATATTCTGATAACGTAAACAATCGATCTACGTTCACCCGTTCCACTCCGTTCATTAATTTATAGACTTCTATCATATCTCCCCTCAGCCGTCTCTGTTCCAGGTTAAAGAGCCCTAACCTTTTTAGCCTTTCTTCATAGGAGTATCCTTCCGTCCCCTTTACCATTTTGGTGGCTCTTCTCTGAACCTTTTCTAATAACTCTATATCCTTTTTAAGATACGGCGACCAGAATTGCACATGGAATTGCACCATGGAACGATATAGAGGCATTATAATATCTTTTGTTTTATTTTCCATTCCTTTCCTTATGATACCTAGCATTCTATTTGCTCTCTTGGCCGCCGCTGCACACTGGGCGGAGGGTTTTAACATGTTATCCACAATGACGCCTAAATCTTTTTCCTGGGTGGTGGTTCCTAATGTGGAACCTTGCATCGTGTAACCATAGTTTGGGTTGTTCTTCCCTAGGTGCATAACTTTGCACTTGTCCACATTAAATTTCATCTGCCATTTTGATGCCCAGTCTTCTAATTTATCAAGATCCTCTTGCAATTTTCCACAATCCTCTTGGGTTTTAACAACTTTAAATAGTTTTGTGTCATCTGCAAATTTGATAACCTCACTCGTTATTCCACTTTCCAGGTCATTTATGAATATGTCAAAAAGCAGCGGACCCAGCACAGATCCCTGGGGTACACCACTATTCACCTTTCTCTATTGGGAAAATTGGCCATTTAGCCCAACCCTCTGCTTTCTATCTTTTAAACAGTTCTTGATCCAAAGTAGTACACTGCCTCCTATCCCATGACTCTTTAGTTTTGCCAAAAGTCTCTGATGAGGGACCTTGTCAAAGGCTTTCTGAAAGTCCAGATACACTATATCAACCGACTCACCTTTGTCCACCTGTTTATTCACACTTTCAAAAAAACATAACAGATTAGTAAAACAAGATCTTCTTTGTCTAAAGCTATGTTGCCTGTCTCCCATTAGGCCATGACTATCTACATGCTGAGTAATTTTATTCTTTATGATGGTTTCTACCATTTTTCCCGGTACTGACGTCAGGCTCACCGGTCTGTAGTTTCCCGGATCACCCCTGGAACCCTTTTTAAAAATTGGTGTTACATTGGCGATCCTCCAATCTTCAGGTATTAGAGATGATTTTAATGATAGTTCACAGATTACTAATAGCAGGTCTGCAATCTCATATTTCAGTTCTTTCAACACCCTTGGATGTATGCCATCCGGCCCAGGTGATTTGCTACTCTTCAGTTTATCTAATAGTTGTAATACATCTTCCCGATGTATCGATATTTCCTTCAATTCTTCCGCACCATTAAATACCACTTCAGTCATGGGTAACATCCCTACATCTTCCTCAGTAAAGACCAAAGCAAAGAATTCATTCAGTCTCTCCGCTATCGCCTTGTCGCCTCATAGTGCCCCTTTAACTCCTCTATCATCTAATGCAGCGTTTTTCAACCACTGTGCCGCGGCACACTAGTGTGCCGTGAGATATTGTCTGGTGTGCCGTGGGAAAAATTCCAATTTCATCCGTAACATGTGGCCTCGGCTCACAAATTAGGGTTGCCAACCGGCCGGTTTTCAGCTGGCCTGGCCAGTTTTTCCATGGTCAGGCCGGCTGCCAGCACAGTTGTAAAACCGGCCATTGAAAAGCCGGTTTTTGCTCTGGCCGCAAGATCGGGAGCGGCCAGAGCAAAAAAACCGGCTTTTGTGCCGAAGCCCGCGACGTGAACGCGATTCCCTATAGCAGTGCAGCCGCGGGTTCTGCTTTGTACAGAGCAGCGGCTGCACTACACTTACATTGAAAAGTAAAGAGAAACTGTGTCAGGAGCCCTCCGATCATGCAGAGCCCGAGGAAGTGATGTCATGGGGGCGGGCTCCTCACAGGCTGTCTTTCCTTTTCAAATTAACTTTAGCTGCAATAAAGTTAATTTGAAAAGGAAAGACAGCCTGTGAGGAGCCCGCCCCCATGCCATCACTTCCTCGGGCTCTGCGATGACCGGAGGGCTCCTGACACAGTTTCTCTTTACTTTTCAATGTAAGTGTAGTGCAGCCGCTGCTCTGTACAAAGCAGAAGCAGCGGCTTGGGCAGAGGGGGGGGGGGGTGTGTGTGAGTGAACCAGCAAGGGGGGGGGGGGGTGTGAGTTAACCACCAAGGGGGGGGAGTTGGAGTGAACCAGCAGTGGAGGGGGGGGGGTGGTGTGAGTGAACCAGCAGTGGAGGGGGGGGGGTGGTGTGAGTGAACCAGCAAGGGGGGGGCGACGGTGTGAGTGAACCAGCAGGGGAGGGGGGTAAGTGAGTGAGTGACCCAGCAGGAGGGGTGAGTAAGTGACAGGGGGGTGGGTGAGTGAACCAGCAGTGGAGGGGGGGGGTGGTGTGAGTGAACCAGCAGGGGAGGGGGGTTGGTGTGAACCAGCAGGGGAGGGGGGTTGGTGTGAGTGTTTGATTCCTATTCAAGAGAATTACTTTATATATAGTCAATATAGGCACAGAGGTAAATTTTTTTTAACATTTTCTAATGGTGGTGTGCCTCGTGATTTTTTTCATGAAAAAAGTGTGCCTTTGCACAAAAAAGGTTGAAAAACACTGATCTAATGGACCAACTGACTCTCTCACAGGTTTTTTGCTACGAATGTACTTGAAAAAAATCTTTATTTCGTGTTTTTGCTTCCACAGCAAGCTTCTTCTCAAATTCTCCATTTGCCTGCTTTATCAATGCCTTGCATTTGATTTGCCAGTGCTTGTGCTGTTTCCAGGTTTCGTCGTTTGGCTCTTTATTCCATTTCTTGAAAGATGCTTTTTTGGCAACAGCCTCTCTGACCTCACCTTTAAACCATGCTGGCAGTGTTTTGGACTTCCTTCCACTTTCCTTAAAGCATGGAATACAGCTGGTCTGGACTGCCAAGATAGTATTTTTCTACAACACCCAAGCTTGATGTAAGTCTTTAACCTTTGCAACTGCTCCTTTTAGTTTTTTCTTAACTATTTTCCTCATTTTATCATAGTCTCCCTTTCGAAAGTTAAAAGGTAGTACTGTGGATTTCCGTACTATCCCTCCTCCACTAATTAAATCAAAGGAGATCATGCTATGATCACTATTGCCAAGTGGCCCCAACACCCTTATCTCTTGCACTAGATCTGGTGTTCCACTAAGGACTAGGTCTAATATGGCTTCCCCTCTGATTGGTTCAAGACCCAGCTGCTCCAAGAAGCAGTCATTTATGTCATCTAGGAACTTTATCTCTCTAGCATGTCCTGCCGTGATACTGACCCAGTCGATACCAGGGTAATTGAAATCACCCATTATTATTTCTGCGCTATAACTTTTGCTAGCTTCCTTGATTTCTTTGAGCATTTCATCATCCATTCTGGCCCGGTGGTCAATAGTACACCCCCACTGCCATCGCCTTCCCTTTTTACATGGAATTTCAATCCATAGAGATTCTACAGCAAATTTTGTTTCCTGCAAAACTTTAATCCTTTCTGACTCAATGCCCTCTCTAACATAGAGCGCAACCTCTCCACCAATTTGATCAGCTCTATCATTACCATATAGTTGGTACCCAGGTATCACAGTGTCCCACTGGTTGTCCTCCTTCCACCATGTCTCTGATATTCCAATCATATCTAACCTCTCATTTAGTGCTATATATTCTAACTCTCCCATCTTATTTTTTAGACTTCTAGCATTTGCATACAAGCATTTTAGAGACTGTATTTTATTCATATTAATTTGGCTATTGGTAGACATGGGTAATTTGGGATCTTTAAGCTCTGTCTGCTCCATACGCGAGGGCATTTGGGCTACTTTACTCTTTTTTGGAACCTCTCTGCTTTTGGTAGTATCCTTCAAGGATACATTCTTCCGAACCATCCGCTCTTGGGCGACTGTCGGCTTTCCCCTGTTATCTAGTTTAAAAGCTGCTCTATCTCCTTTTTAAAGGTTAATGCCAGCAGCCTGGTTCCATCCCGGTTAAGGTGAAGCCCATCCCTTCGGAAGAGCCCCTCCTTTCCCCAGAATGTTCCCCAGTTCCTAACAAATCCAAAACCCTCATCTCTGCACCATTGTCTCATCCACGCATTGAGACTCCGGAGCTCTGCCTGCCTTTTGGGTCCTGCACGTGGAACGGGAAGCATTTCGGAGAACGCTACCCTGGACGTTCTGGATTTCAACTTCCTACCTAAAAGCCTAAATTTAGCCTCCAGAACCTCCCTATCACATTTTCCTATGTCATTGGTACCGACATGTACCAAGACAGCAGACTCCTCCCCAGTACATTAACCAATTTATTTATTTAATTATTTATTTAACATTTCTTATATACCGCCTTTCATGATATCAAGGCGGTTTACATTGAACAAACTGAAATTACATTGAACAGGGCATTATAACTTGGAGATAACTATTCTACAGGGAACATGGGCAATGGAGGGTTATGTGGCTTGCCCAAGACCACAAGGAGCACCTGTGGGACTAGAAACCCCAGTCCTTCCGGCCCAAGGTTGCTGTCCTCTAGTGGGATTTGAATCCCCAGCCTTCTGGCCTGAACCCATTGCTCGAGGTCGGATGACTGTAGCTAAGCTTAGCATCATGCACTGATGCCTGCCGCAGCTACTCAAGCTGCCGACTCAAACCTGTCATAGGCTGCCCGAGACATGAACTTGGAGCACTCACCGATGGCCTTGGCCAGGTTCTAAAACTGCTGAAGGGGTTCCTTGGAGAGACCAGCTGAGAACCCAGGGACTTCCTTCGCCAGGTCTCTCAGGTACATGCCCATGTACAACTGGTAGGCCTGGATGAGACCGATGAGCATCGAGCCCTGATAACACTTTCTGCCGAGGGCATCCAAGGTGTGGGCCTCCCTGCCGAGGGGATACCAAGGAGTGGCTTTTCAGCTGACGCATGGCCAACTCCACCACCATGGAGTTATGCAGCAACTGTTATTTATGGAAGCCCGGGCTCCGGCGGACTCGATACATTGAGTCAAGCCACTTGCTCACTACCAGCACCAATGCCGGTGTCTCCCACATACAGAGCATCAGCCGTTCCAGGATGGGAGGGATGGGCACTGTGAGTGATTCCCTCAAAGAGGCCTCATACTAGAGGATTTCTAACTCATCCGCCCGTAGGGAATGCTAGGTCCTTAGACATATCCTTGACAAAATCAAGGAAGCCCATATCTTCCAGCGGGGACAGCCACCAAGGCTCCGAGAAGTTAGAGTCTGAGGGGACGTTGCGGTGGCGACGGGTTATCGGGGGATTCCTCATCCCACTCGGAGTAGTCCGTCGAGGATGCATAGGAGGGGTGTTTCATGGGCCTTAGGGCTCCCGATGCTCCGCGGCTGGTGCCAAGCATGATTGTGGTCCCATCGAGCAGGAATCAGATTGAGACCTCGGCCAAGAATCAACTCGAAGCCAAAGGATCTTGAGGATCAGATCAGCCTCCAGGAACATCTTCGAATTCGAGGGCCCGGTGGTTGGGGCGGATGAACAGGTCGTACCGGACAACAGCACCAGCTGCTGGTCCACGAAGACAGACAAACTGTGCTCCAGGGCCGCCATTCTAGACTCCAGGCCAGAAGGCTCCGCAGCCTTCAAACACAGGCACCGAGGGACTTGGGCCCGGTGTCAGCTCCTCCGAAGGTGAATTCTTGACGAGGATGCTGTCTGGGGACCGAGGCTGGTCCGAGAGTGAATCCTTCCGGGGGACCTTTGCAGGCCGCTCCTTCTCCAATGCCTCGAACGAGCATCTCAGACTGCAGGACCTGGCGCGGGGTGCACTCGGCTGGTTGGATCCGTCGAAAGACACCACCTTTGAGGATTTCTTCTTCTTCCTGGGTTCCCTCAAGGGAGACCCTCTTTCTGAAGACCCATGGTGGGACTTGGGCTTCGAAGACACCGGGGACTCAGGAAAAACTGGCAGTTCTTGAGGGCCTTGCTGGACATCCTCTGGCAAAGACCACATCCTTCGGGGTTGTGGTCTGGCTCGAGGCAGTGAAGACAGCAGTCATGTGTGTCGGTTCTGAGCACCGATCACACTTCTTAAAGCCACTGGTAGCCATGGAGGAAAAAAGAACCCCCACGAGGTCGAAGACTCGGCAGGCTGCCAGTTGGGGAAAAAAGGCATGAAGACGCCAGAAAAACGAAAACTACAATAAGAAAACTCGACACCGAGGCAGCGAGGTTGGGTGGCGGGAAGAGTACCGGTGCAATACCAGAGGTGAGTATGAAACTCAGAGAGAAAGATCAACTTTTTCCGGGGACAAGCCAGATGAATGTCTGAAGGGCTCTGCAGAAAAAAGGAGACTGAGCAAGATGGCACCCTTAGGCTGGAAGGGGACCACGCATGTGTGGTAGCATCTCCCAAAGGCTTTCTTTGAAAGCTGAGGGGATGTTTCCGCGAGGGCTCCATCGTGCTTATGTCACTCTATATGTGAGCACTACTTCCTGTTTGTTCCCAGAGAATTGATTAGATTGTAAGCTCTGACGAACAGGGACCATCTTTTATATATGTCTGTACAGTTGTGCATATGCCTTTTAGTGCTATAGGGAGGAGTGGCCTCGTGGTTGGGGCAAGTTACCTCAGGCCAGAAGGTTGGGGGGTTCAAATCCCACTAGAAGACAGCAACCTTGGGCCGGAAGAACTGGCGTTTCTAGTCCCACAGGTGCTCCTTGTGGTCTTGGGCAAGCCACTTAACCCTCCATTGCCCATGTTCCCTGTAAAATAGTTATCTTCAAGTTATAATGCCTGTTCAATGTAATTTCAGTTTGTTCAATGTAAACCACCTTGATATCATGAAAGGCAGTATATAAGAAATGTTAAATGATTAGTAGTAGATGATGGAAGGGAAGAAGTGAAAACTGAGGAAGAGTGAAAAAATGGCAAATGACTAGGAGCTCTTGGAAAAATATTAAGAAAAAAGTTATATTTTCTATTTAGCAACTGGAATATGTCTAGCTTTTGGAATCTACAGCTGCCAGTGTGGGTATTAGACATGGCTGAGGTTCAGGGCAGACTTGGGGGTCTTCTCTGGCCTGGGAACCCAGGGCAACTGTCCTGGTTGCACCTCCCTCCCCCCAATGCTGGCCTGACACATGCTGTGTTTATATTTTGCATAGTATGGAGGAAATACATCTCTCTCTATTTCTCTGATGTTGTACATGCAGAGTCTGGCTTCTTGGTTTGTTTTAATTGTTATCTACAGTTTTCAGTTTTTAGCTTGTGGTCTCTTACTCTGAATTTAGTAGGGATTTATCTGTGTTCTGTGTGTACGACAGGCCAGGTATTCTGTTAGCATGAATTCTCTACATAGCAATCTGTAGTAATCTGGTTTGTTCATTTTTCCCAAAAGGAGAATTGTGTTTCTAGAGCTCACTGTAATATTTATGATGTTGCCTTTTCCTAGGTAGGGCCCCTTGTTTTGTGAGTTTTGGAAGTTAGTGCTGAAACATTAGATTTGCTCTAGGCCCCGCGTGACTTTTTCAGTTTTTTGCATTACTTCACAGTATGTCTGGTACTGAGAGAATTTATTTTGCTGTTACTGAGATGACTGGTGGATTATGTGGATGCAGGATATATGTTTGGATGCAATACAGTATGGGGAAGCACTTGTGTTGGTGGGACTGAGGAGGGGATAATGGCTTAAAGAGACCTGAAAACTGCAACCTCTTGTACTCCCCCCCCCCCTCCACCCGATGTGGCCTACAGGCTCTGAAGCCTGCACTGTTGCCCTTACTGCAGTTATTTTTTGGGGGGCATGGGCAATGCTAAGTGGCTGGCCAAACAATCAGTGCCCCCACAGCCACCACAAACATTGCGCCTAGTATTTAAACTCCATAGTCAGCATTTTTATAAATGCCAGCTGCAACTTTTAAATCAAAACAGAATATTCTGTGCAGATGTCCAGATAATGTCAAGACGCTGAATATCTGGATTAACTGCTGGCCGCTTAGCGTTATCCATATAGCAGCGATTTTCTGCCTGCTATCTGGACTGCTTTCCGCATAGTGCTTAGGACAGAAGTCTTTGATATCCTGAGTTATGCGACTAGTTATGTGGACAGCAGCACTGAATACTGCCGCTGTCTGACTAAGTTCCTGGACCACCCCAGCACAATGTGGTGATACAGAAAAAGGAGACATCCCACAAAAAAACAAAGGAAAAAAAACACACAGCAGGGGTGAGTGGAATTCCCAAAGATGTTAACAATATGCTTTATTGAGCCCAATAAAGTGTGTCACTCCTCAATAAAGGACGTCGTTGACATCTGTGGGAATTTCTCTCGCTTCTGTTGTATGTTTTTTTACAATGTGGTTATATTCAGTGGCACTATCTGGATTTTTAATGGCATATCTGAGAAAAAGGTGATTGAAAAAAACAAAAATGTTTCTTTATAGGCCACATGTAATGAATGTTTTTCATAATAAAACATCACATTTAATTCATATTTAAAATATTTGGTACATTATTTTTAAATGTACACTACTTATTATGGAACATGTCTTTCTCTTTTTGCACTTATCACACATTAATAGCAACCTTCATGTTCAGCCCCCTGCCTACTCTCTGCCTCAACCTGCAGTAAGCGCACGTTTTGTTTTGTTTTTTTAACTACATAGCTGTTTGTACCACACAATGACTGCTAATAATCAAGGGGCCAGTGGCCGACGACTAGCAAATACAATGACTGCAAAATTTGATCTGGTGTGCCTCGAGGCTCAAACAACCTTGAAAGTGTGCCCTGAAATAAAAAAGGGTAAGAAGCCATGATTTACAAGACCTTCTCAGTAGATGTAAAACAAATGTAGCGTTACACAAAAACAAGTCAATTGTAAGTAAAGAAGTCAAAGACAGCTAAGACAGCTTTAGAGCTGAACTGCTCAGGAGGTAGATGGCCTGCGGATACAGCCCGCCAAGCAGAGGCTTCATCGAATCACTACCAGTGGGCAGTGTGAGAGGCCCCACAGAAGATGGAGAAGGCAGCTCCTAATCTAGAACTCGCAGGAGCTGCGCTTACCATGTCATAAGCAAAACTAAGGAGGCCTTCAAAATGACAGGTGTTGATTTTTAAAGCTAACTTCCCAAAACAGAGAGGCTGTAACCTGCTGCAGGCGCTCCATGCTACAAACGGTCGGAAGACAGAGGATCCGGCGCTTGGATGACCCATCTTTCCCTATAGACTTCAGGACACATGTGCTATGAAAAGAGAACAGAAAATGTTCTGTCCCCCGCCTCACATTTGGATCTGTGCATCTTTCGGGTTTCATTCTCTCCTTTATCCGCTCGATCCCCCTAAAGCCCTTCCGCCTTGTGACGGACAGCACCTCACCATGACAGAGTATATGCAGGTACCCTGGCCCACATGTGCCACACAAATCCCAATGTAATCATTACATAATTTGTCCGCCAGGCTCCCCTGACTATCTGGTTTCATTTGGTAGCTTCTAATGATAGCCAGGTTCCTTTATTCACTTACAGGCCGATGCAGAAAGACTGGCGCGTCCTCTCTGTACACATAATCCATCTTATACACACAAGTTCCACCACGCCAAATGCAGAAAGGAGATTGACTCGCACGTAAACAGCAAAAGAAAAGCATGTGCACAAAGTAACGCCAAGCGTATTTAAATAATATGCAAATGAGCTGCATGTATTAAAATGGAATGCTAATAAGGTCTGCACCAATGCAGAGAAACACACAGAGGATTACATAACAGCAGGAGCGCCAATATCTCTATACCTGCTCTGAGGTGGCCTAAACATCTTGTATGTGTAGGGAGAGACTGTTTCAGGGCACGTACTGGTGAACAGTTACCTTCAACGTGAACATTTTCTGCGTGTAACTTTCAGCTTATAAGCAAGTTTGGTGTCCAAGAAGAAATTTATTTATTTATTTATTTAAAAGGATTTATATACCGCTTTATCTTGAAATCAAAGCGGGTTACACAGCAACCAATAAATCATATACACATCAAACAAATCAAGTGGTTGGGTGTGGGCATGCAGTGAAAAATCGAGGTGTGTGTGTGTGTGTGAGTGGTGTGAGGAGGTTGATTGAATGTTGAGCTATGTACAGGAACTATTTACATTTTTACTCGTACATTTACATTTACATTTTTACATTTAGACATTTTGTTTGGACAGTTCATGTGATGATATTGTAGTGTTCTGTGAACAGCGTCGTTTTTAGCATCTTTCATACGTCTTTGAGGTCTTTTGTTAATTTCAGGTTGTCAGGGAGTGAGTTCCTTTGCGCATAAGCGGCCAGGGATAGTGCTCTTCTTGAAGTGTCTTTTCTTGTTTTACCAAAGGCACTGGGCATGTTGATAGTGTCTGATGTGTCTCGCCTTCTGGGTCTGATGCCTGGGTCCGGTCTGAAGAGGGGGTTTCTGTGATTAGGGTTATTGGTATTCATCATTGAGTTGTTCAATGAATAGGGTGGTTTTTAGTGTTATGAACACTTAAGTCGAAAGGGACATGTCTTTGTGGGGTGGTTAGAGTTGATTGGTGGTCTTCATTGAACTGTTCAATGAATAGGGTGGTTTTAAGTAGCTTGCAGAATTTTTTTATATCTGTTGTTGATTTTTGATGATCTGGGAGGGCATTCCAGATTGCAGGGGCAGCTAGAGAGAATGCTCTCATGGATGTGGATTTGTTTGTTCTTGTGAATATAGTTGGTGTTGGTATATTGTATTTGGTGCTGTTTCTGTCTGGTCTTTTGCTTGTTTTGGATCCAATGAGTTCTTGTAGTATTCCTGCTGAGATGTTGTTTTTAATTTTGAAGATGGTGAGTGCTGATTTAAATTTTGCCCGTGAGGAGATTGATAGCCAGTGCAGATCTTGTAGTATTGGAGTTATATGGTCTTGTATTGAGGTGCTTGTATTTTGCTTCTTATCCTTGTGTGCATTTTGAACTCACTTATATCATTCTCCTTTTACTGTTGGGTCTCTTTGTTGTGATTTCATTAAAAAAATGTTTTTGGGTGAAATAGTGTTGATTATTATGGGCTGAGCACCAAAAGAACCTGCACGTCCAGTAGCACATAAGGCGAGCGTCTGACATTTACGCGCATGCACACATGGTCACTTGTAGCGCATCTGCACATGCGTTGGTTCCCCTCCTTTCAATTTTACACCAAAGTTGTGCGCACAGCTCATCTGCATACGTGCCCTTTGCCGCATACCAGGGCTGAGTCTCGCGCTATCGGCGTGCTACAAAAACACATACTACTAATAGCACACAACTTCAGCGCTGGCTTTCTGCATCAGCCCGTTACTGCGCATTCAGATATGCAGTCAAACTAGAAAGAAGCGAACAGGCTAGCGCTGCCTATAGAATGGAACATCTTCACTCCTCACATTCTGCTAGCAAAACATCTCTTGGTTGGAGGGGACAAACAGACCAGTCTCCAGCTTCTCCCTCAAGCTCTCTAATTGCTGATGCTGTCTTGGGCAAACCTTTGGTGGATCCACAGCATCTGTGGCTCACCCCATTCGTCTACCTATGCTATGTGGATTACTGCGTCTCAATTTTAACAGATATCCTCTGGTCGCAGCTGATGGTGAAAGGCTGCCATTTTAATATACCTCGGGGTCCTATTCAATTTTAAGTATCAGGGGGTCAAAAATTTCCATAAATCTGAACCTGAAAAATCAAAGCAACGGAATTTCAATGATTGAAAGCACAAGAACATATTTTGGAAGCGAGTTGCTTCCACCCTCTAAATTAATGATGT
Organism: Ichthyophis bannanicus; assembly: GCA_033557465.1. Classification (NCBI taxonomy): domain Eukaryota; kingdom Metazoa; phylum Chordata; class Amphibia; order Gymnophiona; family Ichthyophiidae; genus Ichthyophis; species Ichthyophis bannanicus. The sequence goes on from CM066031.1 coordinate 253,662,886, forward strand.
TTTTAGTGCATTTTTGAAGCCAACAAAACTTCCTGAGCTCACGGGAACCAAGGGCACAAACAGAAGAGAATGTCTCTCTTTTCTCTGGCATGCCCTGGGGATATACTGGAAATGAGCTGGCCCAAAGCAGCACTGGAGAAGTTGTGCATTTCCTCTTCCAGCCACGTTGAATGGATACTTTGGACACACCGTTCCATAGAAAGAGGAAGTGAAACTAGAAAATACTGAAGTCACAAATTCTTCTTGCCTTGGTGCTTCTAGCCAGCTGCTAAAGCATAGCTCAACAGCGGTACAGATCCTCTGATTAATTCTGCTAAATGAAATTATAGCTAGGATCAGATGGTGTATATCACTAGTTTGAAATACACTGCTTTAGTGGCTGTTCTCTGTGTATACTCATAAGCCACTGGCCAGGTTAAAATACTAGAAAAAGGAGAGAAGAGTGAAGGCAGGCAGAAACATACCAGTTTTAAAGCTCAGAGATCTGCAGCAAGACAGCTGTCGTCAGGTTTGACCTAGCAGGTGCCACTGGGCTCTCTTGCTTTATACTTGCAATCTCATTTTTACCTTTATGCTGCATTTTTCGAGGAAGAGAAAGGCTAAGCAACAAGCCCGTGCTGGCAATCTGAAATTGAGCAGGCCAATGGATGCTTTCATTCAGTCCATGAGTGTGGAGGAAACTCCAGAGCATTCGCTTGGTGCTGTGAAGGTGGGAGAGGACCCATCACTCATCTTGGAACTGGAAGCATCGTTAAGCCCGGCGTGCCAAGTTCTCCGGAAGCAGCCGGCGATTGTGGGTGCTGCGGGTACTGCTGAGGCTGCGCTAAAGGAAGGAGTCAGCGTTTTGCCTCTAAAGTCAGTGGCCCAGGTTAGGGAGAAGCCCCTAGGCCTGGGGCTCTCGCCGAGTCTGCATGGAGATCCCGAAGTGAAGACTCCCATTAAACAGCTACAGCAGCCCGGTGAGGTGAGTGCAGATCCTACTGGGAGTGAGGTACCTCAGAAGGCCTTCCCTTCTGCTCTGAGGATAGCATATTTAATCTTTGATCTACTTGGGAAGGTTTATCTTCTTTGGAACAATCTCTCTCTGGCCAGTTACAATCAATTGCTGCGTCTATAGTTCATAACACCCAAAGGTTGGCTGAATATGATCAGGAGATAAGATTTTTTTTTAATTATTAAAACTTTTGAAAATTACATTCCATTTCACATAAAAGAAAACCATAAGAAATAATAAGTATCCGTAATACCACAACGTAAAAGGAAATAAAATATTGGTATAGCCCACATTATGGGAAAACAGCACCAAATAACAAAGATCAAACTAAGGAAATCAGGCAAAATTGCCAATCAAACAGGTGGAACAATCATACTGAACCCAAGTCCCAACCATCCCGATTTATCCCTTCTTATCTAACAGAAATTTCTCTAAATGAGATGCATCCTGAAAACACACGTGTCCCCCTGTAAGGTATACACTTATAAAGGGAGTCTTAGATAAAAGGTTGCCCCCAGTGCTCTGAGATTTTAAATCCAAAAACTGTTTCCTGCGAAGTTGTGTGTTCCTTGTGACATCAGAAAATATGGACAACTTCTGGCCACAAAATAAATAATCCTTATTTTTTAAATAAGCTTTACAGTGATACTGGATTTGAAAAATAAGGTTTAGGACAGAATGGAACAGTCTTCTTCTGTTTATTCGGTGTTTATGAAGGATTCTGGAATCATACATCAGAAATTGGAGGCACTGGAAAATTTTCCTAATGTTCCTATGATTTCAGCCCGTGAATTGTTCAAAAGATTTTTGACTGAGGTTTTAAAACTTTCTTCTAATTCATTAAGTTGGGAGGTCTCTTTGTCCTGTGGTTCCCATGCAAATGTTTGGTTAAACTGGATGGGAATAGTTATGTACTTTTAGAACCACAACTTTCTGCTTTTGTAACTTCTAGGCTGTTGGTACTCCAGTCTGCTGTGGACAATACTGTCGGGGGGGGGGGGTTTCCCTATATTGGATAGGGGTCCTATCAGCTTTGGAATTAGATCTCACATCCTGCATTGCTACATTTACTTACTTATTTGTTTATATTGCCTGTGCATAGTATATTGCTTCCCTCATGGTGGGCTTATGGGCTGTTCTATTATTATTTTCTCTATAGCAGGAGCTCCCAAACCTATCCTAGGGCCTCCCGAGCCAGTCGGGTTTTCCCAGATATCCACAATGAATATGCATGAGAGAGATTTGCATACAATGAAAGCAGTGTTCATTGTGGATATCCTGATAAGCCGACTGGCTGGGAGGCAGGTTTGGGATCCCCTTCTCTATAGGGTATGATGTAATATCCTTATGTCCTTTTTTCCTATTTTTGCCTTTTTTCTTTAACAAGAGTGTTCTTGTGTAAATTTTGGAAATGTAATTAATATAAAGTTAGAAAAAAAAGCTCAGAGATCTGAAAGGGGATTACTCATTTTGGGAGTAGGTTTGCAAAGTATTTTACATAAGAAAGAAGAAATTAGGCCTTACCTGCTAATTGTCTTTCCTTGAGTTCTCTCCGGGTCAGTCCAGGAACAGAAGGGTTGTCAATCCCATTCAGCAGCTGAGGACTGAAAACTGAAAAGTTTCTCCTGTCAGACTATCTACCAGTAGCTCCCCCTGACGTCAGCTACTCAGTCTACTCACTGTCCAAGCAGCTCACTAACTACGAAAAAACCTCCTGATCGATCAGCATAACTGTGGAATTATGCATAAACAAACACAACAAAACCCCGCTAACTACACTCTAGCGTTGCATCCCTTTATGGGGTTTTTTTCTTTTCTTTTTTTTTTTCTTGTCATACTCTTTCTTTCTGACCGCCTTTACTGTTCCCCATGCACCGCCACCCATGGAGGCTCTAGCAGCCAGCCGCGTGCTCTTTGTGCCAGCTCGCAACCACAACGGGTGGGTCCTGGACTGGCCCGGAGAGAACTCAAGGAAAGACAATTAGCAGGTAAGGCCTAATTTCTTCTTCCTCTTCGTCTCTCCGGGCCAGTCCAGGAACAGAAGGGAAGTACCAAAGCAGTTCCTAAACATGGGAGGGTCCTGCGAGCCCGGCCACAAGTGTTGCAGCCCCAACTCTCGCATCCTCCCGTGCATGCACATCCAAGCGATAATGTCTAGCAAACATGTGAAGGGAAGACCACGTTGCCGCCCTACAGATGTCCACCGGCGGAACTAAGGCCAACTCCGCCCACGACGTCGCCAACCCCCGGGTAGAATGAGCCCTAACGGTCCCCGGAGGCGACTGACCTCTAATCTTGTACGCCGACTCTATCGCCCGCTTCACCCAACGAGCAATAGAAGCCTTAGATGCTGCCTGCCCTTTACGTTTACCTGCAAAGAGCACGAACAGTCGATCCGATCTTCGAAACGGCTTGGTCCTCTTAAGGTACTTGCGAAGCACCCGGCCCAGATCCAAGAGTCTCAACGATCTGGGTATCTCCCCACCTTCTCCGCTCAAGAAAGTTGGTAAAGAAACCAGCTGGTTCACGTGAAACTCCGACACTACCTTAGGCAGGAAGGACGGGACTGGTCTCAAAACTACCTTCTCTGCCGAGAACTGCAGAAACGGGCTTCGACATGAAAGAGCTTGTAGATCCGAAATTCTACATGCCGAGCACAAGGCTACTAGAAAAACAGTCTTCCAGGAAAGATGCTGTAAACTAACGGAATTACCCGCCTCGAAGGGCGGCTGGGTCAAGGCTTCCAAAACCAAATTCAAATCCAAAGCCGGCATCACGGAACGCACTGGCGGTCTGATATTCCGAGCCGCCCTGAGGAAGCGATGCACATCCGGATGCGCAGACAACACCACGCTCTGCACCTTGCCCCTGTAGCACGCTAGTGCCGCTAGCTGGACCTTGAGTGTATTAAGCGCTAGAACTTTCTCTAGCCCCCCTTGAAGGAAAGCGAGAATATCTGGAAGAGGTGCGGAAAAAGGACGCAATCCCCGCTCCAAGCACCAAGCCTCAAAAATCCGCCACATGCGAACATAAGCCAGGAAAGTTGACCTGCGCCTGGACTTTAGCAAAGTAGCGATCACGGCCGCGGAATAGTCCCTCCGCCGGAAGCGCTCCCTCTCAATAGCCAAGCCGTAAGCAAGAACCGATCCACCTGCGGCATTAAGACTGGACCCTGAAATAAGAGAGTGACCCGGTTGGGTAGGCGCCAAGGGCGATCCACCAGCAGTCGCACCAGATCTGCATACCACGGCCTCCTTGGCCAATCCGCAGCTATGAGAATCACGGTACCCTCGTGACCTGCAATCTTCTGAACCACTCTGCTGATCATCGGCCACAGCGGGAACACATAAAGCAAGACGTCCCTCGGCCAGGGATGTACCAAGCCGTCCAGGCCCTCCGACATACGCTCCCTGCGTCGGCTGTAAAATCGAGTCGCCTTGGCATTGACGAATGTCGCCATCAGGTCCATGACCGGTTGACCCCACCGTACGGAGATGTCGTGGAAGACCGCTGCATTTAGCTCCCACTCCCCGGGATCTAAGGTATGGCGACTGAGATAGTCGGCCTGAACATTGTCTTTTCCCGCCACGTGCGCCACCGAAAGCGCCAACAGATGATTCTCTGCCCAGGTCATCAAAAGCTGGCTCTCTGCCAACAAGGCGGCACTGCCCGTGCCCCCTTGCCGATTGATATACGAAACTGTCACCAGGTTGTCCGAGAACACCCGAACCGCTCTGCCCACAACGAGGCTCTGGAACTCCAGCAGCACCCACCGCACTGCTCGGAGCTCCAACAAATTGATTGGCGCCCCGCTCTCTGCTGCGGACCAGGAGCCCTGCGCCACCTGAGCTTGACAATGAGCTCCCCACCCGACGAGACTGGCGTCTGTCGTGACCAACATCCAATTTGGCTCTTTTAGGGGAACTCCAGCCTGAAGATGCTGCGGGTCTAGCCACCAATGAAGCGAGGACGCCACTTCCTCCGGACACGGCAACCTGCGGTGCAGGGGATGGAGCTGAGGGGACCATTGGCTCAGCAAGAAGCTTTGTAGAGGTCGCATATGGGCCCTGGCCCACGAAACGAGATCTAAGGCCGCCACCATGGACCCTAGGAGTTGCAAATACCTCCAGGCCGTGGGAGCCTTCAATTGCAGAAAAGCCCGCACTTGCCGCAGAATCTTGTGAACACGTTCCTTGGGAAGGAACACAGATCCAATCTGAGTGTTGTCATAAGGAACAAGAGTCAGAGCCCATGGAAACAGGGACTTCATATCAGAATGAATGCATGTTTGACAGCTCAGAGCAAAACAGAGAGAAGGGTTGGCATAGAAACCCCAAACAAATGAGGTCACTCAGTGCTAGGGAACGCCCGAGCCAAGAGCTAACACATGGCTCATTAGCAAAAGAGAAACAGCTGATGGGGAGCGGAGTTTCAGCCACCGGGAAAAGCAACACAGTTAAAAATCCTCTAGTTAGGGGAGAGGATAGAACTGGGGCAGGAACCAGGAGAGCAAGAACCACGACAGACAGAACAAGGTCTGAGAGGACGGAAAGGATTGAATGGCATGAGAGAGGGGAAAAAGGTGAAAGACAGGATAAGAGAAGGGAGGAAAAACCCTATCTTACCTGGGAAGGCTCATCTAGAGAAGGGAGCTGTGAAAGCCACGCTCACTCCAGGAAGCAGGCAATTCCACGACGGAGAAAGCAATACACGGCTGGGCAAAGCACAGAGAAACTCATAAGAACATAAGAACATAAGATATGCCATACTGGGTCAGACCAAGGTCCATCACGCCCAGTATTCTGTTTCCAACAGTGGCCAGTCTAGGTCATATGTACCTAGCAGTTTCCCCAAGAGACACAAGAGACACAAGTTCCACAATGCTTGTACTGGGTCAAGCATTGATATCTTCGGTCACTTCTTAATAATGGTTTATGGACCTTTCCTCCAGGAACTTGTCCAAACCTTTTTTAAACCCAGCTACACTAACAGCCTTTACTACATCCTCCGGTAACAAATTCCAGAGTTTGATTACACGTTGAGTGAAAAAATATTTTCTTTTATTAGTCTTAAATAGTTTACCCTGTAGCTTCATTGCATGTCCCCTAGTCTTTCTATATTCTGATAAGGTAAACAATCGATCTACGTTTACCCGTTCCACTCCGTTCATTAATTTATAGACTTCTATCATATCTCCCCTCAGCCGTCTCTTTTCCAGGTTAAAGAGCCCCAACCTTTTAGCCTTTCTTCATAGGAGTAGCCTTCCATCCCCTTTACCATTTTGGTGGCTCTTCTCTGAACCTTTTCTAAAATCGCTATATCCTTTTTAAGATACGGCGACCAGAATTGCACACAATATTCAAGGTGCGGTCTCACCATGGAACGATATAGAGGCATTATAATATCTTTTGTTTTATTTTCCATTCCTTTCCTTATCATACCTAGCATTCTATTTGCTCTCTTGGCCGCCGCTGCACACTGGGCCGAGGGTTTTAACATGGTATCCACAATGACGCCTAAATCTTTTTCCTGGGTGGTGGTTCCTAATGTGGAACCTTGCATCGTGTAACCATAGTTTGGGTTGTTCTTCCCTAGGTGCATAACCTTGCACTTCTCCACATTAAATTTCATCTGCCATTTTGATGCCCAGTCTTCCAATTTATCAAGATCCTCTTGCAATTTTCCACAATCCTCCTGGGTTTTAACAACTTTAAATAGTTTTGTGTCATCTGCAAATTTGATAACCTCACTCGTTATTCCACTTTCCAGGTCATTTATGAATATGTCAAAAAGCAGCGGACCCAGCACAGATCCCTGGGGTACACCACTATTCACCTTTCTCCATTGGGAAAACTGGCCATTTAGCCCTACCCTCTGCTTTCTATCTTTTAACCAGTTCCTGATCCACAATAGTACACTGCCTCCTATCCCATGACTCTTTAGTTTTGCCAAAAGTCTCTCATGAGGGACCTTGTCAAAGGCTTTCTGAAAGTCAAGATACACAATATCAACTGACTCACCTTTGTCCACCTGTTTATTCACTCCTTCAAAAAAACATAACAGATTAGTAAGACAAGATCTTCCTTGTCTAAAGCCATGTTGGCTGTCTCCCATTAGGTCGTGACTATCTACATGCTGAGTAATTTTATTCTTTATGATGGTTTCTACCATTTTTCCCGGTACTGATGTCAGGCTCACCGGTCTGTAGTTTCCCGGATCACCCCTCGAACCATTTTTAAAAATTGGTGTTACATTGGCGATCCTCCAATCCTCAGGTATTAGAGATGATTTTAATGATAGTTCACAGATTACTGATAGCAGGTCTGCAATCTCAAATTTCAGTTCTTTCAACACCCTTGGATGTATACCATCCGGCCCAGGTGATTTGCTACTCTTCAGTTTATCTAATAGTTGTAAGACATCTTCCCGATGTATCGATATTTCCTTCAATTCTTCCACACCTTTAAATACCACTTCAGTCATGGGTAACATCCCTACATCTTCCTCAGTAAAGACCGAAGCAAAGAATTCATTCAGTCTCTCCGCTATCGCCTTGTCGCCTCTTAGTGCTCCTTTAACCCCTTTATCATCTAATGGACCAACTGACTCTCTCACAGGTTTTTTGCTACGAATGTACTTGAAAAGGTCTTTATTTCGCGTTTTTGCTTCCGCAGCAAGCTTCTTCTCAAATTCTCTCTTTGCCTGCCTTATCAATGCCTTGCATTTGACTTGCCAGTGCTTGTGCTGTTTCCAGGTTTCATCGTTTGGCTCTTTTTTCCATTTCCTGAAAGATGCTTTTTTGGCAACAACAGCCTCTCTGACCTCACCTTTAAACCATGCTGGCAGTTTTTTGGACTTCCTTCCACTTTTCTTAAAGCGTGGAATACAGCTGGTCTGGGCTTCCAAGATAGTATTTTTCAACAACACCCAAGCTTGATGTACGTCTTTAACCTTTGCAACTGCTCCTTTTAGTTTTTTCTTAACTGTTTTCCTCATTTTATCATAGTCTCCCTTTCGAAAGTTAAAGGGTAGTACTGTGGATTTCCTTACTATCCCTCCTCCACTAATTAAATCAAAGGCAATCATGCTATGATCACTATTGCCAAGTGGCCCCAACACCCTTATCTCTTGCACTACATCTGGTGTTCCACTAAGGACTAGGTCTAATATTGCTTCCCCTCTGGTCGGTTCATGAACCAGCTGCTCCAAGAAGCAGTCATTTATTTCATCTAGGAACTTTATCTCCCTAGCATGTCCTGTTGTGACACTGACCCAGTCGATGCCGGGGTAATTGAAATCACCCATTATTATTACTGCACTGTAACTTTTGCTAGCTTCCTTGATTTCTTTGAGCATTTCATCATCCATTTGTTCATTATGGCCAGGCGGACGATAGTACATCCCCACTGCCATCGCCTTCCCCTTTTTACATGGAATTTCAATCCATAGAGATTCTACAGCAAATTTTGTTTCTTGCAAAACTTTAATCCTTTCTGATTCAATGCCCTCTCTAAAATAGAGCGCAACCCCTCCACCAATTTGATCAGCTCTATCATTACGATATAGTTTGTACCCAGGTATCACAGTGTCCCACTGGTTGTCCTCCTTCCACCATGTCTCTGATATTCCAATCATATCTAACCTCTCGTTTAGTGCTATATATTCTAACTCTCCCATCTTGTTTTGTAGACTTCTAGCATTTGCATACAAGCATTTTAGAGACTGTATTTTATTCATATTAATTTGGCTATTGGTAGACATGGGTAATTTGGGATCTTTAAGCTCTGTCTGCTCCATACTCGAGGGCATTTGGGCTACTTTACTCTTTTTTGGAACCTCTCTGCTTTTTGTAGTATCCTTCAAGGATACATTCTTCCGAACCATGCGCTCTTGGGCGACTGTCGGCTTTCCCCTATTATCTAGTTTAAAAGCTGCTCTATCTCCTTTTTAAAGGTTAATGCCAGCAGCCTGGTTCCATCCCGGTTAAGGTGAAGCCCATCCCTTCGGAAGAGCCCCTCCTTTCCCCAGAATGTTCCCCAGTTCCTAACAAATCCGAACCCCTCATCTCTGCACCATTGTCTCATCCACGCATTGAGACTCCGGAGCTCTGCCTGCCTTTTGGGTCCTGCACGTGGAACGGGAAGCATTTCGGAGAACGCTACCCTGGAAGTTCTGGATTTCAACTTCCTACCTAAAAGCCTAAATTTAGCTTCCAGAACCTCCCTACCATATTTTCCTATGTCATTGGTACAGACATGTACCAAGACAGCAGACTCCGCCCCAGCACTATCTAAGACCTTATCTAGGTGGCGTGTGAGGTCCGCTACCTTCGCACCAGGCAGGCATGTTACCAGGCGATCCTCACGTCCACCAGCCACCCAGCTATCTACATGCCTAATGATCGAATCACCAACTATAACTGCTGTCCTAACCCTTCCCTCATGGGCACTTGGCCCTGGAGAAACCTCCTCGGTGCGAGAGGGGTTTACATCACCTGGAGGACAGGTCCTAGTTACAGGATCACTTCCTGCCACACCAGGGTGATGCTCTCCTGTCATGTGACCTCTCTCCTCCCTGGCAACAGGGATGCTGCCAGACTGGAGGTGGGACTTCAGGACTATATCCCTGTAGGTCTCGTCTATGTACCTCTCTGTCTGTCTTATGTTTTCCAAGTCTGCTACTCTAGCCTCTAGAGAACGGACTCGTTCCCTGAGAGCAGAGAGCTCCTTGCACCTAGTGCACACGTAAGACCTCTCACCAGCTGGGAGAAAATCATACATGTGACACTCAATGCAAAAGACTGGAAAGTCCACATCCCGCTGCTGGACTGCTGTCTGCATCTTAGTTTTAAGTTTGAGTTTAGATCTTTAAGTTCTTTATGTACTAAAGGGTGCTATGGATATTTATACCACTAAAACTGTACCTAAGAAGTTTAATATACCTTGTTCACCTGAAGCTTAATTAATCTCAGGTCCTTAGTGTATGACTGATTTGGGTAATGAGCTTCACCTGAGAGCACCTCCTGTTTTTTAAGTTGTGCAAGTACCAATAAAGCTGTGATTATCCCAGGGGAGGGTGGGTGTGGGGAGGGAGGGAGGGATATAACACTTATTAAAAAAAGGGCTGCTACACAGTACCCTGTCCTGTGCTGCTGAGGTAAGCTATATTCTGATTTGATTTAAATTATAGCTCTTTGCTGCTGCTAGGCTCTAACCTATTATGAAATTTAAACTACAAGCTCTCTGCTGGATTCTAAATTTAACCAGAAAGCTCTCTTCTGTGTTTTAATTTGAAACTAAAAGTACTTTGCTGATGCTAGGCCCTGAGTGACTATGAAATTTAAACTACAGCTCCCTACTGGGTATGAAAGGTAACCAGAAAGTTCTCTTCTGTGTTTTAAATTGAATCTTAAACTGTTGCTACTAGGCCCTGACTGATTTAACAAAAAATAGTGGGTTCACAGATTAATTAGCTTTAAAAGAAAAAAAAATCCTTTCAGAAAAATTCCCAGAAGTATATACTCACAATTTCAGATTTCTCTCCAGAAGTAACAGCCCCCCTTTCTAGTCCTTCAAGACTCAACTCCACTCTCCTAAAGGCAAGCAATACCTTTTAAATCCCCTGAGAAGACAGTCTCAGTCCTCTAACACTAAATATAGTGGAAGGGAAACTTGTTGTTCTGAAGAGGAGTTTTTGCCTGTAAGAAACCCTAGGCAAACTAAAAGGAAAGAGTTTTACAGGGAGCCATATTATAGCCAAGAAAGGTCCCTGGATAAGCAGTGGCTGGAAGACAGAAGAATATTTCCAGATAGCTTTGCAGAGGAGTTTGATAATAGCCCATGTATGTATCAAGAGTTGTGTGAGAGAGCTGACCGAGAGCTTTATGCAAAACACCTGAGTTCAGCTAAACTGTTGGGGGATGGGAACACTGTGAATGAGCAAAGGGCAGAGTTCTCCCCGGAGGAAGTTGAGGATAACGTGCATGAAATGCAATGTGAATTTTATCCAACTTCAGACACTGAAACCTATATGGACTGTACGTACACGGTATCAGATAATATACAATCCTTGTGCTAGTCTTGCTATAACCACTGCTGCAGGAGAAAAACAGTCCAAAAGCAAGTTTGGAGGAAAACTGTTTTTGTATTTCATTTTTCTGTTAAGCTGAAGATAAGCATTGCCTAAGTTGTTTGGTTCCTTTGTTACCTTATACCAGAAGTATGGACTTTTCTGTTGTGATGTTCTAAAGGTCAAAATTCCAACCCTGGGAAGGGAATAAATCCATTTTGAAACCTTACCATTCGTGTACACAACTATTTTTCTTTAAGCCACGGAACTACAATTCCCAGGAGGCTTTGCAAAGCCTCAAATTCAAGTTCACAAGCTTAAGGAACACATCACCCCACTCGCTTAACCCACGCTGAGGCCTCTGGGAGAGAGGGGCGGTGACAGTGTCGAACAACGCCCCTAAATAAGTGAGACGACATGTCGGCAATAACCGACTCTTTGCCTGATTGATTATCCAACCTAGACTTTCTAGAACCTGCACCACCCGAGCCATTGAGGAAACCAAATCCGCATGAGAACGAGCTCGAATCAACCAATTATCGAGGTAGGGGTGAACGTGGATCCCCTCCTCCCGCAATGCCGCCGCCACTACCACCATGATCTTCGTGAAGGTCCGAGGAGCCATGGCCAACCCGAACGGTAAGGCCCGAAACTGAAAGTGACCCATTGGCACGGCAAAACGCAGAAACTTGTGATGCTCGGCTCGGATGGGAATGTGAAGGTACGCCTCCGTGAGGTCTATTGACGAGAGCACCTCGCCTGGTTGCACCGCTCGAATCACGGATCGCAGTGTCTCCATACGAAAGTGAGGCACCCGCAAACACCGATTGACATGTTTGAGATCAAGGATGGGTCGAAAGGACCCCTCCTTCTTGGGGACCACGAAATAAATCGAGTACCGACCTAAGCTGCACTGGTCGGATGGCACCGGAACCACCGCCTTGAGCCGCAACAATCGCAGAAGCGTGTCCCGCACCGCATTCCTCTTTGCTTGAGACCCGCACGGAGACCTCACGAAGCAGTTTGGCAAAGGCTGAGCAAACTCCAACGCATAACCTTCGCGTATGATCTCTAGGACCCAACGGTCCGTGGTTATGGAGGTCCAGATGGAGAGGAACCCTTGCAACCGGCCGCCCACCGGCACCTCCGCCTGGACCTGCCGCCCTTCATTGCGGCTTCTTGGAGGTATTCTGCTGAGGGGGCACGTTTCCTCTACCAAACCCCCTTGCTCCACGAAAGGGCTGACCTCTCGAACCAAATCGACCGCACTGAAAGGTGCCAAGCGAGGTCCTCGAAACCTGCGAGCATCTCTGGTTTGACCCCGGAGCTGAGATCCGGGCCTTGGCGTCTTAGGACGATCCTCTGGCAGCCGCCCGCCTTTGGAATCTCCTAGATCTTTCACAATTTTTTCTAGAGCCTCCCCAAAAAGTAGCTTACCTTTATAGGGCAGTTTACTGAGCCGAGTCTTAGAAGATGCATCCGCTGCCCAATTCCTCAGCCAGAGAAATCTACTGGCGGCTACCACTGATGCCATGGATTTCGCGGAAATCCTAACCAAGTCTTAGAAGGCGTCCGCCAGGTAAGCCGCCGCGGACTCTAGCTTCGCTCCCTCGGTCCCTAAGGATCCTTCCTTGTCCCCTCCAGACTCCCCCTGGAGCCAGCGGATGGAAGCTCGTGACACATACGCTCCATAAACTGACGCTTGCAGCGCAAGTGCACATGAATCAAAAACTTGTTTTAAAATGGTCTCTAACCTCCTATCCTGAAGATCCTTAAGAGCCGCGCCACCTTCCACCTTCCACCGTCTTCTTCGTTAGCGTGGAGACTAAGGCATCCACTTTAGGCATGCGTAGCAATTCCTTCTCCTCTTGCGGTACTGGGTAGAGACGTCCCATAGCCCGACTACCGCGCAAGGACGCCTCCGGGCATTCCCACTCAGACTCAATCATTTGCTTGATCACTCTATGGACCGGAAAACAACGATGCTCCACTTTAAACCCCTGTAACAAGGGATCCTCTAACGGCTCTTGTGGGACCGTGGGCGTGACAATATTAAGCGCTGCCAACGACTGCACAATCAGAGCTCCCAGCTCCTCCTTGCGAAATACCCGTAAAACATTAGGGTCATCGCCCGGTGCGATCTCCCCCTCTTCCAGTTCCCCTGACCAGGAATCTACATCTGCCTCAGATATGAGCTCTCCTTCCTCTCCCAAAGGAGGGGTAGAGAGCGAGGGCCCCAAGAAATCAGCCCCATTACCTGGGAGTCTATCCACTTTAGAGGTACCCTCACCTGGATCTGATCCCTGGACTACCATCTGCGGCCCTGCCAAGATGGGAGGGGGAACTGGGGGCTGTGATAAAGCTGTGCTGCCAGCTTGCTCTACTTTCAAAAGGTATGCTCTATGAAGCGCCAAAATGAAATCCGGGGAAAACAACGACTCCACATTGTGAGACACTTTTTCAGGGAGCCCTTTATTCCCCTCCTCAGCAGAGGAGGGCTTTTTGGACTTCGCTTTCCGTTTTTCCGGCTTTCCCTGAGGCGCGGAAGAAGGAGTCCCTGGAGACAAAATGGCCGCCATTCCCGCCATTATCTGCTTGCCTTTAGAGGCCTCCCCGACATCGCCCGACGGCGAAACAGTGTCCATTAAGCTCCCAAACACTCTCTCCAACTGACAACTGCTGCGAAAACACAATCTACAGACCCCCGTTCCGGCCAGCCCTCGGCGGTTCCCACACTGCAGACAACTCGCCGACACTGTGAACATGCGCTCCCGCTGTAACGGGCAGCGATGGCTGAAGGAAGCAGAGCCCGATAGAAGCCCACCCGGCCCCCTAGTGCCCCGCAACACTCACCAGGCCTACAGAGCCTATAAGCAGCCCAAACTCTCCGGACTGGCCGCACTCCCACTTCCCGCTGCTAGCGGGACACGGAGGAACAGTAATAAACGGAAGAGGGAGGAAAATCTGGGGCTCCCAGCATCTCCCTTGCTAGCTGTGCCGCGATGGTACTTTGGCGGTGAGCAGGCTCTGCCCCCAATCGCAAATACCGTTGCCAGCAAGCTTTTCCCCTTTTGTTTTTACACGTTGAGAAATTTAAAGTAGCCAAACTGGCATGGAAAGGATGCTCTGCTAGAACACCTAAACCGCCAGTCCTGGCTAAAAGCAAGCTCCTAACTGCTGATTTCTCTTAGCCTCTCCGGGAGCCTAACAGGCTACACGTCCTATTCAGCTGCTGAGGACTGAAAGACTGAGTAGCTGACGTCAGGGGGAGCTAGATAGTCTGACAGGAGAAACTTTTCAGTTTTCAGTCCTCAGCTGCTGAATGGGATTGACAACCCTTCTGTTCCTGGACTGGCCCGGAGAGACGAAGAGGAACACGACTTTTTAAAAATTACACAGCAAATATACATGCGCCAAAAAGATGGTGCGTATTTATATGCACACTGCGTATAGTTGTTCAGGGGAAAGGCAGTGTGGCACTATCCATTCCTGACACCACAATTTGAATACTCTGATGGTGTTTTTAGTGACATGGGAGTAGACATAAGACACAGATGAATGAATCACTTCACAATGAGCATCAAATAGCCTCCAGTACGTTTATTTTTGTAAATAGGTCATTAGTAAGCAAAGGTTAAGTTTGTGTTGGATTAATTCAATACATTTCTTGATTAGTTTTGGGGAGCAGGCAATCCTTTCCTCATGTCCGAACAGATTGAACGTGAAGGACATCACATCCCAGCATTGACTCATTCAGGCATTTGGCCTCAGCCACAGTGAAAGAGAACAATACCAAACAAACATAAAATTACATCAGATGTTTGAATATCTGTCTAAGCATTTTCCCCATTTATTAACCACAGGCGCAAACAAAGGGGCTGAACTGTAGAAGTCTGAAACCTCGAGGCAGGAGCTCTAATCATCAAAAGCTTTAACCTCAGCTACTACAACTTCTACTTATCATTTGTATAGCACTACAAGACGTACGCAGCACTGTACATGTACAAGCAAGAGAGTCCCTGTTGGTATTATTCTCAGCTACTGCTCACGTTTAAAAACTTCTGCCATTTTAATCCATTGTTTGTCTGTGTTACTAAGTGTTCAATATATGAACATGCTTTCCTGTATTAACTATGTGATATTAAAAAAAAAAAGCCACCTCACACTCAACTTTGATCTCTGCCTACAGCTATATCTGTGTGCTACAAAATTTACTCATTTGGGGTCACTTTAACTCGTCCTGCGAGACAGTCCCCACCAATCAGAAGTCTGCGGTTCTGTGCCAAAAGCCAATAAATCAACTACTGGATATTTACATTTCGGGTTAGCATGTGGGAGTTCACCTTTATCCTCTATAATCTGTATGAGTCACAACTACTTCAATTTATGAATCAAAGATCACAGAAATGAGAAAGTGATTCCAAACTGTATAAAGTAGTACATGGCAGGTAATGTGGCCTGAGACTGTAGGAGAGGGGGAAAATGGAGTGCGAGTCATTGAGTTTCTGCATCCCTCAAGCATTACCAAACTTACAATGGGAGTAAAGCTCTGACCTATCAGCTTTTTCTTCGACCCCCAGAGGATTTAGCAAGTACCACGGTACCTGCCCAAAAGCAACGTCAGATGCAACTGAAAGCGAAGCACAGTTACTTACCTGTAACAGGTGATCTCTGGGAGCAGCAGGAATAAGTCTTCACATATGGGTACGTCGGTACCGACGGAGCCTGCGCGGGAACGCTTCCCAGCGTCCAATCAGAAAGCCTTTGGAAGCATCCCAACACGCCTGCGTGCTGCCTTCCCGCCTTCCCAACTGTCTCTCCTCAGTTAAGTTTGAAAGCTGAGAGAGAGAGAGAGAGCAAGGAAGGGAAAGATAGAGATAGAGAAAAAGCAACTCCTAGGGGAGGTGGGTGGGTTGTGAAGACTTATTCCTGCTGTTCCCAGAGATCACCTGTTACAGGTAAGTAACTGTGCTATCTCCAGGAACAAGCAGGAATGAGTCTTCACATATGGGGACTCCCAAGCTCAGATGCCCAGAGGGAGTCCTAGCATGTTGCAAGTGTAGAACGAGCCATGCTATTGTTTAAGACCTCAGGCATCCTGGGGATGGAGGGTAGGAGTTGAATACAGAAGAGGAGCTGTGGAACAGCTGGCTAGAACAGGGTTTCTAAAGGGGAAGACCCTGTATAAAGGGTATTTTGTAGTAAAATACTGTAATCTGGGCCTCCCTTGTAGACCTTGCACAATTCCACTGAGGTACATATGGATCTATTAGAAGAGCCAGTGAATGTGCTCAAGGGGTACCTCACTGAGAAGTAGAGGTAATAAAAGCAGAGAAAAACAAGTGGAGGTCAGAACCCTTCAGGGTGAGAAATGGCCCCAGGGGGAAAGACTGGGGTAGTATAAGAGGTAGAGCTTCAGCGGAGACGCAGAAGGTAGTATTAAAGAAAGCTTAAGCTGTTTAGGTCCAAAAACATTATAAATTTAGGACCCAAAGGAAAAATGAATCTGACCTAACTGGACTGGGGATGGAATCTGTCCATATAGGGGAGAAAGGGTATGGAGACCCTTGTATCTGATAAGAAAGTAAGGACAGACTCAGGAGCGCTAAGTGTTAGGTTAACTGAAGCTCCACAATGTCTTTCCTAAATGGGGTCAATTAGGAAAGAAGAAAGGTACATGGAGAGCTTCAGGAGTACACAACCTATATGGTAAGGAAAGTTTTGCTAATTACCACAGGGGGTGGTTATGAGCACTGTTCCCTCTAAGCTGTGCGCGCGCACACACCTTGCCGAGCGAGCGCACATACTTTACAACAGAGCGCACAAAATGTTTGGTTCTGATTCTGATAGAAAACAACATAGACGTCTTAAAATTTAAAAGTTTTGTGTATTTACGGTTTTCACAAGTTCTACAATATTTTCTAGTGCAATCAATGTGGTGTACATACTGTATTCTGACATGTAGTCAAATTTTAAAGTATATAACTCCGAGTGTCGTTATGTGGCGCACAAAAATGTAATCTTCCTTCAAAAGCTGCACAGCTGATATTTTATGCGCACACAGCCTACAGAAAATTAGAGGGAACATTGGTTATGAGTGTCGCCCCCTAAGTATGCTGGCATAGCATTGATAGGGGTAGTGCCCATCTGTCAGGATCATATAAGAATATAAGGATATCTGAACATAACAGAACAGATAGATGAGTATATGGATACATATCTATCTGAAAATATATCTCAGTAGATCTATACATGTATCTATGTATATATACATATATATATGGAATATATACACATATAGGGTATATATGCATATATCTATAGGAGATATGTAGGGGCAGAAGACACATAGATATAGATGAATATAAATATACATAATGTGTGTGTGTGTGTAATTATATATATACGAATATGTAGCCATATAGACACATATCTCCAGGAATGTGGAAGGAGAGAGGTCTATAGAAGCTGATCCCCTCTAGGCATATAGGGAGAGAGGAAGATTCATCTAAGAGCAAGAAGGTTAATACCTGCTTGAATAGATATACAGAAAAATCTCTTTTCCTGGTTATGATTAGCAGAGTCAGAGGAGAGGTCTCCCTGACAAGAAGAAGTCTGGATTCTCTTCAGAATTTGAGCTCTTGAATAACCAGGATGGCCTACATGAAAAAGGCAGAGGATAACTTCAGACTGTAGGCAGGAAGTCCAGATGTCTCCAGAATTGCCATATGGAGAATGGATAGAGGACGCCACTGGAGGAAGATACCCTAGTGACTTGCCTATGAGGGCAAGGGGGTATTGGGCGTCCTCTAGCTGCCATTGAAGAAAATTATCTCTGACGAGAAGACCAAAGGAGATATGGGCCAAGCCAGGGAATTGGCCCTTCTGTAGTTTTTCACGTAATGAAAGGCCTGAGACTGATGTCTCAAAAGAGATTTAAGATGAGATGGTAAGGGTAGGAAATACCTACCAGTCATGAAAACATGACTGGGGGAACCCCCTTTTAACCATCTGGGGTTATCTGCTAGGCAAGATACTAATGCTCTCTAGCAAGGGCCCATAGTGCAAAGCTACTCTGTAGAGTTGCAGAGAGCATGCTGCAGGTTGGTTAGAAGAAAAAACTGGCTGTGGAAAGCCAGCAGGTAACCAGTATTCTGCCCAGGACAAAGGGGGGGGGAAGAATAGAAGTTAACCAACCAGGCTGTGATAAGAGGGTTTCCCAAACGAGGTTGATAACTTGTTTTGGACTTAGCACTGAGGCTAGAAGAATCGCTAGTGGAGGAGAATCCCTGGTTGTGTGGTGGACAGAACCAGTGGCTTAACCACTAGGAATTGCTGTATCTGCAGCAACGTACCAGGGCAGTGGAGAAATTCCTTTTCCCTTTCCCTCTTTTAGATTGGGAAAAAGAAACAACAGACCTGGAAGGACTTCCTATTGTCGGGCTGCCCTAAGGTAACAAGGGGGGGGGAGACAACTGCAGAAGGGAGAATCCCCCGGTAGAACAGGTAGAGGACCATAGGGGCTTACCCGTGTAAAAGGGCCCCTCTTACAAACCAAATGTTATAGTAAGAGGGAGGTAAGACAGAGTTAAAAGAGACTGACTATGGAGGAAGTCTCTGACAGGTGAGATGATACATGCCAGTACAGGGAAGAACTGTCTATTTATAGTTGTTAGTTCTCTTTCCTCCAAGAGGAAGAGGAAAATCCTGTTAATTATGGGCATGATCATCCTAAGACCCTTAAAGTTAAAGAAAAGATGTCTCATGAAGAGATATCTAGGAAGGTTAGAGTAAATTTAGTGCAGGTACTGCAAATGAAAAGAAGCAGACTGCTACTCTAACCAGCAACCAAAAGTGGCAATGATGATCTATTTGAAACCCTGCGACTGCTGGGTTTGTTGACCCTGCTGAGTTTGTGGATTCTTCAGACCAGGGTGATGTTTCCCCTGTTTGGGAACATCTGCATGATGGGCAGAAGATGGATAAAATCTTCTTCCCCTAGGGGAAGAAATCTTGGCAGGACATTTCCTATCAACTGGGAAAGAAGGCGGCGTAGAATAGCCTCTGGAAACAGGACAGTCAGTTGTTAACTGAGCAACCTGGAGTAAAGACTCCTTGTTAAAGAGATTTTCTCCAGTGCAAGGAGTATTTCCCAGTCTAACTTGTGCCCATTTGTCCAAGTCTGAAGCCTGGAGCCAGGCTTTACGTCGTGCCCCTATAGCTATAGCAGAAGTCCTGCTAACAGACTCAGAGTCTAGGGAAGCACGAGTAAGAAATCTAGAGATATTTCGAGCATGACTAAGCAGTGAGGAATAGTCTGCACTCTTGGGCTCTTGAAGAAAAGGAGTCAAAAGATGTAATTTCTTTGTGACCTCCTCAAGAGATAAGCCCATATAAAAAAATATATGAGAGAATTCTTGCTGAAAGCATGGATGCCTGGAAAGTTTGGCGTCCAAAGGCATCTAAAGTCTTAGACTCACGACCTGGCGGATAAGAAGAGTGCTTTTTAGTATTCTTCACCCACCTCATTGCTGATTCTACAATGGAATGATGAGGAAGTTGAGTCTTTTGAAATCCTGGAGAAGGGGGCACCTGATATAGAAGATCAGTTGCTCTTGAAAGTGGGGGCACCTTTAAAGGAGCTTCCCACATTCGTAGAAGGAGATCCTGCAAGGAATGATGCAAAGGAAGCATGATGTTCTCCTTTGCTCTTCCAGGAATATACAGGGATTCTGTAGTTCCCTGTGTAGGATCTTGTCCAGGTATAGAAATGGCAAGTGATTTTGCCATATCCAAGAGAAAAGCTTGAAAAGAAAAATCCCCAGAGGGAAATTCTTTTGGACAGGCTAGATCTGCTGAAGAACTAGCATTGGCACCGAGGGATCTATCCAACTTTATAGGAATAGAAGATCCTGAATGGTGGTCCTTAGAGGATGGTTGCCGGTACCACAAGAGGTCGGGACCAGCAACAGTCGGTAGCGTATCGTCCATGCTAGGGATCGATTCCAAACACGGTATCGAGGGAAGCGAGCCTGATGAGAGAAGCATGGAAGGCACCGACAGCAATGGTAATGTGGATACCGGTACCGGCTTCGGTACCGTATCCGATACCGGTGAATGAAGGCCAGCCGGTTGCAACTCTGTATCGAAGAAACCGAGATTTGCGGATCCGAATTATCGGAACCGAGCTTTCGGTACAGTTTGGTTTCAGTACCAAGTCGAGTCGGTACCCAGTCCTCCAGACTAGAGATCGATTCCAGACTCGGCATCGAAGGAAGCGAGTCTATCGATGCACGTCTGGAGGGTACCGACGTCAGTACTAGTATCGGTACCGGTACCGATACTGGAAGGTCGGTCTGGAGCGTATCCAACGGCCTTGTAGGTACCGAGGACGCCAGACGACGATCGTTGGTGAGGAATGTTTCATCCAACACCATCGCCGATGCCGGGGTATCGGTACCGCTCGAAGCGGATGCCACCACCGGGCATGGCTCAGGTACGTTCTGTGAGGGGTGAACCTCAGGAACAACCTGAAACCCCACACAAGCTTTGGAGGCCGAAGACTCCCACTGGGGTTTTGAAGCCAGTGGTTTTTCGAGGGCAAGGCCGTAGGCATCTCTATGCTGTGCATGAGAACTGCTGCTCGAGGACTGGCTAGTCTTGACAGACTGTTTTTGGGTTACCTGATCCTGTGCAGAAGAAGATATGGTCAGGTCCCTGAAGTTGGATGGGGACAGCGTGTTGAGGGGAACTCGATGTTGAAAACTTCTTCTCACAATAGTATTGCGAGAGGGTTCCAGAGGAAAATGGTCAGGACCCAAGCAGGTTAAACACCAATTGTGAGTGTCTAAAAATAAGTTTGTACCGCCACAGTTTGTACATTTCTTGGGGATAGTGGCTGGCGGTTCCATGAAGGAAAAAGGAGAGGCCTAACAGGCCTGAGAAACCGTGCGACACTGAGGAGGAAAAAATATTCCTTAAAAAGGAAAAATTTTACAAGAAAAGAAAAAAGAAACACCGGCGGTACCAGTGGCATCGGGAAAGGCAGCCGCGACCACAAGAAAACTAAAAAATAAAAGAAGAATTTTCTGCGGTGACAGGAGGACGTCCTGCTGGCTCCGCGGAAAAACGAAAACTGAGGAGAGACAGTTGGGAAGGCGGGAAGGCAGCACACAGACGTGTTGGGATGCTTCCAAAGGCTTTCTGATTGGACGCTGGGAAGCGTTCCCGCGCAGACTCCGTCGGTACTGACGTACCCATATGTGAAGACTCATTCCTGCTTGTTCCTGGAGATAGAAGATAGCACGAGAGGCTGAAGTGAGATTTTCTGTAGAGAAGATGAGATCTCAAGCTGCTTATTTCCAGGCTTCACAATGTTACGCAGCATGCTATGGAAAGATGGATCTGCTTGGGATAATATACCCAAAGTTTCATTTCAGCATAAACCCATTTAAACTGCTGTTTAACCTTTGACTTAGTTGCACTGCAAAAGCTACTAGAAAAGAAAGTAAACACAGCAGTGTCAACAAGGGCCATTTACTGACACCAAACCATGCCAACATGCTCACTGAGGAACAGAACAGCTCTTGCCAAAATGCCTGCAGCATACATTAAAAGGCTGCATAAAATTTTGAAAAGGAAACATCAGCGATTTGATCACTTCATTCTGTTACTGCTGTCTTTCACCACTTGACAGCCTCAAGATACATTTCTGCTGTTTGATAGTTTCTGGCCTAGTGAACTAGCAGAGATGAAGATCCAGGTAGCTGACAAGCCTGCAGTCCACTTAATAAGGCTCGTTCAGAGAAACCATAAAAGGGCAAAACAAGACAACTGAATCATTTGCTGGAACATCAAATTGTCCTTAAAGTCAGAATGACTGTATAGTGCACAGAGAGGGTTCAAACACGGTTCTAAAAAGGTCTACATCACTCATCATATTCATAATCTTACAAAAGGAATACAAAGTAGCTCAAAGGGGAGTCTAGAGAAGCCCTGCTTACATAGTACAACTCAGAGAGAGACCCTAAGAAGTTATCTCTTCATAGCAAGGGGATGAATGCAGGATGTGGAGAGCAAAAAAACAGTAGTGGATACTCAAGGCGGTATGAGCAAAGCCAAGACAAAAATCCTTAGCTATCAGGAAATCAAAACAAAGTTAGAGATCAGGCAGAAGCGAAGGCACCAATCAAAGCTTCAACCTCAGCAAATGGTACTACTGGAAGCAAAGTAATTGTGTCTTCTATTACAAGTTCTCTGCCTGAGAGTTTTAAAAAAAGGGGGGTTTTCCTGACCATACTGCTAGGCCAGTCCAGACGAGTGAGTTATGCTCCCTTACCAGCAGTGGAGGCAGATTTGAACAACTTTTAGCAATGTCATCACTAGGTATATTTACTGGTGCAACAATGAGAGAAGCCAGTGTCTGTTTGCCTTCAGCATGTGGACTGGTGTAGCAGTGCAGATATAGACCAGTCTCCCCTGGCTCTGACTATGGACTTGTGTGACTGAGACATGTAAGCCCACCATTTGCTTGGAGCATGGGTTCACACCTGTCTCCAGGAGCCAACAGCTTGCTCTGTGTCCAGCGCTACTATCCACGGGTTCCTAGCTCTTGGTGGGTCGAAGAGCAAACAGGAGGCGCCCACAGGGCCCCTGAGGGGGGGCTGGTAAGTCAGGCCCAGGTTTCCCTTCCCTCTTGCAGTCCTCTATCTGCATGCTTTTTTAATGATTGTTTGTTTTTTTTTAATTCCCATTGAAATCAATTGGCTGTATTTGACTCTCTTACTGAGATTCCCTTTTTAGGACTGACCTTTTGCCATGGCCTTTGCTTCTTTTTCGGTAGTTTTTTCCAGTCTTTTTTCCTCTGCCACTGCGGTGCTCATCCACACGGTCCAATGTGACCCAATGCAGCCCACAACCCCCAATGAATTTTACCCACAGCTATTTTTTGGCCCTGATTATAGCAGGAATGCATGGAGCACCTTTTTTGGCATGTTGGGGACCAGATACTGCTTCTGTGGCCCCTGTTGCTCCTCCCAGGACGTTTCCCCAGTGAAAGGCATTTAAAATGGCTGCTTGGTCCCTGTGGAGGGAGAGCCTGGCAAAGTGGCCATAGCCTCCAGGGTTCCCTTCTTTAACCAGCTTGAATTGCTGCTCCTAAAACAACTCACAGACTATTTTCAGTCTCTTTAAGCTGCTTGACAGCCTCCATCATGGGGATATGAAGCCCAGGCCTCCCCTATGGAAGACCAAGGGCCCTTGGGCATCTCTAGCATGGGTGGTACGTGTGTTAAGCATCCCCATTTTATCCTTTTGAGTGTCCATTCCTCTGGGAGCCCCACCTCATTACCTACAGAGGTTGGCTGGGATGCTGGAGAGAAATTTGTTTCTCCAGAAGATAAGTCTACAGACAAGGGAGTGATTCCCCTAGTGCAGGGGTGGGCAACTCCGGTCCTGGAGGGCTGCAGACCAGTCAGGTTTTCGGGACATCCCTAATGAATACTGTCATAGAGCAGGAGCTAATAAAAGTGAGGACATAGGAAAAGAAGCTGTCTGGCCCTAAACAAATGAGGTGCAGAGAATGCAATTGTCTAGCAAAACAGCTAGAGGGAGCAGGCGTGCACTTACAGGGACTGAGTGGACACACCTAGCTAATCAGCAGCACCTGAGAACTAAGCCGGGAAGCTCAAAAGGCACAAGACCTTTATAAGCAAGTGGCTGGAGACAGAAAGCAGAGCAGCATTGGAGAGCAGAGCAGCACCGGAAAGGAGAGCACTGCTGAGAAACGGAACAGTGGAACCAGGATTAGTGGCACGGCTGCAGGAACTGGAAGAGAACCAGAAGGTCCCAGGGAGAAAAACAGACAGAGGAGAGTCAGTCTTGTGGAAGTTGTGGTAGCCAGAAACTCCAGAGGTAAAGAGCTAAGAAGCAGGAAGCCAGGCTGGGAGAGAGGCCTACGCTTGCCAGAAAGCCCGGAGCCCAGATTGAAAGGTACCAGAAGCTTTCAAGAGAAGGATTGCCAGAGACTGGGTCCTAAGGGAAATACCTGAGGAGGACACTTCCAGCTATGCCTATTACAGGAAACCAAGGTATGATGATTCTTTATTCATGAAGAAAGGCTCAGCTGCTAGAAGCCCTTATAAAACAGATGCCCAGTTTAAAGGAAGAGAAAGCAGGCCAAAGTTTCACCAGCCAAGATACAGAGGCAATAAAACAGGCCCCGCTCATTTAAGAACCTTAGAACAACTGTATGGAAAACAAGGGAACAGAAATAGGGACTGGCCAGTGATAACAGCCAGAGAAAGCCCCAGCTCAGAAGAAGATAATAGTGATTTAGAACCGATGCAAGTGGAGCTTATAGACCCTATTTCCTCATCTCAGGAGGAATTGATGGATTGTTCCATGTGTGTTGTGGGTAGTTTGGAATCACTGCTTACAGATATTATCTTAAGAAGTTTTCATATTTGTGCTGATTGAAAGAAGAATGTTCAGACATGTAATTTACTCCAATGTTGAAAGAATCCTTGGTTAAATTCCTTTCTACAACTGTGAAGATTATATAACAGTTTACTTTGTACCTTGAGTTTGGTTTATGCCTGAAAAGAAGGACTTTCTTTAATTTTTGTAGCCCAATGAATCTTTTTGTGAAAAGGGAAATAAAAGCCTTACTCTCCCTCCATTTGGCTTACATGACTTATTTGCACCAGGAGCAGGACTACATAGACCAGGCTGCACCTGGCCTTAAAGAACCCTCCTCTCCTAAAATTAACTAGATGCCCAACCTCCCCGTTCAGCCACCGGCCACCAGGGGGAGGTTGGCGACAATACGCATGAGATATATATGCATTAGAGAGATCCTGCCAATCTGACTGGTTTGTGGCCCTCCAGGGCTGGATTTGGAGACCCCTGCCTTACACCTCTGTCATTTAAGATCGTGAATGGGCAAGGTACAGATGTCCTAGACATGGAAAGGGTATATAGAATGTGTCACATTCCTCCTCGATTCTCACCAACACCAAAATGTTGTCTAACAGAGTGGAGAAGTGGCCTAGTGGTTGGGGCAAGGTACTTCAGGCCAGAAGGTCGGGGGTTCAAATCCCACTAGAGGACAGCAACCTTGGGCCAGAAGGACTGGGGTTTCTAGTCCCACAGGTGCTCCTTGTGGTCTTGGGCAAGCCACTTAACCCTCCATAGCCCATGTTCCCTGTAAAATAGTTATCGCCAAGTTATAATGCCCTGTTCAATATAATTTGTTTGTTCAATGTAAACCGCACTGATGCAGAATAGCGTGGTATATAAGAGAATGTAAATAAATAAAAAGGGATAAACCCCAGAACTGGCCTCTAGGGGACCTGAGGTCCTATGTTGGATGTATCCTCAGCCCTAGGACAAGCTGGACCAGCCTTTAGGACTCCCTCATGTGAATGCCCTCATTGCTGCAGCGTCACAGCACATATCCGTCCCAGTAGATATGGACACTGTACTCTAGTAGTTACAGGTCAGGAGCATTGTGTCCCTCCTTAGGAGTGCCTTGGCAACCTTAGGCCCACCAGGGATGCTGTGTCCAGGCCTGGTGGCTCAAGCCCTCTTACACTGGGTCCAGCATCTGCCCATACAGGCTGAAAGCTAGACAGTCAAGAAGTAGTTTAATGGTTGGAGACCAGGCTGTGAATCAGGGAAAGTGAAATTAGGCCTTACCTGCTAATTACCTTTCCTTGAGTCCCTCCAGCCCAGTCCAGATGCATGGGTTGTGCCTATGATGACACCCCCCCACTGATGCCGCCCTCCCCAGCTGCCACCGATTCTGTCTCAGGAGGAGGAGGCGGCGGGCAGTGGCAGTATTTCCAAAAGCATCGCCACTACAGCGGCAAGTATTCTCACCTGCTCAATCGTGCCCGCTCAAGAGCCAAGCTATAAGTGAGAATTAATCCACCTGACGCATGAGCAGGGAGTCACCATGGAGACTTGCCATCAGGTGCACCAAGTCTGCATACCAAGGTCTCTGAGGCCAGTCCGGGGCAATGGGGATCACCCAACTGTGGTGCCTCTCTATCCGGTGGCATACCCGCCCGATCAGGGGCCAGGGCAGGAATACATATAGCAGTTCCTCCTGAGGCCACAGCTGAACCAGTGCATCGAGCCCCTGTGACATGTGCTCATGCAACCTGCTGTAAAAACTGCTCACCTTGGCATTGGCTGCTGATGCCATCAAATCCATCACCAGTTGACCCCAGCATCGCACTATGTTCTGAAACACAGAGTCTTCCAATACCTACTCTGCTGAGTCCACCTGGTACCAGCTCAAGAAATCCGCCTGGACGTTGTCCTTGCCTGCCACGTGTGTCGCCAACATGGCCATTAGGTGCTCCTCTGCCCACTGCAGGAGCATAGTCATCTTCTCCATCAATGCCGCACTGGTGGTTGATATATGCTACCATCATCACGCTGTCCGAAAAGACCCATATCACCTGACCTTTCAGGAGATGCCTGAAATGCTGCAAATGCTCAGTATACCACCTTCAGTTCCAACCGGTGTACTGTCCATGGTCCCTGGGCAATCAGAACTAGGCAGTGCGCCCCCCACCTGGAAAGGCTGGTATTGGTTGTCACGCTCACCCAAGGAGGGGTCTCCAAGGGCATGCCTGCTATCAGGGCCAGAGAGGACTACCACCACCTCAGTCCGCATCTGACCTTCCTTGGGCACGCGAAAGGGAGTCCCTCTAAGGGGACTACCGTGACAGCAGTGCATGCTGGAGCAGCCTCATATGAGCCCAAGCCCATGGCACCAGTTCTATGATCGCCACCATGGAGCCCAAGAGCTGAAGGTAGTGCCACACCGAGGGCCAAGCCATTCTGAGAAAATGACGCACCTGCTCCCACACCTCTCCGGAGTCAGGGATACCAGACCTTCCTGCGTACCGAAACGCACTCCCAAGTAGGTCAGCTGCTGAGAGGAGGCCAGATGTCTCTTGTTGAAGTTCACCACCCAACCTAGACTCTGAAGGAGCTTGACCACCCAACACATGGCTCTTTGACTCTCCTCAAAGAACTTTGCCCTAATCAGTCAATCATCCAGGTATAGATGGACCAGAACACCTTCCTGTCTCAAGGTTCCGGAAGGTGATTTGCACAGCGTAGGCACGCCCTGGTCACATATGCCCCACAAATGGCGGTCTGAAGCGTGAGCGCGTTGGCCTCGTATGTCTGCTTGAGCATGGTCTCCAACCTGCGATCCTGCGAGTCCTTGAGAGCTGCACCTCCTTCCACCAGAATGGTGGTTTTCTTGGTTATAGCGGGCACTAGAGCATCCCACCTTTGGCAGCTTGAGCAGCTCCTTCTCCTCAAGAGTGAGAGGGTATAGCCGAGACATCATTCTCTCCCTCCCCCCCCCCCTCAGACTGGTGTCAGGCAGCTTCTTCTCTGCGTCAATCATTTGTTCAATTGCCTTATGAACAGGGAAGAAATCCTGCAGTGATTGAATTCCCTGCAACAGTGGATCTTCCAGGGTAAGCTCCTCTGTGGCCAGACTGACCACTGTATTTAAGGCCCCTAGGAGATGAGGGAAGGAAGTTCCTCCCTACAGAACATTCTCACCACTGTGGGATCATCAGTTGAAGGCATTCTCCGACCTCAGCCTCAGTCCCAGTCCCGTAAAAGTCCTCCCAATTCACTGAAGTCCCCTTCCACTGGATCCTCCAAAGACAGTGACCCCGGAGAGGCCGGATCATCCTCCTACTCCGGCACCTCCTGCAGCTTCTTAGCTGAAGGAGCCTCCCCCATGTCCACAAACAGTGTGAGCTCCAAGGCAGCTATTCCTGGGGCCGTAGCCCTGAACGCCGAGATGCTCCCCAGCTCTACTTCAGGCAGCAGGTCTGGTGGAGCAATACAACGAACTCAGGTTCCAGATGTCTTTGTTCTGAGGGCTTGCGGTGCTTTTTAGGTTTTGCTGCAGCCCCCAAGACTGGAGTCGACTCCTCCTGTGTTTTACTGCTTCCGTGCGGCTCACAATGGCCAACTTTCCCACTGAAATTCAGCCACGCAGGAGCAGGGAAACCTCACTAGACGGTGCCCCAAAGGAGAAACAGTTCCTCTGCGCATTTCACAGGCTGCACATACCGGCTTGCCCGAGGGCATGCTGCTGCTATACGGAACACGCCACATTGAAATGATTAGCTGGCCCAAAGGGAAGCAAAGCTTGGAATCCTTCCAGAATGCTGAATAGACTTATCCCCTCGCTCCCGTCATCTCCCCCCCCCCCCCCCCGGTGCCAACTAACCTCTGCGAACAAGAAAACCCTCCAGTAAAGCAAGACTCACCACACAACGCTGAAGACTGGAGCCTCATTCAGGCTTGTACTGGTAGGAGCATGGGCTATATTCGAGGGAGAGACCTGGGGCCCCCGGGTTTGATCTCACCACTAGTTAGGCGATCATTTTCCCTGCACGGTTCATGGCACTCACTGTCTGGAGGCACCCAAAAACAGACAGCCCGGTTTGTAGCACCTTCCTGTTATTTTTTTTTTTTTGCTTGCCTATTAAGGCACTGGAGCCCCAATCAAACTCCATTTGCTCAATTCTATCTCTGTCTCTGCCACTACCAAGCCTCAGCACAGAAAGCACAGTTACTTACCTGTAACAGGTGATCTCTGGGAACAGCAGGAATTAGTCATCACATATGGGTACGTCGGTACCGATGGAGCCCGCGCGGGAAAGCTCCCCAGCTTTTCAGATTAAAAGCTTTTGGGGCCTCCCACTGCACATGCGCGCTGCCTTCCCGCCTTCCTGACCAGCTCTCGTCAGTTCGAGTTTAAAGCTGAGACAATAGAGAGAGAGGACAGGAAGATAGATAGAGATACAACTCCTAGGGGAGGTGGGTGGGTTGTGATGACTAATTCCTGCTGTTCCCAGAGATCACCTGTTACAGGTAAGTAACTGTGCTATCTCCAGGAACAAGCAGGAATACGTCATCACATATGGGGACTCCCTAGCTAAGATGCCTGGGAGATCCCCCTCCAAGGGTAAACCATCTTCGCATGGATCTCAGGCATCCATCCAGGGAAGGTGGGCAGGAGTTGTTTAAGTATGGAACAGGTGTTTGAGGACAGCCTGACCAAACAAGGCATCCCGGCGGGAGTCCTTGTCCAAGCAGTAATGGGCTGTGAAGGTATGAACCGAGGCCCAAGTGGCTGCTCGACAGATCTGATCTATGGACACAGAGTGAAGATGAGCCATAGAAGTGGCCATGGCCCTCACATTGTGAGCTGTGACATGGCCCTCCATAGAAATGTTCTTACTCTGGTAAGCAAAAGAAATACACTGAGCGATCCAATTGGAAAGTGTACGCTTGGTGACTGGAAGTCCCAAATGAGAAGGATCAAAAGCCACGAAAAGTTGGGAAGACTTTCGATGTGGTTGAGTCCTGTTGAGGTAAAAGGCAAGAGCTCTTTTACAATCCAGAGTATGAAGGTTCCTCTCTGCACTGGATGCATGAGGAGCCGGGAAAAAGACAGGTAGATATACCTCTTGATTAAGATGAAAAGGCGAGACCACTTTGGGCATAAAGTGGGGATTCGTCCTAAGGACCACCTTATCATGATGAAACCTAGTATAAGGTGGATGAGCCACTAAAGCCTGCAGTTCACTGATGCGGCGAGCCGAAGTGACTGCAATAAGGAAAACAACCTTCCAGGAAAGAAATTTGAAGGAGGTAGAGTCCAAAGGCTCAAAAGGTGGCTTCATAAGCTGACCTAGAACTAGGTTCAAATCCCATGCTACCGGAGGAGGTCGGATGGGAGGTTTAGTTAGAGTCAGGCCTCTCATGAAACGTGAAACAAGAGGATGAGAGGAGACAGGTTGTCCATTTATAGGTTTTAAGGATGCTGCAATAGCACTCAAATGGACCCTTACTGAATTCGTCTTAAGGCCTGCATTTGAAAGATGCAGGAGATAGTCCAAGGGAATTCAAAGGAAGTGCTAGAGGGTCAAGACCCTGCTGAGCACACCAAATGGAAAAACGTTTCCATTTGAAAGCATAAGAACGCCTCGTGGAAGGTTTCCTAGAGGCATGAAGGATATCTGTCACAGGTTGAGAAAGATTAAAGTCTTGAAGACTTAGGCCTTCAGTAACCAAGCTTTGAGATGTAGGGATTTGGGGTTTGGGTGCCACAAAGTCCCCTCCTCCTGAGACAGAAGGTCTGGCGCAGCTCCCAGGTCCAGGGAGGATCCCTGGGAGAGATGCAGAAGTAGAGGGAACCACACCTGGCGTGGCCAGCGGGGAGCTATGAGGATCATAGTCCCGTGATCCCTCTGGAGCTTGAACAGAGTCTTGGATATTAGAGGAATGGGTGGAAAAGCATAGAGGAATTCCTGACCCCAATGCAGGAGGAAGGCATCGTGGGCCTGAGCTCCCTGACACTGAGTTCTGGAACAGAACCGGGGAAGTTTGGCATTCCACGGACTTGCAAAGAGGTCTATGTCCGGGGTCCCCCATTCCTGAAACATTCTGCGTATCTGGTCCATATGTAGGGACCATTCGTGTGGAAGCAGAACTCGACTGAGTCTGTCTGCACGAGAATTTTGAACTCCTGGAAGATACACTGCAAGAAGGTGAATTTGATGCTCTCTGGCGAAGGCCCATATTCTGAGAGCTTCGTTGCAAAGCGACAGAGAGCCTGTCCCTCCTTGTTTGTTTATATAGAACATGGCTACCTGATTGTCTGTCTGAACTAGGACAGTCAGGTTGACAAGGAGGGTATAGAAGACCTTGAGGGCAAGGTAAATTGCTCGCAGTTCCAGGAGGTTGATATGAAGGGTGGCCTCCTGTGGAGACCAAGTGCCCTGAGTGGAGAGGTTCTGAAGATGAGCTCCCCACCCTGTCTGGGAGGCATCTGTTGTGAGGGTTGCTTGGGACAACAAAGGTTGGAAGGGGGCCCCCAACAACAGATTCTTGGTGGATGTCCACCATTGGAGGGACCAAAATAGACGGCTTGAGGTGAGTATTTGGTCGGAGAGCGCTCCAGATGCTTGAGTCCACTGGGTGGCCAAGGTCCATTGAGCTGCTCTCATATGCAGACGAGCGTAGGGCACCACATGTACCGTGGAGGCCATGTGGCCCAGAAGTCGCAGCATTTCCCGGGCTGTCAAATGACTGCTGGACTGAGCTTGGGAGGCCAAACTCAGCAGGCGTTGGGCCCTGACCTGAGGCAGGTAGGCCCTTGCAGTGATGGTGTCTAACTGGGCCCCTATGAACTCGAGAGACTGAGTAGGGATTAGTTGAGACTTGGGAAGGTTTACTACCAAGTCCTAGATACTGCAGAAGACGCCTTGTGCGGTCCAGGGAAATTTGGGCCTGGGACTGAGAGGGAGCTCGGATGAGCCAGTCGTCCAGGTATGGGAATATGAAAATTCCCAGGCCTCTTAGAAAGGCAGCTACGACTGCCATGCATTTGGTGAACACTCTTGGAGCAGAGGCTAGACCGAAGGGGAGTACTCTGTACTGGAAATGTTTTCCCTGAAACAGAAATCGAAGGTATTTTCTGTGGGATGGGTGGATGAGTATGTGTGTATACGCATCCTTTAGATCTAGAGAACAAAGCCAATCCTGACTCTGAAGGTATGAAAGGAGAATGCCCAGAGAAAGCATTTTGAATTTCTCCTTGAAAAGAAATTTGTTCAATTCTCTCAGATCCAGAATTGGTCTGAAGCCCTCTGTCTTCTTTGGTATTAGAAAATAAGGGGAGTAGAATCCCGTCCCCTGTTGAAGAAGAGGGACCTCCTCTATTGCCCCCTGGGCAAGGAGGGAGGAGACTTCCTGACCCAAGAGGGCCAGGAGAGATGGGGGAGAATTGAACTGCCTCACCATAGTATAAGGAGGAAGGTCGGAAAAATGGAGTTTGTAACCCTCTCTGATGATAGAGAGGGTCCATTGCTCTGATGTAATTTGCTCCCATCTGGGAGCAAAGTGAGCTAACCTTCCGGGTATGGTGAGGGGCTCTGGTTGTTCTAGAGCCAGAAAAGTTAAGTTCTCTAGGGGCAAGTCAAAACCCCTGAGGGGGTGGAGCCTGCTGAGGCGTAGCAGACGCCGCAGGCTTTGACCTTGCCTGTTTAGGTTGCTGACGTTTAGCAGCAAAACGAGGCTGAGAGGATTGTTGGCCAGTATTTGTAGAAAATCTGGACTTCTTGTAATAAGGCCTCTTAAAAGACTTCTTCTTGGCAGGAGTGGAGGTAGACTTAGAAAGTCTATCTAAGGTGGCATTTTCTGCATCCATTTGAGTGGCCTTAATTTGCCACTCCTCACCAAATAAGTTCTCACCTGTACAGGGCAGATTTCGTAAGCCATCTAGGACCCAAGGTTCTAGATCAGAAGCCTGGAGCCAAGCAAGACGTCGGGCTGCTATAGCAATGCCCGAAGCCCTACCAGCACCCTCAAAGGAATCAAAAGCTGCCCTGTTGGAGAACTTTGAAATATCCAAAAGGTGTTTCACCAAGGGAATGAACTGCTCCCTCTTATCCTCAGGGAGAAAGGGGGCAAAATGCCGAACTTTTAGAGCGATTTCACTGAGAAACATGCCCATGTAAAGACTATAGGAATTAATCCTGGCTATAAGCATAGTAGCCTGGAAAATTTTCCTGCCAAAAGAGTCTAGAGTCTTACATTCTCGCCCTGGAGGAGTAGAAGAGTGCCTTTTGGTACTCTTTATCTTCTTCATTGCAGACTTCACCACAATAGAATGGTGAGGCAACTGGGTTTTTTGGAAACCAGGAGAAGGGGGGACACGGTACATGGTGTCCAACCTGCGAGAAGAAGGAGACAATGTTAGAGGAGCCTCCCATAAGTCCATCAAGTGTTCTTGAAGGATTTCATGGATAGGCAGGGTGACTGCCTCTTTAGGAGACTTAGAGTATCCTAAAATATCCAGTTTCTTTGATCTGGGTTCCTTTTCAGAGGATGAAGCAATAGAAAGACCTTTAGCCATTTCTATGATGAAGTCCTGAAAGGACAAATCCTCTGGTGGAGACATTCTCCTGTTAGGAGAAGAAGGCTCCTCAGGAAGATCAAGGGAGAACTCATCAGAATCATCAGAGGAGTTAAAATCCTCTGAAGAAGCAGAGTATCCTCTATGTGCTTCCAACGCACGATACG
The DNA here is from genome assembly GCA_033557465.1 of Ichthyophis bannanicus. Taxonomy (NCBI): domain Eukaryota; kingdom Metazoa; phylum Chordata; class Amphibia; order Gymnophiona; family Ichthyophiidae; genus Ichthyophis; species Ichthyophis bannanicus. The sequence continues at coordinate 253,696,088 of CM066031.1, forward strand.
CATACCGTTCGGTATCGACATCGGGCGTACCGGGTATGGGATCGGTACCGGGCAAAAGCCCGGATCCGGCATGCGGAACCGATCTGCGTTTGGAAGACGATGGCCTCGGTTCCGGTATGGAAGCCATTACCGGAACCGGACCCGGTACCGCTGGCTGCGGTACCGAGGGCGTAGCAGCGTTAATAAAAGCCAGAATGGCCTGCTGCATGACTTGGACAGTATTGCCCATAGACGCCACTGCTGCCTGGATGTCGGTACCGGGTATGGGCCGGTACCCCAGAGCAGTACAACAGGTGATCTGTCGAGGCCGCGCCATCGATGTCAACCTGTGACCCCATGATTGCTTTGGAGGCCGGAGCCTCCCGCCGGGGTTTTTTGGCCTGGGCAGAATCCTCGAACTCAGAATTGAGAGCCTCTCGATCTTTAGAAAGAGATTTGCTTTTAGAGGATTTGCCCACTGGAGTTTTGGTTACCTGAGATCCATCCGGAGAGGAAGACCTGGATGACTGTGATGCTTCTGAAGGAAACAGCACATGGAACTTGTTGGCCCGGTTCTGCAATCCACGTTTCGACATCTGGGAGCAGGATGGGCAGTCCGGTATGGAATGGTCAGGTCCTAAACATTTAAGACACCATTCATGGGTGTCTGTAAGAGGAATGACAGCACTGCACTTGGTACACTTTTTAAAACCAGGAACTGGCTTCTCCATGAGGAGAAATTGTGTAGGCCTGAAGGCCTAACAAAGTACCAAGCTGTGCTGAAGAAAAGAAAAATTTTTTTTTTTTTTTTTTTTTTTAAAAAGAAAGAAAGAGAGACCGGCAGTACCGGTTTCAGAATGGGGAAGGCAGGTACGCGGTCTAAAGAAAACAATAAAATTAACAATTTCTTCAGCGGTGACAGGAACACGACCTGCTGGCTCCGCGGAAAAAAAGAAACTGACGAGAGCTGGTCAGGAAGGCGGGAAGGCAGCGCGCATGTGCAGTGGGAGGCCCCAAAAGCTTTTAATCTGAAAAGCTGGGGAGCTTTCCCGCGCGGGCTCCGTCGGTACCGACGTACCCATATGTGATGACATATTCCTGCTTGTTCCTGGAGATGTATCCCTATAGTTCAGCACAGATGTGCCCACTATCTGCTGGAGATTGAGCAATACTGGGTAGCTTAGTGATGCCCAGCACCCTTAATGACAACAGCAAAGCTTGTCATGCTCAGTCTCCATCTGCTGGTTGGGGGGGGGGGCACAACCCATGTGTCTGGACTGGATTGGAGGGATGCTATGGAAGATGGGTTCAAGTCCCACTGTCACTCCTTGGACAAGTCACTTAACCTTCTAGCAAGATTGGGGTCTGGAGCTACTTGTGTGGCTGATGCTCACTTTGATTTGATCAGCATCTTTCAGGTCCATAGTGACGGTGGTGTGTAGACAGTAGCTTTGGCTCACTTTGATTTGATCAGCATCTTTCAGGTCCATAGTGACGGTGGTGTGTAGACAGTAGCTTTGGCTCCACAGTTGGTTAGTTGAAGCTGCTTCCAAGTTATGGCTGTGCAAACTTCCCTTTAAGGGTAGGCTGCTTATTGAGGAGGATTTGGGGAAGACTGTGGGTAGTAGTAAAAGGAGCTAACTCTGAAGATAGGGGTGTTCCCTTCAGCATGCCACTACTATCAGTCCTTGGTCCTGTTGTTTTTAACAAGGTAGACACTCTAGAACAGAGGTTCCCAACTCCAGTCCTGGAGGGCCAAACACCATTCAGGTTTTCAGGCTGTCCTTAATAAATATGCATGAGATGCATTTGCATGCACTGCCCCCGTTGTATTCAAATGTATCTCATGCATATTCATTAGGAACAGCCTGAAAATCTGAATGGTGTTTGGCCCTCCAGGGCTGGAGTTGGGAACCTCTGCTCTAGAAGGTGTAGATAACATGAGGGATCTAGCAAAGCCTGAACAAGAATTTGGCAGTTAAGATCTAATGCTAAAAAATACAAGATCATGCATCTGGGCTGCAAAAAGCCTTAGAGGCGATGGAGGGTTAAGTGACTTGAACAGGACCAACTAGGCAGAAAGAAATAACAAACACATGGGCCAATAGGGCCAAAAAGAGAAATTCACAGCACAGAACAGCACAGGCTATGCACGTCCACCATCTGCTGAGACTGAGAAAACACTGGCTGGTTGAGGGTGCACCAGCTCCTTATGGGCTGCTTCCACTCAGTGATGTTTCTCAGTCTCCATCTGCTGGTGGGTGGGCAGGCATAAACCACATATCTGGACGGGACTGGACTGGAGGGACGATATGGAACAGGACATTATCTTACAAAAACCAGCTTCTGTATTTTACCACTGAAAAACTGAGATTCTGTTCATAATTAGATGAGCAAAAGTAAAGTCAGGTCTTGGTGCCGTAGCCACATCGTGTTCCCATGCAGAAAGCAAGAGAAAATTGACTCCATTTACAAACTAGGTTTCCGCTATCTGGAATTCTGTAAGTCTTCCAAAAACAAAAACAAAAATGCCTGTCCACAAAACTGCAATAGAAATGTATAAGTACTAGATAACAAGCTGCACAGATTACAACAGGCAGGACCCATGCAGAGGAAGAGGGCATTCCCGCAGTAACATGAACCATGTTGGAATCTCACCAAAAAGGGAACTCAGCATGCTGCAAAGATTATGGCCTCATAAATGAAATTGAGTTTAAAGTCAGCAAGATCTGGAAATATTAAATCATGTCTACTAGGGTTTGCAAAATGCACACTTGGCATACTCTCACTACCATAGTCTCTTCCCCCCATAATGTGTTTTGAGGTGGGTGGGTGGCAAACGTGCATGGCAAATACGACACTTTCCTGGAAAGTATGCATTTCTGACCAAGGCCAGCCCAAGGGTTTCTGCCGCCCCAGGAAGTTGTGTCGGGGGGGGGGGGGGGCAAGGAGCGACAGGCCATGATCTTTGTACCAAAAGTCATGGCCTGCTGCAGGCAACGAAGTGGCAGCTTTATAAAATCCTGGTGTACTGTCCACCAGGGTCTGCCGCGCTAGGCAGCTGCTTAGTGGACGGGCCTGCCCCATCTTCCCTTCTACCACCATGCTGTGCTCGCTCTCCACCTTATCCAGGTGTAGTCCTCTCTGCCCCCACACATAAATCCCCCCTCTCACCTCCTTGAACCTCTCATTCACCTTCCCAACGCTCTTCCTGCCTCACCTGCTGCAGTGTCCTCCATGTCTTCTCAAGGTCTCTGTCGAGGTCCAACACCCACTCCTCTCTCCTCTGGGCCCAAAGGGGCTAAAAATGACACGTCATCCATAGAAAATTCCATTTCAAGAGAGCAGATGGATGGATTTTTCAAATATTGTTTCCTGTAATCCCTTGTCTGTCTCATCTGCGTATCTTAACTACATTATAAGCTCTTCATAGCAAGGACCATCTCTTATGTCACTGTTTGACAAATCTCAGGCACCCAAGTTGTCTGGTCAGCTAAACTCCGTCATGCGGTGTCTGCCATCGGGCGGAGGAAGCAGCGTCGGGACTGAGGCGGAGTAGCAGCAGATTCCCAGGGCCAGAAATAAAAATCAAACACCAGCTATTGAGATGGGGAAGAGCAGCGGAGGCGGCAGCAGGGGCCATCACATGCTCAAGGATAGCAGTCACAGAGCACAGAGAGGCGGAGAGGGGCGGCCTCCAGACTGCAGAAGAAAAGAGGAAGTGTGGGAAACACGTTGGAGGGGGAGAAAAAAGATCGAGAAGTATAGGGGAAAAGCAGAAGCAGAAAAAAAAATAAGAAAAGCTATCAATGATTTTTCTCCTGTGGCATCTAAGAAGTTTGCCTGGCGCTTAACTGTTCTCAAACATTTTCCACTCTTGTCTGAGAACTACAGTACATCATTTTGAAAGAGGAAAGAATGAAGTCACCAGCCAGGAGAGAGAGAGCAGTGGGGTCTTTCACACAGCAAAGTGACATCGGTGTGAAGAAATCTTCTTTATGTATTTAATTACATTTATACCCCACATATCAAATGCTGCTCTAAGCAGAGAAGAATAAAACACACAATTTCAGCACACACACACACACACATATACGTAAAAGCATACTCTCTAAAAGTACATGTGCACGGAAAAGCTTTGATCCTTCCCCTAAATCCACAAATGTCCAGATCAGTTTCAGCTTTCAGGCAAATACTGAAAGCACAGGCAGGATGAAATACACAAAAGTATTTCAAAATAGTAAAACATAAAAACGAGATTCAAAGCATCATAAAAGAACCAAACGGATCCTAAAATCTGTAACATATTACATGTCAAAGGCTTTTAAGAACCGCCACATTTTTAATCATTCTCTGGAAAGATAGCAAAGACATATCCCCTGTAGAAGAGGATTTTGGAGTCTTGGGGCTACACTAATGGCACACTCACGTGTCCTTGTTCATTTCATAAGGCCGGCGCAACCATTAAGCAAACTAGGCAGCCACCCGGGGCGGCGGGGGGGAGGGGCGGCAAAGATCTGGGCATTCAAAGCTAAACAATAGAGTCTGAAAACAGGGAGGGGGCAAAAGACTTAAAGTCTGCCTAGGGCACCAACACTTTGACCAACTCTGGGGTAGGCCATGGGGACATATAGAAGAGCCTCTTGGAAATATTTCAACATCCTCATTGGATATTAACCAATTTTTTTGGTAGATGGGAGCAATCCATTTAATTTTTTTTCATTTTGTCTTTAATTTCATTGAGAAATGGGGCACTTACAAAGAAACAATACAAAAGGGTCACTGATTCTCCAATAAAACAATTGAAATAGAGACTACACAGCTGTTTAAAATAACAGAATAACCATTACATTCCAATACACAGCATACCCAGGCCAATCTGTATGAAATCAAACTCCCATTTTTTATAAGTCCAACCCAAATACACAAAAACATAACATATGATGAGACACTGGCCCCTCCCCTCCATGTGGTCAGAATATGTATAAATGTCTTGTTAGAAACATAGAACCATGACAGCAGAAAATGACCCTATGGCCTATCTAGTCTGCCCCTCCATATCAACTACCACAGTCCCTTTTTTATTAGAACTTAACAACCTCATGGTAATATCATATGCAGTACTGAAAATAACCACTATAGTACTGAATTGGCAGACGCCATAATGTAAACCATCCGCCATGTTTTCCTCCTAAAATTCTTCCCCCCCAAAAAACAAAAACATATTAAAACAAATTATTTAGCTGTCCAGCAGAGTCACTTTCCTTCTATAAGGCTCCCAAGCATCAGTCCCTGCCTCCCCCCACCCTTTACTTTCACCACCAAAAGCTGTAAACCCATAATTTGCCAAACGTTTTTATGCCACACTGCGATACTAGATATATCCCCAGTCTTCCATGCAGCAGCGGTTACCACTCATGCCATCAACAGCAAAAAGCGTAACTTGGCTATATTAACAATCCTCTCCTAAGAAGTATCCATACTTCTTCAAAGCATTGGCGTGTGATTGAACGGAAGATACAAACCCGTTATCCTCAGAACGTCCGCCCAACCTGCTCCCAAAAAGCAAGCTCTGGGACACCCCCATCCAGCACATATGCCTAAAATCCTCTCTATTAGAACATCTTCTCCAGCATTTGTCCAGTATGCTGTTATTAAAGATACACAACTGGATCGGGGTCATGTGAGTACAAAAAAGTATTTTATACCGCGTGTCTAGATGGCCAATTGAACAGGATATTTTTGGGAAGTTCTTCCTTATCACCTCCCACTGTAATGGCTCCCAGCACCTTCTTCCCATTTAAACTGAGTGCTGGGTTTAACACATCCTTTCTGTTCTGCAAGCATTTTAGAAATAACCGCAAGCGTGCCTCGCCCTTAATGCCCTTCATAGAAAAATTCTTCTGCAGTAAAAGGTCCAAGGAAATGACTCTTACAAATATTCTTAAAAAATACTCAATTTGCAATAACAAAAAAAAATTCTGAGTGGAATAGCAATTTCCTTTTATTTTAGCCCTATTAAGAAATCTTTCTCCCTCTACAAAATCAGTTGCCTAGTAAAATGATTCTCCACCATCCACCCAAACCACAAAGGATCTTGACAATGAGCTAAAAACCTATCATGTCAAATGGAAATAAGGTGAAAGGAGCATGAGACCACACTCCAGAACCTTGCAACTTGTGTCCACATTTACAAAGGAAGATCCTCTTCCCCTCCTTTTCTTAAACAAGAGGATGCACAGCTCTTTACCCAGTACATGCCACCTTTCTACCTGCTTCCAGGGCTGTTCTGAATTCTCACAAATCCAATGAGAAATAAGTGCACTGCATAATACCTCCTGAAGTCTGGAAGACCTAACCCTCCATCTGTACAGCTGTTTTCAGTGCCCTCAAGGGAACCTCGAGTGCTTTCAATTCCAAACGTATCCCAGAACAGCTGTATCCAATTCCTGGAAAACTCTTTCAGATATTTGACAACACACACCTAGGCAACACATTCATTTCAACCACATTTATCCTAGTCAGTAAAGCTGTAGTGATAAAATACCACCTCACAAAGTCCTTCTTAAATCTGTTGAAGCATGGGGGGAGAGGGGGGAGAGAATACAACTGAAATAAATCATCTAGGGTACTTCTTAAAAACTCTTTTTTTAAGTGCTGTCAAGTCAATGCTGACTCCTGGCGACCCAGCAGTCCCTGGGTTTTCTTGGCTAGGTATGAACGGAAGTAGATTGTCAGGCCTTTTCTTCTGAGGCAATACAAAGTAAAGTAATTTATTTATTTTTTATTTTATTTATTACAGGCTCTTATATACCGCTCTATTCAGCATCAGCGCGGTTCACAATATAACAACAGACCAGAACAACAAACTGTTTGGTTTTACAGAGAACAAGGTCAGAGAACTTGTATAAAACATGGGACGTCATTACTGCAACTATTTACATGAGTATTTACAAGTATACACAACAGGATTTGTTATTAGAACATGGAATTTCTATCTATAGAGATTATAAAGTGTATTTTGTTCCTGCAAAACCTTAATCCTGTTTGACTTGATGTCGTCTTTAACATATAGAGCCACCTCTCCACTAATGTGATCTACCCTATTACGGTGATATAGTTTTCAAGCCTGGTATCACAGTGTCCCATTGGTTGTCCTCCTTCCACCAGGTTTCTTAAATGCCAATCATAGCTAACCTTTCATCCTATTTCTATAGATTTTAACTCTCCCTTCTTATTTTTTAGACATCTAGAATTTGCATACAAGCATTTCAACGTTAGTTTTTTGCTAATATTAACAGTCTGGCTATCGGATGACAGGGTTAATTTGCCCAAGGTCACAAGGAGTGCCAGTGGGAATTGAACCTGGATATCTTTGGTACTAGGCTGTTGCTCTAACCACTAGACTACTCCTAAACATTTACAATCTTGTCACGCCAGACCTTTAACCTGACACTATTTTTTCTGAGTAAAATGGCCTTTCCCACACTGACATTCCATAGGAATGATACGAGTCCATAACCTCTCAATAATGAGGTCCTTAGGAAGTAGGGGGGTGGGGAGTGGAGATCGTAAAACACTTCACATAATATTTTATCAACAAAACTCCTATGGCACCCACTTACAAACCATTTGGTGCTTCAATTGGTCGAATGTGGCATCTCCTAGATCTATTTTCAAGATCATCTAATTTAAGCAGAACCGATTTGAGCACTTTGTGGCATGTGCCCAAATTTCTTCTTAACGGTGGTGACCTCATCTTCCACATTAGAAATGCAGTGCTCCACAGCCTCGATTATTCCTGCCAAAGCTTGCATCCCATGGTAAAAAGTGTCACAACTTAATTTGGTAAGTTGCCCAACTGGTCTGTTACTTTACCATTGCCTACACCAATTTCTGTGAGCAGGCTGTCCAGCGTTAGTGCAGTTGAATTGTCTGGTGATGAAGAAGCTCTTCCTGAGGAGCTTATATTTTCCAGGGACTGGGTCGCTGAGCTCTCAGAGTCATTTTGTTACAGGCATTCTGCCATAGTTTTCTGTTTGGAGATCTTGCCACCTTTCACTGGTTGCGTCACTGTCTGAGCCATGCGCTTTCCGTCTCCCTTAGTTGACATCAAGGTACTTATTTGTCAGCTCTCACCTTGAAGCAGCTAAAGGGTAAATTAGACTTTCCTGCTAATTGTAGTTCCTGGAGAAACTCCAGTCTAGTCCCGGAAACTCTGGGTTGTGCTCCTCTTCCAGCAGCTTGGAGACTGAGAAACGTCATTCTTTGATGACACTGGTATAAGGACATAGGCACCTCACTCCAGTAACCTATTGGCAAAGTAAGACTCACAGGAGCAACAATTAAAGTATTAAAACAGTTACTAACCAACGGTAAACTAGAATTACCTATAAACCTTAAACTTTCCTCTTAGGCCTTAATATAACTGTAGAGGCCCTCGCTCCCCCATCCGGAAGAGACCTGACCTTCGTATAATCCCCCTCTTTAAACCTCCCCGCCTGGACCCGAAGCCCCACAGTCTACTCTTCTCTTACCTGTGAAATTCACTGCTTCAAGCTCCAATCCTACTAAAGGACCGGGACAAGGTCCGGGACTAGACTGGAGTTCCTCCAGGAACTACAATTAGCAGGTAAGTCTAATTTACCCTTCCTGATCGTCCCTCCAGTCTAGTCCTGGAAACTCTGGGGATGTAACAGATCAGTGAAAGAATTCAACGGGCGGGACCTGCTAGACCAGCCTGAAGCACAGCTGCCCCAAAACAGGTATCCCTACTCTGCTGTATATCCAGATGGTAATGCTTGACAAAAGAATTTAAAGACGACCACGTCGCTGCCTTACAAATTTCCACTGCAGGAACCAATTTGTACTCAGCCCAAGAAGCTGCTTGAGCTCTCGTCGAATGTGCTCGCAATCCTTCTGGTACCAGCTTACCCTTTAAGAGATACGCTGATGCTATCGCCCCTTTAATCCATCTGGCAATAGTCGCCTTTGACGCTGCTTCACCTTTCCGAGGACCTCCAAACAAAACAAATAATCTATCCGATTTCTGGAACACTGCAGTATGTCGGATATACTTCTTCAAGGCCCTACGAACATCCAATAGATGCAACTGTTCTGTGGAAGAGCTCTCTGAAACCCTATGGAACACCAGTAACGATACTACCTGATTCACATGGAAAGGAGATAGCACCTTCGGCAAAAAGGATGGCACCGGCCTCAATACTACCTTTGAATCATAAAAGGATAGGAAAGGCTCCTTACAAGATAAAGCCTGTAATTCCCAAATCCTCCTTGCCGACGCAATCACAACCAGGAAAACTACTTTCAAAGGCTCAAACGGTCGACTTCCTAATGCTCCCAAAACCAATTGCAGATCCCATTGAGGAACTACTTGTCTGCACGGTGGTCGAAAAAGCACCACCGCTCTTAAGAATCTCTTAACATCTGGATGAGTGCCCAGCGCTTGCCCCTTGATATTTCCTCTATAACAGGAGAGCGCTGCCAACTGAACTCTTAAGGAAGAGGCTGCTAGTCCTTTCTGAAAACCATCCTGCAAGAACACCAAGACCTGCGGCACTGACGCTCATAAAGCCTCACAATTCCTGTCCACACACCAAGCCTCAAAGATGCGCCACACACGAACATATGCTATGGAAGTAGATCTCCTACGAGCTCCTAACAAAGTAGCAATCACCGCCTCCGAGTACCCTTTAGCTCTTAAACTTGCCCTTTCAAGAGCCATGATGTAAGCGAAAATCGATCCACCTGAGGCATAAACAGCAGACCCTGAGAAAATAAATCCTTCCTGACTGGTAGACGCCAAGGTTTCCCCACTACCAGTCTCCTGAGGTCTGCATACCAAGGCCTTCTTGGCAAATCCGGAGCGATTAGTATCACTAATCCTCTGTGAAGCTCGATGCATCGCACTACGCGGCCTATCAACACCCACGGAGGGAACACATACAGCAGCTGCTCTACTGGCCACTCCTGTATGAGAGCATCTAGACCCTCCGACATTCTTTCTCTCCTCCTGCTGAAGAACTGACTGACCTTCGCTGAATTGAAAGTTGCCATGAGATCCATTATCGGAGAGCCCCAGCGTCTCACCACCCTCTCGTACACTTCTGGATGAAGCGTCCACTTTCCTGGATCTACTTTTACTCGACTCAAATAATCAGCCGTCACATTGTCCACTCCTGCCACATGCGCTGCCGAGAGAGCCTGCAGGTTTTGTTCAACACATACGAACAACTGTTCTGCCTCGGCCTTCAAGGGCGCACTGCTGGTGCCCCCCTGTCTGTTGATGTAGGCCACAGCGGTCGCATTGTCGAAAAAAAGCACAGTTACTTACCTGTAACAGGTGATCTCTGGGAACAGCAGGAATAAGTCTTCACATATGGGTCCGTCGGTACCGACGGAGTCTCCGCGTGCTGCATCCCAACACGCCTGCGTGCTGCCTTCCCGCCTTTCCCAACTGCCTCTCCTCAGTTAAGTTTTAAAGCTGAGGCAAAGAGAGAGAGAGAGCAAGAAGGGAAAGATAGAGATAGAGAAAAAGCAACTCCTAGGGGAGGTGGGTGGGTTGTGAAGACTTATTCCTGCTGTTCCCAGAGATCACCTGTTACAGGTAAGTAACTGTGCTATCTCCAGGAACAAGCAGGAATGAGTCTTCACATATGGGGACTCCCAAGCTGAGATGCCCCGAGGGAGTCCTAGCATGTTGCGAATGTAGAAAGAGCCATGCTACTCCTCAGAACCTCAGGCATCCTGGGGATAGAGGGTAGGAGTTGAATACAGAAAAGGTGCTGTGGAACAGCTGGACTAGAACAGGACTTCTATAGAGGAAGACCCTGTATAGAGGGCATTTAGTAGTAAAATATTGTAATATGGGCCTCCCTTGTTGGCACTGCAAAAGTCTACTGAGGTTCATATGGATCTGTTAGAAGAGCCAGTGAAAAACCTCAAAGGGTACCTCACTGAGAAGTAGAGGTAATAAAAGTAGAAAAAACAAGTGGAGGTGAGAACCCTTCAGGGTGAGAAATAGTCCCAGGGGAAAACTGGGGTGGTATAAGAGGTAGGGCTTCAGCGGAGACGCAGAAGGTACTATTAGACAAAGCTTAAGCTGTTTTGGTCCAAGAACAGTACCATCCTAGGACCAAAGAAAAATGAGTCTGACCCATCTGGACTGGCAATGGAATTAGTCCATGTAGGAGAGAAAGGATATGGAGACCCCTGTATCTGATAAGAAAGTAAGGACAGACTTAGGAAGCGCTAAGCTTTAGATTAACTGAAGTTCTGCAATGTCTTTCCTAAATGGGGTCAATTAGGAAAGAAAAAGGTACATGGAGAGCTTCAGAGGTACCTAACCCTGAAAGATTATGGTAAGGAAAAAGTTTAATTACCACGGGAAGTGGTTATATGTGTAGAACCCTAAGTATGCTGGGACAGCATTGATAGGGGTAGTGTCCATCTGTCAGGATCATATAGGAATGTATGGATATCTGAACCTAAACAGACAGATAAGTATGTGGATACATATCTACCTAAAAGATATATCTCACTATATATTTTTTTTTCCTAAATATATACACATATAGAGTATATATGCATATATAGAGAGAGAGATGTGTATGGGCAGAAGATACACAGATAGATAGATAGATAGATAGATAGATAGATATGTGTATATGAATATGTAGGCATATAGACACATGTCTCCAGGTATGTGGATGGAGAGATGCCTATAGAACTAGATCCCCCTAGGAATATGGGGAGAGAGAAAGATTCATCTAATAGCAAGAAGGGTGATACCTGCTTGAATAGATGCATAGAGAATCTTCTTCTTTCCCTGGTTATGACTGACAGAGTCAGAGGAATGGTCTCCCTGACGAGAAGGAGTCTAATTCCTTTCAGAATTTGAGCTCTTGAATAACCAGGATGGCCTACGTGAAAAAAGCAGAGGATAACTTCAGCCTGCAGGCAGCAAGTCCAGATCTCTCCAGAACTGCAGTATGGTGAATGGATAGAGGATGCCACTGGAGCAAGATACCATAGTGACCCACCTATAAGGGCAAGATGGGTATCAGGCGTCCTTTAGCTGCCACTGAAAGAAAATTACCTCTGGCGAGAAGACCAAAGGAGATATGGGCCAAGTCATGGAATTGGCCATTCTTTAGGTTTTCACATGATGAAAGGCCTGTGTCTATGTCTCAAAAGAGATTTTAGATGAGATGGTAAGGGTAGGGGACACCTACCAGTTATGAGAACATGACTGGGGGAACCCTTTCTAACCATCTGGGGTTATCTGCTAGACAAGACACTAATGCTCTCTAGCAAGGGCCCATAGTGCAAAGCTACTCTGTAGAATTGCAGAGAGCATGTTGCAGGTTGGTTAGAAGAAAAAACTGGCTGTTTAAAGCCAGTGGGTAACAAACTATTCTGCCAAGGACAAGGGGGCGAAGAATAGAGGTTAACCAACCAGTCTGTGATAATAGGGTTTCCAAACGAGGTTGATAACCTGTTTGGGGTTTAGCACTGAGGCTAGAAGGATTGCTAGTGGAGGGGAAACCCTGGTTGTGTGGTGAACAGAACCAGTGGCTTAACCACTAGGAATTGCTGCATCTGCAGCAACTACCAGGGCAGCGGAAGAAAATTTCTTTTCCTTTCCTTTTTTAGATTGGGAAAAAGAAACAACAGACATAGTAGGACTTCCTATTGTCTGATGAGCTGCCCTAAGGTAATAAAGGGGGAGACAACTCTGGAAGGGAGTATCCCCCTGTGGAACCATAGGGGCTTACCAGTGTAAAAGAGCCACTCTTACAAACCGAATGCTGTAGTAAGAGGGAGGTAAGACAGAGTTGAGGGAGACTGACTATGTAGGAAGCCTCTGAAAGGTAAGATGATACATGGCCAGTACAGGGGAAAAAACTGTCTTATTGATAGTTGTCACTTCTCTTTTCCCCAAAGAGGAAGAGAAAACCTGTTAAGTATGAGCATGATCATCATAAAGACTTTTAGAGTAAAAGAAAAGATGTCTCATGAAGAGATATCTAGAAAAGGTTAGGATAAAATTAGTGCAGATACTTCAAATGAAAAGAAGCAGACTGCCACTCTAACCACCAACCAAGGGAAGTAATGATGATCTATTGGAAACCCTGCGACTGCTGGGTTTGCTGACCCTGTTGGGGTTGGGGTTTCTTCAGACTAGGGCGATGTCTCCCCTGTTTGGGAACATCTGTATGATGGGCAGAAGATGGATAAAACTTTTTCCCCCTAGGGGAAGAAAGTTTGGTAGGACATTTCCTACCAACTGGGAAAGAGGAAGGCGTAGAACAGCCTCTGGAAACAGGAATGTCAGTGGTTAACTGAGCAACCTGGAGTAAAGACTCCTTGTTAAAGAGATTTTCTCCAGTGCAAGGAGTATTTCCCAGTCTTTCTTGTGCCCATTTGTCCAAGTCTGAAGCCTGGAGCCAGGCTTTACGTCGTGCCCCTATAGCTATAGCACAAGTTCTGCTAACAGACTCAAAGGAATCTAGAGAAGCACGAGTAAGGAACCTAGAGATATTTTGAGCATGACTAACCAGTAAGGAATAGTCTGCACTTTTGGGCTCTTGAAGAAAAGGAGTCAAAAACAGTAATTTCTTTGTGACCTCTTCAAGAGATAAACCCATATAGAAAATATATGAGATAATTCTTGCTGAAAGCATGGATGCCTGGAAGGTTTGGCGTCCAAAGGCATCTAAAGTCTTAGACTCACGACCTGGCGGATAAGAAAAGTGCTTTTTAGTACTCTTCACCCGCCTCATTGCTGATTCTACAACAATGGAATGATGAGGAAGTTGAGTCCTTTGAAAACCTGGAGAGGGGGGCACCTGATATAGAAGATCAGTTGCCCTAGAAGGTGGGGGTACCGTTAAAGGAGCTTCCCACATTCGTAGAAGGAGATCCTGCAAGGAATGATGCAAAGGAAGCATGATGTTCTCCTTTGCTCTCCTAGGAATATACAGGGATTCTGTATTCCCTTGTGTAGGATCCTGTCCAGGTATAGAAATGGCAAGTGATTTTGCCATATCCAGGAGAAAAGCTTGAAAAGAAAAATCCCCAGAGGGAAATCCTTTTGGACAGGCTAGATCTGTTGAAGAACTAGCACTGGCACCCAGGGATCTATCCAACTTTATAGGAGTATAAGATCCTGAAGGGTGGAGTATGGGATCCTTAGAGGATGGTTGCCGGTACCGTAGGAGGTCGGGACCAGCAACAGTCGGTAGCATATCGTCCATGCCAGGAATCGATTCCAGACTCGGTATCGAGGGAAGCAAGCCTGATGAAAGAAGCATGGAAGGTACCGACAACGATGGTAAAAAAGGATACCGGTACCGACTCCGGTACCGTATCCAATACCGGTGGAAGAAGGCCCGCCGGTGACGGCTCTAACGGTATCGAAAGAACCGTCGATGCCGAACATGGACCATTGGAACCGTACCTTCGGTACCGTCTGGTTTCGGTACCAAGGCGAGTCGGTATGTAGTCCTCCAGACTGGAGATCGATTCCAGACTCGGCATCGAAGGAAGCGAGTCTATCGATGTCGGTACTAGTACCGGTACCGGGATCGATACCGATACTGGAGGGTCAGTCTGCAGCGTATCCAACGGCCCCGTAGGTACTGAGGACGCCAGACTACGATCCTTGTTGAGGAATGTTTCATCCAACACCATTGCCGTTGCCGGGGTATCGGTACCTCTCGAAGCGGATGCCACCACCGAGCATGGCTCAGGTATGTTCTGTGAGGGGTGAACCTCAGGAACAACCTGAAACCCCACACAGGCTTTGGAGGCCGAAGACTCCCACCGGGGTTTTAAAGCCAGTGTGTTCTTGAGGGCAAGGCCAGAGGCATCTCTATGCTGTGCATAAGATCTACCACTCGAGGACTGGCTAGTCTTAAAAGACTGTTTTTGGGTTACCTGATCCCGTGTAGAAGAAGAGGTGGTCGGTGCCCTGAAGTTGGATGGGGACCGCATATCGAGGGGAACTCGATGATGAAGACTTCTTCCCACAATACTATTGCAGGAGAGACATTCCGGAGGAAAAGGGTCAGGACCCAAGCAGTTTAGACACCAATTATGAGTGTCTAAAATTAATTTTGTACCGCCACAGTTTGTACATTTCTTGGGGATAGTGGCTGGCGGTTCCATGAAGGAAAGTGAGTAGGCCTAGCAGGCCTAAAAAACCGTGAGGCACTAAGAAGGAAAAAGTATTCCTTAAAAAGGAAAAATTTACAAGAAAAGAGAAAAAGAAACACCAGCGGCGTCGGAAGGCAGACGCGACCACAAGAAAACCAAAAAATAAAAGAAGAATTTTTTGCGGTGACAGGAGGACGTCCTGCCGGCTCTGCGGAAAAATGAAAACTGAGGAGAGGCAGTTGGGAAAGGCGGGAAGGCAGCACGCAGGCGTGTTGGGATGCTTCCAAAAGCGTTCTGATTGGATGCTGGGAAGCGTTCCCGCGCAGACTCCGTCGGTACCGACGTACCCATATGTGAAGACTCATTCCTGCTTGTTCCTGGAGATCACTCTAATCACTCTTCCCTGTAGATATAGCTGAAACTGCAGCAACGCCCGCACTACAGCTCGCAGTTCCAACCTGTTGATTTACCACGCTTTCTCCTGTTCTGTCCACAATCCTTGTTCGAACCTTCCTTGAAAGTGCGCCCCTCCAGCCTAGCAGACTTGCATCTGTAGTCAACGGTAGCCAGCCTGGGGTTTCCAAGGGCATGCCCTTTTCCAGAGACTACAGAAGCAACCACCATTGCAACGCTCTCCGCGCCACCTCTGGACAGAGCAGCCTCCAAGACAGCGGGTCGTTCTGGTGAGACCACCTTCTGAGTAACACTCTCTGTAAAGGCCTTATATGAGCCCTTGCCCAAGGCACCAACTCGAGTGTCGCCACCATCGTACCTAGAAGCTGTAGATAATGCCACGCCGTCAGACGTGGCCTGCTGAGAAATTGTCAGACCAACGTTCTCAACCCGAACGCTTGATGCGGAGGCAGGAAAACCTTGCCTGCTGCCGTATCAAACCGCGCCCCTAGGTACTCCAGATTCTGAGATGGCACTAAACTGCTCTTGGCCATATTGACCACCCAACCTAAACTTTGCAGGCACCTGACCACCTTGGACGTCGCCTCCTCGCTTTCTGTCCTTGACTTTGCTCAAATTAACCAGTCGTCCAAATATGGATGAACTAGAACTCCTTCCTTTCTCAACGCCGCTGCCACTACTACCATAACCTTGGTAAACGTCCGTAGAGCCGTAGCCAGCCCGAATGGTAACGCTCTAAATTGAAAATGACCCATTGGCACCGCAAACCTGAGGAACTTCTGGTGCTCCTGCCGAATTGGAATGTGTAGGTACGCTTCTGACAAATCCAGAGACTAAGAAACTCGCCTTTTCTGACTTCAACGATAACCAACCTTAGCGTCTCCATATGAAAATGAGACACTCGGAGACACCAGTTCACTCTTTTTAGATCCAGAACTGGCCAAAAAGTTCCCTCCTTTTTCGGAACCACAAAATAAATGGAGTATCGACCGCAACTGCATTGGTCTCGAGGAACCGGCACTATGGCTTTGAGAGCTAACAATCTTTCTAAGGTCTGCTTGATCGCCCCCCACTTGCGATGTGCCCTGCAAGAGGACTGCACGAATGAGTCGGTCACCAGTCACTGAAATTCCAAAGCATATCCTTTTCGAATCACTTCTAACACCCACTGATCTGATGTAATCTGGACTCAGGCAGCGTAAAATTCCTGTAAACGACCTCCCACCGGTAGCTCCACCTGGGTCTCCCTGACATCACTGCGGCTTTCTGAGACTTGCAGAGGCGGCCGCAAAACCTCTGCTCGCTCCTCGAAACCCCCGAAAACCTTGGTTTCTATAGGGAAAACGTCTCCTCTGACTCTGAATGAACCTTGAGGCACAAAAATGATGAAAATCCTTCTGAGGCATTCTAGCCATCGGCGGAAATCTACCCTGCTTATCCTCTGGCAGCCTTCCGCCCTTGGAGTCTCCTAGATCCTTAACAATCTTGTCCAAATCCTCTCCGAAAAGCAGCTTTCCCTTAAAGGGAAGCTTCTTTAACCTGGCTTTAGAAGACGCATCCGCAGCCCAATTGCGCAGCCAAAAGGTACCTCCGTGCTGCTACCACTGAAGCCATACTGTTAGATAGCCCCCTAATGAGGTCATAATGAATATCAGCGAGATACACCGCTCCTGACTCTAGCCTAGCCGCCTCACCTGCCGACTCTTCGATCCGCTCTCCCTGGACTCGCTGAGACCAGCGCAGACAGGCTCTTGCTACCCACACCCTACAAATGGACGCTTGAACAGAAAGAGCATTCACCTCAAACACCTGTTTTAACAAAGCATCCAGCTTCCTGTCCTGAGTATCTTTGAGAGCCGCACTCCCTTCCACCGGAATGGTCGTCTTCTTAGTCACCGCAGATACGGCCGCATCCACTTTCGGTGCCCTAAAGAGCTCCTTATCCTGGTCCACCAGCGGATAAAGACGAGACATAACCCTAGACCCCTTGAGTGTTGCCTCGGGCATGTCCCACTCCCCTTGAATCATCTCCTTTACCACTCTGTGCATAGGAAAGGCTCTCTGAGTTTTCCGAAATGCTTGTAACAACGGATCTTCCAATGTAGCCTCCTCCGCCGGCCCTGCCGCTGGCATATTAAGTTCTTTAAGGGTCTCAGAAATAAGTGCAGGCAACTCCTCTCTCCGAAAAATTCGCACTACTCTGGCCTGGTCCTCCTGCTCCGTCATTTCTCCTTCTTCCAACTCCTCGTCCATGTCCTGATCTTGCTCCCCCATCTCCGAGTGCAGATCCTCCAAAATCACCGACTGCTCCTGCTTTTCTTTCTCTATTCTCAACTCCTTCGGCAATACCCCTGAAGTTCCCACAGATAGAGGAGTCCCTGGTCTTTTCTGTCCCAAATCCACACCGACGGAACTTGAAGAAAAAACGTCTCTCTGAGTGCCCCCGAACGCCCTTTGAATCAGCGCCAAAATGTCCAGGGAAAAAATTGAAGACAAACTACCCAACAAGGATGCCTGAGCAAGTGGTACATCCGGGGCAGTAGAAGACCCCGCTATGGGCTCCGTATGATATACTGCGGAGGGCAGAGGCCCCTACAAGCCCTCCTCCTGATCCTCCTTCTCCACATCTACCCGTCGCTGCTCTGCTGCAGAAGCTTGGCTACAGTTCTGACAGACCCCAGAGTCGAGACTGCAGACCTCTTTACCCCACAGAGTGGACACAATGTTTTAGAAGGCATTCTGACCACTCATCAAATGGCCCAAGCGCCCCTTAAACACCTCCCCGAAGCCACCGGCCCGAGAACCCTGAGGGGGGCTTTTTGTTTGTTTTTTTTTAAACTATCCTCAATTAGTGCAGGAGTCCTTCGGACCTAAATTCTGAAAAAAGCAAACGAAAACGAAGCTCTGCTGCCAAAATACGCAAGTTTGTATCCCCGCAACAGCTCTTGGCTTTTCCCATGCAAAACACATGCGGCGCGGACCTGCTGCCGGTTCCGGCAGTAAAACAATCAATCCATTTCCAATGATGACCCGGCACCTTACCTCATCCTCCGGAACAGCATTGCTGCACCACTCCGTTGATTCAGCAGCGAATTACTGGGTGCTCCTTCAGGGCCTGCTTGTTCCTGGTCCGACCCCGAGGGCCCTGAATCGCCGAGCTGCGATGCAGCCGCATCTCCCCACTGCTTCAGCACCCGAGCACTGACAGGCAAAACCTCTGTGATGCGCTCGGGATACCTTCTCTCCTGGTTGTCTGCCCTTCTAGTTAAACAGGCTGTAACCGGAGCCTGTTCCCCTCGTTTCCCCAAGGCCACGGAGGAGCGGGAGGGGAAAGGGGCGAGAGCTCTCTGAGTCACCAAATTTAAAGGCACAGTAAAAATTAAACGAACTAGCAGAAATGAAAGAAAACTATATTAAATTAAATTAAAGTAAAGTAATCTAAATTCTAACTAAATGTCCTTAATTGTTCCTCTAGTGAGCCAGGACCTCCAGGCTCACATCCTCCAGCTGCTTGGAGACAGAGATAACTGGAGTGAGGAGGTGGTGCCTATGTCCTTATACCAGAGTCATCAAAGAATGATGTTTCTCAGTCTCCAAGCTGCTGGAAGAAGAGCACAACCCAGAGTTTCCGGGACTAGACTGGAGGGATGATCAGGAAATGTCCATTTGATGGGAGTAAGTTAAAAAAAAATCAAGCAGGGATCCTAGAACTCCAAGGGACACATCTTCCCAGCAGGCAGCCATCTTGGAACACCATTCGAAATTTTAAAATACTAAGGGGGATGTTTACTAAACAGCGGTAGCGGACTCCGTGCAATATCGGAGCCACGACCTCATAGATTTCAATGGGGCCGCAGCTCCGATATCACACAGAGTCCGCAAGCCACTTAATCTTCCATTGCCCTGGAAGAAAGGCCTTGCAATCTACTTCCGGTCACCCTGCCAAGAAAACCCAGGAGCTTCTGGGTCACCAGGATCAGCATTGACTCAAAGGCATGCATTGTATTTTTGCATACTTTTCGCTATTTAGAGATAATACCTTCTCTAAAATTAGAACCCAGTAAAACCTCTGTTGCTGAATTCTGCAGCCTCCTTAAATAACAACAGAAGGCCAATATGTATTAAATTACAGCAAGCTCAGACATGCCGGGTTATCCCTCCTAGTACCATAGTAAATGACGGCAGACAAAGACCAGCATGGTCCATCTAGTATCTCCAGTAAGGTATCAGAGCAGCAGGAATGTTTGTCCTACTGTTTGTTTGTTTTCTCTCTCTTCTGCTGTTCTATTAATTGATTGGCATTCTTTTCACTTTTATAGTATTTGTTTTTGGCAAACAGCTTTGCAGTGCATAACCAGGAAAAGGCGGTAAGGAAGTTTATTAAACCATACCCGCACAAGAATTAGAGTAGCAATGTCTGGCTTATCAATAAAGAGACATACATGCTTCATGCGTCTCAGCTGAAAAGTCCAGTCTAGAAACTGCTGCAATTTGAGTATTTGATTTTAAGCTAGATTCTAACATTACACACTACTTTTAGACACTAAAACTTAGAGGGAGAGTCACACCTTCATGAAACACTTGCCAGCATGATCCTAGCAACCTGAAATTTCAACCCACAACACTTCAATGTTTCCTTACGTTTCAATCTGTAACACATCAAACACAGATTCTTTCTAAGAATTCCTTCTGTCATCTGCCTCTAATAATCACCAGCGTATCAATGATATCTTAAAATCCTTAATCAGATCAGTCTCAATTTAAGGTAAATACTGAAAACATAACAGATAAAATATATCCCTCTGATAGACAAAGGAGGGACACTGCAAGTGAAGCAAAACAGCTTAAAATCCTATCGCGTAACTTTCACTCCCTTCAGCTTTACAACGGCATGGTCAGCTGGATCGAAAGCTAAAAGACAGATCTAGTAAAATCAAGAGACTACATGTAGCTCCCTTCCTAAATCTCCAATACGATACCTTGTTCTTGAATTTATTTATTTAATTTTTATGGAAAATGACCTCTCCTCCTACCTTATTGAAACCTGCTACCTATTTGAATGTTTCTGTCACATCCGTGCTCTGCACCGTTGACACGGTCTAAAAGCAGACATAAGAGTTTTGAAACTTAATCTTGAATAACAGTAATCCAGACACTCACGAACGCTTCACCTGAAAACCTGTCTAAAATGATCAAAGTTCTTTCTGTCCAATTTGAATTTGGATTTAGCTCAATGCAAGTTCCATTCAGGTTCTAACCCCCAAGCGCCCTTTCACTAAGGCATACTAAGCAGTCAGCACACATTTTGATGCATGGTAACTGCCTGCTTGGGTCTACGCTGTTAGCACGGGAGTATGACAGCAGGATCCACCCACAGGACTATGCGACTTACATGCAATCTAAAATGTGCAAGACTAACAAAATATTAATACCGGACCCTCCTGATGAACAAGACCACCCAGTATCACTAGCATCCTTCTCCACTCCCTCGAAGAAAACTATTGAAGATACCATCCTAGCTCTAAACACAACTACTGCGTACACAGATCCTTGCCCTGCACACTGGATAAAGGACCTGCGATGTGATATATCCTCAGTTATAGCAAAAATCGTAGACCATTCCTTCACCACTGGCTATTTCCCAACTACTCTCAAGCAGACCTCTGTAAGACCGCTGTTGAAGAACACCAAACTTGATCCTCAACAGGTAGAATCTTATAGGCCCATATCCAGCATACCTATGCTAGCAAAAATCATCGAGAAAATAGTGCACAGGCAATTACAGGATCATATAGACACCTCTGCCCCACTGGATCCGGCCCAACATGGATTCAGAGAGTCACATGGGGTAGAAACACTACTCACAACCCTCCTCAACAACATAATCTCAGGTGCGGATAACATACGCCAGGGTTTCGCTCTTGTCTTTCTAGACATAGCAGCGGCTTTCGACTCGGTATGCCACGAAATTCTTATCTGCCGGCTAAGGGAAAAAGGCATCTGCGGAACAGCACTTGAATGGTGCAAATCTTACCTGTCCGATAGATGGCAGCATGTCCGAGTCGACGGAGATACATCTGAACCATTCCAACAAAGCCAAGGTGTACCTCAAGGATCCTCCTTATCTGCACTGATGTTTAATGTATACATTCAACCCATCTGCGACATCATCAGATCCTTTAATGTCAGTTACATGATATCACCTCTAAACTGGAATGCACTACCGCACGAAATCCGTGCTATCAAAAACCTAATCCTATTCAGAAAAGCATTGAAATACCACTTATTCACAAAATGCTACCCAGAAGTCAACCTAGCCATTAACAATACTAGCACCTCAATACAACCAGAAAAGGGCTAGTTGGTCAATCTTCTCTCTAGTCCTATTAGTCAACCACATTGCAACATCTAAATCATGTTTTATATCACTATATATATTATTTAAGTCAATCTGTACATAGTTCCCCCGGTTGTCCTATGTTGAATCTTCCTGTTCAATGTAAAACTCAATGTTACTTGTATGCATTGTAGTATGTTCTTGTTTCAATGTACACCGCACTGATTGAAATAGCGCGGTATAGAAGAATTGTTAAATAAATAAATAAATAAATAAATGTACTATTATATATGCCAATATCATTGGATTGCCTAGACCTCAGTCCACTGACTAACTGCTTTGACACCATATCAGAATGGCTCCTATCACAAAACCTAAGAATACAACACAAAAAGACGGAAGTCCTTTTCGTCTCGAGGAACACCAACTTCACCCCTCCTAGTTGTATTAACGTAAAGGATGCCCAACTCCAAGTGAAACCTGCAATACGTTACCTTGGAGTAACGCTAGACCAAAACCTTGACATGAAGAACCACATAGCCAATACAGTCAAGGCAATATACTTTAAAATCAGATCCCTCAGACACCTACGCACACTACTTGAACCGGAAGACTTCCGGACCATTTATCAAGCTCTTATACTTCCCCACTTCGACTTCTCAAACTCCATACTACAAGGACTCCCCCGGTCCACTCTGAACCCCCTGCAGCTGGCCATGAACAGTGCAGCGCGGGTACTCCTCGGAGCATCCAGGAGAGACCACGTGACACCCCTGCTAAAACAGCTACACTGGCTCCCCATCCAAGCAAGGATCAGTTTCAAGACCTTGCTGCTAACGTTCAAAGCGGCTATGGGACTCACCTCTTCCTCCCTCTCCAACCTCATACAACCACCTGCACCAAACAGGCCGCGAAGAACAGCAGAATTGAACGTGCTAGTTATCCCAAATGAAACCACAAGATGCACCAGATCAACAGCTAACAGAGCCTTCCGACTCTGCGCCCCAAATCTATGGAACACCCTACCAGCACAAATCAGAGCAATACCCAATTTGAGTCAGTTCAGAAAGGCACTAAAACATTTCCTCTTCCTCAAATATCTCAATGACAGCTCCGATCATAACCACCAGGTGAATAGCAGGAGTGGTCAAATGGATAGACCCTCGCAACAGGCCAACTTTACATTGTAGATAACAAGCAGTTCCATGTACTGTTGTAACACCTTTGTATATAGTTAACCATGATATCCCTTAATAGACAAACCACCATTGTATTTAGTGTCCCCTATTTCGCCAAGTTATACTTCCTGTTAAATGTAATGACCAGACATATGTAAACTGTCGGATGTTTTCTGTTTAATGTAAACCACGCTGATGTCTAATAGTGTGGTATATAAGAATTGTTAATAAATAAATAAAAATAAAAATAATAAATTCCCACACTAATTGCAAATCACACATTGGGACGGGGAATGGACGTGCTAGGGACGAGAGTGGGTATGGAGAATACATTGCATTTAGGACAAGGAGTACATTGCACGCTGTCAATGTTGCAAGTAGCATGGGTGCACCTAATGCCACCTCAATGGATGGCACTGGGTGCACCCACTGTAATTGCGCCACACATTAGAGTAAGCAACCCCATGTTAACTGTCAGGAGCATGCGGACCATGCCCCCGACAATTATCGCAGAGGCTTTGCAGTTAACGCACCTTGATTTCATCACCGAACGTACGCTTGCAAAAACCTAAAGGGTCCCCAAGTTTGTGCCTGAGGCAATGGAGGGTTCAGCGACTTGCCCAAGACTGTAGTTTCTTTAATATAGGGAGAAAAGTCTGGAACCACAACCTCTCCCTCTTTAAAAGCTTTTTGTCATTGCGAGGGGCATATCCTCACACCATTCAAGATCTTAGCAATTATGCTTTCCCTAGTTCCTCACGCCAAACCAAAGTAGCAGAAAGGTTATAGGTTAAATTCAAATCTGCCATCATGTTATTTCCAGCCCCATGTTTATGTATTATTTATTTATTTAGCTATTCTTGTATACCGCCATATCTGTACGTCAAAGCCGTTTACAGATTGAACAAAAAGAAGCTCAAAGTGATTTTACATCAAACACAATTGCAACTAGGGAAAACATAACTCTAACTTTTTAATGTTAACATAGGGTGAGGATAGAAAAAAAAAACAAATTAATAGAGGGTTCTTCTCATTACCGAAGTGCTCTATAAGGACAGAGGTTTTCAGTTTTCTTCTGAAGACAGTTAGGTCAGATATAGCGCATAAGCTCTCTGGAAGTGCATTCCATAAGATTGCAGCATAAAGCATAAAGGCCCTGTTGGATGTAATTTGATTGCTCTTCATATTTATGTTTAAGATAGATTCAATTTTATCAGATAAACTGATGGCAATGGTCATCCTGAACTAGCTTTACAGTAGAATGAGACAACAGATGAATAACTACTGCAAATACAGTAACTCTAGCTCTGTGTTAAGGGGAGGCTATCCTTCTTGACAAATACCTTTTCTTCCTGTTCTTAGGCTTCCATACTAGCATCATATCGTTATAGTTTTCCGTGTCATGCTGTATCTTAGTAATTGGAACGGACGTTTCAGCCATCATGTTGTGTCTTTCTTCAGGATGAAGTGGTTATGCAGTGGGTGTCTGTTCTTATATAGTGACATTTTATTTACTAGTTAATGTCCTTTCCTGGACTCCTGCTAGATCAGTCCAGACAAGTGGGTTGTGTTCCCCTACCAGCAGACTGGTGGGGACAAAGAACCAATGAAAAGTCCAGGTTTCAATGACATCACTCCTATGCCTCTATTCACCTCAGCCATCATAGGTCTCTTCGGTATTCATCCCAAAGCATATAGCAGAAACATGTCAAGCCTCACACAGCTTCAATGTGGGCAATAATGAGTAATCAACAGAAGGCTATCAGTAGAAGATGAACCTGCAGAACCAAATATAAAAATCATAACGGACCCAAGGGAACTGCAGCAGAAAAACAAAGCAAATACAGTTTCAGGGACAGGCCTTGACTGATCTAGCAGGACTCAAAGATATTAACTGGTAATTAAAATGCCACATTCAATACAGTCCTGCTAGAACAGTCCAGACAAGTGGGATGTACCAAAGCTACAACTCCACTAGGTGGGAAGAAGACACAGCAGCTCGCAAAACCCTTGATCCAAAGGCCATGTCCACGCATACATGAACATCTAAGTGGTAATGCTTGACAAAAGTGGAAAGTGATGCCCACGTTACTGCCCAACAAATGTCTTCAGGAGCTACTGAGCTCCGCTCCACTCACAAGGATGCTCATGCTCAGGTAGAATGGACACGCAAACCCTCCGGAACTGACCAGTTTTGCAACAGATACTCCGAGGCAATGGCATTCTTAATCCAGTGCCCCAAAGTCAACTTGACCACTATGTCACCCTTGCCCAGGCCAGTGAACAGCACAAAAAGATGGTCAGACTTACAAAAGGGATTCATAACCTCTAAGTATCAGAGAAGCACCCTCCAGACATCCACAGGCAAAGATCCTTATCCTTCCCCCGATACTGCTCCTTAGAGAAAGATGGCAGGCAGACCACCTGGTTCACGTGGAAAGGAGACAGCACCTTAGGCAAGAAGGAAGGCCTCCCTTTAAAAAGCCAGATAAATATCTTGGCAAGACAGAGCCTGCAGTTCGTAAATCCGCCTTACGGAACAAATCGCTACCAAGAAGACCATCTTGAGTGTCAAATCCTTTAAAATAATGTCCTTCAATGGCTCAAAAGGTGCCGCCAAGAGGGCCCTGAGCACCAGATGCAGATCCCAGGAAGGAATCACAGACCGGAGGGAAAAGTGACGATGCCAATGCCAAACTCCCTGGAGAAAGCACAAGACATCCAAGTACAAGACTAAAGACTTAGCAGCCACCGGACCTCAGAAACAGGCCAAAGCTGCCATCTGAACTTTTAGGGAGCTAAAGGAAAGGCTCTTCCCTGGGCCATCCTATAGAAAGGCCAACAGAGATGGCACCTTGGCTGCCTCAGGAGTCAACTGCCAAGTACCGCACCATCGCTCAAAGAGGCACCAGATCCACATGTATGCTAGCTTAGTAGACCTCCTCCGAGCTCCAAGCACAAACCATCACTGAAGAGTAGCCATTATGCGCTAGCTGTCTCCTTTCAAGAGCCAGGCCATAAGCAAGAAAGGAACTGGGCACTCCAGGACAATCAGTACCTGCCGCAACAGGTCCCAAGATGGAGACAACCAAAGAGGGGGCACCTGCAGGAACTGCATCAGGTCTCCGAACTACGCTCTCCTCAGCCAATTTGGCACCAGAATAATCCTACCAAAATCTTGCGATGATCCCCTCTACTAGTCTTCAGAATTTTCCTGAAAGCAATATTGTACTGTCTTTATACTTATGAAAATCTTACCATCTACATGTGACAATCAACAGTGAAACTCGGTCTCAGACTAACAACGGCAACGCTTAGAATGTTTCTCCAAAGCGATATGCCTGTTCGCATCAATGACCATTCCAATTCACTGTTATTTTCACCAGTAATTCATTAAAATGTACTTTTTCTTATCATTAGATGGAATTTTAGACTCAATATCAGAATCTTCTGAAATTCATTTGCACTTGTTTATCTGTGCACTAATGTATTTAAGATGGTGCTTTGCTTATCTCGATATCATTGGTGCTAATCCCCGACGCCACCAAAGGGTACCGCTACTGCGTTTCGTTATTCTTCTTCAGGGGGAATATCTTGATATTAGCACGATCTATAAGCTTGCGGCTAAACCATACACCCTCTTCTCTTCGAAATTTGGGAAGTGTGCTGAAAAAACGCCGCACACTTCCCAAATTTCGAAGAGAAGAGGGTGTATGGTTTAGACGCAAGCTTAAAGATCGTGCTAATATCAAGATATTCCCCCTGAAGAAGAATAATGAAACGCAGTAGCGGTACCCTTTGGTGGCGTCGGATTAGCACCAATGATATCGAGATAAGCCAAAGCACCATCTTAAATACATTAGTGCACAGATAAACAAGTGCAAATGAATTTCAGAAGATTCTGATATTGAGTCGACACCCTCAGACCCGTCTCCATGTGGCAATTGAAGAAATGACATACTTTGGCACTGGAGTGGGTTGCCATCAGATCAATTTTGGGGCAACCTCAGCAGTGCAGAATCAACTGAAATGCCGCCTGACTCAACTCTCACTCTCCAGAATCCAGAGAGTGCCAGCTGAGGAAATCCAATTCCACACTGTCCACACCACAATGTGCTGACCCAACAAGGCTAGGAGGTTCTTCTCCACCCAGGCAAACAGAAGTGCCATCTCCAGAGTTACCCCAGCACTCCTCATGTGAACCTGATGGCCTTCACCTCGAGGCAGTTGAAACCGTTTCCTTGCGGTTCCAACGGCCCCAGGCCATACGGTCTTGGCAATGGGCTCCCCAGCCCGAGACTGACGTCCATCGTCAGAAGGATCAAGGAGAAATCATCCAGCAGCATGCCCTTCCTCAGATGACTGGGCTGCCGCCACCACTGCAGGTTGGTCTTCACCAACATCAGGAGCCTGCGTTTGAACTCCTGAGAACTCAGGGACCACAGAGTCAACATCCTGGAAAAGCTGCATGTAAGTACACGTCCACAGCACCATCTTTATGGTCGCTGCCATTAATCCAAGGAGCTGAAGATAATCCCAGACTCTGGAAGCCTGCTGCGCACAGAACAGTGCCTGGCAATCCAACAGCCTCTTGACTTTCTTCTCTGGCAGGAAAACTCTGCCTCAAATGTTGAGGTGTGCTCCCAGGAACTCCAGGGACTAGGAAGGTAACAACTGGCTCTTTCCCTGACTGATCATCCAGCCGAGGGATATGTTACAAAAAGGACACCACTTGGGACACCACCCGAGATACCTCCAAAATGGAATGGCCCGGATGAGCCAGTTGTCCAGATAGGATCGGTGTCCATCCCTTCAACACCGCAGCTCCGCAGTTGCCACCACCATGACTCTGGAGAATGTCTCCGGGGCAGTGGCTAGCCTGAAAGGGAGGACAGCGAACTTAAAGTGAGAGACAAGCATGGCAAAACACAGATACATTTGCTGATCCACCCGGATCAGGAAATGAAAATATGCCTCAGCCAAATCAGAGAAGCAAAACACTCCCCTTGGTGCACTGCCTGAATCACAGAGTGCAAGGTTTCCATCCGGAAGCGCAGGACGCGCAAGTGCTTGATGACCACCTTAAGGTCCAGAATGGGCCAGAAGGAACCGTCCTTTTTGGGCACCACAAAATAGATGGAGTATCTGGCCTTGCCCCAACTCATCCAGCGGAATGGGCACAGCAACTTGTCCAAGATGGTCTGCACAGTGACGTTTTTGATCGCAGACCCATAAGATGAGATGTCGAAGGCATCCAGAATTGACTCTGCATTCCAGGACATAGCCAAACTGAATGGTGTCTTGCACCTAACGATCCTTGCTAACCCGGGCCCATTCCTGAAAATAAAGGTGAAGCTTGCCTCCAACTGGAAGAACCAGGGAATAAGCCCCCAAATCTTCATTGCATAGCTCGGCAGGATCCTCCTCTGGATGGGACCAAGTCCCTGGGCCCACATGCTCCATGAAAGGACTGAAAATGAACCCAAAGTCCTGAAGCAGAGGAGGAGAAAGGTTTTCCAGGATAGTAATGATGAGAATCCCGAGATCCCTGGGGATCTGGCCAGTGTGCCCTCGGTGGACGAGTGAAGGTTGACAAGAAACTGGCACCCGTCCACTTCATAGGCCCCTTGGACCTCTCTTGTCTCACCCAGGTCATTCACCAGCTTCTCCAAATCAGCTCCAAAAAGAAGCTTCCCCTTAAAAGCCAGTTGGACCATCTGGACTTTGGAAGATATATCTGCTGCCCAGTGCCAGAACCAAATCCAACGCCATGACGGCATCATCGGGGCACTGTCCCTGGCCACCAAATGTATCAGGTCATACATGGCATTAGAAAGGAAGGCCATAGCTGACTGCAAAGAGAGTAGTATCATCCAGCAGAAGAGCCTGAATCCACTGGAGCAAGGCTCAACACATCAGACTGATACATACCGCCAGCTGCAAAATAACAGCTGCTGTGGCGAACTGGCTCCTCAGCAAGGGATCCACCTTATGGTCTAGAAAATCCTTTAAGGCCAAATCTGCCTTTCACAGAAATGGTGGTCAGTATGGTAAACGCCGTGACCTGTGCATCCACCTTGGGAATGCCAAACCACTCAACGCACTCCTTCTTTGGGAGAGGGAGATCTTCTTATACACCCTTAGGCAGAGAGTTGGGAGAGTTCCACTCCAACTGGATCATATCTTTGATCACATCCGGGAATGGAAAGACAGTAGTGGATTTCCATAGCCCTTGAAGAAGCGGGGGCACCTTCGGCTGTTCCCCATCTCCAGGGTGTGTTTAGCCAAAGGCTATCGAAGAGGGCTTCCACTCATAACCTGCCCTGCATGAGGCTGTGCCCAGGGCCCCCCAGAGGCCACAGGGTCTGAATTTCCATGCCAGAAGGACCAGGCCTGCTGTAAAAAAAAAAGAAAAGAATTCCGGGGAGGAGAATTCGGAGTCTGGAAGCTCTCCTCTCAGAAATGACCCCCCTAACACCAAGGGACACAGTCACCACAGATCCCCTAGAGGACGAAGAGTGGCTCACAGCACAGCCACTGGAGCCTCCAGCCAGCTGGATATCCTTACCCATAGCTCCATCCGTCAGCTCCTGCCCTGAGGCAGGCAAGGCTGGACTAACTGCATTCCCCGGCTGAGAGAGGTTGAGCAGGTTCTCCAGGGACAACTCAGAAGCTGCCATTTCAAGAAGCAATACACAAACACCCCAGGTCTGGCAATAAATCAACTCAGCAATAACAATTACCAAACAAAACCCCTTCCAAAAACCATAAATAATAAAGTTCCTTATCTTTTTGTCGGAAGATGCCGAGGGAGGCTAGAATGACTAACCCCACCAGACGGCAACCTCCATTTTAAATCACAAATATAAAACTTCATCAAAAAAAACTTGACTCAACAGTAGGGCTCAACGACTTAACTTATCATCGAGAAAT